>JARHVA010000495.1:1340000-2625000 GCA_037957365.1 Torreya grandis
TTATACTTTTAAATATGAATTAATCAGTTTAAATCTATTGGTTATATATGTTTTAACTAAATCTTGTATTGTTAGTACTAAATAAGTAGTGAGATGGACTTCACTAGCTTACCTAACACCACTAATTTCAAATGAAGGTAATTCGATCAAGTGGTGTGTATAAATTTAACTGATCCTAGAGATTATTAGCTATTTGAAACCTTTGATCAAATTAATGTTTGAATAGATATTTTCATTCATATTTATGATTTATATGTTTGTGTGATATCATGTTAGAACATATTTTATTTATGGTACACATCATGTAATAAAAATCATATACCACACGGGTACTGGCATGTCTCTCTAGATTCCCACACCGTCACTATCTACCCATCTATGAAGGGAGGGTCATTACCTATTTGAAGGATTGTGTAGGGGATCAATGGTCCATGGTTGGTGTGTAAAAGTGCTCAGATGATGCTTTCCCTCCCCACTATAGTACTTATTTGGATACTACACTTGAGATTATCAAGGAAACTAGAGTTAAAGTGACTCATGCTTTGTGGGGCATTGTATATATTACTATATTTATGTTGAGACATAATTTTTGTTAGAAATATAATTGATTAATTACTATACATTGACAGTAGTGGCTATATTATTGTACTAGTTGTGGATGGATTTTAATATAATTACTTTTCTTATGCAGTTATATTATGTTGCATATGATGCTAGTGATCAATAATTGTTAATGTTACATGTTTACATATGTTAATATGCTTAGTTAGTATGTTAAGACCACTAGTAAGATTCTCCTAGTGTAATTTTATGAAAGAATAAGTGTTATGTAATTTTTTCTTAAAATTTTCTGCACTATTTTAGTAAATCCCAGTGCAGATGTTACACTATGGTATCAGAGATGTGGCTCAAACTCTAGGACTAATGAATCCATGAACATTTTCATATTATTATATTATCAAAAATAATAATGGTGAGAACAAGATCATCTAGAGATGTTACTTTGAATGTCAATGATAATAAGCCTCCATTTGATCCTAACTAATTTTTTTCTAAATAAGTAGCAAAAATACATCAGATACTTGTAGCCATGAATGAGACTAGGTATAAAATTGTAGCCCTAAAATAGAAAATTCATGGACATGAGGAGGAAGCCCACTAGGATGATCTTTAAGATCATCCTTCTAAGAAATAAATTCCTCAAGAGTAGAGACATGAGCAAGTGCCTCAATACGCAAGAGTGTGTGTAGACACAGAATTGGTAAGGGATATGAAAAAGGTGAATCCACTTAAGTTTAACAGAACTATTATGGGAGATGGAGTTGAAGCATGGTTGACTAAAATTGATAAGTATTTCAAGATTTAAAACATTTTAAGGTCACCAAAGCCATTTGGGGAGCATATCAATTGGCTAGAGAAGTACCTACATGGTGGGCCAATAAGAAGTTAGAATTGAATCTGAATTTGACCACCACTACTTGGGATTAATTTTTGACACTATTCAGATCATGGTGGCTTCCACAAATTTATTTTGACCAAAATATTACATATTTTCAAAATCTAAAACAAAGAGACTTATCGATGAATGAGTACTGGGAATAGTTCAAACTTGTAAAATATATACCTCAGTATCAAGTAGATAAGAGGTTCAATATTAGGATGTTCATCATGGGATTAAATCCCCAGATTGGTGGGAGGTGAACATTCATGGACCATCAACCATGGGCCAAGTCTTTGATAAATCAATCAAGTAGGATTAAAAGTTGAAATATCTTTCTCGGGTCAAGGACAAGTTTAAGAAAAATTTTAGAAGTTCTAAGCCAACTTTTAAGAAGAATAACTAGAAATAGAGGAGTAGAGACTCCAAAAGTCAGTTCAAGAGTTAGAATACTAGATTCAATAGTGGTTTAGGTATCAAAAAATTAAGTAATGGTTCCAAAGGCAATTTCAAGGGAAACCAATAGTCTGATAGGAAGGGACCACTAGGAGGTTACGTCATCTATGGAGGTGACCATTTTGCATGTGAATATACCTAGGATAAGCTGAGGAACAAAGGTTTTGCCCCTCAGTAAATAAATTTTCATCAATTTATTCATGTAATAGTTGATAATCTTTAAGTTGAATTTCAATCTTCACCCATAGAACTATCAGGTATTTTGTTTAAGCATCCAATTTCTATTTTGATAAATACAGGGGCTACAAAATGTTTTATAGCTCCTAGAATTTTAAATAAGTTGTCTAGAAATGTTGGTGTAATGGAAAATACATGGTCAGTAGAATATGGGAATGATTCTAAATTCTAGGTTGACAAGTGTTTAATAAAAGTAGAAATTAGCCTAAATTCACAATGGTTGTGGATATTTATGTAACACTACTAAGGTTCAACTAGCTTGCAAATCATAAGGCCAAGGTTGACTATTATCTGAAAAGTGTTGAGTGTCTAGATGATTTTGGAGATTAGACACTAATTTAGGGTGAGAAAAGAGAGTTAAGGCTTATGCATATTTATGCAATGTAACTCAAGAAAGTCCAAGGAAAAGAATGTCACGCATTTATCATCGAGAAAAATGAAATGGAGGAAACTAAAGAACCAAATTGAAGATTATCCTTTCCTTAGTAATTTTTGTGATGTGTTTCCATATGAATTACCAAGATTTCCTCCTAAATGGGCATTTGATTTCTCTATTAATATCAAACTAGATCAAAATCTCAATCTAAGGCATTGTATTAAATGACAACCACTGAATTAGTTGAATTAAAGGCACAACTTCAAGAATTATTATCCAAAAGATTGATTATACCAAGTATGTCACAATGGGGTGCACCAATTATCTTCATTAAAGATAAGGATGAAACTCTTCAACTTTACATTGATTATAGAATGTCAAATAAAGTGACCATCAAGAATAGGTATCCACTACCTCGAATAAATGATCTTTTTGATCAAATGTGAGGAGAAATGATCTTTTATAAGATTGATCTTAGAGATGGATATCATCAATTAAAAATAAAATATGAGGATATTCCAAAAATGGCATTTAAAACTCACTATGGCCATTATGAGTTTACAATGTTATCATTTGGGTTGAGGAATACACCTACAGCATTCATGAATCTCATGAATAGTGTGTTCAGAGATTATCTAGATCATTTTATTTTGATAATTTTAGATGACATTATTATATATTATGAATAAGATCATCTTCAACATCTAGATTTGGTTTTGTAACTTTTGTGAAAGCACTAGTTATATGGAAATTTTGTCCAAGTGTGCATTTTTCTAAAAGAAAGTGAAATATTTGGGAAATATTATCTCAATAGATGGCATTTCTATTGATCCTGATAAGATAAGAGCCATTATGGAGTTTCCAACACCAAGGAATGTCTACGAGGTAAGGAGTTCCATGGGATTTGTAAGATATTATAGAAAATTTGTTTAAAATTTTTACAAGATAGCTAATCTGATTACATCTTTGCAGTATAAGAATCAAATTTTTATTTGGTCAAAAAAGTGTGAAATAGCTTTTCAATAATTGAAAAGAAGGCTTATTTCAACACCAGTAATAAGAGTTCCTGATCCTAATGGTTAATTTTTAGTGATCACAGATGCATTTGGGGATGGATTAGGAGGAGTCCTTATGCAGGATGGCACAGTGGTAGCTTGTGAATCAAGGAATTTGAATCCTAATGAGGTGAATTATGCCCCTCATGATCTTGAACTTGTAGCAATTATTCATGATTTGCAATTTTGGAGACATTATTTGTTGGGAAAACTATTTGATCTCAAGATGAATAACTTGGGACTTAACTACATCTTCACCCAGCCAAATTTAAATGCTTGTCAGAGACACTGGTTAGATTTTTTATCTGACTATGACTTTAATATCAATTAAATCAAAGGCAAGGAGAATAGAGTAGTTTATGCCTTAAGTTGTAGAAGGTACATAGCAGTTATGGCTACTATTAGGAGTAATTTCAAGGATCACGTGATCAATTTCTCACTAGGAGATGAATTCTATGACCAATTCAATAAATTTTTGTCTAAAAATGTTCATAATCCTAGGTATAAAAAATATAGCTTAGAGTGTGATGGTCTTCTATGATACAATGAAAGGTTGTATGTGCCAGATTAGGAAAATTTAAGGAGCATAGTGCTAAATGAATTGCATAACCCATATTCAAGACATCTAGGAGTAACCAAGCTCATGTCAAATCTTAGACCACTTTATTTTTGGAAAAGAATCAAGAAAGATGCAGTGGACTTTGTGTCACATTGTTTGGAATGTCAGTGAGTGAAATATGAACATGTGCATCAAGATGGATTACTATATCCACATAACATACCAAAATGGAAATGGTATGTGATCAATATGAAATTTATCTAAGGATTATTATTGTCATAAAATAGGCACGACATGATCTTGGTTATAATCGATAAACTAACCAAGGTAGCACATTTTATACTAGTCAATTTAATAGATGATGTACTAACTCTTACAAAGAGATTCATAAAGGAAGTGTATCAATTACATGGATTTTTAGAGAAGATCATATCATATCATGATCTGAGAATAACTTCTAGGTTTTGGTTAACTATGAATTCAGCTTTGGGTATGCAACTAAACTTTAGTAATGCATATCACCCACAGACTGACGGTCAAATAGAGCAAGTTAATCAAGTGTTAGAGGATCTTATTCATATGTATTGCATAGCTCAGTAATACAAATAGGAATAATACCTTCCATTAATTTATTTTTCATATAATTACTCATACCAATCTACTTTGAAGCTGGCACCATTTAAATCACTTTATGAAAGAAGATATAAGACACCAATCAGTTAGGACATGTTAGAAGATAGGGTAGTCTTTAGATCTAAGATGCTTTCAAAAATGGAATATCAAGTTAGAATAATTAGGTAGAGATTGGTTGAGGCTAATGATAGGTATAAGATCTATGTTGATCTGAGGAGAATATTTAGGTCATTTTTAGTAGGTTATAAAGTATTATTATGATTTAAGATACAAAAGAGCTATATTAAATTTAAAAAGTTAGAAAAACTTCACCGAGATATGTGGGACCCTCTGAGGTTTTATAAGTGGTCGATCCTATAGCATATACATTTTTTTTCCATCATACCTAGCTCTATTACATAATGTCTTTTATGTATCATATCTTAAAAAATATATTGTTGATCATTTGCATGTGTTAGATTGGAATGCTTTGTAAGTTTTGGATCATGGGGTGGTCATGGTAGAACTAATCAGAGTAATTGACACTCACAACTTCATTTGTATAATAGAGAAGTGTCATAGTGCAACATCTTATTGGACCAATACTCTGAGGATAGTGCTACTTGAGAGGAGTCTGATGATTTCTACAGGTTATTTCCACATTTTTTTCTTGATTTGATGTTAGATACTATGTTATTTCTCTACTAAACTCTAACTATTGTTTGAATAACTGTCATCAAAATGATGGCCAGCTTTAGGAGGAAATAATATTACATCCTAATTTCTAACTAAGTTGATTTACCTAATTATCTATGGATTATTATGGTTGTTATATTGATTAGTAACTTTTTAACTAAACTATAAGTCATATTCTATTATGGGATAGTTGTATGTTACTTGAATTTCATGATTTCATTATTTTGAGTTGGATAATTATGAATTATATTCATAACGATTATATTATATTTGTTGTTACAACATTGTTTTATGATATATATATATATATATATATATATATATCATGATGTATCAGTCTAAGATTACCTTCTTGTTACGAGCTGGATGCAAAAGAGTTCATCCCTTAAAGCATGATAGAAGGAGAGCATCATTGGAGAGGGTGACATAAATAGATATAGTACAGTATGATAGAGGAACTGCTAAACCCATGCACACACCACATTATATTTTATATGTTATATGCAATGAGTGTTTGGATTATTTGAGTTAGTATATTTTTAAAGTTAATTGTTGTTAAATATCAGATTTTACGTGTTAGTAAATGTTAGTTTAAGTTTAATACATAAATATGGAATAAATCTTGTATGTGATTATATTATGTATATCTTACGTAGACTTAGTGCATAATGATTATATTAGATTACTTTACTTATGTTTGTTTATGATTATAGGAATGTAAACCCATGTACATAATATCTAATTGCTATTATATATAGACTAACAAAATGTATTTACAATGTGTTATAACATTACGCTTGCTATTATTGATATTCAACAATATCAATATATGTCAAATTATTAAAATAATGAAAGACATAGATAGCCTATATACACTAGTAATGGCATAAATGATTATCTTGTTATGATTGAAATAAATAATTGACTCGTCTATCATTTTAATATAATACTATCATTGATGTTATGTTAGCCATATTTCCATAAAAATTAAGGAGATAATTACCTTTATGAGTTATTAAACGAGGTTGAATTATCCTAAATACTATCCCAAAATCTAAGTCTAAGTTTTTTAAACATGCATGGACTATGTTAAGATTTAAAAGTATTGTTATCATTTTGTAAATGATTAAAAAGTGGACTTTTGAGTAGTATACTCAAACATATAACATAGGTTAGCATGCACATATTTTAAATGAGTAAAATAATGATTTAGAAAATGAGGAAAGTCAAATAAGTGAAGTTAGAGTTTTTTTTAAGTTTTGTTAATGGTAGTTAACTAGTTTTAAGTCACTATTAAAATGGAGAAACATTGTTATTTCATGGTGACTGTGAGTTGGGATAATTTGCATACAAGACTTGATGGGAGAGTAGAATAGGGTAAGAGGTGATCTGAGAGGAGAAGGGGGTACGATGAGGAAGAGAAAGAAAATATAGAGTGAGGAGGATAAATAATTTAAGATCATCTTGTCTCAAATTGGAAGTGACTTACCAGGTTGGTGAAGTAATTACTTTCATTTGCTTATATAATCAATGTTTGTGGTTTGAATTCCTAAGGTTTAGAAATGTATGAAAAATTATAGTGGAACATAGGCTTAGCCTTGTGGATGGCTCGGCCATCCAAATAACTAAGCCAAATAACTTATAAATCCCTAAGACTACAAATTGAATTGTTTTTGGGTATTTATCCATTAGGGTATAATGGATTTAATTTCATATAAATACTATGCCCTAGCTTAAATTAAAACACTGGGTGAATGATACTATTGTGTATATATAACTGCATTTTGAATCTTTAAAGGTATATACATATGTGCAAAATGTTAGAAATATATATATATATATATATATATATAAACTTATAATTATAAAATGACCTATTGAGTATATATATACATGTGTGTGTGTGTGTGTCTAAGGATATATATTAGTATGGAATGATATATACCAACCAGGTCTGAGTTAAAAATGTTTGAAAATAGTTTAATTTAAAAGTATCTATACTTTAGATACATTTCTATACATACATAATGGGTATCAAAGTATAAACTATCGACTTGATAATGACTATGTAAATTTTGATAGATAAAATTATGAACAGAATTTAGTATATTTATATATACACATGGATTGGAGTATTCAGGAAAATAATATAGTTGTAAGGTACACATATATATATATATATATATATATATATATTTATATATAATCTACGTGTTTATGCAAATATGACATATATCAATATATATAGAAACATATATATATATATAGACACACACACACACATATGTATGTATGTATATTGCACTAAATATAGAGCATAGATAATTATGTGAAGCCATGTTTGAACATTAAAATTTGATAAATAGTCAGATTGTGTAATACATTATAGAATGAGTATACATTTATATTTTATGGACTGAATTTTTATTATAAATTTAAATAAAGTTTATACATTTAATTAATGACATTGATTTATAATAATCAGGTTGAAAACAATATGAAATGAACTATGCTGAATTGAGAACATATGGAATAGAGTATGTATCGAACTGGGAACATAAGTAACAGAGTATGTGTTGATATGAAACATATAGAACAGAGGATGTTTTGATATGAAACATATGGAATAGAGTATGTTTTGATAGTAAAACAAAGGGAAGGTTATATCTTTTATATGATATTAGACAGTTGAATTGAGGAGATAGTTATAGTGTAAATGCCCTTTAAATGAAGTTAAGAAATGATTTGACTATATTTAGGCAAGGATGGATGACTATGAACAAATTTACCTCCATTGAAATGTTTCAAATTAATAAGGTCTATTGTGAATGTTTTAGAAATCAATTTGAATCTTGAATTTAAGTTATAACTTCAGTAAGGATATGTAAATCTCTAATGGATAAAACAAAGCATAGTGTTGGTCTTATGCTTATTATATTTTGTTTTCCATTAGTATGTACACAGTTAAAGAACTTATATATAAATTATAAATAAGGTATTAGATTTGGAATGGTTTTGGGGTCAAAATCATACCACATCTAATATGAAGTTTATTGTAAATCTAGTTAGGGGCTAAAGGAATTACTTAGAACTTTTTTTTTAGATCAATATGTTTGTACTTAAGAAGATTATTGAATTATATAGTCTTGAAATAAATGAAAATTGACATAGCATGATATATATATATATATATATATATATATATATATATATATATATATATATATATAGTTGGTATGACTATATTGGGTGTGTACCTATCGTTATAGTTTTGATTATGTAATGAAGTCATAAAAACCTAAAGGATAGGGTGCTTTAATTTTATGCATAAATCCTCCCAATAGGTATAATTTAATGAAAGATTACACTTTGGATTTATAAGTTAATTTCTTATGACTACATCTATAATAGAGTAATATATGCAATATATTTTGAGAATGTTTCTTTTATTACATTTGCATTTACTTACATAAAGTAGATCATGTAGTATAAGTTATATTTTACTTGTTTGGTAATTAAACTTATTTGTCATAATTTTTATTTATAAGATGAATAATAAGAACAGAGATTCTTTCATACATTTGACAGACTAAATGTATGTAAAGTGATTATTTATATTTATAGCTTAAGTTATACTTATTAGTAGTAATTAATAAATTTAAATATGTTGGTTATATATATTTTAATCAAATTTTACATTGTTGGTACTAACTAATCAATGACACGGACTTCACTAACTTACTTAGCACTACCAATGTCAAATGAAGGTAATCCGATCAAGTGGTGTTTATGAATTTAACTGATCCTAGAGATCATTAACTATTTGAAAATTTTGGCCAAAGTAGTGTTTAGATAGATATTGTCATTTCATATCTATGATTTACATGTTTGTGTGATGTCATGTTAGAACGTATTTTCTTAATGGTACACATCATGTAGTATAAATCTTACATCACACAGGTACTAGCATGTCTCTCTAGATTCCCACACCATCATTATCTACCCATCCATGAAAGGAGGGACATTTCTGATTTAAGGGATTGTGTAGGGGATCAATGGTCCCTGGTTGGTGTGAAAAAGTGCTTAGATGATGTTCTCCCTCCCCATTGTAGTACTTAATTGGAGACTACACTTGAGATTATCAGAGATACTGGAGTTAGAGTGACTCATGCTCTATGGGTCATTGTATATATTATTGTATTTATGTTGAGACATAATGTTTGTTAAAAATGTAATTGATTATTTATTGTACATTAACAATATTGGCTATAATATTTTACCAATCGTGACTAGATTTTAATGTAATTACTTTCTTTATGCAGTTACGTTATATTACATATGATACTAGTGATCAGTAACTGTTAATGTGACATGTTTATATATGTTAATATGATTAGTTAGTATGTTAATATCATTAATTAGATTTTTGTGGTATAATCTAATGAAATAATAAGTGTTATGTAAATTTTTAAAAAAAATTGCAATATTTTAGTACATTCTTATGGGGATGTTACAGTAGTAATTAACTTTGTTTAATATGGACACACTAACTCAATTACCACCCTACATTCGAACTTCATCCTAACATCACCTCCCTCTTTTTTTTGAATAATTAATTAATTATCATGCACACATAATTATCAAAAAAATAAATAAAATCCATAATTTCTACCTCATCTAGACATATTCTACACTTCTCTCAACTAAGTGTTGAATCACCCGACCAACTCTTTAACTTCTTCAACCAATTTTTGAGTCATCATTAAAAATTTAAATTATATGAGTTAATCATCCAACTACCTTGATGCATTCCTAAGACATTTTCAACTACCAAATAACTTTCCTTCTTTCTCCCACACACATAGGAATTAGTCATTATCCATTGAGATGAGGACTCAAATTTGGTCGTTGATTATTATCATAATTAATTTAATTCTAATTTATCTCAAACATCTGTATTCTCACCCAAAATCCTATAAATGGAAGTGTCATTATCTATTTTTATAATCCGCCTTCAAACTATCGAATGTCTATCAAATTTATCCTTTGCATCTATTGAGAATCTAAGCTATTTTTCACCCATATGCTACCTAGTTCACCTTTGTTTGGAGAATGAATTGAGCACCCACATCCAAAGAATCAAGAGTAAATCACATGTTTTCATAATGAATAAATTTATGTATTATACATGATTTTGTAAGTACTTATTTATTTAGCTTTTATTCATTATTGTTTCTCAATCTAAGGTTTTAGTTTAGATTTAGAATATGATTTATACATTTGACTTCCTTGTTTAGTTTTCTAAAAAAAATTCTATCACATTTTGGCACACCCAGTGGGATTTTTCCCAGATATTGTTCATCATAATTAAGTTTAGTAAGATTTGTAGCTATTTCTAAGTTATTTTTATGTGCATATCTATTTAATCTTGGTTTAAAAGGGTATTTGTTGCAATTACAGGTTTTTTTCTAAAATTATGAATTGTTGTATTGTCACCTGCGTAATAATGTTTTTAATCTATGAAACAACAATTTTGTCCCTATAAATAATGGAATTGATCAACATTTTAGTGGATTCATTCAACATTGTTATGGTTTTATAAGGTAGTAATTTTGTATTTTTGTTTTTTCCTTTTTGTATATGTATTTTATGTGTTTTTTATGAATTCGTAATTTTAATCAATGAATTCACTTTTTTGTTGAATGAATTCACTATATTTTTGAATGATTTCATAATTTTATGAGTGGAAAAATTATTATATTTAAGTGGCACTTTTATAGCATAGAGCAACTAATTTGCAGCACAGAGTAACAAATCCATTCCTTCACCTAGAGTGCCATCTTTTGGATGCCTTAACTTTTGACTTGGGTGTTTGTTTGACCTCTCATTTATGCCAAAATAAATATATTGGAAAGGAGCATGCAACCATAAATAAATACTCTAATTTTGTTTAATATTTTTGTCTTAAAATAATATATGTCAGTCTTTTTCATTTTTAATCCTTTATTTCTTACATATAGGTTAGATACTATTTTTTTATTTTTATTTTCTTTTTCTATTTTATTTTTTTTTGTTTGTGTGTTTTTGCATAGAAAAAAAATCATCAAACATTTCACCAAAATCATCAAAGCAATTTTGTTCAAATTTTTAATGATTTTATCCTTTATCATAGCGATTTCATCCTCGATTTCATTAGTTTTGTCTTCTATCACAATGATTTCATTCTATATTTCCCTATTTCTTTGTTTTATGGCTTTTAAAAATTATGTCATTCTTTGTTTTCTATGTAACAGTGATTTCATTGTAAAAAGTTGGTTTTTAGCTTTATATTTATTTTTTGTTGTCATTTTGGCTAACTTTTAGCATATTTGGATTACTTACCTTTTCAAAAATAACTTAATGACTATTTTGTGTAGGATGCTTGCCAAAGAAATAAAAAGTCAAACCAAAATAAAACATTTTATTTTATTTGTTTGTTGATCTTATTTTTATTTTGATAACTATGTTTATTTCAAATTTTTGACTTCTTGTAAGTAGTAAATAAATCACTTTTCCTTTTTGTATAAATTATATCACATTTCCTTTTAATTATAAATCTTGATTCTTATTTGCATCATAAATTTATGTGTGCTCTTTTCTTAGCATCAAATTGGTGATGATACTCAAAAATCAAAAACAACTTTATGAATTTTTTACCTCGATTAAACTTTCTTGTATGATATTTCCTTAGCATCACATTGGTGATGATACCTAAAACTTAGATACAAGTACTAACCTATTTATTTTTAATTTCTAAGGGCTCTATCGACCATGGATTTTACCACCATATAATAGGCCAAACCCCCTTACATGGTATATAAACTAGGGACAAACTATTTTTAATGCATAAGTGATATGTGTTTTAATCACATCATAATGTGAGGATATTCCATGCTCCAATACGTATGGTTTAAATAGTTACCTAAAAGTTTTATTTTTATGACATCAACTTACTAAAATCTTATGGCTAGGTTGGACACAGTGGGACTAGACCTATTTATGTGTGTACTTTAAATAAATTTCTTCCCATGTTTTTATGCCTCATGTACTGAAAGATATATCTAGGGATCCCTTTTAGATAATCTTGTACAAACTTTGATCTTAAGATAGCCATTTCAATCATTTGAATTGTAGCGTACTAGCAAGCAGTTAACTCCAAAAAGTTACTCTTGACATACACTTAAAATTAGGTTAAGTGGGATATGGTTATGGTTATATCTCCATATCTAGTGCTCTAAAATATTGGGCCAACACTTTCTAATAGACAAGTCAATATATATGAGAGCCTATAAGACATTCAAGTCCCTCGACCTAGTTTTATCCATTTTTATGTATTGCTTGTTTCTTTTTGGTTAAAATAAAGCTTGCTTATTATCTAGTTTTCTTTTTATCTCATTGTGAATACCATGTAATTTAAGTTTTTGTGTTTTAAAATCAATTTTGAGTCTTTAAAACCAAAATTTCTAAATCACAACAAAGCTTAAATTAAGATGAAAATCCAAATTCAAGGAAATTTAAAACTTGTTGTCAAACATATATACTTTCAAGTCTTTTAGTCTTTCACCTTTTTTTTTATTCAAACCATTTAATTAAATGTCTCCTGTCACAATACAAATGGCCTTATTGAACAATCTTAGGTTTAGTGAAAAGCCTTTTGGCAATGACCCTTTTTTATTTGGAAATCAAGAAGATCATGTTGAGATTAATGATAATGTTAATTATGAGGTACCCTATCATGAAACATTCCAACAAAGCCATGTATTTACTATGGAAGACCATGTCAAAAGGTTGACCAAAGAAATATCTGAGATCAAATCCACCTATCTATCCCAACTCATTGGTAAGGAACCCCAAACCATTCCACTTTAACATCAACATACCACTAGTAACCCTATTATCCAAAATCAACCTAGTCTCCCATCTATAAGATATAGGCTTGATTCCAAAATCCCTCATCACACTAGCAAATGGAACCCAATTCTATCACCCCTATCATCTAGTATCATTCCACCCCCAAAACCACATCAAATCCAAATCACCCAACCTATTAACAGTATTACCATGCCTTGTGGTCAACTTGGACAAGAAAATAAAAAATGCAAATTCACTCCTTTGGGAGAACTATATGAAGTTTTATTTTGAAATTGGTCACTAAAAACATGATCATATTCCCCCATACCAACCCCTTTGATGAGGTAATTCCAAAACCCAAGTGGTACAGAGATAATAAATATTGTGATTACCATAAAATCAAATGTCATTCCACCAATTTTTTTGGAACCCATCCATTTTATAATAAACAATGGATCCCATGACATTGGTTATAAACCATTTACAAATCCATGTAAAGATGTTAGTGACAATTTTATAGTTTTTAATGAAACATCATCCATAATTGAAATAGGATCCATCAATAATCCATATGAAGACCATGCTACGACCACTCCTTTCAACAACAACACCAATCCTTCCTCCCGTACTGAAAGTAAATCTCACACACCTATTGATTGGGATCGATAATCTTACTTATCAATAGCTTCTTTCCATGACAATCAAATAATCATAGAATTGTTGACAACATCCAGTTAGAAGAGCATTAAGAAAAATCAATATATTTTAAAGAACACCACCTGTTCCTTAATCAAAATGAATCCTACAATCCAAATCTAAAAAATTTGTCCCATAGTGAAAACCTATTTGAGCCACTATTGGATAATCAAAATAAAAATTGCAATCTGAATCCACATCAAAATCTAGAAAATCAAAAGTACAAGTCCCTTAGTGAAAACCTCTTAGAGGCACTATCAGACATTCCACATATAAATCATAATCAAAATAATCAAGAAGAGTCCCTTTGTGAAAACATTTCTAAGGCACCAATTAATAAATAACTCAATCTCCCTCATGTGTTAACATAACCACAAGACAACTCTCCTTTGTTTGATGAACACACCAATGAAGTAAAAAATATTCCAATCATCCAACTTGCAACTACTTTTAGTCTCACATAATGTGAGATTGTTGGTCCTAATCCCCCTTCACATTATAATTGCACCATCCCTCCAAATTCTTCATGCACCTAACACACACTCTTCATCAAACACACCTTCTACTTCACCCTCTTTGATATCACCTCTATCATAGGGGCTATGATAGTATCCTAGTAAATTTAGAAGAAGACAAATTAAAATTCAATGAAGTTACTAAAGACATCTTCAGAGCGCATAGATAAAATCATCAATAAGGGTTAACATAACACATCTCACACAATTCCATAATAAAGATGCTAAAAAATAGAAAAATATCAAAAAAATAAAAGAGAGAGAGAGAGAGAAATAAATTCATCCAAAGGTGAAAACCATTTATATGGCACCTTGGATAGGTCCAATGATAAGAATTAGTTTATATCATCATGTGTTAAATAGTCAGTTATCTACAAGTACCCTACACTTGGGGGCAAACTCATTCCATTTATATCCTATCCATTTTAAACCATCCTTCCATACTAAACCATCCTTATCTATCAATACCTATCTAACCCATCCTTATCCCTTTAATCCAAAACCCATAGAAACTCATCCTTATCAATCCACTCTTTGAAATTATAACACCATCCTTATTCCCAGTTTGGCCTCGATAAGGAAGTGTAAATGTCTTGAGACATGTTCTTATAAACATCTTGGTGGATATTTACAATGCTACTTTTATGACTAGACACTTGAATCTTAGGTAACTTGTTCATCACATTTAACGTATCCATTCATATCTATCCCTATCCATCCATAATATATCCATTACATCCACTAATTCTTCATTCCCTATTGCTAAAACATGTTTCCCTTTACTAATAAACCTTGTACAGAAAATACAAAAAAAATCCAAAAACACTAGAAAATTTCCAAAAAAAAAACATAATAATCAGAAAACCTTATCTATAATTATGTACCCTATCAAAGCTTACTAATTGAATGGTTAACATTGTGAAAAATATGAAATGTCGAAGGGTTATGCTCTATCCAAGGACATCCAAATGAGACATTTTTTTACTTTTTTATATAATTACTTACTTTACTTATTTGTACATATTGTGTGTTTTCTTGCTTGTGTAATGTTTGTTTACTTAATTTTTTGTTTTACTTACATAGTTTTTATTGTTCTAAACATTTTTTAATATTGTCTTCATTGTTGCTTTTTGAGTCTAGATCATTGTGCATAATACAAATTATGTTATTATGATATTCCATATCATGATGCCCTAAGTTTTTCACTTGTAAATATATCAATCCTTACGTGTATAACATAATAAACATCATGGTTTTTCCATACCATTGGTGTATATTGTCATGCACAATATCAAAAAAAGTTGTTCAATTAGTATCAGAACTAATGTTGGAAATTTTGTTTTAAATCCAAATAAAGCATTTAAATGAGTAGTTATCCAAACCATATACCTATCATAAAACACATTTTTAGCATTCATTTCATACCATACTAAATTCTCAAAGGATCAATATGTGTTAGACATCAAATGTAGAAAAGATAATAACATCTATCTACCCATCTATACACAAACCATAAAATAATCACATGCATCCATGAATCATGTATTTATATGTGTCCATCCGTACATTAATAAATATCATATATATCTCAAAAAAATGTGTATATATTATCTATCTTAGCTCTTGCATTGACGCACATAGCATTCAGATGTTGTACTCCATGTTGTCTTTCCTATACAAATCAAAATAATATAGTGCTAGTCATTTTGTGAAATAAATCTATTTATTCAATTCATTATTCAAAATCAAATCGTTAAAATATGACACTTATTTCTATACTTTATAATCAATCTTTTATTCTAATAACCCATAGCTAACTCACTAACCCATGTGCTTCATCAATAATCTAGCAATAATGTCAAACCATACATCCCATAATCACCTCTACCTACCATCAATAAATCAAATCCATGTTCTCTAATCATGTGATCAATCATCATTAATCCATGTAATCATTTAACTTATTTGTTTTTGTGTACACTTCAATCATCCATAATCAATTTTTAATATTTCCATTTAATGTCCTAAACCTATCAATTAAGATCGATAAAATCACCAAATCCATATTTTATACCATCAATAAATTAATCCATCAATCAATTAGTAAAATAGTTAATCCAATCCAAGCTTGCACCTTTTCCAACTAGTATATATCATTCCCACCATCTGCCCTTTTGTATATATCATTGCTTGGAGGCACATCAAAGTGTGAAACTTATCTTGGAATATATCATTCCCAATCCACTTCTTTCATATATCATTGTTTGAGGCCAATCAATCCATCATCAAAACCAATAAAAAAAGTGTAAACATTAGCTCAACTGGGTCAATTCCATCCATGCATTAATCTTATTCAACCATAGCATCCATACCTTCATCATACAATCAAATAATTAGATTACTAAACATATTTATTCTAGCTTAAAATTCACTCTTGTAAATTTTATCATTCATCCTTGGGAAAAAAATTGTACCAACATGATATATTGTTCCCACATCTGCTCCCATGTAACAATCATTCATGGGGTACAATCCAAGCATGTAACTTACAAATGGGAAATCTTATTTCTCTAATCGGCTCCCTAACACCAATTCACTTGGGGAAAATCATTTTACATGCATTAAAATCATGTAAACATTTTATTGAGACTCATAATTTCATTAAATGGCATTATTACCTCCATCATTTTTCATATAACTTTCTTCATTTTAAGTGTTCATCCTCATCAATTCTTTCTATAAGAACACTCAAGGGGGCATCACTCATATTAATTCATACTCACCTAGGGCATCATATTTTTACATTTATTTTCACTCTACATTTTTCTTTATTCTTTGAAAATTAATTATTTCTTATAATCACAACACCCTTTCAAAGAGGGGAAAATGTAGACACCTAAATTATGTTACATTTAGTGTCATAATTAACTTTAATTAATATGGACACACTAACTAAGTTACCACCCTACATTCAAATTTTATCCTAACACCACTTCCCTCCATTTTTAAATAATTAATTAATCCATATTAATTAATTATCATGCACACATAATTCACCAAAAATTAATTAAAATCCATAATTTCCACCTCATCCAAACATCTTCCACACTTCTCTCAACCAAGTGTTGAGTCATCCAACCAAATCCAACTCCTTAAATGCCCTAAACCAATTTTTGAGTCATCATTGAATATTTCAACTACATTGGTGAGTCATACAACTACCTTGACTCATTCCTAAGACATTTTCAACTACCAACTAACTCTAATTCTATCTCTCACACACATGGGAATTAGTCATCATCCATTAAGATGAGGACACAAACCTGATCATTGATTATCATAATAATTAAATTAATTCATATTTATCCCAACCATCCATATTCTCACTCAAAATCCTAAAAATGTAAGTGTCATTCTCTATTTTCATAATCCACCTTCAACCTATTGAATCTCTATTAAAATTATCCTATGCATCCATTGAGAATCCAAGCTATTTTTCACCCATATGTTAACCAATTCACCTTTATTTGGAGAATGAATTCATTACTCACATCCAAAGAATAAAGATTAAATCACATGTTTTCTCAATGGATAAGGTGATGTATTCTACACGGTTTTATAAGTCCTTATTTGTTTAGCTTTTATTAATTATTATTGCTCAATCTAAGGTTTTAGATTAAATTTAGAATAAGATTTGTATATTTGACTTCCTAGTTTAAATTTCTAAGTTTTTAGCTATCACACTAATAAATCATCTATTGAAGATCAATTTCTTAGAGACACTACAACTTCTCATCCTTCATCTACAGAACCAACCACTAGTGATGATTTGTCTCCACCAATGGAACCTCAAACACTTCCAAAACATACCCCACTTAATAAACCTAAGACTCATGCTCACTCTTCTTATATACCTCACTAGAATTTCTTAGATGAACTTAATTGTATTCCTTGTAAATTTCCTTTCATAGAATTAGTAATAACTTCTCCTTATCATCTCAATTTCCTTCTGCAACAACTATAAGACATAAAAGAACCCACATATAATGAATCTGAACTACCTCTTGATGTTACTCAACCTATAGAGGTGAATTTTATTGAAATAATTTTAATTTACCATAACCTCCATAGAATTCCTAAAGATGATATGATAAATGACAAAATCATCTTTCAAGCTAGTGACCCACCTCTTTTTTATCAAAATCAATATTAATAATAGTCTAATTAAAAAAGTTTGAGTTGACAAAGGATATGGTATCAACATTAATTCTCCTTGGTTAATTCAATAAATTTGTTATTACAAATAAAATATTGAAAAAAATTGACTCATGTGTCATGGATTTGATAAAACTAACCAAAAACCACTTGGATACATTTGGCTCCCTCTTACCATTGGACCCAAGACAATCCTCACCAATATCATGGTCCTTGATCTTACCTTATCTTATAACATATTATTAGGTCATCCATGAACTCATCATATGTGATCTACTATTTATTTTGGAAGATAATGTATCAAATTCATACATAATGGGAAATGTTACAAATATGAGGCTAATCCTAATCCATGGAGCATCTAACTTCTAAATCCCAAATTTCAACATCACATTCTCACTATTGATCAGATCAATATCCCTCCTTTACTTCAATTTATTAATATGCATTCATATCTACATGTAACTCTCACAAATTCAAATGATGAACCAAATGAATTACAAAACATTTTTAATACCACTCGATTATCTCCCTAAATCACAGAATGGTTCCCTCCTCTTCTTCTATGAGATTGAACCATTCCCTTAATAAATGATACCACCAATAGTCTTTCCCCATGTAATGCACATGTAGCCTCACACATAGGATGATTTCACTTCCAATGAATTTGGGGTTGCCAAACTATTTCAATATACTTTATCCATGTCTCCTCACATGTTCAGTAACATGGGCATCTCCAGTTCCTACTGAAACAGAAACATGTGATATATCTCCATCCTATGATGATACTTACATTTTGTCATAATCTCAGTCATGATATTTAGACATACTAAATTATCAAAATACATCATCAAAAATGCATGCCTTTAATCATGATGTTCATGTAATTCTCATATCCTCTGATAGTGAATAATAACCTAAAGGCTATGTACCACCTATCAATACACCTTTGATACATATTCCATAGATTGTCTAAGAAATCAACCAATATGATATAATCTAACCTATATTCCCTAATTTCACTTATCAAATAAATCTAGTAAGTCAATACCCATTACTTCCAATTGACCCTATTGAACAAACCAATTATTTACCTCTCATACATAATTCAATCACCACCGATGATAATACTTCTCCCACTATCTCAATACCACATTATATTGAACAAACTCATACCTCTATTCTTGAACTTACCTTGGATGCATAAGCTACAACCATTTTACAAATACATTATGAGTTCAATAATCATGAAAATCAAATTTGGGATCTTGAAGGAAATGTTAAATATTATGGACCGTTACCCATGCTTCCTGCTGATGAATTTATTTTATAACTAATCCACACTCGTGAGCCTAAACTTCGATGCCAGCATCATAATCTTAGTCATATTAAGAAAAATGCTCCTTGTTTTATTAATTTTATTGTTAGTATTGATCCTAAAACAATTCTTGTTTCCTTTCTTCTTCATGTTCCATATCATTTATGAGATGTAAATGTTATGCTTATCGAAGAAATTGTTCCAATAAATTATAGAAACATTGTTGTTCTTCAACCTATTCTTGTATCCAAATAACTTCATCTTATCGAACATGATAATTTTAGTCTATTTTTTTATAAATACTATGAATCTTTTGCATGTTAATATGAAGGCATGCTAGATATTGATCCTAATATTGTGGTCCATAATATCATCATTTATTTTTATTAAAACCCATGCATCAAAAGTAGTGCAAATTCCCTACTGATATTTTTACTTTATGTCATAAATAGATTATCAAGCTCCTAGATTCCAAATTCATCAAACCTATAGACTAATTTGAATGGGTTTCCAACATTATTTATATATGTAATAAAGTCACCCTGGTTATTCATATTTGTATAGACTTCTACAATCTTAACCTAGCATGTCCTAAAGATAATTTACCTCTACCATCAATAGATGTCATTCTTCATTCCAATGCAAGCCATGACATTTTATCTCTCATGGAAGGTTTCTCAAGATATAATAAAATTCATATTACTCTTGAGGATCAACATAAAATTATGTTTACAACCAAGTGGGGAACCTATTATTACATTAAAATGTCTTTTGGTCTTAAAAACATTGATGCCACTTATCAACATGCAATGACCTATATATTTCATGACCCCATTCATAAAAAACTTATGTAGATGATCTTATCATTAAATCTAATCATCATGAAAATCATCTTCATGATCTTACTATCATTTTTTATTGTCTCATCAAATATAAAGTTAGAATCAGTCATTGCGAATGTGTTTTTGGTTTCATATCCAAAAAACTCTTAGGATTCTTAATCTCTTTACATCTACTGAAATTCAATCCATTATTAACATGTTTATTCCTCATTCCATTCAAGATATATGAACATACCTTGGTAAAATTAGGGCAATTTTTTAATTCATTCCTAAAATGGCTTACAATATATACTCAATTAATTCACTTATCAAGAAAGGTATAGCTTTAGAATGGACTAATTCATGTCAAAAATCATTCAACAGCATGAAATAATCACTACTACATCCTCCCACTCTTCAACCACCTTCAAATGATCATGATCTCATCTTGTACACTTCCTCTTACCCCATATTAGTTGGGGAAATGTTTACTCAACAAGATGAAATTGGTCATAAATATGGCATATATTATATTAATTATGCTATAATAAACTATGATACATGCTATACCAAATTCAAACATGATTGTCTTTCCATATAATTCATAGTTGAAAACTTTTACCATTACATTATTTATCAAACAACTTATATCATCATCCATTATGATCCTCTTCATCATTTTTTCTCAAAATATATCTCACTTAGTGATTGCATTGGCAAATGGATAGTTATCTTAATGGAATTTGATTTGTGAATTATTAAACAAAAATAAATTAAAGGCCAAGTAATTACTGACCAACTTATTACCACTCCTATACCAGCTATTGATGACCTTCAAGATACTCTTCATAATGAATAAATCCTATACATTAAAGGTTTTAATGAATCTATTTCACTTAAATATTAATTCCATAATTTTATAGTTGACCACAAAATAAATAACCTTGATGAGCTAGATACCTTAATTTCTAAACCAAAATCCATAGTCATCATCAAATAATGACCTGAAGTTACAATTGATTTTCATGAAGATACCTAGACACTTCATTTTGATGGTGCTAAATGTGTTCAAGGAGATATGGTAGGATGTATCTTAGTTGATCCTCATGAAAAAATCATACCTCTTAATTTTTTATTAAACTTTGATGTTATCAATAACACGTTTGAGTATGAAGTTATCACTTTAGGTGTGCAAGCCACCATCAATTTAGACATCCCTTATCTATAATATTAAGGTGATTCAAAACTCATTTATCATCAATTTAATGCCAAATATCAATGTAAAATTGAAAATATTATCGCTTATCACCAAAGTACAACCACTCTCGCTAAATGATTAAAATCTTTCACCATATAACCAAATTCCACTAAAGAAGAAAATTATAGCTAATTTGTTTACTTCATTTGATTCTCTTTTTCACCCTCATCAAGCCCTTCATGATTCACAATTTCTCATTAACATATTCAAATCATCATCATCATTACCAACCACAACTGATTATCTCATATGTCATATCAAGGCTATCACTATTTGACAAAACACATGGTATAAGAATATCACTCAATTCATTGAGCACCATATTTATCCTCCCAACACTTAACTTCATGAAAATACAATAATTTGTACACAAACTTTCAAATATGTGTTATGATATGATATCATGTATTATCATAATGTCAAAGGTACCTCACTCCATTGTGTCACTCAAGATTAATTTCTTTATCTTCTTGAACAAGCACATGGGTGAATTTATGGTTGTCACTATAATGGACACATTACAACCTACAAATTCTTATACATGAAATAATTTTAGCCCACTCTCAAAAATTATGCTATCACATTTAGTAAAAAGTGTAATCCATACCAATTGTATGATGATCTTATCCACTCTGCTTCTGTTGAGCTAAAAACATTGGAATCTCCTTGGCATTTTCTCATGTGGGGATTAGATATCATTGGTAAATTATCTCACTTTTAATATATGATCATATATTCATCATCATGACCACTAAATACTTCACTAAGTGGGTTGAAGTTATTCCCCTTGTTAATGTTTTAGGTATCACCATATATAAATTCATACTTAATCAAATCATTTATCAATTTGGAATGACCCATACCATTATTTTTAACAATGGTGGGAATTTTAAAATTAAATATATGAAATAATTATGTGCTAAAATTAAAATCGCATACACATTATCATCCCCATTACAATGGCCAAGCAAAGGCCACTAATAAAATTTTTAATAAAATATTTCAAAATACAATTTGAGATTATCATTTTGACTGGAATCTCAAGATTTATACTACACTTTGGGCTTATTGCACTAGCATTCATACTAATACTAGGGCAACCCCTTTTCTTTAGTATACGACTCTAAATTTATCTTACCTTTAGAAGCTGAGATACCATCATTACGCATTGATCTTCATTATATCGTTCTTAATGAAGAACTTTATGAAGCCCACCTTCATGATCTAGAATTTCTTAATGATTTTCACATGGGTGATTTACAACATAATTGCCAATATAAAGCTCGAATTTCCAAACAACATAAAAAAGTCATAATAAATACCTTTAATATTGGTGATTTAGTCCTTAAATTAGGTTACTATTGACCAAATTTGACTTCTAGTAAAAATGGGTCAACCCCTACTATTTTGAAATTTTGAATAAGGTTTCATGTGTCCTATGGGATCTCTTATTATCCTATATGTCTTACTTATCCTTCCCATAGTCCTTGTTGAGGCCCATCCACCTTGTATTAGTCTAGTCAAACAAAGTCAAAGTCAGTCAGCTAAGATCAAACTTAGGCAAAGGCTAAAATTATGTTATAAATATTTTAATATGGTCATTTGTGTGTCTTAAGGTGTTTTTAAGTAATATATTTGTCCTTTTCCATGTTTTACATGCAAAGTATGTCATTTGGCCACATTTTTAGCCTATTAAATGACTTGTACGGATGGTGGAGTTAGAATATTTGTCACCAAAGTAGATCTCAATATGGAGAGGGTTAAACAATGTTAGGATCAGTTAGATGGTATTTAAAGAGTCAATTATATGTAGGAAATGGTAGTTTCTCCTTAAAAATAGGCCATTTATAGCACTTATACGGACTTGTGGAACTCATCTTTAACTAAAAATGTAGGTGGAATGATTCTTCACCTCCCCACACTATTTTCCATGATTTTTTTCTATAGAGTGCATAAAAAGTTCCATTTGCAACTTATTTTCCTTCATTTTCTCTTTGCGAGCCAAGGAAGGTCAAGTTTAAGCACTTGGTATGGGTTGTACAGGTGGATTTTGGAAGAATGGTTTTGGGGGTGAATATTAATCTAAATTTACTTAAAATCCATAATAATAATTCTAAGTTTAGTGGCTCTTATTTCATGAACAATTGTTAACACACCAAGAAGCTTTTTATGCACTTGCATTCAAGAGGGGTATAGGTTTACATCTATTTATTGCTTTCATATATCCATGGATATGTATGATTTTGATAGAGTGTTTTCAAGTCATAAAATTCCCTCTCTATGATGTTCTCATCACCTAACACTTCCTCTCTCAATGTCCTTGAAGGAGATTTCCCAAATTATGTTTGTTTCTCAAGTTTGAGGATCTAACATACCCAAAGGGTCATGGCATACATGTCATAGAGGTTAAAATGATATTAAAATAAATAAAAAATCTTCAAAATATGATCATATTTGATTGTACTCATATTCCCTAAATGGACAAAACAAAGCCCCTGAGTGTTTTTATTTTTTTCATACAATGAGATTATCGTGGTTTTGAAGGATCCTCATGTGCTCACCTTGTATTCCTTACCACATATGACACTTATTAAAATTTTGAGGTCAAAATTTTAATATTTATATAATCATTGAGACCATCAAATTTTCCAATGAACACACTAAAAGCTTTTAGTGTTGTCTGCAGGCACAATGGAAAGAATGACCTGTTTTGACATTTGAAGAAACATCTTGAAGGGAAATCCAAGCATGGATTGGCAAGGCTAACATGATAAGACAAATTTAAACCATTAATATCATGATAATAGTATTTTATGCTTGTGATGGCCTCCTAAACACTCCTCCATGTTCGTACAACAGGCCTAAACAAACACCTATAGCCAACACACTAGGCAATGACCCAATTTGATAGTTACATGGTGTTCTGAAGTTTTTAAGGTAATAATGTTGGTTAAAATATATTTTTGTGACCTTAAATGTAATTCAATAGGTTTTTCACATCAAAACCAAAGGGGAGAGACTCCACACATGCACCTATAGGCCTGAAAAATGCCACCTATAGCTGAGACAAATAGTGAGATGAAAAGAAGGCTTAGGTGGCGATATAAAGTCTTAAAAATAAAATAAATGGATCTAAAACACATACTCAAGATATTTTATATCATTATTAATCCCTGTGTAACATATATAATGCCTAATTCTTGAGAATAATACACCTATAGGGGTAGAACAATGATAGTAACAATCAAGGCAGGGGTGTCCTAGTTAAAGACCTAAGCATAGAATTGATATAGATTGAGGGTTTATAAGTGAATTAAAATAATTAGGAGATTATAATTACATAATAAACATGTAAATAAGGTCTACACCCATATTCAAATCTCAGACTAGACCTACAAGTAAGGTCTTAAGGGTGTCTCAGTCCTCAATAAGCAAATGGCCTAGTCTTTGGAATGAAAGATAAATTGGTGTAAAGGACTGAGATTAGCCTTGGAAAAATTATTAATTAAAATATATATGATATTTTAAATATTATATTATGTTTTTATTATGCTCTTAAATCCTAAACCAATCTCAAATAGACTATAGGTAACCCTAAACAATGATCTCCTTCTAAGCAGTCGTAGACCTAGTCCATGTTTCCAAAAGCATAGAGGTGTTTAAGAGAAAAATAGACTATAAATTGGTTTTAATAGATTAAAATATGAATTAATAATCCATACAGTCATAATAAGCTCAAAACAATCCATAAAACCTCCAAACATATCGTATACCCTGCCTGCCTTCACAGTCTGCCATATTCATAAGTCTACCTAGCAAATGTCAAAATTTGGAAGGTCTATCCTTGGATTTGGAAGATAAAATTTGGTAAAAATAATCCTTTTTACCCATTTTACACTCCCAAATAGTTTTATTTTATGATATATCAATTAAAACCCTCTCTATTTTGTCTCAGAGGAGGGGCAGTTTTCTCATGCATGAAGAGACAGTTCTAAGGGAAATTTGATAAGGCATGGACCAAAAGGAAATAAAAGATTAAATGAAGGTTGGATAAATTTTATAACATATAAAACAACTTAAAAAAACCTTTCTATAATTTTTTATTTCAAATAGGGTACCCTATATTATAAAGGTTACAGTCATGTGTGAGGGAAACCCTTAGGCCTAGAAGCCAAGTTGAAGGTCATATGCATTTTCAACCTTTTCCAAGATTTACACTTGACTAATTAATGATTAAAAAGGCATATTGGAGGTTTTTAATCCATCACATTATATTATAAACCATTTGAGAGTCATATTGAGTCAAAGGTGCAGGCAGACCTATTGACAAGGTCTCAGCCCAGTTTCAAAACAGGGGTCATCTTCATTCCTAGCTCTTAAGGAGATATTAAAATGATTGACGCATGTTTTTGGAACACATATATAGGATTATTAACCATTATTTTACAATTAAATCCATTAATAATCCATTTTGATCTTATAAATGTTCATAAACCTCACGAAATGTATGAGGACTCTAATGCCAACTTCAAATTCTTGAAATTTTAATGAGCTTATGCATGGGAAATTGAGGTGTTTAGGGAAGCTAGATAGGGTCCCTGAGGAGACCTTAGTGTAATTTTGAGATACTTCTAACGTGTATCTTTTATGAACAAAGGCTAAGATTCTAAGTGACCTCAAAACCCTTGGAAACCCTATGTTGTGACCCGATGGAAGAAATGAGGCTCAAAGTACATTCAAATGAATGAATTTGACCCTAAGAGATAAAGAGAAGTTGTTGACAACTTCATGAGGTTTAGATCCATGAAATTTGATTGTACATAATCCATACAAATTAGATAAAAATTACATTTATTTGATAATTTCTTATGTTTTATAGGTCCTAAAGATGATCATGGGATACCAATCACTTGGGAGGGTATCTTGGGACTTGTACCAACTCCTTGTGACATTTTTAGATCTTGTAAATACTCACAAGTGTCCCTGCTAGGCCTTTCACTTCAGCCAGTATCCAAAGTGACATAGTGAAAAGAGTTATAAATTAAATTTGGAGGCCTTTTAAGATGTGTCTGATGAAGTCAAGTGTATGAAGTGTCCTACCATTTGTCATGAGACCCCTGGTATGGATCAATTAGGTAAGATAAGAATATTCTAGTGTCAATTGTCAAGAAAATCTTATTAGAGAGTGATCATGGTTGTAAGTGATGATTGGGCTTGTGCAAGAGAATATCTATGATTAAGAAAACTTCCAATATAGGTGGAAGCCTCTTTGTATCTTCCTCTTCTCAATCAACAGGAGACACTTGTCCCTAATTCACTTTGGAATGCTCAAGGAAGTCGATGATGAAGGCAGTTTTCTAGAGGGAATGATTGAAGAAGATGTTATGCCACATTTGGAAAAGAGGCTTATTTGAGATTTGATCATGGGAAAATCAATTTCATAACTCCTTTTCCACTCACTTCTATGCATTTTAATTAATTTTCATCTTTGGAAACTTGTCCTTATGCCTCTTCAACTTCTCTTTTCTCTCTCTTCTTCCAAATTATATAAATGTGAAACATTTTAGCTATTGTAAAGGAGACCAAAGCTATTATGGAAAAATCCCTACTGGTATGACATTACATTATATCTTGGAACATTTAATACAAGTCTAATTTTGAGTTATGAACATTATGTTTAAGTGTGTGATTGATGAATAGTGGAGCCAAGTGATAGTATCATCCTTACTTCCCTTTATCCTTCATGTTTAAGTAAGAGTTCTGATTTTAACAGGTCATGTGAAGTGTATTGATTATATTATACTCTTTTTCAAGAAATAAATTATCTATATGGTGTGCAATCTACCCCAGATCAGTTATCTTGTTGATTGTTTTATGTATGCTACCTTCATATTGAAGCAATTATGTTAGAGTCATTCAATGCCTAGTATTGGCCTTAAAAAGCTTTGTTTCTTAGTAGGAGTGTGATAGTTTCTGGGATATCTTTTGGTGTATCACCTCTTTAGTGTAGTTTTCCATTTCATGCAATAATTCTAACACTCTTTTCATGAACAAGCATTAGATTAGGTGATAAACACTTAAAGAATAATATAGGGAGCTATCCCTTTCAATCCTATAGATTCATCTCTCTTACAAGTTCCCCAAAACTTTAGAGATGATTCGATGTTGCATCAAATTATAGGAGCTTTATAGAGTATCCTAGGGTGCACAATTTGATGCCAACAACTCTGACATGCTCAATAGGACAGCTGGTCCTAATTATTTCCATGTCAAGGTGAATGTTAGTCTTGACAAGCCCAAGGTTATAGAAGTGTTTTAATCTAGCATTTGGGGACTCCAAAAGGTCAAAATATCTAGTTTTAGATCAAATTCTTCACATTATACTTTATGGTCTTATATAGATCATCTTCTAATAGAGCATTCAATCAAGTCCCTCTACCTGAAACTCCTCTTGAGGAACAATATCCTAAACCATTCTTAACATTTAGATATCCTAAACAATAAGGTTTTGAAGAAGAAGAAGAAGAGGTTGAGGAGACAAGAGATCAAGAGGACGAAGAAGAGATGGCTAGGAAACAAACTTTCCCAGCCTTCAACACCCAAAATTCCATTAATCTTCCTGCATATGATCCTATTCCTCACAATGCTACCAAAAGTCTCTCTAGCTTCAATGGAGATGGCCCTATTACCCAATCTAAGCACATTAGGGACATTTCAAATTTTTTTCAACTTCTAAAATATCACTTAAGTTAGCATAGTTGTTAGACTACTTTCCATGTCTCTAAAGGGTAAAGCACTAAATTGGTATAGGATATTAGAGGGTGGTTATATTACTAATTGGGATGACTTTGGAGAGTTGTTGGTGAATAGGTTTGAGAATAAGAGTGACCACACTTCACTAATCCATCAACTAAATGTGATAAGGAGAGGTCTTAATTAATCTAT
The DNA here is from genome assembly GCA_037957365.1 of Torreya grandis. NCBI lineage: Eukaryota > Viridiplantae > Streptophyta > Pinopsida > Cupressales > Taxaceae > Torreya > Torreya grandis. Next base: position 1,369,088 of record JARHVA010000495.1, read on the forward strand.
GGGTGATTTCAATGAAAGGTTTCAAAGGACATGGTATAGATTACCACCTATCATGAGGCCTCCTCCAAGCTTTGTATTCCCCACTTATCTCAAGGCCATTGGCATTGATGTATCAGTAATGTTGCAATCAATGGGAGGATTTAATACTTGATGCATATGGGATAGATATTGAAGCTAAGAATAGTTTGATACAAGCTGGGAAATTACCCCCAAGAGTTATTATGCCTTTGTTATCTCATAGTTCAGTTGAAACTCCAAGTGTAGCATAAGTTCCCATTGCCGATGCCAAGTCTAGAACCACTCCCAAAAAGGTGAATAATTCTATATAAAAAGATGAAATTATTCGATCATTACAAGCTCAAATCAAACAAGCTCAATTTCATGCAAGTGCTCTACCCAATCCCTAATATTATCCTTCATAAAATTATAGACCTCAACCCCAATATAATTACCAAGGAAGAGAATAAGGTCAACAAGCTTTCAATAGGCAGCCCAATATATATAATCCTAATTCCATTCCATCAACAAGGGTTGTTGTTCCAATCCATACTAACCTGGTTCAAGGAGAGGAACATTTGGATCATTGGGGACAATCTCAAGGTCAATTTATCTATGATCGTGGAGGAGGTTGTCAAGCCTTAGTGGCACAAGAAGGATCTACTCCTTGCCTCACATCAGAAGAAGAAAATCTCATGCAAATGGATACTCATGGAGAGGGTATTAGACAAAGTATAGGTCTTATGAAATTTCAAAATGAAGATAAATATGTGTTGAACCAAAGTATATCAGTTATAGCCAACACAAGATCCAAAAAGAGAGATTTGGGAGTTGTTCTAGAAGCACATGTGACTCCAAGTAATGCCTCTCCAAGGCCACAAAGTGTGAATCCTAGTGTAATACCCACTACTACTTACACTCCTCACCAAAGTCAAAATGTGAACAAGGTTGATAAAGCACTTGAAGGATTGCCATTCAGTACTTCTTCTCTATTGCCTTCATAACTTGAGAATCAGTTGATTATTCCTAAGACTCTTCAAGAGTTGGAAGATGATGTTGTCATTGATGAGTTCCTTGAACATATTTAAGATGATACCTCAAGAAGCTATGATGAAGATATTATCATTGGTATACCTCTTCACCTTAGTGGATCAGTCTTTGAGCTTGAGAAAGGAGTAGATGACATGGAGTAGCAAACAGAGGTTTTGGGAGAAGAAGACACTTCAGCTGTAAGACAAGAAGAAGAAAAACTTTAGTGGATTTATGAATTTACATGCTCCATAGAATATGATGATGATCAAATTTCAACACAATATGAAGAAGAGGCACTCATTAGCCAATATGATATTCCAAAATAAATTGGTAAGAAATTTGATGAGCTTTAAGTCCTTTCTATTGATCATGAAGAGTTGGCATTTTGGGATGATGTTGAAAATTTTTGATTGAGATTTAATGATACATCTCCACTTTATGAATATATTGAGAAAATATTTGAATTATATGTTGTAGCTAAACCTATTGAAATTCATGAAGCACCTCAACAAGAAGACAAGGTCATAAGGCAGTCTTTTTTGCACATGTTTGAAGAGTCTGAAGGTCAAGGTAAGAATTCTTCATCTCAAGAAATTCATGAATAATATAGATGAAGAATAAAAGGAACCAAGAGAGGTATTAATTTTTGAAGAACCTCTCCCATACATTCAGATTCTAGGACCACCAAAGCTTGATAGAGACCTTACCTTTCAAAATGAGTATAGTCTTGATGATGAAAAGCCACTTGTAGTAGAAGTTGAGGTTGAGTGTGAGGATCAAAATGAGTCTAGAATCAATGAAAAATCACTTGAACCAAGTGATATGGTTTCCATTCACACCAATTAAGAGGAGTATGTTTCCATTGAACACATGTTCTTAGTTAAAGAACCAGATGAAACCAATGTAAGCACCATGGGAAGTGAGTAAGGTGTCAAACAAACAAGAAGTCCTAAGTGGTAGCCTACACATCCTTCTAGTACATGTAAATAATATGGTATGAAAAAATTTCCTTTTGATGTAGGAGGATTAGTTATTTCTATTTAGTTTTCACATATTAGAGTGTGTTTGTTTCAGTTTATCTTGTGTTTCTTAAGTGCTTCATAGCACAAGTGTGTTTCCTTCCCTTTATTTGGTGTGTGTCATTGATTTTGTGTGTATGGGTCAACCAAATTGTCTTACTTAATTAAAGTGTCTATTAAAGTCAATTTGAGTGCCCATATGTGTGAATTTATGCCCAATAGAAGGACTAGGCAACTGGTCTTAGGCATACCTGGCATGCGACCCCTAAGAATCTCCAAGAATATTGAACAAAATTGACTTCTAGTAAAAATGTGTTAACCCATACTATTTTTAAATTTTTAATAAGGTTTAATGTGTCTTATGGGGTCTCTTATTGTCCTATATGTCTCACTTATCCTTCCCCTAGTCCTTGTTGAGGCCCATCCTCCTTGTACTAGTCTAGTCAAATAAAGTCAAAGTTGGTCAACCAAGGTAAAAATTATTCAAAGGTTAAAATTATGTTATAAATATTATAATATGGTCATTTAGGTGTCCTAATGTGTTTCTAAGTCATATATTTGTCTTTTACCATGCTTTATATGCAAAGTATGTCATTTGGCACCATTTTTAGCCTATTAAATGAATTGTACGGATGGTGGAGTTAGACTATTGTTCACCAAAGTGGATATCAACATAGATAGGGTCAGAATATGTTATGATCATTAAAATGACAGTTAAAGAGTCAATTATATGCGGGAAATGGTGGTTTCTCCTTTAAAATAGGCCACTTGTAGCACTTGTACGGACTTGTGGAACTCACCTTCAACTAAAAAAATGGGTGGAGTGACTCTTCACCTCCCCACAATATTTTTCATACTTGGATTTTATATAGTGCATAAAAAATCCCATCTACAACTTCTTTTCCTTCATTTTCTCTTTGCAAGCAAAGGAAGATCAAGTTCAAGCACTTGGTATGGGTCATACAAGTAGTGTTGGGAAGAATGGTTTCGGGGGTAGATAGTAATATAAATTTAATTCAAATATATAATAATAAATTTTAGTTTTTTCTTCCTCTTTCATGAACAATTTCTAACACTCTAGGCATCTTTTTATGCACTTGCATTCAAGAGGGGAATAGGTTTGCATATGTTTCTTATTTTTAGAGATCCATGGAGCTGTATGATTTTGATGGGGTATTTTTAGGTCATAATAGGCCATCTCCATGATATTATCATCACCCAACACTTCCTCTCTCAATTTATTTGAAGGAAATTTCCCAATTATGCTTATTTTTCAAGTTTGTAGTCATAGGTGTGTAGCTTGTGTTATTTCAATGTGGAAGAGGCTCCATGGGATGTTTAGTGTGCTTGGATTCATGTTTTAAAAATGATTTCATTGAATTATCTTTTGATATCATGTTAAACCCCCTTCAAATCAAATTATCCCTTTTTCTTGTTCATTGCCTTGTCTACAAAATACACTCATAGTTGCCTTATACAGGAGCTTCAGGAGGTTTGTACGGAGGTATGAATGGTGAAACATGTGATGGAATTTAGTTTGAGGATATAAAATACCCAAAGGGTCATTTCATACATGTCACAGAGGTTAAAATTCTATGAAAATCAAAGTTTTTTCTTCAAAAGATGATCAAACTAGATTGTACTCACAGTCCCTGAATGGACAAAACAGATCCCCTAAATGTTTTTGTTAATTTCCTACAATGAGATTATGGTGGTTTTGAAGGATCCTCATATTGTATTAATTACCACATACAACACCTATTCCAATTTTTAGGTCAATATGTTAAGATGGAGATAGTCATTTAGACCCTCCGAGTTGCCAATAAACAGACTAAAAGCTTTTAGTGTTGTCTACAGGCATAATGGAAAGAATGATCTCTTTTGACATTTTGAGAAACATATTTAAGGGAAATCCAAGCATGGATTAGAAAGGTTAACATTATAATACAATTTTAAATCATTCATCTCATGATAATAGTAGTTTTTGCTTGTGATGACCTCCTAAACACTCCTCCATGTATGTACAAAAGGCCTAAACAAACACCTACAACCAACACACTAGGCAGTGACCCAATTTGATAGTTACATGGTGTTTTTAAGTTTAAAAGGTAATAATGTTTGTTTAAATCTATTTTTGTGACCTTAAATATAATTAAATAGGTTTTTCACATCAAAACCAAAGGGGAGAGACTCCACAAATGCACTTACAGGCCTCAGAATTGCCACCTACGGCTGAGACAAACAATCAAATGAAAAGAAGGATTAGGTGGAGATCTAAGGTATTATAAAGAAAAAAAATGTATCTCAAACACATAATCATGATATTTTATATAATTATTAATCCATATTCAACATCTAAAATGGATAATTCTTTCCAAGAATACACCTACAGGGGTAGAACAATTATTGTTACATTCAATTCAAGGGTGTCCTAGTTTAAAACCTAAACATAGAATTGATATGGATTGAGGGTTTATAAATGAATTAAAATAATTATTAGATTCTCATGACATAATAAACATGTAAATAATGTCCACACCCATAGTCAAAGCTCAGACTAGACCTACAGGCAGGGTCTTAAGGGTGTCTCAGTCCTCAACAAGCAAATGGCCTAGTCTTTGGAATGAGAGATAAATTGGTGAAAAGTACAAAGATTATCCTTGGAAAAATTATGGAGGAAAACATATATGATATTTTAAATATCATATGATGTTTTTATTATTCTCTTAAATCCTAAACCAAACTCAAATAGCCTACAAGTAAGCGTAAACAGTAATCTCCTTCTAAGCAGTCCTAGACCTAGTCCATGTTTCCAAAAGCATAGAGGTTTTTAAGAGACAAATAGAATATAAATTGGTTTTAATAGGTTATTTAAGACATTAATAATCCATATATGTCATAACAAGCTCAAAATAATCCATAAAACCTCCAAACACAGCATATACCATGCTTGTCCTCATAGTCTACCTTATTCAGAACTATGCCTAGCAAATGTCAAGATTTGGAAGGTCTATCCTTGGATTTGGAAGCTAAAAACTGGTAAAAATAATAATTTTTACTAATTATACACTCCAAAATAGTTTTATTTGATGATATATCAAGTAAAAACATCTTTGTTTTGTCTTAGAGGAGGGGAAGTTTTCTCATGCATGAAGAGATAGTTTTAAGGAAAAAATGATAAGACATGGGAAAAAAGGAAATAAAAAATCAATTTAAGGTTTGATAAGTTTTAGGACACCTAAAATAACCTTAAAACCATTTATATAAGGTTTTAGGTCAAACAGGGTACCCTATATTGCAAAGGTTACAGTCATGTGTGAGGGAAACCCTTAAGCCTAGAAGCCAAGTTGAAGGTCATATGCATTTTAAACCTTGTCCAAGATTTACAATTGAATAATTCATGATTAAATAGTTATATTGGATCTGTTTAATCCATCACATTATAGGATAAACCATTTGAGATTCATATTGATTCAAAGGTGCAAGCAAACCTATTGGCAAGGTCTAGGACCAATTTCAAAATAGGGGTCATCTTCATTCCTATCTATTTAGGAGCTATTCCAATGATTGAGGCATGTTCTTATAACACATATATAGGAATATGAACCATTTTTTGTAACGAAATCCATTAAAAATCCATTTTGAACTTTAAAACATTCACGGACTTTACAAAATGCATGAGAAGGACTCGAATGCCAACTTCAAATGCTTGAAACTTTCATAATATTATGCATGGGACCTTGAGGTGTTTAGGGAAATTAGAGAGGGTCCCTGAGGATCCCTCAGTGTAATTTTTAGATAATTTTAATGCGTATCCTTTATGAATAAAGGCTAAGAGTCCAAGTGACCTCAAAACCCTTGGAAACCCTATTTTGTGACCTAATGGAAGAAATGAGGCTCAAAGTGCATTAAAATGAATGAATTTGACCTTGAGAGATAAAGAAAAGTTGTTGAAAACTTCATGAGGTCTAGAGCCATGGAATTATATTATATAGAATCTATATAAATCAGAGAAAAAGTATGTTTCTTTGACAATTTCTTGTGTTTTACAGGTCTTAGAGATGATCATGGGATACCAATCACTTGGGAGGGTAGCTTAGGACTTGAAAAAACTCCCTATGCTATTTTTAAAGCTTGGAAATACTCACAAGTGTCCCTATTAGGCCTTTCACTTTAGCCAGTCTCCAAAGTGACATAGTGAAAAGAGTGATAAACTAAATTTGGAGGCCTTTTAAGATGTGTCTAATGAAGTCAAGTGTATGAAGTGTCCTACCATGTGTCATGAGACCCCTGGTATGGATCAATTAGGGAAGATAAGAAAATGCTAGTGCTAATTATCAAGAAAAGCCTATTGGAGAGTGATCATGGTTATAGGTGATGATTGGGCTTGTGCAAGAGAATATCCATGATTAATAAAACTTCCATTACAAGTGGAGGCCTCTTTGTAACTTCCTCTTCTCAATGCACATGAGAAACTTGTCCCTAATTTACTTTGGAACACTCAAGGAAGCCCATGATGAAGGTAGTTTTCTAGAGGGAATGATTAAAGAAGATGTTATGCCACATTTGGAGAAGAGGCTTATTTGGGAGATGATCATGTGAAAATTAGTTTCATAACTCCTTTTCCACCTCACTTCTATGCATTATAACTGATTTTCATCTCTAGACACTTGTCCTTGTGCCTCTTCAACTTCTTCTTTCTCTCTATTCTTCCAAATTCTATAAATGTGAGCCATTTTGGCTATTGTAAAGGAGACCACAGCTAGTATGGCAAAAGCCTTGCTGGTATGACATTACATTTTGTTTTGTAATATTAAATACAAGTCTAATTTTGAGTTATGAATATTTTGTCTAAGTGTGTGAGTGATGAATAATGGATCCAAGTGATAGTATCATCCTTACTTCCCTTTATCCTTCATTTTTAAGCAAGAGTTCTAATTTTAATAGGTCATGTGAAGTGTATTGATTATACTAGACTCTTCTTTAAGCAAGAAATTGTCTCTATGGTGAGCAATCTGCCCCTAGATCAGTTATCTTGTTGATTGTCCTATGTATGCGACCTTCATATTAAAGTAATTATGTTAGAGTCATTCAATGCCAATAATTGGTCTTGGAAAGCTTTGTTGCTTAGTAGCAGTGTGATAGTTTATGGGATATGTTTTGGTGTATCACCTATTTAATGTAGTTTTCCATTTCATGCAAAAATTATAACACTCTTTTTATGAACAAGCATTATATTAGGTGATAAAAACTTAAATAAGAATCTAGGGAGCTAGCCCTTTCAGTCTTAGAGATTCATCTCTCTTACAAGTTCCCCACAACTTGAGAGATGATTCAATGTTGCATCAAATTGTAGGAGCTTGATATAGTATCTTAGGGTGTATAATTTGATGACAATAGTTACACCCATAAAAAATAAGTTAACTATGCCTAAAAATGGTGGGGTCCTTAGTTAAATACATTCATGGTTTGAGCACCTACCATTTACAAACTAACAAGTGACATATTTTCAAAGAACCCACCAATGCTTAATTTTTAAATAAATCATTTTCTTAAATTATTATTGTCATTTTCAATAATATTTTTATATTTCATATGTTTCTATATATTGTTCAGCTAACACTTATTGCAAGTTTTTTAAAGCTTCTTAAAGTGCAGCATTATATCAATTTTAGTAACCTTAGCTTCTATCGTTGGTCCTTTGGTATACCTACATTACTTCACTTATATATTACTTCATGAGTTTGCATCATAATATCATGGATATGACCCAACCATCCTCATGAATATTCTTTTATTTCATTTTCATTCTTTCAGTCCACCCCGAAGTCTATTTTAAGTCTTTGGCTTCTTGATTTACAAACTTCATTATTTTTTACACCTCGTTGGTTTTCCTCTTGTGAGTTACAATGTAAGACCTTAGATATGACAAGGCCTTCCTCACAAAATACTATTATTTTTAATAAATATCCTTCATTTTTTTACACCTCTTTGATTTGCCTTTTATTAGTTGCATTGTAAAACCTCATATAGGACCAGGTCCTCCTCATAAATCATCATTTTATTGATTCTATTTGCAATCTTAGCTAAGTGTCTTCCCAAAAAAATAAGGAAATGGTTGAGATTTGTGTCTTCATACTTTTAAACTTAGTCATATTATTTTTTTCTAACAACTCTAACAAACCATTCCCATTCCTCCACTCACATACATTATTCCTTATGATGTTGATTCATACTTACCTATCATTGTACCATGTTAAAATTACACATTGTTTACAATTTGAGGTAACTCAATTTTTCCATGTTTATTTCCATATTTTCCCCTATTCCACTTAATTATGAGCACACCAAGGTCATTTTTGAGATAACACTCTTTTCTAACATGAAAGTATAGGAGTGTTAGATACCATGCTCTCTAAGTTCTTCTTCCTAGCCACCAAGTGTAAGTTTAATAATGATAGTCATTTTTAGCATCCATATCTGGTTTTTTAAATCTATATGGAGGAAAAATAGATAAAATCCAAATCATTAAAACATAAGGCAATGATCAGAAGGCAAAAACTAACATTCAAAAGTCAAAATCACACCAAAACAAGTGATTATTATTAGGCACATCTCCTATCTTATTTGAATCTCAAACTCCACATTTGGGATCATGATAGAGCCAAAGTCCATTAGTGTGTGGTATGATAGTAAAATGGGGTAGGAGGTCTCATACTTTCAAAAATATATCTAGTGCCACATACTCTCTCATGCAAGTACATAATCTTCGTAATAGACCAATGACTCTATAAAGGGTCTTAAGGAAGGGGGAACACATTATGGGAGGGTAGGTCCATTTAATTTTCTTTCATATATAGCCTTCAAGGGATGATATTTGTACTTCACTTGTTAACCCATATTTGCATGGATAAGATGCATTTTTTAGAGTCTTTAATGTTGAAAACCTTTATGTCTTGCCAACTTAAGTGAGTGTTTTACTCCCAAAAAAGATTATATTTTCACCTTGGTGTTGCCTTCATTTACCCTACCACCCATTCCATATTCACCCTTGATATCCAAGTTTATTTCTAAATCTCTTCCCAATTTATCTATTTCTTATTATTCATATCTTTCATGACATGCTCAAAATATGATTGTTTTAGTTCATCTATCATTAGAATAAAAGTTTCATCTTTGAACGATTAAGAGATACTTTCTTAATCATTGCCTCATCCTTATCATATTTATCATGGTTATGTTTAGGACCTTGAATTTTATTTTTCCCCTTTTAGTAGGCCATCTCATCATATTTCTTTTAATTTCTTTTAGTTATTCCATTGTTGTTTGAGTATGGATTGTTACTTCTCTTTCATCAATGTTGTTTACTTTTCTATTCTTTTTCCATCTTTGTTTGAGTATGGATTATTACTTATCTTACATTGATGTTGGTTCCATTATTTTAGTTTCATATGTCCTTGGTTTTATTCGGATTCCTTGGTATTTTTTCCCTAGCTTAGCCTTTGTCATCCCAATTGACAAATTTTCCAAGTGACTTATGTAGTTATGAAAGTTTTCATTATTTATTTTTTTTGTGATTCCTTATTTTTTCTCTTTTACCTTGTATCCTTAGGGTTTGCCCAAAGTAGTTATTGTGACCACCACAATCAAGACTATAAATAAAATAGACAACCATTCATTGATAAATGTAATTTAAGGTATGTATATGGTACTTTTAATTATTTCCAAAAAAAAAAATCCTTACTATCATTTAAATCCCTACATTTCATTATAATTTGTTAGCTCAATAAAATGTGTTGTTATGTTCTTTATCGAAGCACCATTTTATGTTACACTCATGTAACACATGATGAGATTAGAGTGGGGCATATGTATACACATAATATTTTTAAACTTTATCATTTATTGATACTTTCTATCTTGCATGAACCTATTGAGTTTTAATCTCTCTAAGTGTACACCTTAAAGGGTGCATCAAGAAAGGGGTGGGCAAACCATTAGTGTTTTGCAAGATTGTTGGTTAACTCTATCGTACCTAAACCCATTACAAATCCTGCTTATCTAACTCCATAATAAATTCCCCTTTAAAAATATCCCTTAACTAATCAAATACAAACTTTTCCTACAAATTTGGTTTGGTAGACCCTGTCACCCATTTTTCCTATTTACTCAGCCTGGGTGACCTTATTGAAAAAGTTATGGCACACATTACATAACTAAGTCAGCTTGGCTGACTTAGTTTGAGGCCTCATAGTAACTTTTCAAAAATATAGTGGTCTTGGCTGACTTTGTCTGCTAAAAATCTATAAGGGTTAGGACCTATCCATTGTTATAAATATTACCTTCATATCAATCCAACAGGGAGGAAAATTTATTTTCACACTATTATAGTGCACAATTCTATTAGATCTACATTTGAAGGAGCCATTGCTTAGGGTTTTCCCTAGAGGGAAGATAATTTTTCTTATGGAAATTCTTAGATGCAATGTATGAGTCTTTTAGCCTAGAGCTGATTTCTATAGTGTGATCCTTACAAAGTAAAAACAATCTCTTTTAAAGCATCTTTAGCCAAGGTGAGATTGAGACTCGACAGGTTCGATTAAAATTAAGTATCTCTAAATTTTTTTATTTCATTTAATAGATAAATATTGCACAAGGCAATAAATTTTGAATGTATAACTCCTTACTTAGATTTCCTCTATATTTAAACTTAATATAACTATAGGGTTTCTTTACTTTCCATTTTCCATTTTAGGTGATTCGGAGGCCCCATTTGTCTACCATGATGCTTTGATTGTTTTGTTTATTTCACTCCCCTTTGTGTTATATGCTTTGATAACACTAAATTAGATTTTATTTCATTTATTCAGACCTAGATAGGGCTATTACATATCATTAATTGCCTAGAGGCTTTAGAACCCTCTCATTTGGTGTTGTGTGATAAGTACTCCCTAAGTTAGGTTTAGCGGATCCAATTTAGTCATGCTCCCAATATAAAAAGTATTGTAATGGATGTTAGTTGAATAATTTATTTGATTTTAGATTTAATAATAATAATAAGTTGTATATCTATCTTAATTTATTGCATGCATTCTAGTGAAGCCGATGTGAATCTAACCCTTACATATTTAATTTTTCATTTATAGTCAATTAGGTCATGTTGGTTGACCTAGTCTTATTTTTTGTGTGCAGATTTAGGACCTACAGTCAAATAGGTTTCACTTGTTGAGACAATTTTATCCTTTGTATGTAGGTTTTCAATCATAGTTAACAAGATTGATTCGCTTTATACTATTCTTTTTTTGCATTTTTCAGCCTCTTATCTAGCTGAAAATATTGAGTTGGTCAATCCTATTCTTTTCTTGTATCTTTTAGTCTTATGTATAGATAACAAGATCAAGTTGGTCGATCATGTTCACTCTAAAAATTTTAGTCTTTAGTCCAGCAAACATAGTTGAGCTGGTTGATCTTGTTCATCTCCTACATTTTTTGGCATTCAATTAAGTCAACTAGGTTTACTCTATCTAGGTTTCTTCTAACTAGCTTATTAATTCAATTTTATCAGTATCACTTTCATATTTTTTAGTAAAATTATTCAATACTTTAGATTTCATATTGTGATTACTAGTTTTTTAGTTCTACTAAAAATTGTATCACAATTCAACTAAGTTGACTTGGTCAACTTAGTTTTATGTCTATTTGCTTTGTCAAATAAACTAAGTTGACCCGATTGGCTTTTTTATTTTAGGCATGCTTTCACAACATACAAGATCAGCCTGTCTAACTTTGTTTTGCTCTATTTTCTAACAAGATTGGCCTAGCTGATCTTATTATGTATGTTCCTTTTTCATCATAGGCAAGGCAATTCACTTTCCTTTCATAGTAATTAATTTCACATTTAATTTGAAAAGATTTGGTTACTTATTTATTTACTTTCTAAATTTGGAAATTATTTTTTACCACTTGTTTTTCACCTTTATTTTCACTTTGTCTTGATTTCCCTAGAAACTGTGTACTGGCAGTTTTAAAACTACTTAGTGATTGTCATGAAGGGATACATGATACTCTTTTTACAGTCCTTGTCTATCATTTACATATATCATGACATGAGGGGATTATTCCAATACTTATAGCCATAGTATAGAGATAAACATGGTCTTTAATTTCTATGTACCTCACAATATTTATGAAATGCCTTGGATTTCCATTTGTATTAAACCTTAGAAATCCATCTATCTGTATGATTTTGAGGTGTATCGGTTAGTAGTTAGCATTGAGAAGTGACTTCCAGCTTACCCTTGAAACTAGGTTTAGTGAACCATGAGTCAAGGTATAATACTCCATAGTTATCACTTTAAAACATTAGGCCATCATTATCTAATGGATAAGCATCTTTGGAAGCCTACAAATCAATTAAATCATTTTATTATATCTTCTTAATCTTCTTTTCAAATAACTAGTTAAACAGTTAATTAGTTATCCACTTTCTTTTATACCTACTACTTACTTTTCTCTTTTGTATTTTAGATTATGTTGACTAGCGTTAACATAATTCTATGTTGTGTGACTCAACTAGATCAACCAACATTGACCTACTTGATTGTGTTTGAATAGACTAAGTCAACTAGCTAGATTCAATATTTTATATTTTAATTATTTGCTTATATGTAAACAACATCATCCAAATTATAGTCAATTTATTTCTATATTTAACTGAGACAACCATCTCAACTTAGTTCATTTTCCAACCTATTATTTTTGCTTGTTTATCAAATAAGTCAACTAACTTGACTCAGTTCATTTCCAGACTGTCATTTTTCTCTTTTGTTAAAACTAAATTGACCAACTCGACTTAGTTCATTTACATATTACTAAATTTTAGTACCTATCAAAATAAGTTGATTAGATTAACTCAGTTAGTTTCTAAACTGATATTTTTTTTTGCCTATCAAACTAAGTCAACCAACTCTACTTAGTTAATTTTCTAGCCTATTGTTTCTACCTGTCTATCAAACTAAGTCAACCAACTCGAATCAATTCATTTCTAGACTATTATTTCTCCTTTTCTACCAAATTAAGTCGACCATCTTGACTTAGTTCATTTTTAAATTATTAAATTTTAGTGCCTATCAAATTAATTCGGTGAGCTTGACTCAGTTCATTTCCAGACTAATAATTTTTCCTTCCTATCAAACATAGTTGACCAAATTGACTCAATTGGTTTCCAGATTGATAATTTTTCCTATTTGTCAAATTAAGTTGACCATATTAACTCAGTAGGTTTTCAAACTATTGTTTTTCATGTTTATCTAACTCAGTCGATCTAACCGATCCTATAAGTGGTTGACTATGTTTTATTTCCTATTTTCTCTTACTTCTTGACTATGATCATAAAATCACCCATTAGGATCTTCCTTAACAATCTCAACCCACTCCAAATTTACATGGGTGATTATTTATTACCTACCTTAGCCACCAAAAAGATAATCCCCCATGGTCAAACTATTCCCAACCATCGTTTAAGTCAATGGAATGCAACATGGTCCACATTACTCAAGATGATGATCTAGATGATCCTAACCTGAATGGTACCCTATCAAAATGTCCCTACTTTACCATTGGAATAATTGATACCAAAATAGGAAACCATCCTATAGGGAATATTCCTCCTAATAACACTAACATTCCACCTTCTCCCACTAACATAAAAATCCACCTATAGATACAACTCAAATTCTTGCTCAAATGGTTAAACAAATCAATATTATGCAAATAAATAATAAATCCCAAATGCTCCAAATATAAAATCATATCTTAAAAATGGCAAGTCAAACACTTACCATCATGCCTTAAAACAATCATAGTTTTGTTCTCCATCCTCTTAAATGCCAATGGGAATATCATCCCTCAACCTCTCATGCACAAAAAAATTCTTCAACATCTTCAAAATGAACCTTTAGCTCAATTCATCATATCAATAGATATTGTAAATATCTCTCCAACCATTAAGTATGATGAAACTAAAGACATTATTATCTTCCTTAAATCATGTGGTAACCTCTATAAGGAATGAGTCCAAACAAAAGTTTTCTCTACCATTAAACTTATTGTCAAAAATCTTACAGGATATGATTTAGAGTGGTATAATTAACTTTCCCAACATTCCATATGGAAACTAGAGGATCTTGTAAATGTTTTAGTTAGATAATTTCAACAAAATAATCTTCTTGAAAATTGTCTTAGTCACTTCATCAATACTAATTAATTTTTTTAGTGATAAAAGGTAAATGTAAAAGTGTTTATATATATGAGAATATCCTAAGGGAAATACAGTTGTATTATGTTTGTAGGTTATTAGGAGTTGTTATGAGAATCTTTATGTTGGTCAGGACTCAATTGAATGCGATAGGGAGAACTATTCTCAGCATGGTAAATCTAGAAGTTACAACCATAGAAACTAATACCTATATGTATTTGTAAATAATGCAATAGAAGGGTTGACGAGTGTGTGAGTAAATAGAATAGTGATTGTTATTTTTATCTAAGAGCTTTTGTACATAATATTGACATAACTAGACCTTGATCTATGGAGGTTTCCTTTTTGTAATCCCTGCTACTAGATCTTCTATTATGAATTCTAAGCATTTATACTATTTTATGGTATAATCGCAGAGTTTTCTATGTTATTATAAATGTTTTCCTTATTATTTTTCTCTGATGTGTATTTTTTTTATATCTATAAGTAGTTTACATCATACATTGAGTTGTTAAACAAGTGTATTTCTCTATGATAAACCTTGTATATGTTTCAAAGTTTTGATTAAACCATCATGTAATATTTTGATGTAAATTCACACACTCTATCCCCATAATTAACATCTTATGGTGAAAACCCATGAACCTATACTAACAATGGTGCAGTGAGTGTGGAACTCATTTTTTGAGGATATGCTAAGGTGGTTGCCTAGTCAAAGAGATGTGGAACACTGGCTAGATTAGAAAATAGTTGAGTTTTTAGAGAAGGAAGATCAAATAATAAGGTGTTCTGAATAACATATTGTGTAAAAACATATTTATGGTGAGATTTATAATATATTATGGTGCAAATTACCTAGATTTCTAGTTGACTAGTTGGCTCATATAATACATCATTATTTTAGATCTCATGCGACTATTGACATTACTTGGTCTGAGGAGAAGATTGAATAGCTTTAGACCTTAGACACTAGCTAGACCTGTGTGATAGATCATCAGTTGGATTCAATTATTGATGGGTATATCATAGAGTTCATAGTACAAAGATACGTAGCATTTGATCTGACAAAGGATCTATTTATGAGAGGGATAAGAGGGAAAATAATTCAATGACTTCATATGCTCGTTAATATGTTGGTTGTGGAAAAATCAATGGTACCTATTCCTTTCCACATGGAGTAGACACTTTGGGCATATACAGGTGTGTGCGAGATAAGGGAGAATGAATCAAAGATGAAAAAATAGAGCTTGACCATGAGTCTAGAATAGAGAATCCAGAGGAAAAGGAATAAAAAAAGACTCTAGAGTTAGAAAGAGAGTTATGACAATAGAAGAGATGGAATAAACAAAGTGTGTTTTAGGAAATTGTGAATGTAAGAAGTAGTAGTAGAATTAATGATTTGGATGAAAGGAGATGATGAGGAGAAGGGTATGGTGAACAGAAACAAAGTGAGGATCTCGAGCCAAGTAGAGATAGAGTGTGAGGAAGCAATGAGGATTTAGCATGAATGAAAGAAGAAGGGAGTAGTATAAAAGTAGAATAGATGGGTAGAAGTTTGTAGTTTCTAGAAAGGCTATCCCAGAAAAAAAAATTAAGGATTACCTTATAGTTGCAGACATAGTATAGGTTCAAGTTTTGAGAGATACATCTTTGGAGGTAAGGATCATTTCCCAAGGAATCACATATCCCCCAAGCCCATTTTTTTTCAAAATCATTATAATTAATATACAACTTTATATGATGACACTTGGCAAGGACCAATTCTAGAAGTTCATAAAAAACCCTAAAAGTACAAAAGCCTGTATATCATGAAATTATGTAGAGTTTCTTATACTGACAGAAGAACATAATAACACTACTTTATATAAAGATAGATCCTCTAATTTTTGCGTAGGCAAAGGATTTCATTACACAACTTCAAATATTATAATAGAAGGAGACTATATTGATATATATGCAACTACCACATCAATAAAAGTAGAGGAGATGTCATAAACACCACCAGATCAGGAGCCACCTCAAAGTGCCTAGAAATCTCTAAAACTCTAACCATCCTTGATATCAATTACAACCAAATAAATTGAGATACCTAAATTAAACCCCACTATGGTAGATCAATTGGGTGATTTTATACACCTAGCTCCTTAAGATGGGTTTGTAGACCCTAAACAGTACTTACTTACCTGTGACATAAAATTAGGCAAAAATAATCAATGACAATAATATAAAGAAGTATGAACTGATCGGTGCTTTGAATATACATGCACTAGAGTTCATATTCAAAAAATATATAGTGATAGCATCCCTAGTGAATGTTAAGAACTAGATCATCATAGAGTTCAAGGTTAACAAGAGTTCAATCCAAATAATCCAAGATTTGAAGGAGATCTAACAAAGACCTTAGGAGACCATTTGTGACTATGATCATACATTATCTAACATCGTGAACAAAGTAAAATTTATTTTAGAGGATAAAGATAAAGTCATTCATTTTATAGAGGGTTTAAGACCAAGGATCAAATTTGTCATAACCCAAACCTAGTTTGGAGATAAATCAGATGCAAGAGCTACTAAAATTCAAATGGAGTAGATTGAAGAGTATAATAATGCGGTCACACCATTGTCTAAGGTCAAAAGTACCTTAGAGATTATCTTGAGTATATTAGATCAATTTCAAGGAAGGGTTGAGATACCCAAGTCAGATATATAGTGCATAGAGTGTAAATAATAAGGGCATCATAGAAATGAATGCCCTAGGGTTAAGATGGAGTTCTGCAAGATATACAGAGTGGTAGGGCATACAATATCACAATGTCACCTTTTACAATAGTACATCAAAACCCCATAGAACATGTACTATAAATTCTATAATTCACTTACACATGATGCTAAGGATTTTTAGGAACTCTAGCAACTAAAGGAATATATCACTAAGAACATGTTTGTAGTTTTTCTGTAGAAAGCCAAAATTGTGTCACAAGCTACTCCTAACTTGGGGAGCATCACAACAGATCAAAATCCATCGATGACATCTTATGTCCCTGAAGCACAGTAACAACCATAACAACTGGTGGGTACCCTACCTTTTACACAGAACTAGAATATCACCTTGTATAATTTTCCATAACAGACTGTGACCTACCCATACCAAGCTCTATGAAATCCTACAATTCCTAAAGCATAATAGTCAAGATGGGCCCTAAACCCAAAACAACCTCAAGCAGTTAGATTTAAAAATATCCACAGTAGTAAGGATGGAATGCTTCACAAAACACTAAAAATTATGGGCAATAACAACACCAAGGTGGATGGGAATTTTTGAGGAACATAAGAGGATATCAAGGTGGTATGTAGGGAGGCTAAGGTAAAAATGGGCCCAGGACACCCATTCATTATTATCTCTATGAAAAACTAAACCATATGCAGATAAATTACCATAAAAGTACCTAGAGGTAACCTTATTGCATATATGTAAGGTGATAAAGCAGTACAATATAGAAGATTGTCCAATCTTAGAAAGATAATGAAGAGAGACACCTATTAGAAACATTAACATGATCCATGTGCAACTAAGGGAAGATGTCACATTACAGGTAGTAAATAGAAAACAACATGAAAAACATGGGTTACCTCCATTGGAAATGTCTAAAGACTTGGGTATTAAAAAGGCACAACTAGACAGATATCCTAAGCTTACCACTAAAAAAGGTCTGATACATGAGGTTTCACATATTTTGAAGATGATATAACAATAAGAGATAAATGAATGGGATGATGTAGATCTCAATATATAGACATATGGGCATATAGTGTATATACTAAGATAAGATAGGGTTGTCACTATGTTTACAAATTTAATGAAACTCCTTAGTACACTGCCAATGAATATATCTCTCAGAACATCATGAACTTGATCCATAACTTTTTATATTATATGGAAAAAGTCTTGTAGTGAATGGATAAGTTAGTTTGGTATGCAAAGACTAAGAAACCTTGGGACATCGATGTGAAGATGGACATAGAGCTAGTTGGGTATGAAATACCCAACATTGTAGTCGACATTGGAAGCATTATAAATATGATCCCTAAATCCACTTGAAAAGCCTTAAGAAGACCTAAGTTGAGATATAATCCTATCACACTCAACCTTGTGGACTATGGAAGGGTCAAACCTATTGGTCACCTAGAGGATGTAGAAATCAAAGTCATAGAACTCAGTCTATGAGCTAATTTTGAATTGATCAATATGAAGACAACTGAAACTTACTACCCTACACTGATAAAGAATAATTGGGCCTATGATGGGTATATGACTATCAACACAGTCATGAATCAGTTAGAGTCTCATTAGGATGACAATATCATTATCATTCCTCTAAATAAGACTAAATCTAGGCCTTACATCATCCTAAAAGAGACAGACTCACCCTATGGTGGTGTCAATGCCAGCTAGATGAAGGTTGTAGTTGAAGACAATTAGAAGGCTCTATGATCAATAGAGTACAATTTCCTTTACAAACACACTATTTTTTAGACTTAGATTCTCAACACAGAATGGATATTAGGCAAGATAGGGTTGAATACCCTGGACATCCCTCAAAATGTTGAGGAGGATGTGCAATCAATGATGGTAAGATCTCCAACATAATCTAATATATTTTTTATATATCAAATAGACCATATTGACTAGGACTACAAAAAACCAAATCTATAGGGTGTTCTCTCATGGGATAGAGCTTCTTCAATAAGTGGAGACTCAAACACCCATGTACTCAAATGGGTGAAAGGAGACCATGAGTTTCAACCTTTGTGAATGATCTTTGTGACTGAGTGACAAATACCCCAGTATTTTGCTATGGAGGATGTTAGTGGGTTCAACCTATGATTTCAATATTATGTACCAGATGTGAACTAGAGGATTAGCACCCTCGACTATGTGATGAAGAGAATTGTTGTGAACTAGTGGGACATCCATAGGGAAGAGTATTTAATGTGGAAATAAGCATGTGAACTACTAATAACTTGATTGTAGCTACTAGAGACTATTAGAAGAGAATGGCCTATCTATCAAGAGGGAGAATGCAAAAAATTACATGTGTATACGTGTATTGAGGTATGAATGTTAGAGTGTATCTCTCCTAACTACTAGCCACATAACTTCATCTATACCCTTGGTGTTTTCCCTACAACATGGTACATCTATTAGGAGTAAAGAAAAAAACAAAGCATTAGGCATAGATCCAATATGATTTAATTCAAATGTTCATCTTTGAGAGTAACAACCCTCAGGTATAAGTGGATTTACGAAACATGAAAACCTTTTATGCCAAAGAAGAGTTGAAGACTTATTAGCACCACTAGAACTATGTTCACATGAAGTCACAAAAAAAACTTGAAACACATCCTATAGCTTCAATAAGTTAGCCAAGGTGCGGCCCAAACATGGGTTCAACCCAGCCAAAGGATACAGGATGACGATGATCATTCCTTTGTTATGGATGACAAAGACTACATGGCTATAAGGGATCTTTTTGAACTAGAGAGAGTTGGAGCCTTTGCCAGAACTAGTCACAGAGGAAATACATGAGGAAAAATTGCAACACATATAGTTCCTATAATGTGAAGGAGAATGGATACTATGTGAATTAATTCTTGAAGAAGAATGTAGTATGTACTAGGAGCCATTAAAGAAACACATATCAAACATTATCACAAAAGATAGACCCAAAATGGTGCATGTTGAAGACTATTGGATGCAATCAAATATCTCAGAGGTTTTAAAATTACTCAAATACTATCATGATGTATTTCCTATAACCTTCATATAAGTCAAAGGTGATGTTCCTTCTTTATGGGATATACACATAAAGCTAAACTAGTGCGCACGACCAATCAATAAGAGACCATATAGGCTGAGCTCGAACATGAAGATGAAAGTGAAAGTTAAAATAGATCTTATGAAGGAAGCATGTATTATCTTCTCAGTCAAAAAAGCTAATTAGGTTAACCCCATGGTAGTACAGTCAAAGAATATTGGGGAGATACGCATCTACAAAGACTACCACATCCTTAATGGTGCTTATGTTAATGACCCCTTTCCCATTCCCTTCATAGATTAAGTTTTAAAGGCCATCATAGGGCATGAAACATTATCATTCATAGATGGAATCAATAGTTACCATTAGATGCTCATCACAAAAGAGGACAGGACCAAAACCAAATTTGTAATAGAATGGGGTTCATTTACTAGCAGGGTCATGCCATTTGGACACCTACATTGTTCTCCATGGTTGTGTTGATTGTGTTTAAGGATTTCATCCATGAATTTTTGGAAGTGTACTTAGATGAATGGGTAGTTTTCTCTTTATTCATTGAACATTTATCAAAACTTAGGTTAATGTTAGAGAGATGTAAAACACTATGAATAGTGTTAAATTTGAATAAATGTTTATTTTTTACACCCTTTGGTGTTTTATTAGTTCATGTAGTGTGTAGTAAAGGAATTCTAGTATACTAGGATAAGATCGTAATCCTTGTGAGATTCCACCACCTAAGACTTTAATTTAAGTGTGAGCTTTTTTGGGACACACATGTTACTGCCAAAAATTCATCAAGGGGTATGCCACTATATCAACCCCTTTAGAGAAGTTATGAAAAGGAGTCTATTTTGTCTGGACAGAGGATTGTCATGTCATATTTGTTGATTTAATGTAGAGATTAGTGATTGATCTGACCCTAATTTTCCCAGATTGGATTTAATCTTTTCATGTGCATGTGGATGCTTCAAGGCTTGCAATTAGATCAGTACTTGCATAGCCTGGAAAGGAGGATTAGATCATCCAATCCACTTTACAAGTGGAAAGTTTTTGGTCCTAAAAAATAATTATACAACTAAGTGGGAAGCCTTGGTGATAGTGCTCGAACTATAAAATTTTAGGCTCTACTTGTTAGCCACACCATTTGAATTATTCATTGATCATCAAACTCTATGATACCTAGTGAACAAACCAATGTTTGGAAGATGAATATCACATTGGATGATGTTTTTCCGAGAATTTCAATTCTAGATTAACATCAAATTAGGTCATGAGAATATAAACCTAGACCATCTCAATCAGCTCAATAATGGTGAGGAACTTGAGGAACTCTAAGATGAGTCACTGGATACACACCTATTCAAGGTGACTATGATTCTGAAGCAACTATAATAGATTCCATAGTTTCTAGAACAGGGGACATTCCCAGAACTCCATATAAAGAGAGATAAGAAAATAGATGATCACCAGAGCTCTTTTGTGTAGTATTATTAATGTATTTTTTTACTAATTAGGCAAATATGAAGTGCTAGGAATAGTGGATATAGAGCATGAGCGTGTGCATATAATGGATGAAACACATTAGGGAATCATAGGAGGTCACTTCGTAGGAGATGCAAATATGAGGAAAATCTTATAAAGTGGAATTTGGTGGCCTTGTATATTTTAGGATATGTAAAGATTAGCACAACAGTGCAATATATGCCAAAGGATGGGGAAGCCACACAGTGGGATGAGATGCCTTCAATTCCCATGTTAGCATAGCATCCATTTGAATAATGGGAGATTGACTTTGTAGAACCAATCAATCCTCCAAGTAAATATAGAATACAAGGTATATAATGAATATGATAGACTACTTTACAAAATGGATAGAAGCTGATGTGACTCCAAGTTACGGTATGAAGGACACAACCAAGTTCCTATGTAATAACATCATCATTGGGTTCAGTTGCTATCTTAAATTGGTAAGCGATAGAGGTGGTCACTTTTTGAATAAGACCATCAAGACCCTCACAGACAAGTTCATGATATTGCATCATAAAAGCATAGCTTATCATCCATAGGGGAATGGCCAAGCTGAAGCTACAAACAAGGTGATAGGTAAGATGCTTACTAATATCTACAATGTGAAGGAAGATGACTAGGAGGATAGGCTTACAGTAGTCTTGTGGGCTTATCACATGCATTATAAATGTGTGACAAGGTTTATACCATTATAATTGGTCTATGGGTTAGAAATAGTGGTGCCTATGGAATATGTGCTTACCAATCTACAAGTCACAAATGTGTTGTGAAAGGGCGATTAGGAGTCGATGACTAATAAGTTGTAGGACTTGAATCAAATGGATGAAATGAGATGTAGATTATTATGGGCCTAGGAGATAAACAAGCATATCCATAAGGCATTTCATGATAAAAATCTACAAACAAAGGAATTCTAGGTAAATCAGCTTGTTATTTTGTATGATAGTAGGTTCAAAACCTTCCCTGAAAAGCTTAACATTAGGTGGAAAGGCCCCTACATCATCCATGAACTTTCATAGCCTTGAACAATGGTCCTATGAGATTTGTAGAGAAATATCTTGCTAGGGTAGGTAAATGGCTATAGGTTAAATTCTTATCATGATTAATTTAGTACAACATGGAATAAAGGTGTTATATCACACCAAGTAGATGGTAGTCATGATTGAAAGCATTGATTTTAGAATAGTTGGTTTTTGTGTTTTTTGGCACGTGTGAGGAAAATCTAAGTATATTCATATAGAGGTAAGGGATAAGAGGGATCCAAGATTAATTATAAGGTTCTATTACTAACGATGCATTAAAGGAATGAAACATGGTGGCCAAATGAGTATAGTGTACATACATCAATTAAGTTTGGGAAGGACACATGCATTTTAAATCTCAAGTAGATAGTGGAGTTTAACGATCAAGTCATTGTAATTAATTATTAAGTATGGGGGGATATTGACAAATCTATTGGAAAAGTGAAGGGTTAGTGTCAGAAATAAAATAATAGTATACAGTCGAAGCTCAGTTAAAGTGATTGGTCAAAAAGCAATAACCACCACCAACATCAAATATCAAGTTAGCAAAAAGAATACCACATCACCCAAAACGGATTCACCTCATTCATAGCTTGTGTGTGAAGAATTTATTGATAGCACAACTAATTAAGACAACAAAGTGTAGAAGGTGGTGTGAGAAGCTATAAATTTGGCATTAAGGCAGATAATTTCATATCCACTACTAAGTATAACGAAGTGCTTGAAAATTTTCAAGGTAATTGTTACTCTCATATGAGTCTATGCTTCACACATCCAAGGAAATTATTTTAGAATCAAAATAAAAGATGCATAATGGTTTCATTTAATGGATCATAACTCATTAAAGGATTCATAGAAGCACAAAAAGAGGACATGGGCATCTATGTTGCATTATGACAAACATGCTTTACAGACCCAAATGCCTATGAGTTTGTTCAAAATGTTGAGTTATGGATGTTTGTGTTGGACATAGTTGAAGGGATGCAACCTTTAGCATTGGCACTGCCACATAGAATCCATAACACAAATGTGGAGTGGTTGATCTGATTGCCTAGTTTTGGGTAAATTGAAGATGTAATGGAGGTATTGTTGAGTCAATACAATGAGGGCAAGATTTATATTTCCCAATAAATAACCATTCACATCAATATGATTGTGATGGAAAGGGAAATACGAATGCCAACGAGGGGGAGGTTAATAGCCCATTACAAATCAAGAACATCACCAATCCTTCTATAGATATAGGAAAATTACTCTTGATGTTTATGAGGAATTCCACTAGAGGACATTGATGATGTGTTAGAGCACATTCTAGTAGAATGCATTTCATGAAGATTATGGTAGACAACTAAGGATGTCAAACAAGATACAAAAGGGGTCATCGATATTGCCCATCGAATGATTAATCTAAATGAGAAATTCAACTGGCCTGAATTCTTGGTCAGTGAGCTCACCCTAAATATTGATAAAGTCTTGGAGATGGCAAAACAAACTTTGTAGTATAAATTCTTGGTACTATTGTTAGTATTTACATAGTGGAGGTCACCTGAGGGTGAAGTTCATCCCAACATCGAATACTAACCAGATGTGCAATTTAGGAACCTCACCTAGACCTGAGAGATTACCTATTTTGGGCACCAAACCAAGTTCACCAAATGGTGGAACAAACGAGTGGAGGTAATCATAGCTAACCCATGCATACCACTTGACATGATATAGTATTTGGGCTAACATACAGTCATCATAAAGCTTTCAAAGGGTATTTCCATCAAAATTCATGAACTACCCAAAGTATTGGGTCTACCACTACCATATTTTATCAACATGCAGATGGCACAGATTGAGGTATCCAAATAAAAAACAATCCCAACAATGAGATCAACCCCATTGTAGATGGTACCACCACCTATTTTAGACCCTACAACTACATTTGTGAAACCTTTAACAATAGTCACACCAATCAAAGATATAGGAAAGTACAAGGTGCTTGAGGGCATAATATCTCCATGTCCTCTACGACAGAAGACTCATAGCCAAATCACCTAGTTGGATGACCTAAGCATACCCAAAATCACTAGGCTATATGACTTGTCACACATGAGTATTGATGAACATTAGGTATAAATAATGATGATGGGTGATATGGTTGGAGAACTATATGAGAATGAGGAAGAAAAAGAATTTTTTTTATAGAAAGCAGTGCACACCATCCAGGTGAAAAATAGACTTAAATAAAATCTATGGATCAAGTTACCCACCTGCCATGCTTCCATAATCATAGATACAGTGGCTGAAGAGGCCAAATTATAGTCCATTCATCAAATATTAGAAATAAGAGGAGCCACTATGAGCCCATTGCAATTAGGAGCCATAGAAGATAGCCCCCTAAAACAACTTATATGGCATAGTTGGACTCCATACAACCATAGACAATCTTGGGCAGAAACCCCACCTATTTTTGCATAAATCATTAGAGAGTCTATGATGGGAAAGCATCAAGTGCAGGAAGCTGATACCCCCAAAACTAATAAGATGCCTAGTTCACAAGGGGAAGGTTTTTTGGGTAGAGGTACAACCTATTGTCATCAGCTCCTCACCATCACACTCTAAAGAGGATGAGATTGACACTAAGGAAGTAGCACTTGAAAATTAGACTATGGAAGAAAAAAATTTGCATGTGAGGAATCATAAAGAGTATTTGAGCATCATGTGTGCAAAGAAGAAAATTATAGGGCTAAGGTTGAGGCTAAATAGAAGGCAGAGGAAGAGTGACAAGAATAGGAGGAAGCCCAACACTAGGCTAAGGAAGCAGAGGCTCATAAATAAGTTGAGGATGTTAAGGCAAAATGACAAGAAGAAAAAGAATAAAATAAGAACAAGCAACAAGAATTTGTAGATGTTAAACAAGCCAAGCAACAACAACAAGTGGTAAAATAGTAATGCAAGGATGTTAAATTGGAAGCTGAGCATAGATAAAAGGAAGTAGTAGAGGAATAGAAGAACAAAAAGTTTACATAGCAGCAAGTGCAAAAGCAGGTTGAGTCCCAATAATGGCAATGTAAGGCACAAATAAAAAAGGTTGCCAAGAAAGCACAAGAATATGCTAGTGAGAATAAAGCATAAGAAGAGGCTGCCAAGAAGGCACAAGAAGATGTTGAAAAGTAGGCATAAGAGGAAGTTGCAAAGAAGAGTGCTAAGGAAGCCCAAATAGCTATTGTAAAGACATAATATACACAAACTCATTCAAGTTCTAGTGCAACATAGACCTCTCAAGAGATGCCCCAAATGTAGGTGAGAGGCACTATGGCTACCTCATAGGATGATAGTGTTCCATCCAGTACGCCTAACATTTGGTTGTGGGGTATGCCGACAACATCTACACAATGAACCATTTTTTCATTACTAATAGCCCCATTGAGGACAACACCTATAATTACACTACTTTCATGACTCACCCTGACTCCTACCATAATTAAAGCATCCTTTAATGTTTCCCAGTTATTGTTATCCAAGCAGTTTGAAGGTGCCACTACATTTTAGGAATCTATTTCACAGAAGGCAGTTACATTGGAGTGGCAAGTAAAGGAGCTTGAGGATACAAGTTTTTAATTCAAGGAATATTTATGCATTGCCAATAAGACCATCGAGGATGCATGTCCTAACCTCTACACACAGCTAATTATGGATCCCTCACTCCCAGACAAGGACCAACTTGCTCTTCTTTTGAATAAGCTCACCGTAGATTGGTAAACCTTCAATGAGGTGAACATCATCAAGAATGGGAAAGACATAAAAGTCAAGACTAATGTCCTTTAAAAGTTGATATCTAAGTATCAAGCCACAATAGATATTTCTTGGGCTCAAGCTATGCAACTTACACTTCCACTACTAGATTGGAATAAATAATTGGATAGTGTTTGGACCACTTTGGAGCCCAAATTTGCCATGACTAATTTCACAGAAGTTGAAATAATAGTTCCCAATGTGACTCCTATTACCATGGATGTTGCATTGCAAACCTAACTTGGTGTGAGGGATACATCCATGTAAAGTATGTAGACCGGGCAAAATAAGATGTTGTGCAATTCCTTCACCAGTGTGCAAGTGCAAAGATAAATAAGCTGGCATAGCTCCATGGATAAATCACAACCAAAGTCAACATGGTGAAAATTAATCTGCTCGAGATACTTAACATGACTATTCAAACTTTTGGATAATTAAGCTCCATTGTGTGGTCTTCTGTGCAATGCTTAGGAAGATTTCCACAATTGGAAGTCCTATAAGGATGACTTGGTCCTCATCAACACAAGCAATGCACCACTAGTAGATAAAACCAAGATCATTCCACCAAGCTAGTTATAACATATCATCTAACAAAGAAAGAGTTATGTTTCTCACTCTATGTAGCTTACTTTAGCTCCTTCATAGGTTCCTACCAACTCGACCACTCTGGTGATGCCACCACCTGCCAACTAATGTTTGCATAGGTTCAAAAAATTTAAAATTTTGGTCAATTTTTTTTTTGTAATTAGAAGATTTTATAGCACTAATCAAAGCCAAGAGGTTGAAAACCCATCAAGGGTGTCCACCTAGTCACACTATTCTATTGGAAACCCATAAGGGGGGTAGGCTAGTATGTTACTTAGTTGAAAACTCGAAAGGGCGGCTAAGTAGTGCGTAAAAGGTGAAAACCAATTAACCAGCACCTTGAGCGAAGATTGTGAATCCTATGGACTTCTACATTTTATCACCTTTTCTCAGTTTTTGGACATCTTACCTATGTGACATTGTCTTGAGATGATATAACCTTTTAAGTCTAGGAAAGTGTTAGCAGTAAATGTAAAACCATTTGTTTGTACAAAAATGTCCTATGGGAAATACAATTGTATTCTATTTTCAAGTTATTAGGAGTTGTTATGAGAATAACTATGTTGGTCAAGACTTAACCAAATACAATAAGGATAATTATTCTCAGCATGAAATCTGGAAGTTACAACCATAGGAACTAATGCCTATATGTATTTGTAAAGAATGCAATATAACAGTTGACGAGTGTGTGAGTAAAAAGAATAGTGCTTGTTATTTTAATTTGAGATATTTCATTGTTATAATCCCTGGTACTATATCCTCTATTATGAATTCTAAGCATTTTTACTCTTATATGGTATAATCATAGAGTTTTCTATGTTATTATGAATGTTTCCCTTATTATTCTACTTTGATGTGTATTTATATATATATATATATATATATATATATATATATATATATATATATATATATATATATATATATATATATATATATATGTAATTAGTTTACTTGTACGCTGAGATATTAAACAAGTGTATTTATCTATGATAAACTTGCATATGTTTCAAAGTCTTGATTAAACCATCATGTAATATTTTGATGTAACTTCGCACACTCTATCCCCATAATTAGCATGTTCTGGTGAAAACCCAGAAACCTCTGCTAAAAAAATTTCCTATTGAATCTGCTCTTACGTTTATCAAAAAATGAAAATAATTAACTCACAAGGTTGACCATAACATGAGTGATGATAATATTTTCAAAATTTTCATTACTACCCTTAAAGCCTCTCTTCAATATAAGGTGTGAATGTTTTCTCCTCAAACCTTAGAAGAGGATGAGCTAAGAGACAAGACTTCCTTATGAATCAGTTTAAACCAACTCATAATTCAAAAGAGGAATCTTTTCAAACTTTAACTAACATAATAAGTAGTAAAAATACTCAATCTAAATCTCCTCCAACAAAAATGGGATCAGTCAAATTAGATATTCAATCTCCTTCCCACCCACCCTTAATTGTCTCAAAAATGAAATATCATTCCCCCATCATGGTATGATCCTAATAAAATTATGTTGGTTTCATTTCAACATTGGTCATTCTCATGAGACATGTCATACACTTGTAGAATTTGTGGTATCTTTCATATTAGGATATGTTTTCAATCATGATGCTATGATAAAATTATGTCATCCTGATTATCTCAAATCTTCTCAAAACAGAACCTTGACCAAATCTACTACTCAAAAATATCAAAAACCTTCTTATGATTTTAATTCACAACACTCTAACAACAATTTTTATCTTATCGATGGTAATTATGATCAATAATATACTAATTCTCAATATGTACACATAGTTAAAGTCAATTATCTTCACAAACCTACTCATAAAGGCCCAGTTACCAAATCTAAGAAACCATCTACTGAAGATAAACTTCTTAGAGACACTACAGCTTCTCAACCCTCATCTTCAGAACCAACCACTAGTGATGATCTATCTCCACCAATGGTACCTCGTACACTTCCAAAAATTACCCTACCTAATCAAACTAAACCTCATGCTCACTCTTCTTCTAAACCTCACTAGAATTTCTTAGATGAACTTCAAATATATGCCTTGTAAAATTCCTCTCGTATAATTAGTAAGAACTTCTCTTTATTATCACAATTTCATTATGCAACAACTACAATACATATAAGAATTTGTATCTAATGAATCCAAACTACCTCATAATGCTCCTTAAATTAAAAAGGTGCATGCTATCGAAACAATTTTGTTTACCAAACCCTCATAGAATTCCCTGAAGATGGTATGATAAATGATGATATTCTCTTTCAAGCTAATGACCCACCTCTTTATATCAAAATTAGTATCAATAACACTCTAATTAGAAGAGTCTCAATTAACAAAAGATCTAATATCAATGTTACTTCTCTTTGGTTCATTCAATAAACCAGATATTCCAAATAAAATATCAAACAAACCTGACTCATGTGTTTTGGATTTGATAAAACTAACCAAAAACCACTTGGTTGAATTTGGCTCCCTCTTACTATTGGACCCAAGACAATCCACACCAAGTTCATGATCCTTAATCTTCTCTTGTCTTATAACATGTTATTGTAGACACCGCAAACGTGTCTGCACCTTGGTTCTCCCCCTTGGTCCTTTCTCCCTCCTAGTCCTCCTTGGTCCCTAACCCACCTAAGTCTTATTAATTAGAAATAAACACCTATTTTTAATTTAATGAGGCCCCCTTTCCACCCTACCCTTGCCACCTTGGATCCTCCCTTGAATCCCTCCACCTTCCCCTAGCATTTATTAGACCAAATCTCACCATTATATCCCCCCTCGTCCATTTTGGCATCCTTGTGACCGTTCTGCGCATGACCCCTCGCCCGGCAGCGTGCAAGAGTGGGCAGAGGCTATTTTTAGCCTCTGTGCCCATCCTGCGACCGCCGACGTCGGTGACCCTTCGGCCGACGTCGGCGAAACTGCCGGCGTCGGCAGCCTTCATTATCCCTTCCTGCGTCCGTTGCAGCCCCTGGACTCTTGAGCTCGAAACAAACTTCTTTCAGCGCTTTGGCTTTCATCTCTCCTCTGTCTTAACCTCGTGCAGCAGCAGCAACAGGTGAAAAGGCTCTGGATCAGAGTTTTCTTCTTGACAAGTCTTCTGTGGCTTCGACAACAACACCTCCTCTCTTCATTCAGCAAGCTAAAGGTAAGCTAGTCTGGTGTTTTATTTCATTTATTTTTCACTAATCTATCTTCTATTGTCTTCTGCTCCCTCTGTCCTTCCCCCTGAGAGGCTGCAAAGCCTTCTCAGGCCTTGTCCTCTGTGAATCCTCCTCTTCCCTGTCCTCTGTGTCTCTTCCTCTTCCCCATCCCTCTGCCAAAAGACCTTGCATCAGGCACTCAACCCGAACCAGACCACTCCCCAATCCATCCAAACTTGTCCCCGTTCAGTCTCAGACCCATCCACAGTCCAGAAAGCAACCCAGACCCGACTACAGGCCACAACCCCGACCGACGCCGGTCACTTCCCCAACCGACGTCGGCAGG
Source organism: Torreya grandis (assembly GCA_037957365.1). Taxonomy (NCBI): domain Eukaryota; kingdom Viridiplantae; phylum Streptophyta; class Pinopsida; order Cupressales; family Taxaceae; genus Torreya; species Torreya grandis. The sequence continues at coordinate 1,399,633 of JARHVA010000495.1, forward strand.
ATAGCCGACGCCGGCAGATCGGATAACCGACGCCGGCGATATTTCCGACCTCGGGGACTGTCTTCAGCCCAACAGCTCTTTCAGGTAATCATTTTGCTTTCTTCTTTCCTTTCTACTTTCTTTGTCACTTCTGTATTCTGGCATTCTATCTTTTATCAGTCACTTATCTCATCAAAACAGTGGGTTGACCTCCCTTAAGGAAGTTTTTACACTTCTGGGAATAAGCTTTTGCTTGGCAACCCACTGCCTATCTGTCTAACATTTTTCTTGTCCAAGTTTCCTTTTTTTCTTGCAGGTGTCATTCCTCCACAGCCAAAGAGGAGTGCTCACGAACGTCTGGATTTACGGTGCGCAATCTTTAGTCCAGGTACTTCCAAGCCTTGTCCATTACTTTCTTTTAGTTTCTTTCTTTTAAGTCTGAAAAGCAAATTTGAGGTAGAAACATCTCTGGCACGACCGGTGGGACCCTAGGTTCCTCCTGGGTTCCTTTTTCTTTTTCATTCATTTAGGTGCATTTAGGCTCCTTCCTTCTTGTCTCTTTCTTCTATTCCAAATGACACTATAAGCAGGACTAAAACAAACCTTTCTTCCTTGCATTCTAGACTAGTCTAAATATCATACTCTCATCCCTTTCTCCATCTTGTCTTCATAACAATATCACATTTCGACTTGGGCATTAAAACGTATTGCACTTTCATTTCTGCTTGTGCTTGCATTAGTCCACATCTAGTAACTTAGGCGCATATTGAATAAATCGTAGACACTTGATGTTACACTACGGAATCACATGCACTAAAATACACATAAAACTTACCTGAGACAAGGCCCGACTGGGATTTCATCCCCCAGCGGATACCTTACCCGTCCCGGTGACCCTACTTGGATTTCATCACCAAGGGGGAAGCCCACTCCGTTCTCTGGCGGAGTCTAAACTCTAGGCGAGGTATATCTTGGCTAAGCGAGACCAGCTAACCACTGGAATCGTGAAGTGAGGGGAGCTTGATCCTTAGCACCAAGCCACGTACCAGACCCTAACACAGATCTTTGAGCACCTAAAACAACACCTGAAACCATCTTTAGACCGCCTTCTTCTAGGACCCATTTTTCAGCCAATCTCCCCAAACATTCATCTAAGGCATAAGCCACAAGTTTCTAAGGTTAATTCCTAGGATTTATCGCTTAGGCTTGTCTGTCTTTCTCTGTTTTCCTCTTCTCATCTGTTTGTTCGAGTGTGTGAGGACACTTTCTTCTTTGTTTTTCCAAGAACCTTTTGGCTCTCTGGAAAACACAGTCACCGACATCGGTTCTGCCACCGACGTCGGCTTCCCCTGTCACCGGCATCAGTCCTGCTACCGACGTCGGCTTCATCTGTTACCGGCATCGGTTATCTGACCGACGTCGGCCATATTTCTTACCGACATCGGTTTTTCAACCGACGTCGGTCTCTGTCACTGTCCTTTTTTTTCAAAACTAGCAACCTGAAACCTGTCCCTTCTCTGTCAAAGACTTCATCCTGGTCTTCTGAAACTGAGCAACACAGTTCCTGAGACCTAAACCTTCTTTGCCTTGCATGGTTTTGACTCGTAGCCAAGCCAAGGCTCTTGTCGACCACGCCATCCGTCAACCACTTCCGTCCACCCCATCCGTGACCAAGCCTACAATGGAGTTCAACTCGGAGACCGAAAGAACTCCTGTCCGTCCAACCCCGCCGCAGACTCCCATTGTCCAAGAAGGGGACCAAGATTTCAAGCGATTCTTGGACCTCAATGTCAAGGCTTTACAACACTATCTCGCGCATAGCCGAACGCGGGACTCCTTAGGCAATCCAATCTACGGAATGCCGACCTCCCTTGTCACGACTACAGCTGTATCGACAACATCCATAGTTCAACCTTCGGACACCTAAGCCATCGCTTTGACCACTGACCAGACTTTGACCAATCCCCCAGGTGTGGCCTCTCCCTCTATCATTGGGCCCACTTCCACCGGGGTTCCGGCCCCTTGTCAACCTCAACCCGCTCAACCGCTATCCACTCCCTTTCAAAACCTTGTCGTCTCTATCCCGCCTACCCTGGCCCCTATCAACACCAGGGTGGCTTCTTACCCCTTGGCCCCCGTTACCACAGTCCAACCTCTCGTGGCAACAACGGGCCCAGCTATGTCTTCTAACCAACCACCTTTAGCCTTCACCTCTGCCCCTGCGATTAGTCATCCGTACATTCTACAACCGACTATGTCGCACGCCTCCTCTAACCTCTTCCAAGCGCCCTACAACTTAGGGGGCGTGCAACCCGTCAATCCGTCGGCAGACATCATCAAGATGCTGATGGACAAGATGACCAGTCTTGAGACCTCTGTTTCCGGCTCGTGCAACACTCTTTCATATGAGCAGATCTGTAACGAGCCCATTCATCCTTCTGTCCCAATCAGACCCTATCCTAGCCAGTGGGAGCTTCCGAATTTTTCTCGCTTTTAAAACAAGGAAGACCCACAACAACACTTGCGGGCATTCAGACACGCCTGCTACCTCATTGGCCATGACGATGCGTTACTCTTACGCACGTTTCCTATGTCTCTCTCGGGTGCTGCACTTGACTGGTATAGCTCCCTTCCTAGTCATTCTCTCTTCTCATTCACACAATTGGCTCAGCTATTCCTCGATCACTTTTCCATCAACATAACCAAGAAGGTCTCAATCACGGACCTCTATTCTATTCGGCAATTCGAGGACGAGTCCATAGCCGACTTCGTTGCTCGATGGAGAGGCCTTATCAACCAACTCTCCTTTTCCTTGCCCCAGGCCGAGCTTATTGAACTCTTTTCTCAAGCCTGTGCCCGACATATCTCTTCCACCCTGAGGGTTCAAACCTTCCGCACTTTTGACGAGGCCTTCATGATGGCCCGCAAACTAGAGTTGCGTGCCATCGAGGAGAACAAGGTCAAGTTGCGGAGTAAGAATCCCAGCTCTAAGACCAATGACTCTTCTTCGGCCAAGCCATCATCATCCAATTCTAAATCCAAGGCTTCAGCTAATGCCGTGGTTGTCAGACCTTCATCTTCTTCGTCCAATCAGCCTGAGCCCTCTACATCTCAAAGCGCTACTCGGCAATTCCAGCAAAGATACTTGCAGCGACGATATACTCCTCTTGGAGAATCATATACGTCTGTGCTGGAAAAGCTTCTTAAACAGGGAGTCCTCAATCTCCCTCAAGCCCGACCTCCTCCGCAATTCGATCCCTCACACGCCATCCCCGCGTGGTATAGGGAGCAAGACTTCTGCAGCTTCCACCGTGTTAAGGGCCATGACACGGAGAACTGCAAGACCTTTAAGAACATAATACAAGACATGCTTGAAAAGGGGGATCTCGTCTTAGACAATCCAAATGCACCCCCTAATCAGGCCATTGACATCTTCAAACAACCTTTCCCCAATCATCCGCCAACTCAGAACAATGTCCAAACCTTAATTGACGACAATCATGAGCACAATATTCGGACAGTCAATACGGTCTCTCCTTTCATCCCCAATCAACCTCTTGAGGTTAGTCCATCAATCGGTCCGTCACATGTGGACGAGCCTCTCTCCCCGGCTAGTTCTCCATTGACCTCTCTCATCTTGGAGGACGCCTCGGCCTTACCAACACAACCAGTCTCGCCATCCTCCTTTCTGCAGCCTATGGAGGACCCGACCCTTCCTACTCCTCGGCCGCAAGTGGAGGGCACTGTCATCCCTGCCCTTTACCCGCTGGAGGAGCCTCACTCCCCGGTTTCTTCTCCACCCAGGGAAGAACATGTCTCCCCTTCGTCTTCATCTAAATCTGTCATGACTTCACCACACCATGCGTCCAAGACCACTACTCCCATCTCGTCTTCAACCTCGCAACCATCAACATCTTCCTCTCAGCCATTTTCCCAGTTAGTGGAGAAGATTGAACTTCTCCCTCCGAGGAAAGTGACGCCTCAGGTGTTGTGGGAGCGTCTTAAAGTCCTTCAACATACCCGCGCCCTCTCATCACATGCCGCTAATCCTCCCAAGGCGGAATCTCGCCAGACTCTTGACAAAAACCAGACTCTCAAACCTCAACCAAACCCGTCCAAACCAAAGCCTGCATCTATCTCGTCCAAACCCATCAAGTCATTTGGCGTTCATCCTATCTCCTCCCTCACTCACCCGCAAGTGAAGGTGGACTTAGGCCAGACCTCGACCAGTAGTAGTCTTCTGACCAAGGCGAAGAAGACTGCCAGACCACAGAAACGAACGCCTCCTTCTCCATCACCATTGCCATCCATTTTGGGCCCCCATCCTTCGACCCTGGCTAGCATCCTTCCCACTCCGACCTTCAACCAAAACTCGTTGCCTCCTTTGCTTCCTTTGCCTATCTCCAGTCGTCCCTCTCCCAAAAAGGCGGTATCAATCGTCAAGAAAGAGCCGTCTCCATCTGTCACCGCGCCATCAACCCATAAGGTGGTATGGAAACCTCTTCTAACCTCACCTAAGCAAAAGTCACCAACCTCGCGCATATCAAATAGCACGGACCCTCTATTGGGCTCATACTCGTCGATATTGCGCCGACTTCTCCAGACTTCTGACATAACCCTTCCGCCCATCAAGCCTTTCCAACCTCTCGAGTCCAAGCCCTCCTGGTTCGACGATACGAAAATTTGCTTATATCATCGTACACCAGGACACGACACCGAGACTTGTTGTGCCCTCAAGGCTGTCGTTCGCCGCCACATGGAGAAAGACACTCTTCTCCTTGAGGACACTCTTGACCAGACCCCGACTCCTTCCTGTCCAACTTCTTCAAACACGTCAACATCTCACCAGCAAGACATGACCCCTTCTTCACCTCCCATTTTCGAAATCAATGCTATCCGTATAACCACTAGATCGCAAAAGGACAAGGCCAAGGAAAAAGCTGCCATTCCTTGGACCTATCCCTTCGTCAAGCCACCCCTTGCGCCCAAGCCTAAAATCTCTATCCTTGGCGTGTCCCAACCTTCTTCGTCTTCCTCTTCTGGGCCAATTCATGACTCCATGCTGAAGCAGCTTCACCAGACACCTGTGAAGATGTCTCTTTACGACCTTATCCAAACTTCACCTCAGCACCGTCAAGCCCTTATCCAAGCCTTGCAGGCAGTGGAGGTCCAACCTGAGGACCCCCAACCACTCGTTGCCCTCGTCCATTCTTTGTCTCCTGTCGCTTCCATCACATTCAGCGATTCTGAGATTCCCACATCTAACACGGAAGATCAGGACGCCGCCCTCTTCATCACTGCCTATGTTGATCGGACACGCATTAAACGCATTATGATCGATGGCAGCGCTAGCATCAACATAATCTCTACCCACGCCTTTGATCAGCTGGCTCTTCCCAAGAACTGTGTCTCTAAAACTGACGCGATCTTACGCTCTTTCAACGACACCACCGCCACGACCATTGGCACAGTCATTCTCCACATTCGCGTTGGTCCACGCACAGTCCCGGAGCTCTTCTATATCATCGAAGGAGAGTTTCAATACAACCTTCTACTGGGCCGACCTTGGATCCGTGCCATGGCCTGTATACCCTCCACCTTGCACCGTTGTGTGAAGTTTGAGCATGACGGGCAAGTCCACACCATTCTCGCTGACCCTTCACCCTTCAAGACTTGCAACACCACCTACCGTCCTAACGACGTCCTCATTCCCATCAAGCCATCCACTCCGGCACCACCTCCATCTGCGGAAGCTTCGACCAGTTTGCAATCGACGGTTGCCCTCACCCCTCCTCTTCAAGCGCCGACCAAAGACCCCATGGAAGACATCTTCCAACGACTATCACTTGGGGAATACCGCTTGTTGACCCTCGACATGTTCCAAACTCCACAAGAGTATGGACGCCTTCACCTCAGTCCTAATTACGACCATCGGATCGGGACGGTCGTACCTTATGGTCCTCCTCACTTCCAAACCAACTTTGTCTATGGGGGGCTTAATCAAGCTCCTACCAATGACACTTCCCTCTCTTCACCCCAACCTTTCACATCTGATTTCTCGTTTCTTGGCAACCCCACCTTTGCACACACTTACCTTCACAAGTGTGCATGGAAGGGTTTTGGTTTCGGACGATATGAGCAGGGCTCCCATCAGCCCATCGAGCCGCTCAATGATCACGATGCTAAGAAACGGTATGGCCTGGGATATCATAACCCCACTCAGGCTCCTTCCGACCTTTGTCCCGAACCAACCATTGACCAATCTCTTCCAGACTCACCCATTTCTCCTTCATCACCTACGGAGTCGGTGGTTTCCATCCCTCCTAGTTTTTTTTTCCATAAACACCATCCGCCTGGAACCCCTGACCTATCAGCTCAACGGGGTGCCCAGGTCTCTCCCTCTCATCTTTCCTAGCATGGTAGAGGATGAGTCGGCAACCATTCACACTGTCCACTGCGTTGACGATGATGCCATCCTTTCTTACATGGGTGCCGATGACTCTTTCGTCCAGCGTTTCCTCCCTTCCGAGACCCAGGTTATGTTAAATGAATCCACCATTGACATCAACCTCCCTTCTTCTTCCGATGTTCCTCACATCTTAAAGATTGGCCAATCTTTAGACGCTCAGGAGCAGCTTGACTATGCCCAGTTCCTTTCCAACCATAGCAAGGCCTTTGCCTGGACTTACAGCGACATGCCTGGCATCGACCCCACCATTGCTACCCATAACATTGTCACCAAACCAGAGGCTAAGCCTGTTAGGCAGAAGCTTCGAAAAATGCATCCTTGCGTTGCGCTTCTTTTCAAGGAGGAGCTTCAGCGCCTTCTTTCTGTCTCCTTCATCCAACCCATCGATTATCCACAGTGGGTCTCTAACATCGTCCCAGTTACTAAAGCAACTAGGGGGATTCGGATCTGCACGGACTATCGCGACCTTAACCTAGCCTGTCCCAAAGATGACTTTCCTCTTCCTAACATTGACCAGCTTGTTGATCTTACGGCTGGCCATGAGATGCTATCTCTCATGGACGGGTTTTCAGGATACAATCAAATCCTGATCGCACCGGAAGACCAGCACAAGACTACCTTTATCACCCCATGGGGGACTTTCTGCTATCGAGTCATGCCTTTCGGCCTGAAAAATGCTGGTGCCACTTATCAGCGCGCCATGACCTACATTTTCCATGATCTTCTCCACAAAATCATGGAGGACTATGTGGATGACCTTCTCGGCAAGTCCAAGCTCCGCCGCGACCACTTGACCATTCTCACAATCATCTTCTCTCGTCTCCTTCAATACAATGTCCGCCTCAACCCCAAGAAGTGTGTCTTTGGGGTCCTCTCAGGCAAACTTCTTGGCTTCATCGTTTCCTTCCGTGGTATCGAGATAGATCCCGCCAAGATCCGCGCTATCCTCAAAATGCCGCCCCCGACCAATCTCAAGCAGCTTCGCAGTCTACAAGGGAAGCTCCAGTCCATTCGCCGTTTCATCTCGCAGCTTTCAGACCGCTGCCAACCTTTTCATCACCTCCTTAAGAAGGACGTCTCCTTTAAATGGGATAAGGGCTGTCAAGAGGCTTTTGAAGCCCTCAAAGGCTATCTGGTCTCTCCACCAGTCCTCATTCCACCTAAGGATGACCAACCCTTCTACCTTTATATCTCTGCTACCAACCATTCGTTAGGTGCCATGATCGCGCACCGAGACGAGCATCATCGTGAGCAAGCGGTTTACTACATCAGCCGAACACTGGTCGACTATGAAACTCGGTATACTCATACCGAGAAACTCTGTTTGGCATTAGTCTTTTCCGCTACCAAGCTCCGCCACTATCTTCTCAACCACAAAACTTTTGTCGTCACTCACACCGACCCTCTCAAGTACATGCACTCCAAGCCATATCAGAATCAACGTATGGCTCGGTGGCTCATGCTGCTTGCTGAGTTTGACTTCGAATTCATCCAACAGAAATCTATCAAGGGGCAAACCATTGCTGACCAACTGGCAGATGCCCCTCTTCCTGACAACCAACCTTCACACTGTGAGTTCCCTGACGAGTCTATCGCCACACTTTCCACCGATGACACCGTCTACCAGATGACTATGTTCTTTGACGGCTCCAAATGTCAACTCGGTGGGGGTGCGGGGGTCATCCTCATCCCACTCGACGGGGAGCCCATGCCTCTATCTTTCAAGCTTGACTTCGATTGTACCAATAATATGGCCGAATACGAGGCCTTAATTTTGGGACTTCAGACTGCCCTTTCCCTCCACATCAAGTCTATCAACATCTTCGGTGACTCGCAGCTCATCGTTAATCAAGTTAACGGTTCGTATCTCTGTAAAAATGAAGTTTTACAGAGGTATAAGAATCGTGCTGACATTCTTTTGGCATCTTTCGACCATTACCTCTTGCAGACTGTTCCACGCTCTACGAACAAGTTTGCCGACACCATGGCTTCTCTTGCCTCGCATATCCCGTCTTCATCATCATCATCCCGCCTTTTTGTCACAGTGCATCGCGTACCTTTGCCTTCATACATCTCTCCTCACATCGACCATATCAACACTATCAATTCTAGCCCACAAGATGACTGGTATAAGCAACTCGTGGACTACTTGTCTCTTTCTGTCACTCCTCCCAACCTCTCTAGCAATGCGCGGCAAGCTTTCATCAAGCGCACAGCCTGCTATACCATGCTAGGGGGCCTTCTCTATAAGCGAGGCTTCGACGGTCTCCTTCTTCGCTGTCTAACCTCCGCTGAAGCTTCTCATGCCGTAAAGCAAGTCCACGACGGGATTTGTGGTGGACACTTCAGTGGAAACTCGGTTGCCAAGCGCCTCCTTTGCCTGGGTTATTATTGGCCCACCCTTCATCAAGACTGTAGCGATTATGTTCGGCGTTGCATCAAGTGTCAGCAGCACTCTAACCTGCTTCATCTCCCCAGCCACGCCTTGCAAGTCGCTCAGGATTTTTGGCCTTTCTCTCAGTGGGGCTTAGATCTCATCAGTGAGATCAACCCTCACTCGTCTCTTCGTCATCAGTCCATCATCACTACCACTGAGTATTTCACCAAGTGGGTGGAAGCCATTCCTCTTGTCTCCACAAAAGCCGACAAAATTATCGACTTCATCAGCAGCCACATCATCTGTCGTTTCGGTGTCCCTCACAAAATCATCACCGACAATGGCAAGTCCTTCAAAAACAAGACTGTCCAAAAACTATGCGACTCATTTGGCATCAAACTCAGCTTTTCTTCGCCTTACTACCCACAAGCAAATGGGCAGGCCGAGGCTTCCAACAAAATTCTCACCAAAATTCTCATGAAGGTGGTCGACGATACAGGAAGGGATTGGCACGTTCATATCCCCTTCGCTTTGTGGGCCTACCGCACTAGCATCCGAACCTCTACGGGTGCTACTCCCTTTTCTCTCGTGTACGGAACAGAGGCTGTCTTACCTCTCGAAGTACAGATCCCGTCTCTTCGTATCTCCCTACATGACATTCTCTCCAACGATGACTTTCGTCAAGATCGCCTAGCTCAACTTGAGTTACTCGACGAGCGCCGTCTTGCTGCCCTTAATCATCTCCATGTCTACCAAAGTCGCATAAAGCGGGCCTACGACAAAAATCTGCGAGAACGAGATTTCAACATCGGAGACCTCGTCCTCAAAGAGAATCAACACGTGACCAATATGGAGCGAAGTAAACGAGGCAAATTTGCCCCCAATTGGCTTGGACCTTTTATCATCACGCACAAGTATGGGTCAGGGACTTATCGTCTGTCTTCCCTCGACGGACGGCCAGAACCTGAGCCTCTTAATGCGTTGCATCTTCGACCATTCTTCTGCTAGTCGAGTACTCGTCTACTTGACACGTAACTTGAGCTCGTCCCTTGAGCAATCCTCGTCCTCTTAATCCTCATCCCTTTCAACCCTATCCCCCTTTAACAAGTCCTCTACAACCCTTTTAGGATGCAGTGACGCTTTGTCCTAATAAAAGGGGCGTCCTTGAGCTTCTACAGTCTTGTCCGTGACTCTCATTTCTATCAATATATACAAATCAAGATGTCAAAAACATATCCATGGTCACTAAATCAAGTCAAATTAAAAAGACAGACTGATCCCTCGAAGGACAGCTGTACTATCATTGCTATATTACTAGACTGATCCCTTGAAGGACAGCTAGGCCAACTTTTCAAACATTATTAAGCAAAAATATAGACCACTCCCTCGAAGGATGGCTATGACTACACTGGCAATAAACATCACTATTTTAGAAGCTTCCCGCATTGATCAGCTTCGCAACATGACCATTACGTCAAATGACATCTCTATGCAGGCTTCCCGCATCGATCAGTCTGCCAAAAAAAAAAAACGAGTCACGGACATTGGCTTGTAGTTGTCTCAGGGTCTCCTATAAAAGGGGCAAGGTTATTCCTGCTCTTAAATTGGGTTACCCTATCCTCCTCCTATCACCGGCTCAAGGGACTTCGAGCTCACTTTAATGTCAAAGTGATTCGATTACCGTTCTAACACCATACTGGTCAACGACGCAATGCATAAACGGGGCTTTGGTTCTAATCACCCCTATTTATGCTTCCTTTTTGGTCCTTGTCAATGAAAGAGCAATTTGCCTTTCACCTTTTCTCTACACTTTGGTCACGCTTTGGCCACGTCAATTGTCGACTCATCCTTAAACCTAGCCAACTTCAACATTTTTCAAACCAGCCTCGACATTTTCAACACGACATCAGGCATCATCCTTGTCCATTTCACATAGTTTCTATGGACACCAATACACATAGAAACTACCGACCAGACCCAATTTATGTTAAGCATAAACCAATACTTGCTGAAGCATAAATAGACCCTTCTATTCATTTTTAGCATACATCCATCACGACTATGGAAACTTGCTAGAGATGAAAGACTCTCGACCAATTCTACAGAATACACCATCTGTAGCATCCTCTTATCCTCATCTTATCCTCATCATTTCGACACTCAACCAAGCTCATCATCGACCATTTTGACCATTTGTCCGAACTACATTGGTCTGAGGCCCTAGGACCAGGGCTATGTAGGCAGCACTCAGATACCACATCTTTTGAGGTTAGCTCGACCACCCCCGTTTGTTCGTCTCTATGATGGACAAACCTTCTCTTCTTTGACTCTTATCACACCCAACTTCGTGACCTTTGACCAAAACCTTTTGACCAAGACCTTTGTCCTTTGACCAATCTTCGACTTTGACCAAGACCAATCAATCCCTCTGACCCTTCCTCCCTTTTAGGGAGAACTACATCGGCCTGAGGCCCTATCACCAGGGCTATGTAGGCAGCACTCAGTTGACATGGGGTCTTCTGGGGTTAGCTCGGCCGCATCCTTTCATCCATCCATCCTCTTGACCAATGACCATTGGCGATCATGCGTATCTTCTTTGACCTTCTTCCAAGCCAATGTTGCCTTGGTTGTTTTTGCGTGTATGCTATTCCACGACTGGTTAGCAGAATTATTCGCAGACTTTTTTTGACCTTTCACAAGTATAGGATCGCGAGCCAGTTGATCCCTACTACTTGTGGCTTTTTCGTGTTTCTGGGAGCACTTCCTGAGCCCTGGATACTTGGGACACGACGACCATTTAGAGCTTCAGCTTAGATTGAGTGACCCGATCAGTAGATGACTAAATGCTGGGGCCCGGTTACTTCAATTTTGGCACTCCTTGACCCTTGACATGCGACAATTTGACCTGACCCTCTTGTGAAGTGGACTACGCGCAATCTCGACCATGGCAGCATTTTCACTCACTCTCTTCTATCCATTTTTCTGTCAAATCGACACTCGATCTTCGGTTCCCTTCTCTCGACTATCGCTTTGAGGGGGGAACACCTCATCCTTCTTCTGGGGCAACCAACTCCTGTTTTTGTCTTGCAGTTCGTCTAGAACAACCAACAAGACAAAAAGGGGCAAATGTAGACACCACAAACGTGTCTGCACCTTGGTTCTCCCCCTTGGTCCTTTCTCCCTCCTAGTCCTCCTTGGTCCCTAACCCACCTAAGTCTTATTAATTAAAAATAAACACCTATTTTTAATTTAATGAGGCCCCCTTTCCACCCTACCCTTGCCACCTTGGATCCTCCCTTGAATCCCTCCACCTTCCCCTAGCATTTATTAGACCAAATCTCACCATTATATCCCCCCTCGTCCATTTTGGCATCCTTGTGACCGTTCTGCGCATGACCCCTCGCCCGGCGGCGTGCAAGAGTGGGCAGAGGCTATTTTTAGCCTCTGTGCCCATCCTGCGACCGCCGACATCGGCGACCCTTCGGCCGACGTCGGCGAAACTGCCGGCGTCGGCAGCCTTCATTATCCCTTCCTGCGTCCGTTGCAGCCCCTGGACTCTTGAGCTCGAAACAGACTTCTTTCGACGCTTTGGCTTTCATCTCTCCTCTGTCTTAACCTCGTGCAGCAGCAGCAACAGGTGAAAAGGCTCTGGATCAGAGTTTTCTTCTCGACAAGTCTTCTGTGGCTTCGACAACAACACCTCCTCTCTTCATTCAGCAAGCTAAAGGTAAGCTAGTCTGGTGTTTTATTTCATTTATTTTTCAGTAATCTATCTTCTATTGTCTTCTGCTCCCTCTGTCCTTCCCCCTGAGAGGCTGCAAAGCCTTCTCAGGCCTTGTCCTCTGTGAATCCTCCTCTTCCCTGTCCTCTGTGTCTCTTCCTCTTCCCCATCCCTCTGCCAAAAGACCTTGCATCAGGCACTCAACCCGAACCATACCACTCCCCAATCCATCCAAACTTGTCCCCGTTCAGTCTCAGACCCGTCCACAGTCCAGAAAGCAACCCAGACCCGACTACAGGCCACAACCCCGACCGACGCCGGTCACTTCCCCAACCAACGTCGGCAGGATAGCCGACGCCGGCAGATCGGATAACCGACGCCGGCGATATTTTTGACCTCGGCGACTGTCTTCAGCCCAACAGCTCTTTCAGGTAATCATTTTGCTTTCTTCTTTCCTTTCTACTTTCTTTGTCACTTCTGTATTCTGGCATTCTGTCTTTTATCAGTCACTTATCTCATCAAAACAGTGGGTTGACCTCCCTTAAGGAAGTTTTTACACTTCTGGGAACAAGCTTTTGCTTGGCAACCCACTGCCTATCTGTCTAACGTTTTTCTTGTCCAAGTTTCCTTTTTTTCTTGCAGGTGTCATTCCTCCACAGCCAAAGAGGAGTGCTCACGAACGTCTGGATTTACAGTGCGCAATCTTTAGTCCAGGTACTTCCAAGCCTTGTCCATTACTTTCTTTTAGTTTCTTTCTTTTAAGTCTGAAAAGCAAATTTGAGGTAGAAACAGTTATTACGTCATCCATGATCTCATTGTATGCAAGCTATTGCATCTTTTGGGATCCAATGTATCAAATTCATACATAATGTGAAATGTTAAAAACATGAGGTTGATCTTAATCCATGGGGCATCCAACTTCCAAATCCCAAATCTCAATATTGCATTCCCACTATTGCTCAAATCAATATTCCTCTTCCTAAATTTGTTAATATGCATTCAAATCTACAAGTAACTCTTATAGATTTAGATGATGATGAACCTAATGAATTACAAATCATTTGCAATACCACTCAATTTCCTCCCTGTATCATAGAATGGCCCCCTCTTTCTCTTATATCATCTCAAGAATGAATTTCTTGAAAAGCATGTCATAATTACAATGTCAATGTCTCCACCAAGCAATCAACAGTTGAAGGCCAAACTTATGCATCATAACATCAGGTAAGAGCTCTTGAATATGAATATTGGAAGGCAAATTAAAGCTAAAAGCTTCAATCTTCCTTTATAAGATAGGGCAATAAATCTAGTCCCTAGGGGTGACAAGATCATGAACAATGTGATTGCCTTTCCTAAAAACCATTAGAACATTGATACATGGAGTCTCAACCAAATTAAAATTGTTGTTGATGATAGGGGACCACCAAATATTATGGTTATTAAAATAGAGGTTCATTATAAAACCATCTATATCTTAATCAATAAATGACTTGACCAACTCTAAAGGTTTCCAAATGTTACAGGTAATAAAAGAGCCTTCAATCTTAACAGGGGCCAACATAATGAGTGCATGGAAACCAACTCCCTTCTAGGCCTTATCATCGTAAGGCAAACTAATAGAGACACAATGTCTGAGAAATATTTGCAAATCCTATGGTCCCTTAATGGTTTTAATGATCCACTCAGCATAAAGAGTAGTGTTGTATCTGTGGACATCAATGATGCCCATGGCTTCTTTATCTTTTGGAAGGCAAATAAATTCCCAAGGAAATTTGTGAAAATTTTTGGTTTTTTTTGCATTAGCCCACATTAAATCATAGAGTAGCTTGGCGATATTTTCATAGGTAGCTTTAAAAGGTGCTTACAAAGACTAGTAGTAGACATGATTCACATCAAACACCTTGGTATAGATCTATAAATTACCAATGAAACACAATGGCTTGGTAATCCTATAAGAAATTTTCTTCTCCACCCATTGTAGAATTAATAGCCATAAGGAGGACGGTGAGATTTCAAAAGCAAAGGAAATGCCAAAAAGCTTAAATATTTCCCAATTTTCAATCCATTTCCAATTAAATTTTTCAAGCCACTCATGCATATGCAACATACTCAACCAATATCTTTAAGTCTTGTTCTGTTATAACCTCAAACATGAAGCTTTGCAAAAGGTATAAAATGCAAGCCATAACTTCATAAAAGGAAGCTTCACTCTCGACCAGGGTGAGAAAGGAATAATTTGTAAAGTGTTACTTAAGAGTTGACTGGTCCTATAGGGGAGAGTGATGTCCTTGGTGACACTTTGTTCTACTCTTTACGCTAAAAGGTAGCCAAAAGCTTCCAAAATCAAGATGTAAAGAGCGGGTGAAAGCAGGTAACCCTGCCTACTTAAGCGAAAAAAGATGAAATAGTTTAGACTTATGGCCATTAATGGTGAAATAGATAGAGCCATCCGTAAAGAGGGTTTGAACATCAAAGATAAATATTTCTTTGAACCCTAGGGCTTTGAGAATGGTTAAGACGAAGGTCCACTCAATGTAATCATAAACTTTATTGAAGTCAAACTTAAGAGATAAAATGCATTGTCATGAGGCACAATTCAAATCCATGCCTTCCCAAACATAAGTGGTGTTTTCAAGAATATATCTACTCATAATGAAGTCAGTTTAATCAAGTTTAACAATTGTAGGAAGAAGGTGTCACAGATATAGTGTAAGACCTTTTGCAAAAATCTTTTATGAGACACTCAATTAATAGGTCTTTAATGGGTAATAAGCTCTATATTGTGAGACCTAGGAATAAACTTAACGTTTCCTTTGTTTATGACCATTTATACAGAGTTTATTCGTAAAGCTTCTTTATAAACTTGTAAGAAGTCTCGTCTAACAAAATGACAAGTGGTTTTGTAGAATTCACTAGGAAGGCCATCTAGGCCAAGGGATTTGTCATTGGCCATGTGATTGAGCATTGCATATAGATCATCAAAGGTGGTCAACACATCACAAGGCTTTTGAGTAGATAGGTTGAGCTTGCACGAGACAACATCCAGACATTCCTGCAAAGCTTGATCTCTTCCCAAAGTCTTCTTGAGTTTGAAATACTAATTTGTATAAGCTTAGTGAACCAATGGTGGGAAACCTTGATGGCATTGATATGATTTTTATATTGTTTTTCTTGTAATGATTTGAAAAACTCATTTGAGGTTTTGTCTCCAACTTTACTCCAATGAAGCTGAGTGTGAATTTGAGCTTCTTTGGCTTCATGACTCTTAGCAAGCTTGAGTTTGTGCTTAAGGAAAGCAATCAAATATTGCAACTGTGTATTAAAAGCGTTGCACTCAAGTTAAGTAGAGTTACATAAAAATTACTTATCCACAATAATGTCAACTCTCTTATAAATTCTTTCCACTTATTTTTCATACTATACAAGAAAGGTTGGGGTGTGCTCGATAACATTGTTCTACTACTAAATTTAGTTGGTAGTGTAAAGCAGATGTGGCACAAGGATTCAAATCCCTATAATTAACGAAATCATACCTTCATGGCAAAGAATGATGTATTCATAAAAAATTATATGTGAGGGATTTCATGAGGCTTGTTCCCTTAGATTGGTTGAAAAGTGATGGGGCTATGATTGGAAAAGATAATTTTTTGATGGATCATGATAACTCACCCACTGGGGACTCGAAAACTAAATACACATTGCTCAACGAGCATAACTTAGTTAAGCCATCTACAAATATGATTGGGGCCTACATGAAAATTAAAACCACGTAAACCATGGGTACATGTAAAATCGTCACTGAAAGGTAGGGTCTAACAAACCCCAATACTCTTAAAATTATAACCAAGCTTCATGCTCCTCATTACACTAATGCATCATAAAAGTGTCATCTTTATCTTTGTAAGATGCAACCATATTAAAATTATTATATATCATCGAATTGAACAATGACAAGTTGTCAATAAACCAATAATATATCTTCATTCTTGTTAGGCCATCATTAAACATGTGAAAATTAGTGAGGCCCAAAACCCTACCATCAATATCATGTGTAACTTAGAAGACACGATGCATCGAATCTTCTTTTTAAAAATCGTAATAAACTAAATTGCATCTACCCATATCATCTTCAATGAAATCCATAAAAAAAAATCAAAGACATTCATTCTTAAGGGAAAACAAAATCTCCATCGTCGAACCTTTGACAAACAACCCTAGGTTTCAATTATTTATCTACACAAAAACTTTTCTTTTCAAATTCGCTATAAAATAGGAAACATATTTATTTATCAAATTCAAAAATATCTTAATACTTATGTATTAGAAGTATATATAAGATTCCTCGACTAGGGTTTAATAGAAAAAAAGAAAAAGAAGAGGCGGCATCCCTTGGGTGATGGTGAGGGAGGGAGGGAGCGCATTGACCAATGCAGCCTTCTTTATTTAATTAATGTTTTATTTTTACAAACCTAAACCCACGCCTACGCCCACGCCCACGCCCACGCCCACGCCCACCAATGAATGTCTTCTCTTGCCGACAACAGCCCGCTTTTCACATGATTTGTTGGTCGCCTGTCATGTTGTGGATCATTAAATGTTGATGGCCATGTGCGCCTGGCGTCTTCATAATAATATAAACTCGGTTTAAAATTAAAAATTTATATATTTAATTTTTTTTTTTTAAATAATAATATTTTTTATTTAATTTATTTATTACTTTTTATAATTCTATGTTATTATGTCTTTAATTTTTTTTTAATATAGATATTAGTAAGCATGCTTAAAGAAATTTAACTTAGTAAAATATTATTTTTTATAAAATAAGTTTATAATAAATTATTATTTAAATTATAAAGTAACGAATCTATAAAAATATATAAACATTTTAAAATCATCTTATGTTTTTTATATTAATTTATGTCAATTTAATGATATTAGTGTTTTTATTAATTTTGAAATTTAAAATAGTCTTTTAACATTTTCAAAAACATTTTTTATTTTTATTTTTTAAAATTCTTTGGTCTCACTATATATAATGTACACTATAGTCATAATATTTTGTTTGAACTAAAGTGTATAATTTAAACAATTATTTTTCCTATCATGTTTTCATTTAGCAAATAGAAATGAACACATGTAAAAATATTGAAAAGATTGAAATCAAAGTCGCTAATAAATATACATATGTTTTAATTTATTTAGCCACGAGTATTATTGATTATTCTCTACCTAACATTTTATTAATGATCACTTTTGGCATATATTTTAAAATTATCTTTTTTGTACAATTTACTATTTTTCAACATCTTTGTTTTCTACCAAAGCTCTAATAAATCAATGACAGCATGTTAAACACAATACTTTAAATCTATTTTATATTTATTAACACTCTAAGGCATAAAGAAATTATTATTATAAGTACAAAAGAGTTGTAACACGAGATTTGAAGGTAAGAAAATGAAAGATGAAACCAAACATACAAAATTTAGAAATCAATTCTTTTTATTGTCTCGATTATAAAATCAATCAATATTTTATCCATAATGTATAGTCCAAAAAACTCTCTATTCAATATGGTCCAGAAAACTATCTTTATTCAATTCCAAATTTCTAAATTGTGATTATCTTAACTCTCAATTTTCAGATTCAAATTTCAACAATATTTTTTCAACATTATACACATGTATGTCATTATTATTCTATATAATTGGGTATTATTTCTCCTTTTGTTTTATATATTTGTGATTACAATTACACTATTACAAAAAGACATAGATATGTTTCACAACTATTTTTAATTTATGTAGTATTTTTTTATAAAAATATATTTCCATCTTTCCAAGCTTTTTTAAAAAATGGTTTCGTATTTTTTTAAATAGCAATTATGCTTTACTTTTTCATATTATTATTTTTTAATTAAAAGTTATTTGTATGTTTTATTTATAAATAAAAATTGTATTAAATGAAAAGTTTCCAAATTACATCTCATAAATACCTAAAGATTCTTCTTTCTTAAAAATCAAGTAATTATTTTTTCCTATCATAATAAATTTTTCTTTTTGCGTAAATATCCACAAGCATCTTTGCATGCATACAATTCTAAGAACTCGCAAGCATACCTATTTTATGGTAGAACATACATCTATATTTTTAATAGAACATACATGTATATTTTTTACAATTAAACTGAAAATAAGTAAATTATTGAATTAACCATTAATAATGAATTTTCATTTTTCACTTCGAACTTGTTGCAATGATTTGAAGCTGGAAACATTGTCCCTCTTCTGGATTTTGAAGTTCAATTAATTTGATTCAAAGAAAGGCTTCTATGATCCTTTTTCCTCTTCGTTGTTGATTTTTGACTTTCTTCTAAGGGAAATTATATTTTTCCATCCATGTTATTTAAAGTGATCTCCATTTCCTGTGAACTTTATGATTCTTATACTTTTTTCAAGAGAGTTTTTTGGTAGCACTCCTTCCTCAGATTTCTTCTTTTGATCAGTAGCTTCAACTGATGTGTGGTCCAATGTGGCTCCCTTCTACCAAGTAGCTTTCTAGTTTCTCTTTCTTTGAACCACTTGGAAACCATTGTCACTTGAGATAGTATTCTTGTCTAATGGTTTTGAGTTGGAGTTTAAAGACGTGGACATACAGCAGCTAGATGACCATATTCAAAACATTACCTACATCTAAAAGCAACATTTTCATAGTCCACCTTTTGGGTTTTTATTGAGCCACCCCAAACTAATGAAAACTCAGCAAGGAGCCCTTTGTTCAAGTCCACAAACACACAAATGTAAGCACACATTGATTTGAATCTTTTCTTTATTGAGTCTTGACCAAAAAAAACACCTATCACATATCCAATCTGTTTTAAGCTTGTTAGGGTCCAAAAATGCAAAGGCAAATTTGGGAGCCTCACCCAAATTAGAATGTAAGAGAGGTTTTCAGTCAAGGGATCAAAGTTTGGAAACCAAGGCTTCATGAATAATCCCTCCACCTTATGAAACCAGAGCCCCTTTTTGAAAATATCATCCCATTTGACTTGTCTAAAAATAATGCAATGATTAAACCTTGTGCACAAGGGAAGATTTCCACCTCTTCTATTATGATAGGAGCCCACTATTGGATTATCCACTCATGTAGATTAGAAAGAGTAGGCCAAAATCTATTAAATCTACATATTAACCCTATTTCACTAAGCATATTTGTAAAATATGAATTCTCCTCATTAAATGGGCAAATCGTGGGGCGTGCAATTGATTTATCAACAATAAAGCCTTACTTAAGAGAAGGAGAACATTATCCAGACCGTAATATTTATTTGAGGACATGCTCGTAGATCCTTATTTTTTATGTTTGTCATATGATTTGGATTTAAAATAACCTCTTTGAATGAGGATTTTCCATGAGTCTTTTCTTCATCAGATCTCCTACATGCATTATGGGAGGTTGTCTTGGGTTCTTCTTTTGAGTGATACTCCTGCAAAATCTATGGAACTCCTTTGCTCTTGCATGCATTCTTAGGAATAGGCTTGAGGCTTATAACCAGTAGATCCTCTTTCAAAAGGAAAAAAACCTCTCCAAAACTCTTGCATGCATCCTTAGCTTTTGCTTTTGAGGATTTTTCCATCTCTTCAAATCTTTTTTCTCTAGAACTCAAGTTATTTGTATGTTACTTTATAATTAAAAACATGTTTAAATTTGTGAAAGTTCATTGATTTCATCATTAAGTTAAGTGTGATAAGATATCTATTGTTTTAAAGTTATTTTTAAAATATAGTTAATTATTTGGATAGACATTCTATAATCGCAGTTGTGAGGTGGAATGTAATAGAGTGAGTTGATCACTTTTATGTTTGATCTTAAAATTAACATTTATTTGACCATCACATATCAATTTTAACTTTAAATTTGATGTCCATTTGACCACCACGTATAATTTTTTTCTATTTTACTTAGAGAAGTCAATTGAATAATCATAATATCTTGGTCATATGGTGGAGTTTGAAGCTCTTCTTTTTTTTCAAAAAGATCTTTTTGAGCCTAACACATTGGTATAACTAGATATATGTCATTATCACCAAACAATATGAAATTGGAGGAGAAGGTAATAAAGTCATTAATAAATGTGATATATGAAAAATCCAGGATAAGAACCTCGAGATCGATATCTCTCGACATATTTCAAATAAATATATTTAAAATATATATACTAATTATATATCATATGTATGTATTATTAAAATAAAAACATATTATTTAAAAATGATTTTTTAAATTTGTAAATTGACAAAATAAATCCTCCTTAAGTTTAGTAGTTTAATTGAAATAGACTTTAATATTGAGTGTACACTTAATTTTGTAATTAAGTAATAAAGAGAAGAAATATCCATATCTATACAATATAAATTAGTAATTATATTTAAAAATATACAATATAAATCAGTAATAAATTAATAAAAATGTTCAATAAAATATAAATAATAAAAAAGACAATTGCAGTAATTTTATTTTATTATAATTTATTTACTAAAATAAAAACCTATATATATGTGTGTGTGTATGTGTGTTTATTTGAGTAAATATATCAAATAAAATGTGTATTTCATTATTTCCAATAAACATTACTGATTTAAATATAAAGTGATGGTTATTATTTGTAGAAGTATAAATTAACAAGAAAAAGTGCTTTAAATTTTATTAAGTTTTTGTTTGATAAATTTGATGCTTTCATTATTTATAATGACTATATTATAAAATGTTGGAAGTACTATGTATCATATTTTTTATTTGATGTTTTAGATCAACATCTATGATCCATCTTTAAGAGAAATAATTATGTATGAACGACAGACTTTTGTTTAAAATATGGTACACAATACTTCTAAGAACTTGTAATCTAACTTTTTTTAGTTTAAAATATAATCAATAATATATAAAGTGCCACTTAACAATAACATGAGTTGTTAAGGGTTTAAGTTTCAAATATATATATATATATATATATATATATATATATATATATATATATATATATTTATTAAAAAATCAATATTTAGTGAATGAAGGGAGTGAATTCCGATTGAAGGAGAATCTTGGGTCACAAAGAGCTCATCAAAATCATATTCTTTGAAGGTATCAAAATAAAGGACAAGGTCATGTGCGACTTTGGGAGTATTTATTAAAAAATAGTTTATGAAATGTTTTCATCGTATAATAACAATAATCATGAAATAAGATTTAAAAAAAATTGTGGATTACAAATCTATGGGTTAATGTGTTAATATTATCTCCCCAATATCGCTATGAGGCAATTGTGTTCTTTTGACTTATAATTATTATATCTAATTATAGTGGATACACAATAGCATGTTTACTTATAAGATATTGAAATACACACAAAATTTATAAAATATATAATGAATGTTGGGTTATATATTATAGGGAAGCAAATTTCTCAATTGGTGGTATATGATAATTTCTTGTTCATCTTGATGATAGATCACAAAGTGTGATTTGAAATCTTGATGGATCACGGTGTGTGATCCCAAACTTTGATTAAAAAAACTCTTCACATATTTTTTTCAAATTCTATTGTCTCTTTATCATATGGATTGTGAAAATCTTAGATCTCTAATGAAATAGACTTGTAGTTATGTAGAATTCTTATATTGATAATAATCAAAAGGCTACAACTCACAAAGTACATAAATAACTTCAAGCAATGTGATTACAGGGGTTTATTAGGATGATGTTAACACACTAAATAGGAACTTACACTTAGAAGTCATATGAAAATAAATTGGCTCATGAGCTTCTAGTTAAGATCTCTTATACCTAACGAGGCACTTACACCTAATATTCCTTTGAAAATAAATTAATCTGCAAGCTTCTAGAAAGGATCTCATATCCACAATACAGATTAAAGGATTATAACTAAATTTTAAAACAAATATTCAAATACTTTTAACTAGGGTAAATAATATATGCAAGATAATAATAGAGCTTAATTAATCATTTCTAAGTCTTGAGAGAGAAGTGATGTGCAAGATTTAGAGATGTATCTATTTTATTTTTCAATCTGGTGACAGTCATCAAGATGTGATAAAGGAAACACATGCCCAAAAGTGATAGAGGTCTAGCCTAGAAATTTGATGACGAATAAATATGTCTCCCAAGATCGTCCCCTTTTCTCTAAATAATGTACAGTGTTGGGACACTTTAGAAAAGTGAAAGACAACTCTAAATTGACCCTAATGACTATGCTCACCACATTTTTGATCTCAAAATACCTTGCTTAATATTTGTACTATGAGTCTAATCCCCTACAAAACAAATTTATTATTTTCTTAATTGCACAACAATATCAAAAAACTTAAGGAAACTATAGTAAACTAAAGAATATCAAAATTATCTTGATATTTGTCAAGTCCTTAGACAATAACAATATTGAAAATTACAAGCCTCAATAATTACAATATTTCCAATAGCATAGAAAATTAGTGTTTTATGATGTGTGTCTAACATAAACTTGCGTGATTCAATAAATGATGTAATGATTGCTTGATTTCCTCAATACTGCTTTCAAGTTCTCAATAGAAACATATGAACGATAGATAGATTCTCTTGATATTTACTTTTTGTACATGAACTATAATGCTTGTGTAATTATAGATAATTGAATTCTAATTAGGACCCTATTGGCACGCAAACTAATATCAAACAATCATAAGGCAAAAATGTTGGAACATAACAAGTGTGTGCACTCTAGGCATAAGGGGCCTAAGAGCATCCAAAATCACTAGACATACACCAAAATCATCCCAAATTTCTAGATAGCAAGCTAAAAACAATAGGAAATCAAAGGAGAGATAAATTAATAGCTAGAGGGTGTAGAGAGAAGAGTTGGTAACCATTCAAACATACATAAATGTACAAATAACACTTACATTAAACTAATATTTGATAAGTATATAAACCACCTAAAATCATACTATTTAATGACTTATAAATACCTTAAAACCATTTTTAACTATCTACAATACCAACTTAATGTCTAACATCACAATAACCTAACAATAACTTTTTAAAAATATTATAGTACACAGAACTAAATATTTTTTGTGTCATTGGTAAATGCTTTTGAGTCAGAGCTATGAACTAGAAACAAGGGTGTTGATATGTCCCACAACCTAAAACAATGGAGAAAATATTTTATTACAATGAAGGCTCTTATGGAATGCCTCTCCCAACAAAAAACATGAAACAAACAAAGGAAGCTAAAAATATCCAATGAAAAATAACCTCAATTGGTTTTGACAAGGTCCCACAAACTTATAGCACATCTAGCAGGGCATGCAAACATACACAGTGAAACAAAAGTTGAACCATGGTAAGGAAATAACTGAAACACAACAAATAACCAAGAGGGTTTTGGTCAGATCCCTAAAATGGGCATGGGACAAATGAAGCGAAAGAAATCCAACTAAAAACAACCTTAATGGGTTTTAATAAGAACCCTCAAACCTGAATGAAACATGTTCCCCATGAAATTTAGCCATCTTAAACCAAGAATAGAATCTCTCCACCAATTGACCCCGTAACAAATATTTAAACTCAGAACCCCCTTAGTCCTTCCCATCACCATCGAGCCTCAACCGAATATTTATTGATATTCTTGCCGTAAAAATTTGCTTCTCTAATTTTGCATTTTGAAATTAAAGAACCAAATTCAAGTCTATTTAATATATTATCATTTAGAAATACATTTAAAAAGATAATAATATTAAAAATGAGTTGAATCACCTTACTATTATTACTAGCAAGTAAATATTCCAAACAAGGAGAATCATTAACATCTATAATGGTTATATATTTTTTAATGCAACAATTATTTAACAAGGTCTACATTGTAGCTATAGTGTGTGCCTTTTTACAGGGTAGATTATTACATATGCTATGTGTATGTGATTGGGAATTAAATAGATGTGATTTTATTTGTAATGATAATATCATTAAAACAAATATAAATATTTTTATGTGTCAATATGTATGATATGAATATTATCATTGGAAATAACACATTATGTAAATTGACAACAAAACTAGTCAAAAATACTGTCATTGATAAAACGTAGGTGCTGAGTAAATTTTAATGATATGAATATTATCATTGAAAATTACTTGGTATACTTGCATTTATATGTGCATGTACATGTGCACATGGTCACAAGAATGAGTAAGATGTGAAAAAATCCAAATAAAATTGTCTATTAGTTTAGCTCACAAAGCACGATGAAACTAAAAGACATTCAAACACCACAACTTTAGGTACACATATATGCAATCTATTTACTGAAATTATGTAATGTCCCTTTTTTTAAGATTAGAATGATATCGTTGTTAAAATGAAAATTATTCTAAATGCTTAAAATTAAAATAATAATAATAATATTTAAGTTACTAAAAAGTAACTTATGTTGGTAACTTTTCTAATTTTGACTTAAAAAGGGGACCTTTTTAACATGAACAAATTAACCCTTTAGTGAAAATTATAAAGAATTGCCCTTTTTAATATTTGAATTGTTTTATCACTTGGAGCACCCCTTATTTTGAAATGAATTTGGAGGGAAAATATATAAAATAAGATGTTGAGGTTCATTTATGGGGCTATGTCATTTTTTATCAATTGAATTCTTGAGTTTGAGTACGATTTGCTTGAATTGTTTCCGTTGAAGATGAAAACCTTCATTGAAATCTGAAGTTAAGGAACCTTAACCTTCAGATGTGAAGCTTCATTTTAGGGGTTGCAAAGGGTAGAATTGATCAGTTTGAGGAGCTTAGACACCATTTTCAGGTGAGGTGAAGTAAGAAAGGGCATCTTGAAGAAAGATGCAATAGTTTTTAGGGTATCAACCTTGTTGTCGAGCCCAAAAAGGACAATTATTGCTTGAGGAGGTCAGTGAAATAGTTTTGAGGGTAGAGACCCCCTTTCAGGGTTTGAAAGTGACTCCTTCAATGTTAATTCAAGCCTAAATTTGAGTTTGAAGGCATACAAACATTGATGGTATTTTTATTGAATTTTTCTAGGCTTTTTTTAGTTCAAAAAATTAGATTTGAAGGTATTTTTGTGAGCTTTAATATTTCTAAATTTGTGGTGAATATTTGATAATAAAATATTGCAACTTATATGCTAAATTTGTATTTCTAGAATTCTAAAATTTTATGGGGAAGGTTTGGAACAAAAAATCAGAGATTGCATATGATTGTGTTAGGGTTTGTTGTGAATTCTAATTTTATCCTAAAAAGGACATTACAAATTGTATATTTGTTCTACCAACTTTATATTTTGATATACCTTTCCAATGTATGTTCGTTAAATGAATAACTATGAAATTTTATGTTTAATGGTAGATCAACCAAAATAAAATGCATAATTTTGTGTGTGTGTGTGTGTGTGTGTGTGTGTGTGTGTGTGTGTGTGTGTGTGTGTGTGTGTGTGTGTGTGTGTGTGTGTGTGTGTGTGTGTGTGTGTGTGTGTGTGTGTGTGTGTGTGTGTGTGTGTGTGTGTGTGTGTGTGCGCGCGTGTGGGTGTGTGTGTGTGTGTGCGTGTGTGCATATATATACATATACACACTTATACTTACTTTTACTTTACTACCCTACCAATTTATTTATTACCACTACCCCTACTAATACCACAATCCTTTGAATTATGACTTTCTAAACTACTAGCTAACCTTTCAACATTTGTTTTTGGTATATACCTTTAAATATTATTTTTGATATATATGCTTCTTCTTTTTTAAATGAATATTTTTGGTATCATGAAATATTATTTATATTAAAAAAAACTAATTTGTGTTACACATGGTATGACATATGGTTGCATTTAACACATAACTTTTTTTAATGTTACAATATTAGGAAAATTTAAAAAAAATGAAATGAAGAAAATATTGATGGAGGCACCACACTATGAAGTTAATAATTAGAAGACATATGGGCAAGCTTAATGATGTTAGTAACATGTAGCACCACTGTCAACAGGTGGTAGTCATTGATGGTTATAACAACTTTTTACGGGGATTTAAATTTTCTTATTTAGCCAGATCAGTGTCTAATTTGTATACTATGTGTTGTGCTACTAACTTCTTACATTTTTTCTTTATTCTAAATTAATAATGCATTAGTAGCCTTTGATTTGTGATCCACAGTAACTCACTTTGAACGATGGCATGGTAGAGTGCTAGGGTGAAGGTTAACTATGTCATAGTCACTAGCATCAAACACCATATAAAATGATGTATTCTTGCCTTTAATGACATTCCTACCGAAGGTAATGGTGTAGTTGACGAGCCTCTTTCAATTGTGCTTCCAATTGGGCTCACAGTCTGCCAACACTCATCAATGGGATTCCTATTCAACATGACAAATAACTGCCTCTACTATTAATGTTAAATTTGTTATAAGTGCCCTTTAATTGATAGACTAGGTGAAAGGTGGGTATCTATATCCATCTAAAATGTCCTTTAATTCAATGAATGTCACTTGAGACCACCCTATCCTTAGCTTATCCATAGACCTATCTTAGGGCCTCTTTTGATCCTTTTCTAGCTTATATGTGCATCTATCCCATACCTAGATATATGAAAAGTCACATTAAGCCATCACCTAGGCATCCCAAATCCGTTTCACAAGTGTCATCCACATAGACAATAGCACGACCCCTTTGGTTTATAGTGCAGTGCATTATTGGCAAAGGGGGCAACGATATTGATCCTTAGCTTTTTTTGCCCCCAACAGATATATTTCCACTCTATGAAGCATTTGAAGGATGACATAGACTCATTTCATGTCTCGACTGACATCAGAACACTATACAAAGACAACTCTCATTCATTTATCTTACATGTAAATTCTCATAAATAAGCTCAGATATAGTTGTGTAAATTAAGGTTATTGATCCCTATTTACCCTTATTTCTATATGCATCCATCTACAGCATCCCAAAGCTCACTTTTACTTGATTTTGACTTTTAAGTCACATTCAAAGCATTCAAATTGGCATCCATACTTGAGCATACTAACATCACTCTCACTTGCACCAGCACTTAGATTAGGAGAACTACATCAGGATTAATCCCTTTTCAAGGTATTAATCTGTAGGTAACGCTTATCACATAGGGTGTTGAGGTCACATCCAACCTACCTTACTAATGCCACTCTTGTTACACTTGTGTTCATCAAAACCCTAGCAAGCATGGAGGCTTAAGGTTCCATAATGAAACTAGTAAAAATGGAGAACAAATGATGATCTAGGTCTTGGTCACATGGATACAAGCTTCTCAAGATAGATCAAACATCATCCTATAATTTCATTTTTCCTCCTATATAGGGTCGTTAGCGCTACATGGAAGGTCAATAACATAGTGCGTTATTGGCAAATAGGGCCACACTATTGTTCGAAGATGGTTTTGACACTTATTATTCATTGATAACACACTGCCTTAATCATGCATCACTTCCCAGCCTACCACTTGTTTGTCTCACTCATATTTTCTAGCTAAGTACACATTTTCTAATTCATTGATATTTATATAATATTCAAATAAATCAGTTATTATGAAAATTAGTGGTTGTTGATATTGTAGTATTTTATTCCTTGATTTACATAGTCAACTCTTTTATCTACTTAAAGTCTTACATTAATTCCCAAGATAGTTAAATCATTTGGTAAACCCAGCTTAATTCAAAAAGCATTTAAACCCTAACCCTGTTTGTATCCTTATTTTTTCTATTTCCATTTATTATGTTAGACTTTTTAGATTTCATATAATTTATTTTAGCGCCACTCTTTCATTTCATTTATTATATGCCATCTAAGAAATTTATATCTCCTCCTTTAATAAGAAGGGTTAACCATAGTGGTAATCCTATTGAGCATACCCAAATTCCTTTCATTCAATATTATACCATGGATAAAGGACCAGCTAAAAATACTCTAATTGATCCTTCACATCTTTATTATATGGAATTCAATTATAATACATCAAAACATGAGCAATACAATCAAGATCATAGTGATACATAAAAGGGCATTTGGGACACACTCCCCTCCCCTTCCATGATGACAATATTATAATCGATAAGGATGATATCTTACAAAGTTTTAGAGACAAACATTGAAATAAATCCATGATCATGCATATATTTTGTAAGATATATTAGCAATAAAGAACAAATCACTTGGTCAATCCTCTAACCCCACATATGCTAATATTGTTACACCTACTATGGGGGTAACTCAAATTCTAAAACAACTTATTGTAACTAGCCAACTCTAACTAGTGGAAACACCTCCTATGGCTAGTACACATCCCTCCTATCTAGATGTATAATCCCTTAGGTAGGATATCCATTATTCATAGGCCAAAGTGTTACACCTTGACCAGGGTGCCACTAGACCATCTAATGTTCTCCTCCATACACCATTATCACAACATATAGCGACAACTCCTTTGCCTTTTGGATTTGTGGCACATCCACCACTAGCTTCCTAATATTTATACAATGGACACATGCCCTCTACATAATATAATCGATGTGTATCATACTTCAGTGCTAGTTAGGCCTCTTATCACTTTATCAAAATAGGATATCATTGAAAATGACTCATATTTATATGCACTCATTGTACGAACTTATATGGATCATCATCCTATTTAGAGTGTCATAGTTGACAATGGGTCAAGCATTAATATGTGTAATAATTCACTTATACATCACTTGGGTTATTCATATCAAGATATTTCTCTGATAGATATAGTTATTTTTGGCTTTAATGGCCATGTCTAGATTTCCATTAGGGAGATCATACTTCCATTATAGGTTTGGCCAACACATGTGGTCATTAGATTCCTAGTTTTACCTAGTGCTGAAATATTTGATATGTTATTAGGTAGGCCTTGGATACAGTAGCTTCGACCCATCCCCTCCACTGTACATAGATGTTTTAAGTATATAAATGTTAACCAGGTTGTTATTATTGAGTGCCTTCTATATGAGTATCTTTTACCTACTCCACATCCAATTACACATCGATCACTAGTAACAATTCCACCCATTACCACACCTCAGATATCAGTTGATCCACTAGTGTAGGTGAGGTATAATTCTACAACATTACCACATATACACACTCTCCCATGGAAACTTTTATTAGAGAGACCCCTGCATTAGAGACATACCATGGATTTTAAAGAACCTATGTCTACCCCATTCACACATAGATCAATGTTATGGAGTCCTCAAAGCACTCTGCATAGAGCATCCATGCCAGTTATAACCTCCTTTACCAGATGGATCCCCAAGAGATCCACAGTCTATAGGCCAATTCAGTTAACTCCAAAAATTCATAGCCACACTCTACATTCAGCTTCAACTATAAATTATTTAGTACATCTAGTTCCCATATCTCAGATACTTCCTTGCACACCATGTACAATCACTCTTCCTTTACTTGATACAAGTCACCTTGATAGTGAGTCTTTTGCAAGAGTAGTTAGTTAGTATGTTCTTGTGTTACTTATATATAGTTTATTCTATCTTGATCCTTGTACATAGTTTCATTATAATGTTGCTTCCATATAGCTCATACTCAGAAAACACAAAAATAATATAATATGTTCATAAATACAAAAACATTCAAATATTGCTTAAAAATTACAAATTTCATATTGTAAGCATTTTCATGTTTACATTCCTTCTATTTTCTAGGTACTATATATGTTATCTATGTTAGGGTAGTCAGTTTTATCATACATACATGCTTCGCTTGTTCTATTCTAGTGTTCACAAATTACTACAGGACTCCAGTCCTCTGTATACATCCAAATTTGCTACTACCCACCCATTGGGGTCACATACACAGATTCATCATTGACATATCAACCCATTGGGGGCATTATACACACAACTTCTCATTTATCATGTTATATCTTTCTATACTCTATATCACATATTTAACATTAATTATATCTTGATATTGATCATCTTATACTACATCAATTTTTTATAGAATACTACTACTATAGACTCAGCTTATGTACATATTTGCTCTTATACAGACTTGTACCACATGATTATGAATACTTTCATTTCTAGATTTACTAGTTTATTTATGATTGTGTCTCTTTGCTTCTACATCTGCTTGAGGAAATTTGAATATGCCATTGTTTTATGGCTCTAAACCAATTCCTTTCATTGTGTGTGTGCTTTGAACATGTGCCATGTCTTTGTGTGTGCTTCTTGATTGTGTATGTGGAGATTTGAACATGTCCTTCCATGTGGCTCTAAGCCAACCTTGTTTTCCCTTTACATATGTGAACATTTGAATATGTCCTTGTATGTATTTATTTCTTAGACTTAGTGACATGTGCCCATGTCCCTTATATTGTGGCCCCTTGGCCTACTTTGTGTGCCTCATGTGTTTATATGTATGATTTCATGTATGTATCATGGCCATGACATTTGTCTCTTACTTATGGCTTTCACATCTATTTTTTGATGCCATGAGGGACCGCATGCATCTCCCCTTTCTCCTTGGGTGCCTTGATGGCCATCATGCCCCATCCCGCTAGGTAGTTTACTCAAATTATATTCAAATTTGGTGTTTATATACATGCTTGCATTGTAACATCTATCTTCAAAACCTTGTGAATGCTAGATATATCATACATTACAAACTTAAGCTCAAACTTTTTTACATCCTGATTTCATGTATACACACTATATTGGATTATCACGTAGATATCATATATTATCAATTAACACACATAATGCATAGATTTTCTTTTGAGGATAATTATTGTAGAGTTTCAACAACTCCCCTCAAAATATGGGGCATTCACAGGGGTTTGTCATAGAGATCAGGCCATCCTAGTGCACTCAAAAAATAATTTTTAGTACACGGACATAGATTATAGAGCTTAGACTCAGGAAAATTCAATGAAACACGGACACACACAGACAAATCTCAATTTCCCTCAAAGACATCACTTTTGGATAATAGTGAAGTACACTGCAAGAAGTGCAGTGTGCTATAGTCCACCTACCATGCTACTATTCAATAGCCTCAAACATAGAAGATTCTAGAATTGTTAGAAAGGTACAATAGGTACAATTCAAATTTGCATAGTCTCAATCATAGATGATCAAATATGCTCAATTTATATACAAAATTATGTAGGTTTACTCAAATTAGGAGCATAATGTGTGGCATGATCACTCTTTTTTTAGTTTTAGATATGCATAATCATAGATTACTGTGACTCAATCCAAAATTCATATACATAGATATTAAAATTGGGGACATGTGTGTGGCACATTATTTCCACATGCTTAATTTTGCACTAGTTCTCTTAAATGTATTGATAACTCCATGTCATTCTCCACGTTGTATACTCTAGAGATCATATACACCAGTTTTACACTAGGATATTACCAGATTAATGCCTTATTCCTTTTGTAATGATTGGCATTCTTGAGTGGCCCAAAACTATTTCACATTCCCAAGCTCCCGAGTGGCCCCTTAGCCATTTTACATTTTAGAGTTTTCATGTGGCCCAGAGCCATCTAACACAGTTTCAGTTACATCACATAGTTTCAATTTTAGATTCATCTATTATACATCGATAGGCAATGATGCATTCATAACCTATTTGAGTTCTTAAGCCACCTATATAAGAGGGTTGGACAATTTATCAATCCAATCCAAGTTATTTATATATTATGATCTATTGAATAGGGGTGGGTAGTGATGAATTCAAGGCCAACTTGATTTCTTGAGCCACGCACACATGGGGATTGTGTAAGCCATCATCTTAGTCCAAGTTATTCACCATTCAATCACCATCTACATGCATGCATAGGATGTCACCAAGTTTTTACATTGATTCATGTACCTAGTGAGGTGTATTCATTCTTTTCCTATCTCTCACATATCTTTACTCAATTTTATCTTTGCTTTTGATATTTCTTAATTAAGGAACAATTCATACATGTTTCATTTGTAGGGCACGTAATGGAGCATAGTTCATAGACTTAGACCCACAATCACGGGTGTCACCTCTTAGGTAAGTCTAAGTACATTTTTATTTCTTTTATCCTAGTCATTTCTCTTTACTACATTTCTAGAATAAAGCAGGGGGGATGTAGTCATCTAAAATGTCATCTAATGCAATGAGTTTTACTTGAGATGACCTTATCCTTGGCTTACCCATAGACTTATCATAGGGTCTCTTTTGATCCTTTTCCAACTTATATACACATTTAGCCCATGCTTAGATATACTAAAATTTGCATTAATTCATCACCTATGCATCCCAGATCTATTTTTCACACATGCCAGCCACCTGGATAATAGTGTGGTCCCTTTGGTCTAGAGTGCAATGTGGTATTGGTAAAGGGGCCAACACTATTGAACCTTAGCTTTTTTTTCCCCCAACAGACATATTTCCACTCCCCGAAGCCTCTTAGGGTTAGCCTAGACTCATTTCGTGTCTTAACTAGCATCATAACACTATATAAAGACCACTCTCATTCATTTATCCCTTAGATGGATATTCCCATGAACAAGTTCAGAAAAAATTATGAAAATTAAGGTTATTGATCTTTATTTACCCCTATTTTTGCATACATCCATCTATAGCAACCTAGAGATCAATTTTACTTAGATTTATAGTTTTAAGTCACACTCAAAGCATTAAAATTGGCATTCATACTTAGGCATAATATCATCACTCTCACTTGCACCAAAACATAGATTAGGAGAACTACATAGCACTTGATCCCCTTTCAAGGTATTGATATGTAGGCAATTCCAAACACATAGGGTGATGAGGTCACGTCTAGCCTACCCTATGAACACCACTCTTCTTACACTTATGTTTGTCAAAACCCTAGAAAGCATGGAGGCTTAGGGTTTCATAGTGAAATCAATCAAAATATAGAATAAACAATGATCCTAGTCTCATCCACACAAATATAGGCTTCCCAAGATAGATCAAACATCCTCCCAAAATTCCACCATTCTTCTTATACATGGTCATTAACACTTCACAAAAGGTCAATAACATAGTGCACTATTGGCAAAGAGGGTGACACTATTATCCAAAGAGGGTTTTGACACCTATTTTTTACTGAGGACACTTTTTCCTACTCTTGCATCACTTCTTAACCCGCCACTTGTCTGTCTCAATAATATTTTCTAGCTAAGTACACTTTTTCTAATTCATTGCTATTTATAAAATATTCACATAAATCAATTATTGTGCAAATCAATAATTGTTGATACTATAGTATTGTATTCCTTAATTTACATACTTAATTCTTTTATCTACTTGGGGTTTTACATTAATTTACAAGATAGTTAAGCCACCACTCTCTATTACGTGATTAGGATACTAGTTTCAAACCACTCTCTATTATGTGATGTGGTGCATCTGATAAGATATTTTCCCATATGAAATAACAACATCGCCACTATATTATGTGATTAGGCAACCAATTTCAAACCATTATGGTAAAGATTAGGCATATTTTTGGGAGGTATAGTAAAGAGTAAACATTCTTTAATTGATATTTTATTATTTTTAAATATTTCATTGACCCCATCTAGAGCTTTGGTGCATTAAAAAAAATAAGTATTATTTTTAAATGTCATTTTTTGGAAGCATATTTTTTGGAGAACCATTATTATATTTCTATCATCTAGCCCGCCATGTCTCTCAAGTGTAAGAATCATGGCGAAAATACATTGCATGATGATGTTAGTATAACATGTACTTATGTTTTTTCTGAGAATGTTAAAGTTGGTTTTCGCAGTGGTAATTACATTCACTATTTTTGTAATTATAAGTTTGATAAAGAGGATATATCAACATTTTAGTTTATGCTTTATTTTTGTATTTCTTTTCCTTTTCATTGATCCATAATTTTTTTAGGTATTTAAGGGCATCTGAGTGTTTACTTTTGAACCATTTCAGCTATGTGGGCGAGGAGGGTAGTCGAAGAGGGGAGCTCTGACCCTGAAATATTTATAGAATGCATTGTATTTTTTTAGGTAGGGAATATATAGTTGGCTTATGATTACTTTTAAGAGAGAAATAAAGGTACCTTTGAAACCATTTATCTATAATTCTTTCAATTTATTCTTCTACAATTTTAAATGCTTTGAGCATGTATATTTCATACTCTGAGTTGGGCTAATATTTATTGTAGAGTTGATAAAAGGGAAAGTAGGGATTTTTTTTGTTGGTTTCATTGTATATGAAGTCCATGATGGTAATTAATTGAAAACAGTGGTTTTGCTTTTGGCTTCCAAGGCATACAAAGCCAAAAATAGTGTTTGAAAAGTCCCATTGCATGCCATGAATTGGTTTGATGTTTCTTGTAGATTTTTTATAAGTAAAAACAATGGTTTCAATTTCATGGTATGTAGAGTCCAAAATGATGTTTGAAAAGTCTTGTGTCAAACGTCAGGGACATAAGTTTTCTTTAATTATTTTCATAATGATGTTGTCGATATTGTGCAGAAACACTATCAGATGATTAGCAATGAAAGGCCAACTTTTCAGAAATGGACATTTAGAGCCACAATTACTGACCAAAAATTGGGAAAAACTATTGATATGGGGACAAGTAGCAGTTGTTACTAATGATTTATAAAAATTCAAACAAGAACTGAGCCACAATTGTTGACAATCATAGTAAATGTTTTAAAATGACAAAAAATGATTTTCTCATACATTATAAAATTGTAATTCACAAAATTTTAAATTAAATAAAAGTTTTTCATTTGATCCAATTCACATACATTAATTGTAGTTCACTAGATAAGAGGAAAAATAATAAATTTGCTAATTATACATTTTGTTTTTCTACAAGATTCCAGTATTTTGTGTAGACATCTAATTAATAACACCATTTGTGTTGAAATTGTCAATCTTGCTCGAATTACACTCAAATACACATTTTAGGTCAAAATCCATAAAATGCTCTAAATGGTTTGAAATTGTCACTTACAAGTGCCAGTTTAGGTCAAAGTATCCCTAAATAAGGCAATGCATTTTATGGGCCAGCTAACTTTGATCAGATTATTTCGAGTCAAAATGACGATTTTTCTATTTAGTGCTCTGGATCACTCTTTTCTTCTATTTCTTTGGTACATTTCACATGCCTTTGTTATTTGGTGTAGGCAACATCCTAAATGGGAATATAGCTCCAATGCATTTAATATTGCCTTTCAGTTCCTCTCCAGTCAAATTACAACCCATTAATATGAATCTCTGACCATTTTGATTAATTGAGGGCCAATTTTCAAATAATTGTGCACAAATGATGATTAACCTTGTTTCAAGCTAATTAATCCAAATAAAGAGCTTAAATGGATTTTTCATGAGAGTTGTTGAATATTTCTTTTTAAAAATTGATTCCTATTAATTGCATCATCAGGTGACATCATTTTTTGGGAAGACATGCTTAGGCCATAAATGCCATAGATATCAGGATTATGGGTCACCCATGCCTAGTTAATGCCTTCCATGCCTCTTCAATGCCCCTTCTTCCAAGGTCATGATGAAGATAATTATGGATTTAATTCTAAATATTAGGATTATCCATGGCCACACATCTCAATCTTGAGATGGACGATCATGGTTGATCCTGACCAATCTCAAAAATCTATAAATAGAGAGGCCATGGACATGAATTTTAAACTTGAATATTGAAAAGTTATAATGTTGAATTATTTCTACAAGGTTTTGCGTTTGATCATAGGTTTTGCTTGCAAGCTTCATTGATAGGCTAGTTTAGTGATTTGGAATCAAGAGCCTAGGTTTTATGGAGTATTCTTGATCATTAGAGCAGCTTACCACCTTTGTTCACAAAGACAAGGATGCTTGATCAAGGAAAAACATGTTTTTGAGCCACATAGGTATGGTGAATCCATTTGGGAAGTTGATATGGTGTTGCTTTATTTCATTTGTTTCTTGTTATTCTTTGTAATTCCCATAGGAATAGATAGGATTGGTTAGTTAGTTCTTTATGCATGTTTAATTATTTATGGACTAATGCTTGACTAACTGATTTTGTAATCCTCTCTACATCTTGACACACCCGGTAGGACCAGATGCATCTCACACCTAAACAATATCATTTTGTAACTTTAAAACATTCATTTGGACCCTTAAAACTCTTGCAAATTGATTTTCTAATTTTATTTGCCACAATTTTACATAGTAATCGAAATCAGCAAGTAATACTAACATTGGTTACCTGGCTTAAGTGACGTCGATTAGTAAAATTGACATCGGTTAGATCTCAGTTAGCTAAAGTAACCATCGTCAGTTGTAATAACTTATGTCGATCACTATGTTTTTCTTAAAACATAGACCCAAAACCTAGTTTTCCAAAGTTCATTATTTCAAGCTAGAAATATCTTCAAAGGTAAATGACATGCTAACATTTTTGTTGTAGGACCAAGCTTGACATTTGATAAGGACATGTTTAAATCAATTTTTGCATGCTTAAAAAATCAATTAGGAACTTTGTTTTGGTGTTTAACAAAGAATTTAGATGTTTGGTGACATGTTTTCAAAGTTTGCAACTAAGACTAAGGGGTCAAATGAACACCACCAAATATTTCATTTGGGCTTAAAATTGAACACACTTGTTAATTCTTGTTTGCAATAGTTGTTTGCTTACGTTTTTATTTGGTAAAAATAGGAATGTTGTGTGTATGATCTTTCATTCGTCCCCTATAGGGAACCCTCGAAATCAAAAGCATCATTCTTATTTCAAATAGCTTAGACCAAGGCTTAGAAAGAATGTCACCTAAAGCACTCACCAAAAAATCGCCAAAGTTTGGATGATCTTGAAAATGACCCTAAAGTCTTTCTATTTTATGCTTTATTTATTTTCATGCAAACTTGGCTTACGAGGGGGACGTCATTACCTCCTACAATTTATTTAGGGAAGCTTTGACCCAGGGTTTCACCTCCTAGCATTGATTTCATTCGACTCCTTTAGAGTTGCACATAGGATGTATCTACATTTGGACATTTGAGCGAATAATAGGATGTAGTGATTGTAAAAAGGACTAGACCTTTTTACAACTAGCCAATGCCATGGTCACCTAATTTTTATGCTTATCTTTTGCATCGTTTGATGTGAAAGTCATTGTGCAATTGATTCCCCTAGAATGATCGAAACCTTTCTAGTTTAGTAGACCCCACTTTGCCATACCTTGTCAGTTTAGACTTAAGACGTTTGTTTTTTGTCATTAGCTTACTAGGTCTTGATTTGTGTCTAAAATTGCTTGTTAACTTAATGAACTTAACCAAAACACATTATCCTCAATTTTTTTGAGCAAGGGAGGCGTTATGCTGTCTAAATGAGAAATTCATCTTTTACTTATTCAAATTGTTATCAAAAGCTCTGTGTCATGTCATCCACTTTGGCATAATCATGTTGCCCAATTGAGTCTAGATCTTTTACCCAATTTGTTTAAATCCTTCATTTATAATCCACATTTGAAATTAAACCTTTCTGAGTTTTAAGGGTTGGTGTGTCAAAGTGGGTTCGACATTTGCATACTAGCTTGTTTTAACTTGGGTTCAATTTTCCATTTAGATCAAAGGTTATTTATTAAGACTCAAAATCACATTATCATCTTGGTGGACTCAATTCATCTTGCGTATCACTCATGCTTTGAGTCCTAAAACATATTTTATCGTACTAGAATCATGTGGTGACATTGTGCTGCCTATTTGGTCCTAGCTTTATACTTAGTGATTCACGTATGTTTTTAACATCTTGAGTTGCTTAGTTCATTTTGTCTTCTTTGTATTCTAGAGAGATTTCCTCTAAACTTTTAGGGTCAACTTGTCAAAGTTGAAACTAGCTTTTGCATTACAAGTGTATCATAAAGATCTAGGCTTTGGTGTACTAGTTTTCACCTTGGGTCTTTAAGTTACCTTACTCTCTTCTGATCTATATGATTTAAACTTTACCATAGGTTGAGTAAACTCGTGAACCAAATATTATAAAAAATTGTGCGTGGTCTCGAACCACCTTCCCTTATAGTCTCATTGGTACCTTGGTTATTTGTTTAAGAGAGAGCCAAAACATACTTTGATTAGTTGCCAAAGCATTTGTCCAAAGTTTGTCAAACACACAGGAAAAACTTTTTTTAGACATGACTTAAAGGTTCACTCATAGTGGGGCCTCTTATGGTCTTAGTTATGAAGATGAGCAATTTTATGATGGTTAAGATAACCCATTGTTTTTTATGATATCCCCGCAACTGTAAGATCGGAAGATGATTACAATGGATATCAACCCCAAGAAGATCAAGATGAAGCCCTTCTTAGATTGATAAAAATAGGTGCTAGACTACCTTCTGACTTTCCTACCAAACAATTGCATACCTTAGTTAGAGAAGGAGAAAAATGATGGAAAGAGCAAGATTTTGTGTAAATGGACATACCTTCTTCCTCTAACAAAGGAAAGGAAATACAAACAAAGTCAAAACCCACAAATTTGGATCTTATAGCTAAGATCAAGATAATAAGTCAATATTATGCGGATCAACTTATCGCAGACTTAACTGACTCCCTAGTTGCCACTTCAATTCACAATAATGCTTCAAAATAACAAGGAAATGTGGTCGAAAGTATGCAATAAATATTAGATGAGAACATTATTATAGTATATCAAGTTAATCTAAATGAACAATTACAGTCATAAGAGACCTTACAAAGTGTTCCATTTGATACAAAACATACATTATTCAATCATCAAGAACCTCTTGTTACTCTACAAACTTAGAAACCCAAACATTCAATTTGAATTGAGGAAATCCCTCAAGACAATTTGGCTAGTTCTTTTCAACCAACCCAAAGATTGGTAGATAAACATAGAAATTTCCAAAATCAACAAAGTATGAAACAACCAAATTTAAGGAATGTTTTACAATTTGAGAATCAACAGCCTATGTTCTCAACTCAAGAAGTAAATCAGAACCAAATCATGGATCGAAAGGTATACGCTCCCTATAGATCCACATAAAACCAAGGGCACATTCCACCCCAACAACAATAAAACAAGGGGCACATTCCACCCCAACAACATCTTATTCAATCCACAAATGCACCAAACATGCAAGAATGGAATTCTATGAAGGAAATTATCCAAAGATTGGAGACCAATAATAGATTCAAAAATTACAAATTCGATGATAAATGCCCATATCAATTTGACTTATCTATTATCCAAAACCCATTTTCATCTCATTTTGAGGCACCCAAATTTGACAAATATAAATGGAAAGGAGATCCATGCGATCACATACAAGCATTCTTTGTCTTGTGTTAA
Source organism: Torreya grandis (assembly GCA_037957365.1). Lineage (NCBI taxonomy): Eukaryota > Viridiplantae > Streptophyta > Pinopsida > Cupressales > Taxaceae > Torreya > Torreya grandis. Next base: position 1,439,620 of record JARHVA010000495.1, read on the forward strand.
GAGGTGGCTTATAGTAGCGAGTACTTACTATGACTATTTCTATGAAGTTTAGTGAGATAAGCTCTTGATTGCTACTTAAACTACCCAAAGGATCAGTTGCGGATTGGAATGACTTATCAGAAAATCTCATTAACCATTTCTCATATAACATAGAACAGGAGTTGATTGTTGTTGACTTGAGCAAAACCAGGAAACATGATGGTGAAAGTTTTGTTACATATCTGCAAAGGTGGAGAGCATTGGCAGACCGCTTTCAACATAATTTGCTAGATAAACAGTTGGCTAATATCTTTACACATAATTTACATCTTGAAGTTATGCATAATCTACAGTTAGCTTGTGCTAACTCATTTGAAGAAATTATTGACAAAGGAGTGCAGATTGAGAAGGCAAGTGCAAGGTCAAGCATCTAATCAGACTAAATCATTGGCTCAAATAGTTATGCAGGATAAGCCTAAGGGCTTTAGAAAAAATAAGAACATGGTTGGAAATGGGGTGACAGAAACAAGACATGTACAAATGGTATAGGTTATGCCTCCTTTAAATGTGCAATTAACTCCCTCAAATCCACTACCTACTTTGTAGAGACAACCTCCACGAAGGACATTTCATAACAATTTTAGAGTCTTTAGCAAGTTAGGAGAATCGATTGAAATAGTGTTACAAAATCTCATTGCAACTCATTTAATTATATGGCTAGTATCAAGGCCATTTCCTCAAAATCAGCCAAAACCAAATTGGTAGAAAGAGAATGAATAGTGTAACTTTCATCGTGTTGTTGGTCATGATGCATATTATTGCGTTTAATTATGACATGTTATTGAGGACTTTATTCAAAGTGGTGAACTGGAAATTAAGTTGGCCCCTAATCAGGACATGAATTAGGATATGAGAATCTACAAATACCCCTTTCCTCAACATGATCCACCACAACCAAGAAACAATCAAAATGGTCACAATCAAGGATAGAGGCAGAATCAAAATCAACAACAAAGTCAAAATTGTAATGAGCATAATCGAGATCATAATGCCCACACTAATAATGAGGCTTATAAAAATCAACCTTAAAACTATAATAACAATGTGGGATGCATTTTTGTAACCCACATTGCCACTATTATTGTGAAGCCACATGGCCAATCTCATTTTCCACACAACATGGGACCCATCATTATATGGTCAACACCCTCTCCCCGTATTAATACTATGTTAGGTTCACATCATCATGTTGCTACTCCATTTGCATGGGTTACTAATCTTGAATAACAATACATTTCTTATAAAGGCTCCTCGTTGACCCAAAATTATCGCAATACTGTTAATCACCCATGAGTCACCATCCAAGGCCCTTTGCCTCCCTCTTCTAATTATAATAGCTCCTTGCCACCTCTAGGTTGTGCAGTTGCAACTAAATGCCCGCGAGTTACTATTCAAGCCCCTTCACCCACTTTTTCCATAAAACCCATTGAGAACATTGTGCCAATAGTTCCAAAGCCAAATACCATCCCAACAAAGACTAAACTTGTTCAATCCATAGTTCAAAAGCCTTATAGTCTAACAGATCAATTAAATAAAACCCCTGCATAAATTTCCATATTAAAACTCTTATGGACATTTGATGTCTATAGAACCATCTTCAACAAACTTTTACAAGATTCTATTATGCCTAATGATATAAACCTTGATCAGTTCTAGAACCTAGTTGGACATTTATCTTCATTTTTGTAAATCACCTTTGATCAAAAGGACATGTCCACTCTCGACCCAAACCACAATAACCCATTATACATTGAGATAATCATTATGGATCACAAGATCAAGTGGGTTCTTATAAATAATGGTTGAGGGATAAACATCATATCTCTTAAATTGGTGTGATGATTGGGTTATATGGATAAAGACATTTAGGCAAAAACTATTACAATCAAGGCTTACGACAATGTCGAGAGGGAGTCATCTGGCATAATTTGGTTGCCAGTCATAGTTGGGTCTATTTCTCATCATACATTATTTCATAGTGTGGATATTGAGCTTCCTTATAACATACTTCTTGATCTTCCTTGGATCTATGAAGTATAGGCAATTCCATCTACTCTTCATCAATGCCTTAAGTTTCCCCATGATGGGATCGAGGTTACTATTCTCACTGATCAGTAACCATATCAATACTGCAAACATATTAAAGCAAAGTTTCATAATTATAACTATTGCCTAGGTTCTAAATTCATTGCAAAGAAGAACAAAGCCATCATTTCTCATCCATATCCATCTAATTATATAGACCATGGTGATCTAGCCTCCACTTTAATCGATCCATTTTCTACAGCTCTGACCAAATAGGTTATTATTAAAGATGCAGGCATTTCCATGTACCATCTAAAGGACATCCTCCATATTGAAAAATTACCAAAATCCCCTAAAACATTTGGTAAACCTAAAACTTCCCAAAATATTGATAGACTTTGATCAGATTTGGTAACCAAAGAAGAAGCAATTAAAACCTCCTATGGTTTATGTACCTATAATTGCACCAAAGAAAGATCGAGAGGCTTTTATTGAGGGAGATTGGTTATATTTTGAAGGCCTTGCAGATTATTTTTAGAATCTAAAGTATCCTATCCCTAACAGGACAATGGATCATCTTGACTATACAGGGAAAGGCCTTGGCCCATAGGTGCAATGAATTTTTGAACCCTTATCAACTAGAGTTGTAAATTGGAATCATGGTCTCGAATTTAAACCACCAGAGGATGACCTCATAACATTTGGTAGTGACTCTTCTAAAGTGACTAGTAATGAGACTCCTAATAGCGACACAACATCCCATTATAGCCTTTTTAATGAGCTTGACGACTCATATTTTTTTATTCAAATGCCATATTGACCATAATAGCTATTAGAGCTTCTCATCCTGAAGAAAAAACCCATCCTAGTGGTGTTTCCCTTCCTAAAGTAGGACATTATATCTTTACCATTGGTGCTTCCCATCCTAAAGCAAACCCTCACTGTAACTTATGCCTTTACCATCCTGAACTCATGGATTGGGATCAACAAAATTTGGTCATATGCTTCAATGAGCTTCAAAATGAAGAATCAATTGCAAAATACATGGGCCTACGAGATGCATTCCCCATTGTGATCATAAGCAGGGTTCTAATTTTTTATTGACTTTTTCTGCCTACTTTAGAGAGTAGGCAAAATTTCTTGGTCATAATAAAGAACAAACATCAAGATCTTCAGGTGGAAACCTCTTTGAGGCACTTGTTGATCAGGGGAAAAGTAAAGAAAAAGACAAGCCTTTAAGTGAAAAACTATTTCAAGCGCTCCAAGGTGGGAAAGTTTGCTCATCCCCTCAAGACGTAGAAAGTCCATCTAGCCCAAGTTCCATAGCTAGTACAAGCATCTCTTCAGAACAACATCAAATATTTGAACTTCTTGCTCTTGAGTTTTTGGAGGTTTTCGTCAATTGGCCTTTACCTGAGAAGGCAGATTATGATTCTTCATATTATCTAGATCTTTAGGAGGAACAACAAGAAGATATAGCAGAAGAAAATGATCATGACCATACATTGCCTACAATTCTAGAAGATAGATCCACACTCCTTATGGAGAGCACAACAGAAGTGAATTTGGGAACCCATGAGGATCTTAAAAAATTTTATCTTGGAGCTTCCCTTACTGAAGTAGAACGTGGACATATTATATCAATTCTTAAGGATTATATAGACATCTTTACATGGGCATACACCAACATGCCAGGATTAAACCTAGATTTAGTTATACATCATCTTATTGTTCAACCTGATGCTAAACCAGTCGAGCAAACTTTGAGAAAGATGTATCCATGTATCACCCTTTTGGTTAACAATGAGTTTGAAAAGTTGTTAGGATCCAATTTTATCAAACCACTAGACCAATCTAAATGGATTTCTAACATAGTACCAATGAGTAAAAAGACCCCAGGCATACGTGTTTGTACTAATTTTCATGATATCAACAAAGCATGCCCTAAAGATGATTTTCCTTTGCCCAACATCAACATGATCATTGACTCAATTGTTGGGTACGAGATGTTTTCCTTAATGGATGGATTCTCCAATTACAATTAGATCAAGATAGCCCCTGAAGATCAACATAAGACCATGTTCACCACTCCATGGGGGACATTCTATTACCAAGTCATGTCATTTGGTTTGAAGAATGTTGGAGCCACATATCGACGTACAATGACTATCATCTTCCATGACATGATGCATGACATTGTCAAGGACTATGTTGATGATATACTAGCAAAATCAAGAACAAGAGATGGAGACCTTGACATTCTACGAAGAATATTTGAGATGCTTTGTGCATATAAAGTCTGCTTGAATCCTAAGAAATGTGTTTTTGGAGTCACATCAAGAAAATTGCTAGGGTTCATTGTATCATAATGAGGGATTGAAGTCGACCCTGCAAAGGTTATTGCTATTATGGAAATCCCTCCACCAAATAATCTTAAAATAGTTGCAAGGTCTACAAGGCAAGATCCAGTCTATATGTAGGTTCATTTCTTAATTGGTAGATAAGTGCCACCCAATTACCCATCTCTTAAAGAAAGGGGTAACATTTCAGTGGGATGAAGATTGTTAGATAGCATTTGTAAAGCTTAAAACATACTTAGCCAATCCACCAGTCTTACAAACTCCAACACAAGGAAAGCCACTGCTTCTTTATATATCAGCCATAAAACATGCACAAGGGGCACTTTTGGCTCAGCATGATGATCATGGTAAGGAACACACAATTTATTATTTAAGCCACACATTACTAGCCTATGAACATAATTATATGCCTATTAAGAAGGCATGTTTAGCTATAGTGTTTTGCACTCAGAAATTGTGATATTATATGCTAAATAACCAAATTATTGTTATCACCAAGGTAGATCCTCTCAAATTCCTCTTATCTAAAATAGCTCTTCAAGGATGCATGGCTAAATGGATTATGCTCCTCAGTGAGTTTGATATTGAGTGACAAAATCAAAAGTCAATCAAAAGATAGGTTCTTGCAAACCAACTTATAGAAGCTTATATTACGGCCACTCAACCTCTCAACTTTGACCTTCCAGATGATTCTATCATGACAATAGAACAAGCATCACAAGAACCTAAATAGTGGACGCTCTATTTTGATGGATCCTTCACATCCTGAAAATCTAGAGTTGGAATATTGTTGATCATGCCACGGGGGATTTGATACCTAAAGTATTCCATATACAATTTTAGTGTACAAATAATATGGTTGAATATGAGGCATTGGTTGCAGGGCTCTATCTTGCCATACAATGGGACATTCAAAGCTTAAAGGTATATGGAGATTCATAGCTAAGCATAAATCAGATAATTGGTCAGTATCAAACAAGAGATGATAAGATTATTCCTTACAAACAAATTGTCGATGACCTCAAAACACATTTTAAATCTCTGCAATTTGAGCAAGTTCTATGAGTCAACAATAGATCTATCGATGCCATGTTAATAATTGCTTCCATGATTCAAATGCATAACAGTGCTAAAGAGTATCAGTTCCTGATTGAAAATATTCTTCAATTGGCATATATTCTATCAGATTCATAGAGGATATGCACCGTTGTTTATCCTAATCCCTCATCTAAGCTACCATGGTACCAAGATTTTTATAACTATTTCCATGGTCATGTATTTCCCGCCAACCTTTCCAATAACCAAGAAAAATTGTTCCTTCATCGCTTAACACATTATATCCTCCTTGGAAACATGGTTTATCATAAAGGCTATGATAGAATGCTTCTTCATTGTTTATCCTGGGGAGAATCCAAGCTGGTACTAAAGGAGGTTCATGAAGGAATGTATGGGGCCCATACCAATGGTGTAGTCCTAACAAAGAAACTTCTTAGAATAGGCTATTATTGTCCCAAAATGGAGACAGATGCTTGTAATTATGTAAAGAAATGTGTTCCTTGTTAACAACATGGCAACTTGATACATGTACCTTACCATTGCAATCGATTACAACACCATGGTCATTCTCAACATGGGGTCTCGATCTCATCAGGAAAATTAACCCAACATCTTCAGATGGCCATAATCACATTTTGACTACAACTAAGTACTTTACCAAGTGGATTGAGGCCATTCCTCTTAATTACGTTACCAAGAAACAAATAGCTAAATTCATTCATTGCCATATCATATATCGATATGGCATCTTAGCCCGTATTATATTGGATAATGGTGGATCCTTTGTGAACCAAGATGTAAAATCTTTTTGTTCAAAATTCAAGATCAAGCACAAGAAATCCACTCCATATAACTTGCAAGGTAACGGATAAGCTGAGACATCAAATAAAACCATTCTAGCCATCTTAAAAAAGATTGTCAATGATGTTGGTTGTAATTGGCACTTGCAACTCTTTCCTACCCTCTGGGCTTATAGAACCAATCATCACACCCCAATTGGAGCTACTCCATACTCCCTTATTTTTGGCACAGAAGCTATCATCCTGATCGAGATTGAGATCCCATCATTAAGAATATCACTGGAGCACATTGAAGATGATGAAGACTATAGAGCCTTACAACTACAAGAACTAGAACTTCTTGATGGTAAGCATTTGGCTGCCTTAGAAAACATGCAGGCCTATCAGAATAGATTGCATAGAAGCTAAAACAAGCGCATTCTCCCTCAAAAATTTGAGATTGGTGAAATAGTTTTGAAACATAACCAGAAGAATATGAATGTTGAACCCAAAAAGAAAGGCAAATTTTAGCCTAATTGGTTAGGACCATATATTGTCATATCAAACTATGGATCAAAAGCATATCAACTGGCTAAACTTAATGGTGAAGAACTTTTAGAGCCCATGGAAATCATACAACTTAAGAGGTTCTACGCATGAATAGCTTTGAACCATTATCTACAAGACCCCTGACTTGGGGGCAACTTGTGCTGTCATAAATTTATCCCACCCTTTTATCTTACCTTGAACACATTTTATACTACCCTGGTTCACTTTTCATGAATCTTGATAGTAAAGGTTTTGAACCCTTGGCACTCTGAACACATTCTTCGTCCCATTATGGATTGTTCTTTTCAAGAAGCATATTATTTATTTTGTCTAGGACATGTTATAAGCTTGAACACTTTTTGTCCCTTGACCAATTATGATCTCGATTATGTCTCCTAAACATTATGAACATCTTCAACAGCAATTCTACAAAGTAGTTCAACTAATACAGTCTTGTGTAGTTTCATACAAGTAAATAGCCACATCTTCTCCATTCCCATATTTATTGTTCTTTCTTGTTTTATCAAGAACCTCACTCTCACTAATTTGTGAGCATGGGCCATTGAAGTCGACTTAGTTGTCTTATTAGAACCTCTACTCTCAGGACATGCATCTCCTCGACTAGATGATCCCACCTTGAAAATACCAAAAACATCACAACATGATTCATAAAAAGGCAAAAACATTATCTCACGCTTCTATATATTTTGACATTTATGTTCCACCATGCTACGCTCTTGCCATTTTTCAAGCACAAAAATACCAGTTCATTTCATCTTGTCCCATGCACTTGTTATTATGTAAGATCATTCTTTTTCATCTCATCAGCTTCTTGTTTGCCAGACCATTCTCATTTTTTTGTCGTATCTTCCATTTCTTCTATAACATTAATCATGCTGGTCTGATCATCATTTTTCTTCTATCCCATTTCTTGGGAGAACTATATTTGGCCTGAAGTTCATCTTGGAACATGCATCCATGGAACTATATAGGCAATGTCCACTTATTTTATACATTTAGAGTCCGTTCGACCAACCCCTTCCTTTTCTTCTCTTCCCCCATTTCTTTTGTCATTGTTCCTCTTTAATTAGGGAACAATTTTCGTGTCATTGTTTTTTGTTATGATGTTGTGGAAAGTAATGCCTCTACCACACATGCATGAACATTTGTCTTTAAATCGCACTAACTTGGTTTTTGTTTGTGTGTTTATTTGAATTTTCTTGATGTTTTGTCATGCTTTCACACCTTTCCTTTTATTTCTTCTTCTCCTTTTTCTTACTTCTTGTCTTGTCTTGGTCTTGTGTTTCCTTGATTGTTTTTTTGCTTATCTCTTTTATGTTTTAGAATATCTCGATGATTCACATGGATCTTGATTGTCTATATCTTGATCCTATGTTTTTTAATAAAAAAAGGGTAAAAATAATATTAATAATAAAATAGCATTACAAGAAGAACGGGGGGGGCAGAAACCCCTTGAAGAAAATAACAAAAATAGAAAAACTAGGCAGTCGCCCAACTAGGCAATATTATGAACCTCCCTATCAGCCTCCAAAATTCTGTCCAAATCAAAATGCAACGGCAGGGGGAGAGACCCCCAGTCTTCAATGTTGCCACCATCCAAATGGTCAGACACCCATTTACCCAAAAAAATCTGCTACCCTATTCCATTCTCGCAAAATATGAGCAAAAGTAACGCTATCCATAAGCGAGCAAATCCGCAAAATCTGTTGCACAATCAGAGATAGCTACCAATTGACGTCCACCACTTTCCTCTTGATGAGCAAGTTAATCAAGACTTGAGATTCTGATTCGCAGATAATCCTACACCAACCTAATGCCTAGGCCTTCTCAAGGGCATAAGGAATGGCCTATCCTTGTTCCATCATGTTAATGGTTTATAGCCCCTCAGGAACCACAAAAAGGAAAATCATTGTACCTTCAGAATCCCTTCCTATCCCTTCAGTACCAGTAGGACCCAGATTACCTATGGAGGAACCGTCTGTATTGATCTTAAGAATCCCATTAGGGGGGCGCTGCCACTGACCAGTCCTGAGAATCTGTTACTTGACTTGCTTGCTCCCCCTGACACATGTAGACTTACCAGATAACTGCTAGAATCCAAGTCGTGCCACCACCTGAGTGTCTTGTTTGGTCAAAGGAAGGCAGATCACACACTTAGCTTGGATGGTTTCCTGGATCATCCCCAACACTTTCTGCCAAACTTGTTGCACCATGACTCTCACCCCCCAAAAAATATGCCTATTTCGCTCAAGCCAGATCTGCCAAAATAGAAAAATGGGGCCGCCCAGCCATATGTCCTACAAGAAGGGTGTCCTTAAGGGGGGATCTCCCAAGCCATTCCAAAAATTGACCATATATTGAGCATGAAGACATGGGCGCTGCCAAACATTCTACCAATAATGCCAGAGTTGCAAGGCAAAGGGGCAACGCAAAAAAAGGTGAGCAGAATCCTCCTCGGCCGCTCTGCACATAACACATATAGAAGGGCCTTGGAAACCTCTCTTCTAGAGATTGTCCCAGGTTAAGCACATGTTCTAGGCCAGCATCCAAGCAAAATAGTTGCATTTAGGCCTTGTGAAATTATTCCAGACCTATCTCCACCACTGCACTTCCCCGCTACCCAATCTCTAAAAAAGTAAAGCCTGATAACCAAAAGAAACTATGTACACTCCCTTGGGATTGGGAGACCAAGATAGCTCATCCTCCTCCTTAAGAGGACAACAGTGGTGCTTGGAAAGGATGCGCAATAGCTCCTCATTCTCTTCCTGCATCCCATTAACAGGCCAAGTTTCGAAAGCTTTCCAGTGAGCAACCTCTATCTGTCCTTGAGTAATATAGGTTTTGAAGTCACTCACCCAAGACCAGCCAGCATCAAGGAATCTCTGACAAAGGTTCAACAAATTTGGAAATTGAGCAATGATGGGAGGATATCCATCCCAAAAGTCAAACCAAAAGAGAGCCTTGGATCCCTATTTACAAATCCAGAATAAGTCGTTCTTGATGAGAGCAACCCCTTTTTTGAGAGTACCCCATATTGCCAAACCTTTCCCAATGAGTGGATAGCGAGGGATGTCCCTCTAAATGGTTCTATAATAGTATTTATGTGAGAGAATTATGGCCCAAGCTTTGTCTTGTTTGGTGCACCATCGCCAATAAAGTTTGGCCGCCATAGTAATACCATTTAAGTCAATCTGCCTCAGACCGAGCCTACCATATTGTTTGGGGCTGCAGACAATCTCCCATCTAATAAGGCTCCATTTAGTGGAATTTAGACTACGAGCCCATAAGAATTGTCTGGTAACTGAATCAAGCTCCTTAATGAATCCCATCAGAGCAACCTGGAGCATACACCTGTAAATGGGTAAAGCCTGCACCACAAATTTGATAAGTTGAACCCGGCCCACAAAGAATAACCACCTGTGTGTCCAATGATTCACTTTCACCCAAAAATTCTCCAAAATAGTCTGCCAAGATTCTTTGGAAGTACGGCCAGCCGAGATAGGGATACCCAAGTAAATCAAGGAGGGGGTCCCAATCTGAAAATGAAGAGACCTCACGATCCGCTGCTGAATAGGGCCCAGAGTATTGAAGAAGTAGATGGATGACTTATCTTCATTTATCTTTTGTCTTGAGGCCATAAGATAAACATCTAACACCCTACGTAAATTAGCAGCTTCGGTCATTGTGGCCAAGCCCATAAGGGTAATGTCATCAGCAAATTGTAGGTGAGATTGAGCCGGAAAATCCCCTCCCCAATGCCATCCTTAGAGATGACCTTCCTCTCTATTCCTGCTAATCAACCACCCCAAACCTTCAGCAAGGAGAAGAAAAAGGTATATAGACAGAGGATCACCTTGTCGCAGCCCTCTAGTAGCACCAAAAAGCTCTGAGTGTTCTCCATTGATAAGCACCGAGAAGGAAGTTGAGGAAATGCAGCTCATGACCCATTGAGTCCATTCATCTGCAAATCCAAAAGCATGAAGAACCTTCCGTAGGAAAGACTATTTGACCCTATCAAAGGCTTTGGCCATGTCCAATTTAATGAACATCACCTTATCTTCAGAGCTGGCCATGGAGTGAATGGACTCAACAGCAATAACAATACCATCCAGGATTTGCCTACCTTCCACAAAACCACTCTGCTCTTCAAATATCACATCACTCATTTGATGCAGGAGCATCTAAAATAGTTTCAAATTCTAGTGTGAAATTTCAAATTCTGGTTTTCCCTCCAAATTGTGTTAGATTTCAAAATTTCACCTTGAAAGTAAATGTAATTGTCAAAAGTGAAAAATGAAAAGGCAAAAAGTGATTGTTGGGTTGTTGAGGAAATAAGGGAGAAATGGTTGAAACTATTTTCAACCTTAGTATATTGTTAAAAATCAAAAACAATATTTTGTTTTGCCTTAAGCCCAAATTGGGCGTAGAAGTTAGAGGGGAGGTTCTTGAAAAGAGAAAAAGAGAGAATTCAAAAAAAAGAGAAGAGAGAGGGATGAGAGGGGCGTAGAAGAGAAGAAGGACAGAGAGGAAAGGTCCTCTCATTCAAGGAAGAAGATAGAATGAATAAAAGAGAGGAGAAATAGTGAGGGAGGACCTCACTCAAGAGAAGTTAAAGTTAAAGAGAAGGAGCAAAGAATGTGTGAAGGAGAAAAAAAGGCTTTGAAATCCATGGAACATTGAAACTGGATTTGGTATTGAATTTTAAGTCTTCTAATTGACCTAATAAATAGTGAATGCTTTGCTTCATATGATTATGTTATGGTCTCTTTTATGGAATTCTGGTGACAGGCCTGTGTATGTGTGTGTGTATGATGGTTCACTATAGAGCATTGAGAAAGCTACATGTAGATTGGTTATTTTGTGTGTTGGGAACAAGTTAAAAACTAATATTCTATGACCAAGAGATATTAAGAGCTTTGAATGCTAGAAAAAGCCTAAACAGGGTATTCAAGCATCCAAACCTACAGCCCACTGTCCAAGGGAAAACCAATGTGTAAATGTTTGCATAAAGATTATAATGACATGGAGATAAGTTTATAATGCAAGTATAAACCTAAATGAAGAATAAATAGTCTTAAAAACCCCTTCGATATCTCAAAACTCAAACAGCTGACTCTCGGGCCTGTGTATGACAGTATATAGACAATGAGAAGAAAGTTGTATGTTTTTGCATAGTAAATGGATTGATCAGGTCATCTTTGATAGAGAATATGAATGGGGAATTAATTTAAGCTATTGACATGTTTATACATTATGTTGAAAACCTATTGACCATTGTGTTTAAGAAGACAATCTTGAATCCTGCTGAATGTCATGCATATACAGTCAAAACCAACTGTGATGTCTTGCATTGGAAGACATATGAGGTAGATATGACGTGGATGATGATTGGGGAAGGTTTAGGTAATTAAGACAGACCCTATACAGTTGATTGGAACCCTTGAAAGAGGGTAAAACACTCCCAGCCACAATTAATATGCTCTCAGCCTGTGACAGGCTTTAGAAAATCCTGAATTAGGGTCTAGCCTTCAAAATGAGTTTAAATGTTTGAAAACTCTTTAAAGTTTAAAATATAACCCTTTAATATGTTATAAAACTATTTGAAGTGGTTTCAAGGTGCTATAGTATGGATAAATATGGAAAAAGACAATTGCCAAGTGAAACCTAGGTGCATGTGAAGAAAAGAGAATAGGCCAATATAAGAAAAGTGAATTTTTCCAAATAAGTGCACTAAAAAACACTTTATTCTCCTATAAGAAGGTAATGGGTATCTTTAATGAAGATTTTTTTGATTATAAAGTCCTTACTTTACTTTGGATAAGATGTTTTGCACAAAAGGAGGGCTAATTAGAACAGGGCCTAAAGAAGAAAGTACAATTCCGTACAAAGTAACCTTAGGAGATTTTCTAGTATGTTATATAAGGGCTTAATGGGTATCCATAAATGGTTTTAATTTCATGATTTATCTAACCTAAAAGGATTTATGGTCAATAAACAGGGGAAACAGGGCTAAAGAATGATATCACAGCCTATAGGTCAAAGGAAGAGTTTTAAGTTTCCACTAAAGGAATGATTGATCTGAATAGGTTTGTATAAGCATGTTGAAATTTATGAAACCTCTATAAGAATTTATCCCACAAGGTGATGGTTACTGAACAGTTTAAGGACTGTTTCATCATTTGGTATCAGAGCTTGAAGCTCTTGGGAATTGGTAATTTGTTGATGGTTATGATTTCTAATGAGTTGTTATAGGATTTGGCAAGAGGATCAGTAGGAAAAAGTTCTGGAATACCCTATGGAAGAAAGGTATGAGTAACTTTGACATTTGATTTGAGTTATTGTGTTGAGGAGTAAACAGGTGAAGAGGAAGGCAGTCAAGCCATTGAGGCTTAAGAGGAGAAGAAGCCAATGAAGGCTTAGTGAAGAGAAGCTTGGAAAGCTCAAAAGTAAGGGATCAAGTGAATGCTCAAGAGGAAGATCCAAATCAAGGTAAGCTTGGATTTATGATTTGTGTTTAAGTGTTGTATAAAGAATTACTGTAGGATTGAGAAAAGGGTCAAAAGACTAGGATACAAAAGGCCTAGGTGAGATCAAGGAGATTGTCAAAAGACCAGTCAAGGAGGAAAGGCTTGGGTGAGACAAGGGATCAAGAGACCAAGGTGGAAAAGACTTGGGTGAAGATCTCAGAGATGGAAGTATTGTTGAAGGCACTGCAGAGCAGCAAGGTACATGAGGGCACTAAGAAGAAAGCAAGCATCAAAGGTATGAATAGTTTTGTAATTGATAAAGAGATTGCTAATTTGAAGAGAGAGTTAGCTAAGATTAAAGATGAATATGAGTCATGGATGCAGATGGACAAGAAAGCATGGGTATGGCCAATGAGGAAGAGGTTGAAGTGGCCTATAGATCTCCTAATGAAGAGGAGAAGAAGGCAAAAGAAGATTGCCATGAAGAGAGAAGCCCATAGAGGCTTGAAGAAGATAAGAAGGTTGCCAAGTGAGTGGAAAGAGGAAGAATTTGAGAAGAAGGTTCTCATTGAAGAGAACAAGAGAAGAGAAGAAGAAAGAAAAGATGAAGTGCCAGGAAGAGCACTTGAGAAGATGAGAGTGTTGATGAAGAGAGCACTCATGGAGAAATTATGGTCTCTTATTTTTATATCTAATGTTGTCTTTGCATGGGTAATTTTAGGTATGAGCAGCCTTATGAAGGTCAAGAGAAGGGCCTTGGAGAGTGAAGAGATTGGTGAAAGAGAAGACACCAAGTGCACAAGTGAATGTGCAAGAAAGAGAAGAGAATTTATTGTTGTTGATAAAGAAGAAGAGATGCATTGGTTAATGCATAAGGGAGGTGTTGAGGAACCCCTACAAGCAAGAGAAGAGGTAGAAGATGAAGCTGAATTCCATGATGCCATTGAAGGCCAAGAAGAAGAAAGAGAGCAGCCAAGCACAAAGGAAGAGAAAGATTGCTACATAGACCAAGCTATCAAAGAGGTAAATGAAGTGTTAAGACCTGATTTTGATTGTTATTATGAGCATGAAGCTGCTAATGTATAGGTGAAAGAGTTAACGAAGATGATAAAGCCCTCAAAAAGAGAATTTAAGCATGGATATGTGATGCCTAAATGGTGGAAGAAGCAAAATCCCAAGCAACAGGAAGTGTTGGTACAAGAGCATGGTTATAGGATGCCTAAATGGCTTATGAAGTCAAATGATAAGAAGAAGAATCAAATGTGGGTACCTAAGAAGGCAAAGAGAAAAGACATGAGTGTTGAGGCAACAACACCAAGAAGTTAATGGAAGAGGATTGAAGGTGATTCCAGCAGCCAAGAGAATGAAGATGAGAAAGAAAACTTCTCAAAGAATAATGAGGTAGAGCATGAGGATGCAAAGATGAAAGGTAAACAAATTGTTTGTGATGATGTTTTTGAATCCTTCAATGATATTTTCATGAGAAATGAAAGATGTAAAGTGGATGTGTGGACTAATATGCAGCAAGAAGAGAATTCCAAACGAATGGATGATAAGGGAAGGAAAAAGTATGCAGCAGAATAAACAAGATGGCTTCAAGCAGAGATTGAAGAGAGTAAGGAAACACAAGGTAATATTGCTCCAATTATTTTTGATGAGTATATTGATGTTGATGAAGGATTTGATTTGCATGAAGACAACTCAAGAAAAGATGAGATAAGAGGTAAAGGGCAAGTAATCCTTGTGAGTGATCAGCCCAAGTTTGATGAAGAGAATAGTGAGATAGATGAGATCTCACTAAAGGAAGAGTTGAGAATGTTGGAGGAGATATTTGGTTATTCAAGAGAGATGAATGAAGGTACAAGCCATGGTGAAGATAGCATTGGTAAGAATGAAGCAAGAAAAGAGCAAAGCAATGAGGAAAAGGTAGTTTTGGTCAAGGAACAAGAGCATGGAGACAGCCAAGAGGCTTCATGGCCTAAAGATTTTGATTCTAAGGTGGCTTTGAATGTTTTGTATGCAGGTATGAAGGTAGCTAAAGTGAATGACATACATGAGTCATTAGAAAAGCTCACAAAACAAGAAGAACAATAAGATATGTATGAAGATGAAGAAGCATGGAAGTGGGAGATGGCAGCTGAGAAAGAGATGAGGAGAATAACATACTAGAAGAGGAAGAAAAGCAAGATGAAAGACAAAGACTATCAAAGACAAGCATTGGTATTGGCAACAAGACCTTGGGATCCAGGCATAGAATGAGGACTAATTCATGGAGGAAGCATCTCATTTGAACTAAGGTTCAAATCTTTTATAGAGGGAGAGTATGATGCAGGAGCATCTACAATAGTTTCAAATTCTAGTGTGAAATTTCAAATTCTGGTTTTCCCTCCAAATTGTGTTAGATTTCAAAATTTCACCTTGAAAGTAAATGTAATTGTCAAAAGTGAAAAATGAAAAGGTAAAAAGTGATTGTTGGGCCGTTGAGGAAATAAGGGAGAAATGGTTGAAACTATTTTCAACCTTAGTATATTGTTAAAAATCAAAAACAATATTTTGTTTTGCCTTAAGCCCAAATTGGGCGTAGAAGTTAGAGGGGAGGTTCTTGAAAAGAGAAAAAGAGAGAATTCAAAAAAAGAGAAGAGAGAGGGATGAGAGGGGTGTAGAAGAGAAGAAGGACAGAGAGGAAAGGTCCTCTCATTCAAGGAAGAAGATAGAATGAATAAAAGAGAGGAGAAATAGTGAGGGAGGACCTCACTCAAGAGAAGTTAAAGTTAAAGAGAAGGAGCAAATAATGTGTGAAGGAGCAAACAAGGCTTTGATAGCCATGGAAAATTGAAACTAGATCTGGTATTTAATTTTAAGTCTTCTAATTGATCTAAGAAAGAATGAATGCTTTGCTTCATATGATTATGTTATGGTCTCTTTTATGGAATTCTGGTGACGGGCCTATGTATGTGTGTGTGTATGATGGTTCACTATAGAACATTGAGAAAGCTACATGTAGACTAGTTATTTTGTGTGTTGGGAACAAGTTAAAAACTAATATTATATGACCAAGAGATATTAATAGCTTTGAATGCTAGAAAAAGCCTAAACAGGGTATTCAAGCATCCAAACCTATAGCCCACTGTCCAAGGGAAAACCAAAGTGTAAATGTTTGAATAAAGCTTATAATGACGTGGAGATAAGTTTATAATTAAAGTACAAACCTAAATGAAGAATAAATAGGCTTAGAAACCCCTTTGATATCTCAAAACTCCAACAGCTGACTCTCAGGCCTGTGTATGACAGTATATAGACAATGAGAAGAAAGTTGTATGTTTTTGCATAGTAAATGGATTGATCAGGTCATCTTTGATAGAGCATATGAATGGGGAAGTCATTTAATCTATTGACATTTTTATACATTATTTTGAAAACCTATTGACCATTGTGTTTAAGAAGACAATCTTGAATCCTGCTGACTGTCATGCATATACAGTCAAAACCAACTGTGATGTCTTGCATTGGAAGACATAGGAGGTAGATATGACTTGGATGATGATTGGTGAAGGTGTAGGGAATTAATAAAGACCCTAGACAGTTGATTTTAACCCTTGAAATAGGGTAAAACACTCCCAGCCACAATTAATATGCTCTCGGCCTGTGACAGGCTTTAAAAAATCTTGAATTAGGGTTTAGCCTTCAAAATCAGTTTAAATGCTTGAAAACTCTTGAAAGTTTGCAATATGACCCTTGAAGATATTAGAAAACTGTTGGAAGTGGTTTCAAGGTGCTACAGTATGGATAAATACGGAAACAGACAATTGCTAAGTGAAACCTAGGTGTATGTGAAGAAAAGAGAATAGGCCAATATAAGAAAAGTGAATTTATCCAAAGAAGTGCACTAAAAAATGTTTGATTCTCATGTAAGAAGGTAATGGGTATTTGGAATGATGCTTTTTTTGATTATAAAGTCTTTACTTTACTCTGGACAAGACGTTTTGCACAAAAGGAGGGCTAATTAGAACAGGGCCTAAAGAAAAAAGTACAATTCCGTACAAAGTAACCTCAGGGGATTTTCTAGTATGTTATAGAAGGGCTTAATGGGTATCCATAAATGGTTTTAATTTCATGATTGAGATAACCTACAAGGAGTTATGGTCAATAAATAGGGGAAACAGGGCTAAAGAATGATATCACAGCGTATAGGTCAAAGGAAGAGTTTTAAGTTTCCACTAAAGGAATGATTGATCTGAATAGGTCTGTATAAGCATGTTGAAATGTATGAAACCTATATAAGAAGTTATCCCACAAGGTGATGGTTACTGAACAGTTTAAGGACAGTTGCATCATAATCCCTCTTTTTAACCTATCTGCAATGATTTTAGAAATAATTTTGTGAACCACATTGCAAAGGGAAATAGGGCAGAATTGGTTTAGCCTATCAGCACCTTCACATTTGGGTATGAGATAAAAATAAGTTGCATTATTAGCCTTAAGAAATTGGTTATTCCGCTGAGATTCTTGGACAACAACTAAAAGGTCGAGTTTGATGATATCCCAGAACTCTTGATAGAATTCAACTGGAAAACTGTCAGGTCCAGCCGCTTTCCCTTTTTTCATCTGAATAATGGTTTCCTTAAGCTCTCCAAGTGTAATTGGTTTCATTAAATTTTCATTCATTTCATGCATCACCAACGACAGAATGTAGTAGAGAACCTGAGCTTCTTCTGGAGATTCCCCGTTAGCATCTTCCCTGAAGAGAGTAGAGAAGTACTGCACAACCTCCTCTAAAATTGCCAAAAAGGAGTTAAGCTGCTCACCTCTTTCATTGACCAAGGTCGAAATGGAATTGCCATGTCTCTTGGATTTGGACAAATTGAAGAAAAAGGATGTATTTATGTCCCCCTCCTAAAGCCATTCGATCTGAGCTTTCTGCTTCCAAAAAATTTCCTCCCGTAGCTCACATTCCTCCAAGTCTTTCACAGCTTGAGTTTCTTCTTGCAATAAGTCTTCAATCAGTCCTTCTCTTATAATTCTCATGATACCATCAAGCTTGGTTTGCACATCAGC
Organism: Torreya grandis; assembly: GCA_037957365.1. NCBI lineage: Eukaryota > Viridiplantae > Streptophyta > Pinopsida > Cupressales > Taxaceae > Torreya > Torreya grandis. Next base: position 1,457,971 of record JARHVA010000495.1, read on the forward strand.
CTTAGCATGGAAAATGTTCCCAAAACTTTGGTGATTCCATCGCTTGAGCTTGTACTTCACATATTGCAACATTTTGGCAAAAATGTACATCACCGTACCATGGGCTGGCCTACCCCAACGCCACCAATTGGAAACACACTCATGGAGAGATTGATCCCGCAACCACATGAGTTGAAATATGAAGGAGAGCGTGGATGATGCTGTGAGACACTAGTAAGCTTGATGGGCCAATGGTCCGATCCTCTCCAGTCCAAAATTTCAGACCTCGTAGACTAAATTCCACCAACCCAAAAAGTTGAAACTAGAAAATGGTCAAGTCTCTCAGCAATGCAAAATTTTCCACTCCTGCGGTTGTTCCAGGTGAACTGACCATTATTGGGCCTGACGTCAACTAAATTCAAGGTTTCAATGAAGTTGCGCATAAGCAAAGCAAATGGGTCCAGCCTTGTTGTGCCGCCACTCTTTTTAGTCAAATCAAGAATAGCATTAAAGTCACCTACCATTATCCAAGGGTGGAAGGGGGCCAAGCTATGGACAAAACTTATGTGGTCCCATAAAGAGCTTTTACCCCACTAATCGTTGGGAGCATAGATGTTGGAGAAGAGAATGACTTCCCCCGTCTCAAAGCTGGAAGCAATCATAGTCATAGAGTACTTAGAAGTCAGCCAGCCTATGAGGCCAAACTTACGTGGGTTCCACAGACAAGCTAGTCCTCCTGAGTATCCAGTAGCACCAATGCATTGACATTCTCCTTGCCACCACAACTTGGGCGCAAGTCTGGACATGTCTTCAACTGAAAGCTTAGTCTCCTACAAGAAAAGGACATCCGGCCTATGACATTTAATTAGGTTGTGAACAACATTTTGTCTGGGGATGTTGTTCAAACCAATTACATTCCAAGATATTATAATCATTTTAGAGAGCTCAAAAAGTGTGCATCCAGAGTCTTTACTGACCCCGAATCCACCAAAGTCTCTCCCATTAGCTTGATCTTTTCTTGGTCCTTTTTTCTGCCAGGCTTACCAGATTTCTCTCCCCCTCCTTTCTTAAGGTCTTTTTGCTGAAGTCCAAGATGAGGAAAAGATTTGTTGCTTCTTGTTGCCCCTAGATCCCTAGTTTTCTCAGTAAGGGGTATATTTCCATCTTCGTTGGGGGGAGAAACTAAGGAAGTCATTCCTTCTAAAATTATCAGTTGCTGGTCCATATGCATATGGCAATCTCCAGCATCATGTGTTTCAGTTAAAGCCCCTGAAGCATTGGTCTCCAGAGCTGGTCCCTCAATCCCCTGGTCAAAAATCGTCAACCCAGGATTCACCTCCTGCTGGTTAAGGTCGTCCAATATTTCAAATCTATTAAGCGAGTCATTGAATTGTCTTTCCTTCGAGGGCCATTTTTGGCCTCTATTTCTAAATCGGCCTTTAACCGGCACAAAACCGTCAGTATCAGGGTTCTCACCTGGAGTCAGACCCCTTTCTTTGTTAGTACCAGAGGGAGTGCGAATAGATTGAGCTGGTTGAGATGCAGTAGATTTTAAAGTTGGGCACCATCCCTGCAAATGCCCATAAGCATGACATAAACGACAACAAAAAGGGAGGGTTTCTTAATCCAGCTGTTGTACCCATGTGAAAGGGCCCGCGCTCATTTCAATAGCATTTGGTAATGGTTTACTAAGATCTATTTCCACACAAATACGAGCATAAGTCATTACCTTTTTCCCCAGGAGTGACATTGAGGATCCTACTGGCCTTCCCGGCAAGGATGCAAGCAAATGGAGGGTGTCTTCACGGCAACATTCCACCGAAAAGTGGGGCAGATGCACCCACACCAGGACACGGTTTGGTAGTTCCTCTAAAGGTATGAAACCAGCATGCCAGGGCTTGATAAACAAACCCACTTGATTATGGAAGTAAGGACCTCCAGCAAAAACTTGTTGACAATCTGTTATACCGGTAAAGTGACCATGAAATAGCTGTTGGCTAGAAGTGTAATATCCATGTCTCCTTTTGGTGCCCACGTCCTCTGAGCCCAAGCTTCTAGGAATAACAACGACGTCCTAAGACCCAAAAACTTGCAGTACAAGGAGTCATTGCAATAGTATTCAATGTCTTCAACAATCATTTCCATAGGTATGGCCAGCTTGGGCCTCTCCTTGCATCTTTCCAAATAGCTATTGACTTTGGGAATACGCATACTTAGTCTCTCGAGAGCAGCAAAAGAGCCTAAACCATGTAAAAGTGGAGCCTTCCCACTGCTGCTCGCTCCCTGAGATGGTTGCTGTAGTCCAAACACTTCTCGGTAGCTGCGCCTTGCTTTTTGTCCTGTCGCGCCCTCCTGCTCGCCTTCATCCATCACGCGAAAAAACATATCTTGATCCTATGTTATTATGTTGTTTCTGGACCATTTTATTTATTTTATTGTTGTTGGTGTCTTGTTTTTTATTTGATTTTGCTTTTTCTCTTTTGTGTTCAAGAATGCCTTGATGGTCCACATGGATCTTGATTATTCATATCTTGGTCTGATGTCATTAAGTCGTTCTTGCTTTTTATTTTTAAACATTTTTATTCCTACTTAAGTCTTGATTGATCATATCTTGATTCCAACTTAGGTTCATTTATGTTTACCTTTTTCTTTATCTTTTGCTTTTTTGTTTAAATGTAAATCATTGTAACTCTAGGTTTGGTCATTGTTTTACCATTGTCCTTAGTTATGGTATTCACATTTGAACTGGTTCAACACAATTGGAATCTTATGTCATTCTAAGTTATTCATAATTATGATGCCTAATTTATTTTGCTATAGCAAGCACTTTGTGCTCAGATCTCAACATCTTAACATCGACATCAGCTCTGATGAACGATTCTCAAGAACACTTTGTAAAACCTAGGCTCATGATATGGAATTAGGCTTCTAGGTAGCATGCATTTCAGGCTTCTTTCTCTATGCTAAGACGTACATCTCTTTGTATACATTATAAGTCTAATCAATTCTTGGTCATTTTTCATCATTCCTCATTCCATTCTCTCCTAAAACTTAAGTAAACTATATTGGCCTGAAGTTCATATTGGAACACGAGTCCATGGAACTATGTAGGTAATGTTAAATTTCTATTGAGGTTAGCTTGGCTATCTCCATTCTTCTTTTCATCTCTCTCATCACTTTGTGCATTCTCATATGCTTGGTTTTATATGGCTTTCTAAGCCATTACACCATCGCATGTACATTTGTGCCTACTCGCTTTAACCTATCTTTTCAACTATATCCTTGGGCTATTTTGCTTGCCAATCGCCCATGTTGGGGCACAACATCTGAACCATGTCCGAATCAAATCGACACTACAGGGGCAAAATCATTATTTATTATTTATCAATGATCAAGATTCGCCCTACTGGGGCAAAACTATTTTATCACGATCAAATCTGCTCTATCGAGGCACTTCTTATTATCTTCTTTTTGGAGACCCCATTCTAGTGGTGCTTCCCTTCTTGAAGCAGAACATTCTCCCTTTTCCTTCAATTCTAATCTATCCACATTAAAGCCCATGATGGCAATATTTAGTGTGTAACTTGTCTTAGGATTGATCAATGTCGTAAGCGCGTAGCTTGTATTCTCAAATTGGGTATATTTACAGTGTGTCCCTTACATTTATGAATTGTATATTTCCCATTCCCCCCATCTCTAGGGCTTATTGTACATCTAATTATATTTTGATCATTGATGGTAATCATGTGTGCAAGCATTAGCTCATCTGGATGTGATCTATTCCATGGGTTAATCTCTCACTTTTTCTTTCTTTTCGAGAGTCCATCCTTTTCTTCCATCCTAGTATGTCGTCTCGAAGGGGTATCATCATGGGTCTATTCCAATTTCTTCTTGACAACTCTTTTCTTTGAAAAGATGTTGCTTCACCTAAATGTCTCGCTATGCCTTCTCAAATAGGGGCAAAATGTAGACATCCAATTCCTAACACCATTTGTGTTGAAATTGTCAATCTTACTCGAATTGCACTCAAATACAAATTTTAGGTCAAAATGCATAAAACTCCTTAAATGGTTTGAACTTGTCACTTACAAGTGCCAATTTAGGTCAAAGTATCCCTAAATAGGGCAATGCATTTTATGGGCCAGCTAATTTTGATCAAATCATTTTGATTCAAAATGATAATTTTGCCATTTATTGCTCTGGATCACTCTTTTCTTCTAATTCATTGGTACACATCATGTACCTTTGTTATTTAGTGTTAGCAATATCCTATATAGGAATACAGAGCCAACGCATCTAATATCGCCTTCCAGTTCCTCTCCAATCAAATTACAACCCAATAATATGACTCCATGACTATTTTGATTAATTGAGGGCCAATTTTCAAATAATTGCACAAATGTTGATTAACCTTGTTTAAGGCTAATTAATCCAAATCAAGAGCTTAAATGGATTTTCCATGAGAGTTGTTGAATATTTCTTTTTAAAAATTGATTCCTATTAACTGCATCATCATGTGACATTATTTTTTGAGAAGATATCTCTATGCCATAAATACCACAAATATCAGGATTATGGGTCACCCATGCCTACTTAATGCCTCCCATGCCTCTTCAATGCCCCTTCTTCCAAAGTCATGATGAAGATAATTATGGATTTAATTCTAAAAATTAGGATTATCCATGGCCACACATCTCGATCTTGAGATGGACGGTCATGGTTGATCCTGACCAATCTCAAAAATCTATAAATAGAGAGGCCATGGACATGAATTTTAAGCATGAATATTGAAAGGTTATAATGTTAAATTGTTTCCACAAGGTTTTGCATTTGATCATAGATTTTGCTTACAAGCTTCATTAATAGGCTAGTTTAGTGATTTGGAATCAAGAGCCTAGGTTTTATGGAGTGTTCTTGAGGCATTGGAGGAGTTTACCACCATTGTTGACAAAAACAAGGATGCTTGATCAAGGGAGAACATGTTTTTGAGCCACATAGGTATGGTGAATCCATTTGGGAAGGTAATATGGTGCTATTTTTTTTCGTTTGTTTCTTGCTATCCTTTGTTATTCCCATAGGAATATATAGGCTTGGTTAGTTAGTTCTTTATGCATGTTTCATTATTTATGGATTAATGCTTGACTAACTTGCTTTGTAATCCTCTCGACATTTTGTATAGAGTTTATGATTATAAAAACATAATTGCACATTTTAACATTGGTAAGGAAATAAAATGATTTTATTTGAATCAAGACTATGGTTATGTAAAATAGATGGTCTTTTTTAAGTTCAACCTTCATTGGCTAATTGTTTGAGTGTCTTTTTTATTTCCAAATGAAAAATATGTAATGTGATGTTCTAGTTGGTGTTTAGGAGAAGAAGGTTTTGAGTCTTGTTTAAACACCCAAACCCAATTTTTTCATTGTTTCTATGAATGATGTGATAACATTGTATATGCAAAGGATTTACAGATCAAATAATAAAAATAACAATATCAATTTTATTATTATATATTATTGAAATTCATTTGTAGGAAGCATAAAAAGAAAAATCGGTAATAGTAACAACAGTTGGTAATAATAATTGTGTCACTGATGTAAATAACAATGATAATTATTTAGTTATGTGAACAAGTAATTCCAAATAAAAGATTTTTTAATCGATTATTGTGGAACTATAAATAAACACAATAATATGTATAAATTATAGAGTTTACCAAAACCCATGTCCTTCAAAACATCATATGCAACCAAACTATATTATTATAAACCTTTAAAAGGCCATATGCAACCAACCTCTCTTATTAAAATTTTGTATTATCTTGATGGGTTTTGGATAAATTTATTCGACGCAATCCAAGATAATTAATAACCATTTAATACGAACAGGGAGAAAAAGTAATATTTTTCTTACCATTATTAAATTGTAATAATGGTAATTAATCATGCAATATCCTATTTCTACTGGCTAGTACGGTTTCCTTGTCTAGGATAAAAACTATAATAGCATGTTTATCTGATGCAAAACAATAGAGATACCCTTCTAGAAATTTATTGACAACCTTTATTTGCCCATCAAATTGAGGATGATAAGATGATATATGAGCCATCTAAGTACCCAAACTTGAAAATAAATTAGTCCAAAAGTTACTAGTGAATATATAATCACAATTACTTATAATGATTTTTGGGGTGCCATGCAACATTTGAATTGTATTGAGAAAAATAACAACACTATACTAGCTACAAATGGTTGCGATCGGGAATAAAAATGAACATATTTTATGAACTTGTCCACAACCACCATGATGAAATTTTTATCATTAGATCTTGGTAACCTTGTAACGAAATCCATGGAAACCTCCTCCCACCGCTAGCTAGGGATGGATAATGGTTGAAAAAGACCTAATGCCTTAATTATTTATCCTTTGTTTTATTGACAAACTATGCATTTTGCCACAAATTTTTGTATATCCCCCTTGAGTCCATCCCAAATAAATCTTGTTTGATGCAATTATATGTCTTCAAAATTCCTGAATGCCCCTTTATTAGATATGCATGAAGCTCCTGAATGATCTTGTGTTTGAGGACATAATCCTTACATAGGTACAATATATATTTATACCATAATGTGTTCCCTTTCCACTCAAATTTTTTAGAAACACCTGAACCATGCCAAATATTATAAATTAGGACCTATGTATCCTTGTCATTCTCCCATTCTGATCTTGATTTGTTTAACCAATCTGCTTGCCAAATTGTCATTGCACATAACAATGCCTCAACTGATTTATACGTTAAGAGACCTAAGGAAGTTGAGGAAGACTAGGGAGGGTCTGCTAATGTATAGGAAGATCTGCTTCAAGAGAGATGTGGTGGTTCATGATGTTCCCTCCAAAGGAAAATTCACAATCTAAGGAATTGAGAAGATTCATCTCCATGGCGAGTTGCTCTAGTTCCCTTTGATGTTTGAAGGCTAGGCGCACGGGGTTAAGAGTATGATTGATTGATGCATCAAATGAGCTAGAGTGAGCAAGTGCTATCTGATAGAAAGGATTTGGTGCACAAGAGGGGGATTTCTTTAGAATAGGAGGGGGTACACAAGGTTGACTGCCTTGAATGAATAGACTCTTCCATTTTGCTACCTCTTCCTCCATGGATTGTAAGGCCTGAGATTGCCTAAACAAACACTCCTCTTTGTACATCATCTCTTGTTGATATCTTTACTGCTCATCTGATCTATCTATCTCCATCACCTGCTTCTCAAACTCCAGTGCTACTTCCCTTATTATTGAAGGGCAACTAAAAGAGCTACTTGAGGCGATTTCATGAATAGTCTGAGCTTGATCAAAACCATATGAAAGAATACAAGGCCAATGATTCTGGGTGATGGAATTATACATACAAAAAAATGAGATTTCTTGATGGCACTTGGACTGCTTAACCAATTGATTCAACTCGGAGTCGCCATTGATGTTGATGAAAAAGCCTCCAAAGGTTGGTTGGTTGAAGAACACACCAAAATTCTTTGACTTTTTAGACAAAACTTATCCTAGTTGGTCCCACCAGGCATGCCAAAACCTATTGACACAGTGGATTGCACCCTTGACAGGAGGCTGAGCTCCTGCCTTCCACATGCAACAATGGAAACTCCCCTCTTGCCTGTGGGCCTGGCAAAACTGTGGGGAGAGTCTCTAGATAAGGGCTAGCTCCCTTCGATGTATCTTTTAGGTCATGGATTCCCTATTGATAACAAATATAAAAAAAAAGGGGGGGGGGATATGAAAAGGGAGAAGGATACTAAAAAAATAGAACCTAAACCTAAACTAAAAAGGTGATACACCAAAAAAGTTGATCCACTCAGCCCGAACATACACTTTTCACCAAGAAGAAGCTCCCATACATTTCATATGATGTGGGAAACTCTTCTGTATCAGTGAGTCAGGGGTCCATAGAGATACATGGAGGAAGAACTATCAAAGGTGTTCTGAGACACACTTTGGCAGCCTATTCACATGTGCCTATATTCCTGCTGTAGACACTTCCGACAGACCTGTAGAAGAAGAAACTTCACAATGCACTAGACATGCTGGAATCATTATGTGAAAATCACAAAAGAAAATGACTTAACACAAAAATAAGAACATAAACATATGCATGAGTGCAATTTCAAATGAATGTAAAAATTGCTAAGTCTTGATTCAAGGTAAAAACTAGCAGAGTTCTGCCTTACAAGCCCGAGAGATTTTTGGGCAGAGCTTTGTCTTACGAGCTAAGAGATCTCCTTCTCAAATGAGTAGTTTACAATATATAGAGAGAGAAGAAGTAAAGGCGCCCCTTTGGAAAAGACTTTTGGTGCCCTTTGACAAGCTGGCCCATGTGTGTTGAGAGCATCGGGAAGAGGAAGTCGCTTGATAGATAATGTTGTGTCGGCCCCTGCTTAGACTCTGGCATTCAAACATTAATGTGAAAGCATGGGCCGCACCTCTTTTCTTCAAACATATTGCTTCCTTCATATATTCACGTGGTTTGTCTACTCATAAATGCAAAGTGCATAAAATAGGTTGCGTCGCTTACTATTTGTGCCATTTGATGACCACTTCGCAAGCATTATTCAAACTACAGGAGTAAATCCTTGAGTCGACACGTCTTTTTGCCACCTGGATTGTTTATCCATTTTTGCACTTTGTCTCTTCTTGGATTTGTCTTCTCTGTCTCCTTCGGCCCTCGGGGCTATCTTCTTGGTGGGTCGCTGAGTTCACTCGCGGCCTGTCCTTAAGCTTTTTCAAAATCAATGGCTATTTCACTGCCTTAAATTTGACATCTGTGCACTCGTCACTGGGCATTTGAATTTCTAATGGCTAGTTCGTCGTGCTCAATTTTTATGTTTTCAGGCTCATCACCCCTTGGAACTTCTTCGGCCTTTTCCTTTCCATCGACTTTTCTCTGGTTGGGCTTTTGTTTTGGCCATTTTTCTGGAAAACAAAATGTCTAGAAGAATTCTTTTGATCGTTGCTTCCCTTTGCTTGACCTTAGGAATTTATTTAGGTTTTTTCATCCCCCCCCCTTTTTTTTAATTTATTTGTTAGCAGTAGGGAATCCAAGACCTAAAAGATACATCGAAGGGAGCTAGCCCTTATCTAGAGACTCTCCCCCCAGTTTTGCCAGGCCCGAAAGCAAGAGGGGAGTTTCCATTGTTGCGTGTGGAAGGCAGGAGCTCAACATCCTGTCAAGGGTGCAATCCACTGCGTCAACAGTTATCAAAGCATTTACTCTTAATATTGACCTTGATTTAAATCACAAGTTTGTATCAACACTGACATTAAGGATGGAGTGCACCCTAAACCTCACGCTTGGTGTTTGCAATCGGTTGAATTGTGACCAAGGTAGGCATGGTCATCAAATACCCATAAATATTAGGTAATACCATCAATTGGATTATTATTTGGGGGTTTTAATAATATGGTTTTGAGTTAATGCAGTGAAATTAATCAAACTGGTAATACCCACAAAAAAATGTTAATACACAAAGTTTTAACAATGGTCACTAATTGGTGATTTAGTTTAGAAGGTTTTCATGGTGTTGCATGGTTTGTTGTTTTTTAGGTGAAGCATAGAAATCCAACCATGGTGAAGGCATGCCCAAAATTGAGCAAGGAGTACGTGAAGGCCATTGAAAAAAAGTAAAGAATCTTTGTGCTCTCATTGATAAGAGTAATTTTTCTCATGTTATGGTTTGCATCACGTAACTAGTATTAAAATAATATCACCACTATGTTTTTAAATAATCCCTTTGCCACATGGTCACATGGATAGGCATCTTATATGACCTTGTGGGTTTTGGTTGTGTATATGGCATGTTGTTATGACTTTCTATGTAAAGACTATGTCTGGAAGGCCCTGTGGAACTATTCGGTATCTTGTCGAGTTGGATCATGGGGCTAATTGTGGAATAGATATTTTCATTAGATTTCTTGAGCCTATTAGGGCATAATTTCTCATTGTGTCTTATGTGGATTTATATGAGTTGGTTGGAGTTGTGGTTTTTGAGGTCACCAATGGACCTAATATTACCTTCCACCCTGACATAGAAATAAGTATATTATTTTATATTAAATGTTGATGTGAAATGGGTTGTGATTGAAAGTGAAATCTATTGTGAAGTGGGTTTTGATAAGTATGTAATGGTATATTAAAATCTGATGTCAAATGGGTTTAGATTTGTGATAAAATGGGTTTGGGTTTGTGATAAAATGGGTTTGATAAGTATATAAGCGGTGTAATGTCATTGATATTGAGACAAGCCATTGAGGTACTAGATTATATCATTGCTTAAGATCACTATGAAACAAAATGTCTCTTCCCTGCACAATGCATTATCTATGAAGGAACACACAGCTTCATTCTCCACCCTCACTTACACTAGAAATATCAGATTATTGTTACTTAACACTTCATTCACAAAATGTGATAAAAAGTTAGCAAAAATAGGTTTTCAATGAGGTATCGTTATCTATTTACACTCTTTCTCTTTAAAAAACCCCCAACTAAAACAAAAACAAGATATTAAGATGTCATTGATGGGTGACTGACAACTTGAAAATGAACTAATTGGCAAAGAGATTAGACCTTCAAGTTTTAAGTTTATTGCTTTCCATACATATATATCATCCACATGCAAAAGGTGTTTCATAGAATAATATGTGAGTTACAACCACATCTCTTACATCTACCTATGTTTGCATTAAGTTTGCGTATGTTTTGGATGAACTTGCAATCACACGTCACTTATATATAACACCTTCAATTTCAATATATAAATTTAGAAATAAATAAAAAAATGTAAAAAGAATGTTCTAATCAAGTATTTCATGATATGAGTAGTTCTGACGTTGATGAAGGAGTGCAAAAGAGGACCTAAAACCAAGTATGGGTTCACCACCACCATATCCAAATTCTTCTCCTCCACTTGCTTCCATGTAGTTTTCTCCACCAATGTTTTCACATAGCAGTACCATTTATGTACCATTCTCATCAATATGCATGTGTGTGTGTTTGATGCTACCCTTTTATTCATATCAAATATAAATTATAGTTCATGCTTACAAGGTGGTGACTTATTTGATTTTTCATTTTCAATTTTTGAGGGTGGGCGAGGATGTCATGAGAGTTGATTTGATTGCAACATGACTCTACGTCTGATGTGTAACTCGAATCAATGATGAAATGCTGCTAATATGGGGACAAGACATTGAGGTCCCATAGTCTAGTTTGTTGTTACCATTTATCCATGTTACCAATATATTGACACCTAAAAATAAAAAATTACATCCCTTAGGGTGTTCCTTGCACCTTTGGAACAACTGCTAGTAATAGAAACATTATGATTGGTCATACCTTGAGTAAGTTATTTTATGTAGTGCTGGATAATTTGATTTGAAGATTTTCAAACTCTATGAAATTTAAGGGAAAAGGGAAAGCAATGTTTAGACAAAATCACCGATTAATAGACCATATATGGATGCTTAGATTTATAATCAAAGAAGCAAGCAAGAACACACAAACCTAAGGTTTACTGTTGTTTTGTTGATTTTCATAATGTATTTGACATTGTTACCATTCAAATTTTAATCCAACAACATTGATATCTATATAGTTTAGAATATTTGATTGTTCTTGTGATGACACTTTGTAAGAAGTGGTTGGATAAGTATAAACTCATATTAGTTTCATAAAAGATATCTTTTGGGTGAATATTTTTTCGACCAACTAACTGGAATTCAAAATAGTTCCTATCACCACAACATAGGGTGATTGGTCGTCTAGATGTGCAGGTTTACTGCATCACAAGGGGACAAATCTCTCATCTCATCAAGGGGACGTTCCCTGTTAAATATGCAAAGCTATATACAATATAAATAAGCAGAAAGTAAGACACAGGGGTGGGACAAACCATCCATATCTCTTCTTTTAGAGATGGTGCACACAAACAAAGGAGAAAATCTTGGCTATAAACACTAAAGGCACTTCTCTTCTTTCAGAAGTATCCTTACAGGAAACAACAGGAGTTTCTTTCAGGTAGTGAAATAACCAGTGATCAAAAAAATGTAGGAACAACAAGATGAAACAGAGCTCAAAGTCTCCACCTCAACTGCCCAAAGAGTATATCACAAAGGATAATGGGCGCACAAAGTCACCCCAGAATCCTCAACACAAAAAGGAAAAGAAAACACAGACTGAAATCAATTGTGAAAGCACAAAGTCTTCTCACAGTTGGTTTCAGGACACTTCGTTGTTACCTTCACTAATTTTGTGCACCAAATTTAATGAATAAGGACACCTTCAGATGACACAAGTCAAAATAGCACAAAGTCTATGAAAAACCTGCTTTCTCATTCAGATAACAATGGAAACTAAATTACAACCTGAGCTCAAAGTCTCAATATTCTTCTTTCAAAATGGGCAGAGTTTTACTCTTGTAAAAATGAGAAGTCTCCCTTACAAATGAGAGAATTAAAAAACTTATAGCCACTACGCAAGGATTGGAACCTTTTTCCATGGGACGGCCCATGATGCAGTCAATGTCTTTAATGCGTCTCCAGTTTGGTTTGGAGAGACCATGCTGAGAATAGTGTGCTGCCATAACTATGGCGTGTCCCTTCATATGACATGTCTCCTCCTTAATATGGACCGTCTGGTCCTTTGCATATTTGTCATTAGTTCATGGAAGAAAAAAGGCCCCGTCCTTGGTTTGGTGCGCTCATAAGTCTACTCGATCCACTGTTTCACTTACTGGAAATAACTCCTACACAAACATTCAGGCTTTTCCCTCTTTCTGCTTTTGTCTTTACCAGCTTTGTCTCTTCTTGCTCCGATTTGAGCTATCGGGCTATCTTTTCAGCCAGTCGCTTGGTTCTTCCTTCAAGTTCTGTGCTTTATTTGAATTTCAATGGATATTCCCTTACCTTAAATTTGACGTCTGAGGGGCCATCAATGGTCGCCAGCTGCTTGAACCATGTTGAACATTGAACCCGTTGAACCACTAAAAGTTATCGATTCATTGGTTCATTCTGTCTCTTTGTTTTTTTCCACCAAGCGCATTGAACCAACTTGGTCGTTGAACCCATTAAACCTTTGAACCAAAGTGGTTCAAAGTTCAATGGTTTAAGCCTAAGTCCTTTGTTACTTGCCGATAGAAATGCTTTGATTGAACCGAGGCGCTGAACCAATCTTGGAAATGACTAAGTGTTAGAAGCTTGTTCTTTTGACTGAACTTGCCTGCAGAAGCTTTTTTAACCTATCGAACTTGTGAATCCCCTTTATAGAAAAAGCTTAAAAATGAGGAATTTGAAAGCTCAAAACAAATTTGAGAAGGGGAGAGAGAAATTTTGGTCTGTAGGTTATCCCAAAAATGAGTGGCATTTTTCAGGGAAAATAGCTGGCTCTATTTGGGCAACTACCTTCTATTGAAAAAATTGATTGAAGGGAGTAGAATCCAGAATCTCCAGTGCCTTAGAAGCGTGCCATTGGGCTACGGAGTTGAGCTACCCAAAAAGAAAGTCTCCAAAAAATGAAAATGAAAAGCACAAAATAGAAAAAAGACTTTACAAATAGAAAAATGTACAGGTGAATTTATTTGGTACTTCAAGAATTGAAGTACCTCAAATGCTGCCTCTTGAGAGGCAGTGAAAATGGCCTTCTATCCTGATAAACCAACAAGAAGCTATTTTGCCTCTAGAATCAGTGACAGGCGAATGGAACTCTCCACCAGGAATTCAATCTCCTATGTCTTCCTCTTGGTTCTCTTCTCTTGCTGCCCCTTGGCAAGACTTGCTTTCTAGTTTGAGAACCATGAATCTTGGTTCTCCTACAAAGTCCCTTTTTCTAATTCTGATGGGCAGCAACCTGGTCTATTACCATAATTTGTTGTTCTGATAGTTTAGTCCAGCACATGTCTTGATTGTCCCCTTCAGACACCTGGCAGACCACCAGCTTGGCATCTCCTTTGTCTCGAGTAGCTCCCCATTCGAGTAACAAAGATTCATACTTGGCAGTGTTGTTGGTGTTGTTGAACTGCAACTTGTGTAAAGAAAGTAGAATATCCCCCTTAGGAGATATCAACACCAACTTGGCCCCAGCACCTGTAAAGGAATTACTGCCATCCATTTCCTAGATCCAAACATCACCAAAAATGGATATTCTATCAGATTTCTCTTCATTACAGATGGAAGACCCTTTTTCATTTGTACTGCACCCTACCAATCCTTTTGATGTCTGGTTTGAATCAATTCTAGATCACCACCTACCAGAATTTCATCTCCAAGAACATGGACGTCCTCTGTGGTCGAGAAGTAATCACTCCTGCTCAAAAACTCACAAAATTTGAGCTTCAGGGGCCGACGTTTGGGTCTTGACATCTTGTACCAACTTGTCCAACTGATTGGGGTTGGACTGCAGGACTTCAAATTTAGTCATTTGACTTTTGGTCTTTTTGACATGATCAATTATGTAAAATGACTAAATAGGACTAGGCACAGAGGATGGGAGTTCATCCTTTTGGTTTTTGGGAGGGGCGAAAGATCTAGACTGCAAAATAGAAGTAGAAGTTGAAGAACTATTTGGGATACTTCTTTAGCAACCACCAGGTCCTTTGGCTAGAAAGACAGAGTGGTTCCACGTTCAACAATTGAAATTACTAGTTGAAGTCACTTCTCTATTTTTCCTTTATCAGCTTGCTGAGCTGACTGGTTTTGGGACCGGGTGAACACAGCATATGGTCCCTCATCTGCATCACCTTCACTTCTAGGTTCATCCTGGTAATCCAGGAAACCAATTATGGAGTCACCAGTTGTCTCTTTTTGATCCTTTGTGAAGAGGTCAGCATTATTTTCTTGATTAAACTCAGGTTGGAAAGAGAAATCATGCTCTGTTTCCAAATATCCAACTGCTGAGTTGGCTGGAGGTGCTTCAATGGCGAGGTCCTCTGTGGAGGAAGAAGGCGATTTTGCTGTCCCTGATTCTTGGCAGCATTGCCTTGGTACACCTATTTCTAAAATGTCCTCTTGGGCATATGTCTGTATGCAGGATCTGATGACATCCCTTGCACCATTTGCTTTTTGAGAGCTAGCATCTCATTTGCTAGCTTTTATACCATTGGGTCAGTGATGACTACAAGTGAATACTCAGAAGATGAAGAGGATTTACTTTTATTAGGGTCTCTCCTTATCTTTCCTGCCAAGATAGGGTCATCTTCTACCTCAGTAGCCAAATCCTGAGCAGCCTCAAGGTCTATATGTCTAGCCCGTCTCAACAGAAAACTCACTTTAGGCAGCTGTGAGTTGATGAAGAAATACATGAGATTCTGAGGTGTCAGTTGGGCGATCATGGGAATCCTATGCCTCAGCTTGTTGAACTTGGCAATGAAGTCCCTCATAGGTCATGGGGTTCCTTCTTCATTTGTGTGAGCTGGGCTAGCAAGGCATGTGTTTCCTCTGCTGGCTTGAACCTGGGTTCAAATTTAGCTTTGATAGTGTCCCAGCCAGTCATTGATCCAGTCTGTAGATGGTAAAACTAGTTTGCAGTAACACCTTGTAGTGTCTCCACGAAAAGCCTGACTGCCATGTCTTCAAATTCCACCCCTATCACACCACAAGCTATGCTGAAAGTTGCAATGTGTTCATCAGGGTGAACTCTCCCATCACCAAAGAATTTGGGGAAATTCTTTCTTGAGCTGAGTGGTAGCTCATGCAAGGGTGGAGTTAGATTAAGTGGGCCAAAAGAGTTACTCTAGGGGCCTCGAACTGCCATGATGGGATTATGAAAAATGGGGATAACACATCTGGGTGGAATGGCCAGATTACAGGACAAAAATGGAAAATAATTGGCCCTGCTTCAGCTTGAGGCTTGAGGCTTCAGACTGCGCACTCTTTTCTAGTGACTCTGGTTTTGCAGACCAGGTAAAATAATGGAAATGGAGATGGAGGATGGTAAGGCTAATGATAGTGGGTAAGACATGGAACAGAGTCGCCAGAGTCTATAATGGATAAGGGTTATAATGATTATGGCTAAGACACAGGTGATGTTTCAATCTAAAACTTGAGGTTCTAAATTGCACAAAATTACTGTGTCCCTAGAGGAGTCACCAAAAACTGTTGGGTGAATATTTTGTCGACCAGCTAACTGGCATTCAAAATAGTTTCTATCACCACAGCATAGGGAGATTGGTCATCTAGATGTGCATGTTTACTGCATCACAAGGGGAAAAATCTCTCCTATCATTAAGGAGAGTTTCCCTATTAAATATGCGGAGCTATATACAATATAAATAAGCAAAAAGTAAGGCACAAGGGTGGGACAAACCATCCATCTCTCTTCTTTCAGAGATGATGCACACAAACAAAGGAGAAAATCCTGGCTATAAACACTGAAGGCACTTCTCTTCTTTCAGAAGTGTCCTTACAGGAAACAGTAGGAGTATCTTTCAGGTAGTGAAATAACTAATGATCAAAAGAATGTAGGAACAACAGGATGAAACAGAGCTCAAAGTCTCCACCTCAATTGCCCAAAGAGTATATCACAAAGGATAATGGGGGCACAAAGTTGCCCCAGAATCCTAAAGACAAAAAGGAAAGGAAAACACAGACTGAAATCAATTATGAAAGCACAAAGTCTTCTCACAGTTGGTTTCAGGACACTTCTTTGTTACCTTCACTAATTCTGCGCACCAAATTAAATAAATAAGGACACCTTCAGATGACACAAGTCAGAATAGCACAAAGTCTGTGAAAAACCTGCTTTCTCATTTAGATAACAATGGAAATGAAATTACAACCTGAGCTCAAAGTCTCAGTATTCTTCTTTCAAAATGGGTAGAGTTTTGCTCTTGTAAAAATGAGAAGTCTCCCTTACAAATGAGAGAATTAACAAACTTATAGCCACTACGCAAGGATTGGCACCTTTTTCCATGGGACGGCCCATGCTGTAGTCAATGTCTTCAATGCGTCTCCAGTTTGGTCTGAAAAGACCATGCTGAGAATAGTGCACTGCCATAACTATGGCGTGTCCCTTCATCTGACATGTCTCTTCCTTAATATGGACCATCTGGTCCTTTGCATATTTGTCTTTACTTCATGGAAGAAAATAAGCCGCGTCTTTGGTTTGGTACGCTCAGAAGTCTACTCGATCCACTGTCTCACCTACTAGAAATAACTCCTGCACAGACATTTTAGGCTTTTCCCTCTTTCTACTTTTGTCTTTTCTAGCTTTGTCTATTCTTGCTACGATTTGAGCTATCAGGCTATCTTTTTAGCCAGTCGCTTGGTTCTTCCTTCAAGTTCTGCACTTTATTTGAATTTCAACGGATATTCCCTTACCTTAAATTTGACGTCTGAGGGTCCGTCAATGGTCGCCAACTGCTTGAACCATGTTGAACCTTGAACCTGTAGAACCACTGAAATTTCATCGGTTCATTGGTTCATTCTATCTCTTTATTTTTTTGCACAAAGCGCATTAAACCAACTTTGTTGTTGAACCCAATGAACCTTTGAACCAAATTGGTTCAAAGTTCAATGGTTCAAGCCTAATTCCTTTGTCACTTGCCGATTGAAATCCTTTGATTGAACCGAGACAATGAACCAATCTTGGAAACGACTAAGTGTTTGAAGCTTGTTCTTTTGACTGAACTTGCCTGTAGAAGCTTTTTTAACCTGTCGAACCTGTGAATCCTCTTTACGAAAAAAGCTTAAAAATGAGGAATTTAAAAGCTCATAACAAAATTTAGAAGGGGAGAGAGAAATTTTGGTTTGTAGGTTGTCCCAAAAATGAGTGGCATTTTTCAGGGACAACAATATCAACAACATCATTGGTTTTAAACATGGTTGTCCACTTTTTACTATTTTGTTTAGTTTGTATATAAATGAATTAGAGGATATCATTGCAAGTTCAAGGAAACCAAGTAACAATTGCATTATTTATGATATAATCATCACTAGTTGATTATTTGTTGATGACATTATTCTCATGTCACATACTATTACAGGACTATAAAGACATCTTGACATTCTAAGTTCATTTTGTGATACTCATGGTTTACAAGCAAACTTGAGTAAAACAAAGGTCATGGTTTTCAACGCTACTAATCAAAAAGCAAAAGAAACTAATCATATTTACAAAGGAAGTTTGGTTGAAGTGGTTTGATCCTATACTTACCTTGGTGTGTGTCTCAAAGAACATCCCTTCAATATGCTCCTTGTTAAAGAAGAGAGATTATGATTATGCAAGGGGCATGTTGCACTTAAAACACATGAGAGAAAATGTTCCTAGCTTAGTTTAAAGGAGTTAAATCTAAATTATGTATCTTCAAACTTTAGTGTCACTAATGGCTTATCATCATTGGGGACCTAGACATCATAAGATTAGTTAGGATTAGGGCGATAGTATTCTTATTTCCATTCTATTCAAAAACAGATGGGCAAAATAGTTAGTTCCACATGCAATTATTTTTATAGAAGTTGACCTCCACCCCTTCATATTTTAGGGGTTTTCCATGTAGCCACATTGTTCCATAGATTAATATGTATGACAAATAGAAAAATTAGGAATAATGGATGTTAATTCAAGGCACTTCAATCAAAAATGAAATTATGTAAATAGGGGATCAATAACACGGTATGCTCAATCGATTGCATTCTAATATATTTTCCATCAATGCTCCCTACATGTTGTAAATATATATTCATATAGGTATCAAGGATGAACTCTACAAATCGTATAAAAATGTCAAATTGGACAAAACCATTAGATCCATTGTCAACACAAATGTACCAGTATTTGAAGCATTATTTTCAAATAGAAGATCAATGTATTTATAATGAAATTACTTAGATGTTTCACAATGATGAAATAATATATCACAAAATTAAGAGCAAAATAATATGATCCACAATAATAATTGATAAAAGAGTAGAATACTTGATGATTATGATTGAGCTACTTTGAGGGGGAAACCTCCACAACAATGCAATAAGATCAGAATTCACAATATGATCAAAAAAGACTAACCACTACCTCCTACATATACTCCACTTAGCCATGGTTATTCCATAGGTCGACCATACTAAAAACATAGATAAATACAATAAGATAAAATAAAAGGTATGTAAGTCACAAGTCAGCTACACATATCCTTAGATGCATTATCGGTTAAGGGCGTAACATTCCCCTCCCCTTCAAAATAATGTTTCCATCAATGTTGAATCAACTCTAAATGCTACTACAAGAAAGCTTCATCCTCCCATGTTGGGTTTTTCATGATTCAGACTCTTCCACTTGATAAAATACTCCTAAAGCTCTCTTGTTCATAGCCTTTTTGTATGTATGTGAAGGATCTTATCAAGTTCTAAAATGATTCTTATTTCTTCATCCACTGCAAGCAACTTATTCTAGGTAGGAACTCTTTGCCCAATAACCTTCTTTAGGCAAGATACATGATGTATGTGAGTGGATTAGGGTTGATTTAACTTGTATGCCACACTACCAATTTTATATAGGATTTGATAAAGGCCATAATACTTTAAGAGAATGTTTTTAATCTTTTTTATGTTGCTTCAAAGACATCTGCTTATTGTTGGAGTAAAACATGTAAGCTTGATTTGTGAGTCAATTATTTTACTGTTGGAGATACTATTTTATTTTGTGCACGTATTTATTGAGTGCACAATAGAAACAGATACTCCTATTTTATAGGCTATTCATGCAACAATATTTTGTTGCATGAAACAACCTACCTTGCTTATTAAATAGACACTCTCATGTATTTTTGATTTGGTCGTTGTGGAGACCCACATGGAGATCGTGAATATAATTTAGAGATTTTTGTGCAATGTTTGTGTTATTGAAGTTGTGGTAATGGTATGCATGAGTCATCCTACTAATTATGAGTTCATTATAAACTTTGACATGGTATCCGAACCTATTATTGCATTCATTACTTGCCCAATTTTCGTTCTTTGAGTTTGAATGATCATAAGTCGTACTATTGCATGATGCAATTTTTTTGGGTACATATTCTTGATCAAGGCATACATTTTTTTGGACTCTTGATTGATGTCTATACAAATTTATATGCTGAAAACACATGCCTTCTACATCAGTGAATATATCCTTTATTCTCTTCGGGTGTTGGATATCCTCTTTGATCGGTCAACCTTGCAGATTGCTAATTGTTATCCTCCTTAAGAGACAAACTAACCCATATGAGGCCATAATATTATTGAAGGTGTTCATGCCATGGTTGAATGGTCCATTATCCTCTTTGACATACCTAGAATGCATTATACCACCGAGCACTACCAAAACACAATAAAGATGGTCTACCAGTACCTCGACGTACACGATCGTTGCTCCAATCATAGCTTCCAAAATACCATTCTCAAGGAAGGCTATGCTTAATTGGGGTATAATGTACATAAATTCCCTTGCAATGCCACATAAGATAATTTCTGTGGATATTTCTATTATGGATCACTTTTCCTTTGCACTTTCTTTTGGCAGGCAAACCTTTATATTAGAAAAGCAAATTGAGTTTTTTGCATAGAATTTATTCAAGGTATGATCGCTGGAATGATTTGGCTCTTTGTTATGGTGCTACAAGTCATATTTTTCTATTTTGATAATTGATTTGACAAATTTCATCCATTGTCCAGCCACTAAAAAATCATGCCAAGAGTGCTCCAGGAAAGCTCCTTCATGATGGCTTGTAGCCACATCATAATACAGTCTTTACCATGCTCCACAATGACAACTACACATATCCTCATGTCTAATTGTGTTGGTTTCATGACTGAGTGCACTGGTATTCTTTTGGCAGGTCTTGCTACCTACCCATGACACATTTGGTAGCTTATCCATGTGTTTGGTAGCTTCTCCACATGTTTGCATGCAATCTACTGCTCATCTCGACCATGAACTTTGTCAGTCCCTACACAGCCACTGTTAGCCTTGACTAGGTCAATTGATTCCTCATCACACCATGTTGCCCTTAATGTACCCCATCAGAAGTCTCCACATAGTCATCAACAATATCTCCTCTCCACTTTGACGATAAAAACAAACCTCCAAAGACTCTCCACACAACCGCAACCTAATCAGAAGGTTGGCTTTTATGTTATTTTTAAATCTATTTTGCATAGTTTAAAAAATATAAATGCTTATTGTGTAACATGGTCAAATAAATTTAGCTGGTGAGTTGGAGTTGATAAAACCTACACTTACCACCAAGGTCCTGGGTTCAAGCCTTGTAAAGTGAAGTTTTTCATTTTGTGTGGTGTTTTGTAATTCACCATTCTAAATTTAAAAGGGGGTCTTTTTGTAAGGTGAGGACAATGTTTAAGGGATAACACTTTTATGGTGGCATAATCTTTTAGGGGTCAATTTTATTCAGGACTACCTTTTGTTTCTTAGTGGAACAAAAATTATTGATAGAGGGGGCCTCTTTGTATTCTTTTGAGGGGTTATATTTTTGAAGTGGTGGAAATTTTTTAGAAGGGTGAAATATTTATTCCTATCTTTGTAAAGGGATAAAATATATTTACGACCATGGCAACATATGTTATGTAAGGGGCACTTTATTTTGGTGATTTGACAAAGGAGTCTTTTTTATTAAGTGTAATTGTAAAAGAGACAATTTATTTAGAGGGATTATATTGTTGTTTTGCTACACACTTTCCATCTCGTTTGTCGAAGAAAGAGGGTGAGGTCTAATCTGGCAGGAGGTCAGACCCCCTCACAGATAAAACAAACTTGTACCCTTTTTGGCCTACATTATTGTCTCTATCCTCATACTTTGCATTTATGGATGCATTATCGATAGAGTTTGACGTCTCATTTTTTAATGTACATTGTATTTTTGTGCCACTTTTGTACTCATAGACACATTTTTGACAGATCCCAACATCCTACATTCTTGAGTACAATTTTTTGCCGCACACTACTCCCTTATTTTAGGAGCAACTCTCTTGTTCTTGATGGCATCTTCTACATATTGATCGCATTCTAGGTTTTATGCATCATTTAGTGTGTTTTGTTGTATGGGATCTTTATTTGTAGTCATACTGAGAGTCACATAGTCTTTTTATTCATGCTTGTATGATCCATGTTGAGCACTTACTCTTCAGTTATTGACTATCCCATCACCACAAGGGCCATTTTATTGACAGATGTTTGTTCTGTATCTTCGACATTTTTTGATAGTTGATAGTCTCCTTCAGATTTGTTATGGAGCTTGATCTCCTTCTGAAGAGTAGCTATTTTGGTGAATATAGTGTTAGCATGTCGGTGTTTGAGTAATGGATTCAATCCACTCATACAAACCTTTTTTGCATCACTCCACCCAGTCAATGGTATGGGGGGTATGGTGCATATATTGCTTCTTTGGTTTTCATGTTCCTTGCTAACCATTGGTGCACCACATCTTCTAATAATAGATGAAATTTAGTTGGTGAAACCTTTTGCACTATCGACACCTCTAACAGTCTCTTTTCATAAGAGCTATTATGGTGAATTCTAGTGACAATTATTTTTTTGTGATCGAGTAATGGATCTAGACCACTAGTGCAGATTTGAGTTGCATTGAGACTTTCGAGTCCACTGAGTGCATTTATATTTTATGGCCTTCATTCCATCTAATGCACCTCTTCAACATTATGTTTGAGTATTGAGCTATTTTCTTTCTTGGGACACCTTGCAACTTATGTTTTTTGCTCTCTTGACTTTAGTTGTTGCTACTAGTTTTTGGGCACCTTGCGGTGATACATTTCATCTTTGGTGACTTTTTTCCAGTGTTTTGAGATCAGTATTTTTTATAGAGTTGGCCTCGTATAGATTACCAATTCCTATTTGACTTGGTGGTTATAGTGATTTGTCATCCATGTAGTCCGGTAAGACAGATTGGTTAGCATAGAGACACTTTGTATTTCACTGTGATTTTGTACATGGGTACTTGATCAAGCCTAGCTGTTAGGACCCATTAGTCTCTTTACTTTATTTTTTTTTCATTCCCTATTATGTGCTTAAGGGAGGGTATTGGAGTAAAGCATGTAAGCTTGATTTAGGAGTCAGTTATTTTATTGTTGGAGATACTATTCTATTTTGTGCATGTCCTTATTGAGTGTACAATAGTAATAAATACTCCTATTTTATAGGTTGTTCTTACAATAATATTTTGTTGCACAAAACAACCTAGCTTGCCTATTAAATAGGCACTCCCATGTATTTTTAATTTGGTCATTGTGGGGACCCACATAGAGATTGTGAATATAATTCAAAGATGTTTTTGCAATGTCAATGTTATTGAAGTTGTGGTAATGGTATGTAGAAATGATCCTGCTAATTATGAGTTCATTTTGAACTTTGACACTTATATGGCTACAAGTGCACAAAGACCCAATTTATGATATCAAAATGCCTCTCACTATGGTGTTGATTAGTTTGCCTCTCCATTTTATTATGTGTTATTGCTAAATTCTCCCTTAAACTAGTTAGTGCCTTCTATTGATGTTGAATGCGTTACTCAATAACTTTAACCTTGGGTTGCAACTATAAAAGATGAAGTGATGGATAGGAGGTGATAGATATAAAGTGCCACAAAGAGACATTTTTGAAGAGGTATGGAAGAAAGTGTTGTACCACCATTCTGTTAGTGGTAGCTAATGGACCCAATGTTCCCGTTTATCTGATGCAAAACAATAGAGATACCCTTCTAGAAATTTATTGACAACCTTTATTTGCCCATCAAATTGAGGATGATAAGATGATATATGAGCCATCTAAGTACCCAAACTTGAAAATAAATTAGTCCAAAAGTTACTAGTGAATATATAATCACAATTACTTATAATGATTTTTGGGGTGCCATGCAACATTTGAATTTATTGAGAAAAATAACAACACTATACTGGCTACAAATGGTTGCGATCGGGAATAAAAATGAACATATTTTATGAACTTGTCCACAACCACCATGATGAAATTTTTATCATTAGATCTTGGTAACCTTGTAACAAAATCCATGGAAACCTCCTCCCACCGATAGCTAGGGATGGATAATGGTTGCAAAAGACCTAATGCCTTAATTATTTATCCTTTGTTTTATTGACAAACTATGCATTTTGCCACAAATTTTTGTATATCCCCCTTGAGTCCATCCCAAATAAATCTTGTTTGATGCAATTATATGTCTTCAAAATTCCTGAATGCCCCTTTATTAGATATGCATGAAGCTCCTGAATGATCTTGTGTTTGAGGACATAATCCTTACATAGGTACAATATATATTTATACCATAATGTGTTCCCTTTCCACTCAAAATTTTTAGAAACACCTGAACCATGCCAAATATTCTAAATTAGGACCTATGTATCCTTGTCATTCTCCCATTCTGATCTTGATTTTTTTAACCAATCTGCTTGCCAAATTGTCATTGCACATAACAATGCCTCAACTGATTTATACGTTGAGAGACCTAAGGAAGTTGAGGAAGACTATGGAGGGTCTGTTAATGTATAGGAAGAGCTACTTCAAGAGAGATGTGGTTGTTCATGATGTTCCCTCCAAAGGAAAATTCACAGTCTAAGGAATTGAGAAGATTCATCTCCATGGCGAGTTGCTCTAGTTCCCTTTGATGTTTGAAGGCTAGGCGCACGGGGTTAAGAGTATGATTGATTGATGCATCAAATGAGCTAGAGTGAGCAAGTGCTATCTGATAGAAAGGATTTGGTGCACAAGAGGGGGCTTTCTTTAGAATAGGAGGGGGTACACAAGGCTGACTGCCTTGAATGAATAGACTCTTCCATTTTGCTACCTCTTCCTCCATGGATTGTAAGGCCTGAGATTGCCTAAACAAACACTCCTCTTTGTACATCATCTCTTGTTGATATCTTTACTGCTCATCTGATCTATCTATCTCCATCACCTGCTTCTCAAACTCCAGTGCTACTTCCCTTATTATTGAAGGGCAACTAAAAGAGCTACTTGAGGCGATTTCATGAATAGTCTGAGCTTGATCAAAACCGTATGAAAGAATACAAGGCCCATGATTCTGGGTGATGGAATTATACATACAAAAAAATGAAATTTCTTGATGGCACTTGGACTGCTTAACCAACTGATTCAACTCGGAGTCGCCATTGATGTTGATGAAAAAGCCTCCAAAGGTTGGTTGGTTGAAGAACACACCAAAATTCTTTGACTTTTTAGACAAAACTTATCCTAGTTGGTCCAACCAGGAATGCCAAAAACTATTGACACAGTGGATTGCACCCTTGACAGGAGGCTGAGTTCCTGCCTTCCACACACAACAATGGAAACTCCCCTCTTGCCTGTGGGCCTGGCAAAACTGTGGGGAGAGTCTCTAGATAAGGGCTAGCTCCCTTCGATGTATCTTTTAGGTCCTGGATTCCCTATTGATAACAAATATAAAAAAAGGGGGGGGATATGAAAAGGGAGAAGGATACTAAAAAAATAGAACCTAAACCTAAACTAAAAAGGTGATACACCAAAAAAGTTGATCCACTCAGCCCGAACATACACTTTTCACCAAGAAGAAGCTCCCATACACTTCATATGATGTGGGAAACTCTTTTGTATCAGTGAGTCAGGGGTCCATAGAGATACATGGAGGAAGAACTATCAAAGGTGTTCTAAGACACACTTTGGCAGCCTATTCACATGTGCCTATATTCCTGCTGTAGACACTTCCGGCAGACCTGTAGAAGAAGAAACTTCACAATGCACTAGACATGCTGGAATCATTATGTGAAAATCACAAAAGAAAATGACTTAACACAAAAATAAGAACATAAACATATGCATGAGTGCAATTTCAAATGAATGTAAAAATTGCTAAGTCTTGATTCAAGGTAAAAACTAGCAGAGTTCTGCCTTACAAGCCCGAGAGATTTTTGGGCAGAGCTTTGTCTTACGAGCTAAGAGATATCCTTCTCAAATGAGTAGTTTACAATATATAGAGAGAGAAGTAAAGGCACCCCTTTGGAAAAGACTTTTGGTGCCCTTTGACAAGCTGGCCCATGTGCGTTGAGAGCATCGGGAAGAGGAAGTCGCTTGATAGATAATGTTGTGTCGGCTCCTGCTTAGACTTTGGCATTCAAACATTAATGTGAAAGCATGGGCCGCACCTCTTTTCTTCAAACATACTGCTTCCTTCATATATTCACGTGGTTTGTCTGCTCATAAATGCAAAGTGGAGAAAATAGGTTGCGTCGCTTACTATTTGTGCCATTTGATGACCACTTCGCAAGCATTATTCGAACTGTAGGAGTAAATCCTTGAGTCGACACGTCTTCTTGCCACCTGGATTGTTTGTCCATTTTTGCACTTTGTCTCTTCTTGGATTTGTCTTCTCTGTCTCCTTCGGCCCTCGGGGCTATCTTCTTGGTGGGTCGTTGAGTTCACTCGCGGCCTGTCCTTAAGCTTTTTCAAAATGATCCTGCTATCTTCTTGGTAATGGTATGTAGAAATGATCCTGCTAATTATGAGTTCATTCTGAACTTTGACACTTATATGGCTACAAGTGCACAAAGACCCAATTTATGATATCAAAATGCCTCTCACTATGGTGTTGATTAGTTTGCCTCTCCATTTTATTATGTGTTATTGCTAAATTCTCCCTTAAACTAGTTAGTGCCTTCTATTGATGTTGAATGCGTTCCTCGATAACTTTAACCTTGGGTTGCACCTTTAAAAGATGAAGTGATGGATAGGAGGTGATAGATATAAAGTGCCACAAGGAGACATTTTTGAAGAGGTATGGAAGAAAGTGTTTTACCACCATTCTGTTAGTGGTAGCTAATGGACCCAATGTTCCTGTTTATCTGATGCAAAACAATAGAGATACCCTTCTAGAAATTTATTGACAACCTTTATTTGCCCATCAAATTGAGGATGATAAGATGATATATGAGCCATCTAAGTACCCAAACTTGAAAATAAATTAGTCCAAAAGTTACTAGTGAATATATAATCACAATTACTTATAATGATTTTTGGGGTGCCATGCAACATTTGAATTGTATTGAGAAAAATAACAACACTATACTGGCTACAAATGGTTGCGATCGGGAATAAAAATGAACATATTTTATGAACTTGTCCACAACCACCATGATGAAATTTTTATCATTAGATCTTGGTAACCTTGTAACGAAATCCATGGAAACCTCCTCCCACCGCTAGCTAGGGATGGATAATGGTTGCAAAAGACCTAATGCCTTAATTATTTATCCTTTGTTTTATTGACAAACTATGCATTTTGCCACAAATTTTTGTATATCCCCCTTGAGTCCATCCCAAATAAATCTTGTTTGATGCAATTATATGTCTTCAAAATTCTTGAATGCCCCTTTATTAGATATGCATGAAGCTCCTGAATGATCTTGTGTTTGAGGACATAATCCTTACATAGGTACAATATATATTTATACAATAATGTGTTCCCTTTCCACTCAAAATTTTTAGAAACACCTGAACCATGCCAAATATTCTAAATTAGGACCTATGTATCCTTGTCATTCTCCCATTATGATCTTGATTTTTTTAACCAATCTGCTTGCCAAATTGTCATTGCACATAACAATGCCTCAACTGATTTATACCTCATATTCTCTTTTCCTTTTTTATAGACTATTTCAAAGTTATATCCCAACATTTTAATCACCCATTTTATTGTTATTATGATAAAAATCATTGATCCAAAAAATATTTTAGACTGTTGTGATCAGTCTTTACCTGAAAGTGTCTACCCAACAAGATAATGGCTTTGTAATCCAATACTCAACCTTCTTCTCCACTCTATTGATGACATACTACCATAACTTACTAGGAGAATTGTCAAAGGCAAAAGGAATGTCAAGAAATTTGAGTTTTTCTCCTCGTGCAACCCATTTCCATTTAAATTGGAGAAGCTACTCGGTCATAGGTATCTTGCTTTTCTTGAAACATTGTGTGTTATTCCATTAAAAACTAGACTCATAGCTAAACAAAATATATCAAGACATTTCATAGCTTATGAAAAGGTTCTTTGTTGCTCTTCGAGTGTAAGGAAGGTGTCATTCACAAAGTGCCCATTAATGAGCTATGATGAGTAGTTAGGGAGAATAATACCCTAAACCAGACCCCACTCAGATCGAGAGGCAAGAATATATCCTAAAGCTTTTTCAAAGAGGACATACAATGCCAAAAAAAAGTGGAACCTTGCCAAATGGAGCCTTGAAAGAATATATTTTCATATTTGAAGCCATTAATGGTGATGCAGGCTGAAACATTTATAAGTAATGTTTAGACTACTGAAACAAAGAACTAGCCAAAATGAAAAGCCTTTAACATAGTTAAGATAAAAGGCCATTCAATTCACTATTAGATATACCTTGCCTATTAAATAGACACTCCCATGTATTTTTGATTTGGTCATTGTGGAGACCCACATGGAGATTGTGAATATAATTTAGGGATTTTTGTGCAATGCTTGTGTTGTTGAAGTTGTGGTAATGGTATGCATGAGTCATCCTACTGATTATGAGTTCATTATGAACTTTGACATAGTATAAGAGCCTTATCTTGCAGCCAATACTCACCCTATTTTCATTCTTTGAGTTTGAATGATCAGAAGTCATACTATTGTATAATGCAGTATTTTTTGGGTACATATTCTTGATCAGGGCATACCTTTATTTTGACTCTTGATTGATGTCCATACAAATTTATATGCTGACAACACATGCCTTCTACATCTATGAATATATCCTTTATTCTCTCCAAGTGTTGGATATCCTCTTTGATTGGTCAACCTTGTAGATTGCTAACTGTCATACTTCTTAGGAGACAAGCCAACCTATATGCAGCCATACTATTATTGAAAGTGTTTATGCCATGGTTGAATGGTCCGTTCTCCTCTCCAACATACCTGGAATGCATTATACCATCGAGCACTACCAAAACATAATGAAGATGGTTTGCCAGTACCTCGACGTGCACGACCACTACTCCAATCACAGCTTCCAAAATACCATTCTCAGGGAAGGCTATGCTCAATTGGGGTATGATGTGCATAACATACCTTACAATGCCATATAAGATCATTTATGTGGATCATGCTATTATGGATCACTTTTCCTTTGCACTTTCTTTGGGTGGGAAAACCTTTGTATTAGCAAAGCAAATTGGGTTTTTTCCCTAAAATTTATTCAAGGTATGATCGTTGGAATGATTTGGCTCTTAGTTATAGTGTTACAAGGCATATTTTTTTGTTTTGACAGTTGCTTTGACAAATTCCATCCATTGTCGAACCACTAAACAATCATGCCAAGACTACTCCAGGAAAGCTCCTTCACGAAGGCTTATAGCCACAACATGATCGAGTTTTTATCATGCTCCACAATAACAACTACCCAAATCCTCATGTCTGATTGTGTTAGTCTCATGACTGAGTGTGTTGGTATTCTTTTGATAGGGCCTGCTACCTACCCATGACACATTTGGTAGTGTATCCATGTGTTTGGTAGCTTCTCCACATGTTTGCATGTGATCTACTGTTCATCTCGACCATGAAATTTATCAGTCCCTACATAACCATTATTGGCCTTGACTAGGCTAATTGATTCCTCATCACACCATGTTGCCCTTAACGTACCCCACTAGAAGTCTGCACATAGTCATCAATAACAACTCCTCTCCACTTTGACGGTAACAACAAACCTCCAAAGGCTCTCCACACAACCACAACCTAATCAAAAGGTTAGATTTTATGTTGTTTTTAAATCTATTTTGAATAGTTTAAAAAATATAAATGCTTATTATGTAACCTGGTCAAAGAACTTTCGCTGGCGAGTTGGAGTTGATAAAACCTACACTTACCACCAAGGTCTTGGGTTCTAGCCTTGTAAAGTGAAGTTTTTCATTTTGTGTGGTGTTTTGTTAGTGGTCATTCTAAATTTGAAAGGGGGTATTTTTGTAAGGTGAGGACAATGTTTAAGGGATAACACTTTTATGGTGGCATAATCTTTTAGGGATCAATTTTATTCAGGACCACCTTTTGTTTCTTAGTGGAACAAAAAATATTGATAGAGGGGGCCTCTTTGTATTATTTTGAGGGGTTATATTTTTGAAGTGGTGGAATTTTTTTAGAAGGGTGAAATATTTATTCCTATCTTTGTAAAGGGATAAAATATATTTATGGCCATGGCAACATATGTTATGTAAGGGGCACTTTATTTTGGTGATTTGACAAAGGAGTCTTTTTTATTAAGTGCAATTGTAAAAGAGGCAATTTATTTAGAGGGATTATATTATTATTTTGCTACACACCTTCCATCTCATTTGTAGAAGGTGGAGGGTGAGGTCCAATCTGGTAGGAGGTCAGACCCTCTCACAGATAAAACAAAGTTATACCCTTTTTGGCTTACATTATTGTCTCTATCCTCATACTTTGCATTTATGGATGCATTATCAACAGAGTTTGATTTCCCATTTTTTAGTGTGCATTGTATTTTTGTGCAACTTTTGTACTCACAGACACATTTTCGACAGAGCCCAACATCCTACACTCTCGAGTACAATTTTTTCCCACGCACTGCTCCCTTATTTTAGGAGCAACTTTTTTCTTCTTGATGGAGTCTTCTATGGATTGATTACATTATGGGTTTTATGCATCATTTGGTGTTTTTTGTTATATGGGATATTTATTTGTAGTCATACTGAGAGTCACATAGTATTTTTCTTTGTGCTTTTATGATCCATGTTGAGCACTTGCTCTTCAGTTGTTGACTATCCCATCACCACCAGGGCCATTTTATTGAGAGATATTTGTTCTGTATCTTTAACATTTTTTGATAGTTGGTAGTCTCCTTCAGATTTGTTATGGAGCTTGACCTCTTCTAAAGAGTAGCTATTATGGTGAATACAATGTCAGCATGTTAGTGTTCAAGTAGTGGATTCAATCCACTCATACAAACCTTTTTTGCATCAGTCCACTCAGTCAATAGTATGGGGGGTATGGTGCAGATGTTGCTTCTTTGGTTGTCATGTTCCTTGTAACCCTTGGTGTACCACATCTTCTGATAATAGATCAAATTTAGTTGGTGAACCCTTTTGCACTATCGACACCTCTAACAGTCTCTTTATGTAAGAGCTATTCTAGTGAATTCTAGCGACAATAATTTTTTTGTGATTGAGCAATGGATCCAGACCACTCATGTAAATTTGAGTTCCATTAAGACTTTCAAGTCCACCGAGTGCATTTATATTTGATGTATTTCATTCCATCCAGTGCACCTCTTCAACATTATGTTTGAGTATTGAGTTGTTTGCTTTCTTGGGACACCTTGCAATATATGTTTTTTGCTTTCTTGACTTTAGCTGTCGCTACTAGTTTTTGGGCACCTTACGGTGATACATTTCATCTTTGGTGACTTTTTTTCCAGTGTTTTTTTTACAGAGTTAGCCTCGTATAGAGCACCAATTCGTATTTGACTTGGCGGTTATAGTGATTTGTCATCCATGTAGTCTGGTAAGATGGATTGGTTACCATAGAGACACTTTGTATTTCACTATGATTTTGTACATGGGTAACTGATCAGGCCTAGCTGCCAGGCCCCATTAGTCTTTTTGCTTTCTTTTTTTTCATTCCCTATTATGCGCTCAAGGGAGGGTGTTGGAGTAAAGCATGTAAGCTTGATTTGGGAGTCAGTTATTTTATTGTTGGAGATACTATTCTATTTCATGCATGTATTTATTGAGTGCACATTAGTAATAGATACTCCTATTTTATAGGTTGTTCCTACAACAATATTTTGTTGCACGAAACAACCTACCTTACCTATTAAATAGGCACTCCCATGTATTTTTGATTTGGTCATTGTGGAGACCCACACAGAGATTGTGAATATAAGTCAAAGATTTTTGTGGAATGTCTGTGTTATTAAAGCTATGGTAATGGTATGCAGGAATGATCCTGCTGATATGAGTTCATTCTAAACTTCGATACTTATATGGCTACAAGTGCACAAAGACCCAATTTATGATATCAAAATGCCTCTCACTATGGTGCTAATCAACTTGTTGTTTCATTTTATTATGTGTTATTGCTAAATTCTCCCTTAAACCAGTTAGTGCCTTCTGTTGATGTTGAATGCATTCCTCAATAACTCGAACCTTGGGTTGCACCTTCAAAGATGAAGTGATGGATGGGAGGTGATAGATATAAAGTGACACAAAGAGAGACATTTTTGAAGAGGTATGGAAGAAAATGTTGTACCACCATTCTGTTAGTTGTAGCTAATGGACCCAATGTCCCTGTTTATCTAATGCAAAATAATAGAGATACCCTTCTAGACATTTATTAACAACCTTTGTTTTCCCATCAAATTGAGGATGATAAGATGATATATGAGCCAACGGAGTACCGAACCTTGAAAATAAATCAATCCAAAAGTTACTAGTGAATATATGATCGCAATTAATTACAATGATTTTTGGGGTGCCATGCAACATTTGAATTGTATTGAGAAAAATAACAACACTATATTGGCTACAAATGGTTGTGATCAGGAATAAAAATGAACATATTTTATGCACTTGTCCACAACCACCATGATGACATTTTTATCATTAGATCTTGGTAACCTTGTAACGAAATCCATGGAAACTTCCACCGCTGGCTAGGGATGGATAATGGTTGCAAAAGACCTAATGCCTTAATTATTTATCCTTTGTTCTATTGACAAACCATGCATTTTGCCACAAATTTTTGTATATCCCCCTTGAGTTTATCCCAAATAAATCTTGTTTGATGCAATTATATGTCTTCAAAATTCCTGAATGCCCCTCTATTGGATATGCATGAAGCTCCTGAATGATCTTGTGTTTGAGGACATAATCCTTACATAAGTACAATCTATCTTTATACCATAATGTGTTCCTTTTCCATTCAAATTTTTTAGAAACTCCTAAACCATGCCAAGGATTTTAAATTAGGACCTATGTATCCTTGTCATTCTCCCATTTTGATCTTGATTAACCAATCTGCTTGCCAAATGGTCATTGCACATAATAATGCCTCAACTGATTTATACCTCATATAAAGTGCATCTGCTATCACATTCTCTTTTCCTCTTTTATAGACTATTTCAAAGTTATATCCCAACATTTTAATCAGCCATTTTATTGTTATTCTGATAGAAATCATTGTTCCAAAAAATATTTTAGACTGTCATGATCAGTCTTCACCTTAAAGTGTCTACCCATTAGATAAGGTCTCAATTGCTTGACTACATGAAGAATAACCATCATTTCTTTCTCATAGATTGGCTTGAGTTTATTTTTTTCCCTTGAGTTGACGACTCTCAAACTCAATGGGTCTTCCTTCTTGTATGAGTACTACCCCCATGTTATATCCTGATGCATCACATTCAACAATAAATGTTTTAAAAAAATTAGGAGTCATCAAAACTAGAGTGGTGCACATAGCCTCTTTTAGCTTCTTACATGCCTTCGTAGCTAGTTCAATTCAATGGAAGGATTATTTATTCAATAAGGTTGTGAGTGGAGATGCTATATTGCCATAATTTTTTAAAATTTTATGATAATACCCTATTAGCCCTATAAAACCATGAAGTTTCCTAAGGGTCTTTGGTAGTTTCCACTCCATCATAGCTATGATATTATTAGGGTTGAATTTGACTCCATGTGAAACAATATTACCCAAGTATTCCACCTCATGGATGCCAAAATCACATTGGTAAGGTTTTGCATAAAGTTGATGTTGTTATAGAACTAACAATATAATTTTACATACTTCAAATGTTCTTCCCAAGTTTTGTTGTAGATTATGATGTCAACAAAAAACACCAACACAAACTTCCTTAAAAAAGGCCTAAAAATAGTATTCATCAAACTCTGAAATGTAGATGGTGTATTTGTCAGATCAAAAAACATGACCATAAACTCATAATGGCCTTAATGTGTTTTGAAAGTTGTTTTATGGATATTCTCATCTTTTATCCAAATTTGATGACACCTAAAATAAAGATATAATTTGGTAAAATAAACAACACCTGATATTCATATAGCAAATTATCAATGACTCGAATAGGCAACTTATCTTTGATGGTGTACTTATTGAGTTATCTGTAGTCAAGGCACATCCTCCAAGTGTCATCCTTATTTTGCACCATTACCACTGGGGAAGAATATTCACTTTGGCTACATCGGATAATACCTACCTCTAGCATAGATTATGTGTCATTTTTTCAATTTCACTTTTTTGAGTAGATGGATATCTGTATGGTTTGATGTTTGATGGTGTGCTACCTGGAATCCATATTATGACATGATTGTGTTTTCTATTAGGTGGCAGGCCTTTTGACATTGTGCCAAAAACTATGGGATGGTCATCAAGAATCATTTATAAAATAGGATGTGTAGACACATGTGTTAGTTGAACTTCTATGGAAAATAATCATGCCACAAATCCTTCAACCCCCTTTTCAAGAATCTTTATCATCTGATGTGAACTAACCAATAGGGGGACTTTACCCGTAATCCTTATAATTTAAATGTCCTACCTTCAGAATGAAAGAGCATGAATAGTTCTTGAAAATTCATCTCTATTGTGCCTGAAGTCATGAACCACTGTACTCCCAAAATAATGTCAACCCCACCCATAGGAATAAAAAACATAAGAGAATTAAACAGGTAGTCCCCCATGACAATTTTAATACTATGACATTTTATAGAACAGTTGACTATGTCACCATCTGCAATCATGACTTGAAATTCTGGAGCTGGATAAATGAAATAGTTCAAACAAGTAACCAACTTACTTTTATTGAAATTATGTGTACTTCTTAAGTCAATCAACATTGTCACTTTCTATTTATTGAGGAAGCCCACCACCTTAAGGCTTTGAGGAGTACTTATACTTGAAAGGGCATGACAAGAGATGGCAGGGTGAGAATCTTCAGATTCTTCCTCTGGATCTTCCATACCTTCACCCAAGGCTGCATCATCATCTTTATCTTCATTGGCACCTTCAAGGTAGAACTTCTTTTTGACACATTTATATCATTTGATCCACTTGTTGTCATAGCCAAAACATAACCCTTTAGAATGACTCTCTTTAATTTCCTAAGGGGTCAATTTTGTAGGTTGCGAAAATGATGGTGTTGTGAAATTGCATTCGTGTCGATGAGCGAAAGCCCTTTTTTTGACCAAATATTTTTCCTTTGTTTAATGTGCCAAAATCATGGCTTCAGAAATGGACAATGGATTAAACATATGAACCTCAAGTTGGATGTTATCCTTGATCCCCCGAGAACAAGTCAGTCAAGTTGTTCTCAATGATGTCATCCACCTGTAAGGATATATTTTGGAATTGTTAAATATAATCCTTAACAATATCTATTTATCGTAACCTTGCTAACTGACTGAAGTAGTTTTCTGAGACATTATGATATTGTATTTATAGCTCTTTAGTAAACACCAATCAAGGAACAAGAGTGCCCTTCTTTTTCTTTTGAGCACACAACTACTTATACCAAATGAATTGCTCAAGTTCCAAATAGAGAGATGTCGTGATCACCTTTTGCGTAAATGGGATCTGATGTAGATCAAATATATATTTTATTTGATTGATCCAAGTGAGTGGATCCTTACGATCAAACTTTTACACTTCTACTTATGGCAGTATAAGCTTCAAACTAGTATTGGAGTTGTGATTGTTCTGAGTGGGCGAAGTCGATTGGAGTAGTGGAAGATTATTTTGCAAAAACTGAGCTGCAATAGAGGTCAACTGAGCACTCATAATTGATAAGTGATCCTTCATAGAATTCATTTTTGCTTTTACTACATCGAGATCATCATTTCTCATTGTGTTGTGTATCTCTGACTGAATTTGTTGAACCATCTCAGAAACTAACAAATTTGAAGTTTCAGACTCCATGTCATCCTTATGAGGAGTTTTTGGAGTGTCTTGACCTTTCTTGCATCTACGAGTGTTAAGATCAGCTATGCACAAACCCTAGGATGGAGGTTTTTAGGCCCAAAAAGTGTACCTAGAGATTATATTATTAGGATCGTCTCACTAAGATGAATCCAATCGCTGCTAATTTGCATGAGGGTATGAAATAATATTTTGATATTTTTGTTTAAAAGACTTGGAACAATACCATAGTGATGGAAAATTTAAATTCTTCTCGGATCACAAGTTATGTTTTTTCGATCCTTTAGTGTTTCGGATTCCTGCAACGCCATAACTGAAAAAATAATGCCGTAAAAACAGGCCCAAATCGATGCTTGAATACCATCTGTAACAAAATTACTTAGATGTTTCACAATGATGAAATAATATATCATAGAATCAAGAGCAGAATAATCAGACCTACACAATAATTGACAAAAGAACAAAATATTTGATAATTGCAACTGCGTCGCTTCGAGGGCATTTAAAGGCGTAGCAATATTATTACTCCCAATTACATTGGATCCTATTTTGATTAGAAATTTCTTTTAGATCAATTGTGGGTACATTCTCATCAATTTTGCATGGAGTTAGAGCACATTTTTTCTACGATATTAGAACATATGTAAAGTTTACAATAATGAACTAGAATTGAAGAAAGATTTTGTATTTAGATGTTCACTGTATTATAAGATTCATGATAGGGTTTACTAGATCTTTAGAGGAAATCAAGGCTCTCTACAAGATCTTATTCATTTTGAAGATCAAAGATGTGTAGCACTATTTATCAAAGAGATGATTTAACATAGAGTTGTCCCATTTTAAAATCACCATTTTTCAACCTCAATTTTAGAGGTGTAAAAATAATCACTATTTTATTAAATAATCATAAATAATTTATAAAAAAATCCCAACAATTTAACTCTTGTATTTTATATTCTATCTCTTTTATCCGTACAATTTTTTAATTAAAATGTATATTTTTTGTAATCCTATTAACCATTTATGATTGCTATTAGATATTAAAATATATATATTCATATCTTTTGAATGATTTTTAATTTTGTTATAACTCTTAATCTCATAAACTATTTGATCATGCAAACATTATTCCTTAATATTCATTTTATATGGTACAATTTTAAATTAAAAAAAACAAACCACATAAACATGAAAGATACATTAATTCATTAAATTTTATACTATTGATTTAATTTGAGATTGATTTTTTTAACAGAAAATACGTATGACCAAAAGCAGAGTCACCAATTCAGGTGAGTGTAGAAATATGGTGATGGGACATGATCATTTAAAAGAAATCTGTGTGTTTTTGTTTGGTGTCGTGGACATGGCTATCTATCTATCTATCTATCTATGTTTACACAAGAGGAAAGATCTTTATTTTCAAATCGATGCACGGGATTGCTAAATTTATAATTATAATAAAAAGAAAAGTAAACTCCCTACCTATTGCGTTTACGTCTATTTCACACGAAAATGCCTGTTGCGCAGGACACGTCTCTGTGGTGTCGCTGATTGCTGGGGAAAGTAAATGAAAATGATTGATGTTTTGGCACAGGGCTTTGTTTCCGTATAATATGTGTATGAGAAACTAAAAGAAAGAGTTGTTCAAAACACGGATAGGGAGAAGATGGAGGCAACAGGCGGGAGTCGAACCTTCGACACTAAGCCTTCCAATGAAGCTCTGGTATTCCTAATTTTGGCTTCTTGATGATCTAAATTTTGTTAAAATGTAACTGAATTCTGAACTTTTCTTCGATTGGGCACTAATATATTCCGTGAATAATAAGATATCAATGCTATTTATGTTGTTTTGCAGGTGACATACACACACAGGGCATATCGCCTTACAGTCAAAATACTCCAAGTCAAAGATCTGAAGAAACAAGTTAAGCGTCCTTTTTTTA
Source organism: Torreya grandis (assembly GCA_037957365.1). Taxonomy (NCBI): domain Eukaryota; kingdom Viridiplantae; phylum Streptophyta; class Pinopsida; order Cupressales; family Taxaceae; genus Torreya; species Torreya grandis. The sequence continues at coordinate 1,495,899 of JARHVA010000495.1, forward strand.
AATTAAAAGTGGAAGGCCTTTCGCGGAGGTCCACTCAGGTAGGTTTTCCAACCAATAAGTTTTCTCTCTCACTTTAGATTAAGTTAAAATTCAAAAGCTTTGTAATATTACATTGAGTTCAGCAATTACAATTAGGCTCTGTAAGCTACCATTCGTATTTGCAATGCTGGAACTATTTCAATCCTCTGTGTTCCCCTGCCTATCTTGCATTTAGCCTCACCACCTTCAAAAATCATTAACGATTTCATATATATATATTATAAAGTAGTTCTCGGCGGCTTAATTATTTACTGCATAACAGTTGTACCGCAGCTTTTGCTGCTTCGTTTTACACCTTGGTTGACTCTGATTCGCACAAACCAGAGTGGATTAGACGCTGGTAACAAATTTCTACGAGATAAAGCAGCCCGTTTTATGGCTTACTTCAAGGGCAAATCATATCTTCGTCCTTTTCTCTTGGATACACCAGACAGACATCGAGAAGAAATAGACAACGTACATGTATACCTAACCATGTTTGAAAATGTTATTCAGTATGCAGATAGTGACAGTGATATACTATACAAACCCTTTCATTTCCCTTACAAAGTCGTTTCACTATCCTATATACATAAACAGACATTGGCTATATAAAACTAGAAGTAATGTTCCTTTAATACAAGTTTTAATCACTAGTTGGCTTAAGCACCATTGCCATTAAACTTACCGTGTGGTCCCATGGAGTGGAGCTTTCCAGGTTTACGCAGCTGGTGCTTCTGAGAAAAATTCAGAAAATCTGCAGGTAAATGGTCCCATGGTACCTTAAATTTTCTGCTCCGCTACAGAAAGTTCAGAATCTCATGAAAAACTGTCACTAATTTTTTTCAAAAAAATTAGCAAAACACCCTTGAAACTACCTGCAGTTGCTATTTGGCAATAAAAACTACAAAAATCTCTCAAGCATGTGCTGCACACTCTGCCACTCCTGCATAAAAAGTTGCCGCCAAGTTTTGGGTGAAGATTTTATTTTTTCCTGAAGTCCACATGAGACAGCTTTCATGGGGTCCATGCATAATGAAAGTAGGATCAGTAGCTCCCTCCATGAGACCCATGGGTATTTCACTATGAAGGGAATGACATGTTGAATTGTTTAAAATCTTACAATGCCAAATAAATTGCAGATTAAAAACATTGTGGAGCAGGATGGAGTGTTGAAAGTGAACCAAAATTTCTCTTTTGAAGTGAGAGATCCAAAGGTATGTGTGTTGCAACAGTACTAGTTGAGGAGTTGAATCTCCCCTTCTTTTTTAGAATCTTTTTCAATTTCTTGAGTCTTGCTAAAATGAATATAATAAACAGTTTAAATTCTCAATTGCTTTCAGAGTGCTGTATTTTCGATTCAAGTTTATGGCAAGGGTATATTTGGGCTGGAGGATTGTGCTGGAACCTGCAAAAACATGCCTGTGGAAACCCTTCTGGAGCAAACTGATGGTAATTTTGACAATAATGTCTAACATGTTTAATCGAAATTAAAATAATAAGTTTTTTAGCTAAGTGAGCACCACTTGGATGTAGGTTTCGCAATGTTCACCATGCATGGTAGAGGTGTCAATTCATACTCATTATAGCTAATTGCAAATTAATTCTGTTGTGATTGTAAGCTGCAATAATATTATCCCAGGTGAATGCTTTCACATACTACCCAAACAACACAAGTGGCCTTGACTTGAATTCTTTTGAACAAGTTCACTTCGAGTTAATTATTATTTGATATGTAAAAGGGAAATTTGAGCAACATCACGCAGGCAGAAGGATGAATGATCTGATATGCCTTATCTGAAATTCAAAAAAAAAGTACAAGTAACACATACTTTTAACACAGGCGGGTATGACTAAGTTTATGTATTAATATTTTCAAATCAAAATATTGAATATGACTAAATTCTGGTATTAATATTTTCATATCAAAATATTGAATATGGCTCACACGGCTTAGCTGCAAGTGGCATTTAGCAGAGACTTATTTTTAGGTATGTCCAAAGGAATGAGCTGCCCATTTAACAATGTACTGGCTGACAAAAGCTTGATACCCTGAAACTTTTCTTTGGCATAACAATTTGTGTGATGTCATCCTGATCATTATATATCTTCAGGCACTGATAAAGTACTGGAGGCCCAGTGGTATGACCTTTATTCTAAAGATGGAAGAAAGAGGCGTTCAGGGAAGGTGTGATCTTTTAAAATTCTTTTTATTATAATGACTCCTTGAAGGTATTATATTTCGTGCATAATACTGATGTCATTAACTTGAAGCTACTAAATATTGTTATTCAATTATCATCTCTGACCCATGCACCAATGTAAGCTTTGCATACCATGCAAATATTAATTTTTGTAAATCAAATCTTCCTTTGATCCATGAAACTTATCAAACCAATTTCTGTGATTTCAGATTCTTATGCATATTTTAGTAGGCACTGCAGAGGCAGAACAAAGGATGTGTGCTTTTGTTGGAACCTGGAACGTGGGGAATTCCCGACCGGTAAATTCAGAATGGGTCTCTTTCAATTGTTTTTTTTCTTTCTTTTTCGTTTCCTTCTTTAAAGTGCAGTAAAAATCTTAGAAAGTGGGTGTTACATGTTAGCATATTATATGAAAATTGAAATAGAACCCAATCACTTAAAATGCCCGGAATACCTCCAAATTCCTTTTGCATTCTGAGATGGATAATTTATATAAATCCAACCTTGTTTGAAATGAAAGATGTTCTAATTGGAAAGGCATTTTATATATGTTTCATGATTGAAATTGCTTAAATTACATTGCCTTAAGGAATTCTGATTTTCTAATTGGAAAGGCATTTTATATATGTTTCATGATTGAAATTGCTTAAATCACATTGCCTTAAGGAATTCTGATACTCAATTTTATCAAATGACATGTCCATGCCAGTTCTAGATGATTTATATATTGATTTATTTCATGACAAGTAGAAGTTGCTGCATTATACGGAACGTATTCAAATGGGAATAATCTTGTGAACTGAGTTTATTCCAAAAGAGTTATTCATGGAATTCCTATAAATTTTTAATTGATCTAATTTAGATTGGTTTTGTAAATATCGATCATTGAATCTTAGGAATTTGAATAGACAGGTTCTTATGTAATGCTTAAACAAACTCATGATCTAAAGTATATTCTCATTAACTGTAAAACTATATGCAGCCGGAGGACTTATCAGTATGGCTTCCAACAGATGCTCGTTATGAAATAGTAGCTATTGGAACACAGGCAAGTGCTATGAGCTGGTCATATGTCTATCACAAGGATCCTCTTTTTGTTTTGGGAATGCTTCAGTCTGCAATGTGTATATTATAATTATAGGACTATTAACATTTGCTATTTATTATTATTGGTTTGCGTTCTAGGTTTCCCGCGTAGAATGAACCCTTGTTTTGTGTTAATTTCTGTCTTTTACATTTACTCTGGAATTTGACAGGATTTTCAAGGGATTATTGTCCAAGTGAACTAAATTAGACAAATCTGACCTTGTAAGAAACAATGACATTATCTTTTCTTAGACTATTAATGTTTGTCCATCAAAAAAATCAAGCCATTTGATTATTTTCTTTGTAGGTGGGTGAGATTCACTTCAGGTATTTAAATGTTTTGAATTTCTATCTTATATCTATGTTTCTCTGTAAAATCCACTTATTGAGATTTTATGCCTTGGAGAATCTTCAACTGGAACATTGTACATTTTGAAAATTCATTCCACACTAATTTTCCATGTTTGTATAACAGCAGAACTTTGATATCTCTTGAACATTCAACCATAATGCAATATCTCTAGTAACGTGTCTGCTAGTCAGATTCATATTATTGTTGGAATGATTAACATGAGAACTTCACTGACTGTTGGATTTTGTTGATATCAATTTCATTTTGCATCAATTATAATAGGAGTGTGATTATCAACCAAGGCCACCATTTACAGAATGTGGAAAGGACTGGTTGGAAACCTGCAAGTATGTATCTTCAGAATTTACTGTTTTCTTGTATGTTTTATTCCGTCGTTTAAGAGTGAAACCTAGCAAAAAAATAGACACTTACATGTGAATATTTTATTTGTACTTATATTGATAGGAATCACTTTGGCAGTCGATATAGAATAGTTCATGCTACTTCAAGAGGTCAAATGCGACTAGTGGTATTTATACGGGATGATGCAGAGGTACTACTGCAACTTTCTGGATTTGACTGTTGATTCTAGGTTGATGTGTTAATTGAGCTAAATCATGATAAATGCTGCTACCAGAAAGCAGTATCCGATGTTGACAGTGGAAGTGAAGCCACTGGCGTTGGGCATGTTATGGCAAATAAAGGAGGTGTTTGCATTTCTTTTAAGGTCTGTATTAATTTGCATCTATCCTGAGGCTTGAATCGGCAAATGTTTGAACTATGGAATATGTTTTTTTATAAATTATTTTCAGGTCAACAATTGATAAGAAGTTCTTACCTTTTTTGACAGTTCTGGGACACAGGCCTTTGCTTTGTGAACAGCCACTTTGCTGCACATGATGGCCAATGTGAGACACGGAATGGTAACTATAGAGGTAAGGGTATTTTTTTTCTTTGAGTAATGATTATTGACAATAAAGAACTATGGACTAACCATTATACACAAGTAATTCAATGTGTTTCTTTTCATGCAAACACCTGTCACTAATGACCCGTACTCATATTTTCCAAATCTATTTGAAGACATTGAATCATTTACTTTTCATACATCATATTGCTGAGTTACCCAATGTTTGGACTGAAAATTAACACTTTAGATTTTGCATATCTTTTACGTAGCAAGTTTTGTGGGCCTTTGTGTTATTTAGTATATCTGCACATTGGATCTGATTGGGCACAACATGCATTCCTATTTTAAGAGCTTTGTCCTCAAAGCACCTTTTGAAGTTGGTCCCTTTTGCTGGGTCTTTGCTTTTCAATCTCTTAATTTGTGTCTTTGATCCTTGATGTATCTGCACATTGGATCTGATTGGGCACAACATGCATTCCTATTTTAAGAGCTTTGTCCCCAAAGCACCATTTGAAGTTGGTCCCTTTTGCTGGGGCTTTGCTTTTCAATCTCTTAATTTGTGTCTTTGATCCTTGATGTACCTGCTTTAAAAGTACCTTGGATCATCTTTTCTTTCGTACATATCTTTTCTGCACTACATTTTGCTCCTTCTTAGAAGTTGTAACCCCAAAGCCTGTTTAGATGCTATTTGCCAATTTGGTGATGAATACCACTTGAATCTGCATCAACATTATCAAACGACTAATCATCCCAAAACAAATGAAGAAAACCTTTAATTAGTATCTCAAGAGGAAAGAATAAATCTAGAATTCTTCACCTCCACAGGTTCAAGCAACCCTTGGATAACTAAAATAAATTATAAAAGATCATGGGCAACTTCTCGATACATAAGAAGTTTTATTCCGCCTTCCTCATTGATCAAAACATCTTAGTTAAACTCACAACTAAGCAACAAAAACAATGAACAACACCTTGACATGACGATCAAATCTCAAATTAAAATTTAAAGAAACAAAAAGATAGTTGTTAATGTAAACAACTATTAGGGAAGGCTTATCATGAAACAAATGGATGACTGGAATGCCTTGTAGGTGAGGCTGAGAAACTAAGAAAGGAGTTAGAGATTTGCAGAGTTGAAGGTGTCAGTCCTCAAATCGGCGGGGGAAAAACTAGAACTCCCAAGAAGGAGAAAGGGGTGGCGGTGAAACCTGCCTCAGTCACAACTCCTCCCAAGAGTATAAAGAACACAGAGAGTGGAATTGGCAGCAAGAAGGGCAAAAAAGGCGACCTGATCCAGGACAAGGCAGCAAAATCTTCTCCCAAAACTCCCGGGAAAAAGAAGGAAGCATCGGACAAGGGAGAAGACCCAAGAAAAGGTATCCGAGGACAAGTAACAAAAATAAAAACCATAGAGGATAAGAAAACACTAGTATGGTTACTCTGGTGGATTACTCCGACTCTAAGGAGTCAACTACTTAATAATTGTCTGGAATGTTTATCTATTTTTTGCTATGTTTTTGGTTGAAGCTTAGTTCGGGACTTGCGGGGTTCTAAGGTTTTTTTGTAAGAAGTTTATCTACTTTTCGGTTCAGTCTAGAGGACTGGCTTGTTTTGTGGTGTTTGCTTTCTGGTTACAGGATCCGTGTAAAACCTGTACTCTAACTCTTATCAAATAAAAAATGTAGACATCTATTAGAGGTTCAATACAATTATTCTAAAAAGCAGTAGATTGCAACCTAATTATTAGAGTGATCACAAATATATGTAAGAATTATATGCAGTAGCCTTTCAATCTTAAGGAAGATGTGGAAATTATTTTCAAGACATCAATAATCTCTTGCAATACCAAAGAAATGTTATCACCAAAATAAATTTCTAATAAAGTCTTTCGAATTACATTGAAATCAACAATTAGGACAACGCTACTCATTATATTGACATTTGTAAAAGACAACCCTTGCAAATTCAAAAAAGAACAAACAAATACTCATTGTGATGGTGTGGTCAAGGGTTGAATGAACAACAGTCGTCACTCAGCTGACCAGATTGCATAACAAAAAAATAGATTCATAAATATATAATTTAGCTTTAAAAATACCACATTAAATGGGAAAAATGACAGTTAAATTTTCAAAAATTCAACAGGTTAACTATTTGGTAAAAATACATAAATAAAACACACTTTCACTCTCTATTCTATAATTTAAATTACAACACATCCACTAATCCTAGCTTGACTTCTAGGCCTTCTGCCAATCTTTCCAAGCTGCACCACCCAATTCCAAACCTGGTCACAATTTGCTCATAAATAAACCAAGTCATGGTCTTTGTTGTATTATATGGCAGAGCACTGGCCTCTAACCACTTCATCAAGACTTAGTTGTCATGGCAATATAGTTGCATTGGTGGAGCCAACTCACCTTCTTAAAAGGTTTGACAAAGTCAAGCTCCCATCACTCATAATGTTCATGCACCTATGAAAGGGGCATAAAGTTTCTTTTAACTAGCTTCCCTTTCCTTTGACAAGTAGCACACAATGTACCCACTCCTGATTGTTTTGGAACAATGTAATCCACTAAAAACTTGCCAACAAGAATTTGCGTGTGGTGGCATTGGGTATCATGTGTCCTTCGGTTGGACCCTCATGAGCTTCTTGTAGGATGTCGCATATCTCTTCTTTCACAACACATTTACAAGATACTTGGTCTGGCCCCATCATGTACAATGGTCTATTAATCATTTGGAATGTTCTAGCCTTTGGCATAATCTTCCTCCTCTCCTTAGGAAAGGACACGGCTGACTGGAACTTCTCTATGTTCTCATACCATGATCACTATATAGCTATCTAGAACAAATGCGCATTTGAGAAATCATCCTTGATCCCAATCGGTGCTTCTTCAGACTTGATCCTTGAGAGTTGGTTTGATATTGCATGGCTCTTGCTTGGTCGAACTATGATCTCAAACGTAAACTCTTGCAAGATCAGCAACCATCTACTAATTCGTCCATGGATCATTAGCTTGTTGACCATGCACTAGATTGCTTGTTGTCCACATAAAACACAAAAGGATTTGCTAATAGATAATGTGTGAAATTATGAACAAAGTAGACAATACCAAGCACCTCTTGCTTTGTCGTGCGATATTTAATTTGGATAATAATCAGCTGGTGAAACAAACTGGGTGATACAACCCATGATTTACTTCTTGTGCAAATGTATAACCAATCGCATTCTTTGAGGAATCAATGTGGACGTTTACCTCCTTGCTCTAGTATAGGTAAGCCTGAATAAGTGCATTGAAGTCTACACAAATGCAAATATGGCTAGACTTCTTCAAACCGATCACAATGGGTGAAACTCATTCATTGGTGCAAACTTTGAAAATTATCCCTAGGTCCAACATCTTCTCTATCTCAGCTTGTACTCCTTCAACATACTTTGGGTTCATTTTGTATGGCCTCTTTCACACAATTTGCATGCTCGAGATGAAAGGAATCTTGTGAAAGGTCCATGCAAATACATATTTATAGTCCATATTATTTTTTGAAAGCCACAACCTTGAAGACTAGATCACAATCTTCACTCATATTGATTAATTGTGAATTTCCTTCTGACCCCAAATTGACTTTGATAGTCACATGTCCGTAATACTTGATATCCTCCATATGTGAGTGGAAAACTTATGAGAATGTTCCTCATCCACCTGTGCATCACCAAACTAGTACTTTGCTAATGTGGTGGATATTTCAATTGTGTAGAGGTGGAGGAACCTAAGTTGGTGACAACTAGACTTGATCCCAAATTTGGGGTGTTGCTATGTAGATCAAACTCTATGTCTATAGATAGATAGTTTGGTGAAGATCTCGTGACATTTTATCTACCAATGTAGGAGATCACTATTCAATTTGTGATTCATCTTTATAGCACTTTTGGAGTTTGAGAACCCCATCCTTCCTCGGGTTAATAACACCGCTTGAGTTCCTCATCAAAATCAACAATAAAAAGAGGGGTGGCAATTATTACCTTTTGAACAACTAACACAATCAAATAACCCCACTTGAGTTCCTCATCAAAATCAACAATAAAAAGAGGGGTGGCAATTATTACCTTTTGAACAACTAACACAATCAAAGCTTCGATGTTGTATTAATTCTGTCCTAATAGTCAAAATGTTGATGACCATAGAGTGGACCTGCCAAGTGTACCCTAGGAGTACATTTACATGGACCCCCTAGTGATGATTACCTTTGTCAAGATCTTCCCCAATATCTTCGTATGGACAATTGCAATTTTATCTCCTTTCTTGATCAATTAAGTCCATGGGGTCGACCACTTGCTTGCTCATCATCAAAGTCTTCTTCTTGACAAGGTCATAGTGCTTATGACCTTCTGCAAGTTATGAATACTCTAGGACAAGTTTGTCACTTTTATCGACACCAGAGTTTGACAACGAGAGGTTAATTTTGGGGTTGTATGGATCTTTGATGTTGGTACTTCTTCCAACTTCTTAAGTTTTATTTCATCCTCCATTGCCTTTTGTAACTATAGTCGAGCCTCGACAAGCCTTTGTTTCTCTATGTCTAGGTTGGGGTATTAGTTGTTCTTCGTTAGTCCTTGGGTTGTAGTTGCTGTTGCTTCTTGAACTCTATCATATTCACATATAACTAGTCATGGTTTGGAATTTTTATTATTATTTCCACCATGATTGTTTTGGAATTGATTATTCTTCCCTGGATTCGGGTTCTTGTATCCTCTTATTTTGTCTATTTGGATTAATGTGACCCTAATAGGATAAAACTAATAAATATTCAGATTGTTTAAAATGTACATTAACCAAACAAATATGAGTGTAACTAGCCAAATATAGTAACCTACTATTTATAGAAAAACATGAGAGGAATTGAGTACTTAGCTGATTTCAAGTCTATGCAGGTTTGTGTTAGCATACAGTCGTCAACAAGGATCACGATATAGTCGTCAACAATGATCAGGAAAGGGCGTGTGAGTGCTTGAATTTGGAAGTAGAGTGATTGCATGCACTTGGACAAGTTTGCACATCCTGGATGTGTGCATAGTGTGGCACTATTTGATAGGGTGCGGAACTGTCCTGCGTGTTTGTGCCTATTTGCGATAGTTCTGACTATTGCGCCTACATCTAATAAGGGTTCTTGTGCATGGAGATGTCTTTGATCCCATGCTAATGTCTCTGTTAGCTTTCTCCTTGCTTCAAATCCTAGTTGTGCACTAAAGGACCACTCTAAAACAAGGATAACAGGTGAAAGGGAAGGGTTAAGCTAACCTGTGATGTCCTCTTTTCATATAATTTTAATAATTAATAAAATTGCTTGAATAGTGATTTTAATCATTCGAAAATATAAGACAATTAATTAATTATTAAAATAAAACTATCTTGGATAATTATTCGAATTAACGGAAAAGTGGTTTCAACCATTTGAAAAATTAAGGTAATTTTAATGATTATTCTAAGGGGTTTTATAATTAATAAATTGCTTGAAAAGTGATTTTTATCACTTTAATTATTAAAGCAATATAATTAATTATTTAAGTGAGGACCTAATTATTTAATTTGCCAAAAAATAATTTTACTAATTTATTAAGGCAAGTTAATTAATTCAAAAAGGCCTAAAGTGAAATTAAAAAGAATGTTGGCTTGGGAGCTCAAGCAAAGAAAGGAAAATATATTCTAAAAAGGGCAAGTGAGGCTTATGAGGTATTTTACCTCCTCAAGGTGGTTCACTTCTCTTTGGAAGGTACAAATACAAGGTGAAGATCACAGTTGAAGAGATGTTGAATTTGATAATTGTTTTTTCATGTTTGAAGAAGCTATTGGGATGCATGCCAAATAGGTGTTCGTTGTTTTGGTGTTGATCATTCTACAAAAGGTGTTTTTTGACGCCACCTTTGCTAAAAATCTTGTTATTTGCCCTAGAGTGGGACGATTTGCATTGAGGAGCTATTGTGAGGTTTTGGTGAACTAATGAGGTTCTTTTGATGCTTATTATTTCATATTATTATTTGTACTAATTTTGCAACTGGAGCGAACTATTTTGGAAGCTTGATTGAGGGTTTGGAGCCCTGTTTCAAGGTCGACTTGTGCAAAGGAATTATTTGCTACTTTTCTGCACATTAGCATGGGGTTTTTGAGAAGGTTTGTAGAAGATTTGAAGCCCTAAATTGATAGAAAATCAAATACTAATTTTCAGATTATTATTTAATTGTTTTTGTCAGAAAACTAGGGTTTTTAGAATTTTGGAGCAATTTTTGGTGACCTTCCCATGGAAGGAAAATTTCGAAATTATTTTTATTTGATAGTCATTATTTTTATGATCAGTTTGAGCTCTTGTTTGCATCATAATTCCAAATATTGAGGGAGTTATGAATTTTTGAAGTTTTCAGCTGGTCGTAGGAAATTATATTTGTTGAGGGCAGATTTGCAAGGGTTTCGTTCTAAATTAATTATTCAAGTAATTTTTTGAGTTTTTGTGATTGGATTGGACTAAGCTTGAGCAGGGATTAGAGTGGGAAAGGACTTCAATTCAGCTAGTGTGGCACTAGGGTTTGGAGGGTTGAAACATCCATTTCAGGGTTTTTCTTCATTGCAGCAAGAGCCATTAGTGGCCAAATTCACAAGGTATTTATTTCAAGGTGAATTGGAGTTAATTTTCAATTTGGAGGTGCAATTGCAGCAGCTAGGGTTTGTTTATTTTTAATTTCAGAATTTGTGGATTTTGGGGAATACCTCTTTTTGGTTAAATCGTCCCATTTGGGGACATTACACAACCTTAGGCACCTCTGTTGTTAAGTGTTGCCTACATTCCAATACTCTGAAAAAGAAAGTCAAATCGAAAGTAGTTTTCTCACCTAGCTAAGTATGTGCAACTTGTATAATATTAGCATGCAGTGCAATCATGTGTATAGCTTTCAACACTTGACAACTTGTGATTTGACCTTGCAAATGGTATTTAGACTTAGCTCATGTTTTCTCCTTTGAGGGGTTTTAAATTTGGGAGAGTTAGGGGAGTTCCTCTCAATGAGTAGTGTATTTGATAGTGATAGATACATAAGTGCCAAATGATAAAAGGCTTAGGCTTGGTATGTTTATATAGCTGACTTTTTGGGTAGTTTCCTCAAAATCGACATGTAAAATTCATATGAACAATTTAAATTTGGGAAATTAACTGTTAAAAAGTGCAGGGACAAGTCCAACATAAGTGGACAAGTTTACGGAGGCAAAATTGTCTGCGTCGGCACAAAACTATTCAGAAAATAGGAGCAATGATCTAAGATCAGGAGATAGTCTAAGAATGATATTAAGTTGTTTAGTTGGAGACTAAGAAGGTCTTGTATAGTAGTAACAACAATTTGGAAGGGTCAAGCCCATAAATGAATGAATGGCTAAGGATGAATGCGAATAAGAGTCATGTATGTGAGCATAAGTCACATATGTTAAGGGTTGATCAAATTCAACATTTTCAAGTGTCTAATACCAAATATGAGTGTCTACCCCTCCTAGTTGCTCCTCTTGACTTCAATCTTGTACTTTCATCTTATGGTAATAGGGCTTGAGCACCTTTTTTATTCATGTTGAATGGTTATTCCTTGACTATATGGCCCCTAAACAAATTTTGTAGAAGACGTTCTTGAGGAAATTGGCACCGGTATGCCTTTTTGTCCTACATGTAGTACACCATACCTCTTGTTTGTTCTTTGATTCTTCTGTGAACTCTTAGCACCTTATCATTATGGACTGTTTCCATTGAAGCTAGTTCATCCTTTTCATCATCTTCATTCGAGTTGCTATCCATCAAATTCTCAGTATGACGTCGATGATACTACTATCATCTTTTTCCTTAATTTCAAAGAAACTCTCTCTATGAACCACCCTTTCTTGAGACCATCCATTGGCTCTCTCCCCATCCTCCCAAGTAACTCTTTGAGGTGTTTGTTGTATGCTTGAATTGACTCAGTCTTCCCTTGCCTCGTTTTGTGTATGTCTCCAATGTTCTCATTATTGTCGCCTAGCAGTTTGAACTCACCCTCGAAAGTCTTCTTCAATTTCTCCAAAGTTCTTAAATAGATAGTCTGATTTAGTTAGTTCTTATACTAGTTAATGACCACCTCTCTTAGGGTCACTGGACATAGATAGAGCCAAAAAGCTTCCTTTGTCTAGCCATTAGTCATCTAAATTTTCTCGCATGTTCTATAGTGTCATACAAGGTCTTATTTACCTTCTCCATAAAGTTTTGGTATTTTGTCTATCTAATTGAGGTAGTTTAATTGAGGTAGGTTGGCCATTCTTTTCCTATTCAATTTGTTGTAGAAACGTATGTGATAGTGGTTCAAGTACTCCCTTCTTTATAGTATTCAATGTTTCTATACCTATGAGATCCTCCTTTCCTAGTAGATCAGTGTGTCATGCTATTGCATCGAAGTCCCCTCCCTAGAATCTTCAGATGTGTAGACAAAAGGAACCACGTGCTCACTTGCAAGAGTTTCTCCTCCCAAGCACCACTGATAACATTTGGGCTCTCCTCTATCAAACAATGACCAATCCTTGCAGCTTGGACTTCTATGTCTTCGATATCTTAGTGGCGTACTTTTGGATCACCATCAACTTCACTCTGTGTCGGAGTCTAAATAGGTGAGACACTTTGTTTTTCTTCTTGTTCATTGATCAACAATTATTTTCATCTTTTGATGTTATCCATCAATTCTTTGCTTTGTTAGTAAAGCCCAGTTCACATGAATAGGGACTTCCCTCCACCATATAGGGGGCTCAACACTCCCATGTACCAGAAGGGGCTCATCGCTCCCATTCGTTTGAAGGGGCTCAACACATCCCTCTTATGAAATGGATCTCTTACAAGCCACTTGCCTAGCACACAATCATCAAGTCTTATTAAGAGTTATTCACATTTGTCCAAGGATTCTTCACATTGAGCCTACATTGCATCGATATTAATCCAAGTCTTGTGCCATCACATCTTGTGCCAAAATAACGTTATAGCAAAGCATATAATTGTATTTGATTATCTAAGGAGAGGAGGTTAAGTCTTATCTCTCATTGGGTTGGGATTCTAAACGTGTGGGTTGTGTATTTGCAACTCCGCAAGAGGTTACTCGAGCCAACTAACTTGCACACAATATTTAATGCAAATATTTATTAAAGATTAAGTCCAAAACAAAGGAGAAGAAAGTTAGAGTACTACTGGTCAAATCAATGAAGCGAACACAAAATCCAGATCGATCTCATTCTGCTAGGAAACCCTAAAAGTTACAAAGCCTAGAAAATAACAAAGGACACAATTGGCCTAAGAGGACACAATCGGAGGCTAGAATTGGCCCTTTGCCGATTCTGACCTGGACACAATCAACCCTCCGCCGATTATGACCTGGTTGCAGATCATAGTCATATTTTAGCATCATATTCTATGCTAGTTCCAAATTGTGTTCTAAATTCCATATTTTCAGTTTCAGTGCCCAAGTGCATTTGTTTCAGTCTTATGTCCCTCTGTTTCATTTCCATGGCTTGTTTGATTGTTTCTTGGTACTTTTGGTAAATGTTTTGGGCATAGTTTAGATCTAATTGTTTTTTATTATTGCATCAACTTAAATCTCCATTATGCCCTAGTTTTATCTTGTTTACATAGTGGCATTTATCCCATTATATTTAGTATTTGGTAAAACAATTATATGACTTGGTCATCAAGGCTATTAACATTATTGGCAATGGTGCCAAATATGTAGCATAGTAAATGTATATTCACAATGAAACCCAAAAATAATATGTAAGATAGACAAAAATTAGAATAAGTACTAGCCCCAACTAACTATACCAAAATTAAATATACCCTTATGAACATATAGAACAAATGCTAATCATTTATTCTTTTACTCGAGTACAAAATGAACATAATAGCTCTCGAGTAGTGAAAGTACACAAGACTAATAGGTACATACTATGCTACACCAAAAAATGTGTCTACAAATTAAAGGTGCAATTGATTAGTGCACTATCTTGGTTTGAACAAACTAGAACAAGGATTTGAATGTCCACGTGGATGCCTTGAATTTCACAATTGGATGCACTATGGCACAAGAAGGAAGTCATGGGTTGGACCACCCAGTTTACAAGTTGATTATTATCTAACCTAGAGACAAACTACTTCACAAGGGAGTGAGAGGCGGCCAATATGGTCTACTCAATCTAGAAGTTTAGTCATTACTTATTGGAGAATCCTTGTCTCGTATGTGACTACCAACCATTTCTATACATGGTCAAGAAGGTTGTGAACCATCGACGAGTCAATGCATGGATGTTGCTCTTGCAAGAGTTCACATTCTAGATTATAGAGCGACTGGGCGAGAGCCATGTTATAGCTAGCGTTTTGTTTTGATAGTTTCTTGAGATTCACTAACCTGGAAGAGAAAAAAAAGAGATTTTAAAGAAAGTTTATTCTTAATGGCCTCTTCATTCTCGATGACCTTCTTTGTCGTTGTTATGAATCTCTACCAATTTCAACTTCAATATGGCATACTCGAGTAAAGGCACCAAAGTTGAGAAAGCGAAAATTAAATTTTTTGAGAGCCCTTTCTTGCCTCAGCATCCTAACAATGCTCAAGAATTAAAGTTCAAATTTGAAGAAGGGTTTTAGAAAAAAAAAGTTCAAATCTCAAGAAGGTAAAAGACATGATTCTTGAGAAGGCACAAGGAAGCATATTGATGACAGCCATTTTCATCACAAATCCCGAGAGGGCAAAGACCCCATGTGTCGGTATATTGACATTAGTCCGTGATGTTAGGGTTGATAGATTTGTTGAAGTCATATTGATGTCAGGATGTATCAAAGATGTTAGGGGCACGTTGGTTGATGCTCAATACGATGTCAAGATACAGGTAGAGTAGGGGAAGGATTTGCTAATGTCAACCAGATGTCATCAAACACTAGAGGCATTGTTGATGCCAACATAATGTTGGTTACGAGTAGTAGGGACATTAGAGGGCAAGAGGTTGACATCAACAAGGTTGTTGACGTCAGTTGAATAACAAAGGAGGTCAAGAATTAGGTTTTGATATCAAGAAGTATGACATCAAGCTCTAGGGACGTTGAGAACAAGAAGCTAATGACGTATGGTGTGGTGTCAGCATCCTCCTTTTAGTCAACATCGAGTTTGCAAAACTTGACTTTTGCTTTGATTAGTTTCTAATCCATTTGGCATTCTTTATGGATTACAATCATCTTTCCAATTGATAAGTTCTTATTCGGTTTGTATTAGGAAGAAACAATTGCTCATTACCCTCATGTTGAAGGGTTTGCAAAATTGAGTTTTACCTTATGAAAGGTTCAAGGCTACAGTGATAGCGAAGTAGCCATAGCAAGTATGACCCATGATTTTAAAAGTGTTGGAAATTTGAGTGTCATGGTGTACAAGGAGATTGCTGTCTGTAATATTGTCATTGATGTCAAATGATGAATGTTCTATCAAGCATTAATGACAAAGGTGTTGAGCTGAACAGAGCAGTTGTAGAGTCCTCATGGAGATTGTATGTGCACCTTGAATTCCCAACATAGTCATATGAATGTCTCTGTCAGTTTGTTGAGTATGGCTTAGTATACAGTTTGTTGGTGACTACATTTTCATATATGGCAACACCTGGAGGAAACAATCACATCAGGGTACTCAGGTTTGTGCCTGTTCCTTGTGGTCCAAGTTCTAAGTCATGCAGATGGAAGGAGCAAAAGTTATGCAGGTGCAAAGTAGGACTCCCAAGCAGTTGAATGGTATCTGAACACTTAGTTGATTTTACAAGCTTGGGAATTCTTTCGGGAAAGTGCTTGGGATTTATTTCGGGAGAATTGACTCGGGGAATTCTTTCGGAGATATTGGTAAAGACAATTTTCTTGGACAAAAACCTTGCAGCTAATAAGGGAGTTCTTTCGGGAAAATTGGCTCGGTGATTTCTTTTGAGAAAATTGGCTAAGTCTTTGTCGGATAAATTGTCCGCAACAAAGTTTCGGAGGGAAAAGAGTGCCACTTGGAATTCTTTCGGAAAAATTGTCCCGAACAAAAACTTCGAAGGGCACTTTGCAAAACGTCCGAAGAGTATGTGGACCTTTACAAAAAAGCCGAAGGGTAAGTGGACCTTTACAAAAATGCCAAAGGGTATTTTGCAAAAGGCCGAAGGGTATGTGGACCTTTACAAAAAAGTTGAAGGGTAAGTGGACCTTTACAAAAAAGCCGAAGGGCATAATATGTGTCCTAAACAAACGAGTAAAGAATTGTAGGGCAATTCAAATGTCCGGAAAGGCACTTAGACAAAAAGCTCGGAGAAATTGTCTCGAAATGTCTTATAGACAAAAAGCTCGTGGAAATTGTCCTGAAGGGCATTAGACATTCTTTCAGGGAAATTGTCTCGAAGAGCACGTAGACAAAAATCCCGCAACAATTTGTTCGAAGGATATGATCCGAAGGGTATGTGCCACAAACAAGAGCTTCCGAAGGACACTTTCGAAAGAAGGGCATAGATGAATTCTTTAGGAGAATTTGTCTAGGGCAAGTGGACGCTTACAAAGTTCCTGAAGGATACTTTTTGGATGGAATAGTCTCTTACAAAAGTTTCCGAAGGATATTTTGGATGAAGTATAGGACACTCGCAATATTGCCGAAGGATCAAGGCAAAATTAAAGATCGAGTAGGTCTGAAGAGATTGACAAAGGGGAAGCATCTCAAAGACGCCGAAAGCAATGAGATAATGTCAACATGCCGAAGATTAACGACACAATAGAAAGATTAAAGATCGAGCATATCTAAGACAATCTAAAGGAGCGAAAGCGAACCGATCATAGAAGAAATATCGAGATGCGAGAAAGAGCTCGACGGTTAATGCAAGAGAGATCGACGGTTCTGTTTCAAAAGTGGAAATATCTGATGGTTCAAGATAGACAGTGAATGGCGTCAATGACAAGATGAATAATCCTCATTTAAAGACATGACCAGACAAACAGTTAGCTCGAAAGGTCTACTCAGAGCCCGAGATTGATCGATCTGACCGATCAATCAACGATTAAGGAAACGACGCAGTAATGACTTGAATCCGACAGTAGCCAAACATAGTAAAGAGACTTGACTAATCATCGATTAAGGAAACGACGCAGTAATGACCTGAATCCGGCAGTGGCCAAACATAGTAAAGAGACTTGACCATTGCAATGTGATGCATGAACCGAGACACGGGAAAGCGTATAAGTCAAAGTCACATTAAATGAGAACCAAAAAAGGGGAGTTGAAGTATGAACACGTTGCAGATATGAAAACCTAGACTCATTTGTCCATATATGCATCATCTATAACCTTGCGTGTGTTGCTGCCGCTACTGCTGCTGCTGTTGCAAATTTGAGAGTGACTCAAAGGTTGTCCATTGAAGATGTATGTAGACAGAGTAAAAGGCAGAGAAAAACAAAAGGGAATGAAGAGTGTATGAACATAATATATCTAGATGTGTGTAGACACAGAGTGAGAGTTAGAGGGACAGAGGTTGAGCAGACAGGAAGAGAGGGCACACAGAGAATGTGTAGAGACTGAGCCGAGAGGAAGAAAGAGCACACTGAGAATGAGGAGAGAGTGAGTAGTTACAGACTAGACTTGTAACAAACAAACTGAACTGGATTCATTTGCGAATCTATCTTGTATATTGGAGTTCAACAAAAAGGGCCAATGGATAACTATTTGTGACCCTTGAAGTTCACTCATCCAACAAAGCCAACAAAGTTGATGCAGTTGGCTAAATGTCGGAAAGGGTTAGAGTACCAAGCAACAAACTCCAAACAAGATTAAGATGTTGAGTCCCACCTAAAATCATTGAGTTGGTATGTGGTTTACTGACAATGATTGTTGTTCAGTTGGGTAGGCCAACCTTCTTGAAAACCATAAGATTAAGGAGGATTTGAGAAAAGGCTAAGTTGATCACGTCTTGCAGATGTTGATATGTCTAAACACTTTCTATACCTATTCGGAGTAGAAGGCAAAAAATTACAAGGATATCAGGAAGACAATGGTCACAGTAGGAGAAACCTTTGTGCTTGTATCTTTTGCACTAGTTGAGTTTCGTAAGACTTTTGGAGTACACCATTGGGTGGTGAGGCGGTGATCAAGTAGGAAAATATCAGTTCCTAACAAGCAGTCATGGTTAAGAAGGGGGTTGTTGAGTATTATTGTCATTCAAATCTCACTAACACACATATTGACTCCATCCTTAACCATGGAAACTAGGGTTTAAATAAGGTATATTTGAAGTACGACGAATAGTGTTGCATGTTGGATTTGATCACTTCAAGACTAGTCAGAGAGTCTTGATCTTTAGAAATACATGTGGATTGTAAAATACATTTAGAGGTTGTCCAAGGCTGATATATATAATTGGGAAACATATCTATCAAAGAAGATGAAGGCATTATTGCTGATGAAGAGTAAGGGTTTCTATACGATTTCGCATGCAATTGATTTGTTTCTTGCAAGATAGTACTTCTAGAAGGGATTGTGTTGGATCCTAATTATGGTCTTAGTATGCCGACATTGATGCGGTGGGCACACATTAGACACAAGAAAAGACTTCATCTCATGATGTGAAGGGAAAGGCAGCAAAGCCTAAGCCAAAGACTTCACCTGTAGATTAGGAACTATGGAATGAAGAGTGTGTGTTGGTGTAGCTCCAACTCAAGGACCCAGAAGGACGTGGATATTTTAAAGGATAATGTGGACAAGGGGGACAATGTTTTAACTATCAATAAGCTGATGGCACAAGATGTCTCAAGCTTCACTGACCATTTCCAACTACCCCTTCGAAAGTAAACCTCCTCAAGGGTCATCCCTCTAGTCACTTCTCATGATTCTGATTCTCACATATTGCATGTTGTTCCTTGTAGTTGTAGCTCACCTTCTATGCCTATCCTCCAATGGTTATTCATTTTGGTCTACTCTAGTACCTACAATTGGCCATGGGGAGAGTCTACCAATTTAGCATGATCTTAATGTAGTTTTTTATGGCTATATGGAGGTAGAGGTCAAAACCAATAATATTTATGAGATCCCTACACTTGATGATTTGGATATTACCAACCCAACCCCAAGTCTTGCTCGCTTGATTTGCATGAGTGGGAACTAGTGGGGGAAAGATTATTGGTGACCATTTAGGGGGGGATAGATGGAGCATGAGATAGAACCTAAATAGGGGCATATTCAACTAGATTATAGCGACCACAATATGGATGAGGATGAGGAGGATGGGATCATGGAGGTTGGTATAGACGTTGGATTTGAGTACGTGCAGTGTTACTCTTCTAAAAAGTTGGTTTCAATAGCATAGCTAAAAAAGAAAACCCATATGAGGCCATTTAGAGGTGGATCGATTTCCATGAGCAAATGGGGGAGTTGTTCATAGAGGTTAGTGCAAGTATGAAGAGAGTAGATGTGTTGGCTTGGAGAGATACAATAGAAATTTTGGTGTAAAAGATTGACCATTTATACAAGTTTTCTTGAGGACGACAAAAACAACACTTTTAGAAATAGTATGATGCAAATGAAAGACATGTAGTCTGTTAGTTGCATGCAGGAAAAGTCACCCAAGTAGGGGTGCCCACTATACTTCATTTCACCAATCTATTCATCTAGTAGTGGAACAATCAAAGTTTATCGGATATTGAGAGCTAGCACGATTGCATTTTGGTCATGCAACATGAACAAAAAAATGAGAAGTTGCTTGCTGAGAAAACAAAGATGGAGGAAAGGTTGGAACATTTAAACAAGAAAATTGAGAAATTGGACGGTGAAAATGAGACACAAAATAACAAAGTCCAGTGCTGGAAGGAGAAAACATATTTGTATGAAAACTTGGTGGACCCAACATGAGATCAATGTAAATATGCCGAAGAAAGAAAATGAACATCTTATGATAGAGATGAAAGATGAAACAAAAACGTTGAAACGGCTTCAGCAATTGATGGGTGAAGAAAAACAAGCACATTAGAAAACTAGAGCATCTTTGAGTGCACAGAAGGAGAAGAAGCATGCTAGTTTTAGAGTAGCAATGCAGTTTAAAGACTGTTATGAAAGTAGAAGAGGAACTTAGGAAGCTTCAGATAACTATGCATACAACTGATTTCTCCAAGGTCATATGCCTCTATAGATATAGTACCAGAGCTTGGGAATAAATCATTAATGACCACCACAACTTTGGCTGCAAATATAGCTACCTCATATGCCCCACACCTCCATCCAATTATTAATTGTGAGTAGGGACACAAACAAGTGTAGTAGGGAGGAGCAATGAAGGCATTGATTTTAGTGTTAGAATAAAAAACATATTTGTTGTTGATTATCTTGGTATACTCGATTTGATATTATGTATTGTTTATTATAGTCGAGTCATTAAGTATCTTGGCATGTTGTGTTTCCAACCAAGTATTCATTTGTATGGAGTGTTATTTAATTTTGAGATTACATATAGTTCAGACAAGTGTGTTTAGTACAAATAGTTTTCAAATGGTTATCCGATCGCACACCTTCTTGCTTGACTTCCTTATAAGTTATGATCAAACACACATTTGGAGAGCTCTCCTAGTTATTCTCGTTGGTTTTTTGAATTTTTTGTATTTCTAGAGAATACATACTTTATGCTTTTTTTGGTATTGCATAAAGTTCCAAGTTCTATTTGTGTTGTGTAAAATTCTCGTTTGAATGTGCATACTTTGTTTGCATTTTCTATACTATAAGGTCTTTGTAGGATCATATTTTGGTACCAAATCACCATTAGATAATGATCATCATTGGGGAAATGTCCTTGGTTGACAACTAAGATTCCGAAAATGTCTTGAGATAGTGATGACATAGTCCATTATGCCCCTGTTCTGGTAGTGTTGGTATTAAAGTCATGTTTATTATAATATGCTTATGGAAGATATTTTATCTATAGAAGGATAGGAATGGAATGTTAAATATTTCAGTTGAAATTATGTCAACAACTAATTTTGTTGTGTGGAACATGTCCAATGTGTATATACCTATATTTTTTAGTTACTGATGATTTCTCTTGCAAGACTTGTTGGTGCATCTATCTCCCTAAGTGCACTACCTAAGAAGTGTACTGGGATCGAGGTTTGCCCCGCTCGTGGTATTTAATGAGAGATTGTCATACGATCACCTATTATACTTGTTTTCACTCATTATCTTGCTGTTTGGTCATTATAGCCTCTTGCAGTGATTTTTTCCTTGCTTTATGTCTCTTTTGTTTAGTATCATACATTTTCCCAACTAATGTGCCCATTCTGAGTTAGTTCTTTTCTAGTCCATGTGTTTATATTGTATTGACCATGGCCGACTCAGTCCTTTTCCTGCCTATGGTCCCTTTTCAACTATATCAACCCCACTCTATATAGTTTTGTGCCCGTCGTACTAACTTAGCCTTGGTTGACGTAATACTGTTTTCAATCTTAATTCATTATATTATATCGATCTGGATCGAGTCCATCGACATATTTGATAGGTCACTTTTAGTAGTTGGATTTGTATAAATAGGGTTCGATGTCATTTTCAAAGAAGTGCAACATTGTTCTCTACTCATGCGCGAAAACTTTCCTTTAATAGAAGAACAGGAATTAAGGTACACGAGCTTATACTTGTGGAGGTCTATGTTTGCATAAGGTAGTTGGAGTCATAAAGAGCGAAGCTGAACTAGAGAGGTACACCTTAGGCTCTAGTGTCCCCAATTGAGGATACTTATATCTTTTTCTCTACATCTTGTATTCCACCTACAATCTCTCTCATAAAGAGCCACTTGAGCCACGTGAAGATTGATGCATGTAATATCCCTATTAGGAAAATAACTTTGAGTATGAACTTTTTTTTTAATTTTTGCAATTGTATTCAAATCTGGGATATTATAAAATAACAGCTGAAAACAAAATGCAAACTAATAAGCGGAATTCAATTTGTGTCTTTATTCAATCTTGGAAGGTACAAACAACATGGTAAAATCTGAATACCAATTATTCCTTGGGAATTCATAAAACCCTAACCTAAAACAACATAATAAAGCATACAAATTTTGTCCAGAAATCCCTAGCTGAAGATGTCTTTGAACAATATGGAAGGTCCAAGTATGACGTTGGTAGTTTTGATGGGGTATGACAACCTACAGATGTATTGATTATGTTGGTTTTTGACACAACAGGTTCTCAAAAGTCAGCAAGCAGGTCACTTATGGCAACAAATGCTGGGAATAGCCTTCAAAATGACAACGCTATTGCTGAATGACCATGATTTGCCCCTAAAGTGGTATGCTTTTGCCCTAGGGGCAGTGATCTGCCTTCCAAGTGGGATGCCTTTGTACAACCCTATAATGCTGAAAATTATGAGTTTTATTGCCCCACGTCCTCACAAACCTTGAAAACTGGTTATAGCTTCTAGCCAACACAAATTTAAAAATCTCCTGATTATTTGAACAATTGTAACACTTGGATAGAGTCACCTTGGAAGATTGGAGGGTTTTCGTCCTCAAATTTGTTTGCAATGGAGGGTTTCCATCCTCAAAAGCAGAAGTTGAACCAATTTTGATTTCAATCGTGAATAATGAATAATACCTATTTTTGGCCCCACTTGTCGTTTTATAATTTCACTTTTTCAATTTCACCAACCCTAAGAACATTTAAAACACTTTTAGTCAATTATTACCTTTTGACCATTTAATAAATATTTCCTTTTTGGCCATATAATTAATATTGTTTTTTGGCCCCTTTTAATATTAATAACACCTAAGTGTTTTTTTTTCGCATTATAAAATAAAATAACTAGGACAACTTAAATGAATTGCTATTAAATTATTTCCCTCATTAAATATTTTGAAAAGGGGACATGACAATGCTCCAATAAGTAAACCCAAGATAAGTATCCCTATCCGATTTTTTTTTCTTTTAATTGGTTTGTATATTTGCACATGTTAAGGTAGTATGTTGTTGTCTCCATGCTTAGTTTAGTTCATTCAATCTTTGCATGCCATTATATCCTTAGTTAAATACCTCTTGGTAACAATTTGTAGTTTAGATACCTCTTGGTTATCGCCTAATGGCATTTCTATTTCTTTTGTTTACCTCTTTTACTCTCAGATGTAGGTTGTCATTGCTTGTCAGTTCCTTACATAGGCTTCCTATTTATATATTGTAATATCCCAAGCAAATTTCCTTGACCAATTTTTTTAAATTTCACCGCTTCATGTGAACAAGTATTTCGTCAAACAATTTACTTGCAACCATATTCAGATGTATTTTCAATTTGTTTCGATTGGGATAGCAAGGTGATTATATAACATTGAAATACCATTCAAATAACTCGTGAAAAGAGCATACAAAGATCAAAATATAGTTTTTTAAAGTTTTCGGATGATTGGTAATATAGGCAAATGTACTCAATAATTTGATGACAATAGATGCAAAGATAATAATTCATAAATATTTTAACAATAATGTTGACCTGAATCAAACTCCATTTTACATTCATCAGACTCCAAGTGACATGATTCAACAAGCTTCCAAATTCCCCTCCAAGTTGTATGACAGCCTTTTGTGCATTGTACGGTTGCTTGAATGAAGGTACAACAATTTATATTCCCTTATTTGTTGTTGTACTGACCAAAGGGCCCACTAGGAGGGATCCATGAGGGTCTTCTAAGGTTTCAAGCCTTCACAAACTATCACTCTCTTTTTGGAATGGTTGAGATGGTACGGTTCTTTCAAGGGCTGCCAAAGGATTAAGCTGGGATTAACTCAACACATACAAATAAATCTGATTTCATGTTATTTTCATCTGCACACACTTCACTTTAAAACACAACTGATCACTCTTGCACACACCACAAATAATGTTTTGTCAATTCCACTTTTCACACAACACAAATTTATTTTTGACACAAAACTTCAATAAATTTATCTTTCCGGCTATCTCTGCAATTTCTTTAAATAAATTCTCCAATCAACACAAATGTGAAATCTGTGTGATTCCATCTGCAAATCGGCTAGGGTAGATGTCTCACCACCTAAACCAATTCCCTTAGGGTTTCCATCTTAAGGTTTGCTCAAGCTAGAAGCTCAAACTCCACAATAAAGAAAATAAAACAAGCATGCCTCAAATGAGACCCTTCAACCCTTTTTATAATCTTCTTAGAACTTTTCGGAAATTATTTATTAATATTACTTTATTATTAAATAAACCTTTTTGCTCCGTAAAGTGACCTTATTTCATATTTAATATTTCCGGCACTTCAGTCACTTTTACAACCACCTTAAAAATAATTAAAGTCGTCTCATAATTTATGCTTTTTCAACAACTTACAATTAATTATTTAATTATTAATTATTTCCCGCACAACTAGCTGAAAGTACGAAAGATGTTGAAATAGTCTGGAAGTGAAATCTGAAGGTGCCAATATACTCAATTGCTCACCGGAGATACAACTTACTAAAAATAGACACTTTCCAAATATAACATTTTCCTCCAAGATGTTTGGAAAGCACTTGACTTGTCAAAACTGCTCTTGGAAAGCATCAACGACTCAACAAAATCCTCAAAGCCCAACGCCAATAACTAAATTCCATTTTGAAAAGGTCGGTGCTCTCCGAGAAAGCTGGAGATAACTACAATGCTGAAATGACAAAAAATGGGGACATTACAGTCTTCCCTTCCCAAAGATTGCTTGTTCTCAAACAATACCAACTCAGACATTGATTGATTCCCGATGAAGCCCAACATGGCCCCAGGATCCTAGATCAATCTCAAGAAGATCTCACCATGCTGTCGTTGCACTACTCTAATTAAAACTGGAATACCATTGTGCCAAGTCTGCACTCCCCTGTAATCCAAATAAAAAGTTGTCATCAAAAACCCAACCGGAATGGCTGTAAGGACTAGATTCTGTAACATAGAACATCTCATGCCAAAAAGAATCTCAGTACAATCAACATCTGCAATCCCATTGTCTGACATGATCCTGGGCAACAAAAAAACTAATTTGTTAAACAAGAAAGCATGATTCTCAACATAACTCATTACGGTGTCCTAGAAATGATGCGGATTAATCCTTGTTAATTCGCTAATACAAATGATGACAATAGTGTTAAAACTGAAATTTAAATTCATAGCTATCCTGAGAATGCTTTCGCTGTCATAAATTAATAGTACCTCATTAACACTCAATCTATGAGTGTTAAAAAGGCAGCCCCGTGCACACCAATCCACGGAATTAGCTGCAATCATCACTGCAACATCTAAACATACAAAGGTTGTAAACATAAAGTGATTGCAACAACTAGTACTTACCCATGTGGAGGTTAGGAATCGCTGAACTGTCTGAAAAACATTTCACAATATGTTGTCATAAAACCTGCAAGTTCTCAAAATCAATTTGCTCAATGACTGATTTTATCGAAATCAGCATTGTAATATTGGGATAGCAGCTGCAATGATGAAATATTCTTGTATGGATAGGAGATGTGAGCATGGAAAAGATTGAAAGGACTTCTCCAATGACTAGATTATCTCTACCAATCAACTCCAACCAGAAAATACTCCACTCCTTGGCTGGAAATACTTGCCAATCCTTCTGCATGCAAGTAACAAAATTCATGTGTTGGCTTATTGGAAGGTGGACAACAACTTTGCATCTGAAATCTTGTCCAATGACCTTCCATAAAATAGTTTCTTGGTAAACTACAACCTCCATTCTTCCCTCTTTGTCAGGCGGTCTATCAAGAGGATCCCCATTCAAAATCTTGTCATTCTTGATCACATGACTATGCACACCACTCCAACTTGCTTCATTGTCTTCATGTGAACCAAGAGGCCAATCATGATAGAAACTATTCTTAATCCATTCAGTTCCTGGAAATGCACCATCCCACTGTCGAGTCATCTCAAAACTGAAAACTTCACCCGGATTCCATATCCTGTGATTGTTACCAACTATGACACTGAAATCAGGAAGTGTTTCATCCTCCATCACAAAGAGTGGATTATCAAAAGTGGACTCCACATCCAACTCAAGGAGGATTACCACAAACTGAAAAATACTTCTATTTTCTTGACCCCATAATCTTGCATGATGTTCCAACTCTGCACCTACAAACTTGGGAAACTGCTCTAAATCAAAATCTTCATGGAGCCTATCAAGCTCATCAATCACTTGCTTGATTTCCTTAGTTCTTTCCTTGTTTTTTTGCTCCTTAAACTGTTCTGCAATTGCAAGATGAATTTCTTGAAGAACCATTTGAGTACTCTCCAATGAATCCTTAGTAGACTTAAGCTCAAAGGTGAGCTTATCAACTTCTTCCTCTTTTCCCTTCAATGCATCAAGGATCTCTTCAACAAACTTGATGGAATGATCCCTATCTGAAAGTAAATTCAAGTAATCTGATTTCATTGTTCTCAAAGCTTTTTTGACTACCTTCAAATCTGCAAGAGAGGATCCTCCTTCAATGCCTTTTTGTCTCTTTTCAACATGGGCCTTCCAAAAGAGATCTTCAATGAATTTGTGTGTGTTATCAAAATGTGTTAGGGTTGCAACAACCTTATTTAAAGTGACTATCAACTGATTCTTCAAATTATGTAACTCACTAGGCCTTTGATAAAAATCAGCTTCACACAATAAATTTTCTGATTTGTCTTCAAGAACATGACTCTTAAATTCAGTTATATCTAAGACATCTTCTTTGCATATTTTATGTTTTGAGGTTAGGACAGCATTGTGGTCAAAAGGGAAATCATCATAAGCTTGCCCTTCATCATATTTTGGTGTCAAAACCCTTGGATCCCGTGGACTTATGAGCTGATGGCTTTGATCTGAAAAAGTATGCTCATTGTGTTCTCCATGAATGGTTGTTTCCTTAAACAAATCACTTTCCAAATCAAAAAGGTTGAAGCTATCATGAACACTCCTCCATAAGTGTTGTTTGGATGTCAGATTGATACACATTTGGCATTGGAAACTCTCTCAACATCTGAACTATCATCATTGAAATGATGTAAGAATTAATCACTATAGGCTGTTTGGAAATCTACAACATACTCAACTTCAACATGCTCTTTTTCTGAAATAGCATTAGTGATCCCAACAATTTTATCATTTGCTTTCATTCCACTGATGTCAACAAGGAAGCTAATAGACTCAAAAACTTCATTGTTTCGATCTGAATTTGTACCCAAGGTGGTTGTTTTGACATCTTCATTAAACATATTTCCAACATGTGTTGATACATGCATTTCAATGGAGTCATTCTGGAGCTCTGTCATACCTCTTGAGATAAGGCCTTTCCTCCATCAAAAATTTCTGCTATGAACTCTTCTTCTTGCTCCTCATTTGTCAGATAAGGTTTTAATTTCTCCTCACATTGAGCAAACACCATTTCAACGAAGACCTATTCAACTGATAAGGATTCTTGGTCATCCTTCCACCTATTAGTCAATAAAATAGATAAAAGTGACTGTGACACATTATCACTTTCATTAACAATCAAAGTCAAAATGGACTGCATGGTATTTTCTGATGGTAGCAAAGAAATGGTGAAACATTTTGAAAATTAGATCTTCATAAGCCATATCTAACATGATGTTACCAAATCTGATTTTTGCAAATGTTTCAAGTATGGTTACCCTCCTAGAAAAATCAAAACTTGTGACATTATCCAAACCTTGGAAACTATCCACCAACAACTGAAATATCTCTTTCATTATGTCATCATTGTATGGAGTTTTAGGAGCTGTTATTTTCATGATTTTGCTTAAACAAAAAGTCACGATCAATCTCACCTCATTATCTTTTTCTCAACAACTTTTGTTTACCCAAAGAAATCACAACATGAATCATGGCTGCTTGTATTACTTGAGAAGTTGACTAATCCACCATGTGCAAACAATCCTCAACTTTCTCTAAAGTGCTGAGAAGAACATCTGTTGGCTAAGAAAGGTGTTCAAGTTTACCTCTTGTATTAAAAAGTTTTTTGACCAACTCTTCTTCACTCAATGATGCTATGATTCACAAACCAAACAGGCTGGCAAGATACTTTGCTCTGATACCACTGTAATATCCAAAGCAAATTTCCTTGACCAAATTTTTTCAATTTCACCGCTTCATGTGAACAGGTATTTCGTCAAATAGTTTACTTGCAACCATATTCGGATGTATCTTCAATTTGTTTCGATTATATAACATTGAAATACCATTTAAATAACTCATGAAAAGAGAATACAATGATCAAAATATAATTTTTTAAAGTTTTCGAATGATTGATAATATAGGCAAATGTACTCAATAATTTGATAACAACAGATGCAAAGATAATAATTCATTAATATTTCAACAATAATGCTAACCTGAAACAAACTCCAAGTGACATGAATCAACAAGCTTCCAAATTCCCCTCTAAGCTCTACGACAACTTTTTCTGCATTGTACCACTGCTTGAATGAAGGTTCAATAGTCTATATTCCCTTATTTGCTGTTGCACTGACCAAAGGGCCTACTAGGAGGGATGCGTGAGGGTTTTCTAAAGCTTCAAGCTTTCACAAACTATCGCTCCCTTTTTGGAATGGTATGAGATGGTACGACTCTTTCAAGGGCTGCCAAAGGATTACGTTGGGATTAACTCAACACAAATAAATTTGATATCATATTATTTTCATCTGCACACACTTCACTTTAAAATACAGTTGATCACTCTTGCACAAGCCACAAATAATGTTTTGTCAATTCCACTTTTCACACAGCACAAATTTATTTTTGGCACAAAACTTCAATAAATTTATTTTTTCGGTGATCTCTGCAATTTCTTTAAATAAATTCTCCAATCGGCACAAATGTGAAATCTATGTGATTCCACCTGTAGATTGGTTAGGGTAGATGTCTCACCACTGAAACCAATTCGCTTAGGATTTTTGTCCTAGAGTTTGCTCAAGCTAGAAGCTCAAACTTCACAAAAGAGAAAATAAAACAAGCATGCCTCAAATGAGACCCTTCAACCCTTTTTATAATCTTCTTAGAACTTTTCGGAAATTATAAATTAATATCACTTTATAATTAAATAAACCTCTTGGCTCTGTAAAGTGACTTTATTTCATATTTAATATTTTTGACACTTCAGTCACTTTTACAACCACCTTAAAAATAATAAATTTAAGTCGTCTCATAATTTTTGCTTTTTGAACAACTTATAATTAATTATTTGAAAGTACGGAAGATGCCAAAATAGTCCGAAAGTGAAATCTGAAGGTGCCAATATACTTAGGAGCTCACTGGAGATATGACTTACTAAAAATAGGCACTTTTAAAAAATAACATTTTTCTCCAAGATGTTTGGAAAGCACCCGACATGTCAAAATTGCTTCCGGAAAACATCAATGGACTCAATAAAATCCCAAAGCTCAATGCCAATAATTGAATTCCATTCTGAAAAGACCGGCGCTCTCCGAGAATGCTAGAGCTAACTATGATGCTAGAGTGACCAAAAACGGGGACATTACATAAATCTGATCACCCTTTTTAAAAATAGCTCTTGCTCACAAACCCTGAACTACTTTGTCTTATAGCATACTTCTCCCTTTTCCAATATTAGAGAATATTTTATATTGTTGACTGTATTCACCTTACATAGAAAATGTACTTACTTTATTCAAGAAGTCTAGTTTTGGCTTGTAAAATTGGCTTTTGTTGTTACTTGCTTTTAATTGGGAAAAAGAATGCTAAGTTTGATGTAGGTATTGACATGCACAAAAAATAGTTATGGATTTACACCCTTTCATTTTAGGGCTTGTTGGTTTTTGATTCCAAGGCATGAGTTGCATGTGGGTTTAAAAGAGTTATGATATTGAGAACAACTTAGTGAGCTTGTGGCTTTAATACCTCTTATGGGATGACAATTTATTTCTCAACTTTACTGACTATTCTAGTTCAATCTTACAACTGTTTTACAAAACATATATCTGATCTACCAACATTTAAGAAAATTAATTAGATATAATACACGCTGTGAATCCAATTTCATAGAAGGAACTCAAAATAGGAGAGAAGGATAAGGTGGAAAAGGATTGTGACTGTTAACATAACAACAAACCAATGCTTAAAGATAATAGTAAAACTCAATCTCTTTTAAACACGGTGCAAGATCCTAATGTGCAATGTATATCAAATTATGCACAATCTTCAGATTTCTTTACAAATAGAATAAATTGCATTGCACATTATTTCAAGAAATAGCACAAAAAACCATTCACGCTATTTGGGAACCAAATTAGAATGGCATAATCTCAAACCAACCTCTTCCAGAAAAGCTTATGACAAACACTTGATTTTTGAACAACATAAAACTTGTATTATTGAGCATTTGTGAGATGAAAGTGAATAAAATCTAAGTAGCCAATACAGATACGGTACAAGAATCGGATACGTGGATACAACGATTTTTTTTGGGCCTGGAAATGTATTTGGATACAACTGTACAAAAAATATAGCCATATAAGCAAAATTAACCACATAATATGCATAGAGGAAACAAAATAAGTTAAATAACCACAAAACATACTCATAATTCAATGCCAAATATCATAATATTCAATGGTCGAACTTAGATTAATCTTATAACAAGTACATAGTGCAAATGTTACAATGTATGGACAAACATTTGGCTGCAATGTCTTCATTGAGAGCATTATCATGTGGTTCATTAAAAACAGTAGTAGTGCCACTCCCACTAGCAACTCCACTATGCAGGTTGTGTGAAGCACTGTGTAGATCCATGTCAAGCAATGAAAGGTAGGCAACGAAGGCATCCAAGTCAGTAGTCTTTAGGTCCACATCCCAACACTTTGTTGCACCTTCCTTATAATCGTTTTTTTTTTTGGTGTGAAAAACCACACAAATCTTTCACCTTTTTCACTGCCATCTTGTTGTGCTTAACTGAGTGGATAAAGGTGTAGGTACCCTAGTTCTGCTCAACTCAGTATATTGAGGCAAGCCACAAATTCAATTAAAATCTATAAAAGTAAAAAGTTATTACAAAATGTTGAAAACAAGCGTAAAGAGTTAAAACAAATTAAAATAATACTTGTGATAGAATTTTTATTGCAAGTCGCTGGAGGTGGGTGGATGCTTACCCATGGAGGTACCATCACGTATGAGTATCCTTCTTGTTCTTGTTTTGAAGAGTGCCAAGGGAGTGACTTGTGACAATTATGAAATGCCCAAACTCTCATGTAACTGTCTTCTACTTCTAGATCGGGGAATAGTCTAGAAAGAAAGAAAAGAAAGAAATTATATTAATGTCCACAAATGACCAAAAAATAGGTCAATGGGATTGAAGGATACAACCAATAGCAATAGAAAGTTCTAGGAAGAGAGAATCCTAGAGGTGAACCAAAGAAATAAAGTACAAGACAAAATAGAACAACGTGTGACTAACACAAGTGACAAAGAAACCAATACAAATAGCAGTTTGGGGCGAACCAAAGCCCCAAGAGCATGTGCCAATGAAGGCTGAAGGCAAGTTTCATCAAATATCCCTGTCTATGCCTGAACTGGAGGAATCATTTGGTCCATCATTGATCACTGTGAGAGATCTGATAATGCTGTCCGGTGAGTATATAGGGTTGGGGAAGCCAGGGTGGGGGATCCTAGGAGGAAGCAAGACACTTCCTCTAGGATCTCCCCTAACATGCAACACTGGTGTAACTTCCGTAGTAGAAAAGAAGCTGGTAATATCGGTTTGCCCTTGTGGTCTGAGGGGATGCTGACAAGTAGTAAATCCATGTCGCCAAAGAGGGGTAGAGCCACGCCGATGGATCGGAGCAGAGCCACTGGGAAATTTCAGTAGTAATGATGCGTTGAGAGAAGCGCTTCCTAATTGATCTATCCCTCATATCAATAATCTCATCTTATATGGTGCGACCCTCCGGGGCAAATAAATGATCTTTGCGCTGAAGTATTTGGGAGTCAAGGCAAAAGCAAGAAGATGTAATGGGATGATCATTTTGTTCAACCTTTCAATGAGATGTCTGCACTTCCTTGAAGAACCTCTTTGTAGGATCTTGCTCTTTAACATTTATGATGGATCTAATCTTCTCAATCATTGAGTCGATTCCATCATAAATTTCAACCAAACATGGGTGATCCATATTCACAAATCTTAACATACGATGGGCTCGGTAGAACTTATCAAATACTCCACACGTTCCCACCACATATCATCAAGAATCCACCCTGTCACCTTCGTGGCTTTCTCAGTGTTTGCCTGTCTCTATACACTCCAAAGATTGTTGATAACCATGTTACTCAATGCCTCATTCACCTTGAAAAGTCATCTCAAGATGAGTGTGTGTGAGACAAATCGAGTCTCAACAACCTAATATGAAATCAAAATAAATAAAATTAAAAAAAATTGTTCAAAATTAAAAATTCTACAAATTGCAAACTTACAAAATTAAATTAAAAACATACATGATTCATAAATAATTAAATTTTTTTTTACCTTAAACAATTGCAACTTCGAGAAGGCCCTGAGGATCTCTGGGACATGTGATGGTTGCTTATGAACATTCGGATTTCGCTTGCTTCCTCATATACTTGTTTGATCTAGTCAATTATGGTCCTTGGTTTTTGCAACATAAGGTTGATGGAATGAACGTCACAAGGTGTCTAAAATATGTGCCCATACTTTGCATCAACATGTCCATAACTTTGCAATTTTTTGCATTGTCTGTTACAACTTGGACAACGTTTTGAGGCCCCATTGCCTCAATGGACTCTATCAGGATGTCGGCAATGAATCGTGCATCCTTCACTCGTCCCTCACAATCAATGACCCTTAAAAATAGTCCATATAGAACACACTACAACCACATTAATCAATGACATATTTGTCATATCTTTCCATCCATCGGCAACAATGGACACCTCTATTTCGATCGACAAATCCCTGATGAGCTTCAATACATATCATATTCAACATGTTTTCTTTTTTTTGTCAACAAAGGTGGTGCACAACTTTTTATACCCCGTGCTGGTGAAGCCTTTAGGGGCATAATTGATAGATCTCACCATATTCTGCCAGTATGGTGATCTAACAATATTAAATGGCAGCCCACATGCTAAACACAATGCACAATGCTTTGCTCCGATATGTCCTTGGATTCATTTTGGAATGCCCTTTCCAATGGACTTGCATCTTTTGTTCTCTCGTGACTACGAGGTGAATCTTCTTCCTTTGTTGATGTAGTGGGTGTAGAAATAAATGGGTGTGATAGGGTCATTAGCATGAGATGGATCAACAGGTGGCTTCGTAAATGTAGATTCTCAAAGGATGCTTTGATCTTCTGGCAATAGTGGCATTTGCTTCTTCTTGCTCTTTAATGTATGCAAAGATATTTGCCTATGGCAAGCCCTTTCCTGGCTTTTCATTTATGTTTGGCTTACCACAAGCTTTAATTCCAGAACTAGGAATCACACATAAAATGGGCTTTCACCCGACTAACGATATCTTGTATTTACATTTACACTCTAAGCAAAGCCAAAGAAAACACCTTTCACTTGGCAACTATTTTAACATCGTGACATACTTCCAAAGGGGCACTCGTGGATCAGCTTTGAAGGTTATCCCATGACCCATCGAACTAGCATTTGCAACTTGAGACATTTTGGGAAATACCTATAGCCCCTGGTCAAAAAATAATAATATTGCTATTAAAATTTAAAACATTTGGCATTTGTTGAAAGAATGTTTAAAAGAAGAACAAAAGAAAATTAAAACTAGCTACAAACATTTAAAAATAAAAACCACAAAATTGAAAACCTACCTTAAATCAACAATCCTCTTCGTTGCAAGTTCCTTAAACACCTTGATGCCAAATGGGTAGAGGTAACAGTCAAGGATTAACAAAACAAAGGAGTTTCAATCCTAAGCAATCAAAAAAATGAAGATGAAAGAACAAATGTGCAATGAGAGGAAAAAATGCAATGAAAGGTAAATATGCTGTTTTCTTTTGTTAAAATGAGTGTGAAAGCTGCTTTTAGGGTTGAGAGTATATTTTAATTTGTTTTTTGAAGTCCATGTTTGACTTTTTATTCAGCAAAATTGAAAAATAAATTAAAAAAGACATTTTTTCTGCAGGATACTGGGCAGATATAGGCGGGATATGTCTTGCACCATGTGGATGCGTCCTAGGACGTATCTAGGCATATCCTCAAGGTGCAGGACATATCTTGCCTGTATTCGTACCAAGTAAGGGGCGCATTCGGTAATGTAGAAAAAAAAAAAATTTGAAAATCTCTCTAACTTTGAAATAAAATAGTCTTTTATAATAAAATTGAGGTGGGACACAACCACACCAATCTAAGTTTGAAAATTTGCAAATGCTTGCTTTTCTACAAAAGCAAATCCTTGCATGTAGTCTTTCTAACTTTGCATAAACTTTTTTGACTTTGCACGAGCTTTTCTTAAAAAGGCTCTAGATAAGGTTCTAGATCACATTTTTCTCTTTTCCTTTTTAGAACACTTTTCTTCATTTCCTTTTTGTGATTGGATCATTGACTTACGTGCATATGCGCAAATCCTTGCAAATCTTTGAGTGCCTTGTTCACCTCTAGAACCTCTACTCAAATCCATGCTTCCAGAACACTCGCACAAAAATTATTGTGCAGAAGTTTTCTGCAAAAGTTCTCTCAAAAAAAAATTCTAGCAAAAGTTCTCCGCAAACATTTTTGTGCAAAACACTTTCCAAGGGGCTCAATTCTTACTCAAAACATCAATGCAAAAATTCCAAAACACTTATACAATAGTGCTTCAGAAAAAAAAGGCATTAGTGTTGTTTTAAAATCAAACCAAAAAAACTTCTCAAACATGTAAAAGGAAATCAAAACAAGACATAGAAGCAATCCTAAACAGAAATCTCATGTTCCCAAGTTTAAAAATGTTTGAGGGTGTTGTGCCAGAACTCTATGGAATAGTCCAAAATTGTGGGAATTGGAATGGGACCATGCAGAATGATAAATCTTAACCATACATTGTTGTTCACTAACTGCTTAAAAAATATTTCTACTCATGAAGAGGGTTTCTTTTCCCTGTTTTGTTTTAAATGTTTAAGGGCTATATAGTGAACTAAAAGTTTTTTACATACAAACGATCAACTCATAAAAATATCAAAATTATGAGCTGGAAAGTTTTTCACAACTCGGGGGATTTGGCCAAATATATCAATTGTTTCTAAAGATTACAAAATACCTCTCTAACCATTGAAGATAAAATGTACAAAAGCAACACCTAAAGTATTCCAGCTGGCTTCCACAAAGGGGGTAGATAAATAAGGAATGTGATATTCCAACTAGATTCCATAATGGGGTAGGTAAATAAGGTACGTGATATTCGAACTGGCTTCCACAAAGGGAGTAGGTAAATGATGAACGTGGTATTTTCTCTTGCCCAAACCTAAGCTAATTTCCATTAATTGTCGCAGGGCCCATTTTTTGAACCACTAATAGTTGATATGTGTGTACTGATGGCCAACTTTGCCCACACTACCCACAAAGGCCTGTCCAATTTGGTGTGCAGTTCAGCTCAATCTTCAATCCTTCAATGTTGATGTGGTCCAATGTTCAAATCTCTCCCAATAAAATTAGGCATTCAAACACTCCCTATTTGTGACTACATTAAGAGAGTTGGATAACACTATAATGAGACCCTACCAACTGCCCAATGCATTGAAGAGTGCAATCCCACATAACTATTTCACATACACTGCCATAGCATCCCATACGTGTAGTAAGATATGGTGTCAAACCAAATTTATGCTCAATAGACTGTTATGATTGGCTAAATCTAGACTCTCAAGATGATGTGTTGGTGATCAATATCTCTAAATCCACTTGGTGCCCTCACAAATTCAGAGAGTTGTTCTTTGCTGGGATAGATTGTAATTTGGTTCCCTGCTGCAGTTTGGATGCTGCATTAGCCAACATATTTGCCACATGATTATGATTCCGTTTTCAATGTTTGATATGGTGAATACCCATACCCTTGATAAGCTGTACTGTATGTGTTAATGTTGAATCTGGTTTCCAAGTGTATGGAGGTTTTGCTAAGCTCATTCAACTCAGTAAATCATGAGCTTTGTGACTAAGAATCTTTTGAATGAGATCAATGACTAGCTTCGAATCTCTTTCGACTTAGATACAGAAAATCCCTTTGTGTTGCATGAAATAAATACCTATTTATAATGCCCATAGTTCAGTAACATTATTTGTAGCGATGCCAACAGCTTGGGAGAAGGCTGTCACAAATTCACCTTTAGGATTGTGGATGATTCCATCTATACCAGCATTGCCCCGGATTCTGTTTGGAAGTCCCATCAAAGATTAGTTTGAAATTTACTATGGTAGGGAGTTTCCAATCCATCTTTGGGCCAGTTAAGATCCAAGTTGCATGATAATGGAAAGGGGCATTCTAGACTTTGTTGAGATGTGAGTTTGTCATGCTATTAAATGAGATTGATTGCGATTTTTGTAGATTGATCAAGATTGTTGTCCTGATTTGAGATTTTATACTTTTAATAACCAATTTCTAAGATTAACTAAGAGTTTTGAAAATGCAGGTATTACACTTCTCCACATTCCACAAAATGAAGTTGGGGAAAATTTGATGCATTGTTTGCAACAATGTCATCTCATGTTGGAGCCTTGTCCATTTGCAAACTAGTGCTACTATGGTGTCTAGGTTAGGAGGTTTGCCACCAAATAAGGTTGATATCCTTTCTAGATTGAATAAGCATAGGTGCAATAATACAAGAGGTGATGGATAGATTCATCATTGTTATGTTAATATATGATAATTGGGCATATATTGGGCCACACAAATCCTCTTTGTAATATCCCCAAATGGGACAATTAGGCGTAATTGGAGTTTACCCAACAAACCCTTGAATTAAATTGCCAAACACTTGAAATTTATGCTCCACAAACCAGCGAGCCCTAGTTGGAAAATTTATAGAATACCCAAGCGAAACATGCCAAAATAATTCCATAAATAGCTGAAAAATATTTGGAAAACAATGTACTTTTTTTTTGACCAAAATAAATTGGCGAAGTGGCTGAAAATACCCCTGCCAATAATCTGGGTTTTATGTGAAGGTACAACTGCGTTTTTCAAGCACTAAACACCACAAAAACATCCACAAGTGGGTCGCCCAAGTTGCAAAATATTTTAGTAATTTTTTGGATGTTTTTAGGGCATTGAATGGTTCTCAAACCCCTTCAAAACTGCTCAAACACAAATCGCCCTAGTTAGAATAAATTAAATAAACTACCAAACCCTAGAAGAGGGTTTCTCTTGCACGCCACCCTTCAAAGGGGTTTCCAAGTTCTCCCAAACAATTTGCCCCACTTGGAAAGCTTATACAAATAACTCTTTGAATTAATTTCCTTAATTTCAGCGCTCAATAATTTATTATTTTACTTCAATCAGTTGAAAGTTCAAAAATTTGTCTCTCTCAAAATATTTGAAATTTCAATGCAAATGTTAGCTCAAAATGATCACAAAAATAGTAGCTTTCAAATAAAATTAGAACTCAATAGCTCTCTATGGAAAGTCCCTCAAAAGTAGTTCCGAAGTTACAAAAATCTTAGGTACAGCCCTAGATTCTTCCAAAATCAACAAAACTCTTCAAACCAAGTTCGCCCACCTCTTTGACCTGCAAATCATGAATTTCTAGCCTTCGAAGGGTTTGCAATAATTCCTTGATGAAGATGGTGTCCAAAAACATGTTTGTAGATCCACTTGCATACAACTATGCAAAATTGAAGTACAATGACAACCTTTGAATAAAGCCGCCTTATGTAGAAGAGTGGAGGTTTTCGTCCCCAAAATCCTTGGTGCACTTGAAGGTTTTTGTCGTCAAATCATTTATTCAAGATTGACATACTTGCACAAGAATTTCAATATCAAAAATACATAAACTTTTCAAATGAGCCTTCCCTTTCCTTTTATATCCTTCCTCCAATTGTGGCGCCCAAAATAGAGAAGGAGAGTTACTTTTTTTTCTTTTAATAAAAAAATATATTATAAGCTTCCTTATAAAAGAATTTTTAGGACATAAGTGTCCATGACCCTCAAAAGGTCCTAACTTACGTAAAAATTAGATAAAAAACACTTTTTGCATAATTCAATTGAAAATTAGAATACTTAAGTTTTTTTCACATTTTTGCTCTTTGAATAGCTCCCACATGGTTCCCTTCTCTTTCTTTTCCTTAGTCTTGTGGGAACAAAACCAAGCTAAGGGTCTATAAGTAAGTTATGCTAAAAAGGGGGACATTACAGTCCTCCCCACCCAAAATTGTTTGTCTTCAAGCAATTGCAAAAGCCATGGGGCTGTCCCCACATTCTTTATGATGCACTTACCAACTGAAATAGCTTCCCACTGAATTGAAGCTCCAATTTGAACCCCAACTTGCTAAATGTGTATCTTAGAGGTTGCCCCCATGGGCTCAAAGTGTCATGACCATCCTCCAAGAATCGCTTATAACCCAAAAGAGATAATACATGCCGTACGGTTTTGCCTTTGATGTAGCCTCTCCTATAGATCAATGTGTCCTCAAAGGATGTTTCCAACATTAGGAAATAAGTAGCAACAATCTCGTCATGAAACTTACCTTGAGTGACCATAGCATATAGTGGTAACCTCTCTTGAATGTGTCCCAATACCTATGGCATGCTATCCCTCCTTGACTTCCTTTTATCATCTCTCTCATGCATAGGAAGAACTTTAGATTGGTCACATAGAAGCCTCAACCAACCCACCATAAAGGATTGTGCTCTCCATGCTCTATCAAGCCAGAAGCATGCTTCAACATGGACAGTTTCGGAATTCACTATTGGCTAGATTTTACCAAAAAATCAGACTTTTGACCACCTACATATTGTTGTACCTGCCCTTTAAATTCATATTTTTCTATGTGGTAGATTTCAGTATGTACCTTGCTATGTGTCTTCTCTATTATTGGGCTATAGCATGACTTCAAAGTGCCAAATTTTTATTTTTTTATGTTTGACTCAGAAAATTTTAAACCAACAAATTCAAATTTCAAACATCTTTGCCCAGCTCCTTCACTTGGCTGCCATATGCAAAATAAATTGTTTTTGATGCCTAAAAGAATCCATAGGTAAGCCCAGCTATGTTTATCATTCCTTTGTAAGTAGGATCTCTTCAAAATGCCAATTTTTTTTTTTTTTTTAATGTGGTTGGACTTATTTTGTTGACTCAGAAAATTTTAAACCAACAAATTCAAATTTCAAACATCTTTACCCAACTCCTTCCCTTGGCTGCCATATGCAAAATAAATTGTTTTTGATGCCTAAAAGAATCCATAGGTTAAGCCCAGTTGTGTTTATCATTCCTTTGTAAGTAGGACCTCCTTTTCTTGCCATTCGAACCTTGTGAACCGCTGCTTGTAATTTTCATTCCTTTCAAATTCAAGAGGGGTCCTATTTTCCTCATAACACCATTATTTCCCCTTTGGCAAAAAGGAATAGGGTGCTGCCCAAAGCACATTTTGGGTTGCCCTTGGCAATCAATTCTCGTGTCATCCCTCTCAATATAAGTATGACCAAAATTAGAATTTGCAACACTTAGCAATTGTTTTCTAGAGGGTTCCAATTCAAAATGAAGTGGCTGCATTTTATGTCTAGGGGCAGCCTTGTCTTCCATCTTCCTCATGCCAACCACATAAAAATCATCCTCCCCAACCTATCCTTGTTTGCAAATTGTCATATCTATTGCATTGCTTTTAGCCGTGGTAAGTGATCTCACTAATGGATCCTCACATGAAGCAAACATGTTAGAAAAAACATTAGTGTTTAACAACACTTTTACATTCATGTCATTATGCTTTATCTTAACTTGGTGGTAGTGTGCCCTTTCTCTCTCCCCATCTCTCCTTGTGGTGGGAAAACCACTACTATATGTTTGGACCATCCCCATGGTGCTAGAAAGTGACAAGCTTACCTCCTTAGTATCCATGCTTACCAAGGTGACTAATAACTTCAAGGAATACAAACTGAAAATATAAAAAACAACAGCTACTTTGATCCATGTTTCATGATTTTCCTTGTCTACCTCCTTCCTCATGTTGGTCCTATACATGATGGCAACATTATGTGGATAGAACTCACTTTGATGCCATAGCCACGAGGGGTATTTGTCATGCCCTTTCCTTGAACTTACTTGGAAGACGACTTCTTCTCCTTGAGTGTCACCTCACTGATAGCACAAGCTTGGCAACCAAGGTAATGAAAGAACCAATCATGAAGAGAAAACATTGAATGGTTACCGAGTTGACAACTCAATTGTTTGCCCATCAAGAAATTTGATTCCCCTTCTTTTATATGCAAGGTGCATTCTTCTTGCAATCTGAAATTAGACAAGAAAAATGATGCATGAAAAGGGACAATACAAAAACTTCCTTTCTTGGCATAACTTTCTACTAAGATATCCTTGTTCAAGCTTCCCTTTTGACCCTTTGTAGGCTCATTAAGTTGTTGAACAACTTTTTGCTTCCAACTACAAAGTTCTGATTTTTCTGTAACTTCCCCATTAATATCGATTGTTTGCAACCCCATTGGTTGCTTCATAGTTTGTTGGAACTCTTTACTTGGTTGTCCTTTATGAAAAGCTTGTTCTATCCTTTTTGGGGTCACCAACATGGGTATCCCATTGCTTAAACCATGGAGAACAATTTCCTTGTTGGTTGCCATAAATTACAGTTCTGATTTTTGCAAATTATGAGTGTATTCACCAAGGGATTGGAACCACTGGGCTCTAAGCACAACATCTATCTCCCCCATGATCTATCACATTGAATTCTCCTTCAAAGGTATATTCACCCAAGGTTAGTCTTAACTCCAAAGTGCTGGAAATGCATGAGATGGAGGAGCCATCCCCCACGGTTACCTTAAATCCACCATTTTCTTTAGTGGGCAGCCTGTTTTGCAACAAATTTAGTATCTAGAAAATTGTGAGTGTCTCCATTGTCCATTGACACAATTACCTTTTTGCCTCTAATAGTTCCTTTCACAAGGAAAACATGGCATCTAGTGGAACTAGATAAGGTAGCAATCATCTCTTTTTTTGTCACATGTTGGCTGTCCTCTTTTCCTTGATGTATTTGCCCTTCAATTTCAGTTTGGTTTACCTTAACATGCTCATTTCTTTGCTCACAATTTTCTAATTGTTTTTCCTTAGGTGGCTGCTCTGTTATTCCCTTTTCACATGCCTTTACTTCTTCTGAATTTTCTGCCTTCAATCTCAGCTGATTGCTCATCTCCGTGGGTCCACAATTGACCATTTTTTGATGCTCAAATTTTAGGGGTTCTTTATTTGGTGGCTGCCCTTCAAATTCAGCCACACTTGCCATTGATGTTTTTGAATTTTCTGAGTTAGGAGTTAGCTTCCAGCTGCGCACACCTCACAAAGGGGTTATGTTTGACTGAATTTTGGTCATTGGCAAACTTGTGGAGTGGCTTTCCCTTGTACAATTGGAAAATAGGCGCTGTTATTTGTTTTAAGGGCTGCCTTTCATTCAATTGGGATTCCTTATTATGT
The DNA here is from genome assembly GCA_037957365.1 of Torreya grandis. Taxonomy (NCBI): domain Eukaryota; kingdom Viridiplantae; phylum Streptophyta; class Pinopsida; order Cupressales; family Taxaceae; genus Torreya; species Torreya grandis. The sequence goes on from JARHVA010000495.1 coordinate 1,538,162, forward strand.
GCCCTTATTGATTTAGGCGTAGGTGGCTCCATCTTCTTTCCAAACTTATCAACTATCTTTTCCAACTATTCTTCATGTGTCCCAATAGTGCTATGTCCTTGTGTCACCCATCCATGATGCCACCATTCATAGCCAACCCCATCCAAATGTTGGATGACAAAAATTAATGTTTCTTTTCTACCTCTAGATCTCAAATCAAGATACTTACCTTGTCAACCCAAGCTCTTACTAGAATACTTGGATCACTATCAAAAGTTGGAAGAACTATCTTCTCCAAGTCATCTTGTGTAGCTATGTGCTCATGGTGCCCTTTGTCATATCTCAAAGCTAGCCAATACTTGGAAGCTCCTTTCTTTTCTGTACTATGGTGCAAGTATCAAGTATTCATCATAATCTTCCATCAAATCCCAACGAACCAATGGTTGGTCCATCTTGAAGGGTTGATTCCTATGATCTTAAGTCTGTGCAATACCTTCCATCATTCCCTTATCCATGTTATTGTTTGATATAAACCCTGAATCCGACATATAGCCAAGATATGGCTCTGATACCACTGTAATGTCCCCAAATGAGACAATTAGGCCTAATTGGAGTTTACCCAACAAGCCCTTGAATTAAATTGCCAAACACCTGAAATTTATGCTCCACAAATCAGCTAGCCCTAGCTGAAAAATTTATAGATTACCCAAGCGAAACATGCCAAAATAACTCCACAAATAGCTAAAAAATATTTGGAAAACAATGTACCTTTTTTTGAACCAAAATAAATTGGCAAGTCGCTGAAAATACCCCGGCCAATAATCTGATTTTGATGTGAAGGTAAAACGACATTTTTCAAGCACTAAACACAAAAAAAACATCCACAAGTGGGCCACCCAAGTTGCAAAATATTTTAGTAATTTTTTGGATGTTTTTAGGGCATTGAATGGCCCTCAAACCCCTGCAAAACTGCTCAAACACAAATCGCCCCAGCTAGAATAAATTAAATTAAATACTACCAAACCCTAGAAGAGGGTTTCTCTTGCATGCCACCCTTCAAAAGGGGTCTCCAAGCTCCCCCAAACAATTCACCTCACTTGGAAAGCTTATACAAATAATTTCAGTGCTCAATAATTTATTATTTACCTCAATCAGTTGAAACTTCAAAAATTTGTATCTTCCAAAATGTTGAAATTTCAATGCAAATGTTAGTTCAAAATGATCACAAAAATAGTAGCTTTCAAAAAAAATTAGAATTAGAATTTTTCCTCCATGGAAAGTCCCTCAAAAGTAGTTCCAAGTTACAAAAACCCTAGGTATAGCCCTAGATTCTTCCAAAATCAACAAAACTCTTCAAACCAAGTTGGCCCACTTATTTGACCTACAAATCATGACTTTTCAGTCTCCGAAGGATTTGCAATAATTCCTTGATGAATGTGGTGTCCAAAAACACCTTTGTAAATCCACTTGCATATAACTATGCAAAATTGAAGCGCAATTACAACCCTTGAATAAAGCTGCCCAATGTAGAAGAGTGGAGGTTTTCGTCGCTAAACTCCTTGATGCACTTGAAGGTTTTCTTCGTCAAGTCACTTGTTCAAGCTTGACATACTTGCATAAAAATTTCAATATCAAAAATACATAACTTTTTCAAATGAATCTTTCCTTTCCTTTTACATCCTTCCTCCAATTGTGGTGCCCAAAATAGAAAGGGAGAGTAACTTTTTTCTTTTAATAAAAAGATATATTATAAGTTTCCTTAGAAAAACACTTTTAGGACTTAAGGGCCCATGACCTTCAAAAGGTCCCATGACTTTCAAAAGGTCCCAACTTAAGTAAAAATTAGATAAAAAACACTTTTTGCACAACTCAACTGAAAATTAGAATATTTAAGTATTTTTCACGTTTTTGCTCTTTGAATAGCTCCCACATAATTCCCTTCTCTTTCTTTCCTTTAGTCTTGTGGGAACAAAACCAAGCTAAGGGCTTATAAGCAAGTTATGCTAAAAAAGGGGACATTACACTCTCTTTTGAAGGTTATCTGTAGTTAGAAGTTTACCATGCATGAGCAACCACAAGAAAGATTTGATTTTAGGCCAGATTTTGTTATTCCACATTCCCATCCATTGATTGTTATTTTGTTGATTTGAAGGTGACTTAGGATGTGATACATTGATGAAACTATGCATTCTCTTGTCTTTTATGGGACCATATCAACTTTTCATCGTAATGGGTAATAATGATTTATCTATTATGTAACAATTGGAGGAGATCAGTTGTTTGCTCCCCAAAAGCAAGTCATTTTTTTGAGTTGTCGTTATACTAAGCAAGGATAGTGTAGACCTTTGGCTTGTAGTAGTGGGATGCTTGGATGTAATGTCCCCAAATGGGACAATTAGATATAGTTAGGGTTACCCAACAAACCCTTGAATAAAATTGCCAATTAATAAAAAATCTGCTCCACAAATCAGCTAGCCCTAGCTGAAAAATTTATATAATACCCAAGCAAAACACGTTAAAAATAACTTCAAAAATAGCTGAAAATATTCGGAAAGCAAGTACTTTTTTTTTACCAAAATAAATTGGCGAAGTGGTTGAAAATACACCTGCCAATAGTTTGTTTTTTATATGAAGGTACAACGACATTTTTCAATCACTAAACACTTCAAAAACATCCACAAGTGGATCGTCACACTTTCGAAAAAATAGGGAAATAACTCTGATAATTATTTCTTGGAATTTACCCCTCAAAACACCTTCTGGATTTCTCCAATCAAGTCACCCAAGTTGACAAAAAAATATATGAAATTCTTAAATATTTCTAGGGCATAGATTGACTTTCAACACATGTAAACTGACCCACAACAATTCGTCAATCGCTGTAATAAATAATGAAAATTATCTTGACCCTAGAAGAGGGTTCCGAAGACAAAACTGCCCTTTTGAGAGGGGTCCTCATCCTCCCAAAGCAAGTCGCCACCCTTAGGATGGCCTCCAAACTCAATCAAGTTCCACAACTGAGTTCGCCTTTTTGACCTACAATTTATGTATTAATAGCTCTCTGAAGGGTTTGTAATATATCCTTGATGAAGGTGGTGTCCAAAAACCTTTGTAGATCCATTTGCATACAACTATGCAAAATTGAGGCACAATTACAACCCTTGAATAGAGCTGCCCTAGGTAGAAAAATGAAGATTTTCGTCCCCAAACTCCTTGGTGCACTTGAAGGTTTTCGTCCTCAAGTCACTTGTTCAAGCTTGACATACTTGCACAAAAATTTCAATATAAAAAATGCATAACCTTTTCAAATGAGCCTTTTCTTTCCTTTAATATTCTTCCTTCAATTGTGGCGCTTGAAATAGAGAGGGAGAGTTTACTTTTAAAAAAATATATATATATATTACAAGCTTCCTTATAAAAACACTTTTATGATGACCCTTAAAAAGGTCCTAACAATTAGATGATAAAGTGCTTTATCAAAACATATCCTTGAAGCTCACCAATGTTCTCCTTTTGCCTTTAAAAATCCTTAGCCCTTGGGAAAGCACAAGCTAAGGGTCTCATCTCAATGACTAGCTTGAAAAGGGGGACATTACAGTCCTCTCTTCCCAAAATTGGTTGCGCACAAGGAATTGTAAATTTAGGTGTTGAAGAATGGCTGCCCCTTCCCAAGTTGCATCCTCCATAGGCATATCCTTCGATTGTACCAAGTATTCCATGATAGTGCGATTTCGGAGCTTCCTCTCATGAACCTCAAGAATAGCTTTGGAAATCAAGACCAACTTACCTTCATCATTAAGAGGTGTCAAGTCAATGGAAGGTATTATATGTTTCCCAAGAGCCCTTTTAAGGCAAGAACACATTGTGAATCTTACTTCCGGTAATTCCATCTCATGCCACTTTACCCACTGTTCTTTGAATTTTATAAAGCCAATAGAAACGTGGTTTTAGTTTTTCTGCTCCACTTTGCTTGAAAGAGGATTGATTACAAGGTTGCAATCTCAAATAGACCATGTCCCCAAACCTCAAATTTTCTCTCCACCCTATTCTGGTCTGCATAAAGCTTTTGTTAATTTTGAGCTTGTTGCAAATTTTCCTTGAGTTGGTCCAAAATTTCAGAACTTTGTTACACTCAATTGGCAGCCCCGGGCACCCTACTATCTTCCAATAAAAGGTCAAAAAATGAAAGAGCTTCATATCCATACAAAGCCTTGAATGGTGACATACCACTAGACATGTGGTAGGTAGTATTATAACAAAATTCTGCCATGCACAACTATCTATTTCAACCTATTTGCTGCTCCGAAATATAATTCCTCAAGTATCCTTCCACTCATTTATTGACAATTTTGGTTTGCCCATCCGTTTGGGGGTGATAACTATTGCTTGAAAGCAATTCAGTACCTATTAGCTTAAAAAACTCTTGCCAAAAGTGGCTCATAACCGGATGTCTCTTTCACTTATAATGTTTTTGGGTAATCCATGCAACTTGAAAACATCTCTGAAGAAAATTTCCGCTATATATGGAGAGCATTATACTTGGCTGGAATTGCAAAAAAATGAACATAGTTTGTCAATCTATTCACTACAACAAAAATTCCACATTTACCTTATGACAGGTAATCATTTGATGAAGTCCATGGAAATACTCTCCCATTTTGGGTGGGGAATTGGAAGAGGTTGCAAGAGACCAGCTGGAAATGTAGTCATTTGTTAATTTCTTTGATAAACCATACACTCGTTTAACATGGGATAAAACATCTTTTTAAACCCTTCCAAGCAAATCTTTGTCTTACCTTCTTGTATGTTTTGAAGTAACCTTGATGACCGGCCTTAGTATCATCATGAACAACCCTCATAATTTGGTGTTTTAACTTGGATAAATGAGCCATAATAATTCTGCCTTCATAAAAAATCAGCTCCTCATGCAACTTGTATTTGTTTTATATCACCTTGCCTTTCAAAATCGCGGTAGCCCATTCATCCCTTGCATATTCGACTATAGTTACAACCCTCCAATCAGCTGTTAATTCACTTAATGAACACAAATAGGGCCTTCTTGACAATGCATTAGCCACATTAATATTTTGACCTTTCTTATATTCAATGTTGAAATCATAGGATTGTAGTTTGCTCAGCCACATTCAAATTGGATTGTGTGAGGAAGTATTTGAGGCTATTGTGATCCATCTTGACTATGATTCTCTCACAAATCAAGTATTGACGGAATTTGACCAAAGCATGCATGATAGCCAACATTTCCTTGTCATAAATTGAAAAATTATTTTCCCCTTCCTTGAGTTTCCTCCTCTCAAAAGCAATGGGATGTCCTTTTTGCATTAGGACAACGCCTATCCCTTCTCCTGAAGCATCACATTCCAATGTGAAAGGGTGTGAAAAATATGGAACAACCAACACGGGACAAGAACTCATCACCACCTTGAGTCTCTCAAAGGTCTCCAAAACGGTTTGAGACCACATAAAGGCACCTTTCCTTGTCAAGTTTGTAAGGGGGGCAACAACTTGGGAAAAGCCCTTCACAAACCTTCGATAATAGCTACACAATCCAATAAACCCTCTCAAATGAGTCATAGTAGTGGGAGGTGGCGAGTCAAGTATCGCTTGAATCTTTTGGTGATTCACTTGGACCCTTTGTGCAGTGATCACATGTCCCAAATACAAAATTTCAGAAGTAACAAACTCACATTTGGATTTCTTTGCAAAGAGGGTTTGTTGCTCTAACATTCCCAAAACAATATCCATATGGTGCAAATGTTCCTCCCATGTCTTGCTATATATCAATATGTCATCAAAGAACACTAGCACAAATTTTCTTAGATGTTGTTTGAAGATGTTGTTTATGCAAGATTGAAATGTAGTAGGAGCATTAGTGAGTTCAAAGGGCATGACCAAAAACTCATAATGCCCATAGTGACAACAAAAAACTATTTTTTGCACATCTTTCTCCCTCACACGAATTTGGTGATAATTGGTCTTCAATTCTATTTTGGAGAAGTAAACCACTCCATGAAGCTCATCAATGAGTTCATCAGTCCTATGTATTGGATACCTATTTTTGATGTTCTTCTTGTTCAACAGTCTATAATCAATACACATCCTCATAGTTCCATCCTTTTTCTTCACAAGCACTACTGAAGAAGCAAAGGGGCTAGAGCTTGGCCTTATGTGCCCCATTTCAAGTAACTCTTTGATAGCCTTCTCAATTTCCTCCTTGTAGATCCGTGCGTGGCGGTAGGGAGTAGTGATCACTGCTCTTGTGCCTTCTTCCAATTCAATTATATGTTCAAATCCTCTATCCGGGGGCAGCCCATGTGGTATGTCACTAAACACTCTCTCATGTCTATCTAGGATGATTTGAACATCCTTGTGATGCAACTGTTGTTTAAAATCAGAGCTTGTATCATGCATAAATAACTCAGCTGCCTATGTAATCTGCCATTTATTGAAAGCTTGTTCCATCCTTTTTGAGGTCACCAACATAGGTGTCCCATTGCTTTGACCATGGAGAACAATTTCCTTGTTGGCTGCTATAAATTTCAGTTTTAATTTTTGCAAATTATGAGTGTATTCACCAATGGATTGAAATCATTGGGCTCCAAGCACAACATCTATCTCCCTATGGTCTATCACATTGAACTCTCTTTCAAAGGTATATTCACCCATGGTTAGTTTTATCTCCAAGGTGCTGGAAATGCATGAGATGGAGGAGCCATCTCCCATGGTTACCTTAAATCCACCATTTTTCTTAGTGGGCAGCCTATATTTTTACATTTATAAAATTGTGAATGGCTCCATTGTCCATTGATACAATTACCTTTTTGCCTCTAACAGTTCCTTTCACATGAAAAGCATGGTGTCTAGTGGCACTAGATAGGGTAGCAATCGTCTCTTTCTTTGTCACTTGCTGGCTGTCCTCTTTTTCTTGATGTATTTGTCCTTCAATTTCAGTTCGGTTTACCTTCACATGTTCATTTCTTTGCTCCTAATTTTCTGATTGTTTTTTCTTTGGTGGCTGCCCTTCTAATCCCATTTCACATGCCTTTAATTCCTCTGAATTTTCTGTCCATCACCATGGATCCACAATTGACTAATTTTTGAGGCCCAAACCTTAAGGGTTCTTCATTTGGTGGCTGCCCTTCGAATTCAGCCTTACATGCCATTGATTTCTTTGAATTTTCTGAGTTAATTTTCAGCGGCTCACTCGTCACAAAGGGCTTATGTTTGATTGAATTTTGGTCATTAACAAACTTGTGGAGTGGCTTCCCCTTGTACAATTGAAAATTAGGCTCTGTTATTTGTTTTAAGGATTGCCTTTCATCCAATTGAGATTCCTTGCTATGTGCCCTTATTGATTTTGATGTAGGTGGCTTCATCTTCTTACCAAACCTATCAACTATTTTTTTCAACAATTCTTCATGTGTCCCAATAGTGCTATGTCCTTGTGTCTCCCATCCATGACACCACCATTCATGGGCAGCCCCATCCAAATATTGGATGACAAAACATAATGCTTCTTTTCTATCTCTCGGCCTCAAATCAAGGTACTCACTTACCTTGTCAACCCAAACTCCTAACGGAATACTTGGATCACCATCAAAAGTTGGAAGAACTATTTTTCCCAAGTCATCCTGTGTAGCTATGTGTTCATGGTGCCTCTTACCATATCTCAAACCTAGCAAATCCTTGAAGCTCCTTCCCCTTTGGTACTTTGGTGTAAGAGTCAAGTACTCATCATAATCCTCCATTAGATCCCAACGAACCAAACGCTGGTTCTCCATCTTGAGGGGTTGATTCCCATGATCCTGGGCCTGTGTAATACCTTCAATCATTCTCTTATCCATGTTACTTTTTGATATAAACCTTGAATCCCACATATAGCTAAGATATGACTCTGATACCACTGTAATATCCCCAAATGGAACAATTAGACCTAGTTGGGGTTACTGTTGTCAATCAGACCCTGCACCTTTGTGAAGGTAGTTTTAAGCCTTCACGGTCCGCTGGAACATGGAAACAATCTGAGGTTGTGGATGACCTACTAAGTGGATTGAGTCTCTAGATTATGAGGGCTAGCTCCTTTAGGTGTATCAATGAGGATCTCTATTCTGTGTTGCGGACTACCATGGAAAAGGGAGAAGAAAACTTGAAGGGAAAATCCTACCTAATGACGGTGATACACCAGAATGTTGATCCACCCTACTTGGAACCTTGAACACTGAACAAACAAGGGAAAATGAAGACCTTTGATTTCAATTGATCACTATGCATAAGTATTTCATGAGAAGGTTCGATCCAATGACAAAAAACGTGAGAAAAAACTATGGAGAGAAGTCTGATACAAGACACTTTGCAGCCACTTAGCATCTACTTACAACGTCAACAAAAAACTTTTAAAACACTGAACATGACCTGCATAACATGATAAGCTAGAAATTAGGTACGAATCAGAATTTGGAAAGAGAGAAATCTACCATGTATGCAAATTGCTGAATGAATGTACACTATGCCAGTGCTTGAAATCTGAAAGTACAGTCCTTTTATTGATTAAAGAGGTTGCACAACTCACCAATGGCAGAGTCTGGATTTACCAAGAGGGATGAATTTTTACAAAGCTGAAAAGCCATTAATATAGAAAATTACAAAAAGCCAAGAGATTGGCGTTGGAAAATAGAGTAAACTCAAACCAACTCAGCCTTTACAAAAGTCTATTTTGTCTTGCATGAAAATTCCTTGCGTTGAAAAAGAAGACAAGCTTTGGATGCATGAAATCTACACGAATAGATGTCTTGACTTGAAAACCAGTCAATTTCAAAACAAGAGTAGTTAAATCCACTCAAAATGCTGGAATGTTTGAAAGTCTCCCCTTTGCATAAAATCAATGCAAATGGCAAATTAAGAATTACATTTGAACCGTCAGAACGTTTCAAGCTTTGAGACAAACGAGAGCGTGCATGGAATTTCTTTTGTTTAAGCTTTTCACTGTTCCACTACTCGAGTCCTCATGCAAAGCGAGCCTCTGTTTAAAAACTGAAGGTGACGTGTTAGAACGGTCAAATCCGGACGTGTCTATTCTTGTTCATGGTTGTTGCATGCTCTTGTATTCTCGGACTATTTAGGCATGTTCACCGTTTGTATTTGTCGTTTCCACGAATCTTCCCTTATGCCATTGTTCATGCGCATGTTCATCTTGTATTTCCATCGGGTTTCTGTGTCTAAAATTTGTGTTTTGATTCTCCAAGTCATCTTTTCTTGCAGATTTTGTTCTCTGTGTTTGTCTGTGTCTTTACTATATCTGTCTTTTCTATGTTAGTCTTTGCTTTCGAGCAGCTTTTCTATTCATGGACTCTTCTCTGTATTCTGTTTGGGTCTATGTTTCCTTTGTTATGTGTTCTATCTGTTTATGGCTTTCATAGTCAAGTTCAGGCTTTTTGTTTGTCCTTCAGACAAATTGTCTGAAAGACTGTTCTTTCTTTCGCGGCTTGTTCTTTGTCTTGGTTTTGTTCGCTTTAGCCTTCAGGCTTTTGTCCTTTGCTCGTGGCCTTGTCTTTTGGTCATTGGGCCTTTTGTCCTCCTGAATTCCTTCGGACTTTTTGTCTTTGGACAAAAAGTCCGAAGGAAATCCATCTTTGGGCTGTCTTTCCCCGAAGGGCAAGTGCCCTTCGGGAACTTTGTTTTTGTCCTTCGCTTTATGAAGGTGCCCTCTGCAAGGTCTTTTGCTTCCCAAAAATGCCCTTCGGGCTTCTTGATTTGGTCCTTGTAGTCCCCTGGGTGCCTTTCGTAAGGGTAAGGTTCTTCCAAAAGTGCCCTTCGGAAGAATGGAAAAGGTCCACTTCGCTACAAAGTGCCCTCCGCAAGGTCTTCTGCTTCCCAAAAATGCCCTTCGAGCTTCTTGATTTGGTCCTTATAGTCGCCTGGGTGCCTTCCGCAAGGTCTTCTTCGTGCTTGAAGTGTCCCCCGCAAAGGCACATACCCTTTGGGGAAATTGTAAACGTCCCTACGCAACGCCTAGATGCCCTCTGCAAAGTCACTTCTCCTTAAAACATACCTTTCAAAAGAATTGTAAAGGCCACCTCGCTGCATAAGTGCCCTTCGAAAGAAATCAGCGGCGCTTTGCAATGTCCAAGACCTTTTCGGGCTTTACAAGTGCCATTACTTGTAAAAACTTTATAAGACAAGTCGATGCACAAACCCGCTTCCCTCTGTAGACCAACTCCGGCCCTTGGATTGCTTTTACTTATAAAAGTAAATAAGTAAGACACCCCTGTAAACCCGATATGCACTGTAGACCCATTCAGGGTCTTCGAGTGCTCCAACTTATAAAAGTTAATAAGTAATGCAACATCACAAATCCGATTAACACTGAAACTGCCATAGACCCTTTCGGGTTCTCTTGGTGCTGCGTATTACTTATAAAGCTTATAAGTAATGTTGTCTTGCAAACCCAAATTGCTCTGTAAGTGCTAGAAATGATCATTACCTGATGAAAAAATGCTTGTACCTGCACAAAAGTGACTTATCCTCGATTTCTCAAGGGTCAAGCCCTGGTTTTCACGGCAAATGGTCATGGTGAATGAAGTTTCGAATGGTAATGGTGACGATTTGGCCTGTGGAGCAAAATTGTTAACAATTACCCAACAAACCCTTGAATAAAATTGCCAATTAACTGAAAACCTGCTCCACAAACCAGCTAACCCTAGCTGAAGAATTTATAGAATATCTAAGCAAAACATGTTAAAAATAACTTCACAAATAGCTGAAAATATTTGGAAAGCAAGGTACCTTTTTCTTTACCAAAATAAATTGGCGAAGTGGTTAAAAATACTCGTCAATAATTTGTTTTTTATATAAAGGTAAAACTACATTTTTTAATCACTAAATACCTCAAAAACATTTACAAGTGGGTCGCCACACTTTATAAAAAATAAGGAAATAAATCTGATAATTATTTCTTGGAATTTGCTCCTCAAAACACCTCTTGGATCTCTCCAATCAAGTCGCCCAAGTTGCCAAAAAATATATTAAATTTATGATTATTTCTAGGGCATAAATTGACCTTCCACACATGCAAATTGATCCACACCAATTTGCCAATAGCTGTAATAAATTACGAAAATTACCTTGACCCTAGAAGAGGGTTCCAAAGATAAAATTGCCTTTTTAGAGGAGTCGCCACCCTACCAAAGCAAGTCGCCACCCTTGGGATGGCCTCCAAACTCAATCAAGATTCACAACCAAGTTTGCTCTTCTCTTTGACCTGCAATTTATATATTTCCAGTTCTCTGAAGGGTTTGTAATAATTTCTTGATGAAGGTGGTGTTCAAAGACACCTTTATAGATTCACTTGCATACAACTATGTAAAATTGAGGTGCAATTACAACCTTTGAGTAGAACTGCCCTACCTAGAAGAATGGAGGTTTTCGTCTTCAAACTCTTTGGTGCATTTGAAGGTTTTCATTCTCAAGTCACTTGTTCAAGCTTGACATATTTGCACAAGAATTTCAATATAAAAAATGTATAACCTTTTCAAACAAGCCTTCCCTTTCCTTTTATATTCTTCTTCCAGTTGTGGCGCCCAAAATTTAGAGGGAGAGTTTACTTTTTATTATTTTTAGAAAGATATATTACAAGCTTCTTTATAAAAACACTTTTATGATGACCCTTAAAAAGGTCCCAAAAATTATATGATAAGGTGCTTTATGAAAACATATCCTTGAAGCTCACCAATGTTCCCCTTTTGCCTTTAAAAATCTTTAGCCTTTGGGAATGCACAAGCTAAGGGTCTCATCTCAATGACTACCTTGAAAAGGGGGACATTACATTGGAGTAGTCCTTGAGCGTGAAATAATGGTGGGAGATTAAGAAACATCTGCTTGGTGAGAGTCGTGTGCCCATTCCATGAGTCCTTCCAAAATCTAGCATTACGTTCATTGCCAAGTCTCCATGTTACCTGTCACTATATGAGTGTTTTTCCTAATTTGAGGAACTTGGCAATACTTGAGATCCCTGGGTTCCAACAAAAAATAACATTTCTTGAGAGGTGATTGAGGCAATTTCTTTTTAGCATGCTAGTCCGTATTGACTCAATATTCCCAAATTTCCAAGCCAATTTCATAGCCATAGCTTGATTGAAAGAAATATGTTTCTTATAGTCAATCACCCCCTCTTTCTTGGATTGACACATTGTGTTCCACACACCTAATGGGAATTTGAATATTTCCTCATTTCTAGGCCATAGAAAGTTCCGTTGAATGGCTTGAATGCAAAGGTCTATTTGTTGTGGTATTAGAAGAAGTGTGAGCAAGGAAATTGGAACAGTTTGGAGAATTGACTTAATCAACTGGATTCTTCCTGCAAAAGTGTCATGTCCCCCTTTTGGACATAGAACAAATGAAGACCCTTAGCCTTGTTTTGTTTCTCAACGGCTAAGGGAAGAAGAAAGAAAAGGGAAATGTTTGGGGTTTCTAAGGGCAATTTGCAAAAAGTACTTTATTGTTTTAATTTTCACTTAAGTAGTGGTCTCTTGAAGGTCATGGGCGTCCAAGAGCTTAAGTGTGGGTTACAAGGATTGCTCTTTTAATATTTGAAAAAGGTCTTCCCTTCAAAATGGAATACAACCCTTGGGGGAATTGATATGAAAGAGTGGGGGATCATTTGGAGAGGATATGCAATTATGATATTTGAATTTTAAGGTCTAAGCACGAAAAACTTACCTTGAGACTTGGAGATGAAAACCTTCAAGGCTAAAGAGGAATTAGGGATGAAACCCGCTAATTAATGATTGGACAACATCATTTCAGAGGCTGCAATTGATCTTGAATATTTAGAAAATCCAAAATTACAATTTGTGAAGTGTGGTGAATACCTTGGGGATTGTGGCGACTTGATTTGGGGGTTCACACCAAGGGTTGTTGGGCTATTTATGGACAACGAACTAGTTCATTTGTTGAAGACCCCTTTAATTAGGGCTGTGTTGGAGTTTGCTTGTTGAAGACTCCTTGTTCTAGTGTTGCATGGATAAGGACATAATTATATGTTGTTTTGCAGTTGGGCAACCCCCTTTGGGGATTGTATGCATCATTGTCTAGGGCTTAATTGGCCTAATTTGCAGATCTGAACATTGCATAATATTCTATTATTTTATTGGAATTTTCTCAATAATTATTGTTTCAAAACATGTTGAAAAAAGGTATTTATATCAGCTGAATATTTGATAAATTTTCAATAATTATTTGATCATAAAATAAGGTGATTTTGGGGTGGAAAAGCACGTATTCAATTTTACAATTTTCCAGCCCTTGTAGCGTCCAGGGTTTGAGGTTGAAAGGCTTTTTTATACCTTATTCATCATTGAAATAATTGTTGAATTATTGCTAGGATTTGATATAATTAATTGCAGCGGTGTGTGAGGGTTTGATCACTAGGGTTTGTAGTAAAAATCAGAAAATATATACTTCAACTAAAGTTTGGTCAAATAAATCAAAATTCAGGGTTTTATCCTATTTTGGGATATTTTAATGGTATTAGAGGCAATTTCTTGGCCAACTGTGGGGTTTGAGGGTTGATAAAGTCAAACAGTGACAAAATGAAAGATAAATGGCTTTTAGGTTTTTGAATGGTGTTAGAATGGAGAAACTTAACCAAGTGCAAGAAAAGATCGAATGATATGATGGTAGAAATGATCCACACCATGAAAAATTTAAATGATGAAGGGAGCTCTCCAAGGGCAAACATTAGTTTTCAGCCACCAAAGATTACAAGTGATTTTTTACCTAGGTCATTCTGGCCTACCTCCCTTCCAAGGGAATTGAAGGAAGAACAAGTTGGGATTGGACCAAGGTCAACCCCAATAGCTACACAAGGAGATTCGAGGCATGCTTGACATGTAGAAGAGGAAAAGAAATCTGCGTTTGTGATGAAGGAAGAGCCACTAGCTAATTGCCTTAAGGATTCATCACCAAAGGAGGGCACAAAGTTAGAATTGAAAGGGGTTAGTGAGCAACAGAAAATTGGTACTTTTAAGCCCTTTGAGCAGCAAAAGGGCAACACTTTGGGACAACCAAGTGTTAAAATTTATGAGTTTCACAAATCAGAAAATTTGGGGCAGCAAGAAGTTGTCCAACAAGTTCATGAGCAACAAAGAAAACAAAAAGGGTAAGACAAGAATGGAGGAAAATTAGGAAAATTAGAATTCTCCAAAGAAGAGAAAGAGCAAGCTTTACATGAGGGGTGTCAAGCATCCAAGGTTGAAGTTGTCCTAGCCCTAGAAGTAATGAACCCTTATACAAACTTTGCAAAGTTTGAGCCATCACATGTTGAGAGTAGTGTTATGAGTTCTTCCTTAGTGGTGAAGGAAGAAAGGGAAACCTTGGAGTATGAGTTAAAGGAAGAAGAAGAATCCATTTGACATGATGATGGAGAGAATTTGACGGTCAAAGTCAAATTTCCAGGTACTATTGTTCATTTTAAGTTTGTTGGAATTTTCATATCGACAACTAAGGGTAAGCAATTTGATGACCTTCACATCAAGGGGTTGTTGTATCAACACTTTACTTTGTCCCTACAATATTTTGATCACCATGAAGATCATGCTAACAATGAAGACAAGATGAAGGGCACTAAATGAAGGAAATAATTTCTCCAAAAGAATTTAAGGATGGAGAGTTGCAAATTCTCAATATGGATGTGGGATCCAAGTGAGACTTACAAATTTAGTATTGCTGTCATATGCAAATTCTAAGTTCTATGGCATCCATGCAAAGAGGATGGCAAGGCCTTGGGATCATGAAAAAGAACAATAAGGTGAAGAGCATGCAAACCACTCCAAATCTTGGTAAGCATTATGCTTTACTTGCTAATTTTCAAAGGCTACATAGGGTGGTTTTGATTGATGGAAGCATGAAGGGCACACGGTACAAGGTTGTACAACCCTTGGCCAAGATTGAAGTATGTACCGCTGTTATAGAATCATTTCCAGCTCTTGTAAATCAAATTCCATGTGGAAAAACACATTTCTACAACAATGATATGAAGGAGAATACTTTGTTTAATTTTTTGTATGTAAGGAGTTGCTATGTGGGGTCACAAAGTACAAATTGGGCCACATATATCTCACTATTTGGGAATGAATACCAAGCGATTAATGACTGTTACAGTCGCTACACAACCCACTTACATTCTGTTTTGTGTCATTGGACAAATGATAGAGTTTGGGTAATTATGAAAATGGTGGTGAGCAATAGATATCTTGATCCAAGGGTCATTGGGAGGGCTGTTCATAACTTGTTGACTGATGTTTCTCACATTTCTAGCTTGTTCCCTCCAATGTTTATTGTCACAAAAGTGAATCTTGACTCTAGGGAGACGTGTTTCCCACCCCTTATCACCTTAGAGATGTTCCTAGCAAGCACAAGTGGATTTCCAGCCACTACAGGAATGAGTTTGAGGAAGAAAATGACATGCGACAGGCATGATTGGGATAACATAAACAAACCTTTGGGAATCTGGGCGAGGAGAAATTATAAGGAAAAAGTAAGACACCGAAGAGGATTTGATATCATGGTTATAAGGCTTGATGAGGTGATCAGAAAAGTGTTGCTAAACACTCTTACTTTCACTAACATGTTTGTTCTATGTGTGGGATCACAATGTGGACAGGTTAGTGACTATTATGACCCATTTCCAACCCCCACAGGGTCTGATTTGTACCTGATTTTTGAAGATGTAGCCCACTCTTCTTGTGAAGAATGTGGTCACATGAATCTTTTGTCAAACACAAGGATGAGGATAGAAGTGCCATCTTGTCAAGGCCTGATTGGATTTGTCACATGCCAATAATAAATCAGATTTCAAGCATCACGAAGATGGTCAGTTGGAAGGACACGGGGCAGCTTGGAAGAAGACTATGGGCAAGGTGGGAGCTTCATTGGGCTCCAAGGCCAGGTTGCTCTCTTTATGAATGGGTGCACGTGAGAATTCCAAAAATGGGCATTCAAATGGATTCCAAAAAAGGTATGGCTTCAGTCTGGTTTGAATTTGCTTATTTCAGAAAAGATTGTGGATCATATCATAGGTGGAAAAGAAGAGCCTTAAGGATTAAGGGCAGCCATGAGGGGTGTTTTTGTACCACCTTAAAGGATCATTGTTCAGAAATTTGGAGAAGCATTGGCTGGAAATGGAATTTACAGCAAGATTGAGGGATTCCACCAAGGAAGGAGGAAGGCACCTCCCTAATGTGCATGAAGGGATAAGAATGATGATGGGCAGCAACTGTCTTTTTTTACCATGCTGTCCATGACGGTTTCAACTCACTTGGAAGGAGCTCGAGGGTTCCCAAATGCATTGGGAAGGTAAATTGCAAAATGACACTTCACAAGGGTGAGTTGTGGCTGAATGGTTTCATATTTTGGGCTAATAAGTTGTCTGATATGTGGGAGTACAGCCAAACAATCACAGGGAAAGGGGCTGACTTGATCATGTCTTCTGCAAATTTGAATCTTGGTTGGTTGTTGGGAAGCAAGGAATGGATTTCAAACACTTTGGGAAAGATTCCATCCCTCATGGGTGGTAAAATTCCAAGTTTGAGGGCAGATTTGGAGTGTGTTAACAGCTATTTCATGCTTGGTTCTACCATGAACAACATGGGCAGCCCTTCTAGACCCTCCAAGGCAATCATACACGTGTTTCCAGCCACTCCACAAATAGATAATAATGTCAAGGATGCAAGCAAGAGATTGAATTGCATCTACACCCGTTTGCGGCATGAAGAGAGAACTTTGGATTTGATTAACATGTTTGTGTCTTGTGCAGGTATTGCCGTCTGGACAACCAAGGCCCAGGATTTTAGTAATTACCTTGCCAGAGCAAACGTTTTCAGCCACTATACTGCTGCAAGTTCAGAAAATTCTTCCTTTTTTGTCATCTTTCTGGGGCCCATGTGGTGTAAGGCCACAATGTGGAGGAAAGGGAAGGGAATGCATTGCTGTCATGTTACTTCCAGATTGGGTGGACAGAGATCAATTACAACAGTAAAAGGCTTCACTATGAGGCCTTCTTTCCATGGGAAGAAGTGAGAGTTGGGTTTTGTGTAAGGCTAATGGTTGGAACAGTTCCATGGATGTTTCTATTGCTTGAGGACAAGCAATTTTGGGCGGGGAGGATTGTCATGTTCCCCTTTTGGATATAGGACGAATGAAGACCCTTAGCATTGTTTTGTTTCCCAAGGGCTAAGGGAAGAAGAAAGAAAAGGGAAACGTTTGGGGTTTCTAAGGGTAATTTACAAAAAGTACTTTATTGTTTTAATTTTCACTTAAGTTGTGGTCTCTTGAGGGTCATGGGCATCCAAGAGCTTAAGTGGGGGTTATAAGGATTGCTCTTTTAATATTTGAAAAAGGTCTTCCCTCCAAAATGGAACGCACCCCATGGGGGAATTGATATAAAAGAGAGTGGAGGATCATTTGGAGAGGATATGCAATTATGATAATTGAATTTTGAGGTCTAAGCACGAAAAGCTTAACACAAAACATGGAAACGAAAACCTTCAAGGCTAAAAAAGAATTAAGGACGAAACCCTCTAATTTATGATTAGGGCAGCATCATTTCAAAGGCTGAAATTGAGCTTGAATATTCAGAAAATTCAAAAGTACACCTTGTGAAGTGTGGTGAATACCTTGGGGAGTGTGACGACTTGCTTTGGGGGTTTATACAAAGGGTTTAGGGCTGTTTATGGGCAGCGAACTAGTTCATTTGTTGAAGACCCCTTTAATTAGGGTTGCATTGGAGTTTGCTTGTTGAAGACCCCTTGTCCTAGGGTTGTGTGGATAAGGACATAATTATCTGCTATTTTGCAGTTGGGCGATCTCCTTTGGGAATTGTATGCATCATTTTCTAGGGCTTAATTGGCCTAATTTGCAGATCTAAACATTGCATAATATTTCTATTATTTTATTGGAATATTTTCAATAATTGTTGTTTCAAAACATGTTGGTAAAAGGTATCTATATCAGTGGAATATTTGATAATTTTCCGGTAATTATTTGATCACAAAATAAGGTGATTTCGGGGTGGAAAAGCATTTATTTAATTCTGCAATTTTTCAGCCCTTGTGGCATCTAGGGTTTGTTTTGAAAGGCTTTATTATGCCCCTATTCATCATTGAAATAATTGTTGAATTATTGCTAGGGTTTGACATAATTAATTGTAGCAGTGTGTGAGGGTTTGATCACTAGGGTTTGCAGTGAAAATAAAAATAAAAATAAAAATATTTCAGCTAGGGTTTGGTCAAAGAAATCAGAATTCAAGGTTTTATCTTATTTTGGGATATTTCAAAAAGTTAACAATCTATTTGTCCGTCGGGATAATTTATATTTGATTTGGCTCACTGTAGTGTCCCATAGTTGGGTTATGTTCTTTTTGTGTAGAGGGAAACCCAAATATTTCGCAAGAATTCCCTTGTATTGGTATCCCAAGCAATATAGGATAACCCTTTTACATCGAGGAGGGATATTTAGGAAGACACAATGGGATTTGGTCTGATTAACTTGCTTTTTGAAAGCTGATTGATAGTTGTTTACAAGTTTTCACAAATTGCTGATTTCTTTTACAAGATTGGAAAAAGGTAGTGTCATCAACAAAGTGAAAATTTGAGTACTTGTGACCATCTTCCATGGCCAACAACCTGAACACTCTAGCTTAATTTTTGGCAGCCCCAATTGATCTACTGAGAGTTTCACTCATTAAGATAAATAGGTAAGAGTGTCTCCCTATTTGAGTCCTTGAGTCGCTTTGAACAACTTTCCCAAATTCCCATTGATTGAAACACAAAAACTATGTAATCCATTTGATAATTCGCTCATGAAAGCCAAAGGCTTGAAGAGTTGTGACTATCAAATCGCAGTTACATTTAACAAAGGCTTTGGAAATGTCAATTTAATCATGATTCCGGGTAGTCGCTTAGTTTTGAGTAAGTGAAAATTTTCCCAAACATCTTTGATTTTGTCTTTTCTGGGACAAAGGTTGATTAAGAAGTAGAGATTAACATCCTGAGTAAAGGTTTTATCTTTGAAGCTATCAATTTGAAGATGATCTTGTTGACCATGGTGTAGAGAGCAATTGGCCAATACTGATCCATTTGTTCAGCTTGTGCCTATTTAGGAATTGGACCCAAAGTTGTGGCTTTATGTTTTTTAAGCATTTGCTTATTATGTCCCAATTCCTCAACCACAACAATAAGGTTCCCTTTCAACAACTCCCAATAATGTTACATGGAAATTTGCGAGAAATCTATTTGGCTCGGTGCACTTATCAACCCAGAAAGAGAAATCAATATGCTTGATTTCTTCTTTAGTAGCTGGACACAAAATGTTGTCATTTTTGGGGTTCACGGGTGGACATATATGTTGAAGAATCTCTTGTTGAGCCGTGTGTCTGTCACTGGTAGCATGAGTTTCCAACAAGACTTTCTGGAAATAGGTAGTGGCATAGTCCACTATATCGGAATGTGTGGTGATGAAATGTCCCTTTTAGGGTTGACATTAGATCAAAGGGGTTTCCCAACAATCCCTAACACCACATGTGCAAATTCTGATTTAAATGTATCAAACCCTAGCCAAACAAATATGAAACTCTGATTATTAATACTCCAAAGTCTAGCCAAAAGGATGAATGTTGGAATTGAACAATTAGGGCACCAATAGAATATTTTAACCTCAAATCTTCACTTATAAATTTTGAATAATATTACCACAACAAATACCTTTTTTTATTGATTTTTCTAATGCATATTTAGCTAGATAAATACTGCTAAAATTTAGCAGAAAATTATCAAATATTTACATCTGTAATTTGGGCATAAACAAGCCTCAAGTAGGTCAATATAGACCCCAAAGGGGGCTGCCCTTCCTTTAGGAGCAGATCACTGTCCTCCCACATAGTCGCAGCCCTAGAAATCACAATATCCAACCTCCAAAACCTGTGTTGCACCCTTAATTGATGTTTGCTGGCCTTCTTGCAGCCCTAAACCAAATCACCAACCTTGGAGAATGAGTCCCTTGCTGCCACGTGCCAAGAATGGTGAATATTCTACCCTAATCAGGTAGAAATTCTGTCAAATCAGATCTAATGAAGCTCAATACAACCTCTGAATGAGGATGCCCTAGTTGAATGTAAGGGTTTTTGTCCTTACTACAACTTCCATTGAAGGGTTTTGTCCTCAATGGATAAGTTACATTTTTGTGCTTAAGCTTACAATTTCCATTATCAAAATCATGCATGCCTTCCAAATGATCCTCCTCTCTCTTTTATATCCATTCCCTCAAGGGGTGCATTCCATTTTAGAGGGAAGACCTTTTTCAAATATTAAAAAGAACACTCCTTATAATCCACTTAAAGTGGCTTCAGTGCCCTTGACCCTTAAAAGACCACAACTTAAGTGAATTTTTTAACAATAAAGTACTTTTACAAATGCTCTTAAGAAACCCCAAGTGTTTCCCTTATTCTTTCTTTTTCCTTTAGCCCTTGGGAAACAAATCAAGGCTAAAGGTCTTGAATGGCTCCTCGATCAAAAGCGGGGCATGACAATCCTCCCCGTCCAAAATTGCTTGTCCTCAAGCAATAGCAACATCCAGGGGGTTATCCCAACTATTGGCTTCACATCAATCATGTCCCTTGCCTCCTTCCATGGGAGGAAAGCCTCACATTGAAGCCTTTTTCTACTGTCCCTGAAGAAATTTGGCTGCCATATGTGTTGGGAACAAAAATACCGCACAATGTAGTCCTTCCTTTTCCAAATGAAAGGTTGCCATGGCTGTACCTTCCATTGTTAGGCAAGGACCAGCCATTAGTACTCTCCGAAATAGCTACCAAGGTCAGTCCTTTTCCAAATAAGTGGCTGCCCTTGTTGTAGCTTTCATTATGGAACATATAACAGCTGTTAGTCCCCTTAAAACTGTTCTTCAAGCACACAATTCCAAACACCCTAAGGGCTGTTAGCTTCCTCAAAAGGGCTGTAATCCAATCTTCCACTATTATACTCGTGCTCCCTTATCTGGAAGGGAAATATTCTCAAGGTACTGCTGTGTTTGGAGTTAATAGGGCTGTGATCTTGTAATCTGAACTATTCACTGTATGGATGGGCTGTACCTTCAAAAATCAGGTACAAATCAGACCCGGTAGGGGGTGGAAATGTGTCAAAATAGTCACAATCCAGTCGTAATGGTGATCCTGCACATAGAACAATTATGTTAGTAAAAACAAGAGTGTTTAGTAACACTTTTCCGCAGACTTTACCATGCTTTAAAAACATGGTTTTAGATTTTCTTCCCTCATGGATTCCCCAAGGTTTGTTTATGTTCATCCATATATGGCTGTAGCATGATATTTCCTTTCTCCAAATCACTCCTTCCATGGCTGGAAACCCTCTCAACTTGGCTACAATCCATCCCTCAATGCCTGTCCTCATATGACCCTTCATTTGGTGGGAAAGGTTCCACAAACAATGTTGTACTTGACGTTTGGGGGCTTGTAATTGAAGATTATAGCCTTGTGCTTGCCAAAAGACTTGAAGTTATTCACTCCCAATTCATCCTTAGGGAGTTCCCTCATACATCTCACCCTTAAAGAACATGCCATGAGCCTACAACTTATTTTAGAGAGCCTGGAAGAGTCATGAATAGTATGATAGGGAAATATAACATGGCTGCCCCTTATAGCAATCTCCCTTTGTATGTGTACCTTGGAATGGTGGCTCCTTGGGAATGAACCCCTATACCCCTTAAGGCTCTCAACGTACCTTAAAGCTTCCTCATCAAACCAAAGGTGTGGCTTACCAATGAAATAAACAATTTTGAAGAACCTTGGAAACATACCTTTTGTGTGGATACCTTGGCGAGGTGGGCAACCTTGCCATGATGCCCAAATGAATGTCCATTGCTTATCCTCTTGCTGCCCTTTTCAAACATGCCCTTCGTATACATCATGAATGCATAAAGTTTGAGGTTTTTTTCCCTCTATGGTGCTGCTCCTATCATGTCTTCCTCTCCTTATGAGTTGAGGATTATTTGTAGCCATCATACCAAATTTTCCAAAATTTATTGTGCCTGAATGGAGCTGGCTTTCCACCAAACTTTTCAACCTTCTTGTACATCCATAGTGCTGACCTGGTACACATGTTTCAGAATTTGTCCCTTCACAATTTTCAGAATTTGCAATGTATTGGACATCTGATTTTGCACAAAAACCTCAGAATTTTCTGAGTATGTTATGGGCCTATTCCTCATAACCATTTCCAATTTCCTTATTCCGTTCACTAGCTGAATTTTTACCCTATGGAAGAGCTGTTCTTGAATCTTCCTTTTCAGAATTTACAATGTTGCTAAAACATGAAATTGAGGGGTCTTTAACATACCTTAGTGGCTGTCCATACTCAGATTTGGCCACTCCCTTAGCCCCTTTGGACGAACAACACCTTCCAACATTCATATATACATCATTGAGAACTAGAAAGAAGGAATCCATGCCCTTTTTATTACTCCAAGTGCCATTCATTTCATCATTACTTTCATATGGTGGTCCATGATGATGGCAACCTTGCCATTGGGCGCTAACCAATATCCAAATCGCCATTGGCTCATTTTTTATTGTATATGTTGCCCTTTATAACAGTTCACCCTTGATGCCATATTAGTAAGCAACAATTTTGAAACACTCTCATACCTTTGGCTGCCCATAACTTGTCCACTCTTCGTAACACCTTCAATATCTTTTGCTTCAGAATTTAGAAATGCTTCCTTCAAGGCATGTTTTTCTAAGAGGGGCTGAACATACATATTTCGGCATTGCTGTTCTAAAAATGAGAATGTGAGATTTACCTTGATCCTCACCAAACCATTCGAATCCCTTATGCACCAACAAACTTGGACTTGAATTGGAAAATCTACATGCTCACAGCTACAACTTGTGTTTTTGGCTTCAATACACATCATAGAATGCCTCCTACGAACATGCTTATCAAGATTTGGAGTGGTTTGCATGCTCTTCAACATGCTCTTCACCCTATCTTTCCTTTCCACGACCCAAAGGCCTTGCCAACTCCTTGCATGGGTGTCAAAGAACTTAGAATTTGTATGACAACAATACTAAGCTTGTAAGTCTCCCCTGGATCCCACATCCATATTGAGAATTTCTAATTCCCCAACCTTAGACTCTCTTGGAGAAATTGCTTCCTCCATTTAGTGCCCTTCATCTTGTCTTCATTCTTGACATGATCTTCGTGATGACTAAAATAGTGTAAGCAAATAGTAGGAGGGTGATGCAACAAATTCTTGTTATAAGAATAATTAAATTGCTTATCTTCATATGCTGTTCTGAAAATTGCAGCAAATAGAAAATGAACAATAGCATTTGGAATCTTGGCTTTGACCTTCAACTTCTCTTCCTCAACATGCAAAATGGATTCTTCCATTTTAGTGCCTATGCCTTGCAACTGTTGAACTTGTTGGACAACTTTTGGCTGTCCCAAAATGTCAGAATTCTGTAACTCAAAATTTTTTCCATTTGGCTGCCCCTTATTCAACTGAAAAGTGTCATTTTGCTGTCCCATAAATTCTGAGACTTCTTGTTTTGAAATTTTAGAATTTTGTACCTCACAATTTTCAGTACTTTGTTCCCCTTTGGCTGTCCCAAATTTTCTGATTTGTGAAACTCAGAAAATTTCACACTTGGTTCCCCCAAAGTGTTGCCCTTTTGCTGCTCCAGCAAAAGGGCTTCAAGATACCAATTTTCTGCTGTTCACTAACTCTTTTCAATTTTGACTTTGTGCCCTTCTTTGGTGATGAATCCTTAAGGAAAGTAGCTAATGGCTCTTTCTTCATCACAAGGGCATATTTCTTTTCCTCTTCTACATGCCAAGCATGCTTCAAATCTCCTTGTGTAGCTTTTGGAGTTGACTTTGTTCCAATCCTAACTCGTTCTTCCTTCAATTATCTTGGAAGCGAGGTAGATTGGAATGACCCAGGTAAAAAATTGCTTGTGACCTTTGGTGCTTGAAAACTAATGTTTGTCCTTGGAAGGCTCCCTTCACCGTATAGATTTTTCATGGTGTGGATCATTTTTGCCATCATATCATTCAATCTTTCTTGCACTTGGATAAGCTTCTCCAATCTAGCACCATCCAAAAATCTAAAATCCATTTATCTTTCCTTTTGTCATTGTTTGACCTTATAAACTTTCAAACCCCACAATTGGCCAAGAAATTGGCTCTGATACCATTGAAATGTCCCTTTTAGGTCTGAAATTAGATTAAAGGGGTTTCCTAACAAAACCCTAATACCACATGTGCAAATTTTGATTTAAATGTATCAAACCCTAGCCAAGCAAATATGATTATTAAATTATTAATACTCCAAACCCTAGCCAAAATGATGAATGCTGTAATTGAACAATTAGGGCACCAATAAAATATTTTAACCTCAAATCTTCACTCATAAATTCTGAATAATATTACCACAGTAAATGCCTTGTTTTATGGATTTTTTTGATGCATATTTAGTTGGAAAAATATTGCTAAAATTATCAAAAAATTATCGAAGATTTACATCTGTAATCTAGGCATAAACAACCCTCAAGTAGGTTAATATAGACCCCAAAGGGGTCGCCCTTCCTCTAGGAGCAGATCATTGTCCTCCCACACAGCCACAACCCTAGAAATCACAATATTCAACCTCCAAAACCTGCGTTGCACCCTTAACTAAGGTTCGTTGCCCTTCTTGCAACACTAAATCAAATCGCCAACCTTGGAGAATGAGTCGCTTGCTGCCACGTGCCAAGAATGGTGAATATTTTGCCTTAAACAGATAGAAATACTGCTCAATCAGATGTAATGAAGCTCAGTGCAACCCCTGAATGAGGACGTCCTAGTTGAATGTAAGGGGTTTTTGTCCTTACTCCAACGTCCATTGAAAGATTTCGTCCTCAATAGATAAGTTAAGCGTTTTCGTGCTTAAGCTTACAATTTCAATTATCAAAATCATACATGCCCTCCAAATGATCCTCCACTCTCTTTTATATCCATTCCCCCTAGGGGTGCATTCCATTTTGAAGGGAAGACCTTTTTCAAATATTAAAAAGAACACTCCTTATAATCTACTTAAGTGGCTTGGGTGCCCATGACCATTAAAAGACCACAACTTAAGTGAATTTCATAGCAATAAAGTACTTTTACAAATGTTTTTAAACCTCATATGTTTTTGTTCTTTCTTTTTCCTTTAGCCCTTGGGAAACAAATCAAGGCTAAAGGTCTTCAATGGCTCCTCGATCAAAAGGGGGACATGACATGTGATAACCTCCCCATTTGTAGGTTTTTGCTGGTAACAAGAGTTGAGATGCTTTTTATTCAAGATTGACATATGAAAGAAGTTGGTGTTTTGGAATCCCTAAAGTGTCCATTTTTCTCTTGATTGTTGCCTTCAACATTGTTCCTTTCTGGTTTTGTAGTAGTCAATTGTTGTATAAGTGATTGCTCTTGGGCAACTATGTGGGTTTGGTGAGGCCATTCTCTTGGATGTCCTTCAAAACCACCTTGATATTGGCAGAGATGGTAGAAGTTTGTTGGCTTGGATTATCAAACTCAGTTCTGCTCCATATTTTTTAACTAGGTTTTAGGAAACATTGCCCTTGAATTTATAGGTTTTCCTGCCCTAGATAATTTAGCACCATTCCATCATTCTTCTATTTTGCAATTTCCGTTCGGATGAGATAACAACATCTTGCTCAAATCCAAATTGGGGGCTGCTCCATGAAGTGGTTGTTTTCTGAATGCTTATAGTGATAGACCAATGATTGAGCACATTATTTTCATTGATTTTAGCTACAATTTGTTTGATAGGAGAGATCCAAAGCTCGGAGATAAGAATTCAATCTGATTTATCTGAGATGTAGTTTTTACCTTTTCTTTTGTTGCACAAGGTATAGAAGCCTTGCACAAAAGTCATGTCAATCAAGGTTGTTTTCTGTTCTAATTGTGAGATAACCTCTGCTGTCCTATGGTTGTATCTCGTGCCTCGGTTCTCAATACCATCAAATTTGATGGTATTGAAGTCACCCTTAATCAGAAGGGAAGAAAAAGAGAAGACCAAAATCCATCGTTGGAGCTGATTAAGAAGACCAACCATAACCGTATGATTTCTGCAAGGTGAATTCAACATGCAGTTTTGTGTGAGACACACACACATGCACACACATACATACATACCTATATATATAGGTATGTAGGTAACACAAAATTGCATGTAGAATTCTTGAGAATAAAAAACAACAATCGCTCCCTGGGGAAGAGATTGATGGGAGGATAGAATTTTCATATATATATATATATATATAGGTCACACGAAGCTGCGTGTGAATTTTTGAGAATAAAAAATGGCAATCAATCCCTGGGGAAGAGATTCATTGGAGGATAGAATTTTCATATATATATGTCACACAAAACTGCATGTTGAATTCTTGAGATTAAAAAATGGCAATCAATCCCTGGGGAAGAAATTGATTGGAGGATAGAATTTATATATATATATATATATATATATATTTGTCACACAAAATTGCAAGCTGAATTTTTGAGAATAAAAAACAACAATCAATCCCTAGGGAAGAGATTGATGGGAGGATAGAATTATCCCTATTGAGTATCGAACCTATTGTTAGGACGTAAGCCTCAATGGATTGTTAGTGCCATATCAGCCAAGAGATCCAAGAAAATTCTGTTAAAGTGCATCTCATTCATCTCAACCAAGGATTACCATGGAGACTTTCCTTGTGTTTCTATCTCTATAGCAAGAAACATGACAGCTAACAGTGTCCCATGGACATGGTCCCTAGCCTAATTCTTGGTGTTTCCCCTAGGCTAAGGAAAATAGAATAAGCATGAAGCACATATCACCCTCCTTGAAAGGTAAAAGTGAAGATTTCACTTAAGTTGTTCTATTTTTGCATTAAGGAGGGCCCTTTTGTGACTTAAAGGACATAAAGTACCTTTAAGTGGGCTTTAAAAGCTAAC
Source organism: Torreya grandis (assembly GCA_037957365.1). Taxonomy (NCBI): domain Eukaryota; kingdom Viridiplantae; phylum Streptophyta; class Pinopsida; order Cupressales; family Taxaceae; genus Torreya; species Torreya grandis. The sequence goes on from JARHVA010000495.1 coordinate 1,565,209, forward strand.
CGTCCTTTATGATCTTAACTCTACATTGATAACTTAAAAGGGTGAGTATATAAAGGGAGTTTGGAACTCAATTGAAGGAATGCTATTTTTAATAATTGAATTTGTAAGCTTGAGCATGAAAATGCTTAACTTAGCCATTGAGGACGAAACCCTTGCATGGAAGTTGGATTAAGGACGAAAACCCTTACATTCAACTAGGGCATCCTTATCTAGGGGATTGCACTAAGTATCATTGATTTTCTTTGCAACAAAACATCATTTATGAACAATGAATACACAGGTAGTGCCTAGGGTTTGAAAGTCAGATTGTAGAAATTGGCAGTTTTGAGGCCTACAAGCGCAGTGAAGTGTTTGGCAAGGGCAGCGAAGTGTTTGGCAAGGTGTAATATTCCAAATCGAAATATTATACGTTATTTTGGATTTCTCGGAATTCCTTTTTAAAGTTCGAAATAATAATATTCAATGAATATAGAATTATGTTCTTATTAACAAGATAATAAATTTATATAACAAATAATGTTGTATAATGATCAAATATGCAATGCGGAATTCTGGTTATAAATATTCTAATAGAGAACTCTCAAAGGGTTTCGTCCTTGAGGGGTTGATATCAAGGGGTTTCGTCCTTGTATCTAATAAATGAGGGGTGTCGTCCTCAATTATAAAAGAAGAGGCTGCTGCCTAAATTTCTAATAAGGGAATGGATGTCAAATCTGAATATATATCCTTTTCCTTCACCAAGTTCTTATAAATACCCTTCATAGCTTTGCATCAAATGATGTGTCTCATTTCCAAAGTGATGTGTCTTTTCATCAAATGGGACGACTTACATTAATATAACTTCTATTCCTTGCATTAAATGTGGCGCTCCTTTCCATATGGACTACTTAATTTAATTGCTGCTTGTTTAGGCGATTCCATTGGTGATTTATTTACATTAATGCAATTCATGTTTATGGTCTCCTTTGTATTTGGAGATATTATAGACCTCCCTTCTTCAGATTGCTTGTTCTCAAGTAATTTTGAACGCGATAATACACTCCACAACAAACTATAATCTGCTCCAAGCTTAGATGTTTCTTTCCCCATCCTTGCATAACTAATTGCATTATTATTAGTTCTCTCTTGCAATGGTGATTTATTTACATTAATGCAATTCATGTTTATGGTCTCCTTTGTATTTGGAGATATTACAGACCTCCCTTCTTCAGATTGCTTGTCCTCAAGTCATTTAAAACCCAATAATAAATTCCATAACAAACTATAATCTGCTCCAAGCTTAGATGTTTCTTTCCCCATCCTTGCAGAACTGATTGCATTATTATTAGTTCTCTCTTGCAAGGGATTTTTACAATTGTTTTTTCCCGGATCCTAGAGCCTTCTGCCATTATAACCATTGCTGTATTATTAATGGGCTCTTGGTTGAGCATAAGGATCCTGGGACCTTTACGTACTCCAAATTGATCATTTCTTAGGCTGCTAATGACTTGTTCAAGCTCATTTGTCACCAAATCTGCGTTTAGAATCTTCATTAATAACTCACCTCCACTGTCCACGAAGACAAAATCTTTTCTATGTTATTATGGAGACCAAGCAATGGTTCATCTTTGATAAAAGATTCATACCTGTTTTCATTGTGATAATAAGACAAATTTATGGTTGTCATAAGATGATTCCAACGTTTGTTTGGCTGTTCAAGTTCAAGAACCATCACCTCCAACTCAGGGTCACAGAATTCTTTGAGTGATGCTGTTGGGATGTTTTTCAACATTGAATAGTTTACTTCCACTGGCTGCTCCTGCAACTCAAGGTTGTTGCCTAAATCATTGTCAACCATCCAAATTTAATGCTCCTTCAGTAGTTGCTCCGTGATGACTTGTTTGACCGAATTTCGCTGCCATTCATCTTCCTCTGGTACACATTTCCCATATAAACGACAAAAATCTTTGAATGTCAATTCATCCGTTATCATAAGATTAAAATTCAAATATTTATTGTGACATGCATTGATATCATTGAAAATCAACTCGGCCTCATCTTCTTACTGTATTGGTTCCTCTTGTTGAAGGAATGTGGGCATGTTGGGCATACATAAGTCCTTGATGTGCCCATGACCATTAAAAGACCACAACTTAAGTGAATTTTATAGCAATAAAGTACTTTTACAAATGTTTTTAAAAAACCCCAAATGTTTCCCTACTTTCTTTTTCCTTTAGCCCTTGCGAAACAAATCAAGGCTAAAGGTCTTCAATGGCTCCTCGATCAAAAGGGGGACATGACATGTGATAACGTCCCCATTTGTAGGTTTTAGCTGGTAACAAGAGTTGAGATGCTTTTTATCCAATATTGACATATGAAAGAAGTTGGTGTTTTGGTATTTGGGGATATTACACAAGGGCAATGAACCCTCTCCTAGGGTTGGCGTCACATTTATGAGTGTTGGTGGACTGGTTAAGGGCTGCTAAGGGGCAGCAATTCATTGCTGTAGTTGGGCGCCCCATTTGGGGTTTGAATCTTTCACTTGGAAGGGTCAAACTTGACCTATTTGGAGTTCTGAAATAACAATCATTTTGCTGGTATTTTTTTATTATTTTTACAGCCATTTTCTGAGGAAAATTCATGTTTCAGTATATATTTCATGGGCTGTAATATTTATCAAATTCTCATAATTTGTAGAGGCATAAAATAAGGTTTGGTGCCCTAAATTCTGAAATATAAGTGGGCACTATTGGCTGTATTTATTTGATAATTTTCTTATATATTTGAGGTGGATATTGAGTCTATAACAGTAATTAATTAATCACTTTTCAATATATTGGCACCTAGGGTTTCAAGGCAATTTGCTAATTCAAGGGTTGATGCTTGATTGTTTACATAACTTGTTATGATGGTTTGCCATACCTTTGTATGTTTTTGGAGCATCTACTACAACTAGGGTTTGTTGTTTTTTCATAAATGTAATCTTAGATTGTTAGGGTTTGCTTGAAAATCCATAATCTCAGATATGTCCCAAGTTGGGGACATTACAGTGGTATCAAAGCCAAATTCTTGGCCAACTATTGGGTTTGAGGGTTTCATGTCAAACAATGACATGTGAGATATGGACATTACAAGGTTTGAGAGATCCACTCAAGCTCATGAAAGGAAGGAACAACTTTCTATTTGGACAGATTTGATGGAGATTTATGAGTATGACATACCCACCCCCTTTCAGGAAGGAGATGGACCTTAAGGATTTTGTATCATGGAAAAGAGGTAAGGGCAGTACTTGGATTCGACAGAAGTTATTTGATGCTTTGAGGAAGATTGTTCTTCCCACACTCGGTGGTCCTACTAACATTTTAGCTAGGGCATGGATTGATAAATTGGGTACATACTTGGAACTCATTCCATGGAGGTAGAGGAAGCCTATAGATTCATCACAACACATTTAGAAGGGGTTGCCCATGATTGGTGGCACCAAGGGTTGATAACTCAAGGGCATCACTTCATAGACAACTATGAGGAATTCAACAAGAGGCTCATATAAAAGTTTGATGGGGTTAGTCCAAAACCTCACTTTGAAGAAAAAAAAAACACATTGGGTCAGCCAAATGTTGAATCTTCTGGAATGCATAAATCAAAAAATTTGGGGCAGCCAAGTAGTGAAATTTCTGAGTTTTACAATTTAGAAATAGTGGAGCAACAAGAAGTTGTTCAACAACTTCATGAGCAATCAAAAAAACAAGAGAGAGGAAAGTAAAGAAGAAGAAAAGTCCATTTTGCATATTGAGGAAGCAAAATTAGATTTTTTTATAAATAAGCAATTGGGTCATCTTCTTGATGAGTGCTCATTATTTTCCCCTCGCGCTTGGGACTTTCAATATTTTGATTGTAAAACTTGTGCTAACAATAAAGTGGAGTTGAAAGGCACTCAATGGGGAAGAAAATTCTTCCAAGTGAATCATAGGGATAAGCATGACAAGTTTCTAACATGTTCGTGGGATTCAAGTTAGCCCTACAAGCATGATTTTGTTATTGTGTTATGTTGTGAAACAAAGGACAAAGCTTGGAGCCTCAGAGAAAGGGGCATAAGCAAGAAGTACCATGATCCAAGAATCAAAGGAAAGGCTATAAGCAACACATTCACTGCCGTTCCCCACATTTTAAGTTTGCTTTCCCTAAAAAATTTTGTTGCCATGGTGAGTGTTGGTGTTCTAGATTTGCACCCTAGTTGCGTAAGGGGATTGTTCAAATCTTCCTACTCAAATCTAGTCCAACATGGGATTGATCCTAGGTTGTGGGTATCCTAAGTATGGATCAGACATCCAGAGAAGGCCGACTTCCTTATGGATCTATCACCTATACTAAACCTAAACTAGCATTTGCTTGGAAAAGGAAGAGAGATTTTGACAATAACTTATAAAGCATGTAAAAATGATGATGCACCAATGATTTGATCACTCCAACTCACACAAAACACACTATGAGACACTTTTAAGACCAAAGAATATCAATCTCACATAAATATTTCAGAACAAGGCATTAATCAGTTACCAAATTAGCAAGAGAGGGCAAATATCCACTTTCAAACCAGACAATAAACTATAGATTACATTTATAATGACCTGTGAGAACTATTAAGCACTTGTTGAAGGTGAGAAAAACTTAGATATAAGCAAGGAACATACATTCACTTAACCATAGTGCATAAATTCATAGAACACACTTCAATCTGGCTTAAAAAAATATGAAATTTAGTTTTTATTGCATCAAAGAGGTGTCACAGTACAAATTTCGGCAAAGTCTGGTCATACCAAAAAGAGGGATAGAGGGATCAATTTTAAGGCTTGGAAGCCTTTATTTATAGAAAAGAGAAAGAGAGAGAGAGTTGTGCATTGGAAAAGGCCCACCTGCTTTCGATAGATTAGCACTCTCGAGGACACTGACTTAGGATCTTATCAACAAGGAACAAATTTTGTAAAAGAATTAAATGTCCATTGCCCTTATCCAACCGCCAAGTCTCTTCTTGGAACTCCATGATATCATCTAATGATTTGCTGACAAGGATCATGTCTTGGAATTGACAGAATTATGCCACATCTGCTTTGGGTGGCCATCTGTATCTGGGCATTGAAAAGTGACCCTGATGATAGGCAAGACATGTCTCCCTATGATCACGTTTATATCTGTATTTATTCCAACTCAAACTTGGGTCCATTCTATAGATGAAAACCAATCTTAGATCATTGGTTTTCACACAGTCGCAACTTTCATGAAAACCTACTAACTGCTTGACCTTGCTTTACAAACACTAGTCTCTGTATTAGGTCCAAACGACCTATTTTACCCAAATGGAGCTTCGCTGGCAATGCTTTGTCCCGCTGGTTCCATCTGGATCATATCCGAGCTCTGGTTCTTTTGCATTTTAAATACCTGAGTCGAAAACTGCCTCTTCGACTTTTGTTGAAAATGTCTTGAGCTCGTTTTTGCTTGATTGGCCATCGAGAATTGACTTAGCTCATTTCATTGTGCCCAACTGTCTTTATTCTTATTGGTCTCGTAGATTCTGTTGATTGATTGACTCTACTCGCTCTGTTGATCTGCTTATTTGCGATTGAACGCGTGTCGTTGATTTGCTTGGGCCCATGAATCTGCCAGGCACTGCTCGCCGTTGGATCTTTTATAAGATCGAACGCGGATCGTTGATTTAGCTTGGATTTATCTCCGTGTCAGTGAATGTGCACTATTGGATCCCAACTTGATGATCTCGCTCTGTAGGATCATGTCCAACTTGTAGATCTTTAAGGGCTTTAACCTAGGGACCTTTTGCCCTGTTTGACTCCAACGCGGATCATTGATTTCATGTGTTAGTATGCAAACTCATATGGACCATCAGATCTTGACCAACTTTAAACCTTTTAAGGACCTTTTGAACCCAAACGGTTACTTGCCGTGGTCTGAATTTGACATTCGTGCGAACGTCTTATAGACTTCTTGACTACATGCGTGCTGCTAGATCTTTGCTTGGATTGAATGCAGACCGCCAATCTTGAACCCATTTGAATACAAAGGGCTATTTCTTGTAGCCTGAACTTTGACGTCTATGTGAAAGTATTTGACGTCCGTGTGACTGCCACTACATATTTCAAAAACCAATGGTCATCTTCTATGCTCGAATTTGACACTTGCGGGGCCGTCATGGACTTTTTGATTTCAAATGGCTATTTCCTGTTGCCTGAAATTGACGTCTGTGCAACTATCTGGGTCACAAATTTCGCGGGCTATTTCCTTCAGACCTTTCGCTGGACCTTTGTTTGGGGTACCTTTCTTGAAAAAAGACCCTTCAAAAACCTTGAACTACATTTTCTTGAGAAACGGCCATTCGAAAAAATTGTATAGGGCACTTTGCTACAGAAAGATCTTTTGGAACTTTGTTTCGAGACAATTTCCCTGAAGAAAATACCTTTAGGAAAAAATGTATAGGACCATTCCCTTAAAAAATGACCGTTCAGGACTTTTGAAAATGGACCACTTTTCTGTAGAATGACCCTTCGGAATTTCTCTTTGGTTCACTTTACTTGAAAAAGATATCCTTCGGAAAAAGTGTTTAGGACACTTTGCTTGACAAAATACCTTTTGGGATTTCTGTATTTAACTACTTCCCTGTAGAAAAGATCCTTCGGGGAAATTGTTCGGACAATTTTCTTGAAAGAAACGACCCTTAGGCTTTTTACTACCGACGAAATGTCCGAAAAAATTTACACTTAGCCTTTTTTTGATGCGGACAATTTCTCTGAAAGAAATAGGTCTTCGGGAAAATTGTTGCGAAACAATTTCTCCGAGAGAAATCTGTCTTTGTCTTTTGCTTCGAACATTTTGTCTGAAAGAATTCATATCTTCGAAAACTTTGCCTTGGAAAATTTGTCCGAAAGAAATAAACACTTTAGCCAAAAAAGAGTCCTGAAAGAAATTAGCTTAGCAAAATAAAAGTTCGAAAGAATTCACCTGAAAGAATGAACTCTTAGTCAAATAAAAGGTTCGAAAGAATTCCCAAGTAAAGACTTGCCCCGAAAGACTTGGCCCAAAAGGAGTTTTGTACTTAACTTTTCCAAGCCCTGTATATTCTTTTGGACTCATGCTTGATCCTCGAAAGCCTGGACACCTTGGAACACTATTCAGATACCTGCTCTTTACTCTACAGACCTGTCACTTAGAATTTGACAAAATACACTTTAAGCAAGCTTAAAGTGTTTCAAAAGCTTTACACTCTGCATGATCTCCATTTGATGTCACTCTTTAATTAGGATCTTGCTCCTTCCATTGAACTCTCGGACTATGCACATTTTTGGTATGTAGACCAAATTTGGTTAACAGTGAGTATTGGTCCCAGGGAGGTGTGCCCCTCGCATCCCAACACCACGGGAGTAGCTCAAGCATGTATGTGTGGAATTCCAGCCACTATAAAGGGAAGATTGAAGAGGTAAAAAGCATGCTACAGCCATAATAAGAGAAATCTAAGACAAAAAGAAAGGCCATATCATGTTCATAAGACATGATGAAGTGATGGTAAAAGTGTTGCTAAACACTATTGTTTTTTCTAATATGTTTGCTTCATGTGTAGGATCAAGAAGGAAACCGGTTGCAATGGCCATAAAGAGTGCAAGGAATGTTGTGATTCCCATACATGATGTAATGTTCCCATTCCTACGCAGGAGGCCTAGTAGGCTTATTTTAGTCTTAGCCTTGGTCATACCCAAGAGGTTAGAGACGTTGGAGGCTATTGGGTATGGGTTATTGTTACCATCTTCACTTTATGTTATATTTCATCATTAACTTAAGTGATAGGGACTAGGTGGTACTTTTTCACCATGGAGCTTCTAATTTCATGTTGAGATAACTTAAGTCATATTTTTAGCATGTGTACAAGAAAGTCACTTAAGTTATAGAATTATGCACATGGGTTCTTTCCAAAAGGGGTGTAGGGTTTCTTTTAGGCCATTGATCTTGTTTGGAGGTGATTTAATCTTGGGCATTGGATTTCCTATCCCTAAATTGGATAATGGAGATTATTTCATCTTTTTGGAGTTGGATATATATTTTCTCCTTGAGGTCATTTACGGGGTATTCACACATTCAGACTTTTGGAGCTATTGCTATTAGCAACCCTTTTGCTTTGTGGAGGTCAAATTCTGTAGGATCCCTAGCTTCGATGGTGAGAGATCCACTTCTAGTTGGTAGAACATTCTTCGGTGAGGGTTTCCAATCCATATCCCTAGCTTGTTGTTTGTGTGATTCTGAATTGGGTTTAGATTTGCAGATATAGATCATGGATCAAAGATTTATTGGCAACATTAATCAGAAATTCAGATTTAGAGAAGATGACAGCCCACCATCAACTGGGTATCCATTTATTTTCAATTTTGAGGCTGCTGTGAGTCTCCCACAAGTGGGGTGATGTAATGTCCCCTTCCAGTTGACATCTCTCAATACTTGAGATTAGCTTATTATGTGGCCCTCGTAGGCTAATATGGAGGATATAGGGTCTTGTTGAGGCATGGCTTGGCTTCAATTGTCAGAATTTCAGTTTGGCTTTTGCTCGGGGTCTTTTGGACGCCATTTGCTTGACTTACTATTTTTAGTAAGTGGAGACACTCAGTGGAGCACCCCTGCTATTTTTAGCAGTATGGTCTGGTCATATGCAGATTCAATCACTTATCATCCGACTTCAGAGGGCTTGTCATTTGGACTTCTATTGAGGGAGATATTAATATTTATTTGCCAAAATAAATATTAATTTAATTGAAGCTTATATTATAGAGTTATAATTTAAATTTATGTTATAACTTAAGTGACTTAATGAAGGGGTCGACCATCATGAAGAAGGGGCCATATTTCAATTAATTATTATAATTAAATGGGCGCCCAAACTATTGGAAAATTAAAAGTGAAATTCAATGTTAATTTAAAGGATACTTTTGAAGGAAATCAACTTGCTTGAGGAGATATAAGGTTTTCTTTTGAAGAAAATTGAGATTATTGCATTTTGAGAACATTTTTAAGGAGTTTTGAACTTGCTTGGAGAACGAGGGTTTCTACCTGCAGCAGCCATTGAAGAACGTAGTTCTTCTGCGAGCAACCATCTGAGCTGGTGAAATACTCAGTGAGCTTGGTGATTTTGGGGGGTCTCAATCAGAGGCTCTATTTGGGATTTCAATTGGATGAATTTGGTGAAGTTTGGATCAGATTTAAGAGACTGGAGTTGCAGAGTATTTTCTGATTGAAAGGGATTATTTTCAGAGGTTTTATTTGCTGCTACAGTGTCGTGAATAGTGACATGCTACAGTACTTGTGAATAGTGACGTGCTACAGTACTCGTGAATAGTGATGCACTACAGTACCATGAATAGTGACGTGCTACAGTACATGTGAATAGAGAGGAATTGCTAGTCATAGAAGACAAAGTATTCGCAGCGTCTTTTGGAGGTAAACATATGATATCTGCAGATCACAATCATATCAGGTTCATTCAATTATCGGAATTTGTCTTTTCATATTGTATTTATTATCAATAAGGCCTTGGACTCTTATTTAGTGAATGGAATAATATATGGCAATAAAAGAAGTCTCAATATTGTTCAAAATTTATTCTCAATAGACTAGTTTTACTTTCAGTATGTGTTTTTTTTTTTGTTCAAACCCCCTAAAAACATAAAAAAACTCATAAAACCTTCAAAACAAAACAAAAAAAAGTGAAGTTCAGCGGTAGAACCTGTGAAGGGTTCTTACATTGGTATCAAAGCTAAATCCTGCCATCCTGAGGGTTTAGTTATTACATGCCGCCAGAGGAGGTTGGTTCACACAGGTATTATACACGCAGAGGAGCTTTACTTGAAGGCGAATAGGGTTTAGAACCACAGCGGGTCATCATGGGTGACAGGCGTGAGGGTAGCCCATCCAGAAGCAACAGGAATAATGATGATCAGGATACCAGAGATTTCTTCCGTGCTATGGTTACAGGGCAGCAACAGATGACGCAGGCATTACAAGCACTCACTACTATGGTAGAAAGGTTGAACCCACCTGTTAGACAGAATGGGGAATAGGGAGATAACATGAGTGCTACAGGTAATCAAAGACCATAGCGGACCCATTCCAGAACAGTTGATAGGCCTACACGCCCTACATTTGTTCCGGAGGAGCCAGAAGAAGCTCCGGCAGAGGAGGCGGCAGGAGAGCCCATATTTGCAGATGCACTCATGGCTGCAAATGATGAATGAAAATTATTAGTTCCTCAGGTTCGGGAGAGGATGACCTTTGAATGCTTTGTAAATCAGAGGAGAGAGCATTACAGGTCACTCAGACAGGATAGGAGGCCTAGAGGTCAAAATAGTGAGCTGAAGAGGGCTACAAGCAAGCTTTCTTTGACTACTTTTGATGGTAGTAGCAAGATGACAGCGTAAGGTTGGATTCACAAGCTTGACACTTTCCTGGCACTGAGACCTATGACACAAGTGGAGGCAATAAAATATGCCACACTACATTTAGAGGGCGCTGCACATGATTGGTGGTACCATGGGATGGTTACCCTACAGCATAACCAGGTGACTTCATACCAGGACCTCGTGGACAGGTTGGTAGAGAGATTTGATAAGGAGGATCCAGAAGTCTACTTCAGGGAGTTGGCACAGTTGAGACAGACAGGGGGATTGGAGTATTTCATTAGTGGCTTTCAGAGGCTATCCGTTATGGTACCAGATATCTCAGATAGGAGATTGGTTGTTTTGTTCACCGAGGGATTATCTGAACCACTGAAGGGTTGGGTAAAAGCCTTTGATCCTCTTTCACTACAGGAAGCGATGAAGAAGGCACGCAACATGGAACTTGCAGCTCCATCGAACAAGTCCAATTCCAGGAGTACTTCATTTAAGGACAACAAGGGATTCAATAAAAATAGAGAGAAATCTGATTTTAAGAGTGATTTAAAGGGAAAATCAGCAGCACCCTTGGATCGTGAGACTCTTAATGATTTGCGTAGGAAGAAGCTTTGCTTCTACTGCAAGGGTCCCTATGATGCTAACCATAATTGTCCTTTGCGGCCTAAGGGTAAGGCCAATAGAGTTATGTGGGATTATTATGAGGATTTGGAATCTGAAAATTCCGGACAGCAGGAGAGTTCTGAGGAGTCAGAGTCAGAGGCTTCAGAGCCTAAGGTGGAGGCAGAGTCAAAGATCCAGCTCTAGGAGGCACGGTTGTCTAGCATACAGCAGGAGGGATCTTTCAGACTTCGTGGAGTTTTGGCTGGTCAAACAGTTATCACCCTTTTAGACACAGGTGCCACCCATAATTTTATTGATGCCAGATTTGTGGGGAGGCGTGGGCTTATAACCGAAGAGTTTGACGGTGTTCGGGTTAAGGTGGCTGATGGTTACACTCTCAAGTGTGACCGTATGATTAAGGATCTTCCTTTGTGCCTGAATAATTATGAATTCAAGGCTGATTATTATGTGGTAAATATGGACGATATTGATATAGTCTTGGGCATGAAGTGGCTTCATTCTCTTGAGGAAGTTATACTTTGCCTTAAAGACATGGAGATCCAGTTCGAGGTGGATGGGAAGACTCATATACTGAAGGCCATTCGAGACAGTAACATCAGGATTATTTCCTTCTGACGAATGGAGAGACTTATGCGTCATGACATGGTTGAGTGGGCCGCCAAGTGTACTTTGATGCCTACAAAGGAGGGACAACATAAGACCGAGTATCATCCTGACATTCAGCAGTTGAGAGTTAAGCATGGGAAGGTTTTCAGTGACCTTCCATCAGGGAGACCTCCAGATAGGGGTATTGAGCACATCATAGAGCTTGAGGAGGGCGCCAAGCCCGTCATGATTACTCCTTACTGACACCCAAAGCGGCTTAAGGATGAGATAGAGAAGACTATCAAGGAGCTGCTTGATATGGGTCACATTCGATCGAGTAAGTCGCCATTTGCTTCTTCAGTTGTTTTAGTGAAGAAGAAAGATGGTACTCTTCGTATGTGCATAGATTACAGGATCCTGAATAAGAGGACTATTAAGAACAGATATCCCATACCTCGTATAGATGAGCTTATTGATGAGCTCCATGGTGCTTGTTACTTCTCGAAGATAGACTTGAGATCGGGATATCATCAGATTAGAGTTCGTGAGCAGGTTGTTGAGAAGACCGCATTTCGTTGTCATTGTGGACATTTTGAGTTTGTGGTTATGCCATTTGGGCTAACCAATGCTCCAACGACATTCCAGTCCACCATGAACAGGGTCTTCCACTCACAGTTGAGGAGATATGTACCTGTCTTCTTCGATGATATATTGGTCTACAATGGGACATGGCAAGAGCACTTGGCTCATTTGGATACAATACTCAGCATTTTGGATAGGGAGTCCTTGTATGCCAAGGAATCCAAGTGTGATTTGGCGATGACTGAGTTGTTATACTTAGGCCATATTATCGTTGTAGAGGGAGTGCGGATGGATCCTGAGAAGATCCGTGCTATCATAGATTGGCCTACTCCTGTGAACCTTACACAGCTTCGAGGATTTCTTGGGTTATGTGGTTTCTATCATAGATTTGTCAGTAGATATTCAAGCCATGCAGCACCTATGACGGATTTGTTGAAAAAAGGTGCATTCATTTGGACTCCTGAGGCACATGAGTGTTTTGTGAGGTTCAAGGAGCTTATGACTACATGTCCAGTGTTGGCACTGCCAGATTTTACGAAGCCTTTTGAGCTTCAATGTGATGCTTCTGGTGAGGGCATTGGAGCGGTGCTTATGCAAGACAAGCACCCGATTGCTTATGAGAGTAGGAAGCTCAGAGGACTAGAGAGGGTTTACAGTATATATGATAAGGAAATGCTGGCCATAATGCATGCCTTGGCCAAATTCAGGGAATATTTAGTGGGCAGTAAGTTTTGTATTAAAACTGATCATAATAGCTTGAGGCATTTCCTAGGACAGCGAGATTTAAATGACCATCAGCAAAAGTGGGTAAGTTACAGGGATATGACTTTGACATCACCTATGTCAAAGGTACACAAAATGTTGTTGCTGACGCTCTTTCACGCCGGCCTCATCTGAGTTCTATGGTACAGATTGCAGAGGTTGGAGGCACTTGATTGTGGCAGAGTATGCCAAGGATACATGGGCATCTGGCATTGTTGAGGGATCTATTGTGGATACCAGGTACACACTAGTAAATGAGTTGATCATTTACAAGAACATGATTTTCTTGATCCCAGGGTCAGAGATGAACACCATTCTGCGAGCTTTCCATGATGTACCTATAGCAGGGCATCCGGGGTACTTTAAGACATACAGACAAGTTCGGGAGAGATTTACATGGAAGGGGCTTAAGGCAGATGTTCTTCAATATGTGCGAGAGTGCCTTGTTTGTCAACAGAACAAGCAGGAGAACACATATCCGACAGGGTTGTTGCAGCCACTTCCGATTCCTGATAGGAAGTGGGAATGGCTGTCGATGGATTTTATTTCGGGCTTGCCTAAAGCCTAAGGACGTGATTGCATATATGTAGTTGTGGATCGGCTGACGAAGTATGCCCACTTCTTTCCAATCACCACTACTTACACAGGTAGCAGAGGTATTTTTCTGTGAGGTTTTCAGATTACATGGGTTGCCTCAGAGCATAGTTAGCGACAGGTATAGTCGGTTCCTGAGTCACTTTTGGCAGGAGGTGTTCAGACTTTGTGGGACTAAGCTTACATCGAGCACTAGTTACCACCCGCAGATCGATGGTCAGACGGAGATAGTGAACAAATGGGTGGAAGGCTACCTCAGGAATTACATAGCAGGGCAACAAAAGGCGTGGGTTAAGTGGATATACTTATGTGAGTATTGTTACAATACCACTTACCACATGACCATTCAGATGTCCCCATTCATGGCGTTGTATGGGTATGAGGCGCCTAGTTTTCTTGATTTGCTACTGAGTGACAGTAGAGTGCCTAGTGTGGGAGACTTATTGCAGGAGAGCCAAGACATTATGAGGGCTCTTAAGGAGAATATTGCTAAGGCACAAAATCAGCAGAAATAGTATGCAGAGCAGAAGAGGACCGAGAGATCTTTTGAGGTGGGAGACATGGTATATCTCATGTTGCAGCCCTATCGACAATCTACTCTCAGGAAGAGTGGATCAGAGAAGCTCAAGCCACGGTACTATGGTCCTTTCAGGATTGTTAGGCGTGTTGGAGAGGTGGCTTATGAGCTAAAGCTTCCAGCAGATAGTAAGGTCCACAATGTTTTTCATGTGACACGCCTCAAGAAGGCGTTAGGACATCGTGTGGTACCTTCAACAGTATTGCCTCCCTTAGATGATGAGGGAAAGTTGATTTTAGTACTTGAGTCTATCCTGGAGTACATAGAGAGACAGCTACGCAGGAGGACCATCAGGGAATATCTAGTGAAGTGGAGAGATTTGCCAGTGGAGGATGCTACGTGGGAGAGTGAGGAGATTTTGCAGCATCCTGAGTTGAGATTGCTTGAGGACAAGCAATTTCAGGAGGGGCAGATTGTAATGTCCCCTTTTAGTTGACATCTCTCAATACTTGAGATTAGCCTATTATGTGGCCCTCGTAGGCTAATATGGAGGATAAAGGGTCTTGTTGAGGCATGTCTTGACTTCAATTGTCAGAATTTTTCAGTTTGGCTTTCATTCGGGGTCTTTTGGACGCCATTTGCTTGACTTACTATTTTTAGTAAGTGGAGACACTCAGTGGAGCACCCCTACTATTTTTAGCAGTATGGTCTGGTCAAATGCAGATTTAGTCACTTATCATCCGCTTCAGACGGCTTGTCATTTGGACTTATATTGAGGGAGATATTAATATTTATTTACCAAAATAAATATTAATTTAATTGAAGCTTATATTATAGAGTTATAATTTAAATTTATGTTATAAGTTAAGTGACTTAATGAAGGGGTCGACCATCATGAAGAAGGGGCCATATTTCAATTAATTATTATAATTAAATGGGCGCCCAAACTATTGGAAAATTAAAAGTGAAATTCAAAGTTAATTTAAAGGATGCTTTTGAAGGAAATCAATTGGCTTGAGGAGATATAAGGTTTTCTTTTGAAGAAAATTGAGATTATTGCATTTTGAGAACATTTTTGAGGAGTTTTGAACTTGCTTGGAGAACGAGGGTTTCTACCTGCAGAAGCCATTGAAGAACGTAGTTCTTCTGTGAGCAACCATCTGAGCTGGTGACATACCCAGTGCACTTGGTGATTTTGGGGGGTCTCAATCAGAGGCTTTATTTGGGATTTCAATTGGATGAATTTGGTGAAGTTTGGATTAGATTTAAGAGACTGGAGTTGCAGATTATTTTTTGATTGAAAGGGATTATTTTCAGAGGTTTTATTTGCTGCTACAGTGCCATGAATAGTGACGTGCTACAATACTTGTGAATAGTGACGTGCTACAGTACCCATGAATAGTGATGCACTACAGTACCATGAATAGTGACGTGTTACAGTACATGTGAATCGAGAGGAATTGTTGGTCATAGAAGACAAAGTATTCGCAGCTTCTTTTGGAGGTAAACATATGATGGTATCTGCAAATCACAATCATATCAGGTTCATTCAATTATCGAAATGTCTTTTCATATTGTATTTATTATCAATAAGGCCTTGGACTCTTATTTAGTGAATGGAATAATATATGGCAATAAAAGAAGTCTCAATATTGTTCAAAATTTATTCTCAATAGACTAGTTTTACTTTCAGTATGTATTTTTTTTTTGTTCAAACCCCTTGAAAACACAAAAAAACTCATAAAACCTTTAAAACAAAACAAAAAAAAGTGAAGTTCAACGGTAGAACCTGTGAAGGGTTCTTACAGGTGACCTACTTGGAGATTTCAGGCAACAATTTGGAAGGGTTTCAGTGGGCCTTTTTTGAAAATTTCGGAGCTGGAGATTGTTATCATCATAAAGATGCCCTAGAATTCATTTCCATCATTTTTCTATTGTTATTCTGGATATTATGGTTAACTGTATTTTTCTCTCAGTTTTTGTCATAAAATAAATAAAAAAATCAGAGCTTTGAGATTAAAATTATTTCTCAGTTGTTTATTGTTCTCCATAATTTTTCACATTTTTTTAAGCTTCTGGGTATTGTTGAAAGTGATTATTTTGAAAGATATAAATTTTTCTTTATTTCTATACCTTGTCCTAAAAAAATCAGAACTACAGTTTGTTTTTTTTTTGAAAATTTTTGAGTTTTAAATGTATCTTAAAAGGGATATCTCAGTGGTATCAAAGCCACCTTTCTTGCAACCTGTTGAGTAGTGCATGAAGGTATATTCCAGGAGGAATAAACTAGGAAAATAAAAACATGGCAAATAAAGAAGTGAAAGATCTAAATGAGGAGTTTATGAAGAAAATGTTATCAACATGGTGAAACAACATGAGACAACCAATCTCTATTTGAGCCAGTTCACTCAGAGTATGAATCAGATCAAATCTGGGAATAATAGGGAAAAGGGTGAGGACAACAATTTGTGGCAGCAATCCCCCCATTCTTCTAACAAGCCTATGAGTCTTCTTTCTTGAAAGATTCTGAAGCATCACATATGGGACAGCCAACAGATATACTTGATGAGGATTCTTGTTGGACAAAATACCAAAGTTTGAGTGAGGGTTTCAGGTCTAATATGCCATTTCCAGATTATTGTAGGATGAAGATTGGAAGCAAGCTCAAGAGAGATCATCACATGCCGATACCTAAGCTACAAAGGCGTTTGGGCAGATTTCTATTCCGCACTTTGATGGCTCAAAGAAGTGTACCGCACGTTCATGGATCCAAACGCTGAAGACCTATTTTGATTTGAACCCCATGCGTGAGGAGGATGCAATTAAATTTGCGATCCTACACCTTGAGGGAGATGCACATGATTGGTGGCATCATGGACTAGTGACACAGGGGCACATGCACATTACCACATACACGGAGTTCACACAGAGGTTGGAGGACAGATTTGATAAGAGAGACCTTGATAGGTTCTTCAGGGAGTTGACTCACTTGAGACAGATAGGTTCGTTGGATGTCTACATTGCAGATTTGTAGAGACTCAGTGATGGTTCTTGATATTTCAGAGATGAGGTTGACTTCATTATTCATAGCAGGATTGATGGATACTTTGCTGGCTTTGTGAAGGCATTTGAGCCTCCTTCATTACATGAGGACGTTAGGAGAGCTCGAGATTTGGAGTTGTCTACTCCAGAGTCTAGATTTCCACCCAGGGTTAGGCAGGATGATAGGAGACAGGACTCGGCTAGGAAGCCATTCATTTCACCAGAACTTAGGGAGGAGTTGAGACGAAAGAAACTATGTTTCGATTGCCGTCAACCATGGACACGTGGACACAATTGTTCTGGAAAGTGTTGACAGTTTTTCCCCAAAAGGAAGAATGGATTTATTCAAGCAGTTGAAGGGTTCACAAATTTGCCGATGGGTCATTTTATCGGCCAAGAGACCAGTTGCAATTTTTCCGAGAAAAAACCAAGTAAAAGGCCTAAGGAAAGAGTCCATTACAAGAATCCCGAAGGGCAGGGTACCCTTCGGAAGGGTCACTTTCAACAACCTCGAAGGGTACCTACCCTTCGGGAAGGTGAGAACATATTCGGGACCTTTGCGAAAAGTCCGGGTGCCCTACAATTTTTCCGAAAATGGCACAACAAAGAGCAACTAGCCCTTGCGGAGGGCACTTGGTCGACAAGAGGACCGTGGTGACTTTTCCGTAGGGCACATATCAAAAAGCAAAGGCACAAAAGAGACCTTCGGACAAAAGCTCCAAAGAAATTCAGAGAAAAGCCGACGGCAAAAAAAAAATCCAAAGGCTTCGGAAAAATTAAAAGGCAAAAGTAGGGAATGACTTTCTTCGGATTTTTGTCCAAAGAAATACCTTCGGACAAAAAGTCCGAAGAAATTTGGAAGACTTGAAAGTCTGCAGAAAAACAAGTGAAGGCAAAGCAAAAAGAGACCTTCGGACAAAAAGTCCGAAGAAATTCGGAGAAAGGGCCGCGCAAAAAGCCCGAGAAAATAAACCCAAAGAAGAATTCCGAAGGTCAAAGGAAGTGATCGAGATAATTCTTGCGGACATTTTGTCCGTGGGAAAAGGACTAAGAGAAAAACCCGACTAACACAAAAGCCCGAGCAAAGGGAAAAGAGAAGGAAGATATCCTTCGGGAAAAAGTCCGAAGGAATTCCTTCAGACTTTTTGTCCGAAGGAATACTTTGGAGGATAAAGCCGAAGGAAAGAAATGCCGCAGGAAATATATCCAGAGAAGAGGTTCTGAAGGAAATAAGAAAACTTCTGGTGACGTCCCGCAAGCCGTCAAATCCTGACCACGGGAAGTAACCGTTGAAACAAGGGTAAAGAAGATTCCGAAAGCAAAGCTCAATGGAGAAAATATAGACCGGATATAATTATAAAAATACATCCGAATATAGAATCTCGCCAGAAATAGACATGAACAGGCATACTAGAATAGGGTAAAATACATGCAAGCAGGGGCTATCTTCGAACGCCGTCCAAAGCTTCAGTTGACTGGTTATTAAAGTCCCGCTCGTCTCCAAATCACCTCACGCATCCAAGGGTTCAACTCAGCTTCAACTGGATTTCTGAATTCGAATGTCGAGTTGACTGTTCCAGATTTAGAGTTGACTGTTCCAGATTTAGAGTTGACTAATTGTTAAAACGCCACATCCACTAGGAGCTTTCCATGCGAAGGAGAATGATCTCTTCGACCAACTCAGCTGATCTCTTCGTCCAACTCAGCCTTTCAAACGTTCCAATTCGGCATCAAGCAGCTCACGTAGAGTTCTAAAATTAACATTGGCGTGGATTTCCATGCAAAGAGAGGCGGATGGTTCATAACAAAGACAAGTTCACTTCCTCAAGCGCAAAAAGCTTCATGCAAAGACAAAAGAAAACATATTTTATTGAAAGGCCAAGTCAGCCTTGAGTTAATCGAAGTGAATCCTTCTCTTCAAATTTTCAACGCCAATATTTGGCCTCTTGTAATTCTCTATATAATGGCTTTTAGCCTTGATTAAAAATCATCCAATCTCTTTTGGTTAGACTAGACTCTGCCATTGGTGAGTTGTGTAACCTCTTCGATCAATAGGACTGTACTTTCAGATTTCAAGCGTTGGCATAGTGTATATTTCATTCAGCAATTTGCATAAGTGGTAGATTTCTCTCCCTTCCCAAATTCTGGTTCATACCTAGTTGCTAGATTATCCTTATGCAGGTTATGTTAAAGTGTTCTTTATGCCTTTTGCTAAAGCTGTAAGTGGATGTTAGGTGGTTGCAAAGCGTCTTTTATCAGACCTCTCTCCATCGTTTTCCCTCATATTTTGGTCATTAGATCGAACCTCTCCATGAAATATTTATGCATAAGTGATTGATTGAAATCATAGGTTTTCCTTTTCCCTTGTTCGTTCAGTGTTCAAAGTTCCAAGTTGAGTGGATCAAAATTCTGGTGTATCACCCCCTTTTGATAGGATTTCCCTTTTAAGTTTTTCTTCTCCCTTTTCCACGGTAGTCCGCAGCATAGAGTAGAGATCCTAATTGATACATCATACAGGAACCAGCCTTCTCTGGAGGTTCTTCTCACTGTTGAGGCACCCACCCTCGTGAGAAGATCCCATTGTTTCAGCCGGATAGAGGACTGGCCATTTCGTGCATGTCTTCGAATCAGGGCGCAGCTCCAAGTTGACAACAGGAAGAGCAAGGCTCAATATATTGAGGTCTATTACGACAGTGATGATGAGGAAGAGGAGGTATTAGAACCTCATGAGCTTGATGATGGTGATGCATTGGATAGTGTTGATGTCGAGACTGTAGAGGAGACTTTTCCCGTCGAGACCATAGCTACATTGTCTAGTACCCCTAGGTACAAGGCATTCAAGGTTCGTGGGGTTATGAAGGGACAGCGTGTGGTGGTGCTTATTGATAGTGGGGCCACCCACAATTTCATTGATGCTACTTTGATAGAGAGACAGGGCCTACAGACAAAATATTTTGAGGGCTTCAACGTGGTGGTAGCCAATGCTGAATCCATGAGATGCACACGGAGGGTTCCATAGTTGAGCATCACTTTGGGTAACTATACAGTCACTGATGATTTCTATATTGTTGGTATTGGAGAGACCAACATAGTGCTTGGAGTGCAGTGGATTCACTCACTTGGTGAGTTTCAAACTAACTTTCAGACGATGGAGCTGAAGTTTAAGTCTGAGGGCAGGAATGTGGTCTTGAGAGGATTATCTTTAGATGCACCTAGAGTGTGTTAAGCATAGGCTTATACTGAGAGGGGGAGTGAATCAGTTTAAGATAACCTTTTAATCTTTTCAATTTAATCGACCACAACAGCCATAAGCATTCAAGATCTAGCAATTAATAACGCAAGAGAACACATGATTTACGTGGAAACCCTTTCAGGAGAAAACCATGCCAAAATATTGCTTTGATATATATAACTCTTTTACAATGTTTGCAGGCACCAACTTATTGGAGACACCAATCCCTAAACCAAGCACCAACTCGGTCAATTTGTGAGCACCCACCCATTGGAGACATCAATCTCCTTCACCAAGCACCAACCAGGCCAATTGGTGAGCATCGACCCACATGAGCACCAACCCCTAGACTATGAGGCACCGACCCCAAGCCAAATCAATTCCATCATCTATGATTGCTTCTTCAATCGAATGATGGCTTTGCTTCTCTTACACTTTCTCTCTCACTGATTTTCTCATATACTTTCTACTCTCCTCTCTTTCACAATTCTCAAATAATATTCTTCATTAAAATAAATCTACCCTTCACACTTCTTTTCTTAAGAGATATTCTATTTCATTTTTTGCTCTTCCTCCCTTCTCTCTCACACTTATATGATCCTCATTCAAATCAAATGCTTGTTATACTTCCACATCTCTTCTCCCTTATATAGCCTTTAAAGGATGTGTCCCATCCAAGAGGTACCTCTTCACCAAGAGATGTGACTGTTGACATTTTCGTTAACATTTTTATTCACTTCCGGCAACAATTCCGTTCACTTCTGGCAACAATTCCATTTGACATTTTCGTTCATATCTGTTACAATTCCTTTGACATCAATGACAATTATTCCAACAATCTCCCCCTTCGTCATTGATGGCAATCCCCATGAATTAGTATATGAACTTCCTCTTGCTGTGGTTCTCCTCCTTTGCTCCCCCTGTCTTCAATTCTCCTCCTTTGACATCAATGGCAAAGAGTTGTCCATGGTTCTCCTCTTGCTGTAGTGCTCCCCTTTTGTTTTTTCTCTCCCCCTTTGACATCAATGGCAAATGGTTATACAAACTCTCACAAGCTCATCCATATATAGCCTTCTTGATCGTTGGACTTGACAAACTGCTCACAGAGCTGCTCCTTGACTCATCTCACTCAAGAAACAAGTCCATATTTCACATTCTTCTCAAGAGACCTGAGTTAGCTCCCTCTAACTCCATGCTCCTAATCACACCACTTGAAGCCACAAACCAAAAGATAGCAACCAAAACATGCACAACTTCTCACAATATTTGACATACCTTGTTTGAATACACCTTCACCCTTGCCCAAGATTTGACAAAGTGAACCCAGGAGATGCCCACATCTCCTCTGTTACTTCCTTGATCCTCTTGCATCCATAAGAGTGATTTCTTTCTCTTAAAATCCATTTAGGCATGTCTAACTTGTTTGACTCACTAACCTCAACATCCATGATCATCTTTTCAACTCTTGTAACTGTCTTACCTTCCAACACACTATCATTAGAAACTAATAATAGGGAATCTTGACAAGGCTCATGCTCAACTGTAATAAGAGATTCTCTTTGATCTGCAGGCTGCTTAGGACTAGTATTCACTGTCTTTTCTACAACCCCTGATAACAAGAGTTTCACACAATCCTTCTTATCTGATTATTTCTCTATTGTAGAAAGTAATCCATTCTCACTCTTAGACTCAATTTGATCAACCTTTACTGTCTTAGGTCTCCAAACTTGAGTTTGGCTCTTCTCATATTTTACTCCACTTGGAAATAAGTTAGGAATATGGCCAACTTTATGACAACAAAATCAAGCAACATTTCTCATACCTTTTGCTTGAAGGTGGCTGAGATCTCTCTTTGACTAATTGTTGTTGACAAATTTTGACCCCATAGGTCAAAAAATCGTCACCCTTATCATTCGAAGCTCTACATACCATGCTAGTTTGCTTTGAAAGAGCATATGTCGATCAGAACAGTTGAAAGGAGCAAATCTTAAAGGACTTCGGGTTTTACAACAAGAAAGGTTATTCTCAAAAGGGTAAAGTCATTTTACAAAAAACCCGAAGGCCATTTCAACTTTCGGGAAGGTTCACAAAAAGCCCGAAGGGCTTGACACTTTTTCCGAAGGATTTTGCAAGTGGACCAAGACAAAGTCCGAAGGGCACATTTAAGAAGGCCGAAGGGCCATTGTCGAATTCCGAAAGGTCATTACAAAAAGACTGAGTGGACACTTACAAAAAATCCGAAGGGTATGTGCCCTTCAGAAGAAGGCAATTTCAAAATTCCGAGTGGACCGTTTCAGTTTTTCCGAATGGTATGTGCCCTTCGGGAAAGTCACTTTGCAAGGAATTTCAAAGGGTAGAATCCCTTCGGAAAAGAATCAATTACAGGAATCCCGAAGGGTATGTGTCCTTCGGGAAAGTTCAAAACGAAAAAACCCGAAGGGTTTGTGCCCTTCGGAAAATGACTTAACAGAAAGGCCGAAGAACCATTTAGAAAAGTCCGAAGGGTTAGAGTCCCTACGGAAAGGTCCACTTGGGAAATCCAAAGGGTTTGTGCCCCTTGAGAAAGGGACATTTTAAAAGCCCGAAGGGCAATTCGAAAGAAGGAATTCTTTCGGACTAAAAGTCAGAAGGAAGTTTACAATGAAATGGACCATTCCCAAAAAGATGAAAGGACTTTTCAAAAAGTCCGAAGGAATTCCTTCGAACAAATTGTCCGAAAGAATT
Source organism: Torreya grandis (assembly GCA_037957365.1). Taxonomy (NCBI): domain Eukaryota; kingdom Viridiplantae; phylum Streptophyta; class Pinopsida; order Cupressales; family Taxaceae; genus Torreya; species Torreya grandis. The sequence continues at coordinate 1,588,286 of JARHVA010000495.1, forward strand.
CTTTTGGAAGGTTTACCAAGGGGAAAGTCCGAGCAAAAGCAGAGGAGAGAATTGTTCGCGGGAAAGTGAAGATAAAAATCCGAAGACAAAATTCCTTCAAACTTTTTGTCTGAAGGAAATAAACCAAAGGAAAACGCTGTGGAAATGAACGAAGGGAAAGAAAGGGAACAAATGCTCAGAACGAATTAGCCCGAAGGGAAAGAACATAAGCAAGACAAGCCATAGAATAAACCGAAGGAAAGTGCATAAAGAAAGAAGTCTTGGACATTTTGTCCGAGAGGCAAAAGTCCGAAAGAAATAGACAAACAAATAGTCAAAAATGAAAACCATAAGCAAATGGCCCAAAGCAATACATGCACAAGAACAAGAGACAGAGTCAACATGAAATTTCATGCAAGTGGAGGTTCATTTGGAGTTGGTTGGTCTAAGTTTCAGTTGACTGTTTGTTGTATTCACGATTATCTCCTAGTTGATCTCATGCATCCAAAGGTCCAACTTAGCTTCAAGTGGAGTTCTCAGTTCAAGGTGTGGCGTGGCTTTCCATGCATGAGTTTGACTTGTCAAACATGGATCCACCTCATCCCTTCAAACGTCAACATGGCGTTGATTTCATGCATGTGCTCTTGTTTATCTTGTTAAAACTTCAATGTTCTAGTAGTTCAAATGGAATTTTAAGTTCCGCATTAACGTTGATTTCATGCAAATGAGATTGTTCTCTTGTTTCCAACAGCTCAAGAGGAGTTCCATATTTGGAGATTGGCGTAGCATCATGCATGTTAGAAGTTTTGACTCAAGCTTGAGCCCACTGTCCATTTTCAACACCAAAGAGCTTTCATGCAAGGCATAAGACAAAAATAGATTTTATTTGAAGGCTGTGATAGCACAAGTTCGACTTAGTTGATCTTCTCTTCTATTTTCAACGCCATGCTCTTGGCTGTTGTATCTTTTTCTATATAAGTTGGCTCATTAGCCTTGAATTGTATCCCTCTTTTGGCAAGATCAAACTTTGCCAAAGATTGAGTTTGTAACCTTTTTTTTTAGATTAATAGGATTGTTTTTATTTTCCAGAATGCTAGTATAGTGTATTCATGTAAGTGATTTGCATAAGTGATAGAATTTCTCTTCTTTGTCAAGTCTTGATTCTTACCTAGCAGTATAGTTGATCAATTTATGCAGGTCATGTTCTATGTTTGATGTCTCTTGGCTGAATTTACAGTGGATATAAGTCGCCTGTTAGTGCCTTAAATCAGGCCTATTCTTTCATTTCTCTCAAGCTTGGATCATCAGATAAAAACTTTTTCGTGAAATACTTATGCATAGTGGTCAATTGGAGTTAAAAGTTCAGCGCTTTTCTTGTCTAAATCAGTGTTCTTAGAAGCTCAAATTGAGTGGATCAATAAAAAAAATACAGGTGTATCACCATCATTAGATAGGATTTTCGTTCAAGTTTCTCTCTCTTTTCTCGACAGTTTGTAGCGTAGAGCAAAGATCTTAATTGATACATCAACAGGAGCTAGCCCTTAGAATCTAGAGATTCAATCCACTGATTAGGTCACCCATAGCCTATGATTGTTTCCATGTTTCGACAAACTGTGAAGGCCTGAAACTACTTTCACAGGTGTGCAAGTCTGATTGACAACAATTGCTTCTCCTCAAACGCTCTCTTGCCTATGACCAACATGATGACAAACAAAACATTGGCTATGAAAAGAATTGGAAAACTTGAAAGCATTGGGCTGCTTGATTGGTTTCTTCAATTTTCCCTTAAAACTTGCATCCTTCTCACCTTGGACTGATATCTCATGATCTTTCTCAACCTTGATTATGATCCTCTCATGTTTATCCTTCAAAGAACCTAACTCAGCCTTCAACTGATTACACTCTTCTCTTGATTTCAAACTTGAATATGCAACCTCTAGCTGATTTTTAAGATCCTGAATAGACATCTTATCTTCTTTTGCTTCTAAAGCCAACTTAGAATCCAAGATACCTACTTGTTCCTTAAGAGCCTTGACCATAGATTTAAACTATTGATTCTCCTTCCTTAATTGCTTGGCCATCTAATGCTTCAAATAATCTCCTTTAGACTTGTTAGGCCTATTCCAAAGGACTTGCTCTTCGTCTCTTCCTTCTCTCTCACACTTATATGATTTTCATTCAAATCAAATGCTTGTTATACTTCCACATCTCTTCTCTCTTATATAGATTTTAAAGGATGTGTCCCATCCAAGAGGTACCTCTTCACGAAGAGATGTGACCGTTGACTTTTCCGTTGACATTTCCGTTAACATTTTCATCGACATTTTCGTTCACTTCCAGCAACAATGTCGTTCATTTCTAGCAACAATTCCATATGACATTTCCGTTCATATCTGTTACAATTCCTTTGACATCAATGACAATTATTCCAACAGAGTGGTCACAGCCAAATGAATGGAGAGGATAGTCAGGCATAATGATGTGGATTGGGTAGTTCAGTGCTTGGTTTCAACTAAGAGCTCAAATGATGATAGGCCAAAGTATCATGTTGATGTCCAGGCCCTACTGGACAAGCACAATGCAGTTTTTAGTGTTATACCTCCAGGTGTACCCCCAGATCGAGGGTTCTAGCATGTGATCAAGCTTGAGGACAGCAAGCCCATGGTCATAAATTCTCACTGTAACCCCAAACGGTTTAAGGATGAGATTGAGAGGACCATACGTGAGCTCCTAGATATGGGACATATGAGGCTCAGTTTAGTCCCTTTGCTTCTTCAATTGTTTTGGTAAAGAAGGATGGAACCACGCATAAGTGCATAGATTACCATGCCTTGAATAAGAAAACCATCAAGAATAAGTATCTTGTGCCTCGCATTGATGAGCTACATGGTGCAATCTATTTTTCTAAAATAGATTTACGATCAGGATACCATTAGATCAAGGTTAGGGAGGGGATGTGCAGAAGACAACTTTCAGATGCCACTATGGTCACTTTGAGTTTCTTGTGATGCCGTTTGGTTTGTCTAATGCACCTGCTACATTTCATTCGTGTATGAACCATGTGTTCAACCACCACCTGCGGAAGTTTGTGTTGGTATTCTTTGATGACATTTTGGTCTATAGCAGGACATGGGAGGATCACATGCGACATCTTGTTGAGGTATTAGGTATCTTGGAGGCTAGCTCGCTATATGCGAAGGCTTTTATGTGCAAATTTGGCATGATAGAGTTATTGTACTTTGGCTATGTGATTGGAGGAGGTGGAGTCAAGGTTGACAGGGCAAAGATTCAAGTGATTTTGGATTGGCCACCGTCGAGGACTTTAACACATTTGAGAGGATTCTTAGGTTTATGTACTTACTACAGGAGGTTTGTGAAGAGCTTCTCTCGCTTGACTGCACCATTGACAAACCTGACCAAGAATGGGGCTTTTGTTTGGTCAGATTCAACACAACAGGTTTTTGATTACCTTAAGGAGGTGATGAGCTCATGTCCAGTTCTTGCACTACTAGATTTCACTCGGCCTTTTGTACTTGAGTGTGATGCATCAGGTGAGGGCATTAGAGCGGTACTTATGCAAGATAGGCATCCCATTGCCTATGAGAGTCGAAAGTTGAGTGCTGTGGAGAGGGGGTACTCAATTTACGACAAGGAGATGTTGGCCATTATGCATTCATTGGTCAAATGCAGAGAATATCTTGTGAGCAGTAGATTCATGGTTCATACAAATCACATAGTTTGAGGTTTTTCTTGGGGCAAAAGAATCTCAATGACTGCCAACAGAGGTGGGTGAACCAGATACAGGGTTATGACTTTGACATAAAATACACAAAGGGTAAGAATAATGTGGTTGTTGTTGATGCTTTATCTATGAGACCTTACCTTGATTCTATGATTAGTTATATGTCAAAGATTTCAGCTGATTGGAAGGCTCACATACTTGTTGAGTATTCCAACAGTCCATTTGCATGTGAGATCATGGATGGCATTATCGAGGATGACAGATACAATCTTGGATGACCTCATATACTACAAGGATAGGATTTTCCTTGTACCAGAGTCCAATATGAAGATCATTCGAGCAGTGCATGATAAACCCTTAGCGGGACATCCTGGGTATTTTAAGACCTACAGATACATCAGAAAGAGGTTTGCATGGAAAGGGTTAAAGGACGATGTCCTTAGCCATATTAGGGAGTGTTTGGTTTGTCAACAAATCAAGATGGAGCATACTTTTCCAGCATGACTTCTACAGCCTCTTCCTATCCCAGAGCAGAAATGGGAGAGCATATCCATGGACTTTATTATAGGCCTTCCTTCAGTACATGGGCACGATTGCATCTATGTGGTGGTTGATCGATTGATCAAGTATGCCCATTTCTTTTCTATGTCTTTTGGGCATAAGGCACCACAGTTAGCACAAACATTCTTCACAGGGGTTTTTAGGCTTCATGGTTTGCCTAAGAACATTGTCAATGACTGGGATGGCCGTTTCATGAGCACATTTTGGTAGGAGATTTTCCGACTAGTAGGTACGGAGTTGACTTCTAGTACTAGCTATCATCCATAGACAGATGGCTAGACAGAGATAGTCAATATGTGGATAGAGGGCTATTTGTGTAGCTATGTAGCAGGACATCAACAGGAATGGATTAGATGGCTACACTTGGGGGAGTATTGTTACAATACCACCTATCAAATGAGTATTGGCATCTCCCTTTCGAGCATTGTATGGGTATGATGCCTCATCGTTCGTGGACTTAGTATTATTAGATAGCCAAGCTCCCAAAACTTGTGATTGGTTACAGGAGAACCAGGATATTCTAAAGGCCCTCAAGGAGAATTTGCAGAAAGCACAAAATCAACAAAATTTTTATGCAGACAAGGCCAGGGTTGAGAGAACTTTTGAGGGAGGTGATTTGGTCTTTCTACAATTGTAGCCCTATAGGCAATCCTCACTTAAGAAGAGTGGTGTTAATAAGTTGAAACCGTGATTTTATGGGCCATACAAGATAGTACAGAGGGTTGGGGTAGTGGCATATGAGTTGGAGCTTCCAGAATAGAGTAGGATCCACAATGTCTTCCATGTTTTGTGCCTCAAAAGGGCACTTGGATAGCATATTGTGCCGTCTACAAACTTGTCATTGTTGGAGGAGGAGGGAAAGTTGGTTTTAGAACCCGAGACTATTATCGAGGTGAGGCAAAGAAAACTCAGAAACAGGACTATTACATAATATCTAGTGCGGTGGAAGGATTTGCCACTTGAGGATGCTATTTAGGAGGGAGAGCAGATTTTACAGCATCCTAGTTTGCATTTGCTTGTGGACAAGCAAATTTCGGGAAGGCAGGACTGTAATGTCCCTATTCCTATGCAGGAGGTCTAGTAGGCTTATTTTAGTCTTGGCCTTGGTCATACCCAAGAGGTTAGAGATGTTGGAGGCTATTGGCTATGGATTACCGTTACCACTTTCACTTGATGTTATATTTTATCGTTGACTCAACTGATGGGGACTAGGTGGTAATTTTTCACCATGGAGCTTCTAATTTCATGTTGAGATAACTTAAGTCATATTTTTAGCATGTGCACAATAAAGTCACTTAAGTTATAGATTTATGCACATTGGTTCTTCCCAAAAAGGGCATAGGGTTTCTTTTGAGCCATTGATCTTGGTTGGATGTGATTTAATCTTGGACGTTGGATTTCCTATCCCTAATTTGGATGGTGGAGATTATTTCATTTTTTTGGAGTTGGATATATATTTTCCCTTTGAGGTCATTTGGGGGGTATTCACACATTCAGACTTCTAGAGCTATTGCTATTAGCAACCCTTTTGCTTGTGGAGGTCAAATTCCGTAGGATCCCTAGCTTCGGTGGTGAGAGATCCACTCCTAGCTGGTAGAGCATTCTTCAGTGAGGGTTTCCAATCCATATCCTTAGCTTGTTGTTTGTGTGATTCCGAATTGGGTTCAGATTTGTAGATATCGATCAAGGATTAGCGATTTATTAACAACATTGATCAAAAATTCGGATTTAGAGAAGATGACAACCCACCATCAACTGAGTACATATTTTTTCAGTTTTGAGGCAGTTGTGAGTCTCCCACAAGTGGGGCGACTTACCTGAAGATTCAGGCAACGATTTGGAAGGATTTCAGTGGGTATTTTCTGGAGATTTCAGAGTTGGTGATTGTTATCATCATAAAGATGCCCTAGAATTCATTTCCATCATTTTTCTATTGTTATTCTGGAAATTACGGTCAGCTGTATTTTTCTCTCATTTTATGTCATAAAATAAATAAAATCAAATCAAACCTTTGAAATAAAAATTATTTCTCAGTTGTTTATTGTTCTCCATAATTTTTCACATTTTTAAAGCTTCTGGGTATTGTTGAAAGTGATTATTCTGAAAGATATAAATTTTTCTTTATTTTTGTACCTTGTTGTGCTAAAAAAATCAGAATTACAGTGTGTTCTTTTTGAAAATTTCTGAGTTTTAAGTGATACCCTAAAAGGGATATCTCACATGAGCAGCCAATTGGGCTTGGTAGACACCACCCAACTTCTTGTATAAAAAGTTTGGTGAGTTCTGAAATTGATAAAGATGAAAGAATGGAAAGAGGTAGGCAAACTCGGCTAATTGAACACTCAGAAAAGTATGAGAATTTTTGCATAATACAACCCTACATGAATTCCGGGAATACATGTGCCAAGTTTGATTTTTCTTACTTAGAAATTTCTGAGTTGGTGAAGCAAGTCCAGCCATCTATTGAGGACAAAATGGTTGTAATTTTGAGCGAACTAGTTGATATGGAGGTAGATCAAGGTTTGGACTTTTTTTGGAATGCAAGGGATTTCCATTGCGTGGACAATCCGTTGTTTGAAATGGATAAGGAGGCAGATCTAGGTTCAAAACTTTGGTGGAATGTAAGTGTGATTTTTAGACCATGGCAAGAGGCTGAAAATTTTGATCATGGGCAGCTAATGACTTCATAGGAAACTCGACCTTCTACCAATTTTGTAAGTATAACTAAATCTGATTTTTGTTATGCATTGAAGGAGAAGGTTAGAAGGAAGTCTTGTTTGCATAATCAGCACTTAACACCATGTTGTAAAGATGTCTTGGAGGATGGGGTTGAGGGCTTTAGACCCTTCTTGGATTGGGCAAGGGCCCAAATTGTGGACAGCCTTAGGAAGAGCAGAATTTTGAGGAGTAATCAGCTAATTACTAACTCAAAAAATTTAGAATTGTTGAGGCAAACACAGCTCCAAGATAGGGGCCTAAAAGCTGATCTTGGATCTTTGCACCCCACGGTGAGTACTGAAAATATCTTTATAACGACCAATTTTTCACACATGTATCAGCTCATAGTCAGGTCTGAAAAAACATGTATAAGGCCTGATTTTTCGCACTCAGAAATTTCTGAGTGGGCAAGAAGATTCCAACCACCTATTGAGGCTGCAGAAATTGAATTTTTGGACAAAGTACAGCTCACGTTGGGCAAGGAAAGTGCATCAATCAGATTTGAGTTTTATCACTCAGAAAAATCAGAACTTGGAACATTGCTGCAGCCACTTCACATGGGTAAGAGGTCTGAATCTTTACAGCGGTTATCAAATTCTGAAAGTGTCTATGTTTGGGGACACAACTTGCATGGAAGAAGGGTAAAGGAGGAGGTGACAGTACAACACTATTCCCTTGGTCAAAATGAGTTCCTTTTGAACTCACATTTGGTCCTACACATGCATGAGGGTGTGAAGAAAGGGCAGCTCATGGGTGAACATATAGCACGCATGGAAAGGATCATCCAAGAGGGTTGACAAGTTGTTGAAAGTGGTTTCCAAGGTATGTTTCCAGAGAATTTTTTTGTTATCCTTTTGTTACAAGCTTGAAGAAGCCTACTATGGCAAGTGGGAGCTACCCAGGAGTTGTTGAAGGGTGGCCACAATAGTATGCACACAAAGAAAGAAGATCAAATGGATCTTTCCATTTAGGGAAGCAAGGTATCACTTTCCGAATGTTTTTCTTTTGGAAGCTCTAGCTCTTTTTGTATGATGTCTGTGTTCATATTGGCATCCTCAAAGTATGTGGATATGGAGAGCACATGGGAGGTCAACTTAGTAGTGAATTGGTTGACTTTTGGGAGTAATTGCATGGTTGTACATCACATATACAACCTACATATCAGCAAGTATAGGGTGGTTTTTGGGATGATCTTTTTGATGGGGGGTCAATTGAGTTTAGGGGCCAAGGATTGGATGACAGTGCTTATGAGGAAGTTTCCAGCTCTTTTAGAGCTTGAAATGACCAGCTTGGAAGATGGTTTGGGGAAGGTTAATAGTTGTTATTGGTTTCACATGGGAAACTACAATAGGGGCAGCCATGCATGTGAAAGAAGAACAAAGTTGGTGACTGATTTTGAGGTTGACTACAGTTGGTCCATGCCGAACATTAACAGGGACAACAACAAGGAGAGTTTAGAGATGGTTTTCCTTGGAAAACAATTACAAGTGGACATTGCGTAATAAGAAGTGTTGGGACACCTCCTTGGATCTTGCAATTGCTTGACGACAAGCAATTTTGGGTGGGGAGGATTGTCAATTTTTGTATTAAGGAGGGCCCTTTTGTGACTTAAAGGACATAAAGTACCTTTAAGTGGGCTTTAAAAACTAACTGACCTTTATGATCTTAACTCTACATTTATAACTTAAAAGGGTGAGTATATAAAGGGAATTAGGAATTCAATTGAATGTAAGCTATTTTTGATAATTGAAATTGTAAGCTTGAGCACAAAAATGCTTAATTTAGCCATTGAGGACGAAACCCTTCAATGGAAGTTGGAGTAAGGACGGAAACCCTTACATTCAACTAGGGCATACTCATCCGGGGGATTGCACTGAGTATCATTAATTTTCTTTGCAACAAAACATCATTTATGAACAATGAATACACCTAGAGCAGTGCCTAGGTTTTGAAGGTCATATTGCAGAAATTGGCGGTTTTGAAGCCCACAAGGGCAACGAACCCTCTCCTAGGGTTGGCGTCACATTTATGAGTGCTGGTGAACTGGTTAAGGGCTGCTAAGGGGCAGCGATTCATTGCTGTAGCTGAGCACCCCATTTGGGAGTTGAACCTTCCACTTGGAAGGGTCAAACTTGACCTATTTGGAGTTCTGAAATAACAATCATTTTGCTGGTATTTTTGTATTATTTTTAAAGCCATTTGCTGCAGGAAAATTCATGTTTCGGAATATATTTCATGGGCTGTAATATTTATTAAATTCTCATAATTTGTAGAGGTATAAAATAGGGTTTGGTGCCCTAAATTTTGAATTATAAGTGGGCACTATTCGCTGAATTTATTTGATGATTTTCCTATATATTTGAGGTGGATATTGAGTCTATAACAACAGTAATTAATTAATCACTGATCAATATATTGGCACCTAGGGTTTCAAGAGGATTTGCTAATTCAAGGGCTGAAGCTTGATTGTTTCCCTAACTTGTTGTCAGGGTTTGCCATACCTTTGTGTGTTTTTGGAGCATCTACTACAACTAGGGTTCATTGTATTTTCATATATATAATCTCAGAGTGTTAGTGTTTGCTTGAAAATCCATAATCTCAGATATGTCCCAAGTTGGGGACATTACAAACAGCTGTCACACATTTTGATGGCCCGAATGGCCGATGCCACAAAAATGGCATTTCGGGGTCGTTTCCTTTTGGCTCTATCTGCTATATTTAAGCTTGGCAACTATTTATCTATGAATTTGTGATCGCGTTTAATTTTTGAAGGCTTTTTTAGGGCAACTTTGCAGTTCAATTCTTTTAGTGGCCTTTTTTTGGTTTCATAATCACGGCCGTAGGGAACCCTACACGCAAAGTGATTTTAAACATGCATGTAAATTTAATTGTTTTGAGTTGTATAATGTTTATAAAATTATCATATTAAAATATTCTTTAAAAATTAAAATTAAGATATTAAGAATTTAATTTTCGTAACTTGAAATTATAATAATAATAAATTAAAATATTTTATAATTTTTAAAAAATATGATAAAAATTGTATATTTGGAACCGTTCCTTATGCACAACATTTAGCAACCCCGTTTCTCATTACGTTTCTGTCATCGTCACGTTTCTCCATTTCTCGTTTCTTGCAACATAGGTTTCCATTTCGCTATTGAGGTGTGGTTCAGGAAGTGCTGCAGAAATGATTCGGATATTCAGCTGATTCTGATTATCTGCCCATTTTCATTGTTTTAAAGATTACCAGTAGGATGGAGGCTGCTCCTACTAAATAGGGATCTGCTGGTAAGAGAGCAGAAATGGTTAAAATATTTATATGATTCATTGATTATCTGCCTATTTCCATTGTTTTAAGGATACCACTAGGACAGGTTCTTTGTTTTTGTGATTTATGCAAGGTAAGACAGAAAGGTTATAGTTATATTTTAATGCATCTGTTAAAAATACAATACGCTTTAACATGAATTCTACCTTATTTAATGGGGATTTTCAAAGCGTAGCAGGCAAAAAGTCTGCTGAATGGAACACTGAATGTGTTTTGTGACGCATCAAATTGTCAATTACAATATCAGGTGAAATCTGACTTGTGAATTTAAAACATGTATTTGATGGTTTATCTTGGTATGAGAACCTGTGGCCTTATTAGGAAGAGTATCAGAGTAATTATTGATCTCTGGGACATTGCAAACTATAGATGGAGACGAGCAGAGTTTGAGAAAGAAGAAAATTGCGCTTCTTTTTCCGCTAGTCCTACAAGGAGTGTTGGTAGGCGTACGGGATTGAGTAGGGAATTCTTTAATTCTTTTTCAAAGGACAAAAAAATGCAGAAAACAAAAACTACAGCTAACTACAATAGAATATAAGTTTATTCTCATTTCAACTTGTGTGCATTTTAGCCATTCTTAAATGTTGACTTGAAATTAAAAGGAATTGATACATCTCATGTTGTGTGCAGAAATAGTAGGAGAGCTACGGGTTGGATTTCAAAACATGGATCTTTTGAATCAGTTCCATCATGTGTTTTGGATGGGAGACCTCAATTATAGACTCGACTTTGCTGGAATTGAAGAAAGGCCTATGACACCACAGTATGCAAACCATAACCTTCATGGATTTTGCATTGTAGGTCCTGTATAATGTAACAAAACGCATACATAACCAGTTCATTAAAAGTTGATAGTTATATAATAGATTGAATGGAATTGCTAAAATATTGATCTACAAATGTTATTGCAGGAGAAGATTTTGGCATGTGCAGGTGAAACAGATCTTGGGTGGAGAAGTTAAGCAGCTTCTAAAGTATGATGAGGTATATTATGCATGCAATACTTGTTTTTAGTGATACATACGCCTGGTGTAGGTGGATTGGAAAGGGCTTGGTTTACTCTTGAGTTTGGTCACGATTTTGAAAGTACAAAACATGAACAATAAATACAATAAGGCAAAAGTGACCTCTTGTTACCATAAGGGTGGTCTCATATGGTGTGCTGTCTAGGCCTGACCTAAAAAACTACCTTTAACTATATTTAAAAGTTGTTAAAACTAATTCTGAGATATGTGTTTTGCATATTTTAAGCTATTGAGGGAAAAGTCTGCATCAAGAGTGTTTCATGGATTCAAGGAAGGGGATATCGATTTCCCCCCAACGTTCAAGGTATGGCCATATGATTGATGCATGCTACACCAGCTTGATTGCAAATAAGGAGATTCAACTTGGTCCCTAGCATTTCTACCTCTTGGTCATTGATTTATCTCTTTGATTAAACATGACATACATAAAGAAAAAATATGGATGTGGTGGTTTTTCTTATAGACAAAAAAATACCTTTCCATAGAATTTGTTTGTTTTTATGTTTCTTAAAAGTCTACTATTTTTTTACAAATGTACTTGTCTTTGGATTTGTAATGCTAATCAAACCGATGATGTACTTTTGTTTCATTATCTTATCCAAAATTGCTATACTTGACCTTTTTTTCCTATACTTTTTAAAGATGCAAAAAGAATCCACGAATGTATACAGCCAAAAGAGAATGCCGGCATGGTGTGATCGTGTGCTTTGGCGGAGTCTAGAAGGATTCGATGCGAAACCTTTGTCCTATACTTATTGTCCAGCTGTTTTAACAAGGTAGTATCTAACATTGTCACTAAAAAAACACTTCATTTCATTTTGACCATTTAAAGAGCAGTCGCAACCAAAGTCTGTTAAAACATCACATCTACATTTACTTTTTTTTGCTAAATTGTAGCTTTTGCATTGCATTATTTGTGTATGCATGTTCTGGTAGTGCATTATTTTGATATAGATTTCTTTGTTCTTGACAAATTTATTATCATTAAGAGTCAACCATTTGTAATTACAGGAAAGAATTAGCAGCAAGCACGCTTTAATTGCATACTTTAAACATTATTTGAGATTTGCATGTATATCCTACAGACAGAGGCAATAAATACATATATAACATGTTCAGTTTTATGAATGACCCAAGATGGCAACAACTTTTTTCAATGCACACTTTGGTACGGTATCTCAGGTTCAAGTTCAGCAGGCTTTACAGTGAGAGACACCTACGTATTCACAGAAATACAGTCATGTTGCACTAACACGCACCATCTAGAAAAAATATCATGCTAAGAGATTACATTATAATTTAGATGCTGGAAGTACATAATGGCAGCACCATCTAGAAAAATTATTATGCTAAGAGATTACATTATAACTTAGATGCTGGAAGTACATAATGGCAGGCGATCAGCCACCAGTGATGCTAGCAATGATGAGTCTCTTGGATGGTTTCCTTCTAACACATTGAGCAACTCTCTTCCATCAAGGCACAAATTGAGTAGGGACCTCGGGCTAGAAAATGAATCATGACATTTGAATTGCAGTGATCCGGTGCAGTTCTCTCCCATCAAGACAAATTGAGTAGGTACTTCATGTAGGCTGGAAGGAGTGTTGACTAAGAATCAGGGCAATTGAATCACAATGATTTGGGAGCAGTTCTCTCCCAACAAGACAGGTTGGGTAGAGACCTTATATAGGCTGGAAGGACTATAGACCATAGTAGCAAAACGTGCGATTTAAACGCGATTAATCACTATACTTGGCCCAAAACACTTTTTTCAACTTGGTTTTTTGGCACTTTTTTCAGAAAATCAATCCACAAGCCTCGTATGATGCGGCAATTTGAAATGTTGTCCACAATTTAAAAAACATTAATAAAACCAAAACTTAAAAAAACTTAACCTAGTCTTAACCCTCCTTTGTGGTAGGTGTTATATTTGATATTCATCTGAACATATTTAATATATTTTAGCTGTGAAATATGGTGTAAAAAATTCTCACTATAACTCCCAAATAATCTACCCTTGGATCAATACCTTGTGGGCCAAACACAAAAAGAAATATTCATGCCTTTTTTAGCCCTCGCACTACACATGGAGCGCAAACCATGCTAGAGAGTACAAATTGGAAAAATATTGTTCACAAGCAGGTAAAGAAGGCAATCTCCAACTTTTGGTAATACTTTAACTTGTTGTTTAATGTGGCCAGATCTCCACACTAGCAAAGTATGATGGATGCAATTGTAGTTGTAGGTTTTGGGTTCACTGTCCCATCATACGAGGCTTTGCAAATTGATTTGTTGAAGGATGTTATACGAGATATGAGCGATATTCTTGCAAAACATCGCAAAAAATAACAAAAATTAGGATACACTATCATGTCAGATGGATGGACAAAGGGATCCGCACACTCATCAACTTCCTTGTGTCATGTGACATTGGCATAATTTTTATTAAGAGTGTCGATGCATCTAAAGATGATAAAATTGGGCGAGACACTCTTTCATCTATTTGATAAGGTTGTGATTGAGGTGGGGCCACAAAATGTGGTCCAATTCATTACAAATAATGTTGTTGCTTGCGTCGCTGATGGGAGGCTTTTTGTGGACAAATATGGAACTAAGTTTTGGACTCCATGTGTGGCACATTGTCTAGATTTGACTTTGGATGACATAAGAAAAATTTTATGGGTGAAAGAGGTTTTGCAAAACGCCCACACAATCACCAAGTTCATATACAATCACACAAAAGTGTTCAATATAATGCACACATTCATAGATGACAAAGAACTTTTTCGACCAGAGGTGATAAAGTTTACAACCCACTTCCTTGCATTGCAAACTCTTTGCCAACAACAAATGAATTTAATACCAATGTTCGTTTCAATTGAGTGGGTGGAATCTTCTTTTGTAAAACATATGGAGGTAAAATGGTGGCTGACTATGTTTTCTCACCATTTTTTTGGGAAGCAGAGAAAATTGTGACATTCTCTGAGGGTTTGGTTCGAGTTTTGAGACTTGACGATGGGGATAAATCACCCATGGATTATCTATATGAAGCAATTGATAGGGCCAAAGACGCTATTAAGAGCAGATTGGAGAATAACAGGGCCAAGCACATGTCGTTATGAGATATAATTGATAAAGAGGGGATTGACAAATTTTAATGTCCTCATTTCCACATCATGAATAAACAGGGATTGAAGACCTTTAGTCTATTTTTTCATAGACTAAAAGAGCTTTTTTTGGGGAATTATATTTTATTAGTTATTTATTAATTGTCGAAATAGTGATTTTTATCATAATACAATTATTATTCAATTAATAGAATATTTAAAAAAATAGTTTTTACCACTAAGGTGCTTAAATGAATTAATTATTAATTTATTTGTCTTAAAGTAATTTTAATTAAGGCAACTAATTAATATATTATTCGAAAAAGAGATGTCGGCATGGGAGCTAAAGCAAGGAAATGAAAGGTGTTTTATATTTCGAAAGTGGTTCGCCCCCTTTTGGAAGATATAAATATATGGAGGCTACAATCGAAGATATGCTAAATTTTGATAAAATTGTTCATTATGCTTGAAGAAAACTATTGGAATGCATACCCAATAGAAGTTCGTTATCTTTGGTATTGATGAATCTAAAAAAAGGTCTTTTGACATCAACTTTTGCTAAGGAGATCTTGTTCTTGCCCTGGAAGTGGGGCGAATTGCTTTGGAGAGCTCATGTGAATTTTTGTGAGGGTTTCGTGGTTCTTTTCTTGCATGTTAAGCTTGTTAATTAATTATACTTTTTTTGCAAGTGGAGTGAACCCCCTGGGGAGCTTGGATCCAGGGTTTGGAGGTCTCATTTGATCTTAAAATATACAAATTATATATTTTGATTTTATTTGCTAATTTTTTGACTTTTGGTATGAAGAATTGGACGAGTTTGTGAAGGGTTTGAAGAAAAAAATTAAATAATAATTCTCAGAATTATTATTTGATTATTTTAATATGTTTTGAAGATTTTTCCACTTATAGAAGACAAAATTTCACTTTTTAATTTTCTGCTATTTTTTCTTGCACTCGAAAAGTGGAGCGATTGGCTTAGAGAGTCAATTTTGGTGATTTCTATGTCCAAAATAGGTCGTGTAATTTTTTTGTATTTTTCGAGCATTCGTGGGTATTTTTGGCAGGGGTTTGAAGAGGAAAATCACTCAGAACAGTAGTTGTAATTTTTGATAATTAATTAGAATTTTCTGCCATCAAAAAGTGGAGTTTGAGCTTCAGAAATTGGGCAAAAAGGTATTTGTTTTGTGCAATTTAATTTTTAGTTATTTTCTACCAATTTTTAGTTATTTTGAAACAAGTTATTGTAATTTTTCGAGCATTCGTGGGTATTTTTGGCAGGGGTTTGAAGAGAAAAATCACTCAGAACAGTAGCTGTAATTTTTGATAATTAATTAAAATTTTCTGCCATCAAAAAGTGGAGTTTGAGCTTCAAAAATTGGGCAAAAAGGTATTTGTTTTGTGCAATTTAATTTTTAGTTATTTTCTACCAATTTTCAGTGATTTTGAAACAAGTTATTGGCTGAGATTCATCCATAAAACCCTACCATTTTGGTGTCCAGGGTTTCTAGGGCCTAACAAGGGTTTTAAAAGCTTATTTTGCAACTTAGGGTTTGCTAGTTGCATTTTCAAAATTGTGGATTTCAAGAAAATCTCTTTTTATGTGAAATCATTTCATTTGGGGACATTACAGTGGTATTAGAGCATCGATCTTGCAACATGTGAGGGTTTATGTTTGCATATTTGGATGCATAATCTATGAATCATGGAGTTAATGAGTGAAGATGAATTAAGAACAAAGCTTTGCAGAATGGGGAAACGCTTGAGCATCCACATCATTCAAAAAAAATTTGCTCAATATTTTGGAGGAAACGACAAACTGTTTGTCCATGATAAGACAATCAGATTCTAAGTCTATATGGGCAATGAACCCTTTGGTGGTTTATTTTGCTAGACCCAAGTTTTTGAGATATTCAGATTTGGATGTGAGACTTGTAGTTATCACTTGTATTAGTGAAATTACAAGAATAACAGTTTCGGAACAACCCTACAGTGACAATATCATGAAAGAAATATTTCAATTGATGGTGGAAAGTTTTGAAAGTATTGGTGACACCACAAGTTCTTTTATTAAGAGGATCACTATTTTGGAAACTATGGCAAAAGTCAGATCTTGTGTGCTAATGTTGGATTTAAAGTGTGATACACTTATTCTTGAAATATTCCAACATAGCCTTACAACTACAAGTAAAAATTCTACAGAACGTATGATAACGTCCATACAAAAGGTAATGACCTTAATACTCAATGAAAGTGATGATCTTTCCGAGCCATTGTTGTCTATCTTATTGGCAGGTTTGGGGTTAGAAAAAAAAAAAAATTCAGTTGCCCAAATGCTATTTGAAAATGTTGCAAATATTTGTGAAGAAAAATTAAGGCCATATTTAATAGTTGAGCATGTATGAGAAGACAAATCAGAAGTTTGTAAGCAACGATTAACCAAATTTTCTATGGCACAAGAACTAAAAATTTATAAGCAACAAAGGTTGCAAGTAGAAGACAAAAAGAGTGGATGGGCAGCCCTTCATGAGGATTCCTATGGAGGAATCAACAAAATAAAAAAATCACATTTGAGAGGAGGTAAGCAACAAAAATGTGACACTTTGAGGCAGCTTAGAGTGGAAGATTGTGAGCATAAAAAATCTGAGTTTTTGAAGCAATAAAGAGGGCTGCAAATGATTGGCCAACATGGAGAAATGCCAAGTATTTTGGGGCAGCAAAAAATTAATTATCAAACATGTAATGGGCAGCCAAGTGAGGAGTCTTATGGACCTCACAAATCAGAAAATTTGGGGCAAGAAAAGAGCATGAACAAGGACATCATAATAGAAAGGTATACCAAGGTAACAAGTTCCTATGGTATTCCCTTTCATGTATCATTTGTCTTGTTTAATTTCAAATTGCAAAAAGAAGTTTGGAAGAAGCACATGTTGTTATGTCTTGTTAAGGAGGCACATGTTCTAACAAGAGGGGACAAGGCAATTAACAATCGTCAACCCAATTGTTCATAACGAAAAAGTGATTGAATACAAGATCAATCCTGGATACATGATAATTAACACAACTAAGTTGGCTACAAAACATTTATTTTAGTCATATGTTGATAACAATACTTAATAACAATAAGATGGAGTACATTATCCGCTTTAGACAACTTTGGGTCTCGTATGACAACCCAAATTCAAAATTAAGAATGATATGGGGGAGGGGAGAATGAAACGTCATTGGAGTTGTTGCATCTACTTGCTGAGAAAAATCATAAACCATGTATGCTGAAAATTTTCAGATACCCTTCCTTGCTCTTTATTTTGTACTATCACAATTTCATTTAAATTTTTTAACTTTGTTTAGACAAAATAAATCAAATGCTTTAGAATTGTTCGACAACTTTGGGAATCATATGGCCAAATGGAATATTGAATACCATTGTATGGTTGTTGCTGGTGTTCTTTGTCCGGCTTTGTCAATTAGTAAATCGTCAATGCGCCTAATGTTCCTTTTTGTAGGTGGCTCTCTTGGGACAAAGACTATTCAATGGATTATTTTGCAATTCCCCTTAATCCAACCTGGTCAACAAGGTCTATGCTTCTTTCCTCTAGAAGGGGCAGTTGTCTTACAACTTCTACTCCTTTATGGCTTGTGAGTGATGCAAGGTTCTTTGTTTCTAGTTGAATGCTTCTTTGTTTCCAGCTCTATCTGCGACATCTGCTTCCACCTACTTTGAACCTACTTTGATGGATTTTTAGAATTGGCTGCCTCTCGCGGCCTTTGTCTTCTTTCTTGTTTTTCCATTAATCTATTAGACCCTTTGATTTCTTGATTTACTACCTAGCCACGTTGTCTTCTTCCACCACCTTTCTTTGGACTCAATGACATTAATTCATTTTCATTTGTCATAGGTCTTTAGATCTTTCATGTTCTTCCCAATGACACCTATCGTTGCATTTTTGTAAAATATTTTGTTGTTGTGCTTCTCAATTTCATCCAGCATGGAGGTCTTTCAAGATAATGTTGTAATGTCCCTATTTTGAAATTAAAATAATATAATTATTAAAATAAAAGCATTTTTAAATACTTAAAATTAAGTAATAATAGTCTAATATGCTCTTTGCTTAAGTTGAAACCTTTTTGAGGGTCATGGGCTTATTTAACCCCTAAGTGATTTTTAAAGCAAATTATCCATATAATCCACTAACTCTTCCTTCATAACTAAAAGGTGGATATATAAAGGAGATTTGTATTTCATTTGAATTATGCAAAGGGGAATATTGAAATTGTTGATCAAGTATGTCAAGCTTGTTCATCACTACTTGAGGACGAAAACCTCCATTCATACATTCAAGGTAGCTCTATTCAAAGGCTGCAATTGTGCTTCAGATTTGCATGGTTACATGCAATTAGACCTACAAATGTGTTTTGGAACACCACCTTCGTTTGGATTGAAGTAAACCCCTAGAGAGCTGGTTTTAGATAAAATTATAGGTGTTGGAGGTTGGCAACTTGCATTGGGAGGTTGCTATTGTGGTTTGGAGCCATCCCCTTGGGTTGATTTGGTCAAGAGGAAGACCCCTCTTGGGAGGGTTGCTCTACACAGAGACCCCTTTGAGGGTTTGAAGATTTAATGGTATAATTTTCTCACTTGGGCGACTTGCCCTATGAGTGTTTGGGAGGTCAATTGGTGACCCTTTTGATCATTATAATATTCTGATTTTATTTGCAATATTTTCTGAGCTATAGCATTGGATTTTGTGGGAAGATTGTGAGAGTTTTGAGGCCCAATATGCCCGGTACAAATAATAATAATTTTTGAATATTATATAGAGTTTGTTGGTCAAGTTTGACCCTTGATAGGGTAATAAAATTCTGAAATATTATTCTGCAATTTTTCCTAATTATGGTGATTTGAGTTGGCTAGGGTTTGGTCATGATAATACCCTAATTTGATGTGGAACATTGCTGGTTATTTTATTCTGAATTTTCTTTAATCTTTGGAGGGATTTTGCAAGGGTTTGGAGACATAGACATCTTATGACAGGAAAAGGTGGCTGTAAGCTCTCATAAAAATCAGACTTGTAAGCTCTCATAAAAATCAGACTTGAAAGGACAAAGATAGGTGGGAATCTCACCCTATAAATAGCAACTAAAAAGGTATTTTGTTACAACTTCATTGGGAGAAAATTGATATTAATTGGGCATGCTCATTGGAGAAAAATATGCTTTGAATAGTGGCTGGAAGTTAGCATTTAACCTTGGCATCTTGGCACCTAGGGTTTGTATTTTGATTTGGGCATTGGATAGTGATATATTTCAGATTGTATTGGCACTAGGGTTTGCTGGTTTTCAGTGAAAATTTCTAGATTTGCTTGGGTTTATACAATAAGTTTTCAAAATCAAGGAAATTGTCCTATTTGGGGACATTACAAATGTAGTGCCTTATTGTCAATGGTGATTGACGACTGGCTTCCACTTCCACTCGACTTCAACCTGACCCGACTTCGCAAAGGCAACGGTGCCATAAATGTTTACAACAAGATGCCACACTACCAAATAACACTACTTTCAGAAATAAAATCACATAACATGAATGTGACAAAAGAATAAAAGAGAACAATAGCTTTATTGCACTAGGTAGTGTATGGTACAATGCTTGGTATAGCGAGGACTTGTCACATGAATGCCCTTACCTTGACATTCCACTAGCTATTTGTGAGACCAAACGGTTGCAACATGTCAATTAAGACACAACTGTTAATCCAACCGTTCATATCTAAAAAGTGATTAAGACTCTACGAAAGTCGAGAATACAATAATTAACTACACAACTTGTCGGCTACAAAACATTTATTTTAGTTGCATGCTGAGAACTATACTTAATGATAAAAAGATGAACTACAAATTCATAAGAATTCTTTGGCAGCCTAGATCATTTTCTTAGTAAGGTCTTTATCAAGCTTTGGCTTCTTCCTAATCTTGTACAAGCTTTGATTAAGAGTTTGATTTTGCATTTCTAAATTCGCAAAATTTCCCAAATTTTTTGCTACCATTGTTGTTCTTTGGTCTTCGCCTTAGCTAAATCCATCTCTAAACTCATGGCCTTGGATCGTCAATTGTTGAGAGATGCTTCATGCTCTACTTATTTTGTTTTTCCACTTGCCCCTCTAGTTACGACACTCTAAATTTCAACTGTGTGTTCCTATCATGTATCTCTTTATCTATTTCCTTCAGCTAGTTTGCAAGTTAATTTTTTGTAACTTTAATTCCAACTTTATTTGCATAGCCCTATTTTTATCTTTCACTAATTACATGTCTTCCATATTACCAAAGTCTTTATAGAGTTTTTCACCCATATCATTCTGCAGTTAGGTATCGAATTTGATGTTAGTAAATGAAAGAAGAGATTGTTGGAAAGCATATGATAGATTGATGTGTGCGAGCATCTTATTTATGAAAGCCGAGCATCTTATTTATGGAAGCAAAACTAGTTACAAAACTTAGGTATAACAGTTGTAGGAAGTTATCAGTTAGACCTTAACTAATAAATTAGTTAAGTCTATTACAATATTTAACACCCCCTCTTAATGACTAAATTGGAAACAACACCAGGTTTGCTCCGAAATTTTACAAACCACATAGGACCAAATAGTTTAGTCATTACATATACAGACTGATCAATAGATATCAACATGAAATTTGCAGTGATTTGACATTTTGTTGTTGTCCAATGTGGGAACTTCGGTGTAGCCAACAATTGAACATGATAGCCAACAGAAAAATGAAGATCCGACCATGTGGACATAAGATGTAGCAAGTTGTCCACCAAGTCTCTAATGGGTGATTCATTGACTGGTAATGAATCATCAATCGTTGATGATTTCAGCCCAATCTCCAAAAGTCTAAATCTAGAACCCTGGAGATGCTGATCAAATAAAACATCCCAGGCTTGTACAACCTGCCTAAGTCCATACAAGGACTCAATCATCCTGCAAAACAAAAGATCATTATGGGGAACTTGAAAACCATCAAGGTACACCATATAGAGCTCCTTGTCCAAATATCCGGAGAGAAGCAACTGATTTGTGACCATCTTCGCAGTATAAACATCTTCATCTATTCCCCCTTGTTGGGAAAAGCCTTTCGCAACAAGATGAGCCATGCACTTGTGCAAAGTACAAAATGTATCCACCCATTTGTATCCAATGGAGTGTAGAAATGGCCATTCAAGTACCATACCAAAGTTAGAATCTAGAGCAAAATGACCATGCTCTACTGAACAAACAACCTTATTCCTGGTTCACTAAGCCAGTGAAGTTGACCACGACATTTCATCCCCCTGCACAATTACTAGTGCATCCGACTGAGATTGAAGAATTGCATCCTCCTGCATATCCTGTATAGTGGATATTCCTTCCACCACCAATGCATGTAAGTTGACTGGATCAGGGTCAACAAGCCTATCCTTCTGCACATGTTGTATGGTGGATTCACCCTCCACTTGTGCATCTATGTTGACTGTGGTAGAGTCAATGAGTCTATATAGACCACCTTGCCCAATACCCTAGGCAATTACCTTATCCTGTCTTATATCAAACACAACACACTGTTTTTCAGTGAAATTTACAGCAATACTGGTATTTTCCATTAATTGAATAATAGAACAGAGACTTTTGCTTAGGCTAGGAACATACAAAACATTACTGACTATGATTGTTTTTGCATTATTCAATTTTATACGAACATCACCTATCCCCTCTACTACATATGACATGCCATTAGCTAAAGAAACTGAATAAAATTGGTTTGTACTTACAGTAAATTTGACATACCAATCTTTACGACATGTAAAATGATGCGCTGGAATCAATGAACCAGCTACTAGTATGTGAGTGTGAGTATGATGCCACAAGGGCATACTCTTCTTTAGATTCCCCTTCAATTGTTGCCACATTTACTGCTTGATTGGTTTGTTGGGAACTTGCAAACTATCGCTTTTGGCAATCCTTTTTCATATGCCCAACTTTATGACGGTAAAAACATGTTACCTGATACTTAGAAGATGGATCTGTAAAAATACGTTTCCACTTCCCTTTTCCGTTCACCTGAGCAGTGAGTGCACTCTCTTCTTGTCCAACACTGGACTCCTCTGCTTGTGTCTGTCTATGTTCATTCTATAGCAGATAGGGATTCACCTAATCAAATGTGAGGGTTTGGGTTTTCGCCATCAAATGAAGAGCCTCCACAAAAGATTCGTAGGATGGTGGCAAGTTGTTCAGAACCAGTGCCACCATGTCATCATCATCAACCTTCTTGTTAATAGCTGAACGCTGGTCTCGGAGATCTTTCATTTGAAGTTGGTGATCTGATAGAGAATCACCCTCATTCATCTTGACAGAGAATAACATATTTTTCAGGGACAACACTCAGCGTTTCTCCGAAGTCTGATACTTGTTTTGCAAATTGGTCCATAGCGCACTTGCCATAGTGGCATTTCGGACCTCAGGATCATCTGACACCGATAGCTTCAGCAATAGCAAGGCCTCCTTATGACGCTTGTCATAATCCGTAGCAGTCCTTGCCTCAGTGCTAAGAACAATTTTGTCACAATTGCGATATTCCGCAATCATTAAAATTGTATGACTCCACACGCTATAATTTTGCCCCTTCAATTTTTGGGCCTCATGAAGAATGAGGTTTTGGATATTGGCCATTTTTCACTCCGAAAAATAATTTCTAACCAATAAAATAAAATCTGCAATATTACAATTTTTTTTAAAATTTATTTCCCTGATTCTATTCAATGTTCAAAAAATACTCGGAAAAATATTTTTAAAAATCCGAAAAACTTATAAAAAAACTCTCGGGAATTTTTTGCCTCGTGATTGCAAATTTTTGACCTTCCTCGATTGCAAATTTTTGACTTTCCTTTGGTGACTGTATTAAACCCTCGACGATGCCCTCGATTGTGTTATTCCACATGTGTGCTGCATGTGCCCTTCGTTGAACTCCTTCCTTCGACATCTGTTGGCTTCCTTTAATCTGCCTTCTGTTGTTTAGAAAATCCTCGATCTGCCTTCCGTTGTTTATCTTTTTGTAGAACCATCGATTTCCTTCTGACTGTGTGGCATTTAATTTACGTTTGCTTCAACGTCCTTCCTTGTGTGGGAGTTTTGTGCCCTCGCCCTTAGCCGCGGCTGCAAATTGTTTCCCACGAACCTGCTTGGAATCATCACGACCCCTGCGTTTATTTTGACACTGTGTTTTTCCCTTTGGCGATGTCCTTCGTGACGTCTTGTTTTACCCTTGGCGTAGTCCCTTTTTCGCGACTGTTGTTTCGTGTGCCCTCGCATTGCCCTTTGGCATGTCTTCTCAAACGATAAACCCTCGACTTCGTGTTTTTCGTTGACTACTTGTCTCTTTTCGTGCTCGTGTTGCCCTTCTACTTGACAACAAACCCTACTATCTTCTTTGCATGATTTCTTCGACAACTATGCCTTCTTTACACCATGAATGGATTGTGTTGCTTCATAATCCCTACTGTGTATTCAAACCTTCACGACCTTGTTGTAACTTCAACTCGCGATTTCTCTTCCTCCTCCCCTTCGTACTTTAACACCAGGGTTTCCTCGAACGAATCACCCGTACCTTTCCCGGTTTCCTCGAGTGGTGGCTCTGATACCACTGTTAGTAAATGAAAGAAGAGATTGTTGGGAAACACATGATAGATTGATGTGTTTGGGCATCTTATTTATGGAAGCAAAACTCGTTACAAAACTTAGTTACATCAGTTGTAGGAAGTTATCAGTTAGACCTTAACTAATAAATTAGTTAAGTCTATTACAATATTTGACATTTGAGATTATCTCATTGTATGCCAGCCAATCAATTGTGCCATGTCTATGATCTTTATGATTTTTGTTTTGAGAGAAGATTGTTTGTATTGCATCAATTTGTTGTCTAGATCAAACTGAGTAGGCAATTTAAACCTAGACATTTCAGGTCTCATTGCTGGACCCGTCATTAGGGAAAATATATTGGCATGTTTTGGGTCTCATTATTGGACCCACCATCAAGGAAAATATTTTGGCACATTTTGGGTTTCATTGCTACACCCGTCATCAGGGAATATATCTAAGCCAAAATTTGTTCCCTAATGACAAATCTAGCAGTGAGACTTGAAACCTTTGGCCCTAAATTACCTACAGAGTTTGATCCGAAAGATTAACAAAATGATCATGTATGTCTTTAACCCTACTTTTTTCGTCTTCAACTTCCTTGGTACATGTGTATGCTAGTGCTGATTATTGAGAAAATATGCTTTATGAAAATGCTTTTCATGTGTTGTTCATGCAAAATCATAAATCTAATTGATCCTTCATTAATAGTGATGTCATGTCCGTCTTTTGATAGGGACATCATTGAAGACCCTTAGCCTTAATTAATTCTCGGGGGCTAAGGGACAAGTAAGAAGAGAAAGAGAATTAAGTGACTCTAATTGAATATATGTAAAAAGTACTTTTTGAAAGTTACTTTATGTTTTAAGAATCACTTAAGTTGGGACCCTTTAAGGGTCATGAGCATTTGAAAAAGGTATTCTTCCTTATGATTTGAATTTGTATTTCCTTCCTAAATGGGGCGTGCCTCTTGGACAAAAGTATAAAAAGGAAAGGATGATTCAAATAATGGTCATTAAGCACAAAATGCTTGAGCCATTGCTTTGAAGATGAAAACCTTCAAGCAAGGAAGGAGTGGGGGCGCCAACCCTCATTTCTCAACTAGGGTATCTTCACCTTGAAGTTGTTCTTGTGCCTAATATTAAAAAAATACAAACATATTGCATTGGGAGTGGGGTGACTAGGGTTTGAAACCTTGGGAGTTGTTTGAAAGGGACGAAGACCCTCATAGGAGGGTTGCGTGGATTGTGGTGTTGGAATTAATTAATTCTAGCTAGGGTGAATTGATTTGAGAGGTGGTTTGTGGGATTTAAGAGGGTTTTGGGGCCTATTTCTAGTCAAAACATATTCTGATTTTATTTCAATATTTCTATAGTGTGGCGACTTGTTTTGTGAGGGATTTTGGTATATTTTGAGGGTCATCTTTCTCTAAATATATTCTGTAAATACTATATCTATTTTTTCAGCTTGAGCGATTTGATTTGAGGGGCTTGTGGCTCCAAATACATTCAGATTTTCATCATAAATTCTGCTTATTAATTATGTAATTTTTATGCAAATTTATGAGGGTTTCATTGGAATAATTCAGCTGCAAATTGCTATTAATTTTCAGCTTGGAGGTGTCTACGGTTTGTAGATTATTTCATGCTTTTGGAAGGATAAAATTTCTTGTTTGGATCAGCCAATTTTTGCTTAAGGTTTAGCATAATTTTGTACTATTTTTTAAAGTATTTTGTAGCTAGGGTTTGTAACAAAAATTAGAATTTTACATTTTTGACTTGGTTTTCCAAATAAATTCAAAATTTAGAAAATTGTCCTATTTGGGGACATTACAATGGTATCAGAGCCAATTTTTTGGCTAGCTGTGGGGTGTGAGTGTCTTCAATGGATTAGCAACCTAGGTTTTTGCCAAAAGAGGAATACAAAGATCCCATTCAAAAGATAGAGATGAAAAAAAGAACAATGGATGAAGCCATGGATAAATTGTTGCAAGCCATGGAGAATTATCAGAGGGAACTAAAGGCAATAAGTCTATAATGTCTCATTTTCCAAAATTAGAATTGTATTATTGCTAAAATAAAAAGTATTTTTAAATACTTAATAAAATAATAATAGTTTAATTTGCTTTTCAATTAAGTTGGGGCCTTTTAAGGGTCATGGGCTTATTCAACCCTTCAGTGATTTTAAAAGCAAATTGACCTTATAATTCATGGTTCTTTCCCTCCAATTTGGGTGCTCCACTTGGGGAGTGAGTATTTAAGGGGAAGAGGATTCATTTGAAGAGATGATGCTAAATCGGATAATTGGAATTGTAAGCTTCAAGCACAAAATGCTTAGCTTATCCATTGTAAGGGTGAAAATCCTTCAATGGAAGTTGGAGCAAGGATGGAAACCCTTGTATTTAACCAGGGCATCCTCATTCGGGGGATTGTATTGAACTTCATTGGATTGATTTGCAAAAAAACACTATTTCTAGGGCAACAAATATATCTAAGGCAATGCCTAGGGTTTGAGAGGAAATTGCAGGTTTATTAGGGCTGGAAAAGTTGGTTTTAGGCCCTAATTTGGCCATTCATGAGGTCAAATGATTATTTGCAAGTCAGCTGGTATTTTTAATAATTTTTCCCGCTAGGGTGAGTGGATTAGGGCACTATTTTGAGGGTTTGATGGGCTATTTTCAGGCCTAAAGAATATTCTAAAATTTATATAATTATTTCAGTATTTATCCCTAATTTTTGAGGATATTTTTCAACATTCTTACATTGAGAAAAACACCAAAAATCAGTAATTATTTAGCTATATTTTCCTGCATTTTTGGTGTCAAAGTTGTTGAGTTTGAGGTGGATGTTATGCCCTAATGTTCATGATAATATTCACTAATTTTCATAATAAATACATATTATTTTGTGGCGGTTTTGGCCTCTTTCTAGTGTTTTGAAATTTACTACAGAAGCTAGGGTTTGCATAAAAATAAAAAAATTAAATATTTGCTAGGGTTTGTAGAAAAACCTTATTTTCAGTTGGCAGCCCCCAAAAGGAGATAATACAGTGGTAC
Organism: Torreya grandis; assembly: GCA_037957365.1. NCBI lineage: Eukaryota > Viridiplantae > Streptophyta > Pinopsida > Cupressales > Taxaceae > Torreya > Torreya grandis. The sequence continues at coordinate 1,615,469 of JARHVA010000495.1, forward strand.
CAGAGCCAAAATCTTGGCCAATTGTGGAGTGTGAGTGATTACAATGGCTTGGAAACTTAGGTTCTTGCCAAAAGAGGAATACAAAGATCCCATTCAAAAAATGAGAATGAAGAAGAGGACAATGGATGAAGCCATGGATGATTTGTTGCAAGCTATGGAGGAGTATCAATGGGAACTGAGGACAATAAGCCCCAAGGATTTGATGAAGGCTATAGGGTTCAACCCTAAACGTTAAGAGTCTCCCTTAGAAAAAGAAAAAAGATCAGCAGAAGTAATGAAGGCTTCATCACCTCAAAGGAATTCACCCTCGACAATAAGGGAAGAGAGAAATCATGGGGCACAAGCCCAAGGAAAAAGGGAAATCACATTTGCAAGATTGGGGAAAGAATGTTGTGATTGAAGCTAAATTGTTGGAAGGATAATATTGACAAACCACTTGCTGATTTTCAGAATAGCAGTGGAGAGAGACGTGTGTGAAAAAGAAATGGGGAAACACAAGGATGGAAGGGTTTCCACCACTTCCAATTTACCTAAGGAGGACAATCTTTTTGTTGGTAGCCCAAGATATGACAATGATATTTTACTAACTACTAATGATTGCATGCACAAACAGAATAAATAGGAAGTCAAGGATGAAAACACATCACTTGTTGAATCCGCAAGTGAGGAAGCTATCCCTATTCAACTCACGCTCATCATTCCACCAGGGAATGAGACTATGCTACCATACCCATGGTATGAAAGGTTTGGTAACATATCAAATTCATTATTTCACACTATGCCATTTCAGATTTGTTGTCCTCATAAGAAGCATGCTAAAAGGGGCGTCAAAATAAGGCATACAGTTTACAACATGGGGCATGGGGACCCCTTGGTTCAAATTGATAATTGTTGTGGCCAAAGGGTGTGGGATCCCAAGAATTTTCTGAGATCTACAAAGGGTAACAATTCTGATGTTCATATATCTGCAACTGTCCCTTTCATTAAATTAAGGGAAAAATTAGAGTTGATTTCGACTAAGGTTGTTGATTTCAGATTTGAGATCCAAGTTATGATTCCTTGTGTTGGAGATTGGAGATGACTACTGTTGTCACCCTAGAGCTGCGCCCTGAATCGAAGACGTGTGTGAAATGGCCAGTCCTCTATCCAGCTGAAACAATGGGATCTTCTCACGAGGGTGGGTGCCTCAACTTTGAGAAGAACCTCCAGAGAAGACTGGTTCTTATATGATGTATCAATGAGGATCTCTACTCTATGCTGCGGACTACCGTGGAAAAGGGAGAAGGAAACTTAAAGGGGAAATCCTACCTAAAAGGGGGTGATACACCAGAATTTTGATCCACTCAACTTGGAACCTTGAACACTGAACAAACAAGGGAAAATGAAGACCTTAGATTTCAATCAATCACTTATGCATAAATATTTCATGAAGAGGTTTGATCCAATGACCAAAACCTGAGGGAAAACAATGGAGAGAGGTCCGATACAAGACACTTTGCAGCCACCTAACATCCACTTACAGCTTCAGCAAAAGACATAAAGAACACAATAACATGACCTGCATGGGGATAATCTAGCAACTAGATATGAACCAGAATTTGGGAAGGGAGAGAATTCTACCACTTATGCAAATTGCTGAATGAAATATACACTATGCCAACACTTGAAATCTGAAAGTACAGTCCTTCTATTGATCGAAGAGGTTACACAACTCACCAATGGCAGAGTCTGGTCTAACCAAGAGAGAGATTGGATGATTTTTTAATGAAGGCTCAAAGTCAATTTATAGAAAATTACAAGAGGCCAAAGATTGGCATTGAAAATTTGAAGAGAAGGATTAACTTAGGTTAACTCAAGGTTGACTTGGCCTCTCAATAAAATATGTTTCCTTTTTGGTCTTTGCATGAAGCTTCTTGCGCTTGAGGAAGTGAACTTGTCTTTGCTCCGAACTGCCCACCTCTATTTGCATGGAGATCCACGCCAATGTTAATTTTAGAACTCTATGTGAGCTTGCTTGATGCCGAATTGGAACATTGCAAGGCTGATTTGGCCGTTTGATATGCTGAGTTGGACGAAGAGATTGGCTGAGTTGACCGTTTGGCAAGCTGAGTTGGTCGAAGAGATCATTCTCCCTCGCATGGAAAGCTCTTAGTGGATACGGCGTTTAACAATTAGTCAACTCTAAATCTGGAATAGTCAACTCGACATTCGAATTTGGAACTTCGGTTGACGCTAAGTTGGACCCTCGAATGCGTGCATTGATCCGAAGACGAGCAAGTCTTCAATAACTAGTCGACTGAAGCTCTGACCGGTGCTCGAAAATAGCTCCTGCTTGCATGTATTTTACCCTGTTCTGGTCTGCTTGTTCGTGTCTATTTCTGGCGAGATTCTATATTCGAATGTATTAATCTATATTTCCTCGGATATTCTGTTTCAACTCTCCGTCGGATTATCTATTTTCTATCCTCTTTTGCACAGTCAACCTCCATTACTTTCGGATTTTTGGTTGTCCCGGCTTAATTCTTCGGGCCTGTCTTCGGACTTTCCTGTGGCAACTTCTGTCAGACAAATTGTCCGCTCGAATTGTCTTGACTGCGTCGGTCATTTGAATTTTTGCGGGCTTTTCCCCGAATTAATCCTTCGGACAAAAGTCCGAAGGATATCTTTCCTTTGTTTCTTCGCTTCTTGGCTTCGGACTTTGTTTGTCGGGTTTTCTCTTTCTTGACTCACTCCAAATTTCTTCGGACTTTTTCCTTCAGACAAAAAGCCCGAAGGTTTCCTTTGCCTTTGCTGTTTGCTCTGCCGGTTTTTTTGTTAAGTCATTTACCCGAGGAAAAAATGCCCGCAAAATTATCTCGGTCTCTTCGGGTTTATTTTCTCGGACTTTTGTGAGGCCATTTCTCCGAATTTTTTCGGACTTTTTGTCCGAAGGAATTCTTTCGGACAAAAAGTCCGAAGGAATTAATCCTTCTTTTGCCTTCTCTTTGCCTTTGTTTGGTCTTCCTTCTTGTGTCTTCCGAATTTCTTCGGACTTTTTTTAGTCCGAAGGAATTATGCCCTTGTCCTTTGTTCTTCGCCCTTTGAAATGCCCTTCGGAAAAAATACAGTGGTCCTGTCACCGACCAAGTGCCCTCTGCAAGGGCTCGTGTCTCTCGTCTGTGCCCTTCGGAAAAATTGCAGGGCACTTGGGCTTTTTGCAAAGGTTTTGAATTTGCTCCTGTACCTTCCCGAAGGGTATGTGCCCTTCGGGATTCTTGTAATGGACTCTTTCTTTCGGCCTCTTACTTCTGTTTTTCTTCGGAAAAATTGCAATTAGTCTTTTGGCCGATAAAATGACCCTTCGGCAAAATGAATGAACCCTTCAGCATCCTTGGAAGTTTTTTACCCTTTGGGAAAGTTGCAGTCCTCCTCTCCTTATGATCCTTTGGGCTTTAAACAAGTGCCATTTCCTTCAGACCAACAGGGCGAAGCAATTGAATCTTCAGCGATGACCCTTCGAACAAAAGTCCGAAGGATTCAAACCCTTTAGAATTTGCCCCTTCAACTACTTGAATAAATCTGTTCTTTCCTTTGGGGAAAAATTGTCAACAACTACCCTCTAGTCAAAATCCATGGTATGCTTACTAGAAAAAAACATTCTTCTCTCATATTGTTGTTAATCCAGCTGATAAGCATGTTCCTAAGAGGTAAGCTAAGATGTGTATTGAAGCCAAAAACACTAGTTGCAGCGTTGAACATGTGGATTTTCCAATTCAAGTCCAAGTTTGTTGGTGCATATGGGATCTGGAAGGCTTGGTAAGGATCAAGGTAAATCTCTTATTCTCATTTTCAGGATAACCCTTTCGTTGCGTCAAAACTCAGCGCTCTGCTTGTATAGAGAATTCTGAATTTGTTGACTCAGAAAATTCAAAGTTATTTGTAAAAACGTAGCCCATGTTCAGAGGAGAGAATTCTGAGTTTTTAGTGAACACTCAGCCCACTCTATGTGTTAAAAAATTTGATTTATTGGTGAGCACTCCAACCGTTACAAAGACAAGGAATTTGAGAAATTTCATAGTGTGGCGACCTCTTCCAAGGATGGAGATTCAGCTCTTGTTAGGCATGGTAAGTACCCTTGAATTTTCAAATTTTGTATTGAGGCAATAGTACATGGATAACTATGATGAGACACTTGGGAAGCATGCTTGGAAAGGGCAGCGTAAAGGGGAGCAAGATGCAATTATTGAAACATCATGGCAAGGCTGGCCACCCCATGAAGGTGCCCACTTGGAAGGTATGATTCTCCTTTTGTTTAAAGTTGGTTGTTGCATGGAAAGAGGTCAGCCATATCCTTCATTTGTTGTGGAGACTTTGAGGCCCTTTGAAGGTCATAAGGGGTATGTGCAGACCTTACAAAAGAGCACCACCTCTAAGGTGCACCCATGGAGGCGAGGGGGCATGAGGGGTAGCCATGGTCCACTTTCCCATCATGCTGTTCATGACAGTTCCAGCTCACTTGTGGTGAGTTTGAGGGTTCTCATATGCATGGAGAAGGTTGATTGCAAGAGGACACATCAAAAGGGTGAGTTATGGTTGAATGAGTTCTCATTTTGGAGTCATAGGAAGTTTGATTTATGCATGCGTGGCCCACCAATCACGAGGGAAGTGAATGATTTCACCATCCTTTGCGGCTATGTGGACAATTGTTGGGTGACAAAAGACAAATGATGGAGTTTCAGCATTGTGGTGGAGTTTCCAGCTCTTCTGGTTGGAAAATTTCTGAGTTTAGTGGCCAATTGGGAAAGTGCTAAGGGATGGTGCCTATCAAACAACAGTAAGTACAGCTATGGCTGCTTTTGGGTTGAAGGAAGGAGGACTAACCTAAGCTGTAGTACTGTTTCCAACACATATAGGAAGCCATTACAACAACTTGATCATACGCATGATTCGGTAAAGGGGTCAAAGGTTGGAAAGTGCTATTCTCCAAAGGAGAGCAATGAAGTGGAAAAAATCGAGTTGGGGCAGCCACTAAGGTATAAAAAAAATCATTTTATTTATTGTTCCCTAAGATTTGATAATTCTAGAAAGTTAAGACTCAAAACAAGTGCTCGCAAGGACTGAATTTCAGTGTGTTAAAAAAGGGAGAAGTTCCGAAATGTGCATAGGAAATATACCTAAGATACACTCAGAAAATAATGAGATTTTCATCCCCACTCAGCTGGTTACATACTCAGAAAAATTGGCAAAAGGTGAGCCAAGACAACTAGACAAACACACCAAAAGGTCTGAAAATGATGGGAACATGAATGTTGGAAATGATGAAGGGGCAAATAGACAAACCCAACTCATAATTTGCACAAAAATTTATGGGAAAAGGAACATATTCATGAGGGAACCTAGGCAAGGTCGCTCACATCCACACGATATCTACACACAAGGTATGTCCCCAAGTTTTTTCAAGTTTGTTTGTTTGGTGCAAATTGTGAAACCATACCCTTGGTTTGGTGGAGGAGTACCAAGGCACAATGTAAGCTTTAGAGAGCTTTGGGATGCACCCCATGGGAGCACACACTCCGTGACATATTTACAAGGAAGATTGATCATAAGGGGCAGCCTTAGTGCAATTCCTAGTAATGTTTATGTTGGAAATTCCAGCTCCTCCAACATGGTTTATAAATTCATAAAGGCTTCCCTTGAGGGTGAAGACATGAAGGGTTTGTCCAAGGTCAAATTGGTATTGAATGGTTTGACTTCATTGAGTTTTTGCAAGGCTGTAAATGGCAAACACAGCCCTCATAACAGCAGGTACAGTTCTCCTTTTGAGATGATTATCTCCAAGGAGAGGGAACGATTGTGCATGAGATCCAAGGATGGGGACATATCTGTAATATGGAAGCTTCCAACCCTTGGGAAACAAGAGATTGTGAGCTTAAGGATCAAATTTGATGTTACTAACGGCTGTTTCATGTTCAGTAATGGGAAATATAGCTGGGGCAACCATTTGTCTAATAAGGGATTTAAGCTAGTAATGACATGCGAAAATGCTAGGAGCTATTCCATACCTAGCAAAGGAGGATTCCCAGCCACTCCACATGGGGAAGGCATGGTCAAGGATGCAAACATGAAGTGGAGAATTCTTGTTTTGTCTAATGTATTTGTGTCTTGTGCAGGTGTTGATTTAGGGGCAACCAATGCCCAAATTTTTGAAGACTACCTTGTTGGAACAGACGTTCCAGCCACTATGATGCTGCCATTTCTGAGAATTTTCCTTTCCTCATCATTTTTTTTCCACATCGGAGCTATAGGGCCTCAATGGGATACGTAAGGAAGGGTTGGAGCTGCTGCTATACTGTTTCCAAATTGTACAAACAACCAAAAGTCTTCAAGAACAGCAAGTGTACTAATTTGACCTTGCAAAAACTCCTTCATTTGATGGGCATGGGAGCTAGATTATGGAAGCGTTTCTACATGTTCTTTCACCTTAGCATAAGGGCACTTGGACATGAGAGTTTACATTTGCTTGAGGACAAGCAAATTTGAGAAGGGAGGACTGTAATGTTCCCTTTTTTGAAATTAGAATAGTATTATTATTAAAATAAAAAGTATTTTTAAATACTTAAATAAAATAATAATAGTCTAATTTGCTTTTCACTTGAGGCCTTTTAAGGGTCATGGGCTTATTCAACCCTTAAGTGATTTTAAAAGCAAATTGACTTTATAATTCACAGTCTTTTCCCTTCAATTTGGGCGCTCCACTTGGGGAGTGAGTATTTAAGGGGAAGAGGATTCATTTGAGGAGAGGATGCTAAAATGGATAATTGAAATTGTAAGCTTCAAGCACGAAACACTTAGCTTATCCATTGTAAGGACAAAAACCCTTCAATAGAAGTTAGAGCAAGGACAAATACCCTTCTATTCAACTAGGGCATCCTCATTCGGGGGATTGTATTGAACTTCATTGGATTGATTTGCAGAAAACCATTATTTCCAGGGCAGCGAATATACCTAGGGCAGCACCTAGGGTTTGAGAGGAAATTGCAGGTTTCCTAGGGCTATGCGAGTTGGTTTTAGGCCTTAATTTGGCCATTCATGAGGTCAAATGATTATTTGTAAGTCAGCTAGTATTTTTAATAATTTTTCCAACTAGGGCGAGTGGATTAGGGCACTATTTTGAGGATTTGATGGGCTATTTTTAGGCCTAAAGAATATTCTGAACTTTATATAATTATTTCAGTATTTATCCCTAATTTTTGAGGATATTTTCCAACATTTTTAGATTGAGAAAATCACCAAAAATCTGTATTGTCCTTGCATTTTTGGCATCAAAGTGGCTGAGTTTGAGGTGGATTTGATGCCCTAATGTTCATGATAATATTCGGTAATTTTCACAATAAATAAATATTATTTTGTGCCTATTTTGGCCTCTTTCTAGCATTTTGAAATTTACTATGACAGCTAGGGTTTGCATAAAAATCAGAATATTAAATATTCATTGGGGTTTGTGAAAAAACCCTATTTTCAATTGGCAGCGCCAAAAAGGGGATATTACAAAGTCACAAGGTTGTGACAAAGTCTATGGGGTTAAGCCCTAGACCTCAAAAGTCTTTTAAAAGAAGAGAAGATTGAACTACATGTGAATAATGAGCTTTAAAAATCAGAAAATTAGACGTAGCCAATGATTGAATTTTTTGAGCCACAAGAACCATAAATTCAATGGCATCCTAATGAAAGTTTTCAACAAGCTATGGAGCAACCAATGGGGTTGCAAAGGGTAGCTACTAAAGGGGGAGTAACAGAAAAATCAGATGAAACAAGAAGTTGTTCAACTTCATGAACCATCAAAAGAACAAGAGAAAGAGGAAGAAATCAATGAGTAGGAACTAAAGGAAGTGCAAGGTAAAGATCTTTTATTGGTAGACGCTGCCTTTTTATCTTCGAATGATTGTATGCATGATAGTGAAGTCACAGAAGATGAAAACAAGGAGCTTGGGCCAAAAAAAGATGAAATTGAAGCAAAAGGGGCATCACTTGTATACAAAGGGTTCAAGTTTGAAGAACTTGCACCAACCTTTGAATATCCATTGACTGATTTTCAGAACAGCGCTACAAAGAGTCATGTGATCGAAGAAAATATTGGAAATCTTGAGAATATAAGGGTTGGAGGTATCTCCACAAATTCCACTTCATCAAGAGAGAACAAGTTTTTCATCACTCCAAGGTATGGGAAGGTTTGTAACACTTCACATTTATTGCTTCATGTGTAATGTCCCATTGTTGATCTAGACCCTCATGGGACCCTTACCCTGTTCTTGTTTCCAATGGCTAAGGGTAGAGGAAGAAAAGGTACTTTATATTTCTAATTTTGAGTTGAGTTATGAAAAAACACCGTATGTTTCTATTTCACTTAAGTGGTGGGGTTTATAGGTCGTGTGCACTTAAGGCCTAAAATGAAATTAAGAGGATCTTTTAATATTTGAAAAAGAAAGGTAACTCTTCCCTCCAATTTTGGGCACTACATTTGGAGGAGTGGCATATAAAGGCAATTAAAGATTCATTTGAGGATTATAGATAATTGGATATTGGAATTATTGATCAAGTATGTCAAGCTTGGTTTCCACCTCTTGAGGATGAAACCTTCAAGAAGTGTCTTAGGTTTTGGGACGGAAACCTCCATTCCTTCTACTTGTGCAATTCGATTCAGGGGTTGTAAGTGAGCTTCAAATTGCATGTTTTCATGCAAGTGGATCATTCAAAGGTGTTTTTAGACACCACTTCATTAAGGAAATATTGCATACTTCTATCGAAAACAGGTTTTGGTAAATTTTACAGGTGTTGAAGAGGAGCGAATCATCTTGGGAGATTGTCCATGTTGCGGAATACCTTCCTAAAGGGTGGCGACTTGCTTAGAGAGCTGGGCGAACCACTTGGAGGGGTCTTTGAAGGTCAAAGGGAGTTCGTGTTTTCATAATATTTTTCAGTTAGGGTGATTGGTTGGGAGAATGGATTTCGAAGATTTGAGAAGGATTTGGAGTGCTCACAATGTATAAAATATTACTAATATTTTATAGTATCCTTTTTGCTTGGGCGACTTGGCCTACGAGACATTGGGAGGTTATTTGGAAGGATTTTTGGTAAGCTGAACATTCTGAAATTTATCCCCTATTTTTTTGAGTAGGACGAATCAGTTGTGGAGAGGAAGTGAACACATCGGAGGGCTTTTAGACTCCATTCGCTAAGGTATTTGTGATTCTCTATTTTCAGGATTTTTGTGACAAATTATCATAGGGTTTGGAAGGAATTTGGAAAGAAAATTACTAGGGTTTCATCATAGAAATTCTGCTATTATCTTATGAGTGGGGCGATTCACTTGAGAAGCATTTTATGAATTTTCTAAGGTGCTATTAGGCCCTAAAAAGTACACATAATATTGGAATTATTTGAGTATTTTTAGCATAATTTTCTCAGGTCCATTGACATCTTTGAGGGCGAATTCAAAGGAGAAAACTAAATTATTCAACTAAGTAATTTTCTGCACTTGGACAAATTGTTGTTAAGAGTTTTGGAGGTTTTGAAAGGGCTAAATTTAGAAATAATTCAATATAAAATATTTATATATTTTACCATATTTTTGGTGAGTTTTTGCAAGGGTTTGAGGGCCGATCTTGCAAAGAAAATGCAACTGAACTTTCAGGAGGAAAAAAAGAATTTATGACAATGTATTCAACAAGGTACATGCATCATTTCTTACACATACAAAGGTATTTATCACAGCAGTAATTTAAGGGTTTATGCATGACTTATTTGAGGGCTTGAGGTGCAAAATTCAGTGGTTACATCCTTCATATGCTTTGGAATCAATTGTGCAAATATTGACACCTAGGATTTGTTATACATTTGGTGTTTGAGCATATATATGTCAACTGGGTTTGATGATTTTAATTTTCAGAATTCAGTGTGATTGGAGTTGATTAAAGGGTTTTGTTGGGAAACCCTCTTTTGTCATCATTGTTCCAATTTGAGGACATTACAGTGGTATCAAAGCTATATCTTGGCCATTTGTGAGATTCAGAACAAAAACAAGGAAGGATGAAAGGTAATACACATGCCCGAGATCATGAGGACTAGCCTTTGGTTTGTTGGGATCTCATGGAGGATTATGATGAGTACTCGACTCTTGCACCTATATACCACAGGGGAAGGATCTTCGAAGCTTGGCTAGGTTTGAGGTATGGTAAGAGACATTATGGGTATATGGATACACAAAATGATTTGGGGAAGATAGTTCTTACAACTTTTGATGGTGATCCAGGTAAGTCAATAAGAGTTTGGGTGGATATGACGATTAGATTACCTTGACTTGAGGCCTCGAGGTCGAAAGGAGGCAATGATTTTTGTTATTCAACATCTGGATAGGGCTGCCCATAAGTGGTGGTTTCCAGAAAGAATGACACAAAAGCCTAGGTTCATGGGAACGCACAAAGATTTGTTGAAGAAGATAATCGAGAAGTTTAAAGGAAGGAGGAACTAATCAAGCCTATAACAACAAAGGCACATGATGAAATACTTCAATCAAAGGAAAGGCAGCCATTGAAACAAGTGACAAAATTGGATTTCCAATTGTACAAGGGGCAGCCACTTCATGAGCTTGCCAATGTCCAAAAATTAGTCAAACAAATTCCCTCTATGAGGTACAAACAACAGGGAATTAATTCAGAAAAATTGAAGAAATCATTAGCCAAAGAAGATGATTTTGAAAGACAGCCACCTAATGGAGAGACCTTAATGATAGAGAATAAAAAAGAGACCACTAATGAACCTAAGGAAACAAGCAATCAGCTGAAGTTAGGAGCAAAACATTTAGAAGAGTCAAAGGCACAAGAAGAAAGCATAGGAGGGTAGCCGTCTAAGGAAAAACAAATTGAAAATGGAGGGCAAATGCATCAAAACGAAAAGGACATCATAATAGAAAGGTATTCCAAAAAAAAATGTTTTTGTATTGCTTTGTTTCATGCATCAATTTCCTTGTCTAAATTCAGATTGCAAGAGGAAGCTTGGAAGAAACACTTGTTGTTATGTCTTGTTAAGGAAGCATATGTCCTGACAAGAAGGGGCATTAGTAAAGTTCATTGAACTACATGGGGAGTTGGAAGGAAATAATGAAGGGACAGCCCTTCATGAGGGTTCCTATAAAAGAGCCAAAGAAACAAAAAAATCAGATTTGAAGGAGGAAGGTGAGCTACAAAAAGATGACACTTCGAGGCAACCTAGAGTAGGAAATTGTGAGGACAAAAAATCTGAGTTTTTGGAGCAACAAAGAGAGCTGCAAATGATGGATGAAAATGAGGAAATGCTCAGTGCTTTGGGGCAGCCAAGTACCCCAAACTTTGGTATTCGAAAAGATGATTTTGAAGAAACCAAGGAAACTGAGATATTCATAGAAAGGTATGAGTGAATGATGATTTTTGTTTGGTATCTAATAATTGTTCAAAATTGTTGCATGACTCTAGATTTGATGAAAGAGCATGGAAGGAACAATTTATTTTTGCAAATGAGAAAGGGATGCAAGCTTTGTCAAGGTTGGATGGCACAAGAGGGTTTCTTGATGGATCAATGTACAATGAGATGAGGGAATGTTTGAAGGAAAAGAACACCATTATGGACTTGCATACAAACAAAATGGATATGGGAGAAGATCAAGATTCCAACTTGTTGTGGAATGCAAAGGAGAATCCATTGTTTGAAATGGATAAAGAAGAAAAACCAAGGCCACAAGGAAGGATGTACCTCATGATCCTAGAAAGTGACAATGGGATCAGAAGGGTGTTTTTAAACACCAATGTTTTTCCTAACTTGTTTGTTTTGATTATTTTCCAATAGACGACTTGAAAGTGAAAAGAGATGCTTGGAGCTCTGCAATGAGGAGACGAAAAGTCATCCTCCATTAATGGTGCTTCAAGCTTTCTCCTTGCAGTTTGTCTTGGTCACCTTTGCCTCCTTGGTCCCTATTGCTTCCTTTTTACTTAGTGCAAGTGGTGGTCTTTAATTTATTGTTTTAATATTGTCTTTTCGTTTGTCTTTGATTTTTTTGTTGTTGTGTGCTTCTCTTTGGTGTGCTTGGTTGTTGTTCTGTTGTCTGGGCTAAGGTGTATGGCCTCCACGCATGTCTTTTTTTGACAACACTTCCCGTTGCCTGTGGTGAGTTGTAAGGGGCATGAATTAATTGAAGCGGTTTATGGAAACCCTTAGATTTGACGGGCTTGAAGGTGTAGAGAAGGGGAAGCATGATGATTTTAATGAGTCAGGTGATGCTGCGCAGGATGATAAGAGTTGCAATAATAAGAGTGTTTGCCCTGACTCGTCTCAGGTGGAAGTTGAAGCGATTGGAATTGTTCAATGAAATTTTGTGGCAAGAAGCAACAAAACACTCGGAAGGAGCTGAGTTTGTGGCGTGCAGAGAAGAGCATGGCGAGCAACAGTGCAGTGAAGACCAAATCGGTAAGCTATCTAGCCCTCCAAAGACCTTGACAATTGTTCTGAATGTTTCCATGGAATCTGACCTACAACAGGAGGAATCGGGATTAAATATGTAGGGATTTTCTGTGTTTGCTTAAACAAGAACTCTCTTCCTTCTAGGAATTTTTTTGATAACTGGCTAAATTCTATTTGGGGCAAATGCTTGGGCCTGTATATTAGTTTTTATCGGATGATTCAAAAAGGGGTGTTCATGGTTTGGTTCAAAAACTCCAATATGCAACACAGGGCTATTAGCAAACCCTTGTGGAATGTTGGCCAGTTGATTTTCAACGCTGTCCCATGGAGCCCAAAAATGGATTGTAATGACCTTGTTTTCAAAACTACTCCCATATGGGTTGATATTGAAGGAGTGTCGATTCAGTTGTGGAATTTTATTCCATAGGCATTGAAACCCCTTGGAGAAGTATTGAGAATTGAGGATACTAGGTCTCTTGCCACATGACTGCTAGGGTTTTAATGTCTTTAGAGCTTTTGGATTTTTTTTCAGATTCCCTCAATTTTAAAATTAAGGGAAAATCTCATACTTGTGCTCTCAGAGGACTGGGTTGATTGAATGTTTGCTTTTTTTTGTAAAAAAGATGGCCATCTTAAGAAAAATTGTTCTATGCTGGTTAATAAGAGTAATATACCTAACAAACAAAAAGAGATGGAAGGGCCAAAAAATGAGACTGTATTGAATAATTTATAGGTTTTTGAAAATCCTTTGTTCAATAGTGTACCTCTAAAAGATAGTGCCCCCGTATTGAGGCTGGTGATAAGGATGGTCCTGAGATTCAAAAAGAGAGGGGTCTAGATGACTCCTCCCTCGACTCTCAGGTGCTTGGTCCCCCACAACGTTTTGTTGATAGCTTGAATCCCTCACCAAACATGATAAATTGTCTCCTTGATAACTTGGATGATGCTTTTCATGAACAAAAAACTCTGGTGGACCCACCTTATGAGGAATATGTGGTTATCCTTGCGAAAGCCCTTGCTCGGCACATTGCTTCGTCCAATAGCTCACCCTTGGGCAAGCCCGACAATATTGCTAGTGATGTTTCTCTGATGGCTATCGCCCTAGATAAAGAGAAATCTGATATACCTGCCTCTGAGATGGATATATCAGATAGGGATCCTTTGACACACAAGGATCCTCCAGGTGCTGAAAATTGGATGTCTAAAAGAGGAGGAAAAAGACTTAAAACAGATTCGGGTTCTTCCTTGGTTGATCAAGTAGCGCCTAAGGAGAAAAAAAGATGGTAACAGAGTCCCTCCATGGTAACCAAGACCCTCTCTCCAAAAAGAAGGGCAAGAAAAATAAATTTCCGGATTGCTTTGCTAGATTATACAATATTGGGGGTAAGCCCCATGGTCAATCTAATTGACCTATATCTACCCCCTAGATTTATATGCAAATTGTAAGCTGGAATGTGAGAGCGCTGGAGCCCCCTGACATAAAACCAATTGTAAGACAATTCAGACATTCCAGAGAAAACTTGGATTTCCTTTGTTTGCAATAAGTTAAGGCTATTGGACCCCAGCTATCCCTAGTCTTGAACTTTATCTGGCCCAATGCTCAGCAGTACTCTACTAATCATCAAAGAGGGAAGGGTGGGGCCTCTATCTTGGTTAACCCTGGATTGAAAGATTGTATTGTTGAACATGGAGTCTCTCCCTATAACAGAGCGGTTTGGGTTTTGCTAGAAAGTCAAGATCAAACTTTTGCCCTGTGTAACATCTATGGCTCAAATGACTATAGAGAACATGTTGATCTGTGGAACTGGCTGGCTATAAATTTGAAAAAAGTTCCTTGGGTCTTTGGTGGAGACTTCAATATGGTGGAAGACAGAGGATAAAATTGGGGGAGACCACCTGGCATGGAAGGGCAATGAGTTGTTTTTCTGGTCCAAATTCAAAAGAATGCATAGAGTTGGAGACCTTCTCTAGAGAGGTAAAAGCCTTAGCAGAAGAATCTGGTACACCTGGTGTAATAACCGGAGTAACAAAAGAAGGCAATACTTTAGACTTGATAGATTTTACTTGAATAAAGAGACATTCACTACGACCCCTATCAAGGATGGTAATGTGGTGACAATCCTGCGCTTTACTAAGTCCGACCACCACCCTATTGAAATGGTTTTTTCATTGATTAAAGAGGAGAATAAGGACACTCAATCCTTCAAAGGGTTATATAAATTCAATGTGTCCCATTTGGCTGACAGTGTGTGTTTGGAGGGTCTTCAGGCTTCTTGGAACATTAGCAAATTTGCATGCAACTCTAGCTCCAAAATTGACCAATGGAATTCCAATATGGATACTTCTGAACCTATGGGCAGATCAAAGCAAAAAGGCGTAGGAAGGTTGCAAGAGATACTCAAGAGAAACGTATTCATGCTGAAAGCTCATTGCAGCTTGATCCTGCCAATGGGGTACTTCTTGAAGATCTTAATCTTTTGAAGCATCAAGTTGGATAGTCACAGAACTATATTGCTAGAGGGGCGCAGATCCGTTCTAGATTAACCTAGCTGAAGCTTGGTGATAGACGTTTTAAGTTCTTCAGATTCTTGAAATCCAAGCACACAAGAAGTAAGATTAATAGTATCGAAGTTAATGGTCAGCGTATGCAGGATGTTGCCAGCATAAAAGAAGCTTTTTTTTAATTTTTACTCCAATCTTTTCCTCTCTGATGGTTCCAGTGCACGTGTTGAACAAAACAAGGCTATATGTGATGCCTACATTCCTAGGAAGGTGACACAGACCAGGTCTCCTTGGATGCTTGTATCTCGCTCGATGAAGTCAGAAACACTATTGAATCACTTAAAGAGGATAAAGCGCCTAGGGTGGATGGATTCCCTACTGAATTCTATAAAGTCAATAAGGAATGGATTGATAAGAACTGTCTGGAGGTCTTTAATGAGGCCATTGATGTCGGCATACTCAGCTCGGACATCAATAGAGGGTTAATCAAGCTCATTCCTAAGGATGGTAATTTTTATTCTGTCAAAAACTGAAGACCAATTACCCTTCTCAATGTCTCCTATAAGATACTGGCAAAGATCCTTGCGAGGAGACTGTTTTCGTTTCTGCCCTCTATTGTCTCAGAAACCCAAACTGGTTTTGTTGAAGGGAGATACATCCTAGACAATTTAATCACCAGCTGGGAAGGTATGTACTAGGCTAGAGACTCAAACCAAGATGCAAGAATGATATTGCTTGATTTTGAAAAATCATATGATAGAATTGAGTAGCCATTCATTGAGAGAATGTTGCGTGCCTTTGGGTTCCAGGATAGATTTTGCAGAATGGTCAATGTACTCTTCAAGGATACTTCGGTAGTCATTGAAGTTAATGGGGAATTGACAGAATCTCTTGAGCTTCAATGCTCCATTAGACAAGGGTGCTTGCTTGCCCCGTCGCTCTTTGTTTTGGCGGCTGAAGCACTGCACTATCTCTTTAGATTCTCTGACATTGGGCCTCCAGTCAAAGTTATTTCGCTCCCAAATAATGATGCCCTCATTGATGTCTTGTCTGCTGACGACACATCAATCTTTGTCATCTTGGAACAAAACAACCTGGCTCAGGTAGTGGCTAGACTAGATATTTACTGCTCTGCCTCTGGCTCTAAAGTGGCATTGCATAAATCACACATGTTGGGTTGGCAAGAACAACCTCCTGACTGGTTATCAAACTTTGGCGGGAATTGGAAAGAGTTGGATGAAATGGTCAGGTACTTGGGTATTCCCTTTGCCCTTGCACCCTTCTTCAAAACTGTGGGAATGGTTCTTCGATAAAATTAACAAGAAAATTGTAAAATGGCAGGGACATTTGTTGTCCTTACCAGGGAGGATCCGAGTTTGTCAGAAGGTTCTCTCATCTTACAGTATATACTATGCCTCCTGCTGGCTCTTTGGCAAATCTCAGATCAACATGCTCCACAGAATCATAAGAAATTTCCTATGGTCTGATGGGAAAGGGGGTAACAAAAGGCGTGCAGTTTCGTGGAAATGTTGCTTGAAACCTAAGAATATTGGTGGGCTGGGGCTGAAGGACCTTCAGTTGTAGGGTAGATCATTGGCGGTTAAGTGGATGATCAGAGCTTGCAATGGAAATGAGCCTTGGAAAGTCTTGGTTAGGAATAATATTTTGAGAGGTTTTCCCAAAGGAAAGCCAGGGTGGAAAGGTTTGAATATTGTTGATCTTCTCATCAGGCCCTTTATGGTTAAAGTGGTTGGCTCTTCTATATTTGCTTCTATTTGGTCAGCCTGGGATGTAGCCAAGCCCTTCATCGTTGCTAAACATGTCTTCAACTGGTTTGGGACAACTTGTCAAGGGTATAGATCGATATGGTGGAATTTGGCTGTTAACAAGAGACTACTTGCCCTCACCAGGGGATGCTTTGCCTTTGATTGGTACACTAAGGGATTGAGGGACTTTAAAGATCTCTGCTCCCGTGCGGGATGGGCTTCTTGGTCAGAGCTTAAAGCGAGATTTCAAATTTCTGACTCTCAACGAAGAACATTCACCTTACTCCAAATAGCTTTGAAGGGAAAAAATAATGTGGTTTTCATGGAAGAATAGTGTGACTTTTGGGACAATGTGAAGTGGAAGAAAGGTCCCCGTCTGCTTGAGTTTACCTCTCAAATGCTTTACAAGAAGCTCTCCTTCTCAAATGTCCCCTACCTCACCCTCAACCATATCTGGTCAGTGTTCGATCCTCTGTCTGCATGGTCCTTTAGGTTTGATGTGATTTGGGCCTATTGTCTTGAACCCAATAAACACTGCTTTTGCTGGTTATTAATGTATAAGAAGTTGGTTGTTGTTTCTATCTTGAGAAATTGTGGCTTAACTAATCCTTTTTGTACCTTCTGCAGTGAAGTTGAAATGGTTGAGCATGTCTTTTTCTCCTTCCCATATGTTGTTAAGATGTGGAATTGTTGTCTTAAATGTTGGAATGTGGTTTTTGATTGTGAAATTGGCTGGCTTAACGTTGTGTTTGGCTATGCATGTCTTAAGATTAAAGTACACCCCTTTTTTTTATAAATTTTGACTTGTGTTTTCTACGGAAACTTTATGATTTTTATGGAAGCAAAGGAACCTTGAGGTTTTCCAACAGAAGACTAGATTTCTTACTGACTTCTCAGTAGAAGTCATCCTCCGTATTTTGTCTTTGCAGATATTCTTATAGCTAAAAGTGCCTCAGGACTAGCTCGAGCAATTTCTCAAAACATGGCTCCTCAAAATCACCTCTGAATTCCTACTTGATTTTGGGAGATACCCCAGACTAAGCCCCCATTCTAATTGGGCAGTGAGTCACTAGACGACATTCGAAGTAAAAGTTTCAGAATTTGAGTGGGACTACATAAAAGATTCATACTTTGACCAGGCCGACAACCCGGTAAAGGAATGGATTACTCCGTTCGACCCTGATTAGAATGGGATTGATACTTGGTTGGCTGCGAATAAATATGTGCTAAGGGATGTTCACAATGATGAGCAGGGAAGTTGCATAATCAGAGAAGCCAAGGATACATTTGCACCGTTTGATCTGAACCTCTTCCTTAAATTAGATGACGAGATTGGGGAGACAATGCCTCCTTCTCAAGGATTGGCTCCAGCGATGCATAACTAGGGTGTACATGAGGAAGTGTGGAAGAAGATTGACAAGAATATCAATATCTTCTCAGGCAAGTTGGAAAAACTGATCGAAAGAGGTGGTTTGACGAACGTTGAGGACATCTTGGAGTATGTTAAAAAGATCAATAAGAAAGGAATGCTGAAAAAAGTGGATCACTATCTTGCTCAAATGCGGTTGGGCCCTGGTGGTGGTAAAAAATCTTGAGGGACCTGATTCTATTGACTCGGACGACGGATGCGAAGTGGATGGCGCTATGACTACTAGGGCGCAGGACCCATATGCTTGACTCTGTGACCTTTGGGGTGGCTGCTCTTTGTTATTCACCTGTTTTGTTGTTTTTCTGATACTTTTGTTATTGTTAATTTTTTTGTTGGGCTACTTGTACGGTGCTGTTTTTATATTGTACAATCGATTATTATGTTTGTTGATGGGGGATGCCCCACAATTGGTATGTCTTTTATGAGAACTCTGTAAATGTTTTGACATCTTGGATGCTTATATTAGTAATCGATCTACAATATTTTAAAAAAAAAAAAAAAAACTTGTTTCATGTGTAGGATTAATTTTGAGATCCCTTGCAAAGGGCAATGCTAGGTATAAGTTGGCCTCCATCAATGGGCACTCTTTTGGAAGAGTTGAAAATGGAGACATGGATGAAGACTTGAGGACTACCATAGTTTGGGCAAGAACCCAAATCATGAGCAGCTTTAGAAATGAGGTCATTTTGCATGGGTTGAGTGATAAGGGACCCCCTTCATCTTCATCCAATAGCATGGTGAGAGGTTACTTCATGAGCATGAGGAAAAGGTAAAGAGGAATTGAAGATAGAGCTGTCATAAGACATCATGATCAGCCCTGTGTTTCAAGGAAAGCATTTTCTACAAGGCCATTGGTAAGTTTGGTTAAATTCGATTTTGATCATGTTTGTTTGGGAAGAAAAAACAAGGAATTTGTTTTCCAACGAAAGCCTCAAAGTTGTCTTGGGCAGCACCCTATCCCACTTTGCAAAGGTAATAAGGAGGGTGTTATGAAGGGCATGAGGCCCCTATTGAGTTTGGAACAAGCCCAAGTTGTGAGCAGCTGTTCACAAGTTACAAATTTCAATAAAAAATGGTCCTCTGCCTCACCAAAGAATTCTGTAAGTAAATTGGCACGTTCACAATTTTTTTTGGGCATAAAGGTCAATTCGTTTTGCATGTGGCAGCCAAGAAAGGGAGATGGAAAAATTACTTTAAAATCTGAATTTTGTTACTCAGAAATTTCTGAGTCAAGTGAGTAATTCCAGCCACCAAGTGTGGTCACAAAATTGTCAAACCAAGGCATGCTTCAGCGCATGGGAGGATGGATGAATGCATATATTAATTCTGAACTTTGTCACCCAGAAAAATCAGATTTAAGAGGTCAAACACAGCCATGTATGAAAGAGGAAAATTCTGAATTTTATGACATGTTCCATTTTTTGGGTTGAAAAATGTATGAGTATGTTTATTTCTGTGTTTGTCCATAAAAGAAAAGCTGATCTGGTCCAGCTCATACAAGATTCTAGAAACATATTTATGTTGGCACCTTGGGAAGGTGATGTAAGAAGTGTTGACCATTTTGGTCTTGCAGGCCAAAATCGGTCCCCCTTTTTTCCCTGCTGACCTGAGCCAGTTCATTTTATTGATTTTGCATAAGTCTGATTTCTACGGACTCTGCAGGGAAATTTCTACGGACTCTGCAGGCCTATTTCTACAGATTCTGCAAGAAATTTCTACGGACTCTACAGGAAGTTTTTTGGCAGATGAAAAACCAGTTCAAAGAGAGCAAGGTCTTACAAAGCTTCTTCGGACTCTTGTCCGAAGAAATTCACAAGGAAAGAGAGCTAAGATGGTTCAAGACACTTTTCCTTAAGGTTGGAAAAGTGGTTCAACATCAGGGTTCAACGACATGATCTTTCCAAGAGTTAGCAACTTTGAACCGTTGAACCATTGAACCGGTTCAATGGTTTGGTTCAATGCTTTGATTCATCGCTTTAGTTCAAAGGTTTGGTTCAATGCTTTGGTTCATCCCTTTGGTTCAACGCTTTGGTTCAACGGCAAAGTTCATTGGCAAAGTTCAATCAAATGGTTCAACAGTCGATTCAACGTTTGGTTCAAAGGAACCATTCAAGTGCCCTTGCGGAGGGCAGGGGACACTTAAAAAAGAGATCAAAAAGTGAAAAGGCCGAAAGGGTTAGAATTCCTTCGGAAAAGTGAACAAGAGATTTTCTTCGGACAAAATGTCCGAAGGAATTCTTTTGGACATTTTTTCCGAAGAAATTCTTCGGAAGAAAATCCCGCAGAAATAAAAAAGGACCAAGGCAAAAGCAAGAAATTATTTCTTTCGAACTTTTGTCCGAAGGAATTCCTTCGGACAAAAAGTCCGAAGAAATTCGGGAAGAGCCGCGGAAAAAAAAAAACCCAAAGAAAGTTTTCGAAGGTCAAAGTGATCGAGACAATTCTTGCGGACATTTTGTCTGCGGGAAAAATGGTCGAAACAAAAGCTCGACCAGAGAAAAAGCCGAAGGAAAGGAAAAGGCCGAGGAAATTCAAAGGGGTGATGGGCCCGAAGACGTCAAAATCAAGCACGACGAACTAGCCGTTGGAGGTTCAAACGCCCAGTGACGGGTGCACAGACATCAAATTTAAGGCGGTGAAATAGCCGTTGATTTTGAAAAGCTTAAAGATAGGCGCGAGTGAACTCAGCGACCCGTCAAGAAGATAGCCCCGAGGGCCGAAGGAGACAGAAAAGACAAAGCCAGGAAGAGACAAAAGAGCCAAGCGCAGGAATGGACAAAATAGCCCAGGTGGCAAAGGAGAGGTGAGTTATTCCAGCGGTTGACATAGTGTCCGTCAAGTGGTCATCAAGGAGCGCAAACAGTAAACGGCGCGCCCTGTTTTCTCCACTTTGCATTTATGAGCAAACAAACCGTGTGAATATCTTAAAGGAGCAGTCTTGTTTGCAGAAAAAGAGGTGCAGCCCATGCTTTCACATTAATGTTTGAATGCCAAAGTCAAGACCGGCGATTACACAACATGGTTCTAGCAAGCCTCTTCTAGAAGGATGATATCAGCAACAGCGACTTCCTCTTCCCGATGCTCTCAACGCACATGGGCCAGCTTGTAAAAGGGCGCCAAAGTCTTTTCCAAAGGGGCGCCTTTACTTCTTCTCTTTCTATATATTGTAAACTTCTCATTTTGAGAAGGATCTTCTTAGCCTGTAAGGCAAAGCTCTGCCCAAAAATCTCTGGGTTTGTAAGGCAGAACTTTGCCGGATTTTACCTTGAATCAAGACAGCATTTTTACCTCCATTTTGAGTTTGCACTTTCGTATGTGTCTATGCCTTTGTTCTGTGTTAAGTCATTTTCTTTTATGATTTAGCAGGATGATTTCAGCATGTCTAGTGCATTGTAGTTTTTCTTTTGCAGGTCTGCCAGAAGTGTCTACAGTAGAAATATAGGCGCATGTGAACACGCTGCCATAGAGTGTCTCAGAACACCTCTGGTAGTTCTTCCTCCCTGTATCTCCACAAACCCCTGACTCACTGATGCAAAAGAGTTTCCCATATCAGATGAAGTGTATGTTAGCTTGTCCTTGGTGAAAAGTGTAGGTTCGAGCTAAGTAGATCAACTTTTTTGGTGTATCACCTTTTTAGTTTAGGTTTAGGTTCTGTTTTTCAGCATCCTTCTCCCTTTTCACCCCACCCATTTGTTAGCAGTAGGAAATTCAGGACCTAAAAGATACATCAAAGGGAGCTAGCCCTTATCTAGAGACTCTACCCCCAGTTTTGCCAGGCCCACAGGTAAGAGGAGAGTTTCTATTGTTGCGCGTGGAAGGCAGGGGCTCGGCCTTCTGCCAAGGGTGCAATCCGCCATGTCAACAAGAAACATTCACAACGAGAAGGTACAGCCTTCTTGTGGGAATGTTTGGGAGCTATTGATGAGTTTGAAGATCCCATGCATGCTTGAGATAAGTGTAATATTCCAAATTGGAATATTTTACACGAATTTGGATTTCCCATAATTCCATTTAAATAAAATATAGATTTTATAATTGAAATAATAATTTAAATAATTATGTTGAATTTAATAGAGTTTTCGGATCTCAAACAAAATATGATTCCACAAGGGGTTTCGTCTTTGGGTTTGATAACAAGGGTTTTCGTCATTGTATCTAGACTACGCAGTTTAAGGGGTTTCGTCCTTAAATACCATTGTAAAGTAGCTGCTTATACAAGTTATACATTTGAATTCATTATTCAATGCTTCATACTTCCACATCTCTTCTTCTTTATATAGTCTTTAAAAACTTTTCCCAAATGAGGCATCCCATCCAAGAGGCACCTCTTCACCAAAAGATGTGACCATTGACATTTACGTTGGCATTTCCATCGACAACTCCGTTAACATTTCCGTTGACTTCCGGCAATAATTCCGTTTAACATTTATGTTCATATTTGTTTAATGATTGTTGTATTAAATGACAGCGCTGCTCCTTGGAAGTGATTTCTCTTTGCCAACGATTTCTTCATGTGAAGTGGTAACGCCTCTCCTTGAATTCAGCGATCTCCTTCTTGGGGATATTATAGATCTCCCTTCTTCAGATTGCTTGTCCTCAAGCAATTTTAAACCCGATAGTACACTCCACAACAAACTATAATCTGCTCCAAGCTTAGATGTTTCTTTCCCCATCCTTGCAAAACTGATTGCATTATTATTAGTTCTCTCTTGCAAGGGATTTTTACAACTGTTCTTTCCCAGATCTTAGAGCCTTTTGTCATTATAACCATAGCTGTAATTATTAATGAGCTCTTGGTTGAGCATATTGATCCTGGGACCTTTACGTACTCCAAATTGATCATTTCTTGGACTGCTAATGACCTATTCAAGCTCATTTGTCACCAAATCTGCCCTTACAATCTCCATTAATGACTCACTACCACTGTCCACAAAGACAAATATTTTTTTTGTACTATTATGAAGACCAAGCAATGGTTCATCTTTGATAAAAGATTCATACCTGTTTTCATTGCGATAATAGGACGAATTTATGGTTGTCATAAGATGATTTCAACATTTGTTTGGTTGTTTAAGTTCAAGAATCATCGCCTCCAACTCGGGCTCAGAGAATTCTTTGAGTGATGCTGTTGGAATGTTTTTCAACACTGAATAGTTTACTTCCACCGACTGCTCCTGCAACTCAAGGTTGTTGCCTAAATCATTTCAACCATCCAAATTTTATGCTCTTTCGGTAGTTGCTCTGTGATGATTTGTTTGACCGAATTTGGCTGCCATTCATCTTCCTCTGGTACACATTTCCCATATAAATGACAAAAATCTTTGAATATCAAGTCATCCTTTATCATAGGATCAAGATTCAAATATTTATTGTGACATGCATTAATATCATTAAATATCAACACGGCCTCATCTTCTTGTATTGGTTCCTCTCATTGAAGGAATATGGGCATGGTTGGGCGTACATAAGTCCTTGAGGGGAGTCCTTCATGATTGTTATTAAATGTATAACCTTGTTGTGCTTGTGATAATCTTCCCTCACCATTACAATTCTGAGTTAGTGAGTTATTCAACTGTTGCACTTGTTGAACTAATTGTGACATCAACGTAATTTGCCCTTGGGCCCATCGGTCAAACTATGCATCATTTATGTTGTTTATGTTGACCTTATGATTTGAATGCATAAAGCTTATCGAAACCCTCAAGTTGGCAAGATGAAAAGCTCTAATACCACTGTAATATTTCAAATCGAAATATTTTACAAGAATTTGGATTTCTCATAATTCCTTTTAAATAAAATATAGATTTTATAATTGAAATAATAATTTAAATAATTATGTTGAATTTAAAATAGAGTTTTCGGATCTCAAACAAAATATGATTCCACAAGGGGTTCCGTCCTTAGGTTTGATAACAAGGGTTTTCATCCTTAAATCTGGATTACGCAGTTTAAGGGGTTTCATCCTTAAATGCCATTGTAAAGCCGCTGCTTATACCAGTTATATATTTGAATTCATAATTCGATGCTTCATACTTCCACATCTCTTCTCCTTTATATTCTCTTTAAAAACTTCTCCCAAAGGAGGCGTCCCATCTAAGAGGCACCTCTTCACCAAAAGATGTGACCATTGACATTTCTGTTGACATTTTCGTCAACAATTCCGTTAACATTTCTGTCGACATTACCGTTCACTTTCGGCAACAATTCCATTCGACACTTTCGGCAACAATTCCATTCGACAATAATTCCGTTTGACATTTCCGTTCATATCCATTTAATGATTGTTGTATTAAATCGCAACGTTGCTCCTTGGCAACGCCTCTCCTTGAATTCAGCAATCTCCTTCTTGAGGATATTACAATAAGTGACAAGGATCAATCTCTTGTTGAGTATGTGTTTCACACTCAGATGCCCATACATGGTGATGGATATGTCTTGGAGGCGTCACCTCTTGGAAGGTACAGTAGTGATTTATTTTTGCAAATTTGGTGAGTCATGGTCCAACACATGAGAGGGTTTTGCACACGGGATAGTGAGGTAGTTTGGTTTCCTCATGATCTATGTAACAACTTTTGGTCACATCTAACCCATTTAGAAGGTATTAGGGAAGGGAGTTTGCTCATCCATCACTTGGTATTGGAAAGGGTGGTTGATTGGAGCATATGGAGCCCTTGGAAGGCTATGAGGACACTTCTAGTATGTGGGGGCAGCCCCCAAAGTATAGGTACAACAAAATAAAAGAGCCAATTGAGGATTCTTTTCCTTGGTATGGAATCACAGGTGGACATTGCAATATAAAGTATGTTGGGTCACCTCTTTGGATATTGTAATTACTTGAAGACAAGCAATTTTGGGTGGAGAGCACTGTAATGTCCCCGTTTTTGATCTAGACCCTTGTAGGACCCTTAGCCTATTATTGTTTCCAGGGATAAGGGTAGAGGAAGAAAAAATACTTTATATTTTTAATTTTGAGTTGAGTTATGAAAAAACATCTTATGGTCTATTTCACTTAAGTGGTGGGGTTTATAGGTCTTGGGCACTTAAGGCCTAAAGTGAAATTAAGAGGATCTTTTAATATTTGAAAAAGAAAGGTAACTCTTCCCTCCAATTTTGGGCGCTACACTTGGAGGAGTGGCATATAAAGGCAAGGATTCATTTGAAGATTATGGATAATTGGATATTGGAATTATTGATCAAATATGTCAAGCTTGGTTTCTACCTCTTGAGGATGAAAACCTTCAAGAAGTGTCTTAGGTTTAGGGATGAAAACCTCAATTCCTTCTACTTGTGCAAATCTGCTCAGAGGTTGTAGGTGAGCTTCAAATTGCATGTTTTCATGCAAGTGGATCATTCAAATGTGTTTTTGACACCACCTCATTAAAGAAATATTGCATACTTATATCGAAAACAGGTTTTGGTAAATTTTACAGGTGTTGAAGAGGAGCGAATCTTGGGAGATTGTCCATGTTGCGGAATACCTTCCCAAAGGGTGGTGACTTGCCTAGGGAGCTAGGCAAACCACTTGGAGGGGTCTTTGAAGGTCAAAGGGAGTTCGTATTTTCATAATATTTTCCAGATAGGGCGATTGGTTGAGTGGATTTCAAAGATTTGAGAAGGATTTGGAGTGCTAACAATGTATAAAATAATACTAATATTTTATAGTATCGTTTTTGCTTGGGCGACTTGGCCTATGAGACATTGGGAGGTTATTTGGAAGGATTTTTGGTAAGTTGAACATTCTGAAATTTATCCCCCATTTTTCTGAGTAGGACGACTCATTTGTAGAGAGGAAGTGAACACATCAAAGGGCTTTTAGACTCCATTCAACAAGGTATTTGTGATTCTCTATTTTCTAGATTTTTGTGACAAATTATCATAGGGTTTGGAAGGAAAATTACTAGGGTTTCATCATTGAAATTATGCTATTATTTTGAGTGGAGCGATTCACTTGAGGAGCATTTTCTGAGTTTTCTAGGATGCTATTAGGCCCTAAAATGTACATAAATAATATTGTCTACATTGATCTCGAGCTCTATCCTCAATCTTAAATGATATACAATGTATCCCAAAAGCTTACCATGAAAGGTCGCTTCTTTCAATTCAATGCAAACTTGGAAAACCATTTTAGAAAATATGAAGACTAGAGAGCAAAAGGAGCTCGAATCAGGGGACACAAGCACTAGATTATAAATAAATGTATAATCTAGTGCACTAATAAACCAATGTTATAATTCTCTATCCAATGTTATAATAAACCACAATATGCTATGATCCCAAATAAGTTGCAATAAAATTTGACCTATCCTCAATGGCCGATATGATTAGTCTCCAGGTTACACATCTGGGACAACTCCTTAAACTCTATGGAAAACTCTGAAATTCAAAGATATTTCCAGCTACATGCAACATTTGGAATATCCAAAAATAACATGTCAAGAACAACTATCCAAATCATAACTCTGATCTTCACCACTATTGTACCCTCTCAATTGCTCGAGAATGCACATATGCTCAAATGTAAGCCAATCCACCATGAAACATGATGTGCTAGCTCCAAATCTAGGACATCATCACTATCTCAAGTCAAAATTTGAATCCTCATGTTCCCCTGTCAGATGAGAGTGGAACAACGACCTATATAGAACCCCTATAAGGGTAAGTGATAGTTCGAAATACAACTCAAAACAACTTGGAACATGCATAGGAAAATGCAAAATCTCAATGATACCCTTTTGGGTTTTCATCGCGAGTCTCCTTAGGCCGCCCTTTCGAATTTAAACCTAGTGGGAAGAGTGCATAATATTAGTCATCTTATTTATACTATCAACAAGAGGAAATATCTCAATCTCCGTAGCCTCATATAATTTGAGAACATCAATTAGGACCATTACCATCATGTTGTGCAAATCCTTTATCACATTGATCACTAAACATGACTGAGCCATCATCATCTAAGAAGTCCAACTGATCATCAGCTTCAATGTCAAAACAGGAAGAAATGGGCTTAACATCTGGATCTAGGAAACAAACCATAATAGTAGTTTCAACAACACCGACAATTTATGTTGAAGCAGAGACAAATTGATCAGAAATAGAATCCCCAATAGTAGGCTCAGTGAAGGGAGTAACAAGAGGAGAGACATCTAAGCAATATAAACAACCGAAGTCCTCTAGGTGGACTTCTTGGTATATCTAAACAATCTCCCGATAAATCATATACTATTCCATTGCACCTATATCTAAACAATCTCCTGATAAATCATATACTATTCCATTGCACCTATATCTAAACAATCATATACCTAGATACATGGGCCATTAAACTCCTAAAAACAATCGAAGTAGTTGCATGGATGCACCAATAAATTATTAAGACTATGCACATATAAGATGGTGGCATTCACATACACCACCTACTTTTTATCTGCACCATATTTTGTATCCACACGTTTACATCTATCACTCATAGGTTTTTTTTCCCTTTCACAGCATTAGGTGCCCAACATAATTTATTTTAGTGCTTGTGCTCAACCACCAGGCAATTAACATCTCATTGCAGATTTTTGTCCTCCACGTTGCTCAATAGAAATTCTGATGCATGTCATAATTAAAAAATCATTGGTTTGGCTTTCACTGCAACTTCTTCTAGGTAGCAGTAATTTAATTTTAATTTAATCACTGTGTCGTTAGCAAATTGGATGCCTGACATAATTCCAATCCCTCTCAGATGCTTCTTTCCTTCACACTGCAACAGATTACACATGCCACTCCCTGCTTCATGCTATGCCGCACACTTTCTCCTTGCAGTCATGACACACTTGTTGCAGTGCCTTTCACACTACGCTTCTATGATGTAAAGGAAAGTCAATACCATAGTGTCTACCACTACACTCACATGTCAATAGAAATAAGTATGAAACGATAGCAATATCTCCTTTGTAACTCTCTTGCGCACTCTATAGATTCCTCTTTGTTTTATTTCTATAACAAATCACATTTGTAATGCTTCAGTGTTATTCACCTCCAATCTCAAACTTACAACATTATGTATAACCACTAGGAATGCCTACAAACATCGTGTTAAGACTTTCACTCCCTCATAATTCTTCTACAAATCTTAGTAACCAACAGTTCCAGCCCGCAATAAAATACTATACACATCTAAAGATCCAAGCTCACAGACCTTCGAGTCCTTTGGCCTCAAGGAGGCTCTAATACCATTGATAATTAACTAAGCAACATAAAATTAATACCACACAATCATCTCCCAAGTGGTGTATTTCATTACTCCCTAAACATGGATTTATAATATGAAAATATAAAAACCCAAATCTATTTGGATGTAACCACCTGCATTATTTGGGTGTAACCACCCACAAACAATAAGTGGTAAATATGAAATATAGAACTTAGGATTAGATAATAATATTCCTAACAAGCTGCACCTCTTCACCGAATGGTCGACTTAGCCTCTCACCTTTTTATACTAGAAACAAATTGAAAGGCCTTTTCTTCTATAAGGATCTTCAGAATAAGGATTTATAACCATGGCACACAAGGAGATAAGATAAGATAAATATATTAATGTCCAACTAATGACAACAAAAGTAGGTCAAAGGGATTGCATATTACAGACATGTGTCGGGGAAAAGCGGGAAACCGAAAAAGGTCTCCAAAAACAAGAAAAACAGTGCTGAAAGAAATACCATAAAACAAGTAAAGTGTGACCACGCTCAGAGCCAAACCACCAAAGGACCCAACCACACTCGGGTCCAAAGAAGGGAGCAAAAGAAATGAGTGATCTCCAAGAATCTGTAAACATCGGGAGCAAGATGATGATCCCTAAGAAAGAAGACCCAGGTGGGGACCCATCAAGAGTTCGATCCAACTCTCCTAGCATCCAAGGCCGACGAGAAGAAGAAGCTAGGAGAGAATTGAGTTGTGCTAAAAACATGATTGTTAGATATAAACCAGTTTTTTAGGGGTCTTGTAGTTGCTTTTCAAGTTGCATGGTTGGGGATTTGGAACTTATCAGAGAGATTGAAAGTGATCTAACAGAAATTCCTTTCATAGCCATGAGAAAGTATTTACATGATCAAGGCACAAAATCAATATTTTTCTATTTGTGAAAAAAACATGGGGAGAACGAAACCTTGAAGAAAGATGTCAAAATCTATTTTGATCCCTTTGGAAATTGAGAACTTTCAAATCAATTTTTAGGATGGTTAGAGACCAGGGTTTGGCAGTCAAAACAATACTCAGTAAGGTGGTTAGGTCTGGCTCTTTACATAGGTTTTTACGGGAGAAAAGAATCAGTAGGCATTTTTTTGGCATGCTCATCTGTGGGGACTTTTTGGGCACAATGCAGGAAAATTTGAATTACCTTTTCACTGCTTCTCTTTTATAGCGTGCCTATCTTTTAGGAAACAAATGGATGATTAGAGACAGTTGCAAAATATCTGAAACACACAATGATGCTGCCTACTATTGAATTTATTTGGAAGACAAGAGGTGACCTTTCATGAGGATAGTTCTCTACTCTACTTAGAGGAGTTGCATATTTCAAAAAGGGATTTCACTTTGCACGTAAGGCTAGAATTTAGTGTTTTGGAAAAAATGTAAACATTTTTCCTCTTCACGCAAAGGCTCAAATGTGAGCATTTGTAGGTGTTATTGGACATGCTTTCACATCCTTTTTTGTTGCTCACCTGTTGTAACTTTCATGTCCTTTGGGGAGATTTAAGACACATTCCTGTCCAATAGTGTGTGTGTAAGCGCTCTCTTACCCGTGGTCGTCACGATATTGTGGATATAATATGACAAATATGTTGAAAAAGAATCCCGTACTTTTAAACTAAAGAATACTCCAATGGGCATTCAAACCTTATAGCATGTAAAAGAAGTCTAATGTTAGTTACATAAAGCCTTAAGACTGCCCCCAATATCAACTGGGGAATAGCTTTGGAAAAAAATTATTAATAAATTCATACTTTTGAAGAAACTAATGCTCTTTTAAGGATGCTTATGCCAGCTCACCTCCTCTAGCTAGAATAAATTGCAATTTCCACCCTTAGAATTTCTGAATAATGCAATAATTTGTATAATTTTAGATGTGCTTGCCTGACAATAAACAATTAAATAGCAGTGGGTGTAAGCTAAGTGAACATTTGATTACTTTTATGTACAAAATTGGTACCATTGCTCAATTGATTGAAATGATGTATTTGCTTCGGAGACTTTTGATGGTTACTTGCTCTGGTCAATTAACTGTTATTTGCAGTGACCACAAACCTGTTAGCGCAACATTTGCATTGACTGCACATTCTCTTCCTCCCTCAAATTTTGGAAATTCAATTGATGATGATAATAAAAGATGGCATATTAGAGTATGTGATTCTCCACCCATCTCTAGTTGCTTCCTTTTAAAGTCTTTTTTCTGTGTTTTTTTTTCTCGAATTAATATAATTCCTTAGATCCAAAGTATTTACTGACATTGGCTCTCTCTTTCTCTAGCTGCTTACTATTGCACTTGGCTGTCTCTCTCTATATATACTGACATTTAAGCTAGTCTCCATTTGAGATGGCCTTCTAAGATCCTATCATAGTATTCTATTATATCCCAAACCTTCTCTATCTCTTTATACGTCCCACTAAATCTCTTCATTGTTCCCTACTATTTTTCAGACTAGTTCCACGTTGTTGTCATTCCTTATATGCGTGTGCTTTAGCTCTTTAATCTCATATTGGGTCTTCTTAAGTTACTTTTGGTGATAACTTCCTCAGATTGGAGTTGCTTGACATAATTAAAGGTTGGCTATCCATGCTTTCTATACCACCCTAACTCAAATTCCAAGTTACAATTTGTCCCAAACAAATGAATTATAGATCCATTGAAGAGTCCTAGAGATCTCACTTTTGTGGTATTAAACTAGGCAGAATGTTTTCATTGATGTGTATATCCATAATAATTGGTTATTAATTCACTACCCTGTGCCTAGTTACCTCATTCGCCAATTTATCAGCTATGGAATTAAGTTTCTTAGTCACAAGGAGGAAGTTGGTCGTGTCTAATAAATTGGGCTCTGGATTTTCTTGTTTGAAAAACATTCTTGACAATACATTAGTGGAATTCACTTATCCACTCATCATTCTAATTGTTAGCTTTGAATTACCTACTTGTGAGTCCTCATATTTTTCTTAATTGTTGAATCACTTTTATTTG
This sequence comes from Torreya grandis, assembly GCA_037957365.1. NCBI lineage: Eukaryota > Viridiplantae > Streptophyta > Pinopsida > Cupressales > Taxaceae > Torreya > Torreya grandis. The sequence continues at coordinate 1,646,856 of JARHVA010000495.1, forward strand.
AAAAAGGCTAAGGCTTATACAACAGTATTAGAGAGAGTGCCTAGGCTTCAAGCATAGCTAAAAATTAATGTCTTCTTGGGTCTCTATAACTTTTGCTTCTAGTATTGGTTCTACAAGTGTTGCATTTGGTCGCCTTGTATCTAGCTTCCACATCCTTATGAACTAGAACATTCAATAGAGACCACAATCTTGATATCCATGGTACTCTAAGTGAATCTACTTATTATTTGGCTTTGATTGAGGCTTCCCTAGGTTCCCTTCTTCCAAGGCTTTTAAATTGTAGTTAGCGTAACTACAATAATTAAAATCAGACTACCAACTTCCATAATTGCAGAGCAAGTCTCTTGGGCTGCTAAGGGAAACTCTATCAACTTAAATGTGTTTTCATGCTGGAGTTGTTTCAAACTTATTGCGGTTGTTTGAGATGAAAAATCATCTTCTATAGTGATTTTTACTTATTAAGAAGAGATCTCTAGAGTGACGTTTCAACAATTTAATTTCAAACCTCTTCATCACCCATCTCCATTAACCAACAATAAACACTACAGTACCAACAAGTTTTCTATCCAAATTATTGCATATATTAACGACTTCTAGTTTGGAATATGAGGGATGTGTTGACAACGAGAATGCAAATATTGGGACCAATGCTAAATGTTTGTTTTTTGGTAGTGAAATTTACACCATGTTACTAAGCTCAAAATAAAAACAAGCATGATGAATTATGATGAACCAAATGTGAGGTGTTATGTTGAAATGAGGCTTCTTGTGTTATGTCCCCAAATTCCTGAGGGGATAAGAATGAGATTATAATTAAGGGCGAGTATATTAATAAGTCTAGACCGAATAATAAAGAGATTATATATACTTAACTATAAATCAAATGTATATATGATCTAACAAATAGTAATTATATAATCAAATTATGAACTATAAGAATAATATCTTCTTAAAGGTGGAAAAAATGAAATATATATATATATATATATATATATATATATATATATATATATATATATGTTTAAGACAATGTCACGACAAGATGGGTGCAACGAAGGCGGAGGCATGGTCGAGAGAGCGGAGCAGCGGGGGAAGAGAAAGAATGGAGGGCGGAAGTGACATGAAGAAAGGGGTGAGGTTCATAGAGAAGTTGAACGGGTGCATAAAAGGGATGAGGGTGAGAGTTGGGAGTATCTTGAGGGAGAAAGAGAGGATGGATTGGATGAAGACCAGAATTTGGAAGGGTTTTGTGGCGATGAGCCTGTTTTTGAAGATGATTTACCGAAGAACACCTATGTCTAGACACTCTGGCCTAGGAGGGGGCATTGTGGGGATCCTTGGGGGGAAGGCTCCTAAGTTTTCAGAAGCAAATGGAAGGTCAAATTTGTTGATCGGCCCTAGTCAAGAGCTGGTGCTTGAAGGCCCTTCCCTTGATGCGAACATCAGGGTCTTGGAGGAGCGAGGCATTATTGGTAAAGTGGCTAGCAAATGGCTGGTTATTGGTGAGGTAGAATTGTGGGTTAAGGAGAAGTGGGATCTGAATTGTTTAATCCAATTTCTTTTGAGGGGCTTCTTTTTGGTCTCCTTCCTGGGTATGGTAAAAAGAGATGAAATTCTTTCTTCTAGCCCTTGGCTGATGAATGGGGTAGTGGTTTCGATCCAAAATTGGAGCCCTAATTTTGATCTTGATAGTCATGTGCAACATAAGGTTTGTGCTTGAATTAGGCTTTATGCTTTGCCTATTGAGTATTGGGGAAAGGAGAGCCTTAAAGCTATTGGCAATATGATGGGTACCTTCATTTCAGTTGATCCTATTTCCTTGGATGGCTCTTTAGCTACTTATGCAAAGATTTGTGTGCTCCTGGATCTAGATTCTAAGATCCCTGAAGTAATCATTTTAAAATCCTATGGAAGAGCTTGGGTTCAAAATATTGATATTGGAAAACTTCCAATTAGATGCTTTGGGTGTCGTAAGGTGGGGCATCTTAAGAGAATGGTGCATCCTATAAAAGAAATTGCGATGAAGAAAGTTTGAGGGTGACTTCGAGTCAGCTATTTAATCTTTTTCTCAAAAGAAACTGTGGTGAATGGTTCAACAAGTTTCTTGAATCGCCTATTGTTCAAGGCCAAATTGCTAGGGATACGGGGTCAGGCTTGTAGCCTTAACCTGCTGAGGCAGTTTTAGAGGCTACTTAAAATCTTGTGACTCGGTCTATAGAATTGGTGGCTTTTATTCGCTCCTCAAATTTGGAGGATGAGATGAAGTCAAAGTAAGGGTTCAAAATATGGAGGGGCTGGTTTTTTCAAATTTGGCAAGCAACTCAAAGGAGGAAGTTAATCCCAAGTAGATTTTAACCATTTCGCAAAAAGCTAGTCTCCTTTCAGATCCAAACTGCAGAAAGAGAATTTGGAGGGGCGCAAATCAAAATTGGAGAAATTAGTTGAGCAAAGGATGTCTGATAAGCAAAAGTTGATCAAGAATTCCTTGTCATCTAAAGTGCGGGGGGTGGAATGACTCTCTCCAAATCTATGAAGCTAATTTCATGGAATGTTAGGGGCCTCAATGCCCCTAACAAGTGATGTTTGTTTAAGTATCAATTGCTTTCCCTTCATCCAAATATCATCATTTTTAAAGAAACAAAGTTAAATAGGGAGGAGGCGGATTGTTATCTCAAATATAACTAGCAGGATTGGAAAGGTTGTTTTGTTGATTTGATAGGAGTGTCGAGAGGTATGGCCATTCTTTAGAACCATACAAAGTGGTTGTGGAACCGCATGGTAGTGGAATTAGTTGTTAGTGGTGCAAAATAAAAGATTTGTTATCTGATATTTCCTTTGGTTTCTTTAATGTTTATGGTCTGAATAGCCTTGAACTCAAAAGAAAATGTTTGTGCGATATTTCGCAAATCATGTCCCAATGCCCTGAAGAGAAGTTTGCTTTGGGAGGCGATATCAATGCAATTCTTGGTGTCGCTGATAAAAGAGGTGGTGTGGGGAGACATTTGACATCGTAGCTGGATTTTGCTTCTTTTATCTCAATTTCTATCCTCATTGATGTTGTCCCTAAGAGTGGGCTTTTCTCTTGGACCAACAAAAGAAAAGGCTTTAGTAACATTGCAGAGCACCTAGATAGGTCCTTGATGGGCCATTCTTGGTTGGAATCAAACAGGATCTCTAAAACCAGGATTCTTCCGCTGTCTGGGTCAGATCATGCTCTAGTGGAATGGGAAATAGCAATGGGAATATTGTTCCTTCTCAAAAATAGTCCACAAACCCCACAAACAAGCTCCAAACCCACGTCGCCAATGCTGGAAATAGTCAATTCCAGCCCTAGATCCCTATAACCCTACAAGTGGGGGTCTTCAACCTGCCAAACAACTCCTTAGGGCTTCCAACCCTAATCTCCAACCTCACAAACCAATCAACGCCTCCCAAAAGCAAGTTGCCATTTCCAAATCCTTCTTTTTTTGTCTTTTTCTTAATACTAGGCTCAATTGCAACCTCAAGATGAAGTTGCCCGTAATGAGAAATGAGGGTTTGCGTGCCCACTCCTTTTGCTTACAGGTTTTTGTCTCAAAGTCAATGGCTTAAGCTTTTCATGCTTAAAACTCAAATTTCAAATATATTTGCCATTCAAATGAAACCTCCATTGTTTTTATAGTCCTCCACCAACAGGTACGCCCAAAATGGAGGGAAATACTGTTTTTAAAACATAAAAAGAACGACTCTTATAATCCACTTAAGTGGATTGGGCACCCATGACCTTCAAAGGGTCCCAACATAAGTGAATTTATAACAATAAATTGCTTTTTCACAAGTGTTCTTAAGAACCCACATGTTTCCCTTCTTTTTCCTTAGCCCTCGGGAAACCAATAAAGGCTACGGGTCTTCAATAGTGTCATGATCAAAAGGGGGACATGACAATCCTCCTTGCCCAAAATTGCTTGTCCTCAAGCAATTGTAACAACCAGTGGGTTGCCCCAACTATGGGCCTTATGTCATTTTCAATCCTTGATTCTTCCCATAGAAGAGAGACCTCTTGATGAAGCCCCTCACTACTGTATTTGAAAATTATTGGCTGCATATACAATCTGGAAATGATACAACTTATAATTTTCTTTTCCCATCTCATTGAGGCCCCACACCTCGGATGTGTTGGTCCCCAAAAATGTCACTCATTTTTGGAACAACATATGAGCTATCTTGGTCCTACAGGGCCAAAACTTCTCTCTTCCCTTATCAAAATTTGTTCTGAGCTTTCAAATTCCTCTTTTTTCAAGCTTTCTAGAAATCTACGGACTCTGCAGGAAGAAAATCTACGAACTCTGCAAGCCAAGTTCTACGGGCTTCACATGTTGATTTCTACGGACTCCGCAGGAAAGAAGCAAGCTCTCAAAAGAACACAAGTTTCCAGCACTCAGTCATTTTCAGGATTGGTTCAACGCCAAGGTTCAACCGAAGCGTCCATCGGCAAGCTTCTAAGCAAGAATCGAACCATTGAACCATTGAACCTTGAACCATTTTGGTTCAACGTGTTCAATGGGTTCAAAGGTTCAACGTCATCAACAAGAGTTAAGCGCATTTGTCAAGGTTCAAAGTTCAACCGCTTCAAGGTTCAACGGCTTCAAAACACTTATCAGAGAGAAGGCTTGAACCATTGACCCGTTGAACCATTGAACCACTTTGGTTCAAAGGTTCAACGGGTTCAATGGATCAACAGGTTCAACGACCAAAAGGTTCAATGGTTCATGGGTTCAAAGGTTCAAAAGCGGCCTCAATCAAGGAAAGAAGCGCCTAAGCAGGGAAGCGATGGACCAAAAGAGACAGAGTGAACCGACGAAGCTTTGAACCAATGAACTTTTAAATGGTTCACAAGTTCAAAGTTCAACACGGTTCAAGTAGCTAGCAACCATTGATAGCCCCGCGGACGTCAAATTTAAAGGGAATATCCGTTGAAATTCAAATAAAGCGCAGAACTCAAAGGAAGAACCAAGCGACTGACTGAAAATATAGAATTCCTTCGGGTTTGTTCAAAGGCCGACAGAGAACATTTCCTTCGGAATTTTTGTCCGAAGGAAATTATTAAGTGAGAGCCGTTAGAATTCTTTTGGAAGTATTTTCTGCGGGAAAATGACTAAGGCAGAGCCCGAAGGAATTCCTTTGGACAAAAGTCTGAAGGAAAAGCCCGACTGAAGAAAAAAGCCCGCTGAAAAACGCCCGATGGAAAAAGACAAAGTGTAGCAGAAGCCGCCACGTGTCCATTATAAAGCAGAGCAAAAGCTGCCACGTGTCATCTTCTGTAGGACCCCCAAAGGTTTCTAAAGCTTTTATAAGTTAAGCGAAATACGTCACGTGTCCTGTTATGACTTAGCGGAACGTGACAAGTGTTTGCATCCGTGTTCCCCTTTTGGAGTTGCTCGGGCAAAACGTGTCGTGGACCCCATTTTCCGTAAGTTTCTAATGAGTTTCATAACAACGAAACTTGCCACTTGTCAAAGATGTAGAAAGGACCCCCCAAAAGACTTGGACAAGAAGGGCTATAAAGGACAAAGAAGCAACATGGACGATTCCAAAGGCAAGTTCAATTAAAGCGATGATTCAACTAGATAGCCCGAAGATTTAAATTCCTATAGGGAAGAGAAGATCAACGCAAAGGACCAGAAATATCTTCGAAAGAGTTATTTTCAGTAGGTGAAACAGTGGATCAAGTAGACTTCTGAGCGCACCAAACCAAGGACGCGGCCTGTTTTCTTCCATGAAGTAAAGACAAATATGCAAAGGACCAGAGGTCCATATGAAGGAAGAGACATCAGATGAAAGGACACGCCATAGTTATGGCAGCGCACTATTCTCAGCATGGTCTCCCCAGACCAAACTGGAGACGCATTGAAGACGCTGACTGCAGCATGGGCCGTCCCGTAGAAAAAAGGTGCCAATCCTTGGGTAGTTGCTATAAGTTTGTATTTTCTCTCATTTGTAGAGGAGACTTTTCATTTTACAAGAGCGAAACTCTTCCCATTTTGAAAGAGAAAAACTGAGACTTTGAGCTCAGGTTGTAATTTCATTTCCATTGTTATCTGAATGAGAAAGCAGGGTTTTCACAGACTTTGTGCTGTTCTGACTTGTGTCATCTGAAAGTGTCCTTATTCGTTTAATTTGGTACGCAGAAATAGTGAAGGTAATAGGGAAGTGTCCTGAAACCAATTGTGAGAAGACTTCGTGCTTTCACAATTGATTTCAATCTGTGTTTTCCTTTTCTTTTTGTGTTGAGGATTCTGGGGCGACTTTGTGCCCCCATTATCCTTTGTGATATACTCTTTGAGCAGTTGAGGTGGAGACTTTGCGCTCTGTTTCATCTTGCTATTACTACGCCCTTTTGATCACTGGTTATTTCACTATCTGAAAGAAACTCCTGTTGTTTCCTGTAAGGACACTTTTGAAAGAAGAGAAGTGCCTTCAGCGTTTATAGCCAGGATTTTCTCCTTTGTCTGTGTGCATCATCTCTGAAAGAAGAGAGATGGATGGTTTGTCCCACCCCTGTGTCTTACCTTCGGCTTATTTATATTGTATATAGCTCCACATATTTAATAGGGAACCTCCCCTTGATGAGATGAGAGATTTGTCTCCGGTTGATGTAGTAAAGCTGCACACCAGGACGACCCATCTCCCTATGCTGTGGTGATAGGAACTATTTTGGTCACTAGTTAGCTGGCCGACAAAATATTCACGCAATAGTTTTTGGCAACTCCGCTGGGGAAAGAACGAGCAGTTCCAGTTCTTTCCCATAGTTATTTTTTTCCCCAGCTTTGCGCAACAGTTTTTGGCGACTCTGTTGGGGACAGTAATTTTGTGCAATTTGGAACCTCAAGTTTCAGATTGAAACATCACCTGTGTCTTACCCATAATCATTATAACTGTTATCCATTACAGACTCTGGCGACTCCGTTCCGTGTCTTATCCATTATCATTATAGCCTTACCATCTTCCTCCACTTCCGTTATTTTATTTGGTTTGCAAAACCAACGCTGCTGGGAAAGTGTGCGCAGTTTGAAGCCTCAAGCCTCAAGCTGAAGCAGGGCCAGTCTTTTTACATTTTTGATTCACAATTTGGCCACTCTACCCAGATTTGTTATCCCTGTTTTACATAATTAAAACATGGCAGTTCGAGGCCCTTGGGGTAACTCTTTTGGTCCACTGAATTTAACTCCACCTCTGCATGAACTTCCACGCAGCTCAAGAAAGAATTTTCCCAAATTCTTTGGAGATAGGAGAGTTCACCCTGATGAACACATTGTAGCCTTCAGCATACCCTGTGGTGTGATAGGGGTGGAATTTGAAGACGTGGCAGTCTGGTTTTTTGTGGAGACCCTACAAGGTGCTGCTGCAGAGTGGTTCTACCATCTGCAAGCTGGATCAGTGATTGACTGGGATACACTCAAAGCCAAGTTTGAAGCCAGGTTCAAGCCTGCAGAGAATGCGCATGCTTTTCTGGCCCAGCTCACTCAGATGAAGAAGGAACCTCATGAGCCTATGAGGGATTTTATTGCCAGGTTCAACACGTTGAGGCACAGGATTCCCATGATCGCCCAACCGACACCTCAGAATCTCATGTGTTTCTTCATCAACTCACAGCTGCTTGAAGTGAGTTTTCTGTTGAGACGGGCTAGACACGTAGACCTTGAGGCTGCTCAAGACTTGGCTACTGAGTTAGAAGATGACCTTATCTTGGTAGGAAAGATAAGGAGAGACCCGAACAGAGGTAAACCCTCTTCATCTTCTGAATACTCACCCACTGCCACCATTGACCCAATGGTACAAAAGCTTTCAAATGAACTGCTAGCCTTGAAAAGGCAAATGGCCCAAAGTATGTCTGCTCCTAATCGGGATATGCCAAAGAGGGCATTTCAGAATCAGCCATATCAAGGCAACGCTGCCAGAAGTCAAAGGCAACCAAATCGTCTTCCTCCCCCACAGAGGAACCTTGCCCTTGAAGCACCTCCAACCAACTCAGTAGTTGGATATCTGGAAACAGAACATGTTTCCTATTTCCAACCTGAGTTCGAGCAAGAAAATGGCGCTGATCTCTTCAGGGAGGATCTAGAAGAATCAGTTGGCGACTCCCACATTGGTTTCCTGAATTACCAGGATGAACCTAGGAGTGAAGGTGAAGCAGTCGAAGGATCATACGCAGTATTCACCAGGTCCGAGAATCAGTCAGCCCAGCAGGTCGACAAAGAGAAGACAGAGGAGCGACCCCAACCAGCAATTTCAATTGTTGAGCAGAGAACCCCTCTTCTTTTCTAGTCAAAGGACCCGGTGATTGCCAAAGAAGTAAGTACATCGAACATCTCTACACCTACTTCAAATTCGCAGATCAGTCCTCCCCCTCCCAAAAACCAAAAGGATGAACTCCCATCCTCTCTTCCAAGTCCATCTTAGTCATTTGTCATGATTGATCATGTCAAGAAATCCAAAATTCAAATGACTGAGTTTGAATCCCTGCAAGCCAATCCTGAGCAATTAAACATTGGTGGAGAACCAGGTGCGGCCCTGTCTGAGGCAAAAGATTGTGGTTACCCAAACGTCAGCCCCTACTACTCAAATTTTGTTTGAGCCTTTAGGCAGGGGTAATTACTTCTTGACCACAGAGGACGCCCATGTCCCAGCTGATGAAAGCCCTGTAGCTAGCAATCCAGGATTTCATCCAAACAAGGCATCAAAAAAATTGGTAGGGCGCAGTACAAATCAAGAAGGATCTTCCATCTCCCATGAAGAGAAATCTGATAGAAGATTAGCTTTTGATGATGCTTGGATCCTGGAATCCGATGGCAGCAATTCTTCCACATCTGGATGTAGATCTCTGTTGCTCGGATTGAAAACTGCTCAGGGTGAAGAGGTCAAACTCCTTCACACCAAAGGAGATGCGCTGATAGTTTGTCAGGGGTCTGATGCTGACAATCAAAGCATGTGCTGGACTGAACCAGCAGAACAACAAGTTATTATGGTGGACCATATTGCTGTATTCCGAAGCAGCTAAAGGAACTCTTCGCAGATAGAGCACTGAGTTATGGTTTTTAGTTTGAAGACGACATCCTGCCATGAGGCAAGAAGAAGAAAGAGCCAAGAGGAAGACGCAGAAAATTGGTTTCCTGGTGGAGAGCTTCATTCGCCCGTCACCGTTTCTGGGGACAGAATGGTCTCCTGCTGGTTTATCAAGATGGCATCCCCTTTTCTTCGCCTCACAAGGAGCAGCGTCTGAAGTACTTCAATTCTTGAAGTACTGGATAAGTTCACCTATACATATGTATATCTGTATAGTCTTTAGTTCTGTTTTCTTATTTTCGTTTTCGTTTCTAGAGCCTTTTTTTTTGGGTAGCACGACTCCGTAGCCCAATGGCACACTTCAAGGCACTGGAGATTCTGGTTTCTACTCCCCTCAACTGTGTTTCAAGTTTTCACCTGAAGGAAGTTCTCCAACTAGAGCCAGTTGTTGGTTCCCAAAAATGTCACTCATTTTTGGAACAACATATGAGCTATCTTGGTCTTACAGGACCAAAACTTCTCTCTTCCCTTCTCAAACTTTGTTCTAAGCTTTCAAATTCCTCTTTTTTCAAGCTTTCCAGAAATCTACGGACTCTGCAGGCTTGAATTTACAGACTCTGTAGGAAGAAAATTTACGGACTCTGCAGGCCAAGTTCTACGGGCTTCACAGGTTGATTTCTATGGACTCTGCAGGAAAGAAGCAAGCTCTCAAAAGAACACAAGTTTCCAGCACTCAGTCATTTTCAGGATTGGTTCAACGCCAAGGTTCAACCGAAGCATCCATCGGCAAGCTTCTAAGCAAGAATTGAACCATTGAACCATTTAACCTTGAACCATTTTGGTTCAACGGGTTCAATGGGTTCAAAAGTTCAACGTCATCAGCAGGAGTTAAGCGCATTTGTCAAGGTTCAAAGTTCAACCGCTTCAAGGTTCAACGGCTTCAAAACACTTATCAGAGAGAAGGCTTGAACCATTGAACCGTTGAACCATTGAACCACTTTGGTTCAAAGGTTCAACGGGTTCAATGGATCAACAGGTTCAACGACCAAAAGGTTCAATGGTTCATGGGTTCAAAGGTTCAAAGGCGGCCTCAATCAAGGAAAGAAGCGCTTAAGCAGGGAAGTGATGGACCAAAAGAGACAGAGTGAACCGACGAAGCTTTGAACCAATGAACTTTCAAATGGTTCACAGGTTCAAAGTTCAACACGGTTCAAGCAGCTAGCAACCATTGACAACCCCGCGGATGTCAAATTTAAAGGGAATATCCGTTGAAATTCAAATAGAGCGCAGAACTCAAAGGAAGAACCAAGCGACTGACTGAAAAGATAGAATTCCTTCGGGTTTGTTCAAAGGCCGACAGAGAACATTTCCTTCGGACTTTTTGTCCGAAGGAAATTATTAAGTGAAAGAGTCGTTAGAATTCTTTTGGAAGTATTTTCCGCGGGAAAATGACTAAGGCAGAGCCCGAAGGAATTCCTTTGGACAAAAGTCCGAAGGAAAAGCCCGACTGAAGAAAGAAGCCCGCGGAAAAACGCCCGATGGAAAAAGACAAAGTGCAGCGGAAGCCGCCACGTGTCCATTATAAAGCAGAGCGGAAGCCGCCACGTGTCATCTTCTGTAGTTCCCCCAAAGGTTTCTAAAGCTTCTATAAGTTAAGCGGAATACGTCACGTGTCCTGTTATAACTCAGCGGAATGTGACAAGTGTTTGCATCCATGTTCCCCTTTTGGAGTTGCTCGGGCAAAACGTGTCGTGGACCCCATTTTCCGTAAGTTTCTAATGAGTTTCATAACAACGGAACTTGCCACTTGTCAAAGACGCAGAAAGGACCCCCCAAAAGACTTGGACAAGAAGGGCTATAAAGGACAAAGAAGCAACATGGACGATTCCAAAGGCAAGTTCAATTAAAGCGATGGTTCAACCAGATAGCCCGAAGATTTAAATTCCTACAGGGAAGAGAAGATCAACGCAAAGGACCAGAAATATCTTCGAAAGAGTTATTTTCAGTAGGTGAAACAGTGGATCGAGTAGACTTCTGAGCGCACAAAACCAAGGACGCGACCTGTTTTCTTCCATGAAGTAAAGACAAATATGCAAAGGACCAGAGGTCCATATGAAGGAAGAGACATATCAGATGAAAGGACACGCCATAGTTATGGCAGCGCACTATTCTCAGCATGGTCTCCCCAGACCAAACTGGAGACGCATTGAAGACGCTGACTGCAGCATGGGCCGTCCCGTAGAAAAAAGGTGCCAATCCTTGGGTAGTTGCTATAAGTTTGCATTTTCTCTCATTTGTAGAGGAGACTTTTCATTTTACAAGAGCAAAACTTTGCCCATTTTGAAAGAGAAAAATTGAGACTTTGAGCTCAGGTTGTAATTTCATTTCCATTGTTATCTGAATGAGAAAACAGGTTTTTCACAGACTTTGTGCTGTTCTGACTTGTGTCATCTGAAGGTGTCCTTATTCATTTAATTTGGTACGCAAAAATAGTGAAGGTAATAGGGAAGTGTCTTGAAACCAACTATGGGAAGACTTTGTGCTTTCACAATTGATGTCAATCTGTGTTTTCCTTTTCTTTTTGTGTTGAGGATTCTGGGGCGACTTTGTGCCCCCATTATCCTTTGTGATATACTCTTTGAGCAGTTGAGGTGGAGACTTTGCGCTCTGTTTCATCCTGCTATTACTATGCCCTTTTGATCACTGGTTATTTCACTATCTGAAAAAAACTCCTGCTGTTTCCTGTAAGGACACTTATGAAAGAAGAGAAGTGCTTTCAGCATTTATAGCCAAGATTTTCTCCTTTGTCTGTGTGCATCATCTCTGAAAGAAGAGAGATGGATGGTTTGTCCGACCCTTGTGTCTTACCTTCTGCTTATTTATATTGTATATAGCTCCGCATATTTAATAGGGAACTTCCCCTTGATGAGAGGTGAGATTTGTTTCCGGTTGATGTAGTAAAGCTGCACACCAGGACAACCTATCTCCCTATGCTGTGGTGATAGGAACTATTTTGGTCACCAGTTAACTGGCCGACAAAATATTCACCCAACAGGATGTACCAAAAAGATGATGAGAAAAGGGAAATTTTTTGAAATGGCAACATTGTGGTGGCTGGAAGAGTGTATTCCAGCAAGGTGGTCTTTAGAATCTTGGGCCTTGATTGCCCCTATAGCAACACCTACACAAGACACAAACATGTTAGTCAAACCAAAAGTTCTCCCCTTCCCTTTCATGTTTGAACTCTTGACAATGTCCTCCATATGTGAAGTGGCTGGAAGCATGGGTGTGGATGCCTATGAGAGCATAGGAGGGATGACCAAGCTGCTCCCATACTCCAAACTGGCCTCCAAAATCAGAATTGTTCCAACTAGAAGAATTGTTCACTTTATCACAGTGCTTAAATACCACCCTTCGCTATTTGGCCACCAACAAGTATCCATATACCCCAAAGAGGGTAGGATCAGTCACTTCCCTCTTTGATTAGTTGGCGGTGCGTGCATACTTCAGACCTCTTATGACTCCTCCATAATGACTTGGTTGCCCCCAACTCACCCTTGTGGGGTGTCAGCATGAAATCAACACCCTCCAAGCATCCCGGGGTCTTAAAACTCGCCAAAAGGTAGTTGGGACTGTCATAGACAGCATGGCGGGAAGAATTACCATGGCTGTCCCTCATGCCCATTCTATTCTCCATGTGCACCTCTTGACCCTCCATGTAAACCAAAGTCCCTTCAAAGTGTTGCGACCAGCCTTTCCCTGGTTCACTCACCCAAACCCCTTGCCTTTTCTCTCCTTCCATCCTCTTGTGAGAAGGTAGTGTTGTGCTCCTCAAATCACCCTTCAAATCTAAAAACTGAATATCCCTTTGCCTAGCAAGCTTCTCTAGACATACTGAAATATTTCCGCTTGCCCCTTGCTGTTGGGAGATGGAATTCACCTTGTGTAGAGCATCTATCATGTCCAAGAAAGGCCAAGGAATCTTGCCTTGGGAGTGCTGATCCTGGGTTTCAAAGTTCCATTTTAGTTGGCAACCCAAGGGTCCATCTTCTCTTTCCTTTACTGAAGTGACTAGAGGCTGAAATGAATCAACTTTTCTAGAACTTTTCGAGCATGAGCAATTCTTATTTTTAACAAAAAACTCAGAATTTTCTAAGCACATCCTAGGTCTCTTCTTTATGCAAACTTCAGAACTTCTTCCTTTCTCCCTAAAAAACTCTTTATAAACTTGTTTGGAAACTTCATTTTCAGAATTCATTAAGCTCAAAAAAAAGGAATTAAATGTTCTTTTGCATACCTTAATGGCTTTCCTTTGGCCACTTTGCAGACCTCTTTTGAGGGACAACATTTTCCCATCTTTGACTCTTTCACCAAACCATATGAATGACCAAATTCCATAAGTAGAGGTGACTGCTCCAAATTTAAAAAAAAACATCCTTGCTGCCCCTGCCAATTTTCTTTCATGGAAGATTCCTTCCATTGCTTTTGAGGTCACCTCAATGGGTGCCTTATCACTCAAGCCATGCAAGATTACCTATTTCCCATCAACATCAAATTTGAGCTCCATAGTTTGGTAATTTTGTGTGCTCTCCAAGAGAGTGCAACCATTGGATGCGTAGGACAAGGTTGGTCTCTCAAATGCCAAGCACATAGAAGTCATCCTCAATGGGGTGTGTTCCCAACCTGATGCTAAGCTTGGGAACCTTGGTGGTACAAGGGAAGGTGAAGCCATCCACCACGGTCACATGGAATCCCTTGATTCGATAGGTTGTAGTCCACATGTAGCAATCAAACTCTTATCAATGAAATTGTGGATGCCCCACCATCAATGAGAATAGTAACACTCTTACCTTTCAATATTCCCTTCACACGAAAGGGGTAGTATCTACGAGTCCTTGATAATGAAGCAAAAGTGCCACTCATGTACTCTCCTCCAAGGATCTCCAAAGGCTCCTCATAGGTGGCTGCCCCATCCTCTTTTTCCTCTTCTTTTCCATCCAAATGCACCTCGATGTAGTGCACTTGCCCCTTCCCACGGCAATGATTACCCGGTGTCCAAGGATCTTTGCAATCAAAACAAAGTTTTTTCCTTCTTAACTTGTTTCTTATCTCATTGCCCCATCTTGGCAGCTCCCTTTTCTACCCCAAACTCTGTTGGTTTGGTCTACCAAGCCGCCCCAAAGGATTTGATTTTTTGTGACTCAGAGGAGTTGCCCTTTTGCTGCCCCCATCTATTGTCTCTTTGCTATCCAAAAGGCCTATAAGAATTAGTTTTTTTGTTAACAAAGGGCAGAATTTTACCTTGGGGAGTTGAAGACTCAAGATCAAGGGCCTTTTGATTGGCTCCTTGAAGAGAAGGTGGGTCAAAAGCTTTGACCAAACCCCAAATGGAATCAGCCAATCCTCCATGAACAAAACCACCAATTTTCTCTCCGAAACATCCGTTACCATGATCGAAAGTCTCCGAAATTCTATCACATATTCCTACATTGTACCCCTTTGCCTCATTTGAACCAACTCTCTGAAATGAAGCTCCGGATCAACCCTATCAAATCTCTCAATTATCCATTTGTTGAACTCTTCATAGCACTGAATGAGTTGGTGTCCTTGGGTGATTAACCCATGATACCACCACTCTTGGGCAACTCCCTCTAAGTGCAAGGTGGAAAATTGAATAGCATCCTTCTCCACCATAGGTCTAAGTCAAAAGTAGGTATCCACGTTTTGAATCCAAGCCCTAGCCGAGCTCTTGGATGATCCATCAAAATTTGAAAGTGAAAGCCTTTCCAAGGCATGGAGTTCTCCTTGGCTGCCCCTAGGTCTATGGCCAGCCCTATTGCTTGTTGCCCATACTTCCAAGATGTGAACTCGGATAAATTCATTTGATCCCTGAAATGAGTAGGATAGGTCATGTACTCATCATAATCCCTCATTAAACTATCTCGTAAGGTGGATTGCTCTTCCCTTTCCAAAATGGCTACTTAGTTTTGCAAGAAAGTAGGTTGGTTAGGCCTACATGTGGCTCCTTCATTCCCCTTTGGGAGCTGATCTGTAAGGTTGTGACTTCCATAAGCACTTCCATCCCCATTGGATGGCATGTCACCCCTCATCTCTCACATAATGCAGACAAATTCCACAATAACCGTTGTCAACTGTTCTTGGGCTTGTGTGTATTTGTCAAGCCTTTCCTCCTCTCCATTTTCACCATCATTCCTTCGCTGATCCAAGTGAGCCATTGCTTCTTCTTGCCGGTCTTCCTCAACCTTCTTCTTGCTTCTAAGGTATTACCTTAGCTCCTTGTCACCTTTGTCCATGAATCACTTCGGAAACCCCACGACTAGCCAAGTTATGGCTTTGATACCACTGAAATATTCCAAAAAAGGGATATTTTCTGAATTCTGGAATTTATTGAAAACCCAAGCAAAAATGTTACTTTTTCAAATTTATGACAACAAACCCTATCTGCGATAAACCGTCCACATTTAACATAAAAATATGGTGAACTTAATGGCACAAACAGGCAGTCCTATAAGCAAGTTTATCCTCAAAAACTAAGATGTTTATACAAACCCTAGATGCCACCAATGGAGATAAATTCAAAATTAATCCTTGCCTTTGCAATGCTAAAAAATGGCACTTTCGCTCCACAAGACCATCCAATAATTATGAAAGGGATTTTTATATTTATTGTAAAATAAATATGCCAAAATAGAACTCAATTTATATTTGAATACATGGATGACTTATTGAATTCCTTCAAACCAAAAAAGCTAGAAATATTCCCAAAAATTAGAGAAAAAATATAGAAAATTACAAATAATATTGAGGCCCAATGACCCCTCAAAATAACTCACAAATTCAAGAATAATAGCATAATTATTTGTATAAAATGAGAATATTGTTTTGGCTCAAAAATAGCCCACAAACCCCCCAAACAAGCTCCAAACCCAAATCACCAATGCTGAAAATAGTCAATTCCAGCCCAAAATTCCTACAACCCTAAAAGTAGGGGTCTTCAACCTACCAAACAGCTCCTTAGGGCTTCCAACCCTAATCGTCAACCTCACAGACCAATCAACTCCTCCCAAAAGCAAGTCGCTACTTTCAAATCCTTTTTTTTTTGGTCCTTTTTCTGAATATTGGGCTCAACTGCAACCTCAAGATGAAGCTTCCCTTAATGAGAAATGAGGGTTTGCATCCCCACTTCTTTGGCTTGAAGGTTTTCATCTCCAAGTCAATGCCTTAAGCTTTTTGTGCTTAAAACTCAAATTTCAAATATATTTCATAACATGCCATTCAAATAAAACCTCCATTGCTTTTATAGTCCTCCCCCAAGGGGTATGCCCAAAATGAAGGGAAATACGATTTCCAAAATATTAAAAGAACATCTCTTATAATCCATTTAAGTGGATTGGGCACCCATGACCCTCAAAGGGTCCTGTTGTCAACCTGGAGTTGCACCCTGAATCGAAGACATGCTGAAATAGTTAATCCTTGCTCCAGTTGAAACAATGGGATCTTCTCACGAGGGTGGGTGCCTCAATGGTGAGAAGAACCTCTAGAGAAGGCTGGTTCTTGTAAGACGTATCAATGAGGATCTCAATGTTGGAAATTCGAGCAAAGAGATAGTTGACAGTTTTGATATCATGAAACAAAAAGTAGTCTGAGGACTGAAGAGTCATCATTCCCATCTAAGGCAGCATGGAATTGTCATTGATGTCAAAGGTTGATGCCCTTGATGTCATTGAGATTGAATCTGATCATGCATTAATGCCAAAGGTTGAGTTGAGCAGACTTGTGGAGTAAATCGCATTTGTGAAATGCTCTTACTTAGAAGAGGCAATCGGGATAAGTCACGAAGAATTGAAAACCCGGAATAGTCTTGAAGAATTCCTTTGGAGGAATTCTTTCGGAAAGAATGGCAAGGACAGTTCTTTCGAAAAAATTGTCAAGTCCTCGGACAAGTGGACCTTTTCAAAAAGTCCGAAGGATATTTTTTGAACGTTCTGAAGGGCAAGTGGACTTTTAAAAAAAGTCGAAGGGTATCTTTTGAACGTTGCAAAGGGTATGTGGACACTTGCAGAAAAGTCTAAGGGTAGATTGTAGAAAGTCTGAAGAGTATCTTTTGAACGTTGCAAAGGGTATGTGGACACTTGCAGAAAAGGCGAAGGGTAGATTGCAAAAAATTTGAAGGGTATCTTTTGAACGTTGCAAAGGGTATGTGGACACTTGCAAAAAGTCCGAAGAAATGATGCGGACAAAAAGTCCAAAGAAATGTCTTGTGGACAAAAAGGCCGAAGAAATGTCTCGGATAAAAAGTCCGAAGAAAAGATTTCCGAATGACATCTATTAAAAACCAATAACGAATTCTTTCGGAAAAATTGGAGGACACTTCAAGATGAAATGAACTTGGACAAAAAGTCCGTGGAAATTGTCCCGAAGACACAAAGGCCCGCAAGAATTTGTATAAAGGAACTTTCCAAAGGAATTAAAGCAAGGTTAAAAGACGAACAAGTCTTGAAGGATTGACGTTGCGAGGAACGTTACAAGAATGCCGAAGAAAATAAGATCACGCCAACATGCCGAAGCTTAACGCTCAATACAAAGGGTAAAGATTGAGCATATCGAGGATAATCGAAAGGAGCGGAAGCGAACCCATGATATGGAAAGCAGCGAGATGCAAAAAGTGAAGAAAAGAAGCTCGATGGTTAATGGCAAAGCAAGAATTAAAACTAACGCTGCTTTAAAAGATCAACGACTCATGTCTGATCGGTGCATTAGATCCCATGGTGCAAAGCAAACTCAGATGATCCTCTGAGTGCACGCGCATTCGACAAGTGTCAAAAGGTCATAAGGAAAGATCCAACAAAGAAAAGAATGTGAACTTGGCGCGATGAAAGAAATAAAAAGCCCACAATCAATGTCTTCTAACTATTTGTAAAGGAGCAACTGGAATTGGTGATGAACTCGATATATCTTCACGGAGCTCGAGATAATTCAATCGAAATGATCGAAGAAGCGACGTAGTTAAGTAGAAGTGCAGATGCCAAAGATAGTAAAGGCATTTGAACGTTGCCATTTGAAGCATGAATCGAGACATGAAGTCAGAGTCACATTGAATGCAGATTAGAAGTGATCAAGGAAGTGGCACAGTTAAGTAGAAGTGTAGATGCCAAAGATAGTAAAGAAATTTGAATGTTGCCATGTGAAGCATGAATCGAGACACAAAATCAAAGTCATATTGAATGCATATCAGAAGCTTGAACCGGTTAAGAACAGTTGAAGTGTGAACACTTTATAGATAGAAAACCTTAAGATGCATCTGTCTATATATGCTACAAACAAAACATTTGAAAGGGTCTTTTGTCACTGTTGCGATAATAATTAGAGTGTTAACTCAAAATTGTCAAGTGAAGACATATGCAGACAGCATAAAAAGGCAAAGAAAATAAAGTGTGTCAATATAGAAGATATCCAGACACAAAGAGATAAAGGTGGATAAGCTGAGAAGGCACACAACGTAGGTGCAGTTACAAAAAAGACTTGTAATAGAAAAGTGAACAAGATTCATTCGGAATCTCTCTTGTATTTTGAAGTTGCAGCTTCATATCTCTGATAGGTTGGTGCCATCATAAAAACTGAGTTGGTGCTCAGTTAGGACGTTGACACTTCTTTAGAGTGGGTGCTCTTGAATGTAACTGTTGTCAACCTGGAGCTGCGCCCTGATTCGAAGACGTGCACGAAATGGCCGGTCCTCTATCCGGCTGAAACAATGGGATCTTCTCACGAGGGTGGGTGCCTCAACGGTGAGAAGAACCTCCAGAGAACGCTGGTTCCTATATGATGTATCAATTAGGATCTGTACTCTATGCTGCAGACACTTACACTTTAACATCCACTTACAGCGTTAGCAAAAGACATAAAGAACACTTTAACATGACCTGCATAAGAATAATCTAGCAACTAGGTATGAACCAGAATTTGGGAAGGGAGAGCAATCTACCACTTTTGCAAATTGTTGAACGAAATATACACTATGCCAATGCTTGAAATCTGAAAGTACAATCCTTCTATTGATCGAAGAGGTTACACAACTCACCAATGGCAGAGTCTGGTCTAACCAAGAGAGATTGGATGATTTTTAATCAAGGTTGAAACCCATTATATAGAGAATTACAAGAGGCCAAAGATTAGCATAGAAAATTTGAAGAGAAGGATTCACTTCGGTTAACTCAAGGCTTACTTGGCCTTTCAATAAAATATGTTTTCTTTTGTCTTTGCATGAAGTTTCTTGCGCTTGAGGAAGTGAACTTGTCTTTGTTATGAACCGCCCACCTCTCTTTACATGGAAATCCATGCCAATGTTAATTTTAGAACTCTATATGCGCTGCTTGATGCCGAATCGGAACGTTGGAGAGGCTGAGTTGGCCATTTGATAAGTTGAGTTGGACGAAGAGATCATTCTCCCTCGCATGGAAAGCTCCTAGTAGATATGGCATTTGACAATTAGTCAACTCTAAATCTGGAACAGTCAACTCGTCATTCGAATTCAGAACTCCGGTTGAAGCTGTGCGTTGGACTCTCGGATGTGTGAGATGATTTGGAGATGAGCGGGACTTTAATAACCAGTCAACTGAAGCTTTGACAGGTGTTCAAAAATAGATCCCGCTTGCATGTATTTTACCTTGTTCTGGTCTGCCTGTTCTTGTCTATTTCTGGTGAGGTTCTATATTCGGATGTATTAATCTATATTCGGTCTATATTTTCTCCATTGGGCTTTGCTTTAAGAATTCTTCTTTACTCCTGTTTCAACGGTTACTTCCCGTGGTCAAAATTTGACGGCTTGCAGGACGTCACCGGAAGTTTTCTTATTTCCTTCAGAACCTCTTCTCTGCATATATTTTCTGCAGCTTTCTTTCCTTCGGCTTTATCCTCCGAAGTATTCCTTCGGACAAAAAGTTCGAAGGAATTTCTTCGGACCTTTTCCCGGGCTTCTTTCATAGTTGGGTTTTCTTTCTCTCGGCTTTATTGGCTTCGCATTTCTTCGGGTTTTTTTCCGCAGCTCTTTCTCCGAATTTCTTCGGACTTGAAGTCTGAAGGTTTTCTTTCTGCTTTGCCTTCATTTTTTCTTGTTTTTCTTCGGACTTTCTTGCTCGTAGCCTTTCCAAATTTCTTCGGACTTTTTATCCGAAGGAATTCCTTTGGACAAAAATCCGAAGAAATTATATCCTTTGCCTTTCCTTTTTCTCATTTCCTGTGGAAAATTGCCCTTCGGGTTTAGTTATAGTGGTCTTGCCTGCCCTTCGGGATTTTTATGAAATGGACTTCTCCGCAGCCATTCCTTAGATTTTCTTCGGACTTTTTGTCCGAAGAAATTATAGTGGTCTTTCCTGCCCTTCGGGATTTTTATGAAATGGACTTCTCCGCAGCCATTCCTTAGAATTTCTTCGGACTTTTTGTCCGAAGGAATTCCTTCGGACAAAAAGTTCGAAGAAATTACTTTGTTCTTTGTTGTTTGCCAAATTCAACTTCTCCGAAGCCCCTTGAATTTTTTACTGTCGGCTTTCTTTCTTTGCAGTCTTCCGAATTCCTTTGGACTTTTTGTCTGAAGGAATTCCTTCGGACAAAAATTCCTAAGGTTCTCTTTCCGTCTTTTCTTCCGAAATGTGCCCTTCGGCTTTTTAAATGTGCCCTTCAGGTAATACACAGAGGTATTGTCGCCGACCAAGTGCCCTCCGCTAGGGCATTTAGCTCTCCCTCTGTGCCCTTCGAAAAAATTGTAGGGCACCCGGGCTTTTTGCTAAGGCTTTGAATCTGTGCTCTTACCTTCCTGGAAGGGTAGGTGCCCTTCGGGATTGTTGAAAGCGACCCTTCTGAAGGGTACCCTGCCCTTCGGAATTCTTGAAAATGACCCTTCCGAATTAATCCTTGGTTTTTCCTTGCCTTTTGTGCGGACTTTTGGATTCTCCGAAGGAATTCCTTCGTCTTAGGCTCTTTGTTGATTTGTTATTTCCTTGGCTTAGCCTTCTTTGATGAACACCATTCCTTCAGACAAAAGTCCAAAGGAATTCATCCTTTTGCAGCAAAGGCCCTTAATAAAGAAAAACAATGTATTCTTTCTTCCTTGAATAAAGACGTGCATTTTTCGAATGGCGAGAGACAATCTGACTTGTAGAAGAATTGTCAACAGTAACTAGTGAGGTTTGTCTATGAAACTTCTTTTCTGTGAGGATGGATTAGAACAATAGCTTCTAATAGCTTTTCTCATCGTTTTTCTCTTTGAGTTTCCACATAAAAATCTGGTGTTGAGCATTTTTATTTGTGTGTGATCTCTATTTTGTTCTTTACTTTGCATGTACTTTAAGTGTCTTATTTTAAAGTTTTAAGTACCGGGTTTTAGCTCATCTACTGATTCACCCCCCCTCTCAGTGGATAGTGTGTTCAACACTCAACTTCTATGCTACAAACTGCCTAGGAAAAAAGGGAGAAAGAACTTGAAAGAAAATCCTAGCTAAAACGGTGATACACCTAATTTGCTTGATCCACTCAAATCGAGCTTCTGAGAACACTAATTCAAACAAGGAAGAGGCAGAACTTCAACTCCAATTGGTCAATGCATAAGTATTTCACGAAAAGGCTTTGTCTAATGATCTAAGCTTAGGGGAAAAATAGAAATAGGCCTGATGAAAGGCACTAAACAACCACTAATATCTACTGTAAACTCAGCAAAAGACATTCAAACACAGAATGTGACCTGCATAAATGACCAGCTAGTAATTAGGTACAAATCCAGATTTGACAAAGAAGAAAGAAAATCTATCACTTAGGCAAATCTATAACAATAGTACACTATACCAGCTGCTGGAAATTGAAAAAACAAAGTCCTCTTATTGATTTTGAAAACGGTTACATCACAAACTTCGGTAGAAGATTGCTTGCCAAAAGAAGGATGATTTATCTAAGGTTGAAAAGTCATTAATATAGAAAATTACAAAAAGCCAAGAGATTGGCGTTTGAAAATAAAAGAAAAGCTAAATCCGTCCAACGCTATAATTGGATGGTGGAAACATACGTTTGACTTTTCTTGTGTATGTTCAGTTGAAACGTGTCTAAAATTAAAAACTAGCTCTTTGGCATTGAAATGGTCGGTGGCTAAGCTTAGGTTATTCTTTATTTAGGCATCATGCATGGAACGTTATGGACGGTAGGCTAATTTTGAAAAATCAAACTCTTATCATGCAAAATGCTACGTCCACCTCCAAATATGGACTTCCACTTGAGCTGTTTGAACGTTTGAAAGCACGAGTTTGACTTGGAGTTGAGCTTGACTTCACAACCTGTCAACTGAAGCTTTGACCAGTCAATCGAAAATAGCCTTTGCTTGCATGGATTTCCACGTTGACTCCGTCTCTTGTTTTGGTTTGCCTGTTCATGTTGTGTCTATTTTTGGAGGGATTCTATATTTGGATTTATTTTGTTTATATTAGTCTATATTTCCTCGGATTTTTTGGCTATCTCAACCTTTATTTTTGGTTTTTTCATTGACTTTATGCTTTTTTCTTTGTTTTTCCTTCGGACTATCTCCTGTTGACTCATCTTTTTTCAGTGGACTTTTGTGTATGCAATTTTCCCGAACTTTATTCTTTCAGATTTTTGTTGGCTCATCCTGTTGTCATCTCCTTGGTGTTGTTCCTTCGAATTCTTTCAGACTTTTATCTTGTCTCATTTCCTGCAAAAAAAATGCCCTGCCCCTGGCTTCTATTTCTCTTGGACTTTTCTGTTCGCATTTTTCTCGAGTTAATCCTTCGGACTTTTTGTCCGAAGGACCTTCCAAAATCTTTCCGAAGGGCAGGTGCCCTTCGGGATTTTTGCCTTGATCCTTTTCTGCCAAGTGAATCTCCTGCGGCTCCTCTAAGTGAACCTTCCCGAAGGGTACGTACCCTTCGGGACTTTTGCAATTGTCCTCTGAGAGCTCTTCTTTTGGACAAAAAGTCCGAAGAAATACTCTTCCTCATACAACCCCAAAAAAACTCTTTGCATAGACAAAATAAATGAACTTATATCGTGTATGTCTTGGCTTTTGGCTGTACGTGATGTTTAGAAGAGGAGAAAAACCCTTTCAAACTGCTGTAGATGATGTTTTTAGGAGAAAAACCCTCTTAAAACTGCTGCATGTGTCCTTTTAAACAAACTATATGATCGTTGTAGGAGTCCATCAGAATTTACATGGCCGTAGGAGACCTTTTCGTCATCATTTGCATGGCTGTATTTGTACATTGTGTTTGCTGTAATCAAGAAAGCTCCTTGGAACCCTCTGAATGACTAAACTTCACTTCGCTGTAGATGGCCACTTTGGCTTGTACCTGGCTGTAGATGGCCACTTGGGTGGCTGTAAATGCAGATTTAAGGACCCCAAAACTGATTCACAAGACAAACTTGGCACCATAGCAAAGTTCTGAATAGTAGGGGTGACAATTTGCCCTATGGGGGCAAAATTGTCAACAAGTCCCAACTTAAGTCAATTTATAACAATAAAGTGTTTTTTCACAAGTGTTCTTAAGAACCCACATGTTTCCCTTCTTTTTCCTCTTTTTCCTTAGGCCTCACGAAACCGATAAAGCCCAAGGGTCTTCAATAGTGTCATGATCAAAAGGGGGACATGACACCTTGTGATCTAGGAGACAAGGGGACACACGGTGGACAACCACACTTTATGAGTTAAAGTGGTTATTGTTGGGTGAATATTTTGTCGACCAGCTAACTGGTGAGCAAAATAGTTCCTATCACCACAGCATATAGGGAGATTGGTCGTCCAAAGTTGCAGGTTTAATCCAATGGGGATAAATCTCTCATCTTATCAAGGGGAGGTTCCCTATTAAATATGCAGTGCTATATACTATATAAATAAGTAGAAAATAACACTTAGGGGCAGAATACATTATCCATCTCTCTTCTTTCAGAGATGATGTTAACACACAAGGGAGAAAAATCCTACTGGAAACAATGAAGGCACTTCTCTTCTTTCAAAAGTGTTTTTGCAAGGAACGGCAGGATTTTCTTTCAGGTAGTAAAAGTAACTGGTGACAAAGGGCGCAATAACCAGCAGGATGAAACAGAACACAGTTTCCACCTCAACTGCCCAAAGAGTATAACACAAAGGATAATGGGGGCACAAAGTCGTACCAGAATCCTCAACACAGAAAGAAAAAAACACACGCTGAAAGCAATTGTGAAAGCACAAAATCTTCCCACAGTTGGCTTCAGGACACCTCCCTTATTACCTTCACTAATTCTGCTTGTCAAATTAAATAAATAAGAACATATTCAAAAGATAGACATAAGAATAATCTTTTAAAATGATACAAGCCAAAACAACACAAAGTCTGCAAACAACTTGCTTTCTCATTCAAATAAAATCAAATGAAATTACAATCTGAGCTCAAAGTCTTAGTATTCTTCTTTCAACTGGGCAGAGTTTTGCTCTTGTAAAAATGAAAAGTCTCCTTTACTAATGAGAGAAATTACAATCTTATAGCAACTACGCAAGGCTTGGCATTCTTTCTCATGGAACGGCCCATGCTGCAGTCAACGTCTTCAATGCGCCTCCAGTTTTGTCTGGAGGGACCATGCTGGGAACAGTGTATTGCCATAACTATGGCGTGTCCATTCTTCTAATATGTCTCTTCTTAGTATGGATTGTCTGGTTCTTTTTCTGATATCTGCGCAGCTGTCCAATTCGCCATTATTTTATGGAAGAAAAACAGGGTTGTGTCCTTGATTTGGTGCGCTCAGAAGCCTAAGTCTACTTGATCCACTGTTCCACCTACCGGAAATAACTCTTTTGAAAATATTTCTGGTCCTTTGGTCTCGCTCCTCTCTCCCCTGTAGCAATTTGAGTCCTCGGGCTCTCTTTTCAGTCAGTCGCTTGATTCTTCCTTTAAATTCCGCGCTTTATTTGAATTTCCACGGATACTCCCTTTAAATTTGACGTCCACGTGACCGTCAATGGTCGCTAGCTGCTTGAACCATGTTGAACCTTGAACCCGTGAACCTATGAAAGTTCATTGGTTCATTCTGTTTCTTTTGTTCCATCGCTTCTTTGTTCAATCGCTTCCCTGTTCCTTAGTTGAACCATCCACTGAACCACCTGTTTGCTGCTTTTTTCCTTGACTGAGGCCGCCTTTGATCCTTTGAACCTATGAACCATTGAACTTTGAACTCTTTCGGTTCAAGGTTCAATCAGTTCATTGGTTCATTCTGTGTCTCGCTCAATCATTGCTTCCTTTATCTTTCTAAGCTCTAGTTGAACCTTTGAACCCATGAACTCGTTGAACCTTTTGGTTCAATGGTTCAATGGTTCAATCGGTTCATTCAGTTCATCTTTTGAAGCCCTTTTTGTCTAAGTCTTTGAAGGTTCCTTTCTGTGCCTTTGTTCAGCGTTTGGAACGTCCCAAAGGGAAGGTGTCCTTTCGGGCTTTTAAAATGGTCCTTTCTCTGTTGTCAAGTGCCCCCCACAAGGGTCCCTATCCTTCGGGATTTTTCGGGCGGACTTCAGGTTCAACTTTCCCTGCGGGTTCTTACTTCTTCGGCGGGATTTTGGCTTTCGGGCTTTTTCCATCGGGCAAAAAGCTCGAAAGAATTCCTTCGGACAAAATGTCCGAAGGAAAGTTTCTGTTACTTAGCCATTTGTTCTTTTCCATTTCTTCGGACTTTCTCTCCGAGTGAATTCCTTCGGACAAAAAGTCCAAAGGAATTTTGCCTTAAACATTTTTTCGAGAAAAATCTTCCCGAAAGAATTCTTTCGGTCTCTTTTACTTAGCCATTTTTCAGAGGGATTTCCAACTTTTGTCTGCTTTTGCTCACTGCCCTCCGCAAGGGCACTTGTCATTCGGGCTCTTGGAAGACCCCTTTGAACTTCTCGATTGAAAAAATGCCTAAGTGTTGAACCCGTTTCTTTCCTGCAGAGTCCGTAGAAACCAACCTTGAGAGTCCGTAGATTCAAGCCAAGTCCGTAGTTTTCTCTAACTTTGAAAGAGTCCGTAGACATCTAGCTTGCGGAGTCCGAAGAAACCATCTGTGAAGTTCGTAGTTCCAAGCCTGCAGAGTCCGTAGATTCAAGCCCGCAGAATCCGTAGATTTCTGAAAAAGCTTGAAAAATGGGGAATTTGAAAGCTCAGAACAAATTTTGAGAAGGGAAGAGAGAAATTTTGGTTTGAGCAGGGCCAAAATAGTCCGTAGGTTGTCCCAAAAATGAGTGACATTTTTTGGGGACAACAACTGGGTCCAGTTGGAGAACTACCTTCAGTTGGAGACTTGAAACACCGCTGAAGGGAGTAGAAATCAGAATCTCCAGTGCCTTTAAGTGTGCCATTGGGCTATAGAGTTGCGCTACCCAAAAAAAAAAGCTCCAAAAAATGAAAACAAAAGAACAAAACAGAAACAAAAGACTATACAAATATACATATGTACAGGAGAGCTCATCCAATACTTCAAGAGTTGAAGTGCTTCAGATGTTGCCCATTGTGAGGCAGAGAAAAGAGAGTGCCATCTTGATACTTCAACAGGAAACTGTTTTTACCGTTGAGCTGATGAATAGTAAAAGGGTCCCTCCAAAGGGAATCAAACTTTTCGTGCATCCCCTTTGGTTCTTTTCTCTTGTTCCACAGCAGGACTTGATCTCCAATCTGGAAATCACGATTCTTTTCTTTCTGGTCGAAGAGTTTCTTCACCAGACCTTGATAGGCGGCAATCTGATCCACCACTGCAGTTCTCTGCTCCTCCAGCTCAGTCAAACACATGATCTTTTTATCCAGGGCGCTTTCATACGCTTGATCTTCAATTACTTTAGCCAATTTCAGTGCTGGCAACTCCAAGGTAATTGGTATTTCAGCATTGACTCCATAAAGAAGTTGGAAATGCGACATACCAATTGCTCTCTTTGGCATAATTCTGTCTGCCCATAGAGCATCAACCAATGCCTTATGCCAAGTCCTTTGGTTGTCATCGACTAGCGTCTTGATGATTTCTTATTGCTTGATTCAGCCTGTCCATTCCTTTGTGGAAAGTAGTCAGAAGAGTGGGAGAGTGTGATTCTGTAGTGGAAACAGAATTGAGTAATGTCTTGGGAAGTGAAACAAGCTGCATTATCAATGACAATTTTGGTTGGAACCCCAAACTTGAAAATAATGTTCTCTTCGAGGAAATTGCATACTACTTCTGAAGTAGCATGTTTGGTTGGAATTGCTTCCACCCATTTGGTGAAGTAGTCTGTTGTTGTGAGGACAGTCATGTCCAGCACTTGATGATGGGTTTACAGCTCCAATAAAATCAATTCCCCATTGCTGGAATGGCTCCTCTATGATCACTAGTTTGAGGGGCAGGGCAGCTAACTTGGGCCTTCCAACAAACTGCTGGCACAGTTCACATCACCTGACCCACTTGTATGCATCTTGAAAGAGAGTTGGCCAATAGTACCTGGCTCGTAGGATCTTATGGGCAGTCACAGGGGTAGAAAAATGTCCTCCACAGGGCGAATTGTGGAAGGACTTCAGAAGTCGGCTTTGTTGCTCCTTGTCCACACATCAAAGGAACATTCCATCAAGGCTCCTCTTGTATAGGTCGTTGTTCTAGAGGACAAAATTAGTAGCTTTCAACTTGATGATTCTCCTTTCTTTATAAGATAGGTGAGCAGAACACTCACCATAAGTAAAGAAATGAGCAATACCTGAATACCACTCATTCGTGGTGAAGACAAAAAAGACTGTTGATGTGTTATCCACTTCTGGTTCTTTATGCTCTGTTCCTCTTGGCTTGTTATCAGCAATTAGTTGGCATAGCCCCTTTCCACGCACCAGCGTTGTTGTCTTGATGACCAGATTGAACCCCTAGATGTTTGCAATCCAATTGCCTCTTTTCGTCCCAAAATCCTGTTGAGTCAGTATGGATTTGACCGTGGTATCAGGAACCAATGCAGTTGTATGTGTATTCAAGATGTAGAAGCGGAAATGCTTCACCGCCTTCACCACTGCATAAGCATGCTTGTCCATGTTCGAATACTTCAGCTCATGAGCTTTGAGAGGATAGCTCATGAAGGAAATGGGGGATTCCATACCTTCTTTATTCTGTTGAACTAGAATTGTTGAAAGCGTATGTTCTGAAGCGTAGCTGTAAATGGTGAACTCTTTGTTATAGTCTGGGCAAGCCAGAATTGGAGCATGGGCAATGGCAGTCTTGATATCCTCAAATGCTGACTTACTTTCTTCAGTCCAGTTGAAGGTGGCTTTTCCCTTCATCATGTTTACAATGTGCCTAGTCTTCTCAGCGAACTCGGGGATGAACCTCCGTAAGAAATTCACCTTTCCAAAGAAAGAGTGAACAACAGTCTTACTTGTGGGCAAGGTAAGCTCTTGGATAGACTTGACTCTGTCTGAGTCAATCTTTATGCCTCTTTTGGACACAATGTGTCCGAAAAGTTTTCCCTCTGTTACTCAAAAAAATGACTTCTTGGGGTTTAAGAAAATGCCATTCTGGCGGCAGCATTCCAGCACTTGTTGCAAATGGTGCACATGATCTGGGCGATGCTTAGAGAACACGGTCAAGTCATCAAGATAAATTACAATTTACTTACCCATCTCATCCTTGAAGGCAAGGTCTATTGCTCTTTGGAAGGTGGCGCTAGCATTTATCAAGCCAAAAAGCATTTTTTTATACGCAAACGTGCCCCAAGGTGTGGTGAAAGCGGTCTTATGCTAGTCTGCTTCACCAACTTCGACCTGATTATACCCTGAGAAGCCATCTAGCATTGATAACATCTCCAAGCCCGTCACTGTTTGCAGCACTTGATCCATGATTGGCAAAGGATAATTATCCTTCAAAGATTCCTGATTCAAATTTTTAAAATCCACACAGAGGCGAATTTCACCATTCTTCTTTCTTACAGGCACTATATTGGCAATCCATGTGGAATGATGGATTGGAAAGATTATCCTGGCATTTAGCATTTTTTGTATTTCAGATAGAATAGTACCTGATATTTTCGGATTATAATACCTAGACATTTGCCTGTAAGGTGTTGAATCAGCCTTGAGAGGAATGTCATGTCAAATTTCATCAGGCCGGAGTGACTTCAGGTCATCATAGGAATATGTCAGGACGTCCATGTATTGGTTGAGTAACTTGGTGAACTTGAACCTCTCCGGAGTACAGCATTTTTAGATGTTCACCATCTTGGGGTCTTCCTTGGTTCCCAAATTTACTTGATCAAACTCCTGAGATGAGCTTGAATCCATTGGCTGTTGTTTGATGAATCTATCATGCTTATCAAACAGCTTTTCAAGGAAAACCAGGCCTTTGCAAATCTTATTCCCTTTGAGTTGCAAGAACTCCTCACCTGTGTCTGCATTTGATTCAGGCGCTGGTTCACACTTTTGAGGTTCACTGCCTTCAAAATGCAGTCGTTCAAAGTTGTCTTTTTGCTCCAAGAAGGCAATGATTTGGTTGTCATTGTTAAATACCTACCAATGACTGGCATTATTAGGTACACTTGGCCGAAAGACCAGTTCAATCGTGTACTTGTCTCTTTTGAAATCTGGGTGGGGGACCAAGAGAGTAGCTGAAATAGCCAGTGCATCCGTCCGGTCATTGAATTCTCTGAGAACTACAGAGATGCTGAAAGCATCAAAGTCTTCAAGTTGATCCCAGACTAGATTGCGGTAATGACGCAATCTTTCATTCTTGGTTTGATACAGGTTCCTCACCTGACAAACCACTAATTCAGCATCTCCTTTAGCATGAAGGAGCTTGATGCCTTTGTCTCGAGCAACCCTCAATCCAAGCAATAGAAACTCATATTCAGCTGTGTTATTTGTGTTGCTGAATTGCAATTTATAAGATGAGAGAAAAATATTTCTTTGAGGAGATATTAACACAACCCCGGCTCCTGAACCAGAGGAGCAGCTGCCATCAAATTCAAGAATCCATACTTCATTTGATACTGATTTTCTTTTGGATTCGTCTTCATTCGGGGGTGGAGATACTTCCACACTTGCCTTGTGCTCTGACCATTCCTCTGTTGTTTCAATTGAATGCCTTTGTAGGCTATCACCTGCAGGAGCTTCATCAGATGTCTCATGAACCCCATTCGTGGACAGAAGTAGTTACCCATGCTTGAAGACTCAAACAGAATTTGACCTTCAAGTGCTGAGGTCTGGGTAACCACATATTTCGCTTCCTTCCCAGGGAGCAGCCTCTTCATAACACCTTTGACTGGAATTTTTGCCTCTGATAAATCCATGCTCAATTCACCACCAACATCTCGGCAGAAATTTCGCCCAAGAAGGATGCCATATGATGTTGGGACGTCGGCTACCAAGACAGTCATCTTGATTCTTTTGTCTGGGAACGCTGCAAATGCAAATTAGGCGTCTTTAATTTGTTCCAACAAAGGTATTTGCTTGTTCTCCATAGAGAAGCATCTACCAAAAGTCTTGGTCAATGTGAGGTCAAGGGATTCAGCCACTTTAGCAGGGATGACATTGTCTGAAGCTCCAGAATCAATGATGCAATTATTCAGCTGATGTCCATTTATCAGCAATGAGACGTAAAAAGGTTCAGTCCTACCAGAGGCAGCAGGGGGAGCAATGACAAGGTTGTTCTTAGTGGGTGCATTCTTGGGGGGATCATGTGTCACTTTGAGAATTGCTTGTTCAACAGGGACATTCTGGTTTTTAACACATTAAACCAGTCTATCTAATTGCTCAGGATGGGACTGCAGAAATTCAAATTCAGACATTTGAATTTTGGTTTTCTTTAAATGGTCAATGATATCAAATTTCTGAAACGAGCTAAGAGCAGAGAATGGGAGTTCATCCTTTTGATTTTTGAAATGGGGAGGATTGGACTGCGAATTTGAAGTAGAAGGCGTAGGGGCATTTGGGGTACTTACCTTTCTCGCAATCACCGGGTCCTTTGGCTGGAAAGGAAGAGTGGATCCCTGCTTAGCAATTGAAACTGCTGGTTGAGGTCGCTCCTCTGCTTTCTCCTTATCAGCTTGTTGAGCTAATTGATTCTTGGACCGGGTGAATACAGCATATGACCCCTCAGCTGCATTGCCTTCTCTTTTGGGTTCATTCTGATAGTTCAGGAAATCAATATGGGAGTCGCCAGCTAATTCTTCTTCATCTTCCATGAAGAGATTAGCGTCATCTTCAGGGTTCAATTCGGGCTGGAATGAGAAATCCGATTCAACTTCAAGATATCCAACTGCTGAGTTGTTTGGAGGTGCTTCAAGGGCGAGGTTCCTCTGTGGAGGAGGAAGGCAATTTCGCTGTCTTTGATTCTTGGCAGCATTGCCTTGGTATGCCTAATTCTGAAATGTCCTCCTGGGCATATCTCCGTATGCAGGAGCAGATGACATCCCTTGCACCATTTGCTTTCTGAGAGCTAGTATTTCGTTTGCTAGCTTTTGTACCATTGGGTCAGTGGTGACTGTAGGTGAGTGTTTAGAAGATGAGGATTTACCTTTATTAGGGTCTATTCTTATCTTTCCTGCCAAGATAAGGTCATCTTCTACTTCAGTAGCCAAGTCCTGAGCAGCAACAAGGTCTATGTGTCTAGCCCGTCTTAGCAAGAAACTCACTTCAGGCAGCTGTGAGTTGATAAAGAAACACTTGAAATTTTGAGGTGTTGGTTGGGCGACCATGGGAATCCTGTGCCTCAGCTTGTCGAACCTGGCAATGAAGTCTCTCATAGGTTCATGGGGCTCCTTCATCTGTGTGAGTTGGGCCAGCAAGGCATGCGCATCTTCTGCAAGCTTGAACCTGGCTTCAAATTTGTCTTTAAGTGTATCCCAGTCGGTCACTGATCTAGCTTGCAGGTGGTAAAACAAGTTTGCAGCAGCGCCTTGTAGTGTTTCCACGAATAGCCTGACTGCTATGTCTTCAAATTCCACCCCTATTATGCCACAGGTTATGCTGAAAGCTGCAATGTGTTCATCAGGATGAACTTTTTCATCACCAAAGAATTTGTTAAAATTCTTCCTTGAACTGCGTGGAAGCTCAGGCAGAGGTGAAATTAAATTCAGTGGGCCAAAAGAGTTACCCCAGGGGCCTTGAGCCATGATTTGATTATGTAAAAGTGGGATCACAAATTTGGGTGGAGAATGGATAGGCAAAGCTCTGCTAGCAACAGAAAAGGAAGCTCTGCCTTGTGTTGGTGGCTTGGTAGGGCTAGGAGGAAGACTCTTAGTTCGTTGAAGGTGAGGTTGTGGAGGAAATAACTCAAAATTACTCTGCTGCACCAACTCAAAATCAGGGTCAACAACACCTTGGGATTTCTGGCTTCTGGTATAACATGGAGTTGCCAAATTGCAGAACAAAAATGGAAAAGAGCAGGGTCTGCTTCAGCTTGAAGTTTGAGACTTCAAACTGCATGCTCTTCCCCAACGGAGTCGCCAAAAACTGTTGGGTGAATATTTTATCGACCAGCTAACTGGTGAGCAAAATAGTTCCTATCACCACAGCATAGGGAGATTGGTCGTCCAAAGTTGCAGGTTTACCACATCCAATGGGGACAAATCTCTCCTCTCATCAAGGGGAGGTTCCCTATTAGATATGCAGCGCTATATACTATATAAATAAATAGAAAATAACACTCAAGGGCAGAATACATCATCCATCTCTCTTCTTTTAGAGATGATGTTAACACACAAAGGAGAAAAATCCTAGTGGAAACACTGAAGGCACTTCTCTTCTTTCAGAAGTGTTCTTGCAGGGAATAGCAAAATTTTCTTTCAGGTAGTAAAAGTAACTAGTGACTAAGGGCGCAGTAACCAGTAGGATGAAACAAAACACAAAGTTTCCACCTCAACTACCCAAAGAGTATAACACAAAGGATAATGGGGGCACAAAGTCGTCCCAGAATCCTCAACACAAAAAGAAAAGAAGAACACACGTCGAAAACAATTGTGAAAGCACAAAGTCTTCCCACAGTTGGCTTCAGGACACCTCCCTTATTACCTTCACTAATTCTGCTTGTCAAATTAAATAAATAAGAACACATTCAAAAGATAGACATAAGAATAATCTTCTAAAATGATACAAGCCAAAACAACACAAAGTTTGCAAACAACTTGCTTTCTCATTCAAATAAAATCAAATGAAATTACAATCTGAGCTCAAAGTCTCAGTATTCTTCTTTCAACTGGACAGAGTTTCGCTCTTGTAAAAATGAAAAGTCTCCTTTACTAATGAGAGAAATTACAATCTTATAGCAACTACACAAGGCTTGGCGTTCTTTCTCATGGGATGGCCCATGCTGCAGTCAACGTCTTCAATGCGCCTCCAGTTTTGTCTGGAGGGACTATGCTGGGAACAGTGTATTGCCATAACTATGGCGTGTCCATTCTTCTAATATGTCTCTTCTTAGTATGGACTATCTAGTCCTTTTTCTGATATCTACGCAGCTGTCTAATTCGCCATTACTTTATGGAAGAAAAACAGGGTTGCGTCCTTGATTTGGTGCGCTCAGAAGCCTAAGTCTACTTGATCCACTGTTCCACCTACCGGAAATAACTCTTTTGAAAATATTTCTGGTCCTTTGGTCTCGCTCCTCTCTCCCCTGTAGCAATTTGAGTCCTCGGGCTCTCTTTTCAGTCAGTCGCTTGATTCTTCGTTTAAATTTCGCACTTTATTTGAATTTCCACGGATACTCCCTTTAAATTTGACGTCCACGGGACCGTCAATGGTCGCCAGCTGCTTGAACCATGTTGAACCTTGAACCCGTGAACCTATGAAAGTTCATTGGTTCATTCTGTCTCTTTTGTTCCATCGCTTCCCCGTTCTTTGGTTGAACCATCCGCTAAACCACCTGATTGCTGCTTTTTTCTTTGACTGAGGCCGCCTTTGAACCTTTGAACCTATGAACCATTGAACTTTGAACTCTTTCGGTTCAAGGTTCAATCGGTTCATTGGTTCATTCTGTGTCTCGCTCAATCATTGCTTCCTTTATCTTTCTAAGCTGTAGTTGAACCTTTGAACCTGTGAACTCGTTGAACCTTTTGGTTCAATGGTTCAATCGGTTCATTCAGTTCATCCTTTGAAGCCGTTTTTGTCTAAGTCTTTGAAGGTTCCTTTCTGCGCCTTTGTCCAGCCTTTGGAACGTCCCAAAGGGAAGGTGTCCCTTCGGGATTTTAAAATGGTCTTTTCTCTGTCGTCAAGTGCCCCCGCAAAGGTACCTATCTTTTGGGATTTTTCGGGCGGACTTCAGGCTTCAACTTTCTCGTCGGGATTTTGGCTTTCGGGCTTTTTCTGTCGGGCAAAAAGCCCAAAAGAATTCCTCGGACAAAATGTCCGAAGGAAAGTTTCTGTTACTTAGCCATTTGTTCTTTTCCATTTCTTCGGACTTTCTCTCCGAGTGAATTCCTTCGGACAAAAAGTCCGAAGGAATTTTGCCTTAAACATTTTTCCGAGAAAAATCTTCCCGAAAGAATTCTTTCGGTCTCTTACTTAGCCGTTTTCCTGAGGGATTTCCAACTTTTGTCTGATTTTGCTCACTGCCCTCCGCAAGGGCATTTGTCCTTGGGGCTCTTAGAAGACCCCTTTGAACTTCTCGATTGGAAAAATGGCATAGTGTTGAACCCGTTTCTTTCCTGCAGAGTCCGTAGAAACCAACCTTGAGAGTCCGTAGATTTGAGCCCACCTGTAGAGTCCGTAGATTCAAGCCAAGTCCGTAGTTTTTTCTAACTTTGAAAGAGTCCATAAACATCTAGCTTGCGGAGTCCGTAGACACCATCTGTGAAGTTCGTAGTTCCAAGCCTGCAGAGTCCGTAGATTCAAGCCTGCAGAGTCCGTAGATTTCTGAAAAAGCTTGAAAAATGAGGAATTTGAAAGCTCAGAACAAATTTTGAGAAGGGAAGAGAAATTTTGGTTTGAGCAGGGCCAAAATAGTCCGTAGGTTGTCCCAAAAATGAGTGACATTTTTCGGGGACAACAGTTGTCATGGAAGCATATATGTAATGTTTGTTGGATATTCTAATGTTTGTACTCACATTAGTTATGTTTGAGTAATTGTATTTGTCATAGAATATCTTTATATGAGTGAGTGAGTTGTACGTGAGTAACAACTCATTAAATTTTAGTCTTGGTTTGGTAAGGTAGATCTCCTTGCTTTTAGGAGATATCCTGCCCATATATGTAAAGTAATTCATTTTTGAATATTTGTATGAAGATTTTATAGTAAATTTGCTACCACAATTTCATTTGGTATCAGAGAGGGTCATTTAAGGTCTGTGAAATTCAAAATGAATAGTCTGTACAAAATGGTTGGATAAGAACAATCAAGGGGCAGCCCCATGTCTTCATATTGTCTTGATTCATGGAGAGAATAAAGTTTTAATTTTCTTTATATTTATAGTTATTAGAGTAGAAAACTTTGTAGCGTGCAACAACTTGCAGCGTGAAAGAATAAAAAGTGTGGAATAGAGTGAAGCGCAACCATTAAATGCGAAGATTTGAGTTCTGATTGCATCCAACTCTACCATCTGACAATGAGACATACGGCTTGAGCCTTTGATTTATCTTGATGAAAAAGGATTAATTGTCGTAGCCTTTTTCATGTGTTTGTGAATGTTTCAGGCAGGACACAATGTGGAGTACAGAGGGCGAGATAAATGAAGCGAATACGTGAGGAGAAAAGGTTTGTAGATGCGAATACATTGTAGTGAAGAACAGGATGAGATCTATGTAGCCATGAGAAACAGTTATCACGTCTTGTGTCGTAAACAGTCATAAGTCCATGCAAAACAACAAGCAACATTCCCTGATTTGTCATCTTTGAAGTTCAAGTTAACGTTTCCAAACTGCATTGACGTTTCCTAATTGCATTGACATTTTCTAATTTGTCATCAGCTCATGCATCTCTATGCTCACGCCCACACCAGATTTGCCTTCCACTATGCATTCCATGTGATCCATTTCTTCTTCATTTACACCTATCGAATAGATATAAAGTAGGACATTTCCATGTCATAGCCATCATGTTCATTTGATTTGGCTCATTTCCCAAAGTTGCATGTAGGTTTCCCAAATTCAGACTATTGATCCATGTATTCCATGTGCATATCAATCTTTGCTTGACCGTGCATTTCAATAAGCCTTCTTGCATGTAAGCTTTAAATAACTTTCAAGGCACACTTATAGTTTGGTATGGTCGATAGCCAAATAGAGTAGTTAGACTTATTAATAGTTTTTTACTTTGTAATTGTTTGTCGTTCAAAATAAGCCTTTAGTCCAAAGGCATTTATCTAGTGAGTAGGTTAATATTTTGTTTATTGTTATTAAATTTAAGAAGTTGTTTAGGATTTAAATATTTTAGTTTTTAATGTTTAGAATTTTTGATCTAATTTCTAATTATAGCGTTTAGCTTTATTGGAAATTTTAGTTTCTATAGGTTAAATGGTCAATAAATGAAATATCCCAAAATATGATAAACTACTAAAATCTGGAATTTCTGCCAAACTCTAGCCAAAACAAATATTTTTTTAATTTTTATTACAAACCCTAGTTATTCAAAACCTTCACAAGACTAGAATAAATATTACCAAACCCTAGCAACAATTTAGCAAATATTCCACTAAATTTAGGACATCAAATCATTCAACCAATTCAGTCTTGTTGGCACCACATGCAGAAAAATTACAACAAATTAAATACTGTTTTTTATGCTTTTCTCCAATCTAAAAATGCTGAAAAATATCTTTAAAAATAGAGCTAAATACAGAATCAATTATAGAAAAATTCAGAATATCATTTAGGCTTGATAGCCTAACAACCCCTCAATTGGGCCTCCCAATCAAGTCGCCCAACTGTAATTAAATAATTAATTGCTCATGTCAACACACCAAACCCTAGAAGAGGGTTTCCAAGCTTCCAAATGTAGCGCAGCCTAGTGAAAGGGGTCTTTAACATACAAACATGTTTGTTGCCCTAGAAATGGCCTCAAACCTTTGCCAAATGACCTCAAACCAAGTCAGCACACTCCATGACCTACTCGCCACACTTTGTAAGCAAATCACCACACCCTAGGAAGGGTCCAAACTATAAATTTTGTCTTTAACGATGAACTACAGCACTTGAACTAGTGCTGCCCTAGATGAGGAATAGGGGTTTTCGTCCCTAAACCTTCCTTGCCCTTGAAGGGTGTCATTTTCAAGTCTTTGGTCAAGCGTTTTCGTGCTTAGACTTAAAATTTGAAATATCATAATATGCATCATCTTTTCAAATGAATCACAATCCTCCTTATATATCTTACTCCTCAAGTTGGGTGCTCCATTTGGAGGGAAAGTGCAAAATCTTATAAGCTTAACTTTCTTTTAAAATCACTTAAGGGCTATATGAGCCCCATTAACTCAAAAAGCCCCCTCAACTTAAAATTAGAACTTAACCAAAAGGTACCTTTTTAAGTCCCCTTTCCCTTAGCCTAAGGGAAACACCAAAGAATAAGGTTAAGAGTCCTTTTTCACTCTTATGTCCAAAAGGGGGACATGATAATCCTCCCCGTCCAAAATTGCTTGTCCTCAAGCAATAGCAACATCCATGGAGTTGTCGCAACAATTTGCTTCATGCAAAACCATCTTGTAGCCTCTTCCCAAGGAAAGGAAGCCCTATTCTGAAGCTTTTTGTTGTACATGTGAGAAGATCGCTATGCACATGTGTTGAAAGTGTTGGAACAGTAGTATTGTACCATTTTTTTCCTCAACAAGTAGCTGCCATAGCAGTACCTTTCTTGGCTAAGCTTGGAACAGTTGCTAGTACCTTTAAAACTGCCCTTCAAGATCATCAATCGTTTTATGGGTTGAAAGCTTCCTCAACATGGTTATAACCCATTCCTTCATCCTAATATTCATGTGTTCTACAATTTTTGAGAAAAATACCCCAACAACAATTATGTACAAGGTATATGTGGGGTTGTGATTGGAGTTGACAGCCTTGGATTTGCAAGAAAATTTGAAGCTATGTACTCCCCATTCATTCCTTGAGAGTTCCTTCATACCCTTCACCCTCAAAGAAAGTGCCATGAGCTTAAAACTTACCTTAGAGGGGCTAGAATAGTTGTGAACAACATTATCGGAAATTATCTTATGAATGCCCATCATGATCATTTTGCCTTGCATGTGTACCTTGGAGTGTGTGCTTCCTTGGCAACATCCCAATGCCCCTTAGGGCTCTCGGTGTGCCTTATAGTTTATTCATTATGTCAAATGTGTGGCTCAACAACTCGCATGAAACCTTTAACTTTGAACAATCTTGAAGACATACCTTGTGTGTACATACCATGAAGAATTGAGCAAGCTTGCCATGGTGCCCAAATGAGAGCCCATTGTCTATCCTCATGCTGCCCCTTCCAGATATGTTTCCAACAAGCATCATGAGTGCATAAAATTTGAAGGCTTTTTCCCTCTATGGTGTTTCCCCTATCAAGTCTTTCTTTTCCCATGAATTGAAGACCATTTGCAGTCATTCTACTCTTCATTTTACATTTCTGAATTTTCTTTTTCATTGCATGCTCTACCAAAATTAATTGAATATTCAAATTCAATTCTTGCTGCCCTAACACAAAGTTAATAATGTTTGGGGCACATGTCAAGCCTGAAAAGAGCCAAACCTCCATAGCTTGGAAGGGCTGTTCCTCCTTTGCAAACCCCAACTTCTTGTCACCAGCGAAGGGCCGATATTCTTCATCATTTCCAGAATTCACTAGGGGCTGTATTATATTAAGAATTTCAGAATTTTCTGTGTATATAACAAGCTGATTTTGCACACTTCTTTCAAAATCAACTTCATCATCCTTTTCAGAATTTGTTGCCTCACAAGTTTTAAAACCTTTGGTGCATGTAAACTGCTAAGTTTGCACACAAAACTCAGAATTTTCCGAGTGTTTTATGGGCCTATTCCTTTTTAAAAATTTAGAATTTTTGCTGCTTTTGAAGCATGGGGTTGGATGTTTTTTCCAATGCTTTAGTGGCTGCCCACTTTCAGAATTTACAACTCCTCTATTCCCCTTTGATAAACAACAATATTTACAATTTGAATTACTTACCGAACATGAAATGGGATGGATCCCCATTCATTGAAAGTGGCTGCCCCAACTTAGAAATTTCAAACTTCCTTGCCTTTCTTGTTGCCCTTGCCACCGGCCCAAGTTGTGATCCTACGCATGGAACAAATATTTTAGTGAAAACAAGTGTGTTTAGCAACACTTTTCTGATCATTCCATCATGCCTTAGAAACATGATATGAAATTCCCTTCTATGACTGGCACTTTCCTTATGGATTCTCCTCATATGAGTTCCTAAGGATTCACTTATGTTGTCCCAAATATGGTTGTAGCATGCCATCTTCTTCCTCCAAATCAATCATGTAGTGGCTGGAAACCCACTTGTACTCGCTAGAAACATCTCCATAATGATAAGGGGTGGGAAACACATCTCCTAAGTGTCAAGTTTTACCCTGGTGACCATAAACATTGAAGGGAACACGTTGGAAACGTGAGAAACAGTAGTCAACAGGTAATAAACAGCCCTCCTGTTGATCTGTGGATCATGATATCTATTGCTTACCACTAATTTCATGATTATCCAAACTCTATCCCTTGTGCAACACCATAAAATAGAATGTGAGTGGACTGTATAATGACTCTAACAGTCATTAATTGCTCTGTTTTCTCTCTCAAACAACGATATGCACATTGTACAGACTCCGAACAAATTGTCCTTTGTGATCCCCCATAGCAAACCCTTACATACACAACACTAATCAAGGTGTTATCCTTCATACCATGGCTGTTAAAATATGTTTTCTTGCATAGAGTCTGATTTACAAGAGCTAGAAATGAATCAAAAACAGTTGTACATACCTCAATTTTGGCCAATAGTTGTACAACCATGCCTTGCATGCTTCACTTGGTCAAAACCACCCTATGTAGCATTTGAAATCTAAAAATTAAATCATGATGTTTGCTAAGATTTGGAGTGGTTTGCATGTTCAACATGCTCTTCACCTTATTGTTTTTTTTGTTATGATCCCAAGGCCTTGCCAACCCCCTTGCATGGGTGTCAAAGAACTTAGAATTTGTATGACAACAATACTAAGCTTGTAAGTCTCCCCTGGATCCCACATCCATATTGGAAAATTGCAATTTCCCATCCTTAGACTCTCTTGGAGAAATTCCTTCCTCCATTCAGTGCCCAGCAACTTGTCTTCATTCTTGACATGATATTCATGATGACCAAAATGTTGTAGGAACATGGTAGGAAGGTGATGCAACAAATTCTTGTCATAAGAATAATTAAATTGCTTTTCTTTATTTGCTATTCTAAAAATTGCAGCAAACTAAAAGTGAACAATGTCTCTTTCTCATTTTTACGAGCTCATTGTTCAAACCTTTACATTTTGAGCATATAAGGAAATCACCTTGCCCTGCTTTATCCAAACAAGTCAATCATCTATCCAAGGTGTGTGTTGGGAACATAATAGGATCCTTGATTGTGAAAACATTAAAGATTCTAAAATCAACATAGATGTAAATCTATGTGATATTTAATATATTTAAGGCTAATCACAATAGACAAAATCCATCCATTCATTGATGCTCACTTGAATACGATATTAGCCTCTTGCCAAGTTAACAATCTCCACTTGATTTTTTTAGCATACTTAGGGTTCATTAGATAAGGTATCATTATAAAATGCACCCCCATAATTAATGGAATACTGCGCACACAACTCGGGTTTTTCACCCTTCAAATCCTTATAGGTCCTTTCAAAAACATTCTTATATTCAAGAAAAAGTAGTATTGGATTAGAGTTGTCTCCTACATTGATTAGTATTGGATTGCATTTGTCTCCAATGAGTGTCCGAGTAATAGTATAAGGATACAACTATTATGAGCATAAAGCAATAGAAATTATGTACAATACATTTGTCATCACATCGTACAATGAAGTAATACATGGTCATAAATAAAATAGAGTAATAAGGAAATGGTGCCTTTGTTGTGTTGGGGTCATTATTATTGCCTACATAGGTTTCTTGCCAATTTTGTCATTTATGAAAATAACATTGAACAAATTGTATAACATACACTAAGGGAAATGCTAGCAAAGCAATTTTTCTCTCTTTTCATCTTGGTCCTATGGAAAATTACGAATTGTGAGTGATGTAAGAAACAAAATTATGCACTTAAACTTTATGCACGAGTATTTTAATGTGATGCATTTAATGACCATAACAATTTAAAGTGATATCAATGTAAGGAATCACATGGCTGAGACATCAAGACAAAAGATTAAAGATTTTAAGTGTTGCAGAGAGACACGTCCCCTACCACCTGGGGCACGTCTGCGATAGAGAGACTTTTAAGAAGACGTCTTCTATACCCAAATACCTTTGTTGAAGACATTCAAGTCTCCTGACCCGTCCCCTATTGCCCTTTCCCCCGTCTCCCCAAGAAAAAGATAAAAATTTAAAACTAAACCCTAAAATGTGACAACACAATAAATACTAAAGAGTATTTGCAAAGGGAGAACTCAGAAAAATCAAGACGTATTTGGAGAGGCTTGTGGCCCTATGTTTGACTGCCATGGGAATGATATGTGAATGCCACAAACTGTTGTGACATTCACATGACATTGCCACAACAATCAACACTATAGACAATAGTAGTATAAATATTAAATAATAACATATATTTAAAATCTTGCATTTTTTAATAATATTTAAAATTTTACTTTTATTAGATTAAATTTTAATTTTTTAATATATATATATATATATATATATATATATATATATATATATTTAAATTAAATTGTATTTTAAATTATTAGAAAATTAATTGGATTGTAAGTTTAAATTTTAAAATACTTTTTTAATTTCCAATTGTTAATTTTTTATTTTTATTTTTTGCCATCTATGAGTACTCATCTCATATTTTCCTTTAAAATGGTATACTAGTACCCATACCTGTCTCCTAGTAACTATGAAGATTAACTATAATAATGTTAGACTGTAAAATATCTCAATAATAAGCCTAAAGTATTGACTCCCCCACGTAACCTAATTGTCATAAAAGTGATTTTATAATGAATCTCTCTCTACAATTCAAGTATTATAAATTACACTTATCTCGAGAAAATTGTTAGAACTTGTAGTTCATTTTTCTGTGTGTATGGTTAACTTTTGAAGCATCTTCATCTTGTTTTTAGTCGTCATAAAGTTAGTCCCTTATGTTACTTGGCTTGTATAAAGTCGGAAATTAGTGCAGGCGTTGGTATAACAAGGAGAATATAGTCTTGGAATATTTGCCACAAGTATTTATAGTAAGATATATCTTCTCAGGTCTAAGAAGATAAAAGTGGCAATAGTAAACTGTAGTTGATCTGTATGGTATTAGATTTATGGTATTGGATTGTTTGCATCAAAGAATTTTATTGAGTTCTTTCCTTCACAAGTTGTTATACCCAAACTTTGAAATCATTTAAGAAATTTCATTGGAATGAAAGGACTATTGAATGTATAATTATTAATGACAGTTGATTAAAATACCACTACAAACTCTTCTTGAACCAAGATATCCTTTCTGTTTTCCAATTGATCACTAATGAAGTTCCTGAGTTGTTGCTTTATGATAGGCTTGTATTATCTCAAGAAGAATATTCTTGCCAAATAATTTCAATTATTTCTTGAAATAAAATGAATCAGTGAAAATAATCAGCGGTGTATCGTTCAGTAATTTTCTGAGAATATCATCAATGCATGATTGATCATATCACTAGCTAGGACATGCCACAAAGATATAGAACAAATTGTCAAATCTTATTCGCAATAACAGATATTGTGTGGAAGTCGTCAAAGTTAAGAGCCATTTATTGATTCGGTAGACATGTAGGGAATTAACTTACATGATTCTTGCTCCTGGCATTTTACAGTTTACATCATTGAAAGCAAATAACTTACGAGCTTCAGATATAAATGGCTCTTCTGATCCGTAAGTCATTTGGTATATCTTTGTTGTTTTGGCCATATTTTTTCAGTGAGACTACTTTTCAATGAATGAGAGTTATGGTAAAATATGGATATGATCTAATGATACCCAGACAAAACTATTTTTTTTTTCTTTTAAACATACAGTAGCTATTGCTCGTATATTGACTATATTTGCTTCTAATCTCCGAATAGATACATATTATTTACTGGACTCAACTTAATTCAAGACTTCAAATCAAAAGTCCAGCATCAAACACTTAATCCGGTTTGGAATCCAAATCAGGTGAGAGATCAATTACATGCTTGGTACTTCAATTTTTTTAAATTGTATTTTATTGTATTAATGCATCAACATTGTCTACACCATAGCTCCTTTTGCATGTTACTATTTTAATGTTGATAAGAACCTACATTTTTATGGATCCTTGAAATGAATGTGACAAAAGATGTCCACTTTATATACAAATAATTTAATTGTGTATTGACAATGAATATCTTTTAGGTGACAATAACTTATTCATTCTCTAAATTTGGAAGGGGGTTAAGATTTAGCTGCTTTCTTATATATTAAAGATCACAACTGAAGAGTATAGTCCTTGGTTTAGTTCCTTGAATATATTTCTATTCCTATGAAAGTGTCTTTGTGCCAAGCTTAACGACTTCGATAAAACCATGTTTTTGTATGCCAATTGCAAATGGAGGAGTATTCCTCCCTTTATCTTCATACCTCACCCTTCTCAAGTTTGTGCAAGGCTCCCAAGTCGGCCACTTTAGACTTGCTAATGAGCCTACAATATGCCCTATGGCTTATATAAGGGCCAAAGGCCCTCAATTTCTCTATTTCAATTGCAAAGTGAGGGTTTATTAAAATAATAGCATACCAATCTTTGTTTTGAACTTGTCCATTGATGTAATGATGATGTATTTTGATGTGCTTAGTCCATGCATGAAAAAAGGATTTGTTACCAATTTGATGAATAGTTTGATCATCACACCTACCAACTATTTAAGTTTATGTCTAACATTCTTCCAAGCCAAACTACTACTCTCATTAAATCCACGGCTGCTTGATACTCTACTTCAGTGGATGATAAGGATATATATTGTCCCATGCTAATCCAAAACCAAGGTCGATGCATATTCTAAAGTAAACTATCTTACACCCTGCAAACTTTCCCAATCTCCAACTACATTGTCACTCAAATGAAAGTCTTTATTCTTCCATTAATTGTCATCTTATTTGAATGGCATAACAATTAATCTCTCCCAAATGGTATAACTTATTTGAAAGATACCATATTCTTTTACAAGTACCAAATGATATTCCCATGTGTTGGTTTAAATTATGAGCTC
The DNA here is from genome assembly GCA_037957365.1 of Torreya grandis. Lineage (NCBI taxonomy): Eukaryota > Viridiplantae > Streptophyta > Pinopsida > Cupressales > Taxaceae > Torreya > Torreya grandis. Next base: position 1,691,292 of record JARHVA010000495.1, read on the forward strand.
TAGGTACGGCCGGAAGTTTGTGGTTTCATTTGGTTACGTTTACAACATAAAGTTATCATAATTGTGTAATTTCCCCCTTTTTGGTATGAACATGCATAAGTCCTTAGCCTTGAATTGTTCCTAAAAAGGCTAAGGGAAGAAGAGAAAAAGGGGACATTTGAGGACTTCAAAAGCATTTAATGTAAAAGCACTTTATGATATAATTTCCACTTAAGTTGTGGCATTTTTAAGGGTCATGGGCACTTAAGGCCTAAAGTGAAATTATAAGGAGGTTTTTTTAATATTTTAAAAATGAGAGTTTCCTTCCTATTTTGGGTGCCACATTTCGGGCATGGATATAAAAAAAAAGTGAGTTGTTCATTCAAAGATTATGCTTATTGGGATATTGAATCTTATGCTCAAGTATGTCAAGCTTGAACAAGTGACTTGAGGCCGAAACCGTTCAAGTGCACAAAAGAGTTTGGGAATAAAAACCTCCATTTTTCTATATAAGGCAGCTTTATTCAAGGGTTGTAATTGCGCTTCAGATTTGCATGATTGGTTGTAATTGAATTTACAAAGGTGTTTATAACACCACTTTGTTCAAAGGCAAAGTGAATACATTAGAGAGTTGTTTGCATTGATTTCTCATTGTTTGGTTGTGCAATTGAGCACTATTTTCAAGTTGAAGGAACTTAACGCTGTAAGTTGGCTATTTAGAATTTCGAGACAACTTTTGGAGGGCTTTCCATAGAAAAAAAATTCTAATTCTAATTTTGTTTATTGAGGACAGAAAATAAGGTAATTAATTCAGAATATTATTTATATAATTTTTCCTAGTGGAGCGATTCACTTGGACAGGTTGTTAGAGTGTTTTTGGGCTCTAATATTGAAGGGAATAATTTATTTTATATTCTAAAAATTATTTTAATAATTTTTCAAGTGAGGCGAATTGATTTGGGTAACTTGGAGACCTTGTTGAAGGGATAGAACAGGGGTTTGACTTTTCAATTTGTTTTTCTTATTTTTCTAAGTGTGTCGACTTGTTTGGATGGGCTAAATTGATTATTGGTAGTCTTAATTTGTTCTTTGGAAACCCTAATAAATTGTAGGGATTTTTGGCATATGTATTGTAAGTTTATGCCAAGGTTTCAAGACTAATTGGAAGGGGAAAACGTAACTGTACCAACATCTTAAAAATCAAAATTATTGCAAAGAAATTCCATCCACATCACCATTTCATCTTGCTACAAAAGAGGTATTTATTGTAGTTTCATATTAATTAATTATTGGGGTTATTAGGGAGAACTATTGCTTGGTATTTAGACATTTATTGTTGCTAGGATTTGTTAGTTTTTAAGGTAGAATTCAGATTATTTTTAGTTTTCGCATAAAGCTTTGTTGGGAAACCCCTACTTGTCTTAATTGTCCTATTTGGAGACTTTATAGTGGTATCAAAGCCAATTTCTTGGCCAACTATGGGATGGAAAGGCATTTGTCAAACAGTGACAAGGATAGGGCTAGGTTGGAATAGATCACTCAGTTCCAGGATTGGTTGATGGGAGTTATGGCTACATTCTTTCAAATGATGAAAGATATGAAAGGGGATTAGCCCCTTAAAATGGAGGACCAACGTTTGGTTCGTTGGGATTTAATGGAAGATTATGAATGAATATTTGACACTTGCACCACAGAACAAAAAGAGGAGCTTCAAAGAATGGCTAGCTTTGAGACAAGGCAAAGGGCTCCATGGGCACATGGCTACACATGACGACTTGGGGAAGATTGTTCTTCTTACTTTTGATGGAGATCCAAGTACTTCAAATAGAGCATGGGTAAACAAGGTTAATGACTACCTTGAATTGAAACCTAGAGGTGAGAAGCAAGCTCTAAAATGTCATACAACACTTGGAAGAGCTACTCGTGATTGATGGCATCTAGGATGGAAGTCACAAGGGCATGACCTTATTAAAACTCATAAGGAACTTGGTGAAAGGCTCATTAAACAATTTGAAAAGGTTGAATCTTTGGGGCAGTCAAAGAAGGGTTTTCAATTATTGAAGGGGCAGCCAATAGCCGAATTTTTTGAACCACAAGAACCAAAAATTCAATGGCAGCCAAATGAAAATGTCCAAAAATTTGATAAACAACAAGGGTTGCAAGTAGAAGACAAAGAGGTAATTGAACCAAGAGATGTAATCTCAAAGTACACCATGGAAGAAGGATCAAGTGGGGCAGCCACTCGTAATAAAGAACAAATCTTGCAAGAAAGAAAAGAGAGTGGGACAAACCCTCCTGAGGGATCACACAAAGGAAGCTATGAAAATTCAAAGGTAAGCAAGGAAGGTGTACCATTCATGAAAACATTCCCTATGCCAAGGAAAAATGAGCAAAATACTCTTAACCAAGGGGAAGGTGAGTTCTTTAAACAACACTCTGATATTTTCAAAAACCAAGAAAAATCCATTTTGCACATTGACAAGGATAAATGGGTAAACAAGATCAACACTACAAATGCTAATGCTCATTCTTAGCTTGCTGTAATTTTTGGAACACATAAGAGATGAGCAATTTAATGGCTTTCATGGCAAAAAAGTGTAACTTAATGTGATGTCCCCAAATGGGAGTATTAGGACAAGTAGGGGTTTCCCAACAAACCTTTTATGCGAAAATTGAAAATAATTTGAGTTTTGTTATAAAAAACTATTAAACTCTAGCAGTAATAGATGTCCAAATTACAAACAATAACTCTTCACAATAACCCCAATAATTACTGAAAATGAAAGCTAAAACAAATACCTTTTTTTGACAAGGTAAAAATGGAGATGAGACTGAATATTATCTTTGCAACAATTTTGATTTTCTTCTGGAAGTACAGCTGCATTTCCCTCTTCAAATCTACCTTCTAATCCTTATATAAACTCAAAAATAATTATGCAATATTATATAAACTTATTAGGACTCAATTGATTTCAACCAGGGCACCAAAGTGACCAATTAGTCCTCCAATAAAATTGCCATACTTAGAGAAAATTTACATAAATAAATTATAATACTAAACTCTCAAATTAACCACTCAAAAGGCCTCCAAACTTCCTCAAAGCAATTGCCCAAGCTGGAAAAAATATTATAATAATACCACCAAACCCTAGAAGAGGGTTTCTCTTGCACACAACCCTTCAAGAGGGGTCTTCAAGCTCTCCAAACAACTTGCTCCACTTGAGAAAATTATACAAATAATTTTTTCAATTAATTACCTTATTTTCAACTCTCAATAATTTATTATTTGCCTCAAATCAGTTGAAATTTTAAAAATTCATATCTTCCAGAATATTTGAAATTTCAATGCAAACATTATCTCAAAATGATCAAAAAAATAGTAGCTATCAAACAAAATTAGAATCAAAATTTTTCTTCCATGGAAAGTTCTCCAAAAGTTGTCTCGAAGTTTAAAAACTCTAGATACAACACTAGGTTCTTTCAAACCTGAAAATAGAGCTCAATTGCACAACTAAACAATGAGAAATCAATGCAAACAGCTCTCTAAGGTATTCACTTTGTCTTTGAACAAGGTGGTGTTGAAAACACCTTTATAGATTCAATTGCATACAATCATGCAAATTTGAAGCACAATTATACCCCTTAAATAAAGTTGTCTTATGTGGAAGAATGAAAGTTTTTGTTCCCAAACACCTTTGTGCACTCGAAGAGTTTCGTTCTCAAGTCATTTGTTCAAACTTGACATACTTGAACATAAAATTCACAACCAAATAAACATACTCTTCGAATGAACAACTCACTTTCCTTTTATATCCATGCCCCAAGTGTGGCACCCCAAATAAGAGGGAAACTCTCATTTTTAAAATATTAAAGAACCTCCTTATAATATCACTTTAGGTCTTAAGTGCCCATGACCCTTAAAAAGACCCCAACTTAAGTGGAAATTAGATCATAAAGTGTTTTTCTATTAAATGCTTTTGAAGTCCTCAAATGTCCCATCTTCCTCTTCTTCCTTTGGCTTTTTAGGAACAATTCAAGACTAGGGACTTATGCAAGTTTATACTAAAAGGGGGGGCATTACAGTCCTCCCTACCCAAAATTGCTTGTCCTCAAGCAATTGCAAAAGCCACAGGGTTGCCCCAACACTTTTCACTATGCAAACTCTCCATGTCAATTCCTCCCATGAAATGGAAGCTCCAATCCAAAGCCTTACCTTGTTGTCCCTGTGTTTTGGGGGCTTCCCCCAAAAGCTAGAGGTGTTCTCCCAACCTCTCAAAGACTTCTTAGGACTCCAACCTACCAACGCTTGCAATACCGAATTGTAGGTGATGTAGTTCCTTCCTCGTACGCCTCTATGAAGCACCATGTACAACCAAGAGTGAAATGGGAAAATATATTCAAGAGTTGTTACTTTGCTGCCCCGAATAAAATTTTCCCTTTGCACTCCATTCCTTGCTTGCACATTATGGTGGCCACTCTCCAACAAACCTTGAGTGGCTCCTACATGCCATGGAAGGCCCTCCCAAGATAGAGAAAGAAGATTAACAATGAATTTCCTTTGAAGCATACCCTGGAAAAAGGTATCATGAAGATGCAACCTCCCTTGGGCATGTCTCATCATGTGTGTTGTGTAGCCACTTGTTGACCTCCCTATATCAAGCCTTTCGTGCATATGAGGAACACCATATCAATCAAACAAAAGCTCCATTTCACACAAAAAGGTAGTGTTGTACCTTCCTCATAACTTTTCATTCTTTATCATGCAATAAGTGTGCCCCATCATGAGTGCTTCCAGAACATGCTATAGGCTGGAATTCATTAAAAAAAATAGACTTCTTAAAACCTTTACAATGTTGTTTTACTTGCCACCCCAACTCAAATTTTTTTGAGTAATCAAATTTAGAATTCATCCATGCACATATCCTTTCCATCATGAGCTGAAGAAGGCACCAATTTTCCATTTTTTTGTCTTCAGTAGGCTGTTGTACATGACCCTCAAACTCAGAAATTTTTGAGACAAAAAAATCAGTCCTTATACCACTGTGTTCAGAATTTCCCTTAGCTGAAAAATGTCAACAAAATTGAATTTGAAGAGGGTTGAAGGCAGTATATGTAGTGAATCATACTCAGAATTTTCTGAGTGTTCTTGTGCCCAAAAATCCTCCAACAACTCACCTCTTTCCCTACTGTCCACAACTTGGACCCTTGCCCAATTCAAAAGGTGTGTCAATTCTTCATCTATGCCTCCAAAATTACGCACATGCCTTGGTGTAGGGGGCTGCCCAAAGTAAATTAAGGACTGTCATTGCCAATCAAGTGTTCTATTCTCTTCTGCTCTCTATGGAACACAAAAATCAGAGTTATGCATACTTACCAAAGAAGTAGGAAACAAAATTTACCTTGGAGCCATTGGTTTTCCATATTCAAAATTTGTAGCCTTTTGCCATGGCCTAAAAATCACACTTGTATCCGTCAATTGCTATACCATCTCAATCGGTTGCCCTTGTTTGGAAACCACCACATTCTTTGTATTGCTCTTGGCCATAGCAATTGATCTCTCTAATGTTCCTACACATTGAACAAACAATTTAGTAAAAACCAATGTTCCACGGGGATGCGTCCCCCGCGAAAAACCTCGCATTTCTGGGATGGGGACGTCCCTAGAGCGCGGGGATGTCAGGGGGACGTCTCTTAGCCATCCCGCCACCTCTGCCACGTACCTCCGCCATCCTTGGGACGTTTCCCTCTGAGAGGGACGTCTTGGGGACTCTGGGATGTCTGGGGGATGTCCAGAACTCCCCCATCCCCCTAGGAAACGCTCAGGCATCCCCCACGCAGGTGCACGCCATAAAGTGCATTTTTTTTAATTTAAAAAAAAATTGAGTTTTTTAACTGTCTACCTTAACCCTAATTGCTAGTGGGACCCACCCCTACCCCCAAGGCCTCCCAAAAGCTTATAAAAAGCTCTCTTCCTCTCATTCCAAATCACACAAAAACTTCATTGAGTGAAGTAGAGAGCTGAAAGTAGAGGGAACAAGCTAAGAGTGAGAAGTTTGCAAGAGTGAGAGCATTAGGAGAGGGAAAGTGAGATCAAGAAGAGGATAGAGAAGCCAAGAAGACTCAAGACTCTTCAAGTTCATCATTTCACCCACAAGGTAGGCCCTATCACTATGCATTTGATTCTTTCGATTTCTGATTTTTTATTTTTAAATTTTTGTTTCATTGAATAATTATTCATTTGTAAATTGTTTTGTTCTTTTATTCATGTCATTGAATCATTTGAATTTCTAAATTGAAATTTATTATATTTATTTGTGATTCTCATTCATTCAAATGCTTAAAAATAAATTTTAAATTTTTAAATTTTCATTAAAATCAAATGCTTTTAAATTTTAATTTTTAAATCTTAACACGGATTTCTATTTGTGTATCCTTTGTTTTCGCACTTCATGCAACCTGAAGTAAGAAAAACAAAAACAAAATCCTTGTCTTAAATTTTAATTTTAATTTTAATTTTTTTTAAAACTTCATTCAAATCAAATCCTTAAATTTTAAAATTTTAAATCTTAATAAAAAGGATTCCTATTTGTCTAGCCTTTGCTTCCGCACTTCATGCAACCTAAAGTAAGAAAAACAAAAACAAAATCCTTGTGTCTTAATTTTAAATTTAATCCCTTACATTATGCATGGTTTGAATTTTAATTTTTTAAATTATAAACTTACAAAATGAAAATAAATTATCATTTCTTGCAGTGTCATTATGAGTTCTCATAGCATGAGTGAGGATGAGGGTCAACTTCAAGGGGTTGAGATTGAAGCTGAAAGTGAAAATGATTCAGATTATGCACATGATGATCCTAGTTTAGAAGGGAGGAGTGACCGTGAAAAGCAAACTAGTTCTGTTGGAAGTCCCAATTATAGTTGACCTTCACAAGCCCTTCAACAATATGCTAAGGGTCTCTTTGATCCAAAGAAACCTTTACAACAATTTGCAAGCAAGGTACCATTAAAAACTGGGACATTTGGGGGCACTAGGAGATGGAAGTGCAATCTATGTTACCTTGAATGGTTTGACAACGTGACTAGAACAAATGCTCACCTCCTTATCCGAGGCAAAGGCATAGATGTATGTGAAAAGGTAGAAAGAAACCATAAATTGAGCGCTGAAATTTGTAAATTATGGGGTGTCAATGATGAAGATGCACCTAGATTTGCTACTTTGCCACCAAGGGGGATGGGTCATTAGAGACAAAGTTCTACTTCTAGTACTTTGGAGAGGCCAATGACAATGAATCCATCTAGCTCAGGGGCAGCAAGGCCTAAGGGAAAATGTAAGATGACTAGCGATGCTTCAAATCCACTGGCATATTTATTCAATGTGCAAGCAAAGGATGAGGCAGATGATTTCATTAGCAAGTTCTTCTTTGCCAATGGCATTACATTCCATGTGGCTCGCTCTCCTTATTATAAGGAGGTTGTGGCAAAAATAGCAAGAGCAGGACCATCATATGTGCCACCAAGAGAAACTAAATTGAGGACAACAATCTTGGATAAGAACTATTCCAAAATTAATATTTTAATGGAGAAAATGAAGCATACATGAGTCTCAAGTGGATGTAGCATCGTCATGGATGGGTGGACAGACATTAGGCATCGTCCACTCATCAATATCATGGTTACAAGTACAGCTAGCCCTTGTTTCCTTAGGGCTATTGATTGTTTAGGGCATCACAAGGATGCTAATTTTCAGTCCCAGATCCTCAAAGATTCTATAGTGGAGGTTGGGCCGCAGAATGTGGTGCAAGTAGTGATAGATGCAGCCCATATGTGCAAAGCAGCAGGGACGTTAATTGAGGCAACCTATAGACATTTGGTGGACTCCTTGTGTGCATGCCATGAATAATGCACTCAAGGACATGGGAAAAATCAGTTGGATCAAAGCAATTGTTAATGATGCTAGAGATGTGTAGATGTTTATCTGCAACCATCACACTTCACATGCACTCTTCAGGACCTCCAAGAAGGAATTCTTGAACCCTGTAGAAACTAGGTATGCATCATACTTTATTCTCTTGGAGAGGATGCTTGAGTTGTAGGAGGCATTGCAACTAATGGTTATGACGGCAGAATGAAATCAATGCCCTGAGTCAAAGACAGAGCAGGGGAAGAGGGTTAAGGAGGTGGTGAAGAGTGATGTTTTTTGGGTTGATGCCAAATATATTGTCTCCATCATTACTCCAGTCTTCATAGTGATTAGATATGGGGATGCTAATGCACCTACCCTTGGAGAGGTGTATGAGTGCATTGATACTATGCTTGATCAAATGAAGGTTGTTGTAGAAGAGGACTCCACATTGCAATTCTACACAGACCATATTCAGTCGATCATTCACAACAGATGGGAGAAGCTCAACACTCCTTGCACATGGCTGCCTATGCATTGAACCTGAAGTGGTATGTGCAAAGCCGAGACTTACACCTATACAAAATGCTGAGGTGAAGGCAGGGTTCATGAAGGCCATTCTAAAAATGTACGATTCTACAGAGGCCAGCATCATTCATACCAAGTGGACAAAATTTGCCACTCTTAGGGGATATTCATAGGAGGCCGAAATAGATAGGGAGACAATGGCATAGGGGGCACCAATTTTGTGGTGGACTTTGCATGGGCCTCGTTCTTTGACTACCGATCTAGCCATTTGTTTGTTGTCCCAAGTTTCTAGTTTTGTTGCTGAGAGGAACTGATCTACTTATAGCTGGATCTACTCCATGAAGAGGAACATGCTTACCTCTAAGCGGGCAGAGAAGCTTGTGGCTGTACATAGTGCCTTGCGTCTCATTGATTGCAACACACTTGCGTACAAGGAGAGTCCAGCAACTAGATGGGATGTAGAGCTAGAGGAGCCAACATAGATTATTGATGCTACACAAATAGGGCTGGTTGGTATTAGTTTGGAGGAGCTAGAGTGTGTGGAGTCCAGTAGTTCTAGTGATGAGGAGTTCGACGAGAACTTTTGGGATAATTAGCCATTGACTCATTGAGTCATTTGTATTTAGTATTTAGTATTTCACTATTTTAGTATTTTTTTTTCAACATTGTTGATACTTGATTGTAATCATGAATCATCATTATGAAATTTTGAAAATCATGAATTCAATCTTTTCATTTTCATTTTCAATGTTCAATGTACATTGGTTCAATGGATCAAACTTGAAAATTAAATGATTAAATCACAATGTTAAATTGTTGATGTTCAATGCAATATACTTATTCCTTATACATATCTTTATAACTAATTTTTCAAGTACTATATGTATTTGCACTGCTCCCTTGCCGCCATCCCCAAACTTAGGCCCCTCGTCCCCTGTCCCGAAAACCCGTCCCCCCATCAAGAAACTCCGTGGAACTATGGTAAAAACAATGGTGTTTAGTAACACCTTTTTTATCACCTTAAAAAGCTCAAGGATCATGAAGTGCATCCCTTGTTGATGCCTTGATTCTTTCTTGCAACTCCCTACCACCCAGATTTCAAAAGGTGTGTTCATGTCCTTCTTGACATGGTTGTGGCAAATCCTTTTCCTCTTCAACCTTCCCTTTATAGTGGCTGGAAATCCACTCATATATGTGTGATCCACTTCCATGATGTTGAGGTGTGAGAGGCACACCTTCTTAGGGTCAATACTTATCATGGCAACAAGAAACTTTGGGAAAAACAAACTGAAAATATGAAAAACAGCAATCAATGAATTACCAACAACCCTTGCAATGAGCCATGGGTCATAACACTTGTCACCTATCACCACCTTCATGATTAGCCAAGTTGTTCCTTTGGTAAGTCCACATAAAACATAATATAAGTGGGTTGTATAAGGACTGTAACAACCATGAATTGCTTGTTCTTCCCTCCAAAACATTGATACATACCTTGCAAAATTTGCACATTGTAACCCTTCACAACAAGCTTTTACCGCCCCAACATAGAACAATGTATTCCTTCTTATGTCATGGCTTTTGGAGTGTGTTTTTTATATGGCAATTGAATTATAAATGTTGAAGTCAAATTATTGAAAATAACACATACCTAGACCCTTGCCATTTGTTGTACCTTCCCACCTTGCATTCTTCCTCTAGTCACAACCATTTCATGGAGCATATAACATAGAACAAATAAATTTTGATGCTTACCACGTTTATGGACTGTTTGCATGCCTTTTAACATGCCCTCCACCTTTTTTTTTTCTTGATATGATCCTCATGAGGACCAAAATATTGTGGGAGCATAGTAGGAGGGTTATGCCACACTTTCTTGCCATGAAAGTCATTAAATTGCTTACCTTTGTGTGCTGTTCTGGAAATTACAACAAGCTAGCAATGAGCATTAGCATTTGTAGTGTTGATCTTGTTTACCCATTTTTCCTTATCAATGTGCAAAATGGATTTTCCTTTATGTGATCCCTCTTGAGGGTTTGTCCCACTCTCTTTTCCTTCTTCTTGCAGGATTTGTTCATTATTGCAAGTGGCTACCCCACTTGATCTTTCTTCCATGGTGTACTTTGAAATTACTTATCTTGGTTCAACCACCTCTTTGTTTTCTTCTTGCAACCCTTCTTGTTGTTTATCAAATTTTTGGATACTTTCATTTGGCTGCCCTTGAATTTTTTGTTCTTGTGGTTCAAAAAATTCAGTCATTGGCTGCCCCTTCAATAACTGAAAACCCTTTTTTGGCTGCTTCAAAGGCTCCACTTTTTCAAATTGTTTGACGAGCCTTCACCAAATTCCTCATGAGTTTTAATGAGGTCATGCCCTTGTGACTTCCATCCTAGATGCCACCAATCATGGGCAGCTCCTTCCAAGTGTTGTATGACAAATTTTAGAGCTTGCCTCTTACCTCTAAGTCTCAGTTCTAGGTAGTCATTAACCTTGTTTACCCATGCTTTAACTGAAGTACCTAGATATCCATCATAAGTAGGAAGAACAATCTTCTCCACATCGTCATGTGTAGCTATGTGCCCATGGAGCCCTTTGCCTCGTCTTAAAGCTAGCCATTCCTTGAAGCTCCTTCCCTTGTTGTACTGAGGTGCAAGTGTCAAATATTCACCATAATCTTTCATTAGATCCCAACGAACCAAAAGTTGGTCCTCCATTTCAAGGGGCTAATGCCCTTTCATATCTTTCATTATTTGAAGGAGTGTAGCCATAGTTTCCATCAACCGATCATGGGATTGAGTGATCCGTTCCAACTTAGCCCTGTCCCTGTCATTGTTTGACAAATACCTTTCCATCCCACAGTTGGCCAAGAAATTGACTCTGAGTCCACTATAATATCCACAAATGGGACAATTATGATAAGTAGGGTTTTTTCAACAAATTTTTATGCGAAAACTGAAAATAAGTTGAGTTTTGCCCTAAAAACCAGCAAACCTAGCAGCAATAGATGTCTAAATTCCAAGCAATAACCCTCCACAATAACCTCAATAATTATTGAAAATGAACGCTGAAACAAATACCTTTTTTCGACAAGGTAAAAATGAAGATGAGACTAAATATTGTCTTTGCAACGATTCTAATTTTCTTCTAGAAATACAGTTGTGTTTCCCTCTTCAAATCTACCTTCTAATCCTTGCATAAACTCAAATAATTATGCAAAATTATATAAACTTATTAGGACTTCAATTGATTTCAACTAAGGCACCAAAGTGACCAATTAGTCCTCCAATAAAGTCGACATACTTAGAAAAAATTTGAAAAAATTAATTAGAATACTAAACTCTCAAGTTAACCACTCTAAAGGCATCCAAACTTCCTCAAAGCAAGTTGCCCAAGCTAGAAAAATTATTATAATAATACCACCAAACCCGAGAAGAGAGTTTTTCTTCCACGCAACCCTTCAAGAAGGGTCTTTAAGCTCCCCAAACAATTTGCTTCGCTTGGAAAAATTATACAAACATTTTTTTTAATTAATTACCTTATTTTCAGCGCTCAATTTATTGTCTTAAATCAGCTAAAACTTAAAAAATTCGTATCTTTCGAAATATTTAGAATTTCAATGCAAAAGTTAGCTCAAAATGATCACAAAAATAGTAACTATCAAATAAAATTAGAATCAGAAATTTCTCTCATAGGAAATCTCCCAAAAGTTGTCTCAAAGTTTTAAAAACCCTAGTTACAACCCAAAATTCCTTCAAACATGAAAATGGAACTCAATTGTTGTAGTGTCCCCATTTTTGATTCACCAATAAACGGGTATTGAAGATTTTTGGTCTACTTTTCCCCATAGACTAAGGGATGACTTTTAAATATTTTATTTTATTAATGAATTAGAATTGCCCAAACAATGATTTTGATCAATTGACCATATAAAAGAATTTTAGTTAATAGAATATTAATAAAAAATGGGTTTTACCACTAAAGCATTTTATAAAAGTGGTTTTAATCACTATTGCTACTCTTGTAAATTGGGTAAATTAATTAATTATTTTTTAAATTATTGCTTTAGAGTAATTTTAATTACTAAATCTATTCTGGCAGTTAATTTAATATTATAAGTGGGGAAAAGAGTAAATGTTGATTAGGAGGGAAAATAAAATAAAAGATATTTTGAAAAATGGTTAAGTGATTTTTTAAAATGTATTTTGCCTCAAAGAGTGAGTTGCCTCACTTTGAAGACTATATATGAACATGAGTGCTTCTATTTTAGACATGTTGAATTTTTATATTGAATCTTCATGTTTGAAGAATGATTGAAATGGATGCCCAATGAATGCTACTGTTATTTGAAGGGTGATTTCATTTCAAAATCATATTGAAGACATTTTGTTGTTTGTTGGTTGTTGATTTTGTCAAGTATTGTCAATTTTCTGCATTTTAGGTCATCATTTCCGAGCAAGATTGAGCAAATATCAGATCTGAAGGGTTTTGATTAGTTTTGAGGTATTTTCGGAGCATCTCCAAGTGTGACAAACCTTCCTAGGGTGTGACGTCACACCCCTAAAGGATAACGTCACCCTTCTTGGGTGATTTCTGCATTTTTTGAGGGTTTATCTTGCTCAAAAAAATTTGAAATTTATGTAAACTAATCTATTATATTTTTTTGATCATTTTGAGTATTTATTTGGCTCAATACATTCAGTGTTGGAGTTATGCAATTTTTCAGTTTTTAAAAAATCTGGTAAAAATTAATTATTTTCAAGTTGAAAAATAAGTACTTTGGCACATTCTGATTTGGGAGAATAATTGTCATTTTATGAATTTTATTTTGGATTTTTTCGAGTATTTTTGAGTGAAAAGTATTGATTTTAGTTCTCAAACCCTAGCACCAAGGCCAAGTGGGACGATTTGTTCCTAGGGCTGCAAATTCAAATTTTAACATACTTTTTTTTGTGGATTTTTAGTTTAAAACTAATTGGGATTTGTGGAGATTCTTGTTCTTGCATATTCAACCTTAAAAGGGAACATTACAATCGCGCAACCAAACAATGAGAAATCAATGCAAACAACTCTCTAAGGTATTCACTTTGCCTTTGAACAAGGTGGTGTTATAAAACACCTTTGTAGATTCAATTGCATGCACTCATACAAATCTAAAGTGCAATTACAGCCCTTGAATATAATTACACCTATATATCCCATCCACAACCAATTTTTCACTCCCGTCTTTCTAAGCCTCCACCTTATCACCATGAATATAATATTGTTTTAAAATATCCAATAAAATTGTATTATATTTCATGCATATTTATAGGTTTCCCCTAAATCCATTCAATCCAAAAAATCTAATCAAAGGAGCACAAAATAGACCGACAAACCCCTTCATAGCCTACTATATAAAACATGCAGTGGTTCCAATTTTTGTGCCAAACTGCAAAAAAACCCGCATCAGAATTCAATTAACACCATTTCAGCTCTAGTACAAGAATAATAGCATGAACGCCATGACCCATTAGCAGCCAGTGAGTAGGGCTTGGAATCATAGTCATCTGAATACAATGAGAACACTGGAAAAGATCATCTTTTAGATGCCTCATGCACATGGGAGGCTTGATTCTACAAGGGATTCCACCGATCCAAGTTCTCGAGTCTAATAACACAGAAAGTTGATCTATAAACTCGAAGTACAATTGCGCAATAGAATTTGCAAAATCAAAATATGCTATTATACTCCAAATTGACAGTTTGGAGTGCTTTAGGGACTTGGAATTAATGTAGTATGATATTGGAACATGAAACAAAACATGCAGTACGAAAATCTCAATGTAAATGATAAATAATATCAAGAACGGTAGGCCTAAAACACACAACAATGGACATTACTTTTACCCTGGAAAACCCCAGGTGGGGAAAAACTACTTGGAAGTGGCAACAACACACCTTCACTATATTTCTTATGGTAAAAGACAGTTATACAAATAGCTTATAGAACAATTACAACAATCACTCTGGTATTTGCTCTCTTAGCACCTCTCTGCAACCTTTCTTCCTCTTGCAATCAATTGAACACCAAATCTATCACTCATAGCGTCTTGTCTTCAACTGGGTTGTGCCTCTTACTTATCATGTCTCAAGAGTGTCCTCTTGTGTGATTAAGGACTCTCAAACATTTTGGAACTAAAAAGACACCACCATTTTACTGTTACTCTACTCGTGCAACTAATGTGAGCAAAACCACTGCTTAAGGAAGACTGACAGATTTGAAACTGCTGCAGCAATTACATAACTAGCCTTGTGTTAATTGACATTTATGAAACCGCCACCTACATAGACTGGCGTTTACACCACCACTTTTTGCAAACACTAGCGCTTTTGTCACCATACATGAAATATTCACTTTGAATTGTTGATCCCAAGAATACATGCCTGGCTAAGGCCCTGATAATTTGCCCAAGTATGGAATTATGCACAAGTTATATCATGCGCAATAGTACGGGAAAGGAACACAAGGATGTCTCTGCAACATCAGATTTCTGCATAGAACTTCTAAGTAAGGAAGCTGCATGCAAACGAATAGATGGCACATGAAGAAGTAGACTACACGCACATATGACTAGGAATAACATGTTTTAATGAGCACAAGGAATGATCTGTGGAATTCTAGATTTGTCAAGAAGATTTCCACTTGGATACAATTGTCATGAGTATATCGGTTGGGAAATACCATAAATAGACCCCTTGACTACTCGTTTGGGCATTCAAAATTAGCTAGGATTAGATGTTTTGATATAATATGCAGAGAAAGTGTATTTTGTATATCAAATCTATAAGTATATTGGATATGCACAAAAGCTTGTGATTTTATTGTAATGTGTTGTGACTATGATCCATGAGAGATATATGCATGTAATAAACTTTTGTGGAGTATAATGGGATTGAAATGTGTTTGATACTACTATTGTATGTTTTATTTATGCTTAATATGTTTGTTAGGTTTTCATTACGAAATGTGTTTTGTTCTGATTTATGTTGATCAACATTATCTCCAAATGGCGGTGCACTTGGTGATTTCTTTTGTACTTCAAGGGAGTCCTTGAAATTTTTTTTTCAAGTGATATGCTAGTTCAAGAGTGTGTTAAATGTTGAAGGCAGCTTACAACTCTTGATGCGTTATAAACTAGTGCAACATTTTGGTTCCATTACCAAAAAGATTTAGCGTTACAATGTGAGCACCGGTTGCATTTTACAATAAGATATAAATGTCCACTAAACACCAAAATGTTGCGGAATGATCTCCAATCAAGTATAAGATATCCAGCATATGGTAAATCGCAAAACAGATGAAAATATCAGGTCTGATATAAAAGGACAGTGAACAGAAAACTCAAACCAGCTAGTATGGATTTCACCTTAATGCTCATAACCCACTCCAAACACCTTCGAATGACCTCAAACCAAGTGCAAAGGAAGCCTAGGAGGGAGGCATCCAACTTCCAACTGAGAAACTCCACCAATCAGCTCACCATATTTTATGCACGCGTTCCAAAGCTCTACAGAAAAAGGGGCAGCCACCAGGACTAGGGCGATAGCTCTAGAAAATCAAAGACCACCAAAAATTCTGAAAACTGGAGAAAGGGGGCGCCCAAGGTAGGAGAACACACAACTTCAATACCCAGAACCAAATAAAAAACACTCCGGAAGCTATGACTAGTTGACAATTTTGCCCCACAGGTCAAATTGTCATCCCTACTATTCGAAACTCTGCATATTGTGCTAGTTTGTCTTGTGAATCAGTTTTGGGTACTGAATAATGAAAAGGAAAAGGTTTTGCAAAGTTCAATCAAGCCTAAATGCATACCTACAGCCACCCAAAGAGCCATCTACAACAAGGTATCAGCCAAGGAAAGAGCCTACAACCAGGTAAAGTTTTGGTCATTCAAAGGATTCGAAGGGGCGTTCTCGTTTTTTAAATTTGGCAATGTCCACCTACAACCATCCTTAAGGTTAACCTACAAGCCTGTAGGTTCGCTTATGCATGAAGGCGAGTGTTTTTTTTCGGACACCTACAGAATATAGGTTTGTTTTTCAGACTTACAACGACTATTCTCTTTCCCAAGTGCTTTCTTTCCGAAGTGTTGTCTTCTCAAAATTTTGTTGGGCTAAGAGATGGATAATTTCCTCGGACTTTTTGTCCGAGGGAAAAGATTTTTCAAAGGACGTGGGAGAAGTCCGAGAGAATTTCAAAGGGACAATTTACAAAGTATTCAATTCTTTTGGACTTTTTGTCCGAAGGAATTAAGGAGACAAAAAGCCCAGGTGCCCTACAAAAAACTCGAGTGCCCTTCAATTCTTCCGAAAACCCAGTTCCGGAGAGACAAAAGCCCTTGCGGAGAGACAAGAGCCCTTGCGGAGACAAAATTGCATAACAAGAAGTCCGAGAGAATATAGCCCAAGGAAATACAACCAAGGTAAGGCTAGGGAGATAAATAGAAAAGTCCGCAGAAAATAAAAATCCAAGACCAAGGTGAAGTCAATGAAAAGCCAGGAAATAAAATCCGCAGACAACAAAGGCAAGACAAAATTTCGAAGGAATAATTGGACTTGGACAAAAAATAGAAGTCCGCAAAAAATGAACATGAACAGGCAAACCAAAATAAAAGGAAAATCCATGCAAACAAAGGCTATTTTCGGTTGACTGGTCAAAGCTTCAGTTGACTGGTTGTTGAAGTCAAGCTCATCTCCGGATCAACTCGTGCTTTCAAACATTCCAACTCAGCTTCCAACATTTCAATTAAAGTTCTAATTTTAGCATGGCATGGATTTCATGCATGCTCTCGTTATTTCGTGCTTTCAAACGATCGAACGGCTCAAAAGGAAGTCCATATTTGGAGGTGGCCATAGCATTTTTGCATTATAAGAGTTTAACTTTCAACAAACTCACCGTCCATTTTCTCTAACGCCAAGGAGCTTCATGCAAGGCAAATAGACTTTTTGTAAACGCTGAGTAGGATGGATTTAGCCTCTCTCATATTTTTCAAATGCCAACTCTTCGCTGTTGTGATTTTCTATATAAGTTGGCTTTTCAGCCTTGAATTGTATCCCTCTCTTGGCAAGACCAGACTCTGCCATTGGTAAGTTGTGTAACCTCTTCAATCAATAGGACTGTACTTTCTGATTTCAAGTGTTGGCATAGTGTATGTTCATTCAGCGATTTGCATATATGGTAGATTTCTCTCCCTTTTCAAATTTTGATTCGTACCTAGTTGCTAGCTCATCATATTATGCAGGTCATGTTCAGTGTTTTGTCTTTTGCTGAAGCTGTAAGTGGATGTTAGGTGGCTGCAAAGTGTCTTATATCAGACCTCTCTCCATCGTTTTCCCTCATGTTTTGGTCATTGGCTCGAACCTTCTCATGAAATATTTATGTATAGTGATCAATTGAAATTAGAGGTCTTCTTTTTCCTTTGTTTGATTCAGTGTTCAAGGTTCCAAGTAGAGTGGATCAACGTTTTGGTGTATCACTGGCATTAGGTAAGATTTCCCTTTCAAGTTTTCTTCTCCCTTTTCCATGGTAGATTCGCAGCACAGAGTAGAGATCCATTGATACATCTTACAGAAACCAGCCTTCTCTAAAGGCTCTTTTCACCATTGAAGCACCCACCCTCGTGAGAAGATCCCATTGTTTCAACCGGAGAGAGGATTAATCATTTCAGCACGTCTTCGATTCAGGGTGCAACTCCAGGTTGACAACAGTTTTTGGCATGCCCGATGGGACCACGAAAAGGTTCTTTGCATAGAGTTTTCGCAGCAGCAGAGGATATTCATTTACATCGAGTTGCAGAGTTCATAGCATCATTCAGGCAATCCATTCATGTCAAAGGTTACCACAAGATCAACAAGTAAAGGTATTCCTTTTAAATTTGTAACTTATAAAAGAGTAAGGTCTAGGAGGGCAAATCCATATCCTCAAAGGGAATATTTACTTCCCCCTCATCCTATCGTTCTAGACACTGCAATCCCCATGATCCAGATGGCCTTTAGAAATCAAGTGTTTGCTCCATTCAATAGGGGAAGTCTACTGAATCTACCACAGTTAGACGACATTCTTGTATCGCCCTCAAAAGTATCCATTCTTCTCAGGGGAAAATCAAACAACCCCTATTGAGCATATCCAGGATGTGCCTAATCTTTGTTCAGTTCATAATGTTGTTGAGGATAATGTTGCTATCAGATTGCTAGCTCTTCTTTCAAAGGAAAAGCATTACAGTGGTATAGAACCCTCCCACTTAGATCCGTTTCCATCTGGGATGAATTGGGTGTAGCCTTAGTTAAGCAGTTTGAAGACAAATATGATCACTTATCTTTAGTTGAGCAATTAACTACCATACAGAGAGCTCCTCATGAGTTCATGTCTAATTTTAATCTCAGATTTCAGAAGACATGGACCACGATACCGGTTCTGATTAGGCCATCCCCTGAATATGCATTTCTGTATTTTTTGAAAGCTCTCAATTCTGATATTAGTGTGATGATACAGTCAATAAGTGGCACTACTTTACTAGATGCTTATGAAGTTGCAATAAGGGCAAAAAATAAATTGATACAAACAGGTAAGCTTTCTCCAAGACCTTCAATGCCCATATTTTCAGAAATAAGTTCTGTACCAACCCCTCAAGTTCCTCAAACTCCATCCTTGGCTCCAATTCCAGCACCTCAAGTTCCTATTGTAGCCCCTACTAGTCAATCTAGTGAGATAGGAGAGTTCAAAAGTTTGCTACAATCTTTTGGAAATGAAATAGTACAACTCAAAAGGCAGCAATTTCAATCAAATAGGCTCTATCAACAACAAAATCAGAACAACTATCAGCGCTTCAAAGATCAAATATCTCCTTATCAGAGTTTCAGAGAAAATAGACCACCCTATCAAGCACAAGGGGCCATAACTCTAGCTAAGCTATACGTTGCTCTTGATCCGAATGCTCCTTCCACTTCAAAAGCCATTGTTCCAACCCCACCTTAAAATAATTTGATGCAGGATTCACGTTGGCAGCCCTCAAATCTCAATGATGTTCAAAACCAGAACTTTGTATCACCGAATATCACCATGCCACAGATGACACATGAAGAGTTCTTTTTTCAAGGGGGTCAATATCAAGATACAGGTTTAATATCACAAGGAGCGACTCAAGGGTAGCTTAATGCTATTAATGTAAATTGGCAGGTAGATGATCATGTCGCTTTTACTCGGGATGTTAAAACTAATATTTCAGATGGTCAAGTTGCAGCTATAACCTATCAGAGAATTTAAAAAAGCGCTGTTGAGGAAGCCCAAACAGTAGCAAATACTTCAAGTGCTCCTAGAATTATTGCTCAAGGTACAAAAGAGCAGCTTGCTGCTCCCACAGCCCAAAAAAATTAGAATATAGAGGTTAGTAAAATGCAGCAAATATCTCTAATTCGTTAGCATTAAGTACCACAAAAAGTGCAATCAAAGGTTAGTACATCTCAGTTCAGTATTGTAGACCAAATGAAGAAGTTTAACATCAGTATTAGCATGTGGGATTCTCTTTCAATTCCAGGGCAAAAGGATAAACTCATTCAAGAACTTTCAGCTCTTGAATTGTCTCCAAAACCGGTTGAGAAAGGTGTTGTCTTGACAAACTCGGATCAGCCAACTAAGCAACAAGTGCAGCAAAGAGATAAGATATCAAAGGTGGACAAAATTGAAGTAAAAACGAAAAAAACTCTCCCTTT
Organism: Torreya grandis; assembly: GCA_037957365.1. Lineage (NCBI taxonomy): Eukaryota > Viridiplantae > Streptophyta > Pinopsida > Cupressales > Taxaceae > Torreya > Torreya grandis. Next base: position 1,711,453 of record JARHVA010000495.1, read on the forward strand.
TTATCTTTTCTTGATAGTGGGTGATACTTTGGTTCATAATTGTATGGTGGATAGTGGAGCTAGCAGTCAGTGATGCCCAAACAAATTGTAGACAAGCTCGGCCTTGTTTATGAGCCAAATACTAAAAAGGTATTGTAGTCGGATGGTTCACCAGCAAAAATGGTAGGCATTATCAAAGATTTGAAATTGACATTACATGTCTGTCCCAACGTTACTATTCAACAGGATGTTGTAGTGGTAGACTTGCCTCCTTATTTTGCTATGTGCCTTTCAAGGGACTTCACCTCAAAAATTGGGGGATATTTATCAACTGATTGGACCTATTTGTTGTTCAGAATCAGATATGGTACAAAGGTAACAATTCATTCAAAGCCTATTGCACGTTTTCATATGGAGCTTTACACACCAAATGCGGTCAATGTAAATTGTATCATCTCAGACGAAATACTACAAACTAGTGATGTAGAAAAGGACTCGCCTTTGGATGGAGTTCTAGATTTGTTTCTTGATGATTGGGTTTTCACCTTGCATGAGCATGATCCCTACACGTTGATTGAAGAGGAAGGTCTTGGTGTGTATTGTCTTCATGAAAACGATGCACCAATTCCAGTTATGGTCAAAGACGACGAATCTAATGAAGGCTTATGGCAATTATACTTTGATGGATCAAGAAATAAGCATGGGACCGGAGCTGGAATGATGTTAATTTTTCCTTACAGAACAAAGGTATTTCTCTATTAAATTTCAGTTTTGTTGTTCAAACAATGTTGCTGAATATGAAGCACTAGTTCACGGTTAGCAGTGGGCTAGGAAGATGAAAGTAAATTGTTTGCAAGTGTTTGGAGATACTAAACTTGTAGTCCACCAAGTAAGAGATTTGAATATATGCAAGAATCTCTTGCTTAAATCTTACAGACACAGTTTGGGATCTACTTGAAGATTTTCAGGGTTTTAATATTCAGGGAATACCAAGAGATAGGAATAAACATGTTGATAGGTTGGTCGCTGCTGGGGCACAATTTGATATTCCAGCTGATGTAAAAAGTGACATTTTTCAGTCACATATAAACATAGTTGTAAGGCCTTCCATTCCAGATAACCAAAAAAATTGACAAGTGTTTGAAAATGACAATCAAATTGTGAGATTTTTGCAGGAAGATGCTGAATTTTTTTTAAGAAATCAGTCGAAACGCTTACAACAATATGGTGATTAGATTGTACAACTGAAAACTAATAAGCTACCCAAGGGATTGGTCACTCTTGAAAATATTTTCAGTGAAGATGATGAGCTAAGGAAAGAGAAACCATCCTTGTCAACAAAAGAATAGCACTATGCCAATGTAGAGATTGCAGCTGGTAAGATTTTGAAATTGGACAAGATATGCACTCTACAAAAGAAAGATTTCATTGATTTATGCACAAGTTTTGTTGATATATTCGCATGGTAGTATAGTGATCTCAAAGGTTTTGATCCAAGTTTGGCTCAACACACTATTGAGTTAGAAGATGAAACTAAACCAGTAAGACAAAGGCCAATCAATCCAAAGTTTGAGCCTTTGATGAAAGCTGAGTTTCACAAGCTCATAGAATCAGCTATTATATTTCCAATCAAGCACTCAACTTGGGTGGCGAACCTCGTTTCAGTATGAAAAAAGAATGGTAAAATTCGTTTGTGTTGATTTTCGTGATTTAAACAGGGCTTCGCTTAAAGACCACTATCCATTGCCATCAATGGAACAAATTTTACAGCTTGTTGCAGGTTCAAAGAAGTTTTCCTTGTTGGATGGATATAGTAGTTACACTCAGATTTTGGTCAAAAAAGGACCAATTCAAGACAGCCTTCATGACTAAGTGGGGACATTTGCATACAGAAAGATGTCATTCGATTTGTTCAATGCTGGAGCAACCTTTCAGAGAGCCATGGATATGGCCTTCCAAGGCCTTCTTAACAGGTTTGTGCTTGTTTATTTGGATGATATAACAGTATTTTCAAAAGATGCAGAAGATCACATGGTTCACCTCAAGCAAGTTTTTGAAAGGTGTAGGCAATTTGAGATATCTCTAAATCCCAAAAAGTGTGTATTTTCAGTTCATGAAGGTAAGCTTATTGGACATGTTTCAAAGCACGGTTTAAACATAGATTCTGAAAGGATTCAATCCATTCTTGCACTCTTCTTAAGAGCAAAAAGGCTTGGCAAAGTTTCTTTGGAAAAATCAATTTTATAAGGAGATACATTTCAGATTTTGCTACTCTAGCTAAACCACTTACAGCCATGTTAAAGAAAAATCAGAACTTTCGCTGGTCCAAGGAGGGAATAACAGGGTTTGAAGATGTTAAGAAAGACATAGCAAGTGCTCCTACGCTTTTAAATCCAGATTTTACGAAAGATTTCATTCTGTATACGTATGTTAATGTGAACACCGTTTCAGGGATTTTATGCAATAGAATCATGAAAATTTGGAGCAGCGAATAACTTTCTACAACCAAGGCTTGGAGGAGTATGAGACAAGGTATTCTTTTGTAGAAAAACATGTCCTTTCAGTTATAAGATCTCTGAATAAATTTAGACATTTATTGTCTAATAATAAAATACATATAATGGTTGCTCATCCAAGCATCAAAGAATTTCTTCTGAACAAAGACATAAATGAGAAGAGCGCTGGTTGTATAACCAAGGTAATGGAATATGACATAGAAATTAAGGTTACAACGTTGGTTAGAGGCAAAAGACTTTGTGAGCATCTAGCTTAAGACTTGCAAGAAACTAATGGAGTTGTTTTAGTGTCAAATGATGAAGAAATTCCTGCTGTTCACACCTCACCTTCCAGCGAGTTTCATGATTTGGTAAGCTATCTGCAAGATGGTTGTTACCCTTCTCACCTAAGTGCTTCAAAAAGAGGGTATTTCAGATTTCAATCAATTCCATTCTTGCTCATTGACGGTGTTTTGTTCAAAAATGATATCAATGGAATGTTACTAAGGTGTGTGGAACCAAGCCAAACTCAAAAATTACTTGAAGAATTCCATGATGGACTTGATGGATGACACTTTTCCGCAAAAACTACAGCACTTAAAATCATGAGAGGTGGGTACTATTGGCCTACTATATTTGGCGATTGCCATACATGGGTTAGGAAATGCAAACAATGTGCTATGTTTGTAGGAAAAGTTAAACTTGCAGCCCTGCCCCTTCAACCAATTGTAGTGGATCAGCGTTTTGTCCAGTGGGGATTGGACTTTATTGGTCTCATTAACCCTCCTTTGAGTTCAAGGCATAAGTGGATTCTAACAGCTACGGATTACTTCACACGTTGGACGGAAGCAATTGCATTGAAAGAAGCAAACAAAACTAGCATTCTTGATTTCTATGAAGGTTTGCTTACTAGGTTTGGAGTTCCTTCAACCATTATTTCTGACAATGCAATGGTTTTTGTGGGATCTAGGCTCAGTGAATGGGCTGTCCAACATGGAGTTTATCTTAGCACTTCATTGAACTATTATCCACAAGGAAATGGCCTTGTTGAATCTACAAACAAGAACCTCTTAAGGATCATACAAAGGATTATTGAAGACAATCAGAGGTCATGGCATCTCAAGTTGAAGTCAGCTCTTTGGGTTGATAGGATCACCTACAAGAAGTCAATAGCCAACTCTCCCTACAAGCTAGTCTATGTTAAGGAAGCAAGGTTACCTATTTCTCTCGAGTTTCCAGCTTTGGAACTAATGCATCAACTTGAGTTGTTGGAGAATGAGCCTATGGAGATCATGTATGCAGATCTTATGGAGTTGGAACAGACAAGAAATCAAGCCAAGCTAGCCATGGAAAGTCATCAGGCATAGGTGAAAAGAACATTTGACAAAAGAGCTTCCTCACAAAGCTTCAATGAAGGAGATTTGGTCCTCAAGTGGGATGAGGATCGAGCCAAACCTAGAAGGTACACAAAATTTGATTCCCTTTGGAGTGGCCCATACACGATCTCCAACTGCAAATCCCACAATGCCTTCCAACTTGCCAAGATGGACGGCCAAGAGCTTCCAATCCCAGTCAATGGGATACATCTAAAACATTGCTATTGAAGAGCAAAACTCTATGTACATAGTTGTTTTTGCTTTCCTCCAAGTGTTATTCAAGCACAGTAGTTTGCTTCAGTTTTGTCCAATAAGTGCTTGTTTGCACATTTGCTTCTTAGTTTTCCTGCTTTCATGTGTTTTCCTTCTTATTTTGAAGGATAAAGGTTACTCCATGTTCGGTCAAAGGATATTTGTAGTCATGGACCAGGTTTACCATTGTTTTTTGTGAGTTCTATATTATGTATATGGTCGGGTTCTCAAGCATAGCAGGCATGTTTCCCAGTTGAGTCGTCAAAAAATGTTGACAATTTTGCCCTACAGGTCAAATTGTCATCCCTACTATTCGGAACTCTGCATATTGTGTCAGTTTGTTTTGTGAATCAGTTTTGGGTAATGAATAATGAAAAGGAAAAGGTTTTGCAAAGTTCAATCAAGCCTAAATGCATACCTACAGCCACCCAAAGAGCCATCTACAGCAAGGTATCAGCCAAGGAAAGAGCCTACAGCCAGGTAAAGTTTTGGTCAAAGGATTCGAAGGGGCGTTCTTGTTTTTTAGATTTGGCAATGTCCACCTACAGCTATCCTTAAGGTTAACCTACAATCCTGTAGGTTCGCTTATGAATGAAGGCGAGTGTTTTCTTTCGAACACCTACAGAATACAGGTTTGTTTTTCAAACTTACAACGACTATTCTCTTTCCCAAGTGCTTTCTTTCCAACGTGTTGTCTTCTCAAAATTTTGTCGAGCTAAGAGATGGACAATTTCCTTGGACTTTTTGTACTAGGGAAAAGATATTTCAAAGGACTTGGGAGAAGTCCGAGAGAATTTCAAAGGGACAATTTACAAAGTATTCAATTCCTTCGGACTTTTTGTCCGAAGGAATTAAAGAGACAAAAAGCCCGGGTGCCCTTCAATTCTTTCGAAAACCCAGTTCCGGAGAGACAGAAGCCTTTGCGGAGGGCATTGGATCGGTGACAAGACCTTTCCAATTTTCTCGAAGGGCATTTGACCGGTGGCAAAATAAAGACAAAGGAGACTAATTCCTTCGGACTTTTTGTCCGAAGGAATTCCTTCAGACAAAAAGTCTGAAGAAATTCGGGACAAAGAAAGCCCCAATGGAAAATACATAAAGGCAAAGAAAAAAAAATTGAAGGATATCCTTCGGACAAAAAGTCTGAAGGAATTAGTCTCCTTTGTGTTTAGTCTGAAGAAATTTGTTTTTTTGCGGACTTTTCTGTTTATCTCCCTAGCCTTAAGTCCGAAGGATTAATTCGAGAAAATTGCATAACTAGAAGTCCAAGAGAATATAGCCCAAGGAAATACAACCAAGGTAAGGCTAGGGAGATAAATAGAAAAGTCCGCAGAAAATAAAAATCCAAGACCAAGGTGAAGTCAACGAAAAGCCAAGAAATCAAATCTGCAGACAACAAAGGCAAGACAGAATTCCGAAGGAATAATTGGACTTGGACAGAAAATAGAAGTCCGCAGAAAATGAACATGAACAGGTAGACCAAAATAAAAAGAAAATCCATGCAAAGGCTATTTTCGGTTGACTAGTCAAAGCTTCAGTTGGCTGGTTGTTGAAGTCAAGCTCATCTACAGATCAACTCGTGCTTTCAAACGTTCCAACTCAGCTTCCAACGTTTCAATTCGAGTTCTAATTTTAGCATGGCGTGGATTTCATGCATGCTCTCGTTATCTCATGCTTTCAAACGATCAAACGGCTCAAGAGGAAGTCCATATTTGGAGGTTGGCGTAACATTTTTGCATGATAAGAGTTTGATTTTCAACAAACTCACCGTCCATTTCCTCTAATGCCAAGGAGCTTCATGCAAGGCAAATAGATTTTTTGTAAAGGCTGAGTGGGACGGATTTAGCCTTCCATATTTTTCAAACGCCAACTCTTGGCTGTTGTGATTTTCTATATAAGTTGGTTTTTCAACCTTGAATTTTATCCCTCTGTTGGCAAGCCCAGACTCTGTCATTGGTGAGTTGTGTAACCTCTTCAATCAATAGGACTGTACTTTCTGATTTCAAGTGTTGGCATACTGTATATTCATTTATTAATTTGCATGTGGTAGATTTCTCTCCTTTCCAAATTCTGATTCGTACCTAGTTGCTAGCTCATCATATTATGTGGGTCATGTTCAGTGTTCTATGTCTTTTGCTGAAGCTGTAAGTGGATGTTAGGTGGCTGCAAAGTGTCTTGTATCAGACCTCTCTCTATCGTTTTCCCTCATGTTTTGGTCATTGGATCGAACCTTCTCATGAAATATTTATGCATAGTGATCAATTGAAATCAAAGGTCTTCTTTTTCCCTTGTTTGACTCAGTGTTCAAGGTTCCAAGTAGAGTGGATCAACGTTTTGGTGTATCACCGTCATTAGGTAGGATTTTCCTTTCAAGTTTTCTGTCTCCCTTTTCCATGGTAGATTGGCAGCACAAGTAGAGATCCATTGATACATCTTACAGGAACCAGCGTTCTCTGGAGGTTCTTCTCACCATTGAGGCACCCACCCTTGTGAGAAGATCTCATTGTTTCAGCCGGAGAGAGGATTGGCCATTTCAGCACGTCTTCGATTCAAGGTGCAACCCCAGGTTGACAACGTGACCCAAAACGTGCTACAACGAGCACCAAACCAACACACCAAAAACTAATAAATCCACTACAAAATCAGAAAATATCAAAGAAATCCATCATCAAGAAGCTCTATCTACACTTCTGGATGAAAAACAGTCATTGAATCAGCTAGGTACTATCTTGCAAGTACAAAACTGAGAGAGGCTAGGAGGTTTGCATTTCTCAAAGCTAGAGGTCTGAAATCATTTCAGAAACACTTCGTTGTATAAAAAATGGATACCAAAAGATGGAGCAAAGCGTTGTATATATAGAACTTTGAGCATGACCCTTCAACTTCCTTTTCTTCACACCTTCCTAGGCGTCCAAGGTGCATAGGCAAATAATATAACAGTAAAATATTTAATTCCCCAAGTGGGGCGTCCAACATGAAACCCACTTTTTAAAAACAACTTAAAGTCATTTGCCTAGGCATGGGGTCCATTAATGATATTCAAATATAAAATGACCCATCTTAATATATTTGCCAAAAATGAGCCCAAAAGTGCCGAGCACCAAATTACCCATTTTGCTCTTCTCGAAATAGAACCTACACTGAGTTGTTGAACTACTGCTGCACAAAGCACTGCTGGAAATAACACTTACCAAAAATAGCATACTACTAAAAATAGTGACTCCAACCTCATTTTATCTCCAATTTGGGTAGCTATCGCAACTTACTAAAAATAGCAAGTTCGAAAAAGTCATCTGATGCAAAATCATGTTACACCATTTTGAATCTATCTGATAACCCAGCAAGATCCCCAAAGCACACTGCCAAACCCCTATATGCAATCCCTAAAAACCCCACTGGAACCTCCTATAAAATAGGAAACCCTAATTTCCACTTTCGACAAGCCTACGAGTGTCTGGAATAAGCTGATGGACAACAGAAAGGATTATTGTTGAGAAGGGGACATTACAATCCGCCCTCCTTAGGATTGCTTGTCCTCAAGCAATCACAAGTCTGGATGCTGCAAAATATGCTCACCTTCCCACGTAGCATCCTCAATCGGCAAGTTCCTACACTTCACCAAATACTCTTTGATTGACCTCTTCCTCAAAGAGCGCTCTCTAACATCAATGATCTCTTCTGGGATCAACACCAACTGTCCATCCAATGGAGGTAACTCTGAAGTAGCAACGACATTGTGTCCAAGTGCCTTTTTGAGGCATGACACATGAAAAACATTATGTACCTTGCTACTTGCTGGTAGTTATAACTCATAAGCCACTTCCCCAATCCCCCTGATGACTCTGAAAGGGCCATAGAAACATGGCTTAAGATTTTTCGCTCCTCTTCTTGAGGGTAGATTGTCTGTAGGGCTGGAGTCTCAAGTAGACCATGTCTCCAACCTCAAATGTGCGTTCAACACGTTGATCAGCATACCGCTTTTACTGATTCTGGGCATGGTGTAGATTATCCTTCAATGATCTCAAGATGTCTTGACTTTGCTGCAACATCTTCCTCGTTTGAGGAGCTCTACTATCACCAAACACCAAGTCCACAAAACTAGGAGCCTCGTAACCATACAAAACCATGAATGGAGGCATCTTGATTGACATGTGATAGGAAGAGTTGTAGCAATACTCTCCCAAATGAAGCCATTTTACCCATGCCTTTTGCTATCTCGATACATAATTTCGGAGATAACCTTCCAACCATTTATTCACAATCTTTGTTTGACCATCAGTCTGCGGGTGATAACTCGTACTTGGAGTGAGCACTGTACCACTTAATTTGAAAATTTCTTGCCAAAACACACTTAGGAACTTGTTGTCCCTATCACTAACAATATTTTTTAGCAATCCATGCAACCGGAATACTTTTTTGAATAACAATTCAGCGACTTGAGCTGTTGTAAATGAGCTAGTGATGGCAAAGAAATGAGCAAACTTAGTTGATCTGTCAACCACAACATAGATGCAATCATTTCCTTGCACCCTTGGCAACCCTGTGATGAAGTCCATCGATATGCTTTCCCATTTCTGAGGGAATGGGTATGGGCTACAACAAACCAGCTGGAAAAGTGTGCTCATTTTTGTTCATTTGGCAAGTAGAACATTCCTTAATATAGCATAAGACTTCATCTTTCAACCCTTTCCATGTAAATCTTTCACGGATATACTTATAAGTCTTAAAATAACCTTGATGACCAGCAAGTGGAATGTCATGAAATGATTGCAAAATCTTCTTCTTAAGCTTAGATTCAAGCACCAAGAAGATTCTACCTTTATACTGTATCACCCCATCAACCAACCGATACCTCTCATCATGCAGAATACCTTCAACAATGCTGGTTGCAAACTGATTTTTAGCATAATCAGCAATGATCTGCTCCTTCCAATCAGCCGTTATCTCAATTAGAGAGCTCAAATGGGGTCTCCTAGATAGAGCATCAGCGACAATGTTATTCTTCCCTTTGACGTACTCGATGTCAAAGTTGTAAGCCTGTAGCTTACTCACCCACTCTGCTTCTCATTTAAATCCTTTTGATGCATAAAATGCTTAAGACTGTTATGATCAGTCTTAACTACAAATTTGCTTCCAACCAAGTACTGTCTGAACTTCGCTGATGCATGCATGATTGCAAGCATTTCCTTGTCATAAATAGAATATGTACTTTCAACACCCCTTAATTTTCAGCTCTCAAACACAATGGGATGTTTGTCTTGCATTAAAACAACGCCAACTCCTCCTGATGCGTCACATTGCAACTCGAAGGGCTTGGTGAAATCGGGTACAGCCAACACTGGACAAGAACTCATGAGCTGCTTGAACTTGTCAAAAACCGCTTGTACTTTTTCCGACCATACAAATGCCCCTTTTTGGTGAGATCGGTAAGAGGGGCAGCCATCTGAGAATAGCCCTTCACAAACCTTCTGTAGAAACCACAAAGACCTAAGAACCCCTTCAATTGTGTCAGGTTCTCCGAGGGTGGCCAATCTAAGATGGCCTTGATCTTCTCAAGATCAACTCTAACTCCCTTAGAGCTGATTATGTGACCAAGGTATAGCAGCGCCGTCATTCCAAATTCACATTTGGACTCTTTAGCAAACAAACATTCTAATTCTAAAATGCTACGCACTTCCTCCAAATGCATAAGGTGCTCTTCCCAAGATTTACTGAAAATGAGAATTTCGTCAAATAAGATAAACGCAAACTTCCTCAACTACTTCCGGAATATTCTATTCATGCAAGACTGAAATGTAGCTAGTGCATTGGTCAACCCAAAGGGCATGACTAGGAACTCAAAATGACCATAATGACATTGGAATGTCATCTTTTCAATAGCTGATTCTCTCATCCGAGTCTAATGGTAGCCCGATCTAAGATCAATCTTGGAAAAGAACATAGCTCCATGTAGCTCATCAATGAGTTCATCTATCCTGGGAATAGGATACCGGTTTTTGATAGTCTTTTGATTCAATGCACGGTAGTCAACACACATGCATATGGTGCCATCTTTCTTTTTGACTAACACAACTGCTGAAGTAAACAGAGTCTTATTTGAGCGAATGTGTCCCATCTCCAAAAGTTCTTTTATGGCCTTTTCGATCTCATCTTTATGCTTCTTTGGGTACCAATAAGGGGTTGTAATAACTGGCTTAGCTCCTTCGAGCTCAATGACATGCTCAGTTCCTCGCTTAGGAGGTCTCCCAAGAGATATGCTACCAAACACTTTACTTTTTTTGGTGATCAATGACTGAATATCAGAATTATAGTGTCTATTATCTTCCATTGGATGGGGTGGCATGATCAAACACTCCGCTGCCAACTCAACCATGTCATGACAAATCAGCCTCTCCATCCTCTTGAAAGACACAATGCAAGGGCCTCCATTGGACATCCCTCTTAGCACTACCCTCTTCCCATTTTATTGAAACTTCAATTCCATGGTTTTGCAGATTTAGAGTGATCTCTCCAAGAGATCGCAACCATTGAATACCCAGCACTGCATCGATATCTCCCATGCCAACAACATAAAAATCATCTTTCACCTCATGGTTACCCAACTGCATAGACAAGCTGGGTATCTTTCGGTTGCATGACATTATGAATCCATCGGCCACCATTACCTTGAAGCCTTCAAACTCCTTTGTCTTGAGGCCTCTCTTGGCTACCAATCCTTTGTCAATGAAGTTATGAGTCGCTCCAGTGTCAATTAGAGCAACAATTCGCTGCCCTCCAATCACTCTTCGGACTCGGAAAGATTCATTTTTTTGAAAGCTTGAGAGTTGAGTCAATGCACCCCCACTCCCATGGTCCTCTCCCATCTCTTCTGGGGCATTCTCCTCTTCGCTGTCCGCTGATTCGTACTGCTGTTCAGACATATCAGATTCTGATCCACAATCAGAACATGCCTCTGTATGATGTGAATGGCCCTTTTCATAGCATCTATGGCCTTTGACCCATGGTTTTTTGCATTTATAACATAAACCATCCTTCCTAAGTTTTTCACGGAGCTCATCATCCATCTTAGGGAGAAACTTTTGGGGCAGATGCAAGGAGGGTCTCTTATCCTTTTTGTGAGCAAAGGTTTTGGACTGAAATTTAGGCCTTGCGGCAGCCAACTCCATGCTTCTGCACTTTTTGATAGCCTCATCAAGAGTGGGTGGATCAAAAGTTTTAACCCAACCCTTCAAAGGTTCCATTAATCCTTCTGTAAACAGCACTACAAGTCGTCTTTCTATGATGCTGGGCACCATCACAGAAAGCCTCTGGAAATCTGCAATGTACGAGTCAAGTGAACCATGTTGCTTTAGCTGTGCCAACTCTCTGAACTTGACTTCAGGATTCTTGGTATCAAATCGTTCTATCAATTTGTTGGTAAACTCCTCATAGGTGTGAATAAGGTTATGGCCAAGGGTGACCAAACCATGATACCACCATTCGTGTGCAACTCCATCTAAATGCAATGTGGCAAACTTGATGGCATCCTTTTTAGGCATAGGTTTGAGGGAGAGGTAGTTATCCAAATCTTGGACCCACGATCTAGTAGAACATTTATCGCTTCCATCAAAATGAGCCAAAGTAACTTTACCAAGGGCTTGTTGGTAATCCAGTCTAGGGGCCACAGGGGCATGATAATCATGTAGTCCACCACCTCTTCTCTTCTTCTGATTCATGTATTGTTCCAGGGACAAAATGTCACAGATCTCAGCTGGTAGAGTGGCATACTCCATTTAGCTATTCCTTACTTCATCTGCCAATGGTATTTCGGCTTCTGCTTGCGGTTCTTCCCTTGGCATGAAGGTAGGAATGAGGGGTCTAGAGGCTGATCCCCTAGAGTTTGCAACATTTTGACCAACAGTTATATCTCTATCATTAGTCTCAGAATGATTGTTCTCACCAATATGTTTCTGTTGAGGGGTTACTTGTTGATCCATCTTGGCAAGCAACCTTGACATCATGTCCAACATAATGTCAAATTTTCTTTCCATCCTTGAATCTCTATCATCTTCTTCACGGGTTGGTCCCTTGTCTTTTTCTGCCACCATCTCGACTGCAACACCACTGTTTCTCAAAACTTCTGAGAAAGTGTCTGCGTCTTGGACAGAGTGGTTGATACTGTTGTCTCTTCAATCCTCTGATGTAGTATTTGATTGCTCTGTCACTCATCTAACAAACAGATCATGAAATTTCACACGCTGGCAGGAAAACCAACTCTGATACCATTGAAATACCCTCAGATTTTTTTGATTTTTCACACACAATATGGCAAACAACAATGCACCCGTAAAGATTAGCTCCGAAATAAAACCAACTTGAAAGGAACCCAGTCACTTTCTAATCACCCAGATCCTAGTGAGGGCGAGGTGAGAGCATACAGTGCAAGGGGATCGTTAGAAGAAAACTGGAAATGAAATTACAAACTGTTGGCGGCTTGCCGACCATTCTAAAAAGTAGATGCTCGAAATGTAGGCAGAGAACCGACCATGAAAGCACCACTTATTCAGCAGGAGCATTATTACAATATTTAAGATAACACTCAACCACTTATCCAGTGGGAGTGGAAACCAACTAAAATGTAAATAGATCGACCACTTATTTAGCGGGAGAGTAAACAAATTGATATATAAATAACTCAACCACTTATTCAGTGAGAGTGGAAGCAAGTACAAAATTGAAACAACTACTTGGCGGCAGAGCCGGCCACTTCTACTTATTCAGTGGGAATACAAATAAAATGCAAGTATAGAAGGTTGATCAGTACTACTAATTTAGCGTTACAATGTGAGCACCAATTGCATTTTACAATAAGATATAAATGTCCACTGAACACCAAAATGTTAGGGAATGATCTCCAATCAAATATAAGATATCCAGCATATGGTAAATGACAAAACAGATAAAAATAACAGGGCTGATATAAAAGGACAGCGAACAGAAAACTCAAACCAGCGAGTATGAATTTCACCTTAATGTTCATAACTCGCTCCAAACACCTCCGAATGACCTCAAACCAAGTGCAAAGGAAGCCTAGGAGGGAGGCGTCTAAGTTCTAACTGAGAAACTCCACCAATCAGCTCACCATATTTTATGCACGTGTTTCAAAGCTCTGCAAGAAAAGGGGCAACCACCATAACTAAGGCGACCAGCTCTAGAAAATCAAAGACTCCAAAAATTCTGAAAACTGGGGAATGGGGGCGCCCAAGTAGGAGAACACATAGCTTCAATACCCAAAACCAAATAAAAAACACTCCGGAAGCTTATGACCCAAAACGTGCTACAGCAAGCACCAAACCAGCACACCAAAAACTAATAAATCCACTCCAAAATCAGAAAACATCAAAGAAATCCATAATCAATAAGCTCAATCTACACTTCTGGATGAAGAACAGTCACGAATCAGCTAAGTACTGTTTTGCAAGTACAAAATTGAGAGAAACTAGAAGGTATGCATTCCTCAAAGCTAGAGGTCTGAAATCATTTCAGCAACACTTCGTTGTATAAAAAATGGATACCAAAAGATGGAGCAAAGCCTTGTATATATAGCACTTTGAGTATGACCCTTCAACTTCCTTTTCTTCACACCTTTCTAGGCGTCCAAGGTGCATAAGCAAATAATATAACATTAAAATATTTAATTCCCCAAGTGGGGCGTCCAACATGAAACCCACTTTTTAAAAACAACTTAAAGTCATTTGCCTAGGCATGGGGTCCATTAATGATATTCAAATATAAAATGACCCATCTTAATACATTTGCCAAAAATGAGCCCAAAAGTGCCGAGCACCAAATTACCCATTTTGCTCTTCCCGAAATAGAAATTGCATTGCGTTGTTGAACCGTTGCTACACAAAGTGCTGCCAGAAATAACACTTACTAAAAATAGCATACTGCTAAAAATAGTGACTCCAACCTCATTTTATCCTCAATCTGGGTAACCGTCGCAACTTACTAAAAATAGCAAGTTCAGAAAAGTCATCCGATGCAGAAGCATGTTACACTATTCTGAAGCTCTCTGAAAACCCAGCAAGATCCCCAAAGCACACTGCCAAAATCTTGTATGCAAGCCCTAAAAACTCCACTGGAACCTCCTATAAAATAAGAAACCCTAATTTCCACTTCAGACAAGCCTACAAGTCTCTGGGATACGCTGACGGGCAACAAAAAGGATTACTGTTGAGAAGGGGACATTACAATTCACTAATCCCTAGAACCCAACTTTCGATTCAACATACAAGAATGACAAACCAGGGTACTTTGACATGAGGTTAAGTCAACGAGTGAGCAACTAACCCTTCCTAATTAGGGGGTTCAATCAGTGAAATCAATGATATGCTACATTTCTTTCAATCAACTTGAAAGTACGTGAAATAAATGACTACATACAAGATGTGTTTTTGATGGAGCTTGGACTTAATTCCACCTATTTAGTACTGACACCTACATAAATAGTTAGTTTTAATACCAACCTTCCTGCCAACACAAGTGGTTATGATAAGATGGTAAAATCTCATGAAATATAGTTGTTAATGTGAAATTTGACAAATTTACCAAAAGGGAACAATGCAATTGTTTTTGGTGTTTTTAAAGGTTTATAATGTGTAAGGATGCTGAATTTTATTACATAGTACTAACATGCAACTTTGTCTAAGTGCAGCTTAGTGTAGATGCAAATAATGTAAACGAAGTGTCATAACCAATTAATTTGCACTACTTTATCGTCGAAGGGTGCAATTCTAACACTAATGACACAAACTGTTGTTTTAGTTAACACTTAAGTCTAGAATTGATCCGAACCATGGGGCCCAAGAACATGCAATCTAAGGGTTATAGAACATGCAACGGAAAACTATTATAGTAAACCAAAAACACATTCAAATGCAAAATATTGCAACTTCTATTCAATGAGAAAGAATAGAGTTAGGTACATGTGTGTACAAGGGTCAACAAGGTTGAAAGTGAGGATTCTTGTAATCAGAGGGGGAAGACACTTTCTAATTGATTTGTCTAGGCAACCATGAAAGAATACAAATGATCAATTCAAAGTTAGATACTCAAGGCATGCTAACATTTGTGCCTATGAACTTTGTGTCTTCTATGGTTGATGATCTCCTTAGGGTTGACTAGATTACAATATATACATAATTACAAGAAGGTAGTTAAAAAAGGGAATAGTTACAAAACAATTCATCTTTTGCACAAGTGATGGTTCACCTTCCTACAAGTGTGGCAGTTTGACTTCTGATGCTGCAGTATACTAACAAATTCTAGACTAGGCACAAACCAAGGAAGTGCGACTTGGCAAGGTGTGAAGCAGCGAGAGGTTGTTACGTGGTTGCGGAGTTTCAATGGTCATATGCAACATTGGAGAGCTATGTGGTATGTCGCAAGGTGCCATGCGGGAGCAAGAAGGTGCCACAACATTGCAAGGGTGGCGCGAGATGTTGCAAAGCCTAGGAGGTCTATATGCTTAAGAGGAGTGTGTGGACCCACATGGTTTCACATGATTCATTCGTCCTTTCTTGAGGAGCAATGGTCCAGATTGCATCTTTTGTCAATTGTGGGAATTGAACCTAAAGTTGTTGAAGGTTGTTCCACTTAGCTTGATTAACATTGTGTCCCACCATAATGAATCCAAACAGTTGATGTGTGCCCTGGCAAGTGCATCTTGTGATTTCATCAATTTGATCATTGAATACTAGGTCTGAAGAATGATGACTTGTTGCTAGCTCAAACAAAGGTAGGAAGTAGGGGGGTTTAAGGAGTTCAACATTGAATACTAGATGTAGACCCAAGTACTGTGGGAAATCAAGGAAAATTGCATTCTTTCCAATTGTGCACAATATGGTGTAAGGACCATAGCTTAGAGGCTTGATCTTCCTATGAGAACCCTTGAAACGTTCCTTTTGAAGATGCAACCAAACCTTATCACCCACCTTGAACTCATTAGGTGTGCGATGTGCATCATGTTGCTCTTTGTACCTTTGTTGTTGGCACGAGGGTATTTGCTTGACCTACTAATGAATATGTTGGATGTGTTGTGGAATCTTGTGTCTTGTCCACTTCTTTTTCCTATTTACACAACTTTGTGCTAAATGGTGCATGGTAAGAGATGTCTAGGGATGCCACTGATTGGAACCCAAGATATGTTTGGAATGGACTATGCCCTATATAATTGTGAAGAATTTTGTAGTAGGCATGCTCAAAGTATAGCAGATTATCATCCCCAAGTGCTTAGGTGTGCATCGTTGTACATGCGTGGCAGGTGAACAAGTGTGTGGTTGACGAATTATGTTTGTCCATTTGTTTGAGGATAAAATGATGTAGACCAACTCAATTTTGTATCCATCATTTCCCACAAGGCATCCTAGAAATGGTTGACAAACCACAGGGATGATCAAACACTATGATGTTGGTAAGCCTAAGTGAACCCAAACATGGTTGAAGAACGAGCATATAATTTTCTACGCATTGATGCTCCTTGCAAGCAACCATGATAACCATCTTTGAAAACTTATTTGCTACAACAAACACAAAGTCATTAAGGTGCTTTGTCATAAGTAGTCCAATCATAAAATACATACTGATAGATTCCCAAGGCTTGGATGGAACTGAAAAAGTTGTGTAAAGTCCCAACAATCTGTTTGTGGGCTTGGCGATGCAATAAGGATTGCAAGACTTGATATGGCAGTCAATGTTTGTGCGCATGTAAGGCCACTAGATGATGTTGAAGCACTACCAATATCTTGGTAATCCCAAAGTGTCTTGTTGGCTTGGCATAGTGCGCCTCTTAGATTAGTATTTGGCGAAGAACGCCATCAAGAAAACAAAGATGTTCAAGTTTGTCGAACATTTGAAATTCGCGACCCAATTTACCCTACACAAGGGCAGTATAGGCATCTACAAAGTCAATATCTGGTGACTTATGATCAGAGTGAACATTTATCTCCCTACCCAAGATGTAGTGGTGCTATTGATTAACTGCTTGCAGGATGGCCAACAACTCTTTTTGATTGGAGTATCATTGAACCGTATCATTGAATGTCTATGAATGTTTGGTGACTAGATGTCCATATTGTGTGAGCATTGCACCGAGTGCATAGTTTGATGCATCTGTTTGGATTTCAAAGGGTTAGACAATGTCAGGGGTTGCCAAAACGGGTACTGCGCAAAGGCATTGCTTAAGCTCTCCAAATGCATGTTGTTGCATAAATGTCCAGTGGAATGTCACTTTGGCATGTATGATTTAACTAAGAGATCATGATGTGTTCGAAAAACTAAAGACACTTGCAGTGTAAATTCTCAAGTTCGAGAATACACCTCAATTTGGTGAGATTGCATGGAGTTAGCCAATCTTGGAGTACTTTGATCTTCCCTAGATCTACATGGATGCCTGTGATTGTAGTATCCCTTGCTAATTCTGACCTTCAAATGTAGACAATAGACTCAAGGGATATTATCAAACAATTTGCATACAATCCTATTACTTGCTAGTTCTGAGTTTCAATTTGTTTATACTTGCTTGGAATAATGTCAAACGAGATCTAAATGCTTGCAAATGTTTACTAAGATGTCTAAGCAAAGAACTAGAAAGCAAATGCAATTCTTTTGGTCCCTTCAAATGCATATATAGGATCTAGACATGCAAAAAATGTGCACCTATAGCGATAAGGCATTTTAACAAACACTTGTCATGCAACCTAAGATTGAAGCAATCTACTAAGTGAATGCAACCTTATGCCACCTGATTACAATGCAGATGGAATAGCCAAGACTCTTGGCTTTACAATTTTATGAGTTCCTAATTTCTGATTACAATGGCTGCCACTAATACTAACTGTAATATGACTTAAAATTGGATGTAAAACAATGCAAAGACCCTGAAAAAGAAGCGCCCAGGGCTGGAGATGATGTAGCAACAAAAACAGTCCCAAAATATGCTTCCTCCTGGCCAAACCAATGCCCTACTCCAACTGCCCCTGCACCGATATAAAATGCCAAAATAAAATAATGTGTTGCATCTTTGTCCCCCCTCGAGCCTCAAACATTATTGCCAAGTCCAAGGAGTGGAGCACTCAAGCTAGGAGGAATCAATGCCAACCTTGGCCTCCATGAGTGAAATCGTGGTCTCCAATGGTGTTTCTATATGACTGTAACTTCTAATCAGACCTCTACAAATGTATATCAGACTTCTAATGTACTTCTAATAAGCCTTCTATGCTGCCAAATGATGCAATGGTGATGCCACCAATGAACTCCTAACAAAATATGCAAATTGTCCTCAGCAAGTCTGGCCTATGGCCACCAAATGAAGAGACTGAATTATCTCCTCCAATAGCTGCAACCCTTCGGAAGATATTTCACCCACTCAGTTATGCAAATCAATGGAAGTTTTTGTTTCCAATGACCAATGTAAAAATCTCCAGAAACCCTTGGCTCCACAATGAACATATTAAGCAAATGTCAAATACTGAATGATTAAAATCTTAACTTGACCTTCTTTTATACTTTTTCTCTACCCCTTCAAGAAGCTTTTAGAAATAATATTATTTCACTTAAGTGACTTTTATGGTTTAATATTTTATTTAAATCACTTTAATTAAATATAAAGTCAACCTTTTAATTTTTTGATTTATTCGATAACTTTATAAGAAATTAATTTCTCCTTATTTCTCAACTTAGCCTTCGGAGACTAAAGGTTAAGAACCCTCTAAGATGGCTAGAAAAATGGGGACATTACAGTCCGCCACTCCTGAAATTGCTTGTCCTCAAGCAATTCAATCACTCCACCTAGATCCCACAAGTAGAACTGCGTAATGTCCCTATTATCTCCAAACAACTCTTGTAACACCATCACAACCAACTGAGCTCTTGTAACACCATCACAACCAACTGAGCCTGCCAAACCAAATCAATCTCGCCAACAAGTACCACATAAGTATGCAACTCAAAAGACTGACAAGATTTGTTTCCAATCTCTACATAAGGCAAGCTATCAGGCAAACTGTCTAACACATGTGCTTCTGAACTGTGCCTCCAAAATACATCGTGCACATGAGGATCAAGTGTAAAATCATATGCACTCCTCACTATGTACTCGTGAAACTCCTTTGCAAGCCCTGTCTGAAAATTCGATGCACTGGAAGAGTCCCAAATGCTACAATCAGCGATCAACTCAAGACTGGAATCAAGAGAGTGACCATCATCTAACTCAAAAAGTGGGTTGTCAAATGTCCATGTAGCATCTATCTCGAACAAAGGATTGTGAATCATCTCATGCTCCTTTACTTGTACCAACTCCTCATCTTTCCCCCTGTCCATCCCCTCACAAAGGGTGATAGCATGCAAACTCCCATCTGTGATTCCCCTCAGCACATAGTTCCTGTTATCAACTTCAAATTTCATTTCCATTTTAGGTACATTGAGGGTAATTTCTCCTAAGTCCTGGAGCCATTTCATGCCCAACACTATGTCCATCTCACCCATGTCGATCACATAAAAATCAGTCTGTAACTCATAACCATTGAACAAGAAGGTGAGATTATTAATCTGTCTAGTGCATGTGAGGGTATATCCATTAGCAACTCGGACTCTGAATCCATCAAAATCCTCGGCCTGAAGTCTACATCTAGCCACAAAACCCTCATCAATAAAATTATGTGTTGCCCCAATGTCAAGCATAGCAATGCAGCGCTGTCCATTAATTGTTCCTCTGAATCTGAATGTAGTCTTATCCTGTGTATTAGCGAGGTATGCCAAAGAAGCTACATCCTCATTAGGCTCTAACTCTGTAGAAGCCTTACCACCCTGATCACCTCCTATAGCAGCTTGCTGATCTAAATCGAAATCCTCATAATATGCCCACATGATACGATTTGCCTTGCCCTTAGGCCTCAAAGGACAATCATGTTGATTATTGTAGGGTTCCTTGCACCAATAACACAACTTCTTTTTCCTTAATTCTTCCCATGACTCCACATTTTTTGGTTTCTTTTTCTTATCAGTGGACTGCGATGGATCCTCTTTGCTGGAGGAAGGAACATCTTTGGGGGTAACCTTGCTTTTTGGGGCTGCAAACTCCATACTTCTTGCCTTCCTCATAGCCTCCTCAAGTGAAGGGGGATCGAAAGCTTTTATCCATCCTTTCAAATGCTCCAATAGGCCTTCAATGAATAGCACCACTAACCGTCTCTCTAAAATATTAGAAACCCTTACTGAAAGTTTCTGGGAGTCACCAATGTAGCCCTCCAAACTACCAACTTGCTTATGCTATGCCAAATCTCTAAAGTAGGATTCGGGGTTCTTCCTGTCAAAGCGCTCTATCAATCTGTCCAAAAACGCTTGATAAGATGTGATGCGGTTATGCTGCAATGTAACAAGCCCATGAAACCACTACTTATGTGCTACTCCCAATTTTAGGGTGGCATATTTGATAGTTGCTTCTTCTGCCATGGGTCGAAGTGTTAAGAAGGTATCCAACTCATGAATCCATGATTGCATTGTAACATTCCCACTGCTATCAAACATGGGTAATGTGAGCTTGCTAGTAGCTTGCTTAAGCTCCTTGCTCTGGTTCCTAGGTCTTTGCTCCCATCTAGACCTGTAGTATTCTCTTCTCTGGTTGACAAACATGTCAAAGTTCATGAGTTCCCACCCCTGTGGTGTCAACAACTCCCATTCATCATTCGCAGCCATGACCAGATCATCATAGCTTGCTTCCTCTTCAACATTCTCCTCCTCTTGTCCTTCTCTCAAAAAGGTGGGTCGAGTAGGTCTATCTGCAGTTTGAGGAGTACGATGTGCCCTAGGTGTCCCAGCCACACTCATGTTATCTTCAGCACCCCTGTTTTGTTGTAACTGAGGAACCAACTGCTACATTGTTGTTGAGAAACCCTCGAAAGCTCGAGTCATCCGCTCAAAAAGCTCTACCATCTCTATCCTCATTGTTTCCCTCATTTCTTCTTTCATTTCTTGGTGGACCTTCTGCGCTGTCACCCATTTCGGCTAATGGTATGTTTTCAAACAAATTTCCCTCTTGCCAATTATCTTCTTGTTCTACTCTTTTGTGAGTGTAGTACCTGTGATGACCTCTCATGTGAAACTTTAACCCTCCAGAATGGCAGGATCAACGCTCTGATACCACTGTAGTATCCCTTACTAATTCTGACCTTAAAATGTAGATAATAGACTCAAGGGATATTGTCAAACACTTTGCATACAACCCTCTTACTTGCTAGTTTTGAGTTTCAATTTGTTTATGCTTGCTTGGAATAATGTCAAACGAAATCTAAATGCTTGCAACTGTTTACTAAGATGTGTAAGCAAAGAACTAGAAAGCAAATGCAATTCTTTTGGTCCCTTCAAATGCATATATAGAATCTAGACATGCAAAAAATGTGCACCTATAGCGAAAAGGCATTTTAACAAACACTTGTCATGCAACCTAAGATTGAAGCAATCTACTAAGTGAATGCAACCTGATGCCACCTTATTCAATTCAAATAAATGATTACAATGCAGACAGAATAGCCAAGACTCTTGGCTTTACAATTTCTGAGTACAATGACTGCCACTAATACTAACTTTAATATGACTTAGAATTGGATGTAAAACAATGCAAAGAACCTGGAAAAGAAGCGCCTAGGGCTGGAGATGATGTAGCAACAAAAACAGTCCCAAAATATGCTTCCTCTTGGCCAAACCAATGCTCTACTCTAGTCGGTCCTACTCTGATATAAAATGCCAAAATAAAATAATGTGCAGCGTCTTTGTCTCCCCTCGAGCCTCAAACATTATTGCCAAGTCCCAAGGAGTGGAGCGCTCAAGCTAAAAGGAGGAATCAATGTCAACCTTGGCCTCCATGAGTGAAATCGTGGTCTCCATTGGTGTCTCTATATGATTGTAACTTTTGATCAGACCTCTGCAAATGTATATCAGAGTTCTAATGTACTTCTAATATGCCTTCTATGCTACCAAATGATGCAATGGCGATGCCACCAATGAACTTCTAACAAAATATGCAAATCATCCTCAGCAAGTCTGACCTATGGCCACCAAATGAAGCACAATGAAGAGACTGAATTATCTCCTCCAATAGCTGCAACCCTTCAGAAGATATTTCACCACTTCAGTTATGCAAATCAATGAGAG
This sequence comes from Torreya grandis, assembly GCA_037957365.1. NCBI lineage: Eukaryota > Viridiplantae > Streptophyta > Pinopsida > Cupressales > Taxaceae > Torreya > Torreya grandis. The sequence continues at coordinate 1,733,744 of JARHVA010000495.1, forward strand.
TTTCTGTTCCCAATGACCAATGTAGAAATCTGCAGAAACCTTTGGCTCCACAAATGAACATATAAAACAAATGTCAAACACTGGATGATTAAAAGTTTAACTTGACCTTTTATACTTTTTCTCCACCCCTTCAAGAAGCTTCTAGAAATAATATTATTTCACTTAAGTGACTTTTATGGTTTAATATTTTATTTAAGTCACTTTAATTGAATTAATTAAATATGAAATCACCCTTTTAATTTTTTGATTTATTCGATAACTTTATAATAAATTAATTTAATTAATTTCTCCTTATTTTTCAACTTAGCCTTCGAAGACTAAAGGCTAAGAACCTTCTGAGATGGCTAGAAAAATGGGGACATTACAGTGATCAATGAGATATTGAATCTACACGACACCAAATGTACACATGGCTAAGTTGGCTTGCACCTTATGTTTCCACAATATGTCTAGGACGTGCGGGACGTACTCCACAAGCTTCTCCCAAGTCTTGTTGTAAATGAGGATGTCATCCAAATAGACGATGACAAAGGAGTTGGTGAAGAGTCGAAGTATGTCATTCATCAGGCCCATGAATGTTGTTGGCTCATTGGTCAAGCCGAATGGCATAACCAAATATTCATATAATCCTTCCTTGGTCTTGAATGTTGTCTTCTAGATGGACTAGTACCTGATGGCAACCTAACTTCAAGTCGACCTTGAAGTATTATGCACCTCAAAGCTGGTCCAAGAAGTTGTGAATGCGCAGTAGTAGATATTGATTCTTCATCGTTATCTTCTTGAGTGCATGATAGTCACAAAAGCGCCGTGTGCCATCTTTCTTTGGCACGAGAACTATCAGGCTATCACTAGGAGAAGAGTTTGCCATGATCAAGGAGCTCTTGGATTGGCATCGGGCTTCATTGTTCTCTTAAATGGATTTGCAGTACAATGGACTGTTTGGAAAAGGGGATCTAGGAACCAAATTGATCTAGTGCTTTATTGTGCAATGTGTTGGAAGACCCTCAGGTTCTTCAAAGACATCTACCTATTGTTGCAGTAACTCATTGAGTTGTTGCTAATAAATGGAATGGCACACCACCAAAACTTGCTTTCTCGACTACGCATGTGCTTTTGGGCAGATCAAATAACATGAGTTTCTGCATGTGCGAAATGAGCTTGTGACATTGCTTGACAGAGACCAAAGTGAGTTTCATCTTTGGACGTGACTCCAAAATATTGAAGAGATGATCTTTGACATGAATGGTCCATTGTTGTGCTTTGGCTCGATATGTAGCATCGTGGTCATACACATGGTCTTTCAAGCAAGACATCATATACCTCTAATGATGCAACGTCACAAATGATTGTCCTCCATAGGCTTGATTGCATACTTGAAAGTGCATTGTTGTTAGACCTAGATATCTTGCCCTTGCATGAGTCATCCAGGAGAGTATGGTCAAGGGTGTGCTTCAGTGGTGAGACCTAGGTGCTAAACTGCATCTTGTGAAATGACGTTCCTTTATCTCCCATGTCAATGATGACATGAAAGGGTTGACCCTTGACCCAACACTTACTGTAGAAGAGGCGTTCTTGTTTCTCAAAAGTGTCGGTGGTAGTGTTGCTAGCGAGCAAACAAGTAGCATCTAGATCACTGTCATATGTTTGGACAAGACTTGATGTAGATTGCACAATCAAAGTTTGTTGTGCACGACATTCGGAATCATTGTGTGAGTTGATGCGATGTCGGTGGCACAACTTGTCACCTTGGTTGTTTTTGCCTTTGTTTGATGTTAAAGGCACATTACAACCTTCTGATGTTATGCGGCCTTCTTAGGCAGAGCTCCCTTCCATAATAGATTCTAATTCTATGCAGAAGATGTTGAACACACTATTTACTGAGAAGGGGGGTGAATCAGTAGATGAGCTAAACCCAGGTTCTTAAAACTTTTAAACAAGATACAGAATGTATATGCAAAGTGAAGAACAAAAACAGAGATCATACACATAAAAATGCTCAACACCAGTTTTTTACGTGAAAACCCAAAAGAAAAAACCACGGTGAAAAAAGCTACTAGAAGCTACTGTTTTAATCCAGTATCACAGAAAAGATGTCTCACAGACAAACCTCACTAGTTATATTCAAGAGCATCCACTCTAAGGAAGCACCAACTTCCTAACTAAACACTAACTCAGTTTATCTGATGGCACCAACCTATCAGAAAAAATGAAGCTACAACTTCAGAATACAAAAGAGATTCATAATGAATCTTGTTCAATTTTCTGTTACAAGTCTTGTCTGTAACTGCACCTTCATGCTATGTGCCTTCTCGTCTTATCTGCCTCTATCTCCTTGTGTCTGGATATCTTTTATATTGACACCTTATTTGCTTTGCCTTTTTACGTTGTCTGCATATGTCCTTACTGGACCCTTTTTGAGTTAACACTCTAATTATTATCGCAGCAATAGCAAAACACACTTTCAAATGTTCTGTTCGTAGCATATATAGATAAATGCATTTTAGGGTTTCTATCTTTAAAGTGTTCACACTTCAACTGCTCTTAATTGGTTCAAGCTTTTGATTTTGCATTCAATGTGACTTTTACTTCGTGTCTTGATTCATGCTTCAAATGGCAACGTTCAAATGTCTTTACTATCTTTAGCATGTGCACTACTATTGTTCTTAACTGCGTCGCTTCCTTGATCAATTAGATTGATTAATCTCGAGCTCCGTGAAGAGATATCGAGTTCATCACCTGTTCTAGCTATTCCTTTATAGACAGTTAGAAGACATTAAATGTGGGCTTTTTATTTCTTTCGTCGTGCCAAGTTCACGTTCTTTTATTTGTTGGATGTTTCCTTATGACCTCTTGACATTTGTCAAATGCACGCGCACTCAGAGGGTAATCTGGCTTTGCTTCGCACCATTGGATCTAATGTACCGATCAAACATGAGCGGTTGATCTTTTAAAGCAGCATGAATTTTAACTCTTGCTTTGCCATTAACCATCGAGCTTCTTTTCTTCCCTTTTTGCATCTCGTTGCTTTCTATATGATGGGTTGGCTTCCGCTCCTTTCGATTGTCCTCAATATGCTCGATCTTTACCCTTTGTATTGTGCATTAAACTTCGGCATGTTGGCGTGATCTTATTTCCTTCGACATTCTTGTAACGCTCCTTGCAACATCGATCCCTGAAGACTTGCTTGTCTTTTAACCTTGCTTTAATTCCTTCGGAAGGTTCCTTTATACAAATTGTTGCGGGCCTTTGTGCCTTCGGGATAATTTCTGTAGACTTTTTGTCCGAATCCATTTCATCCTAAAGTGTCCTCCAATTTCTTTGAAAGAATTCGTCATTGGCTTCTATTCAGAAGTGTCCTTCGGAAATCTTCCAACAGTCCTCATACCCTTTGAATTCTCTACAATCTACCCTTTGGCTTTTCTGCAAGTGTCCACATACCCTTTACAACGTTCAAAAGATACCCTTCGGACTTTTTGAAAATGTCCACTTGCCCTTCGGAACTTTCAAAGGATACCCTTCAAACTTTTTGAAAAGGTCCACTTGCCTTTGGACTTTTTGAAAATGTCCACTTGCCCTTCGGAATGTTTAAAAGATACCCTTCGGACTTTTTGAAAAGATCCACTTGCCTTTCGGAACGTTCAAAAGATACCCTTCGGACTTTCTGAATGTACCCTTAGGACTTTTGTTAAGGGACAATTTTCCAAAAATGACTTGACAATTTTTCCGAAAGAATTGTCCTTGCCATTTTTCCCGAAAGAATTCCTCCTAAGGAATTCTTTGAGACTATTTTGGGTTTTCCATCCTTCTTGACTTATCCCGATTGCCTCTTCTAGACCCTTCCGGGTTTTTGACATTACTTGAATTATCAACTTGAGAGAAGCAATTACTCTTCAAAATCCCGATTACTTCGTCTAGGCCCTTTTGGATTTTTACGTTTACTTTGCTTACCAACATAAAGAAGTAATGTACTTGCAAATCTCCGATTACCTCTTCGATGGACCCTTTCAAGTTTTCCACAAAGCTTAGCTTATAAACATAGAAGTAAAGCTATCTTGGAAACCCAATAACCTCCACTTAGACCAACTCGGGATCTTAACATTATTTACTTAAAAAGCATACAGAAGCAAAGTCGTTCCAAAATCCCGACCAAGTCACTTCAAAACCCCGAATAACTCCTCTAGACCACTTCGGGTTTTCGACTTTGCTTTAATTAAAAACATGAAAGAAGTAAAGTCATTCCATAAACCCGACCAACTTTATTAAGCCAGTTCGGAGTTTCGAGACTGCTTTACCTATTTTATAAGTAAGAGCACTTCACAAACCCGATTTACTCCACAAGTCTGTTCAACTCAACCTTTGGCATTAATGCATGATCAGATTCAATCTCAATGACATCATTGACATCAATGACAATTCCATGTTGCCTTAGATGGGAATAACAATTCTTCAGTCCTCAGACTGCTTTCTGGATCATGATATTCAAACTGTCAACTGTCTCCTTGCTCAAATTGCCAACAATCTCCCCTTTTGTCATTGATGGCAAAACACCCTCAAAAGCAAAAACATCCTCAAACTTTCCTTCTCATTCTGTTTGCTTGCTCTTATTCTGATTTCTCCCCCTTTGACATTAATGACAGAGTGTTTGCTAAACCAATAAAACAAACTATTGCTTTATGGGCTTCTGAGCTGTTCTGATCCTTGGACCTATCTAGATAGAGCATTATGAAGAAAGACTCCCCCTTGGATAATGCACACCGAGCTGAACTGTTCCTATGACTCTCATGGCTTTCATATGCTTCAACCGATCTTGGATATGGCATTGGTTTGAAAGACCAATCAACAATAGATATATCTCTTACATAGATGAGCATAGAAATCTAGATCCAACATACCTTAGTCTACTCCTTAACATCAAATGGCAAACGATGTGTAAAGTACACAGCAGATTGCTTTCACTCTTAATCCAGGAGTTAATAATATACCTGCAATGCTCCCCCTGGACTTATAACCTATCACAAGAGTCTAGTGATTAGGGTGGGAGCTACAACTCCCAACTTCTCTCTTAGATACTCAAATTGCTCATTGGGAAGAGGCTTGGTGAAGATATCTGCAATCTAATCTTTGGTTGGCACATATTCCATTGTGACCACCTGACTTGCTACCTTTTCTCTCAAAAAATGATATTTTATGGAGATATGCTTGGTTCTAGAATGCATCACTGGATTTTTGGACAAATTTATGACACTTGAACTATCACAAAAAATAGAGATAGGTGCTTGATATTCTACCTTTATGTCCTTAAGAGTTTGCTTCATCCACAAAACTTGAGTGCAGCAAGCCATTGTTGCGACATACTTTGCTTCAGCTGTAGAAAGTGTAATCGATTCTTGCTTCTTACTCAGCGAAAACACAAGTCTTTTACCTAGAAAGAATGCACTACCACTAGTGCTTTTTTTGTCATCCACACTCCCTGTCCAATCAGCATCAGTATATGCAACCAAAATAAGATCTTCGCTAGTTGGGTACCACAACCCATAGTCAATTGTGCTCTTGATGTACCTAAATTTTTTTTTTACAGCATTAACATGTGATTATTTGGGGGTTGCTTGAAACCGTGCAACCATGCACATTGCTTGCATGATGTCTGGTCTTGACGCTGTTAGATACAATAGGCTGCCTATCATTGATCTATACAGCATATTATTTACATCAGGAGACTCATCTTCCTTGTTTACCTTGCAACCAGTCATCATGGGAGTACCAACTAGTTTGTTGTCCTCCATTCCAAATTTTTTGAGCATCTCCTTCGCGTACTTAACTTGAGATATGAATATCCCTTCATTGGTTTGTGTAATTTGCAAACCAATGAGAGTTCTCTCAGCATTGACATTTCAAATTCATTTTCCATTTACGTGGCAAATTCTTTGCACATGTTACTATCACCACCTTCAAAGATAATATCATCCACATAAACAACAATCAGCGTATGCTCACCTTCTGATTTAAAATACAGATTGTTGTGTGCGCACCCTTTTTTGAAACCTTATCGTTGCAGGTATTGATCCAATCGTGAATACCATGCTCTAGGTGCCTGTTTCAAACCATACAAAGCTTTCTTTAGTTTGCACACATAATTTTCTTCCTCTGCTAACTGAAATCCTTCTGGGTGTTCAATGTACACTTCCTCTTTTAAGTTTTCATTCAAGAATGTTGATTTCACATCCATTTGATATACCTTGAATTTCTTATGAATAGAGAATGCCAATAACATTCTTATAGCTTCCAATCTTACCACAGGAGCAAATGTCTATTCGAAATCTATGCCTTCTACTTGTGCATATCCTTTGCACATCAGTCTAGCTTTGTTTCTTATCACTGCTCCATCTTCATTGAGTTTGTTTCTATAAACCCACTTAGTTGCTATTACATTCTTGTTCGAGGGTTTAGGAACTAATTCTCAAGTTTTATTCTTTTCAATTTGGTTGAGTTCTTCTTCCATGGCTGTTAGCCAGTTTTCATCTTTACTAGCTTCATTGAAGGTCTTAGGCTCAATTTCTGAAACTAGAGCAAAGTTTACTTGCTCCTTGTTTATTACTGCGCTTCTCCTAGTTTGAACACCCTCATCTTTGTTGCCAATTATATGTTTTTTGGGATGTTCTTTTTGAACAAACCTTGCAGGTGCCCTTTTACTCTTTTATTCCTCTTCACTATCTTCTACTTCATTTTTTGCTCCTTCTGATTCTTCAATTCTAATATCTTCATTAGGCTCAACTTGTTTGAAACCTTCTTCTACCTTGACATTGATGCTTTCAACTATTTTATGCAGCTGTCTTTGGTAACACACATAGGGTTTGCTATGAGTGAAGTATCTAATTAAAAATTCTTTCATTGCATCTTGACTCGAAACTTCCAAATTTGGCCTCTTTTCCCCTGATGTAGCACTTGCTTCCAAACACTCTGAAATATTTTGCGGAAGCAAATTTTCCAAACCACAGTTCATATGGGGTTTTATCACTCTTTGCCCTAAATTTAACTCTATTTAGAATATATACTACAGTTTGAACTGCCTCTTTCCAATATCCATCAGGGAGTTTTGCCTCTTTCAACATTGTTCTGGCCATCTCCTTCACAGTTCTGTTCTTTCTTTCTACAACTCCATTTTGTTGTGGAGTTCTTGCAACAAAGTAGTCTCTTAATCCCATGCTTTTCAAAATATTCTATAAACTCGTTGGAGGTGAATTCTCCACCCTTGTCTGATCTTAAACATTTGATTTTTCTTCCTATTTCGTTCTCAACCATAGCCCTGAAGATTTTAAATCTCTCAAAGGCTTGTGATTTATCTTTCAAAAATGTTACCCATGTCATCCTTGAGAAGTCATCTACAAACAGTATAAAGTAGTACACACCTTTAGATCCTTTTATCCTAGTAGGACCACATAAATCTGTATGAACTACTTGTAGGGGTTTTGAAGTCGCATATTCTTTCGTTTCAAATATGACCCTTGTCTGCTTTCCTAGTTGGCACGCTCTGCATGTGATGTCTATCAGTTTGATTATTTTGGGCATATGTCTAACACACTTGTTAGAACTTACTTTGACTAGATTGTCGAAGTTGATGTGACCCATTCTTTTATGTCATAACCAGCATTCATCGATTTTTCTCATGAGGCAACTTGCATCCTTTTTTTCAATCAAGTTGGATGTTGCTTTCGGTTCTTCTTCCTTGTGCAACAATTTTTCCAACTCTTTTCAGTTTACAACCTTCAGCATTAAATATGATTTTATAATCATTATCACACATCTAAATTACACTTAAGAGATTATGTTTAAGTCCTTTAACATACAAGACGTCATGTGTAGGAAGCTTTCCATCTATGTGCAATGTTCCTTTACCTCTTATTCTGACAGCAGTGTTATCTCCTAGACTGACAGTCCCTTCCTTGCATCTGCTTAAAATGATGAATTTGTTCTTGTTCTCAGTCATATGCTTTGAGCAACCGTTGTCTATGACCCACAAGTTTTGCTCTTTGACATGGAGTGTCGTTTGAGCAATCCGGTATTGATCTTTCACTTTCCACGATTTTTTGGGTCTCTCATCTATCTTTTTCCTTTCTTTAAAAGTGGCCTTTGAAACTTTGTTCTCATTTAAAGCCTTGCTTCTGCCGAAACTGTAATTTCTTGTCATTGCAACGTTAGCTCTACAATAGTTAGCTATATGTCCAGAATTATTGCAATTGTAACATTAAATTTGAATTTATCAAAGGAGCAAATGAATTTCTACTAGCAAAATTAAATCTTTTAGTAAGAAAACTCTACAATCAATAGCCCTATGACCGAACTGATTACAGCTAAAACAATAACCATAAAAGGAAGGAAAGTACCTAATTATAACGTTCTTTGGTGCAGTATACCAAAAACTCGTACCTTTCTGCTTTTTTAGGTCTGCCACTTTGATGTATCCTTCTGCATCTTTCCTTGGATTAGTCTTTATGTCCTTGATCTTTGCCTTCGTTGCTTCTTTTTTGATCTTCTCGTTCATAGCTTTTGCTTCTCCTCCTTTCTTGAAGTTGTCATACAAGCTCGTTGATGTACAAGCTGAGGATCCATTTTCTTTATCGTATCCAAGACCTGACCTTTCATTTGAAGGCTTTTGCGCACTGATCAGTTCACTAAGAAATTTTGATCCTTTCGTCAGTTTTAAGCTTTTGTTTAGTTGGTCTCTTGCCTTCTCAAGTTCTTTCCTCAAGGATACTACTACTTCAAGTCTCATGCATTCATTGGATTTTGACTGGAGATCCATTTTGATGACTTCTCCTATCCTGTTGGCTTCCACAACCTGAGTTTTTAGCGTCACAATCATTTGATTAGCCTTTTCAAGCTCCTTCTCATGCTTCCTCTACGTTGAGTTTTCTTTTCTCAGATTTTTAATTTCTTCAAGAGCACACACAAGTTCACTTTCAAGATCAATCTCTCCTTTTCTTTCATCCCAATCTTCATCTTCATTTTGTTCTTGATTCAAGGACGTGAATTCTTTTGTCATAAATAGAAACTCATCTCCCTCAGCTAGAAAGGCACAGTCATGCTCATCGTCAGAGCTATCACTATTACTCTCTCCCACTGAGTCACTATCTTCTTTTATATATAACCTTTTTTTGTTCTTGAAGAAGTTTTTCCTCTTAGCATAATGTGGTTTCACTTTTTTGATACTTTCTATTTGCTCGGAGTTGTCCTTATTGTATGGACATTTTACAGCAAAGTGTCCTCCTACCTTGTCGCAGTTAAAATATTTGAACAAAAGTTTTCTTTTATACTTACCTGATCCTCTCTTCAGTTTTTTGACAAAATTGGCTTCTTCACCATCAGTCTCCTCAGAATCGAGCACAAAGGTTTCTTCTTTTGCAGACTTTACTACTTTGAAGGCTACTTCTCTCTTGACCGTGTCTCTCTCCCATCCTCATTTCATACGTTGTAAACGTTCCATGTAGTTCATCCACAGTATGCTTGTCCAAATCTCTCGCTTCTTCAGTAGCCAAAATTTTGGAGTCGTATCTTGAAAGAAGGGATCTTAGAACCTTCTTGACAATAGTCGATTCTTCTATTGTTTCTCCAAGTCCTCTTATGGCATTGACTATTTCATCTACTCTGAGGACGTAGTCATCTATCTTCTCTTCTTCATTCATCTTCAGACTTTCAAACTGTCATTTGTGTGTTTGCAGCTTGCCCTGTTTCACTTTGACGTCTTCTTCATAGATACTTTTTAACTTTTTCCAAATGTCTTTTGCACTCTGACAGTTCATAACTTTGACAAACTTGAAGTTTGACAACCCACAAAGAATAGCATTCTTTGCTTTGGCGTTGTTCTCATAAGTCTTTTTGGCCCCCTGATCAACAGGAGTTGTATAACCATTTACCACTAACATCCATACATCAAACCCTAGGGAAGACAAGTATGCTTCCATTCTTATGCTCTAAAACGCATAGTTAGACCCATCGAACAGATGAGCCTTGTTTGATGAAGATCTTTTTTGGCAGGCCATTGTGTTCACTAACCACGATCTACCTGAGTCGATTAAGCTTCTCTTAAGGAACCTTGGCTCTAATACCAATTGTTGAACACACTATCTCCTGAGAGAGGGGGGTGAATCAGTAGATAAGCTAAAACTTGGTTCTTAAAACTTTTAAACAAGATAGAGAATGTATATACAAACTAAAGAACAAAAACAGAGATCATACACACATAAGAATGCTCAACACCAAATTTTTACATGGAAACTCAAAGAAAAAAACCACGGTGAGAAAAGCTGTTAGAAGCTACTGTTCTAATCCAACCTCAAAGAAAAGATGTCTCACAGACAAACCTCACTGATTACATTCAAGAGCACCCATTCTAAGGAAGCATCAACTTCCTAATTGAGCACCAACTCAGTTTATCTGATGGCACCAACCTATCAGAGAAAATGAAACTACAACTTCAGAATATAAAAGAGATTCAGAATGAATCTTGTTCAGTTTTTTGTTACAAGTCTTGTCTGTAACTGCACCTTCACGCTATGTGCCTTCTCGTTTTATCTGCCTCTATCTCCTTGTGTCTAGATATCTTCTATATTGACACATCTTATTTGCTTTGCCTTTTTACGTTGTCTACATATGCACTTACTCGACAAATTTTGAATTAACACTCTAATTATTATCGCAGCAGCAGTAAAAGACATTTCTAAATGTTGTGGTGACCATTTTTGGTCCCGTGGGCAAAAATCGGTCTCCCTTCCCTTTTCTTCCCATTTCCACGCCCAGACATGAAGGATAATGCAGAAATATGCTTCTGCAACTCATTTTTCCCTCTTGGCATGCAAAAGGCTCAACTTCAAGCATTTGGTACGGAAAGAACAAGCGGGATTGTTAGAAATGATTATGCAGGAATTTGACAAAGCAAATAAACTGCTTCAGAGGTCCTTTTATTGGCAAAATGAACCAAGTTCAAAGGACCAAAGGAGGGCAGAAAACACTTAGAAAGAGGGCCAAAAAGGCAGAGTTTTTTCTTCAGAGAAAACACTGAGGCAAAAGAAATCCAAGGAAATTCAAAGGAGGAATTCCTTCGGACTTTTTGTCCGAAGGTATTCGTCGAAGGTTTTTCCCGAAAGAAAGGGCCAAAGGATCACTTCCAAAAACCCGCAGGGTAGGTGCCCTTGCGGGGGCACCCAGACGACAAGCAAGACCTTTGTAACTTTTCCAAAAGGTAATTTTGGAGACCAAGCAGCCCTTGCGGGGGGGCAGGTGATGAGCAAATGGACCATTGCAAAAGTCCGAAGGGTATCCTTGGACTTGATTTGCCCTTGCGGAAGGCAGTGTGTTCCTTCGGGTAAGTGAACAAGGCAGAAAAGAAACCAAACTTTGAAAGATTATCCTTCGGAAGGAAATCCGTGGCAAAGTGAACAAGGCAAATCCTTCGGACAAAATGCCCGAAGGAATTCCTTCAGACATTTTATCCGAAGAAATTCCCCTGACGGAAACGCCCGACAAAAAGTAACAAGCGGGAAAAAACATAAAGGAAAGATTTCCTTCGGACAAAATGTCCGAAAGATTTAAGAACCAAGGGAGCCCGAAGGACCCCGAAGGGCAAGTGCACTTGCAGGGGACTCTCGGCGATCATAAAGGGACCTTTCTCCAAGCCCCGAAGGGACACCTTCCCTTTGGGAGGGTTAAAAGACAAAGGCCCGGAGAAAAGGAGAAAGCCGAAGAAATTGCCAAAGGGGGGTGATGGGTCCGCAGACGTCAAAATCTAGCATGGCGAACTAGCCGTTGGAGGTTCACACGCCCAGCGACGGGCACGCGAACGTCAAATTTAAGGCAGTGAAATAGCCGTTGATTTTGAAAATGCTCAAGGACAGGCCACAAGTGAACTCAGCGACCCGCCGAGAAGATAGCCCCGATTGCTCACAAAGCCAGAAAAAGACAAAGCCAGGAAGAGACAAAAATAAAAAGGGAAGATGGGAACAGTCTAGGTGGCAAAAGAAGGTGTCGGCGCGAGGAGTTATTCCAGTGTTTGAAACAGTCTCCGCCAAGTGGTCATCAAGGAGCGCAAACAGTGAATGACGCGCCCTGTTTTTTCCTCATTTTGCATTAATGAGCAGACAATCGCATAAGTCTTAAAGAGGGGCGGCCTTGTCATTAAAACAATCGGGCGACCCATGCTTCTGCAGTAGAATTTAATACGTTTTAAGTGCTAAAAGTCAAGACTGGGGACTACACAACATGTTTCTGTCAGGGCACTTTTAAAAGGATGATATCAGCATCAGCGACTTCCTCTTCCCAAGGCTTTCAACGCAACATGGGTCATTTATTTTCTAGAAAGCGCCAAAGTCTTTTCCTAAAGGCTATATATTGTAATCTCTCATTTGAGAAAATGGATCTCTCAGCTTGTAAGGCGGAGCTCTGCCGAAATTTACCTTGAATAAAAAAAAAGTATTTTTGTCTCCATTTGAGCTTGCACTTTTGCATGTCTATGGCTTTGTCTTGTGTTAAGTCATTTTCCTTCATGCTTTCACAGAATGATTCCAGCATGTCTAATGTATTGTGAGTTCTTTTACAGGTTAGCCAGAAGTGTCCACAACAGAGTATAGGCGCATGTGAACAGGCTGTCATAGTGTGTCTTAGAACACCTCTGGTAGGTCTTCCCTATATCTCCAGAGGACCTCTAGCTCACTGATGTAGAAGAATTTCTCATATCAAATGAAGTGTATATCAACTTGTTCTTGGTGGAAAGTGTATGTTCAAGCTAAGTAGATCAACCATTTTTGGTGCATCACTGTTTAGTTTAGGTTTTGTTTTCAGTAATCCTTCTCTTTTCAATCCCCCTTATATATATATATATATTAGCAATAGTACTGGAATAACTCAGAGATGCATCAAAGGGAGCTAGCCCTTATCTAGAGATTCTCCCCTCAGTTTTGCCAGACCCACAGGCAAGAGAGGATTCTCTATTGTGCCGCATGGAAGAGAGAAGCCCAGCCTTCTCTCAAGGGTGCAATCCACAGCGTCAACATTATGTTCATAGCATATATAGATAAATGCATTTTAGGGTTTCTATCTGTAAAGTGTTCACAATTCAATTGCTCTTAACTGGTTCAAGCTTTTGATCTGCATTCAATGTGATTTTTACTTCGTGTCTCGATTCATGCTTCAAACAACAACATTCAAATGTCTTTACTATCTTTGGCATGTGCACTCCTACTGTTCTTAACTGTGCCGCTTCCTTGATCAATTAGATTGATTAATCTCGAACTCCTTGAAGAGATATCAAGTTCATCACCTGTTCCAGTTGTTCTTTTACAGACAATTAGAAGACATTAAATGTGGGCTTTTTATTTCTTTCGTCGTGCCAAGTTCATGTTCTTTTCTTTGTTGGATCTTTCCTTATGACCTCTTGACACTTGTCAAATGCGCATGCACTCGGAGGGTAATCTGGCTTTGCTTCGCACCATTGGATCTAATGCACTGATCAAACATGAGCCATTGATCTTTTAAATCAGCATGAATTTTAATTCTTGCTTTGTCATTAACCATCGAGCTTCTTTTCTTCCCTTTTTGCATCTCGCTGCTTTTTATATCATGGGTTCGCTTCCGCTCCTTTCGATTGTCCTCGATATGCTCGATCTTTACCCTTTGTATTGTGCGTTAAACTTCGGCATGTTGGCGTGATCCTATTTCCTTCAGCATTCTTGTAACACTCCTTGCAACATCGATCTCTAAAGACTTACTCGTCTTTTAACCTTGCTTTAATTCCTTCGAAAGGTTCCTTTATACAAATTGTTGCGGGCCTTTGTGTCTTCGGGATAATTTCCACGGACTTTTTATCCGGGTCCATTTCATGCTAAAGTGTCCTCCAATTTCTCCGAAAGAATTCATCATTGGCTTCTATTCGGAAGTGTCCTTCGAAAATCTTTCAATGGTCCTCATACCCTTCGGATTCTCTACAATCTACCCTTCAGCTTTTCTGCAAGTGTCCACATACCCTTTGCAACGTTCAAAAGATACCCTTTGGACTTTTTGAAAATGTCCACTTGCCCTTCGGAACGTTCAAAAGATACCCTTCGGACTTTTGTTAAGGGACAATTTTTTGAAAAAGACTTGACAATTTTTCCAAAAGAATTGTCCTTGCCATTTTTTCTAAAAGAATTCATCTGAAGGAATTCTTCAAGACTATTTCGGGTTTTCCATTCTTCTTGACTTATCCCAATTGTCTCTTCTAGACCCTTTCGGGTTTTTGACATTACTTGACTTATCAACTTTAGAGAAACAATCCCTCTTCAAAATCCCGATTATTTCGTCTAGACCCTTTCGGGCTTTTACCTTTGCTTACCAACATAAAGAAGTAACGTGCTTGCAAATCCCCGATTACCTCTTCATTGGACCCTTTCGGGTTTTCCACAAAGCTTATCTTATAAACATAGGAGAATTAAAGCTACCCTGATAACCTCCACTTAGACCAACTCGAGATCTTAACATTACTTTACTTATAAAGCATACAGAAGTAAAGTCGTTCCAGAATCCCGACCAAGTAAAGTCACTTCAGAGCCCCAAATAACTCCTCTCGACCACTTCGGGTTTTCGACTTTGCTTTACTTAAAAACATGAAAGAAGTAAAGTCGTTCCATATATCCGACCAGCTTTATTAGACCAGTTCGAAGTTTCGAGACTGCTTTACTTATTTTATAAATAAGAGTACTTTACAAACCCGATTTACTCCACAAGTCAGCTCAACTCAACCTTTGGCATTAATGCATGATCAGATTCATTCTCAATGACATCAACCTTTGACATCAATGACAATTCCATGCTACCTTAGATGGGAATGACAATTCTTCAATCCTCAGACTGCTTTCTGGATCATGATATTCACGCTGTCAACTGTCTCCTTGCTCAAATTGCCAACAGGGGAATTCGATGGTGCACCAAGCACAAACTTACTCTTGAATGCAGTGCTAGATAAAGAAAAACTTTTTCTTCATCTTTGTCTCAACTTTGATTTTGGCATTGTTGTGGTATGCTTGCCATAATGTGTTGGAAGTCAAGAACTCTATCTTTGCATGGATATAAGGTGAGAGTCCACTAATGTACTTCAACAACTTATGTTGTTTCGTTGTGTCCTCATACAAAGGCACAATGGAGTCGTGGAACTTGTTGGTGTTCTCTTCAACTCGATTGTTCCCTACATTGGCACAACTGTCAGAACTTGATATGCTCGTCCTTGTAATGCTTGAGGGGTTAATATTTCTACATAATGCTAATAAACTCAAAAGTTTCAATGGGCTCCTAGTTTTTTTCACACTGCAAAGGTGGTCTTCTCTGAGTCACTGAAGCAGTTGACTGAAAAGTAGTACTCAAGTTGTCGAATTCAACTATTCAATGTTGGGGTGTTGATTTTACTTTTGAACACTAGAATGTCAAGATTGACTTGAACTTTGAAAGGGCTTTGTTGTTGAAACAATGGGATGCATGGGTTGTGCAGAAGTCGCTTGTGGTCCAAACTTCATTATTTGTTCACAAATGTGGCCAAAGAGTTTCTTGTGTTGCTCCTCGAGGGCGTCCCAAATGAGTTTTTGAACATCTAGGGATGCCTCAATGGATATATTTTGGGTGTCAGACATCTTGCTCTTGCTCTGCCATTCTTCTAGATACTCTGAAATAGAACTAAGTAGAGGTCCTTTTTGTTCTTGTGCTCATGTGTATATAAAAGGATATGAAAGCTCTTGCTTTGATACCAATGATTTGAATCACATAGCGCAAGATGGCAGCTCGGAAGACAACTCTGTAACTTGGATGCAAATTGCAGGTTTTGGAACATGCAATGGAAAATTATTACAACAGTAAACCAAAAGCACATTCTAGTGCAAAGTATTGCTACTTCTATTCAATGAGAAAGAATAGGGTAAGTTACATGCATGTACAAGGTTTAGCAACATTGAGAATGAGGATTCCTACAATCAAAGAGGGGGAAGACACTTTTTAACTGATTTTCCAAGGCTGCCAAGGAAGAACACAAATGATAAAATTGAAGTCAGATACTCAGGGCATGCTAACATTCATTCATATGATCTCTGGTGTGTTATATGGTCGATCATCCCCTTAAGGTCGTCTAAATTTCAATATATACATCATTACAAGAAGACAATTACAAAAGGAAACATTTACAAAACAATTCATCTTTTTCCCAAGTGACGACTCACCTATAGGTGTGGCTGATAGACTTCCAGTGTCGCGGCACACTGACAGATTCTACTACATGTGAACCTAGGAAGAGCCACTTGGCATGCCACGAAGGAATGAGTGGTTGCCACATGGCTGCAAACGGTCTTGCGTGTCACTAGAGAGTTGTGTGGTATGCCACAAGGTGCAGCGCGGGTGCACAAGGACACCGTAAAATTGTGTGGGTGGCACGAGATGTCACAAGTCCTTAGAGGAGTGTGCAGACCCGTGCAACTACACACATATAAAGAATGCACTAATATTTTAATGTGTTATTACATAAGCTTAGGTGTTTCATTAAATGTCGCACACAAGTGATGAATGTCTAACTTAGGATATATTCATGCAAAGACAATGAATTTTCATAAATATATGCAGCCCAATTATGACTTCAGCACAAAGCAATCAAATTAAATTAATCAATAGGATAATGTCTAATGTTGTTGCACGTGCAGCCATAATATATAGAATTATAAAGTGCAATGCAAACTACAAAAAATACTGCTCTCTACAATACATTTTTTGCCTCGAATTGAGCCAATCTGTATGTGGTGGCTGATAATCCACTCTCACATGGAAGAGTGATTGGGTTGAAAGTCAACGAAGGTAAAAAATGGTTACAATCTGCTATGTAATTGTGCACTACAGCAAATTGGAACCTCCTCTTGATAATTGACTAAACTTGTCAAATCAAATGATTTGTGATCAATGAATGAAAGACTATGCTCAAAATTATAGCTATGATTACTACCAATAAGAAATTACAATGTTATCAAAGGTTCATTCTTTATTCAAATTGAAATGTGAGAAACAAAGAGAAGAAAAAACAATATCTATGAGATTAGATGTGATTTCCTGAAATGTCCCTAAATAGGACGATTTGCTGACTATTAGAATTATTTGAAAACCCTACTTCAAAATGAAAAATTCTAATTTTTATAGCAGCAAACCCTAGCTGGCAAAACACCTTCAAATATAGTTTAAATTTAGCTTCAAAAATATATCAAACCCTAAGCAATCATTAGCGTATCCACACAAGAAGTTATGGCCCCTTAAAGTGGAATTATTTCTCAAAACCCTAGGCGCCCTTGACTGAAATACTAAACTGAAAATTATAGTCAAATATATCAAACCCTAAGCAATCATTAGCTTATTCACACAAAAAGTTATGGTCCCTTAAAGTGGAATTATTTCTCAAAACCCTAGGTGCCCTTGATTGAAATACTAAACTGAAAATTATAGTTGATTGATCATGCAACAAATCTCATGAAACCCATAATAATTTGCACAATATTACTGAAATGAAAGGCAGAATTTTTAGAGAATTTCCTGAATGTATTTGTGGTTAAAAGGCCCAAAAAGCCAATCACCCAAGCTAGAATATTATAGGAAATTTACATAATTTAATCCAAAACAAATTGACATCCAAATGAGATCAAGACCTCCTCCAAAACAAGTCGCCAGTATGCAGAAAAATAAAATAAATTCCAGAATTGTCCTTAGGGCACAAAAAACCCCAAAAACATGAGAATTTACCCACCAAACAAGTCGCCACTCCCCAAAAGCAAGTCGTCCACTTGCAAATAGCAAAATTGGTGTTTAAAACACCCTTGAAGTAATTAATAACTCCAATGGCAACCTCTGAATGAAGCTACCTCGATGAAAAAAGAGGGTTTGCGTCCTCTAACTCTTTTGCTTGAAGAGTTTCGTCTTCAAAGCAAATGGCTTAGCATTTTCGTACTAATAAACCAAGATTGAATATCAAAACATAACGTAAGCTCTGTAAATGATTCATCTTTTACCTTTATGGCCTTCCAAGTGTGGCGCCCAAAGAGGGAGGGAGGGTAACTAAAATAATTTAAAAGACCTTTTTTTATGATCTTTTCTTAAAATCACTCAAGTATTCATGACCCTTAAAAGTCCCCTCTTTAAGTGAAATAAGAAACATAAAGTAACTTTCAAGAAGGTACTCTTTTACAAGTATTCAATCAAAACATTCAATACTCTTTTCTCTTCATACTTGTCCCTTATCCCTCGGGAATAATTTAAGGCTAAAGGTCATCCATGATATCAAAAGAGGGACATGACAATCCTCATTGTCTAAAATTGCTTGTCCTCAAGCAATAGAAGTAACCAAATTGCTATCTCCACCAATGGTTTTGTGCAAACTCGAACCTAGGCCCTTCCCAATGGAAAGACCCCTCTTGATGAAGCTTTCTACAACTGTAGATGAAGTTCCCTTGTTGCTTAAGCAAGCTAAAAATGAAAAAACAGCAGCTCCTCATCTTTTCACTTCTTATCATTGAGCCCAAATATTTCGAAAATGCCCATAAAATGTTGAAAACAAGAAAATCTTCAATTGACATCACAAAGATTGTTGGAAAATTATATTCTAGCAAGGTTGTCTTCAAGTATTAGGGCCTTGATTGCCCTTGTATCAACACCTGCACAAGAAACAAACACATTGGTCCCAAAAATTATCTTCCCTTTTACCTTTGTATTTTTGGCAGTGCCTTCTTTATGGGACATGGCTGCAAACTCCTCATTGCTAGGCATGGTACAGCCCCTAGCATCCTCCTTATCAACCCTCAAAATGATTTTTCTTTTTAACATCTTGCTGTCCCAAGTGCATTCTACCTTATGCAACTCATAACAGCTGCATATACCCTTGATTCCACCCCTCAAACTCTCAATTTTGAACCTCCCAAGTGATGGAAACTCATATGTGGAAGTGGTAACTCCACCCTTGGCCCATATATTCACTTGCCTTATTGTCTTGGAGCGAACCAACTCCTCCATAAGCCTAAACCATTTGTTATGTGGGTCGATTTGACCTCCAACAGCTTTGCATATCTTAAATTGAGCCAACCAATCCATCACCCATTTGGCTTTCAACAAACCCTTCATGTCTTTGCCACATAAAAAAAACATTATGGACCCAAGCAAGCAAAAGAAATCAGAACTGGAAAATGTTAAAGCGCTGCCCCTTATATACCTTTTGATGATCCTGGGAGTACTTGTTGAATCCCACAAACATTGAGGTTGCATACTTTGGGAAAGTGGTGTATCAATTGGATCTTTGTCACCAAGGAAAGACCCAAACTTCCTTGCAATTTCAGATTTTATAGGGTGTTGTATATCACTCTTTTTCACCTTTGTTCCATTGACATATATTTAGCTGAAGTTGTTTGTTTGTCCCTTCACTAAGACCAACACCAAGTGTCCTCTTGATTTTAGACCTTGGGGTGCCTTTATCCAGCTGTGTTAACACCGTATTCACCACATTTTCAAAATATATACTTGGCTGAATTGTCATAAAAAAATCAGAATTTTCTGAGTGCATTTGCAACCTCTTTCCAATGCAAATTTCAGAATTTCTTATCCTCTTCACATACGGAATTCCAATCTTTTTCAACACTAAATTCAAGCATATATTTTCAGAATTGGTTGGGCTTAGAGAAAAAGAGATTAAATAATTTTCTCCATATCTTAGTAGCAAACTAACAAGGTCTCATTTCAACAAACCCTTGATCATTATAACATGCCTTAGAAACCAGCTCATGCAAAGACAAATTTGATAGTTTTTTACATACCTTAAAGGCTGCCCTATGACCCATTCATTGATTTCTTTGTAAGGGTAACTTTCTTCCATCTTTGCTCCACTCAACAAACCATGTGACCAATTTTATCTATGAGAGTTGGCTGCTCCAATCTAGGAAAAACAACTTGCCTTGTTGCCCCTATCAGATTTCCTTCAAGCAACATTTTAAATCAAGGAAACATCATCAAAATTCCCAAATTAGAGTTGTCCAAGGAAAACACTAGTATTGCAACATGTGAAATAGAGAGTATCATCATATCATGGTTGTAGCAATGCATCATCTCATGCAAAATTATGATATTGGTGGCTGGAACCAACCGTACAGTGGCTAAAGATGTTTCAACAATATCAACCATTGAAAGATTATCTCAGTGTATGACTGAATTTACTTGTAGAGCTGCATACAAGTTGTTAGGCTGCTTGAAAATGATGATGGCAGCAGCCTTCCTACTTGCAATATAGAGGGTCTTTTGAAGCAATACATTCCCCTTGAGCTTCTCTTCACACCATGTGATTGAAAATCCCTTAAAAGTAACTTCAAACTGAAAATTTATCACCTTAATGACTGCAATTACTTGCATGGCAACAAACTTACAATTTGGTTCCAATGAGTGACTTATGAATTGTGTGTATTGGCCCTTTACAAATTTGTTAGAATTCACTACACTCCATATATGATCCCTTAAGAATTTTCTTTGGATGTATAGGATGAAGAACTTATCATCCATATTGAAATTAAGGCCTCTAACATCTACCTTGGCATGTTGCCCATGATGACCATAATTTAATGATAAAAACAAATTTAGAAGACCTATATATCTTAGCTTGTGATTAGCATGCTTGTCTCCCTTTGCCAACACAACCTCTTCATCCCTATAACTCACATTTCTTCTTTCATGAGTATGCTTATCAACTGAACCAAAACCAATGTGAAAGGAGAATGTTGCAGTCCCATCTAGCACACCTTGGAACTGGACTAAATGATAGTCATTTCTAAATACCAAAACATGTGCATGTTGTCCAAGATGACAAAAATACAATGATGACATAAATAGAAGCCATAAATATGAATTGTTTGCATACCTTTGGCTACTATCATAATGCCCATCTTCCTTTGTTGAATGGACATGAGTTGAGATGTCTTCCACAACCCCAACCTTGTGAATACTATGGTTTTCAAATAAGAAGTTTATTTTTGTATGCCACCCTTCCAATGTCAACTTATGCATGCCTATATTCCTACATACCTCAAACAATTCTGATTTTTTCTTTATTCCCATGGAATCAGCCATAAAGAATTTAAAATTAGAATTGAAAGTTTTGTAAAACTCTAAAAATTATTAGGATCCCATACATATTGGTGCCAATTATTGTGGACTTGAATCAAGGAGTCTACATGCCTTATATCCTCAAGATTTCCAATATTTTCTTTGATTACATGACTCTTTGTAGGGTTGTTCTGAAAATCGGTCAA
Source organism: Torreya grandis (assembly GCA_037957365.1). NCBI lineage: Eukaryota > Viridiplantae > Streptophyta > Pinopsida > Cupressales > Taxaceae > Torreya > Torreya grandis. Next base: position 1,755,064 of record JARHVA010000495.1, read on the forward strand.
TGGATATTCGAATGTTGGTGCAAGTTCTTCAAACTTGAACCCTTGGTATACAACAAGTGATGCCCTTTTTGCTTCAATTTCATCCTTCTTTGGCTCAAGTTTCTTTTTTTCATCTTTTGTGACTTCACTGTCATGCATACAATCATTAGAAGATAAATAGCCATCTTCTACAAATAAAAGATCTTTACCTTGTTCTTTTGATGGCTCATGAAGTTGTTGAACTTCTTGCTGCTCCAAAATCTCTGTATTGTGAAACAAATAAATTTCACTTGGCTGCCCCAAATTTTTTAATTTTCAAAGCTCATCATTCACATGTAGTTCAATCTTCTCTTCTTCTAAAAGAGACCTTTGGGGTCTAGGGCTTAACCCCATAGACTTTGCCACATCCTTGGGACTTAGTGCTTTTAGTTCCCTTTGATAATTCTTCATAGCTTATAACAATTCATCCATGGTTTCATCCATTGTCTTCTTCTTCATCCCAACCTTTTAAATGGGATCTTTGTATTCCTCTTTTGACAAAAACATAGGTTGTCAATCCATTGAAGTCACTCACACCCCATAGCTGGCCAAAAAATTGGCTCTGATACCATTGAAATGTCCCTAAATAAGATGATTTGTTGAATATTAGAATTATTTGAAAACTCTATTTCAAAATGAAACATTTTGATTTTTATAGCAACAAATCCTTCCTACCAAAACACCTTCAAATATAGTTTAAAATTAGCTTCAAAAATATATCAAAGCCTAAGAAATTATTAGTTGATCCACACAAGAAGTTATGGCCCCTTAAAGTGGAATTATTTCTCAAAACCCTAGGCACCCTTGACTAAAATACTAAACTAAAAATTGCAGTTGATTGATCATGCAACAAATCTCATGAAACCCTCAATAATTTGCACAATATTATTGAAATGAAAGGCAAAATTTTTCGAGAATTTTCTGAATGTATTTATAGTTAAAAGGCCCAAAAAGCCAATTGCCCAAGCTGGAATATTATAGGAAATTTACAGAAGTTAATCCAAGACAAATTGACCTTCAAATGAGGTCCAAACCTCCAAAGCAAGTCGCCACTATGTAGAAAAATAAAATAAATTCTAGAATTGTCCTTAGAGCACAAAAACCCCCAAAAACATGAAAATTCAGAGAATTTTCTTAATATATTTGTGGCTAAAAAACCCAAAAAACCAATTGCCCAAGCTGGAAGATTATATGAAATTTTACAAAATTTAATCCAAGACAAATTGACCTTCAAACAAGGTCCAAACCTCCTCCAAAGCAAGTTGCCACTATGCAAAAAAATAAAATAAATTCCAGAATTGTCCTTAGGGCACAAAAAACCCCCAAAACATGAGAATTCACCCATCAAACAAGTCGCTACTCCCCAAAAGCAAGTTGCCCACTTGCAAATAGCAAATTTGGTGTTTAAAACACCCTTGAAAGAATTGATGACTCCAATGGCAACCTATGAATGAAGCTACCTCGATGAAGAAAGAGGTTTGTGTCCTCTAACTCTTTTGCTTGAAGGGTTTCGTCTTCAAAGCAAATGGCTTAGCATTTTTGTGCTAATAGACCAAGATTATATATCAAAACATAACATAACTTTCCAAATGATTCCTCTTTTACCTTTATAGCCCTCTAAGTGTAGCGTCCAAAAGAGAAATGAAGGATAACTTAAATAATTTAAAGACATTTTCTTATGATTTTTTCTTAAAATTAATTAAGCCTTCATAACCCTAAAAGGTCTTCTCTTTAAGTGAAACAAGAAACATAAAGTAAATTTCAAAAAGGTACTCTTTTACAAATATTCAATCAAAACACTCAATACTCTTGTCCCTTCATGCTTGTCCCTTAGCCCCCGGCAATAAGTTAAGGGTAAGAGTCTTCCATGATGTCCCTATCAAAAGAGGGACATGATATTTCCCCTTCTAGATGCGTGTAATGCTTGTAGAGAGGTTTCATCAGTACGTGTCTGCCATGGGTGCTCTTTGAATCCCAAACATGTTTGTGGAATGCAAAGGAAGAGAGCAAAGGGTGAATAATGAGAAAAAAGAAGGCTAAGAAGTAACAATCAAAAAGATCAATGTTCTATGCACCTACGACACCATTTGCATGGCAACCTATGCACAAACAAAAGTTTCAAAGGCCAAGAGAAAAGCATAAAAAAGATGTTAGTAGAGTGATGAATTGACATAATGGCCAAAAAGTCCCCAAAAAGGTATAAATAGCCCATAAAAATCAGTTGTAACTATATTCACTCAATATTGACACAATGCAAAATTTTAATCCAGTGATGGTCGTACATCTCCAAACCTTAAAACCCACATCGTCTCTCCCTTCCAACCATCTTTTATCACTTGTCATTCCCCTCCATTTTGTTTCTTTATTATTATGGTTTCCCAACATATGCATGTTTTGTCTTTTCTTTTTAATCATTTTGGTTTTGCTTAGGCATGTGGCCAAACCGTCAATATGCATTAATTGATGGTTTTGTCCCGCTTGTTTGTACAGGTAAACCTTGTTTGTATAGAGAAACCAAGGGTCATGTCCTCTTGCCTATGTCCCCAAATCCTTTCAGTTGTGGCCAACTATCTTTATTTGCCCTTTTAACTTATTTTTATCTCCTTGCTTGCCTCTATGTAATGTCCCCAATTTGGGACCAAAGACCACAATAGGGGTTTTCCACAAAACCCAAACAAATCTGAAAATAATACTAAATTCTGAAACTAAAATCAGCAATCCACTTAATTCACAAATGTAGTAAAGAAAATATCTCTTTTGTTGTCCATTCCAATACAGTTAATTTGAACTTGCAGCCAATTGGTGTATGCTTCAAACACCCTGAAACACCTTGCAAATACGTCCAAATAAAATCGCCACACTTGGAAAAATATAGGAAATAAAATCAGAATGCTGAAAATCTCAACTTGCCCTTCAACAAGCTTCCAAGTCTCCCAAAACAAGTTGTCAATGTTGAAAAATTAATGCAATATATTTCAAAGTATAAATCAGAAAATATATGATTGTTCATTTTAAGGTTAGAGCCCAGAAACACTCCAAAAACCCTTTTTAGGTGAAATGCTCCACTTAGGAAAAATAATATGAATAATTCAAAATTATTCACTTTGCAATCAGCCCTCAAATGACCCAAATTCATCATGCAAAGTTGATAAAAAAATCAGAATAATATAACAATAATTTTCTGAATTATTATTATAACCTAGGGCATCAAATTGACCACTCAATGGCCTCAAAATGCTACCAAGATGATTCATCCATCCATAGAAAATTCGTATAAAATACCTCAAATCCTAGAAGAGGGTTTCTTCAATGCAAGACCCTCCAAAAGATTCCCCAATATCTCCAAGTAATTCATCCAAGATAAAAACCTGCAAATCAGCTTCTCAAGGTAATTTGCCAACCTTCTCAAACAATTCGCCCACTTCCCAAAGACATGCAATTTCGTTGCTCTTTCCAAACAATTCGCTGTCCACTACAATTATTATTTCTTACAAACATGTTGAAACTTCAAAAATTCATAACTCCCTTAATACTTGGAATTATGATGCAAATAAGAGCTTAAATTGACCACAAAATTAGTGACCATCAAATAAAAATAATTTCAGAATTTTCCTTCCATGAGAAGGTTACCAAAACTTGCTCTAAAATTCTGAAAACCTTGGTTCCTAGAATTTTCCTCTTCAAACACTAGGTTCACTCAAATTTTTAAAAGTAGTGTTCCAAAACACCGTTTAGAGAATCAACACATCATAGTCCTTGAAGGGTAACATTTCTCAATAAACTATGTCCAAATTAACCAAGCTTGACATACTTGATCAATGCACATCAATATCATCCATTTCATGCATATCAAATGATAGCTTACCTTCTTTTTATATCCTCTTTTCTTTTAGATAACCCTCCCTTCCAAAACTTTAAAAGGCCATCCCTTATTATTTTACTTTAGGCCACTTGCCTCAATAAATTTGTAATTAAAATTACTTTTTGGCCAATTAAATAATTATTTTATATTAGGTCCTTGCTTCAATAATTAATTAAATTAATCTAATAATTGAAATGATAAAAATCACTTTTTAAGCAATTTATTAATTATAAAACCCCTTAGAATAATTATTAAAATTATTTTAATTTTCCAAATGGTTAAAACCACTTTTACGGTAATTCGAATAATTATCCAAGATAGTTCTATTTTGATAATTAATTAAATTGCCTTATATTTTCGAATGATTAAAGTCACTATTCGAACAATTTTATTAATTACTAAAAGTATATGGAAAGAGGACATTACACTTTAGGCCAGAAGATCATATATTGCAGCGCAGTTCTCTACATTATACTGATTCACAACCTTAGTTCAACTACCTTTTGTCTTTTCTTTATTGCAATCATGAATGTGGAGTTCCTTCTCTTGATTTGTGGATTTCCATTGAGAGTGTGTGATTGATCATAGTAGGATATTACACATTGAGGACGCTCTACTTCTTCCCTCTACTGTAGTTTGTCATACAATGAGTGGTAGGTCAAGAGATATAGTTTAGTTTATAGCATAAATTAGATTAGATCTCAATGTAATTTGATTATTGTTAGTAATTTACTTACTATTAGTAGCTAAGTCATTCATAGTATGCTATCCCAAGTGTGGTGGTTGTCTCTACAATCAGGTTATCCGAGGTTCGGATAGAGCCCTTTCATCTCTCTTATCTTACACTCCCTTACAATCCTCATATTGGGTCATTCCATCTTTGTTCAAGTGTTGTTTCAGTCATACTAGTGTAGTAAAAACTTGTGGGGTGTGCAAGCCTTTTGTGTTTAGTTCATTCCTAGCTGTTTTAGAAACATTTATGCCATGTTTGTTTGTTGTTATGTGTCGCAGACATGTAGTTTCTGTCACCTTACAACTTGTTTTTCGATCTGTTGCAAGTATACAATCAGTTCATTGTTTACTGTTAGTTGTTCTATTGTGTTAGCCAAACAAAACATCTCAATTACTTTTTGTTTTCTATTTCTTAGTCACTTTCAACCCCTTGTTTGTTTGTTCTTGTGAAGTGCTGAGCTGTGGTAAATATTTGTCATTTCAGCTTATGCTTTATATATCAAAAACATAAGAGTAATTGCATCTTTGCTCACATTATCTATGCTAAAAGTTATTGTTAGTGAAGCTAAAAAGTTGTATGCAAATAGTGTAAAAGTTGGCTTTTGTTACTTGTCTTTGTTTGCTTGCAAATAGATTAGTTTATTTTATTACTTTACATCGCTTGTTAGATTAGAAATTATAAAGATCCATAAAGCTCTTCTTAGTTGTTGCTTTCCGTTCTTGTTGTCCATTCTTTCATCTCTCTTAAGTTGTTTGTTAGTCTCATGTTCCCTAATTCCTTCAAGTCATTTGATGACGCCTTCGAGGCAAGTTCAGCCCAACGTGCTAGAATCTATCATTTAATGATGCTTTTGAGGCAAGTTCAGGCCCAACGTACTAGAATCTTTCCTAGAGTTTTTATCCGCGATCCTTTGATATTGATTCAAAGTAGCATTGACCAAGAGTTTTGCCAATTAATCTTTGTAACCACTGACTGTCACTATCAGATTGTTGTCCCAAACACTTGAAAGCTGCGGACAACGGTTGGGTCCAACGAACTCAGGCTTAGAGGCAATAGCTGAAGAGATTTACTCAACCACCTAATCAACCCCAGTTTCCCAACCCTTCATTTGTTTTCCCCCTTTGCTTCGGCTATCTCGCCCTGTCCCCACGAAGTCAAGTGCTTGAGGAGAATGTGTCGTTTGTCTTGCGTATAGTAACCGGCCCACAAATAGTTGTCAACGAACACAAAAAACCCCACAAACTGTTCACACAACTCAAACCCCATTCTAGAGGATTTTGACAAACCGCCTATTGGCTAGAGACCAACCGTCACTATCACATGGGAAGCTTGTCAAACCACCATTGGAAATTAGTAAAACTTGACATCTAGGAAAGATGTCAAACCGCCACTAGGTCATGATAGACTTTTCAGAGTGTTTTACATCATGACAAGTTTTTTCCAGGGTGTTTCGGGTTGTGACAAGACTTTTCGAGGTGCTTTGGGTTGTATTGGGGCTTCTAGGAGCATTCAGAGTTGTATTGAGGCAAATTAAAAGTCGATTTCTATGTTTTAAGGTTTGATGAGTGGATTGACGAGGTGTTTAGAGGCCTTAGATGAATGGAAACACAGTTTGGTGAGATGGGCTTAAAATTTGACAAAAAATGACAAAACCAACAAGTGGAGAAACATTGTCAAAATAAAGTAAAATCAATGAGGAAAGGATACGACACATAGACAATGGCAAAACACATCATCTTGTGATATTTCGGGCAAAACAAATAAGTTTTAAGCCAAAAATGAAATAAAGTGCATAAAAGCAACAAAAAGTAACAAGTGTCAAAAATAGATTAAAAGTGACCCGAATCAAAGGGGAAAGTGTACAAACGTGAAGCAATGGTCAAAACACACCATCTTGCAAGTTTTCAAGGAAAATCATCACACTTGGAGTCGTGAACAAAAAATAGCGACAATTAGGAAAAATGGCAACCACCAATGCAAAATGGCCTAAATTCTCTTCTATTCAAAATTGTAGATTATAATATTGCTTTAGGGTGAAGGTATTCCAAGATTACCAAAATATTATCTAAAACTTTTGCAATAGTTTGGCTTCTACATCTGCAATTGTTGTAGGTAAATTTACTAGTTGTTAGCCCCATATCCCAAAGAGCTAAGTTAGCAATAGTTGTCAAAATCTAGCATAGATGGCTTAATTATTTCTAATCACCCCATCTGATTTTTCAATTGGCTTCAAAATAGCATTAAATTCATTCAGTCAACCATTTATTAGAGGGATGGTTAAGTTTGAAATTTTTAAGGGTTATCCCAACTTTCTCTTTTCTTGTCCACTACCATGTAAACATCGACATTGCTGGAGGACCGAATTAGGGAGCTACAAACCCTTTTAGGATCCCATAGAATTGCAATACTGACTACTACTCTAGAATAACCTTCTACTTCTACCTCGCATCCTCACCACATCTTCCTAGCAAATTTGGTTTCATGTAATAGGAGGATATCATGGCCATTTTCTTAAATCTTCCTTTTAAGCACTCTTTGCTTGATAGGGGCATTTAAGCCCATAATATTCCAAGACATTAACTTCGTTTTTGTTAAAAGTAATTTTTGTGATTTCTTGTTGGTTGCCTTGGCCTCTATGGATCACATCTCAGTTTTGAGTTTTTTTCAAAATTTATGACGACCTCATCTTTTGGAGCTTACATCCACTTGAGTTTCTCCCAACACCAAGGGTTTTGGCTTCTCTTTTTCTTTGGCCTTACAAGACTCTACCAAATGAAAACAAAGCTTTGTAGATTTATTATTTTCATAATCTTTCGGCTCACAAGCATTCACCAAAATTTAGTTTTCCAAAAATGCAAGGTCAGACTACCCCTCTAAGTCGAGAACCAATCTAGAGCAATTCTTAAAATAGTTCTAATATTTCATCCTACTCCAAGGGCAAGAGCGTCTCTTCAATAGGTTCCACTAAGCCTAATCCTACCAAGTGATTTGGGACTTGCATTGAATAAGCACCCTCGAGAAAAGGATCCAAGGAGGAAGGCCTTTCAAACAAGCCTAAGGTCCTATACGCTCTACCCCATATATATCACATTTGGCCTTTGAGAAGGGGGAATAAAATCTTAAGAAATCACCCAATTTTCTCTACTACTAAGGTGCCCTAGCACACTAGCTCCTAGTGACAAGGATCGACCCTTGCTTAGCATCATGGATCTACTCCTCGACATCATGGATATGCTCCTTCATGACAGCTTCCCAGACCCTGGGTACAAGCACACATGACGTGTTTCTTTGTTGCCTCAAGAGTTTCTTTGGCCTTGGATGTTAAGAGGGATTCTAGTGGAAGTTTTTTGCTTCCTCCTAGGATTACCTAACCTGGCCCCCTCAGTGCTAGACACTCCCCAATGAGCATTATCAAATCCTACATTGGCCCTTTCATACTGATAGACAATGACACATATCATTCCTCTATCCTGGGCATGCTCAAAGACGATTGATGGGACTACCATACAATCTTTCTAGCTTTCATCAACCCATGTGCTTTGGGCTCTCCCCCACATGGCTATTTGTATTGTTAACCTGACCACATAGGTTGGGGCTTTACTACTTCAGGTTTTCCCTTGTTTATTTTCAATTCTTTGGTTGTTCTATTATTTAGTTAGTCGTTGATCCTAGGGTTCTTTTACCCTAGTACTTTCTATTGTAATTGGATGCTTTCTCGAGTTCCATTGACCTACTTTTAGCCATTTATGGACATTATCATAATTTATTTATTTCTAGTGATTCCCATGCCAAGTTCAGACACCAAGTCCTTTGGCTTCCATAAATGTTTCTTTCTATACATTTTTTAGGCTTTTAGATATCCTCAATATCCACTAAATATGTTTTGGGTTGGCTCAAGTGACTTTCTTTTACAATCACGTTCTAAATGCCCTTGTTTGTGATATACCCTACATTTAAAAGGGAGGTTTTTGAAGTCCAACTTTTGCAACTATTTCTCCCAATGGTACAAGCATGACTACTTTTAGAGGGTTTTTTTTACAAATCCATTGTCACAAATCATAACATAAGAAGCTAGGGTTTTCTACAACGTATCTTTTACAATTAAAAAAAACCCCCAAGTAATTTCCCAATTTTTGCGAGAACATACAAGCTCCAAAAATTCATCAAAAGGCCAAACAACCTAACCCACACTAGAACTTTGGATAACAACTTTAAATATGGGTCAAGCCTTGATGTCTAATGCCAAATAAACAAACCAAAGTTGGAGTAAAGTCGTGGCCCTCATATAAAAATTGACTAGAACTATTCTAATGGGGGGAAAATGAAATAAAACCCCTTGCAAAAGAAAATTTCAATCGACCCCGAAGTTTTCCATTTTGATATACTCTATTTCTACAAATTGTCCATTGAAGACCAGCCTCTGATGAATTTGTAAATCAGAACTATGCATCAATCATGCATTCGTCCAAGGGGAGCTCCAAATCTTCCTTTGCAAATGACAAAGTACTTGACCTGATAGTTTGAGTGAAATCGATTTAGGAGCATTGTTGGGACCCACACAACAGCATCCATGTAGGAGCTTGGGGTGAAGGTTTAACATAGAGGTAGCTGACGTGCACATTTTGTGTATTTTATATGGAAATGTTTTATATGAGTTTTTCTATAAACATTTTAATTTATATTATTTTTAATATTATTGTTTTATTAAACAAAAATTATTTATTGTATATTATACATAATAAGTACTTTGTTTTGTATAATCTATCGAAGATGTAATAAAGTGTTAATATATACTAATGCTTTATATATATACAATGTAAACCATGGATAACAGCAATAGAGCTTCATATGTAGGAGAAATGAGAATAACATCTACATGGAGCATGGGCATTGACATGTCTCAAAATAGAATGACATCGGTGATAAGTCTTCGCCAAAGAAATAGTTGGACTTGTATGTATGTACAATAAATGCATTTAGATAAGAGTAAGTAGCTATATGTTGCACATATTGACTTGTTCAAGTATGACAACCAATGTGGAAGCTCATACTTCAATGATCACATCCCGATGGGTGGATAGACATCTTAAACAAGGACACATGATTTATGTGTTCAACTCTTTTGGTAAGGACCTGAATTGACATTCATGCTTGTGAATATCACTAGTTGCTTTGCCATCCTACAAGACTTGAACAAGATGGTTCCAATTCATGGAATAAATTAACATTAATATTGGATGCTACCAAGTAGGATGTGGAAGCTCATACTTCAATGACTACATCCCAATGGATGGATAGACATCTTAAACAAGGACACATGATTTATGTGTTCAACTCTTTTGGTAAGGACCTGAATTGACATTCATGCTTGTGAATATCACTAGTTGCTTTGCCATCCTACAAGACTTGAACAAGATGGTTCCAATTCATGGAATAAATTAACATTAATATTGGATGCTATCAAGTAGGATGTGGAAGCTCATACTTCAATGACTACATCCCGATGGATGGATAGACATCTTAAACAAGGACACGTGATTTATGTGTTGAACTCTTTTGGTAAGGACCTGAATTGACACTCATACTTGTGAATATCACTAGTTGCTTTGCCACCCTACAAGACTTGAACAAGATGGTTCCAATTCATGGAATAAATTAACATTAATATTGGATGCTACCAAGTAGAATGTGGAAGCTCATACTTCAATGACTACATCCCAATGGATGGATAGACATATTAAACAAGGACAAATGATTTATGAGTTCAACTCTTTTGGTAAGGACCTGAATTGACACTCGTGCTTGTGAATATCACTAGTTGCTTTGCCACCCCACAAGACTTGAACAAGATGGTTCCAATTCATGGAATAAATTAACTCTGATATCAGATGATACCAAGTAGAATTTGGAAGCTCGTACTTCAATGACTACATCGCAATGGATGGATAGACATCTTAAACAAGGACACATGATCTATGTGTTACTCTCTTTTGGTAAGGACCTGAATTGACACTCATGCTTGTGAATATCACTAGTTGCTTTGCCACCCCACAAGACTTGAACAAGATGGTTACAATTCATGGAATAAATTAACATTAATATTGGATGCTACCAAGTAGAGATATTTCACATTTGGAGAAAGCTCATTTAGCATATACCAATGTAACACTCCAATTCCATTAAGTGATCAACTTCTTTGATCACAATTGGTTAATTATGGGTCAAATCTATTTTAAATATGGGTTTCTTTTGTTGAAATTTGGTGTTCAACAAAATAATATGTTAAGGTGACTCATACCTGGGGAACAAATGTCATCTAGAAATCAATTTATTTGATCACAATTAGTGATTTATAGGGTCAAATCTATTTTAAATATGGTTTACTTTTGTTAAAATTTGGTTATTAACAAAAGAATATGTTAAGGGTGACTCATAAGAGGAAAATATATCTTAGGGAAAGAAGTATTTTGAGTCCTTTTTTATGTTAGTTATAAATTTAGACTTGAACAAGATGGTTCCCATTCATGGAATAAATTAACTCTAATATCAGATGCTACCAAGTAGAGATATTTCACATTTGGCATACACCAATGTAACACTGCAATTCCATTTAGAAATTAACTTATTTGATGACAATTAGTTAGTTATGGGGTCAATTCTATTTTATATATGGGCGTCTTGTTGAAATTTGGTGTTCAACAAGAGAAAATGTTAAGGGTGACTCATACTTGGGGGATAAATGCCATCTAAAAATCAACTTCTTTGATCACAATTAGTTAGTTATGGGGCCAAATCTATTTTAAATATGGTCTTCTTTTGTTGAAAGTTGGTGTTCAACAAAAGAATATATTAAGGCTGACTCATAAGGGGGAAATATGTCTTAGGTAAATAAGTATTCTTAGACCTTTTTTTTTTTTCAATTATAAACATGTGACAAGTATTATTTTGTGTCAAATATAAATGCCAAATGTATGTTGAAATTGCTACGTAGTCATGGTCAGGGCAAAGAAACTCCAATTGAAGCCAAATCGTTTGTGTTTCACGTTTGTTTGCAAGACAGATTAGTTACTTTAATTTTCCTAGCATGTCTAGTTAATGTAAACAAGTGCAAGTTGTTTTTTAACAATGCATGCATGCTTACAATGGCATTTTCAAACTTTATACAAACAAGGTGATTTTCTCCCTATGCAACTATTTTGAGTTGTTGCCTTAAACATGTAGGATTTACTAACTATTGTTATTTTTCAATTTCCTTTGTACTGACTAATGATCTTAAGCTCAATCCATCAAACAAATCCTTATTTTTTATATAATGAACAACCACACATTGCATAGATGGAAAAATACACTTCTATTTTTTTGTGCAAGAAACAACCAAAAAAATAAAGGAACAAAGTCTTGAGCAAGCAAACATCAACAGAAAAAACACTTTTTTAAGTAGATAAAACCTATATAGGGAGAAAAACTGCACCAGCAAAATTGTGAGCCTTTTTATTCCTTCTTGGACACATTATTACAAAGATATGCATTAAATTTGGAATAATCCAAATTGTGACTTCATATTACAAAAGACTACAATAGCTTCCTCCATTTCAGATTGCATTCCCATATCCTCAAAAATGCTCCCCATGGATCTTTTTAAGGTTACTTCTCATTAATTTATTTGAAAGGCCAATCAAAATTTTGTCAATGAATTTTCCTCATTGTCTTCCCTCCGATTTGGTAGAAGGGATGTACCAAGTGGTGCTTCAACTTACTTTGACCCAATGATGAACTAAGTCAGTTTCACCATGATTTGACTTGTTTTCACTTGTTTTTCCTCATGGGACACGTAAACACTAAAAATTAACCAATAAATGCTTGACAATGCTTGTTCTTGACACCTTTACCTTGCTTAGTCAATTCATCATTCCGCTAACCCGTAATCTCTAAGAAAGCCTTCAAAGTTTTGCAATTACTGAGAACATCTTCCAGACTTACCTATTTTATCCATATCCCTACTCAACATATACTTTACTATTACTCTTATTTCAAAAGTGTGTGTTCCTTTGGGACAAGTGCGCACTAGACAAACAGGGGCGCATTGCGCACTTGTCCAATAGTGTAGACTTGTCCCCCACACTCTAATGGTCATCCATTTGAGACAATACGCTTTCTAATGGCTTTCCCACACATTTCAATAGGCCAGTTATTGGAAACATTGAAAAGATTTCTCTTTAAAAACACATCAAGGGTCACATTTGGAAGGACCTAGCTCTCATTGACAAGGCATCTCTCTTTATGATTTCAAAAGCATCTATTTTATAAGTAAAAACTTTTATTGCAATTTTGTTGTAATTTTACAATCCTTGGCCAAGTCTAACATTGTTTATTGCAAGTTGAGAGCATCATTTGTCAACCATTCTAATCAAATTTGTTAGTTGCATTCATATGATCTTCCCTAAAGGGAGAACTACATCGGCCTGAGACCCTTTGGGCTATGTAAGTAGCACTTAGTCAACAAATGTTTTCTAAGGATAGCTCGACCATTTTCACTTCCCCAATTTTTCCCTCCTTTTGCATTTGATCTCCTTTGTGTGTTTATACAAGACTAGGGTTCTGATTTTACAAGGCTTTCACGCATCAATTCAAATTGTGTATAGAAACAAATCGTATTCAGCCACAAGAGAACAAACCTAGATTTTCAGATCCAGCGCACAATCTGACATGACCAAGTCGCAGTAGCAGACAACAACGTATTGCCTCTTGTCTGCCTCCTACAAATTTGTCCTAGTAAACAACAAGCCATTGTTTTCTAATGCATGTGTTTGTAAGTTTTCTAATAAAGTCATAGCTTACATAACGTTAACACATTCTAAAATAAATCAATTGCAAAGACAATTCTCTAACCTTAACAATAATTTCTATTTTTAACAATTTACAAATTCTATAAATTTTTGTATTTACTGTATTTTGTCTTATATATGATCATGTATCAGTTTTCAATAGTTTACATTTCTAATTAGAGTTAGTTGCAATTCATAATTAATTCTAGTGTAAACACACGTCAACTTGGACTCGGTCTTTCTTTCCTCCAAATGTGCTACAAAAATCCCTAACATCCTAAACATGTACGAATTTTGATTTACCGACTATTGTTCTTTCTTAATTTCCTTTGTAGCAATCAATGATCCATTATTGGATGTCCTATGGATAAGCTCAATGGATGAAACAAATCTTATTTTTTATATCACAAACAATCAAACATTTCATAGAATAGAAAAATGCACTTCCTTTTTTTTTTTCTGTGCAAGAAAACAACCACAAAAATCTTAAGCAAGCAAAATATTGACACAATAAACACAAATATTTAAGTGGAGAAAACCATTATAGGATGTAAAAACTACACCAAAGAGATTGGCAGCCTTTTTATTCCTTCTTGGACACATTATTGCAAAGATACAAGATTTGCATTTATTTTGGAATAACCCAACCTATGACTTCAAGTTCATATTACAAAAGACTACAATAACTTCCTTTATTTCAGATTGAATTCCTTTATTTCAGATTGAATTCCTCAATCCTAAAAACTGCTCCCCGAGGATATTTTTGAAGGTTGCTTTTCATTCAGTTCTTTGAGAGTTGAATAAAAAGTTTGTCTTGTCACATTGCCTCTTTGTCTGCCCTTCAATATGGTAGAAGGGATGTACCAATTGGTGCTTCAACTAACTCTAACCTAATGATGAACCCAGTCAGTTTCACTATGATATGGCTTATTTCCACTTGTTTTTCACAGTGGGACACATCAACTTGGACTCAGGTCTTTGCTTTCCTCCAACCGTGGTACAGAATCCTTAATATCCCTATGAAATAGTTGTGTAGAGCTCGCAATCGATTGAAATCCTATCATATGATATATTAAATAACCAGCTTGAAGCAAACTTCGCAACCTAGAGTCACTTACATCCCTCTAAATCCAAGGACTTTGTCAAAAACAAAAACTTATATTCCTAGGTCCCCAAAAAATGGGAAACTAAATTGCCTTTACTTTCAACACCTTTTTCTGTTTTTTTCTTTTCATATTTTCTTTTGATGATCAATTTCAAATCACACCTCCCCCAATGGAGAGGTTTTTGGTCTCCAAAAACTCATTTGTTTAATATGTGGGGGATTTTTTCCCGTACCTATTCTATTTAAATCCTTTTGGCCTTGCTTAGTATGTGCCCCTTAAAATAGACATACAAGTATTCTTGTTTGCCCATCGGGCTAGGCATATATTCCTTTGTAATGGTGTGTCTTCCATTTTTACTTGAGAATTGAGGGCTAAGCTCTACACTGAAATTAATATTTGCCTCATTGCATCCTCTTCACCCGGCATGGGTAATTCAGCGAATTTCAAGTTTTCTAGGTTGACAATTGAATACATGTGCATATATGAAGGAAAATAAAGTTTGAATGATTTGGTCATGATATTTTGTAGTATGCGGAAATATGTGCATCTAATTGATTGGAGCTTTTGCCTTGCCCATGAAGTTTGTCTTTGCTCAAATACAACCACACTAGATTCTCAACTTGGAAATTGTGAGCTGTTTGATGTTGTTCGTGCCAGATTTTGTACTTCTGTTGAGACTTTCGAAGTTGCCCATGCACCTTCTAGTGAAAATTCTCTTTATTAAACTCGGTTTGACTTCTAAGCTCTTTGTATCCTCCAGTACAATTTTCTGTCCAAATGTGACATCAAATGGAGTCCAATGAGAAAAACCTAGACATGTCTCAAATGGAGACAATTTTTTGAGTTGTCAACCACCCTATTGCAGCAATGTTGAACATAAGGCAGCCTCTCAACTCAGTTTTGGGATTCTTTTGATTATAACCAAAAGAAATGTCCAAGAATTTAGTTTACCACTTTAATTTGTTTCACTTTGTGGGAAAAAAAACCATTGACCTCTGAAACTTGGTGTTCATCGTACTCCACAAACCTTCATAATTGTAATCAAGAATCACGATCCCGCACATCATTAAAATATGCATGTGCAGCTTCATGTCATGTTATAGGCTTTCTATAGGGTATGAACTCACACGTCTTGATGAAATGATCCACAATGAAAAAAAATATAATCATTACCGTTTTTGGTCTTCGGTAAGCTGCCTATAAAGTCCATAACTATGCTCTCACAAGGTCAAGTGAGTATAGGTAGAGTCTGAAAGGTGTATACAATCCCAACTTCAAAATACTTGGTTTGTTAATACGGCACGTTGCACCTCCTCAAATGAATCTCAGTACATCTACTTGCATCTTCAGCCAATAGACGTATGCAAGTTAGAAATAGTTTTCTCAATTCCAAGTGTGCAACTAGCTTTGACGTGTGGGCCTTTCTCATGAGTTGTGAACCCTATTGTCTCCTTGCTATTAAATTGATTCAACTTATTTTTGTAGTGCAAAATACACCTCCTTGAACTTTGGATCTTTTGCATACCATTGTTTGCACTCCTCATGGCTAAATGGCTCCATTTGCATAATGGTTCTCGTGGCGGTTATCTTAGTCAATGGCAGTCTAGAGTCCTAGACAACATATCAACATCGTTATTTTTGGACACTTGTATCTAATCAGGAAATTGTATCGTTGTAGGAAATCCATCCCACTTGAAGTGTCGGGCTTGATGCAACTTGCAATGAGTTTGCGAGTAATGCAATGGTTCATGGTGCATACCAAACCAATGCATACACTTTTTTATTGTATGTGTAATAGTTCACTACTAAAATCGATAATTACTAAGTGATAAAATATCTGTTTTTTTCCTTGCATCAACACAGCTCGTATTGCATACTTTGACACATCTATCTCAATCTCAAATAAAAATGAGGTAATTCCAATACTGGTGCATTGCAAATATTCCTTTTCAATTTTAAAAAAGCATTTTTCTTGAGGCTTACCCTAGATAAAAATCTACTACTCGTTTGCATGGCATGGAGTGATGTTGCTTTCTTGGAAAAGTGGACTATGAATTTTTGTAGCTATTGTGCAACACCTATAAAATTCCTTACTACTAAAATATTGGTGGTGTTAGCCACAAGTATGACCTCTCTCTCGGCTAGATCGATTCTCAATTCATTTCTTCAACCTACTAACTTGTATATACCAATGAATGTCAAGAAAAGTTACACCTCGGTTTTAAAAAACAACTTTCCTAGAGTCTCAAATACTTCCTACAAATGATCTTCCCATCTACGACTAAAATGAGGATATCATCAACTAGACAATCACAAATGAATCCAAGAAGGGGCACAAAGCAATGTGCATCAACCTCATGAAGCTGGCTTGGGAATTACACAAACCAAAAGGAAGTACTAACCATTCATGCAAATCTTGTTTGGTCTTGAATGTTGGTGTCCATACATCTTCATTCATCTGAACTCAGGGGTATCCAGATTTCATATCTAGCTTGGTGAATTAATTTGCACGTGGCAACTAATCAAATATATTGCCAATCTGAGGTACATGGTATCTATTCTTGATGTTAATTTTATTAAGACCCTGATAATTGATACAGAGTCTTCATGTGCCATCTTTCTTGGGTACCAACACAATAGGTGATTTGCAAGGTGATGTACTAGGCCTAATCACTCCCAACCTCTGTATTAAAGCACCCGGGTAACCTTTGGTTACCCACGGGTTTCCTACAAAATTTTCCCATACAATGACTCTCGCCATTTATCACGGGTCGGTTAGCAATCTAAAACGCGCGGTTAACGGCAAGTAACTAACAGCAGTTACTCATTGTTATCCGCGGGTTTCAGGCTGCTAACCAGCCCTAACCCAGCTTCCTCTAAAACATATCAAAACGACGAAAAAAACATCATTTTTACTCTTTTCTGTCACAATTTTTGTTATCTGTGTGCATCGGCAATTGGTGAATGATTGTCTACAATCATTTCTCTACATTCAATTCATTTTTTATGTATTTCAATGTATTTTATGAATTTAAATATTTTTTAAAGTAGCAATAAAATTGCCGAGTAATTGCCAAATCGCGAGTACGGGTCAATTTTTTTGGCTGTCGAGTAATCACAATTTACAAGGTTTTCTACCATGCTCCCAACTCTAAGAGCTCCTTCAATTGTCTCTTGACAACTTTGTCAAAGTCCAAAATTGAATGCCTACATTGTCTGATGTTTGGCAACAAAATATCAAACATCAACTAAATCTCATGTTCCACTTCTTGCTTTGGAATAAACATTTTGACTTCTAGAACACCTATTTGAACCGACCTAACAATTCTTCCAATTGCCTTATTTGTTTCCTGTTGCAACTTGATTGGAAGTCTTAGCTCCTATTTTCAGTCCTTCATATTTAGGCTTGATCGTCAACAATACAAATGTATTACTAGCATTTATCAATCTTTATGCCTAATTGGTAGGTCCACAAAGAAACATTTTAGGCTCTTTATAGGAATTGATAAAGAATGGCTTCCCATCTTTAATCAACCTATACTAGCTCTTCCTTAGAATAAATATTGCATCTCTATCCCTTTAATAGGGGCTGCCAAATATACCCTCACATGCATTGAGTAACATTACATTGCATTCCACATCATCCTTTTAATCTATGATATGCAAACCAAATTTTGCATTGCCTAGTCATTTGCAATTTACTGTTGATGTGCAACTAACACAACAGGTATGGCTTTGGATGTTTTTCCTTTAATTAGATAAACATGGGTTTTGGTATGGCTTTGGATGTTTTTTCTTTGATTAGATAAACGTGGGTTTTGGTATCTCTTTGGATGTATTTTCTTTAATTAGATAAATGTGGTTTTTGGTATGGCTTTGGATGTTGTTGGGGCTTAAGCTAAGTCTTTGAAGCAATTTTTCAAACATCAATTTCTTCATAGACTATGAATCAAACATAGAACTCACCTTGTAAATATTGATTTGGATTTTTTTAAGCGTTTCTCATTCTTCTTCCAAAATATATGGTTTTGTTGCTGGGATTTTCCACATCCTGGTGCACGCTAGGTTGTTGTCTAGTTCTAAATCGTATTCCATCTCCTCCTTGTGTACCTTGGTTGTTATGGTCTTCTTCGGATGGCATACTTTGCTTCTTATTCTGAGGATGGAGTTCAAGAATGCAGCTTCTAGTATTTGGCCTTCGTATGTTCATCAATGTCAAGAGATTGAGTTACTTCTTTGTGGAGTCATCATTTTTGGAACAAATGTGGCATCCTTTTTCCCTCTACCTTTCTTTTGCTTCTTCAAATATTCTTCTTGGGAGCTCGACGAGGTACCACCACTTTTTCATGCTTCATTTTTCCCTTCATTTCAATGTACAATACCTTCTTTCAACAGTATCAAACTACTTTTTATGATCCGGATCCCAAGAGTTCTAGAGGACAACACCTTAAATGAGAATTTAGATGTGTTATATGCATGTACAAAAGCAATATTGAACAAGATTCAAATAGAGAAAATGGTAGAATTGGAAGAGAGAGTTTTATTAATTTTTGCATTTTGTACATGGCATATTCTCGTGAGAGATGTATGGCAACTTGTATTTACCATCTAATTTCTATCTAATGCTATAAATATGTATACATGTATTACAAAGCCATGAAGGCTTGATGAACTGTTAAGGGAAGTCGAAACAATTGAATTTCTATGTGTGACTCTTACCTATCGACAGTTGAGCTAAATGGCATCAAAAGTTGACAGTCAAAATCTGTCTCGTGAGGCATTGCCCCGGACCCCATTGGTTGTTTCCCCTCGACCTCGCAAGGAGAACTTCTCGAATCATATTTGGATCCTTTCCCTCATCAAAATAGACGCACTAATGAGTTGGCCTTAGCAACATGGCCTATTTGTGTTGGGACCAAAAGGAATCCATCAATGAAGACTACATAAGATTTGGCAAGCACATGGATGCCGCCATGTCTGATCTATCCATATTGTGTTGCACCACTATATAAGTGTGTGGCATCAGGTGGAGATGGATTGATGATCTTGGAGGTGCCATAAACCTTTGGAGGTGATTTTTCCTTGTCATCCTCTTCCTTCCATGGAGCTTTCTTTCCTTTGTCTGAAATCATTTCCATGACCATCCCAGTTAAGGCATAACTATATGCTTGCATCGTAGAAAATTGGGATTTGAAATCCATTCTACCTCATCACCCTCTTCCTTCTATGGAGCTTTGTGTTCTTTGTCTGACATAATTTCCATGACCATCCCAATTAAGGCAGAAAATTATGCTAGCATCTTAGCAAATTGAAAAACACTTATCTAGCATCTTTTTCCATTGAAGTTGGGTGACGTTATCCTCTCTTTCTTCTTGCTTCTCAGTCATATAGGTTCTTCTTTTTCCATCCTTTGGATTATCTCAATTCATCAAACACATCTTATTTTTTGTATATAATAAAAATATGAATTCCATGGGATAGAAAACTACAATTCCTAATCTTTTGTGTAAAAAAACAACTATAAATATTAGAGAATAATAGCTTAAGTAATCAAACATCCATACATAAACCACAAATGATTATGTGGAGAAAACCCAAAAGGGGTAAAAATACTCCAACAAAATCGAGAATATTTTTGTTCCTTCAAGAGCACCATTACAAAGATTTGTGTTCACTATGGGACAATGGACACCATGACTTCATATTACAGAATGACTACGATGGCTTCCTTTGTTTATGACTACATTCCTCTATCCTCAAAATGCTCCGCAAGGATCTTTTTAAGGTTTCTTCTCCTTTTATTCTTTTGTAATATCCCCAAACGGAACAATTAGGCAGAGTTGGGGTTTCCCAACAAACCCTTAAATAACTCTGAAAACAATCTAAAATATGCCTTAAAACCAACAAACCCTAACAGAAATAGATGACCAATCTCCAAGCAACAACACTTCAATATAACCTCAAAAATTACCGAATGTAAAGCTAGAATAAAATACCTTTTTTGTGGCAAGATGGAATGGCGATGTGGCTGGAATTTTCCTTGCAATAATTCTGATTTTTACAATGATGGTACAACTACGTTTTCTTTTTTCAATCTACTTTGAAACCCTTGCACAAACTCTCAAATATTTGTGCAAAAATCCTACAATTTATTTGGGCTTCCAATGAACACAATAGGGTTGCAAATAGTCCAATTAACCCTTCAAAATAAGTCACCACACTTGGAAAAATATGTAGAATCAAATCTGAAAATTAGACCCTTGATCTAACCCTTCAACAAGCCCTCCAAGTTCCACAAATCAATTTGCCTCACTTGAAAAATTATTATAATAATTTTTAGAATATAAAATAAATGATATATGATTGTTTCTTTCAAGATTAGAGTCCAAAAACACTCTAAAAACCCTCCTAAGTGAATCGCTCCACTAGGAAAATTAATATAAATAATTTATGAATTATTTACCTTTTTTTCAACCTTCAATTCACTCAAATTCAGCTTACAAACTATCAAAAAATTATAATAATAATATTTAAAATATTATTATTGACTTTGAGTTGATTTTCGCCACCGAAAGCAAGTCCAAGCATGCCCTAAGGCATTCCCCCAGCCCTTCAGAGAAGTCGCCAAGCTTGGGAAATCTTCTTGTTGCCGTAGGGTGATTCGCTCCTCTTCTTTAACCTACAAGTTGTAAGTTTACAACTCTCTAATAGGTTTGCTTAATCATTAAATGAAGGTGGTGTTTCAAAACACCTTTGTAAGTCTAATTGCATACAACTATGCAAATCTGAAGCACAATTACAGTCCTTGAATAGAGGTTCTCTGAATGAAGGAATGGAGGTTTTTGTACCCAAACCCTTAGAACACTTAAAGGTTTTCATCCTCAAGTAGTGGTGAACAAACTTGACATACTTAATCAACAATTCAGTATTCCAAACATGCATAACCATCAAATGAACCCTCAGTTGCTCTTTATAATCATCCCCAAGGGTGGTGCCTAAATTGGAAGGATGTGACTTTTGAATTATAAGCAATTTTACCTTTTGAATTTCTTTTTTGAGGGGTTAGCCTCCCATGACTCTTAAAAGTCCCCTACTTAAGTGAAAATTAGATCAAAAGTATTTTTTGCACAACTCCACTGAAAATTAGAATACTTAAGTAATTTTTCACATTTTTGCTCTTTGAATGGCCCCTCATCGTTCCCCTTTCTTTTTTGGCCTTAGCCTTGTGGGAACAAAACCAAGCTAAGGCTACTTTACCGGATACGACTCTACGCCCAACTTGGTACAAGTATGCTACATTGGGATACAGATACGGGGGGGTATGCCATCACTATGCCCACGGTACACCGCAGTGTCTGTGGGTATGCTCGGGTACGTCAAACGTACTCAAGCGTACCCACAAAGGCTAGGGCATACCTTGGGCATAGGGATGGCGTACCCCGAAAAAAAACATTTTTTTTCTCCTTATTTTGCCGATCAAAGTCAAAATGTGGATCTCAAAAAACATTTAAAAACATTTTAAAGTGCATTTGCAACTCTAAAAGCATGAATCACACAAATTTTATCAAAATATAACAACACATTTACCTTTCATTGGATTTTTACCTCCCATTGAATATTTGTTCACTCTTGCTCATTTTTCAATTGAATAAGCTTGAAACTCTTGTTCACATGTTGAGATATGTGGACATAGATCATCCATGTTTGGGTGAGCTTTATGATGGAATAGACTCAATGATTGAGAACATTAGATCCATCATAAATGCCAAAGAGCAAGATACCACGGAGAGGTTCTTCAAAGAAGTGCAGTCACATCTCATTGAAAAGTGGAACAAAATGACTACTCCATTGCATCTTCTTGTTTTTGCCTTGACGCCCAAATACTATAGTACAGAGATACTTTTTTACTTAGGAGGGTCGCACCATATAGAAATGTTGAGGTTAGCGAAAGATATAAGGCAGCATTCTCTAGACTCTTCCATGATCCAGAAATTGAAGACCAAGTTAGGGAAGAGTTTGCACATTTCATATCCTCTATGGGTCACTCCCTTACTACCATCCGTGACAAGTACAAGAAGAAAGCTCAATTTTGGTGGTACCTCCATGGGCATGCATACACCCACCTCCAACCACTTGCTATTAGAATTCTATCACAAGTAAGATTAAAAAAAAAAAAACTCTCTACCCTTCTTGTTCATTTCTATGTTTTGTTTTAACTTTAATTTTTTTTATTTTTATAAATTCTAATATAAATTGACTTTGTGGCTTGCCTCAATAGGGTGCAAGTTCCTCTTCTGCCGAGCGAAATTGGGGTACCTACAACCTTATCCACTCAGTGAAACGCAACAACTTGACAGCAAAAAAAAACAGAGGACTTGGTCAATCTCCATTCCAACTTATATCTCCTCTCACACAAGCAACTTGAGTACAATAAAGGGGCAACAAATTGTTAGGATGTGGACCCAGAGACTACCGACTTGGATGCCTCCGTTGCCTACCTTTCGTTGCTTGATACGGATTCGAAGATTGCTTCACAGGGCCTACATAGTGGAGCTAATGGGAGTAGCACTGTTGTTGCTTGTGGTTCTAATGAACCATATCATGATGAAGACATGGAAGCCAAAGATGAAAAATTTTAAATTAATAGAGACTATAGCTAATGTTGAGTTGTCTTTATTGTTTCTTTTTCATACATTGTAATTTGTAGCATTTGCACTATGTACCTATTTATAATTTATAAAACTATTCAAAGTTTGACCTTTGGCATTGAAATTATGAGTATGTTTTGTGATTATTTAACTTATTTTGTTTCCTCTATGCATATTATGTGGTTACTTTTGCTTCTATGGCTATATTTTTATATTTTTTATATATATTTTTGTATGGTCTTACCAAACCCCCCAAAAAAATCCCCCATATCCATGTACCCGATACTTATACCCGTACTCGTACTTGTACCCGTATCGGCTATTTAGAGCTAAGGGTCTATAAGCAAGCTATGCCAAAAAGAGGGATGTAATAGTCCTCCCTACCCAAAATTGCTTGTCCTCAAGCAATCGCAAAAGCCATGGAGTTGTCCCCACATTCTTCATGATGCACTCACCAACTGAAATTGCTTGCCATTGAAAAGAAGCTCCAATTTGAATTTCCAACTTGCTAACCCTGTACTTTGGAGGCTGCCCCCATGAACTAAAGGTGTCATGACCACCTTTTAAAGACTTCTCATATGCCCAAAGAAATAACATATGCCTTATTGGTTTGCCTTTGAGAAAGTGTAATGTCCCGAAATGGGACAATTAGACCAAGTTGGGGTTTCCCAACAAACCCTTGGATAATATTGTTAATCAACTAAAATCTGATTCACAAAACCAGCAAACCCTAGCTGAAAATTTTGAAGAATTTTTGAGCAAAACACTCTAAACTAGCTCGAAAAATAGTTGAATAATAAATTGAAAACAAAGTACCTTTTTGGCCAAGTGATAGTGGCAAGGAGGCTGAAAATTAACCCTGCAAATATTCTGATTTTTTAGTGAAGGTACAACTACGATTCCACTTCTAAATCAGCCCTAAAACTTCCCCAAGTGAGTCGCCACACTTAGGAAAACTTAGAGAAATAATTCCGGTATTCAAACCCTTGAATTTACCCTTCCACCAATCTTCCAAGCCTTCCCAAGCAAGTCTCCCTAGTTGCAAAATATTATAGTAATTTTTTGAATATTCCTAGGGCACGGAATGGCCCTTAAACCCTGCAAATAATCCACAAACTTCACCAATGCTAGAATAAAATATCAAAATTAACTTTTGACCCTAACAGAGGGTTCTAAAGCCAATTAGCCCTCTTGAGAGGGGTTGTCACTCCTCCAAAGCAAGTCGCCACCCTAGGGATGGCTTCCTAGATCAACCAAGCTCTCAAATCAAGTTCATCCACCTCTTTTACCTACACAAATGCAATCACAAAGCCTCCAAAGGTGTTCGTCAATCTCCCATACAAAGTGGTGTTCCAAAACACCTTTGTAGGTCTAATTGCATGCAACCATGCAAATCTGAAGCACAATTTCAATATCCAAAATGCATAACCTTTTCAAATGAGCCTTCCCTTACCTTTTATATCCCTCCTCCAAGTGTGGCGCCCAAAACAAGAAGGGAGAGTTTACCTTTTCTTTTTAAAAGATATTATATAAAGCTTCTTTATAAAAACACTTTAGGCCTTATGTGACCATGACCCTCAAAAAGGTCCCAAAATTAGATAATAAAGTGTTTTACCATAAAATGCTCTTGAAGCTCACAAATGTTCCCCTTTTTGCCTCTAAATTCCTTAGCCCTTGGGAATGAAAAGGCTAAGGGTCTCTCCCAAAGACTAGTTTGAAAAGGGGGACATTACATGAAACGTCTCGTGGTTATCAGTGTGCCCTCAAAAGGTGTTTCCAAAACTTAAAAAGAAGTAACAATGAGCTCACCTTGAAACATACTTTGAATGAAAGTATCACATAGATGCAATCTCCCTTGAGCGTGTCTCAAAACATGTGGAAAGCAATCTCCCTTTGACTTCTCTTTATCAAATCCTTCATGCATAGGAAGAACATCAAAGTGATCAAATAAAAGCCTCAACCTACTTACAAGATATGATTGTACTTCCCTTATGCCTTCTCATTTTTTATCAAAGCCAAAAGCATGCCTCATCATGAACATTTTTAGAACATATCGTAGGCTGGAATTTATCAAAAAATCAGATTTTTTTACCTTCCACATGTTGCTGTACCTGCCCCTTAAAATCCAAATTTTCTAAGTGGTTAATTTCAGAATTTATCTTGGCATATATCCTCCCAACCATGGGCTGTAGCATGCCCCTAAAGTGCAATTTTTTTATCCTTTTTGGTGGCTAGAATTGCCTTGTTGCCTCAGAAATTTTTGAGCAATAAAAATCAAAATTCAAACTCATTTTTCCAGCTCTTCCCCTTGGCTTCAATATGTGAAATAAGTTGCCCTTGATGCCCAAAAAAACCCATAGGTAAGCCCAGATGATTCTAACATTTTCCGGCCAGTAAGAGGACCATCTTTTCTTGCAATTTGAATCTTGTGAACAGAGACTTGCGATTTTAGACTTCTCTAAAATCAAGAAGGGTCACATGCTCTTTATAACACCCTCATTTTTATTCTTGCAAGATGGAATAGGGTGCTGCCCAAAGCAATTTTTGGGCTGCCCTTGGCAATCAAGTTTTCCTTTCAACTCTCCCAAAACATGTATGAAATAAATCAGAATTTATTATGCTTACCAATTTTCTTGTAGAGTGTTCTAGCTTAGAATTAAGGGGCTGCATTTGATGTCTTGTGGCAGCCTTATTTTCAATCTTCCTCATGTTCATGAAGCATCCTCCTATCATGCTATTTGAAGAAGGGGCCTCTTTATCACTCAAACCATGCAAAATGATCTCATTATCTGCCACTTTGAATTTCAACTCCATGGTTTGATAGTTTTGAGTGTACTCACCAAGTGAGTGCAACCACTAAATACCAAGGACCATATTGGTCTTCCCAATGCCAACCACATAAAAATCATCCTCTACCACATGCGTTTTCAAAGCGAGACTAAGCTTTGGAACCTTGGCAGTACAAGAAATGGTGAACCCATCCGCCACCGTGGCTCTGAACCCTTTGAATTCTACGGGTAGTAAGCCACATGATGCGACAAGCCCTCTATCAATGAAGTCGTGGGTTGTCCCACTATCAATAAGTATGGTGACCAGTATACGCTTCAATGATCTCTTCACTTTAAAGGGATAGTACCTAGGAGCCCCCGAAAGTGATGTCAAAGTGCCACTCAATTCCTCTTCTCCCTCTATCTCCAATGTACCCTCCTCATAGGTGTTGTCTCAATTTCCTCCTCATTCTCCTCTTTGGGAAGCACCTCAATGTAGTGTACTTGTCCTTTACCGCGACAATTGTGGCCCTTCTCCTAAGGATCCTTACATGTGAAGCGAAGATCTTTCCTTCTCAACTCATTTCTTATGTCAAAGCTACTACGTGGTAGCTCTTTTTGTTGTCCCAATATTGGTTGATTTGGTCTAATTAAGGGACCCTCATGATTGGCCTTTGGAGGCCCTGTATAGTTGCTCCTTGGTTACCCCAAAATACCACCTCTCTGTTGCCCTGTAGGTGGGAAAAAAATATTCTTTGGCTGCCCCAAAGGTGTGAATCTTCCCCTTGGAGTAAAAGACTCCAAATCATAGGCCTTTTGGATGGCCTCTCTCAAAGAAGGTGGATCAAATGCCTTGACCAATCCCTGCAAGGAATCAACCAAGCCCTCAATGAATAATACCACCAATCTCCTATCTAATATATCAGTCACCATGACTAAAAGTCTCTGAAACTTTGTAACATAATCATCCACTGAGGCCCTTTGCCTCAATTGAGCTAAATCATAGAAATGAAGTTCTGGATCTGCCCTATCAAATCTCTCTATCAATCCCCTGTTGAACTCATAAGAGTGTATGTGTTGGTGTCCTGTGTGATCAAACCATGGTACCACCAATTGTGGGTTGCTCCCTCTAAATGCAATGTGGCAAATTGAATAGCCTCTCCCTCTGCCATAGGTCAAAGTGAAAAGATGTCCACCTTCTAAATCCAAGCCCTCGTCGAGCTCCTCTGTGACCCATCGAAAGTGCAAAGGGATAACTTCCCTAACGCATGTTGGAGATCTCCCTGGCTACCCTTGTGCCTCTTACTGATGGCCCACTTTGTCCCCATTTCCAAGTTGAAAACTCAGAAAAAGTCATAGCCCCTCTCAAAGTCGTGGATAAAGTAGCATACTCATCCATCTCCCTCTCCAACTCCTCATGTGGTCTAGGTAACCCCTCCACTAGTGAGGGCTCCTCCCTTTGAACAAATGTAGGCTGGGTGGGCCTACATGTGGATGCCCCATTCTCTGTGGGGGGTGTATGTGAATCTGTCCTGCTCCCTGAAGCACCACTATCTCCATTCAGTAGCTTTAAACCACTCATCTCACTGAAGGGACGAAGAAACCCCTCCATCACGGCTGTCATCCACTCCTGAGTCTGGGAATATCTCTCAAACTTCTCCTCAGCTATCCTGTCTCTCCTCTCCCTCTCTGTCTCCTGCTAATCCATGTCACCAATTACTTGTCCTTGTTCTACTAACCTAACTGGTGGAAGTCCTGCTACCCTCCTACTACTCCTCAAGTAATACTTAACCTCTTTATTTCCACTCATATATCAACAACCCTTCACACCATAGTATAGCCAAGATATGGCTCTGATACCACTGTAATGTCTCCAAATAGGACAATTAGGTAGAGTTGGGGTTTCCCAAAAAACCCTTAAATAAATTTAAAAACAATTTGAAATCTGCCATAAAAACCAACTCTAGCAAAAATAGATGACCAATCTCCAAGCAAAACCACTCCAATATAAACTCAAAAATTACTGAATGTAAAACTGGAATAAAATACCTCTTTTGTGGCAAGATGGAATGGCGATGTAGCTGAAATTTTCCTTACAATAATTCTAATTTTTATGATGTCGGTAAGCTGTGTTTTCTTCATTCAATCTACCTTGAAACCCTTGCAAAAACTCTCAAATATTTATGCAAAAATCCTAAAATGTGTTAGGGCTTCCAATGAACACAATATGGCTGCAAATAGTCCAATTAGCCCTTCAAAAGAAGTCACACTCGGAAAAATAGGAAGTATCAAATCTAAAAATCAGACCCTTGATCTAACCCTTCAACAAGCTCTCCAAGTTCCCCAAATCAATTCGCCTAACTTGAAAAATTATTATAATAATTTCCAGAATATAAAATAAATAATATATGATTGTTCTTTCAAGATTAGAGTCCAAAAACACTCTAAAAACCCTCCTAAGTGAATCGGTCCACTAAAAAAATTAATATAAACAAGTTTTGAATTATTTACCTTTTTTTTCAGCCCTCAATTCACTCAAATTCATCTTGCAAATGATTAAAAATTATAATAATAATATTAAAAATGTTATTATTGACTTTGACCTGATTTTTGCCATCGAAAGCAAGTCCAAGCATGCCCTAAGGCATTCGCCCAACCCTCCAGAGAAGTCGCCAAGCTTGGGAATTCTCCTTGCTGCCCTAGGGTGTTTCGCTCCTCTTCTTTGACCTGCAAGTTGTAAGTTTTCAGCTCTCTAATTGGTTTGCTCAATCTTCAAATGAAGATGGTGTTCCAAAACACACTTTTAAGTCCAATTGCATGCAACCATGCAAATCTGAAGCACAATTACAACATTTTAATGGAGCTGCCCCGAATGAAGGAATGGAGGTTTCATCTCCAAACCCTTTGCACACTTGAAAGTTTTCGTCCTCAAGTAGTAGTGAATAAGCTTGACATACTTGATCAACAATTCAACATTCCAAACATGCATAACCATAAAATGAACCCTCAATTGCTCTTTATAATCATCCCCAAGGGTGGTGCCCAAATTTGAAGGATGTGACTTTCAAATCATAAGCAATTTTACTTTTTGAATTTTCCTTTTGAGGGATTAGGCTCCCATGACCCTTAAAGGTCCCCTACTTAAGTGAAAAATCAAACCAAAAGTACTTTTAGCATAACTCAACTGAAAATTAGAATACTTAAGTAACTTTTCACCTTTTTGCTCTTTGAATGGCCCTCTCATCATTCCCCTTTATTTCTTGTCCTTAGCCTCGTGGGAACAAAACCAAGCTAAAGGTCTATAAGCAAGCTATGCCAAAAAGTGGGACATTCCATATTTAGAAGGCTAATCCGTTTTTGTGTGGTCACATTGCCTTCTTATCTTCCCTCCAATGTGGTGGTATATAAAGAAAATCTAATCTATATGCGGTTTCTTATGGTGAAAATTGGTGTTCAAGTAATGGGTCTTGCAAAGGATGACTCCTAAGGAGAATATGTGTCTTAGGTATGAAAATAATCTTAGTCGTTCTTACTGTCAATTATGAATATGTGACACATTATTGTGTTTCAAAATGCACGTTATTGTGTCATAATTAGAGTAATGAAACTCCAATTGAAGCTTAGTCATTTGTCTTACCACCTTGCTTTGCAAGACATGTTATGCTACTTTTATTTTCCTAGCATGTCTAGTTAAATTAATAATTTGCAAGTTTTTCTATAACAATGCAAGCATGTTTACAATTGCATTTTAAGACTTACACAAAGTAGATTTTCTTCCCATGTAACTATTTTGAGCCGTGCTACTTTTAACATGCAGGATTTGCCAACTATTGTTCTTTCCACAATTCCTCTGCAGCGGCTGGAAAAGGAATATTTGATGATTCAAGTGCTTGACTATGATTATGCATCAGCAGACGATAGCTTGGGTATTGCTTCCAAATCAACCGTTCATTCTCGATTTCAACTTCATAAAAGTCATATAGATGCTTCAAGGAGGAACAGATGTATAAAGTTCTGGATATCTATTGTTATATAAAATAGCAAAATACCATAGGTCTGACTGAAATCAACGTCAATGATGATATGCATGAAGCCCAAGAGTCTCCCAAACAAACTAATTTAAATTAGTCAAGTTAATTGAATAACAATACTAATAAGGACTTACAACTAGGCCACCGCCCTAAAATATAACCATTGCATCAGTCTTGCAAGAGAAGTTTATCTGTCTCTGTCATTATAGAAACTGTATTTAAAAAATAAGTGTTTAGCTTAATGCAAAGATAGGATTGTTCAAGTTATGCATTGGTAATTTTAAAGAAGATGTAAGTCAATAATGTTTCCTACGCTTTGCAATTATTTCATTAAAATTAATGAATGGTTACCTCATTTTTGTGTTGCAGGGTTCACATTAATACCATTGGCACCAGCAGTATCTGCATCTAGAAGCGGTCTTCTTGAGTCTACATCATTCAAGGTGGAACTTTTGCGTCATGGATTGCCTGCAGGAAATCTTGAAGGCAGCATGAAATTAACTTGGGAAAAAAATACAATCAAAAGAAGATCTAGAATTACAAGAGAAATTATGGGCAGAACCCGAAGCTTTCAAGAAACCTTCAAGAAAAGAGTGCCAGCCAAGTAGATTATTCACTGGTTGTATATGTTGTGTTCCTTTTCAGAATGTTCATGTGGACCCGTATGAAACAGCAGCAAGTTGGGACAGATTAAATTTTTTAGGCATTCTAAATATTCAGGCAATTATTGACTGGCTTTGCAACAGTGATACAGCCAATTCCTATCACTGCATGGGAAACATTTGGGCCTTGTACGAAAGGATAAGTTGGAAATATGTGGCAGCAGCTTCAACTTGCATTCTATGTAGACTATATGTATTGTGATCATAGGATGTATAATATGTCTTTTTGGTTTGAGGGAATGAATTCTTAAGTTTTAACTACTCAACTTACAGTTGAAACCAAAATGAATTCTTAAGTCCTGACTACTCAAATTACAGTTGCATATTATTCCTAGTCGTAAGTGTGTAGAATCTGTTTTTGCAGCCCAACAAGAAGTCACATTTATTCAAACATTCTTACCATCAAATCTATGTCTTACAAACGTTAGCACATTAATCAAGTTGCGCGAGTGTCTAATTTATTTGGTTGAATATCTTTGTTCAAATCTTTTTAAGTAAATACATTCCTGTATGCGGACATAAGTACACATACACAGATGATACACCTACACATGAGTGCACGCAATGCACACGCAAGGATAAAGCTAAATCAGTACATAACAGACTTATAAGACAAAAAATAAGCATTCTAAAAGGTGAATTTAAGTTGCAAAACCACACAGATATACTCATCTGATGTTAAAAAAAACTTCAAACTGAATAATATTTACAAACTAGAATCTTCGCAGAATGATGACAACAAGGATGAATGCAGTGTTTTATGCACTTTGATGCCCATCCGTTGGGCAGATTCCATTCTATGGTTCAGCTTATTTTGACTGCTTATAAACTCCATGCAATAGGTTATAATCTCTTATTCCTGCTGCATATCTTCGATTTGCAGAATCACTTTGTCAAAGTAATCTTCATTGGCATGAAAACTCTTGAAATATAAGCTCGTTGTTGTGTGCATACCCTGTTATTAGGTCTTGAATCTTTGTCATAATTACCTAGATTATATTAGAATCAGGACAAACACTGTTCAGATTAATGGCATCCTCGGTAGAGGAAATTCAGCCTTTTGCTTTTGCTCTTGCCTCTTCTTGCATTCCTCAAACTTTGTTTTTGTGCTAAAGATCCTTCAGCCAAATTTGTACTCAAGTTTCTTCTATACTTATCTCTGAAGATTTTGCTTGAAAATTTTATAACATATTTCTATTTCGCATTGCCTTTACAAATTTTTTTTGCAAAACATGTTGCTTGTAAAATGACATTTTAATGAAATTTTTTTACCTTTCAAATAAGGCTTCCAATTTATAACCCAAGCCTCAATGCTAAACCAAATAAAAAGATATAGGAAGTTGGCCTCTGTAAATCTAATTCGTAAGTCAATCCACACATAACGTGGCACTAGCTTTTGAGGATCTAAAGTAGTTGGGTCAAAAAATATGTTAAGAATTTTATTTTCTATTTGGTGTATGAAATTTCAGTGGCCTCTAGTCTTTTCTATAAGCTCTATTTATTTAAGAAGTGCTAACATGTTTGGCCATAAAAACATGGCACATGGCACCTAGTATCAATAAAAAAAGTCGATAAGCAGAGAAAATAAAATGATTTTAATTATGTCCACGATACCTCAAAAAATCTATGGGACCATGCAGTCATAAAGCTCCTTCATATTAAGGGTGGTTTTTAGCTAGTGATTAAGATCAAGAATTTCCCTTCCTTTCCTATAGTTGACTCTACAAATAGTTCCAACATAGATTCAAGCTCTAAGGAGTTAGCATATGTGGCCCACATGTCTCTATAAGTCGAACATTCCAAGATAAAGTGCCTTTTAGTGTTCACTACCCATACTATACAAAATGCGCACAATCTCTCTTCCCAATCTTCCTTAAGGTTGGCCTTGTTGGATGTAACAAATATTTGGGTTACCAAGCTTTAAATTGTACTCAATGGAACTTTCCTCAAGTAGAGGCTAATTCTCTTCATCAATATCAACTAGAAGTTGACTCTATGAAGAAAATGGTAGAGATGGTGGAAATATGAATTAAACTAACATAAACTGCACCATGTGTGATGTACCCTTTTTGGAATATTTTTTGAATTCTAAAAGTTAATGCAAACCCTAGATAAAAATCAGTTTTCTGATTTTTACAACAGTAAACCCTAACTGAATTGAACCCTTCAAAAATAGCATAAAATTAGGATAAACCCAATGCACCGATTGGGGTTTTCAAAAACCACGGTTTTCCCTTCAAAAATATGAAATTACCTTCAAACCCTAGGTGTCTCAATCTGAAATATTTAATTCATTTTGTAACTGATTTATCATGCAACAACACTTCATAGAACCTTCATAAATTGCACCAAAATGACTAAATAAATATGCAAAATTTATTATGAATTTTCTGAATATATTTGAAGTCCAAATGTCCTCTAAAACTCTCCCAAAAATCAGAAATAATTTCAGGAATAATATAGAAAATTCAAAATATTATTTGGGCACAAAATAGCCCTCCAAACCCTAAAAATTCAGCTTGAAACCAATTCGCCCTAACTAGAATAATTTGGCAATAAATTCACAAACCCTAAGAGAGAGTTATCCCCTTGTAGTGCAGCCCTTAACAGGGTCTCCAACACAAGTGGCCAAGTCGCCACCCTCTAAAGCTCTCCAAAAACCTATAAATGACTTCCAATAGCAAGCCACACAACCACACTTGCCAAAGCAAGTCGCCACCCTAAGAGAGGGTCAAATCACCGAATCACTGAATCTTAAATGCAATTACAGCATCTGAAAGTAGTGCTACGCTAAATAGGAGTGGAGGTTTTCGTCCCCAAACCCTTGTGTCCTTGAAGGTTTTCGTCTTCAAGTCACTTAGCCAAGTGTTTCGTGCTTTAGCCTTAAAATCAAATATCATAAATTCATGGTAACCTTTCAAAAGATCATCATACCACCTTTTATACCAAATCTTCCCACAAGTCTTCCCTAAAAAGGGGCGCTCCACTTGGAGGGAGAGTTAAAGTGAATTTTAAATATCTTTTCCCTTTTCTTCATTAAGGGTTAAGCTAACCCTTTCTCACAAGTTACCTTTTAAGTTATAATATAAAAAGATATATAAAAAAAAATGTATCTTTTATAACTTAAAATTAGAAGCAATGTTTCCCTTTCTTCCCTTAGCCTAGGGAAAGCACCAAAGAACTAGACTAAAGGTCATGTCTGTGCTTAGGCCAAAACGGGGGACATGACACCATGCAAGGAAATCAACCAAGACCTAGCTAGGAAGCAGAGGATAACACTTTAATTTAATCCTTATGCAGGATATCCATATGTCTTAAACTTACAATACAAAGTAAACAATTTAAATAAGTCAACCAAAAGGTGTATACCAGGGGTATAATGTGATAGCCTTTGCGGTGACCCAGTAAGGCAAGGCTGGGAAATCAAGACCAGCTGTAGTAAATGTTGATTGGCCACTTGGTCTATTTTCTCACACTTGAAACCAGCTTGTGGTGTATTACAATTGGGATTTTACTGCTGGTAATGGCATGAAAACATGTTAAAATTTAATGTGATAACTTACTTGTCGACATAGCACACTCAGCGAATTCAGAACAATCGTTTAATAAGCATCTAGTGTTATTATTATACATGCTAAATTTAGATTTGTTATTATTAGACAGTTGCTTAAGATTTAGAGTTGTTATTATTAGACTATATAAAGAAATTGTAACTATAGCCGCCTTCATCTATAAAAGCAACGTAGGGTGGTGTCATTTAGTTAGGTGCAATATTTTGTAATATTTTTTATGGGTAATATATAGAATTGATGTGTGTTTGAGTGAGGAATCTGTTTGTTTTACAACATTGTTTTTATGCAGATTTAGTTTACACAATCCACTATCCGAAATTTTTGAATTAAATGTATTGTTTGCAATTTTGAATTCAGAGTCCAATTTCTGAGTCTAACAGTAAGTTGTATAGAGAGGTGTTTAGTTAAGGTTTTGTTCGTTTTAAATGCAGATTTGCATTAGAGTGATGCATTTGAGATCCTCCAGATCTATGTATGGAGTGGGTTGCTACTTGTGAGAGGGAGCTATCAGAGGATCTCAGCAGGGGTGATGCCCTAGCTTCAATGATTGACGCCGATCTGTACCTGCGATAGGCACTTGGACATGCTATTTTGATTTGATTCTAGATTGATATAGTTGTTGACTTTAGAATGATTACTCTCAATCTCAAAGAGTGATAGGGTAGAAGGCACTTCCAACTTCACATATGGAAGTGCAAACTATAGATGTTGTTGGACATTGGTCTTTGGGATTTTTATGAGAAGGTTACAACTCCTATGAATCTTGCATAGTTGGCCAAGCACAATAAGAAGGCAGTCAAGACAAAGAGGGACATCCTTGATTCTGTGAAGGACCACTTGAACACTTAGATCACAGAGAAGAAGACAACAAAGGAGATGTATGATGCCTTGATCACTTTGTGTCAAAGTGTGAACATATCGCATAGGGTGCTTTTCAAGAACAATCTCACCAACACTCGCATGAACGAAACTGATAATTTGGTGAGCTACTTGATGAAGATCAACGATTTGAGAAATTAGCTTGTAGCTATAGGTATGAAGGTTGAGGATGAAGAGCTAGTTCCCATAGCTTTGAATGCATTATCACACTTTGCGCAAGGTGTGTGCACTTGGGAGAACATGCCCACTTTTCAGAAGTTGTGAGATGGTTTTGTCCAAGAGGAGGCAAGGTGAGAGATTGTCACAGCCAGAGAGGATGAGATCCAAAACCTATCCCTCCTCAAGAAGATGAGGAGAAGAGATAAGAAAGGATGACCTGGGAAGGGTCAATAGGGGAAGAATGAAGATTCAGGGTCTTCCAGCCAGGATAAGAAAGATTTGTCACGCGAAGTGCTTCAAGTGCCACAAGAAGGACCACTATGCATATTAGTGTCTTGAGAAGAAGAATGGGAAGGGCAAGCAATAGCAGCAGAAGTAGGTTGTAGGGAGTGCAGAGGCTTATGCCGTAGGGGATGAGTTATCATCCAAGCTTGAGACAACCTTCTCCATGGTGTCATGCCTTTCCATTAATACTGTCTTTGGCGCAAGGTGGTATGTGGAAATGACCTTCAACAAGAAGGCTTTCCGTAGACTTCAAGAATAGGAGCCCTACATCCAGGTGGAGCTAGGCGATGATGCCACATATCCAATTACAGTTACATGCTTTGTCTCCTTCCACATGCCATTAGGTGATGTTCTTGAGCTTGATGATGTCTTGTATGTTCTTGGTTTAAATAAGAATCTTCTTTTAGTGTCAACCATGACAAATCTTAGGTGTGAAGTTGAGTTTGATGATCAACAAGTTCTTAATAGAGATCATAGCCATGAGCATAGCTAAGTATTGGGTATGCAAGAAGGTGGCCTATACAGAGTGCTTGTTGATCCAATCAAGCATGGTGATTTGGTGATTGCCAATGACAATTTGTGTGAACTATGGCACAAGCGATTGGATCACCTACACTATAGAGCATTACCTATCTAAAGCACATGGTGCAAGAAATGTCAGACTTGAAGATTGAGAAGACGAGTGTGTAAGGGTTGCGCACTCAGCAAACATAATAAGATTGTTTTCACAAGCAGTGAGCACAAATCAAGAGAGATTCTTGATCTGAGTCACCATCTTCTTTGAAATGCAATCTATATTATGTCTCTTTCATTAAGGATTCTTCTAGAAAAAACTGTATTTATTTTGTGGAGACTAAGGATCAAGTGTTATCTAAGTTTCAAAAGTTACCGTAGTTGAAAATCAGTCAGGGAAGCAGATAATTGTTGAGATTTGAAAATGGAGGAGAGTACACCTTCAAGAACTTCAATACATTTTGCAAAGAAACAGGGATCAAATTTGCAGCTGGCAGAGATTTTAATAAATTCGGGCCCCTAGCTAAGGGGAAGTTTTAGATATTGAGGGAAAGACTCAACTTGGTAGATAACACCTTCCTTGCAAAGAGGAAGTGTTAGAATTTTAAATGTGATTGCTCAATTGTTGTTCTCTTCAACATGGCGCACCCAATAAACTCAAAACAATAGTTTAATAGGCATCTAGTGTTGTTATTAGACATGTTAAATTTAGAGTTGTTATTACTAGACATGCTAAATTTAGATTAGTTGTTATTATTAGATTTTCAAATTTAGAGTTGTTATTATTCGTTGTGATTTTCAAATTTAGAGTTGTTATTGTTAGATTACCTAAATATATGTTAACTCTAGCCTCCTCCATCTATATACACAAGGCATGGTTGGTGAGTGATTGACTCATTCAGGTACAATATCTTGCAGATGGTAGATATTTTGATGAAGCCCCTAGCTAAGGGGAAGATTGAGATGTTGAGGGAAAGACTTGGCTTAGTAAAGAATACCTTCCTCGCAAAGAGGGAGTGTTAAAATTTTGTCTATGATTGCTCAGTTGTTTTGCTCAAAATGGCGCACTCAACAACTTCATAACAACAATTTAATAGGTTTTAATGTTATTACTAGACTTGTTAAATTTAA
Source organism: Torreya grandis (assembly GCA_037957365.1). Taxonomy (NCBI): domain Eukaryota; kingdom Viridiplantae; phylum Streptophyta; class Pinopsida; order Cupressales; family Taxaceae; genus Torreya; species Torreya grandis. Next base: position 1,792,256 of record JARHVA010000495.1, read on the forward strand.
AGTTATCATTTAAAATTGTTATTACGAATATCTAAATATAGTGTAACTCTAGCTGCCTTCATCTATAAAAGCAAGGCAGGTTGGGTGAGTGACTCATTCAGTCAAGTGTAATATTTTGTACTTCTTTCTTTCCAAGCAATATACAAGTTGATGTGTGTTTGAGTGAGGAATTGTTTGCTTTACAACACTATTTTTAAGCACATTTAATTTACACGGTCCACTAACTTGAATTTTTTGATTAAAAATAGTGTTTGCACATGAATTTTGAGTCCAGATATTTGAGACTAACAGTACGTAAGTTTGAGAGGTGTTTAGTTAAGGTTTTGTTCATTGTAAGTGCAATTTGCACACTATGAATTGAAATTTAATAGTATATATGTATGAAAGTTTTTCCATTATGTTCACACCATTGTATTTGGCATTTTCTTCCAAAGTTCAAAAACTCATACTTGGCAAAAACATGACAACCCAAAAATTTTACTTGGACTTGAGACTCGGCAAAAATCGACAAATTTTTCATAATTAAAAAATATATAAATTCATAAAGTAAACTTAAATAACATGTAAAGCACTGTTAAAAAGCATAAGAAATGAATCTAAGTATATTTTCTATTAGTTTTAGACCCAAAAAAAGTACAATACTTGCCAATGCATCATAATATCATATGATGATTGATCATCATCATAGAAAATTAAAAATATGTAAAATATTTTACAAATTTCTTTGCCCTTCCAACTCCTCATACTTATCAGTTGCACCCTAGAAATGGAATGTTAAGATTCCTCCTCTGAAATAAAATCATCCACAAACATATCATCCTCACCAACCCCTCTTGATGCTTTCATTTGCACTTGTGCCTCTGCAGTTGCTGCTCCTTGTGTTGCTTTCGTCCCAAAATATGTGATCTCATCAATGACTCTCTTGCCCCTCCACCTGTTTCATGTGAAGGCAAAGATTGTATCACACAAAAATAAGGTCGTTGAGATGTTGTATTGTCAACTTATTGCACTTTCTTTGCGTGAATACCCTCAAATATGCTTCAATCACGTTCATACCCAAGAAAGCTATATGATTGGCACAAAATATAGATGGCTAGCCTCTAAAATTTTGGTGTTTTTGTACCATAAATATGCAAATATAACATTTAAAACTTTGTAGGTCAACTAGGCTTGTATTTATTGAAGAAGTCTAGTATCTACGAATAATGAGACTACAGTCAAAAGACTCAATTTGTTTTTACCTGGTTGTTGGGTCATTCTCCTTTAAATGCATAGTGTTGAAGAAAAGAGTCCCCCCCCAATACCCTTGTACATTTGTGACTCATCAAGATTGTGTCTCTAAGGACTTTGTCAAGCGACATTTTCTCTATGCATGTGTTGAGGCCAACCATAACCTCTTCGCCATCCTTAAATGAATCAAAGAATAAAATTTTGGATTCAAGTAGTAGGTCATTGCATGTATATGTTGGTGGCACTATTTGTTCAATTTTCAATCAATTATATGCCAAGTGGGTTCATATTTTCTTTCATTTTTTCCATAATAATGTGTTAAGGCCTTATTGGCATTATCCATGCCCTCATACAAAAAATCCATTAGATTTTTTCCACCATCCACTAAGCGTAGAACTCTAATGCTTCATCGCCTAAAACAAAAGAGCATGCAATTTTAAAATTAAAATTAAGATAAATTTGAACAAAAAAACTTATATAAAATAAATGATAAATAAATAAAATTAAGTTTAAAGTTATCTCAAGGATCTCCTATGTTCTCTTCGCAAGCACATAATCAAAAACGACCTTCACTACCCATTCCCCTTTGGCCTTCGTATAATAGGGAAACTCCAACCACTATGTGCTCACAAACATCTATTTAAGAGATGTTAGTGAGGCTGCAATGCGATGAAGTTTGTGGGGAATTGTGACACATGATCGAACAAGATCCTTTTTGTTGGTGTGCTCTCTCATCAAGGTTGGCACCCAAGGGTGATCATAGATGTATTTTGTAACATATCTAGGTTCTTCAAGTACACTTTTCACACATGCGATTTTTTCAACGTCCTCAAGTAGGAGATCAATGCAATGCGTTGTGCAACTTGGGCTAAAATAGTGTAAGGTGCCTCTCCCCAAAAACTCCCTCTACTGGTACATATGCTCATAAATTGTCAGTCACAACTTAGACGACATTCTCCACATCCACTTCCATGACCACCTCATCTAACATATCACACAGTCTTGCATTTTTCACTTGGCAGAAGACATCAATGGACTTAAAAACACCAACTACCCACTTGAAGCCACTAGAAAGTTTATCAAAGTGAGAGTCCTTCCATTTGTCCACCCATCAAACAAAATACTGCAACTCTTTTTGCGTCATATTCTTTTTTGATCATCTACTATCACCTGCATATTTTTTACGGCTTCATTCAACAATGGGTAAGGACTAGGTGTCTTGAACCCCTTCCCATTAAAGATCAATGCAGTTACCAATGTCTTCTAATATGGGTTTCTCGCTACATTGAATGGAATGTTGTTATAATACCAAAATTTTGCAACAACCAGCATCGCTTCATTATGTTTTTCACGATTCCAAGCAATATCTTCGAGGGAAGGTTGTGCACTATGAGTATTGCGAGGAACAAAAAAACATGTGAATTCAAAGGCAATTGGCTTGAATTGTCTCTAGTGGATGAGCACCATACCCAAATCCTTGGGCCAGTAGAAAAGCCTACAAATTCATCATAATCAAGGGGGGAATTCATTATGGATGCAATTGTTGCAACTAACATTTTTTCTTTTTTTTTTTTCTCCTCATAGATAGCTAGGATAACATTCATTTCTCTTATAACTTCCAGCTCCATTTTTTCGCACAATTGCACATTTCAGTCTGGGATTTGTGCAAGGCGGTATTTATGATGATTGATGCCCCCCTCTTATCAGGAAAACAAAATAATTGCATATTGCATTATTGTATTCTGAACCCTCTATGCCATGCTTCCAAACAAGATAATCGGACTTCCTAGTCCTACTATGGCTAGTTGAAGCGAATGTCATTCTTGTATATCACTAAAAACTGTCAAATGCAAACTGCAAACCATATAAAACAAATAAAAATAAGTTTTAATTTGAAACCTTAGTTTCCTATCATAGAAAGAAGAAAATGGGAAAAAGCTAATGAAAAAGTTTTCAAACCCCATGGGATAACGATAGATCTAAACTCAAAAAAAAAAAATCAAAATGAAAAATCTAAAATAAATCTGAAAAAACAATGCTCTCAAAGTCTTACCTCTCAAATTCCTGCCAAAATCCTTTAAAGATGATGGAAATCACGTCACAACTTGTAAATGATCCAAATCAAAAAACTACATAAAACAAATGGAAAAGTGAAAAAGACGTTTTTTATTCTGAGTGTTATTATGCAGCAGTAGGCAAGTTTCTTGCGAGTTACTTGGCAGGCTTCCAAACTCGCGAGTTTTGGCATTTCTCAATGAGAAATAGCAAGTTTCAAATTTATGCTTTGTTCATATAAAATTTAGTCAAACGATTTGTACTGTAACAGATAGCAACCCCTGGGAGTAATTGGAAGAATCTTTTATTTCAGACTCCATGTTTATGGGCATGGAAAATCAGCACAAGACATAGAAATGCAGTAAAACATGGATATGAAAAAAAAAAAAAAAAAAAACTTTATTAAATACAGAATGTTTGGGCTCCCCTTTTGAAAAGAGAAAAGTCTTAGAGGACCATATGGAACTTAATTTAAAAGCAACTACAAAACAAAAGTTAAAAACTATATTTAATCATTAAAAAAAAACTTTATGAAATACAGAATGTTTGGGCTCCCCTTTTGAAAAGAAAAGTCTTAGAGAGGACCATATGGAACTTAATTTGAAAGCAACTACAAAACGAAAGTTAAAAACTATATTTAATCATATGCTAGTTATGTTTCCTTCCAGATAGAAATTGTTACATTTGTTGGATAATAGAATTGTAGACGAGGTTCCCCTAGTGATGGGGTCACTAAAAAGAAAGCTAAGCAAATTGTATGGTCTCCCCCTATTAGTCGTTTCGTGAATTTGAATACGGATGGGGCCTCCAAAGGCAATCTTGAAGCAGCTTGTTAGGTTGTGGAGCTAAAAGCTTCACTGATGCAGACATTGGAGGAGGGTGTTGAATGTCACAGTCGCCGGCGTCGGTTAGGCCAACCGACGTCGGTCAGGTGGAGACAAGAAGCTGCCGACAACGGTCATAGATCGGCCGACGTCGATCACCCCCAGGCAGACAGGGACCGACGTCGGTCCCTTGTGCGGTTCCTAAACTGTCGGTTACACGAACAGTTAGTTAACGAACCGGTTGTTTGCATGTAAGAAGGCTAATTTTAGTCTTGAGCTGCGGATCTAATTATTGTAATTAGGTGTCTAATTATTGTTTGCATGAGATCTATTTAAGAGACTCATGAGTTGTATTGTAATTTGTGCTAGAGAGTAAGAGAGCAAATATTAGCTCTTTCAGAGTGAAGAGAGCAAGGTGTGTTCCTCTTAGTGCCACAGTGCCAAGTGTGGGTGCTGGTTTGGAGAATCAGAAGGATTCTTCATGTATGTAGGATCTTGGTCGGCAGGTGTGCAAGGCCACGTTTGGAGATCTGCATGGTAAGTAAGATCATTGATTTGCAGGTGTGTGTGTGTGCAAGGTCTAGGTTTGCAGGTGTGCAGAACCAGGTTGATCTGCAGGTGGCAGCAGGATCAAAGTGACAGCAACACAACAGGGAGCAAGATCAGGTGGAATCTACTTGGAGTACGGTGTGTACTCAGTTGGAGAGCAAAGAGGAAGGCAAGGTAGTTCCTTCCAAAGTAAGATCATTTGAGTTGCAGGTTGTTGCAAGTTTATGGGAGATCTACTTGGAGTGCATTGTGTACTCGATTGAGTATGTGTGTATACTGGGTGTATTGGCAGTAGTGATACTGACTGGTTGGAGATGAACACCAACTCTGTGTTTAAGTTGTGTGTTGGGACCGTAATTGAGAGAGTGAGCTTTTGAAGGTGAATTACTGAACACTTGGTGTGGCAAACCTGTAAAGTAGAAGAATGTGGCATCTCTTTGTTGTAATTTTTTTCTGGAAGAGTAGTAATACAATTGGGTATTGTCTCTCATATTTTGTGTTGTTTCTGAATTCTAGTTACTTGTGCATTCTGGTTTAATTCCGCATGTTTAGTTGTTTGGTAATCAATGGTGCTTCCGGGTCCTAACAGTTGGTATCAGAGCTAAGGTTGCAGGGAGTAGATTTTGTGTTTGATTACAGGTCACTCTCAGGGGGTTCTGATTGAGTGGGAGTATAGCAATGGCAAAAGAAAGTACACTAAGAATAGAAGAATTGAAAAGCACGAATGGTCAATTACGGTGTTATGGAAAGAAAGAGCAGGTAAAGAGAAATTGTTGGTTGGTAGTAAATCAGCATGAAAGAACTGATGAAGCAGATGTTGCAGGTGTTGTTGCACAGGATGCTCTGGGATGTTTCTTGGATAAAGTAGAATCTTGTTTTATAGATCCTGTTGCCTCTTTCCATGCAGTCCAAAATAGAGTATTTTTCCATGTTAAGGTCTTTGGAGACTTTGAAAAGATTTATTTAGGGACTGGTGTGCCTTGCCAAAGAATTGGCAAAGGGGAAGTGAAGCTGAAATTGCAGGCGGCCAACACATGGGTGTTGAAAGAAGTCATGCAGGTCCTGGTCTTGAAGATGCGGCTAATTTCTTCAGGAAAGTTGGGTGATGAGAGATGGACAAGAACTCTCATAGCGGATACACTTGAATTAGCGTGTGGTAAGAAAGCAGGTACTCTTTATCTACTTGCTTGTATTACTGATTCTCCTTCTGTTGCGAAGACGTGGCTTTGTAGGCTTGGTCACATGAGCAAGAAGGAGATGCATGTTCTTAAGCGAAAGACAGATGTATTTGACAGACTTAAGAACTGAAAAGCCTTGGTGTTTCTGGAGGAGATGACGGAAAGAGATCAGTGGAGAAGGCTGGACATCTCTGAGCAGGGCGATTTGGACAGGTTTTTGATCCATGGAGAGCTCGCGGATAAAAAGTCATCACTCATAGGCGAACACAATTACCGGCATCGGTCAAGGGGAACCGGCGTCGAACAGACAGGTGCCGATGTCGGTCATGTGCAGACCAGAGCCGGTGGTGTCGGGTAGGGTGGCTGCCGGCGTCGGTCAGCGAATCGACGTCGGCGACTAGGTAAGACCGACGTCGGTCAGAAAATCGGCGTCGACAGAAAGGACAGTCACATGGAAAACGACATCGGTCGGATGCAGATTGTGTGGTGACCGAGGTCGGTCACTGTAACGAATTTTGAGCGGACAACAAGCTGTCAATGAGTCTCAAACGCCCATATGGAGGAGTGAAAGGGTAAGTAAGCCTCAAATTCGTTGTTCCTCTTCTTTATACTCGTTGCTCACTGCAAAGCAGGAAGGATCCAGGAAACAGTGGGAGCATGGCATGAATAGGATGCAGAACCAAACGGAAGATTTGGTAGGGTTGCCAGCCGGTATGAAAGCACTGAAAGATGAATGGATACCTTAGTTAAAGAATAGAGAGAATGGATATGTGAGACGGAAGGCCGGGTCATATGGTCTTGAGGTAGTTGCAGGACAGTGGTACAGGTTTGACAGGGGGATGACAAAGCATGGCTTTAATCAATGTCAGTGTAACTACTGTGGTTTTCTTTACCAGGTGGATGATGGTCGCGACATTATCCTGTTACTGTATGTGGATGATGAGCTTGTTGCAGGTTCATACATGCAGGGTTTTGCTGAACTAAAGGTAAAGTTAGTTCAGTGGTATGTCATGAGGAATTTGGAGCAGCGAAATTCTTTGGCATAAGTATGTTCTAGAGACATGGAGATCACAGGTTGATTTTGTCTCCGGATGATTGTGTGAAGCCGGTTAGCACGCCGATGGGTTGGACAGTTCTATGAACAGTGTCCTGATTCACATGATGAGGTTGAGTACATGTGTACTCCCTGAGTTTGCCCAAGCAGTGGGTGCTGTCAGAAAGTTTAAAGCCGATCCGGGAAAGAAGCATTGGAGAGCAGTTCAATGGATTCTCAGGTATCTGAGAGGGACCAGCAGCAGGTCGACATGCGATGCAGGGTCAAGTTCTTTTCTACATGAGTTTTTAGATGTGGATGCGGCAGGTTACTTGAATGACAGGAGGTGCACTACAGGATTTGTGGTGGTTAGTCTTCAAGATTGAGCTTGAAGAGGGATACAAGCCAGGAAACAGATTAGACGGGGTACAGGTACAGGTACAGTGCAGTTGTTTATCTCCAAGTGGGAGATTGTTAGGTTGTGGAGCTAAAAACTTCACTGATGCAGACATTGGAGGAGGGTGCTGAGTGTCACAGTCGCCGGCGTAGGTCAGGGCAACCGACGTCGGTCAGGTGGAGACAGGAAGCTGCCGACGATGGTTATAGATCGGCCGACGTCGGTCACCCCCAGGTAGACAGGGACCAACGTCGGTCGCCTGTGCGGTTCCGGAACTGTCGGTTGCACGAACAGTTAGTTAACGAACCGGTTGTTTGCATGTAAGAAGACTAATATTAGTCTTGAGCTGCATATCTAATTATTGTAATTAGGTGTCTAATTATTGTTTGCATGAGATCTATTTAAGAGACTCATGGGCTGTATTGTAATTTGTGCTAGAGAGTAAGAGAGCAAATATTAGCTCATTCAGAGTGAAGAGAGCAAGGTGTGTTCCTCCTAGTGCCACAGTGCCAAGTGTGGGTGCTGGTTTGGAGAATCAGAAGGATTCTTCATGCATGTAGGATCTTGGTCAGCAAGTGTGCAAAGCCACGTTTGGAGATCTGCATGGTAAGCAAGATCATTGATTTGCAGGTGTGTGTGTGTGTGCAAGGTCTAGGTTTGCAGGTGTGCAGAACCAGGTTGATCTGCAGGTGGCAGCAGGATCAAGGTGACAGCAACACAACAGGGAGCAAGATCAGGTGGGATCTACTTGGAGTACGGTGTGTACTCAGTTGGAGAGCAAAGAGGAAGGCAAGGTAGTTCCTTCCAAAGTAAGATCATTTAAGTTGCAGGTTGTTGCAAGTTCATGGGAGATCTACTTGGAGTGCGTTGTGTACTCGGTTGAGTATGTGTGTATACTCGATGTACTGGCAGTAGTGATACTGACTAGTTGGAGATGAACACCAACTCTGTGTTTGAGTTGTGTGTTGGGACCGTAATTGAGAGAGTGAGCTCTTGAGGGTGAAAAACTGAACACTTGGTGTGGCAAACCTGTAAGGTGGAAGAGTGTGGCGTCTCTTTGTTGTAATTCTTTTCTGGAAGAGTATTAATACAATTGGGTATTGTCTCTCATATTCTGTGTTGTTTCTGAATTCTAGTTACTTGTGCATTCTGGTTTAATTCCGCATGTTTAGTTGCTTGGTAATCAATGGTGCTGCCGGGTCCTAACACAGCTGGGGTTGGAGGAATATGATGCGACTCTATCGGGCACTTGGTCTTTGGTTTTTATTTAGGCATAGGTGAAGGAACCAATAACTTAGCAAGTTAGGGCATACCTGTTAGTGATTTGGAGTGGTTTAGTGGTTGTTAAATTCATATGGCCTCGCAGATTGTGGTTGAAATAGATCCGTAGACCCTAGCTAAGAACTTGAATTGAAGAAGATGGATGAACCACTGGCACATTAAACAAATTGTGGGTGATATTCTTAGACTTTTATCTGAGTTTGAGGCCTGCCGTATTTGTTAATTCCCGACGGGTAAGAAACAAGGTTGCAGATATCCTTTAAAGGCTGCAACCTCATTGGAATCAGGTACTAAATGGTAGTGTGGTGTCGAAGATCTTCCTTGCTTAAGGCATAGAGCAGGCCTGCAATGTATCATTAAAGATGATGCTAAGGGTCGTAGGCAATCTCCCTAGGAGAGACCCTCTATCCTACTCCTTGGAAAAAGAGCATGGTTTTTTTTCAAAATTCTTTAGTGGATGCTTTTATGGATTTGAGTGCCCCTAATTATTACTTCACCATCATGATGGATAGTCTACCTTACAACATGCTTTCGATTAATGAAAGGCAGCTCTTTATTTTCCTTTTCCACAATATGATTTTCAGAGATGAGGGGATGAGTAACCGAGAAGTAGTTTCTAGTAAGAAGGAAGGCAATGTCGGTAGCAAGGGGATAAAAATGCAGAGCTCACAAAACAGGTGACTGCTCTCCTTCACTCTTTTGGTTATTGTCATGGCTTCGTTGAAGATTGCTAATTTCATATAAAACGGTTTGCATGGGTGGAAGGGGGAGTAGAATGCTTTCAGAATTGGAACAAGTTATACCTCCCTTTGCTTAATCAATTCTTTGTTCTGTTATTTCTAGGTTGGTTATCTTTTTCTATGCTTTTTCGGTCCCAAGGGCTGGGTGGATTGGTAAGTTCTTGGTGCTTACCAAGAGGAGACACAGGTTCAAAACCTTGGAGCCATGCTGGGGTAATGAGAGTAGACTGACCTCACTCTGCTGTATGTGTGCCTGCCTGACGACAGCAGTTCCAAACGGAGCCACCGGGGGTCTCCCTCACTCCGGGCCGTGTTTACCGAGAAGAGACGGGGGTTATAGTGGCAACTTCACAGATTCGAACCCTTGACCGGCAGTAGAAAATGAAGGAATGTTACCGATCCCCTATGTAAACCAAAAAAAAAAAACTTTTTCCATGCATTTTCATTTTCTCTGTTGCATTGGTAGGTGGTCTTGAAGTGAATTTTAATCTGGGGGCAAAATACTTGCATACACTAAGGTTTCTGCTACTGTTATTTAAGGGCATAACTCGTAAAAACTCTAGGAAAGATCCAACCCTCTTGGCCTATAGGAAGGCTAAAGTTCCTGAAAGACATGGAGTAATTGGGTGTGTTGAACAAAGTTAAAAGCCCCATAGTTTCCTGCACCCCGGTCGTTAATATCCCCTTTATGACTAATCCCAAACTTTCCCATTCAAGAAGCTCGGTTTGAAGAATACAATGGCTGTTAGTGAATTTAATCGGGCCTGGATAACTGGAAACATGAGGGGCCAATTTACTGAATGTTAGGAACAAAATTTGAGATGAATTGAACCCTGTTGTGGAAGAAATACTCATGTCCCTTTGGACCATAGAATTCGTATTCCCCCCACTCCTCGCCTCCCACCCGTTCTTTCCCCCCAGATGGTTTCTATTCCTAGTAATGAGTTTCTAAAGATGAAGAACCTATATGATTTGAAAGAAGTGGTTATGGTGTGGACCAGCATAATGCTTTGTCCTTTACTGTCAAATCCCATGACAAGGTTCCGGAGGGGAAGCCTTCTCCCGAGTTGCAGATGAGAAGTTTGGATGACTTACGTGAGGATGTTGTAGTCCGTATGAGCCAGCAGATTCGTTGCATATATGACATCTGTAGCAGGGGCCCTGAGGCTGTGCATACTCTTCAAAACTGAGGCTTCGTCTATGCATTAACCCGTTTATGGAGAAGCAGTTTTGTAAGGAGGGCCCATGGTTGGACTTGGAACCCACCATTGAGATTTGAATGGACAAGGGTGGTGGCTTTGATCTTGCTAGGCCACAGGCTCGTCATGGTGATGATGGGGAGTATGCCCCAAATGATCCTTGTCGTAATTTGACTTTTATGCGGGATTTCAGTTATGCTTGTGTGTTTCCTATGCACTTGAACATGTACTGTCACATTTCGGCCTACCAGGTTTTCCTGCTAGTTAGATTTTATTGTTTTGCTTCCTGTTGGAAGGCTGCGAGGCTACGTTATTATGCTGGCTTCTCTTTTTAATCATTTTAATATAATGCAACTGTTCATCCTTTTAAAAAAATTGCAGACAATGTCAAAGATGTTTAACGTACAAGAAATGGCTAGCAGTAACACTATGACTATCCAGAATTCAAACAAAACTGCAACCTACGCACTGGATGGTGTAGATAATATAATTGGGAAGAAAAGAACTTGTGCATTGCTTCATAATAAGACATTAAAATCTATAAACAAAGACACAACAAAATCAAAGCATTACTCTACAAGACTGGGGGAAAAAATGTCAAAAGTTACTTCGAGTTCTTGTCCTGTGAATGTGGCGCTCATGCTTACACCTGTCCTCTCAAATGCCCCTCTGTTGCAGAAATTTGGAGTTCCTTTCAAATGCAATCATTTTCAAAGTGAGATTGATGTTTTTATTCTAGCCTATTAATAAGGACATGAAAATGATAGATGGGCTCCATACTGCATTGTGAAAATATGATCCATGCGCTGCAGTGCCAGCCATTCAGCAGTCCAATTAATTCGAATATACTGCCAAATAAAAAAAAAAGTACGTGTAATGCTATAATATATATTACCATCGATTCCCTCTTACATATTATTGGCCAATGGCCATGGATGGATGGATTTGGCGGGGTCCTATCTGAGCTGCAAGCATTTGACTCTTAGCGGTGGAACGGAATATCTTCTCCATCATCCACGTACCTACCCAGTCTTTGCGACCTGGTTTCAAAAATATATTTTGGATTGGAAATGAAGATCTATATTTTAATTCAATTGGGATAAACTACCAACCCCACCCTCCCAATGCCATAAGAATAAATTCTCATTGTTATTTGTTAGTTTATTTATACATTGCTTTTGGAAGTACGTGATATAATTGAAGGATAGTTGGAAGTTTCTTTCAAGGGGGGACTAAATCCAAACTATTCTTTTCCATGGCGCAGGCAGGGAGGTAGGCAGGGATCAAAGGGAGGTAGGGATTGCAAGGAGATTAAATCCAAATTATTCTTTTTTATTCAACAAAATCTTCCTCCTCAGGGAGGAAGGGATAGCAGGTAGGCAGGAACTGATTCGTCTCAAGATCGCAAGCAAGTAGGTAGTCAGGGGGGCATCTCATGTATCAAAGGCAAGGATCGTTATTGACAGGTAGACCCACCCGACTCAATCACTTTTCCCCCTGCAACAATTTTTATTTTTAATATATTTGTCAATCAACACTGGTCCCCACGAGACATGCAAACCATGGTTAAACACGAGGGTTTTTAAGACAATCTAAGTCTGTAGTTACCAAGGCTTACCATGCCAAAAACACATTTATCCACAGAAAACAAAATTTTGGTCATGACAGGGAACTCTCAATCACAGGAAATAGGTACAGAGATCTTTGTGAATGCAAAACAGTGTAAAGGGATTCTAAGACACACGCGGGCCAAAAAACTAAGACACTCAAAAGAAAATTTTCACTCTGATTTTACCGAAAATAACATCTAACAAAAGAAATTTCTTTTTCAAAGAACATCAAATGGAGGGAAAACAATTAGTGCTAAGGGATGGTAGAGACGAAACAAAACTGAAAAAGATGACAACAAACAAGGATGAACAAGAAGAAAAAGGGCAAGTATACATCGCTACATCTACCCTGTTGTTTTGGTCTTCAAAATTGTACGTAAATGAGCTCATGCACATGAAAGAGAGACTTGGAATTTTAGAAAATACAAGGTGGCAAGAGGATAGCGAGAGAAAAGAATTTGCAGAATATAGACACAAGTTGGAAAATGAAAATAAAGTTCTCAGAGAACAAGTGCTAAATCTTCAAAACATCATGGAAAGAGGACAACAGGGGTTATTCATTATAAAACGGGAACCAGGGCATTTGAAAACAACCGAAAGGAAAAACCCTGAAATGGTAAAAGAAAAGGAAACAATACAGATAAATGAAATTCAATCGGCAATTAAAAATATGGAAACAAAAGAAAACCAGCGAAAGGATTGGATAGAAGAGGCCAAAAGTTGGTCACAAGTAATAAGTTAAACATCAATCAAACAAAAGCAAATCATAGAGAAACACATCAAAACACAGATAAAAGAAGAAAGGGATGGGCAAGGCAAGGCAGCAAATTTTATTATCAAAGGTCTGCAAGACTTTGGTGAAAAGGAAAGAACTAACATTTTGGTAAGGGACTTTCTCCGAGACGAGTTGAAGTGGACAGGGTATATACATCAAGCCAACAGGGTTGGGAGGAGAATAGGAGGAAAGGACTATCATGTGTGAGTTGTCTTGAGAAGTATAGAAGACAAACATGGTATCTTAAGAAGTAGGGGACTTCTTAGAGGCACATATATATATTTGGACAAAGACTTGATATTTGCTCAAAAAGGAGTTCAAAAGAAGGAATGGGAGAAAGTGAAAGAGGCAAGAGATGCAGGAAAATGGGCACAGTTGAGGAATGGGAAAGCCCAAATCAGCGATCGATTGTCAAACAAGAAATAGGGATTTGGGGCCCCACGGGAATCCATGCACATAGTAAGTTGGAATTGCAGGGGATATTCGTGGAGAAGAGGACCCGGATTGGGGCCATAACAGAGGGAAAGATATTATTATTCTTACGAAGACACATGAACATGAGGGCTACAAAGTCCCGAAATTTGAAAGATACAAGAAAATTTCAGTTTGGAACGAAGGGAATGAAACATGTAAAGGTCATGGGGGGATCACAGTGCTAATAAAGAAAATATGGCTCGAGATCGTCAAAGCTGAAAAGGAGGACCCAAACAAGCAATACATATGGCTGAAAATATCAGACAATGACGCAACAATCAGATTGGTTGCTTGCTACTTTGCACTGAAAAGCTTAAAGACTTATTGGAGAAGAAATCTAGATAATGAAGATCTATATGCTTCATTAAAAAAAGACATTTTTGTGTTTAGCACTTCAGGGGAAATAATTTTAATTGGTGACTTTAATGCGAGGACCACAAACAATCAATCTCTCCAGTTGAGCAGAAAAGGTGGGGATGACAATCCTTTATGGCTTAACGAAGAAGAGGACCAACTTTGGGAAAGAATATCTCAAGATGGAAATGGAGAGGTGACACATTTTGGGGTTGAGCTTCTAGGCCTATGTAGTTTATATGATATGGTTATTTGCAATGGCATGAATAATTGGCCTAGATCAAGTAGTATCACTTGCAAAACATACAACGGTCAAAGTGTGGTGGACTATGTAGTTTGCTCTCAGAGTTCTATTTCTAGGTTGCTTGAGTTCGAGATAGGGGATTGTCTTATTGAGCTAAAATCTAATTATAAACCTCTTTTTGTCAAGCTTGGTACCTTTTCAAATCAGCTCTAAAGAGAACAAGTTCATCATGTGCAACATACAACTCAACAAGGCAAAATCATTGTGAATAAAGAAAACTAGGAAATCTTCGTTGTTGCCCTTGAGCAACAATTTTAGATGGCTAGAGACATATAGGGCAAGGCAATCAAGGGGACAAATGACTATGTTCTAGGAGGATATATATTTCACTCTGAAATAGAAGTCAAATTGCAGGTTGAGCATTGTCATGGTGAAGAGCTCATCGAGAGCTTTTCGATGCATCTTACAGATTATAAACCGGAGCCCATATGTGCAAAATATTGTACGTTGAAGATTAACTAGGGCAAGTAAAAAAAATTGGGGTTTGGATAGAACATCCAGTTGGACGTCGACAAGTGGTGAGTGGTCAACAAGTGACGAGTGATTGACAAGTGGCAAGAGGAGATTGGACCACATGGTGGGTCCTCAGGCCACCACGTGGCTTGCCACCAGTCAATTATTTACCATGGTCCAATTTTAACTATATTGTAATTAAATGTTCCAAATGTTCTAAACAAACCAAATAACCATACCATTTCTACGTAACATATCCACCTCACCACATACCCACCACATGACCCCATGTTCCATATCCCAACATTCACATTCCAACCACATAACATCCTAAACACCCACGTGAAAGACCCAAGCCATCACATGCCACCAAAAACCATGCCAATGTCAATTACTTAGCATGTTAAACCATAAAACTCCTGGTATATCTATATCCCATGAAACTCCCACCTTGCAAATATGGGATAAAAGATTAATGTGACCACCAAAAAAATTGACGATGGGCTTCGTACCGTACACCATGGGATAAAAAGATAAGCTCCCAACCAATTGGGATGTTAGTGGAAACAATATATAAAAGGATCAAGTTTGTATTTGAAGCCATGTTTTTGGTCGTGGAGAATGTATTCCAAGGCATATAAAGAGTGTGGAGAGAAATAAAGATGGTATTAATGACTCAAACAAAATAATATTGTTTCAAGAGTATCTCTTGGACAGAGTGGAGCCCGTATAGACGATTTTGAAGACTTATTAATATTGTAAAGTGATTTTTGCAACAATTAATAAGGAACAATCCCTCATTGGAGTGGATCTAGAGATGTAGGCCATTGTGTTGAACTCTATTATCAAATCGTGTTTAGTATTTTCTGTCGATTTTTGTCTCTTTTATTGATACACTCTTAAATTTTGTCTATTTTGGATATTTAAAATCTGATTTTAATTCCTGAAATCATTTTAAAAGTTGATTTTATTAAATCGTTAAAATAAGGTTCTAATTCTTTACAAGTGTGTTTTTCGCTTCTACGACACTTGTTTGATTACAATTACGGATCAGGCTATATGCGCAGTAATGTGTTGATTCCTTTTATTCACAAGACATTAAGTGTCTGCAAAAGAACTAAGCCTAGAAAAGGAATTGCAAATACTTTTTCATCGAATCCGTGGTATGACGAAGAATGTAAGGTTGCCAAGAGAGCCTTAAAGGAAAGTGAGATGGACAAAGAAAATAAAAATATATATGAGAAATTGGTACAATACATAAAAGAAGTCTACGTGAATAAGAAAAAGAATGAATTAATTTCTCTTGGAAAATAGAACCCAAAAGGTTTGTGGAGGGAGTTGCAGCAAAAGAAAAAACACATAAAATAATATCACATACGCGCATTGGCTAGAGTATGCAAAGATCCTCTATGAGTAGTCTGAACAGAAGGATATCCCTCCCATAATTAATACTTCGACCAAGATTTTCTCTGTAGAAGACATCAAACAGGGCATAAAGAATCTAGCGAGTGGTAAAGCGCATGACATTGATGGGCTGCAAGCTAAATTTTTTAAGTGGGTTGTTGAGGTCCTCACTCTGCACATCAGAGAAGTATTCAATGATGTCACTCATAATGGATTCCCATTGGAATGGACAACTAGTGTTGTTATTCCTTTATTTAAAAGCGATGATATCAATAATCCTTCTAATTACCACACCATTATGGTCAATCCTCTTCTTGGTAAACTCTTTGGGGGCATGATAGAACATACAATCAGTAGTTTCGCTGAAAGAGAGGATAAAAGAGCAAAAGGTCAAGCAAGCTTCTGACCTAAACATTCAACCATCAATCATTGCATCACTCTTAGACACTTGGTTGAGATAGTATGGGACACTCAATGAGAGGAAGCTTTTTGTTGTTTTGTGGATTTTAAGAAAGCCTTTGACACGGTACTTAGAGACAAACTTTGGAATAGGATGGAGGAACTTGGGATTCTAGATGAGTTTAGAGCAGCAGTCCATAGACTTTATGAGCAAGTTAGAGCTAAAATCAGAACTAGAGAGGGTATGTCTGAATGTTTTGGTAGTGACATTGGTGTCAAACAAGGTTGCCCTCTTTTTCCCACCCTATTTGGTTTATACATTGACAAGATTGAAGAATGGTTAATCAAAACAGAGGGAGGAGGCATACAGTTGACAGGGTATGCGGTGAAGCTACTCTTATATGTTGATGACCTCATCCTAAATTCAAAAACAACTCAAGGATTGAGGGATCATTTGAAAGCCTTAGAACTCTTTTGCTAGGAAGTCAGGATGCAAGTGAACATTAGCAAGACTAAAGTTATGATTTTTTCTTTAAAAAAAAAAAGAAAAACAAATTAACTTTCTTTTTGAAGGTAGCCCGTTAGAAATTGTAACAGAATACAAATATCTTAGGATTGATTTTCATAACAAGCTTAGTTGGGAGACCTGTAGAGCAAAAAGGATACAAGGGGGTTGGAAAGCATCTTACCTACTTCAAAATAGATGTAGGAAAGCTAAACTTTGGGACTGGAAAACTAAGAAAACTCTTTTTGGATTGCTAGTCACCCCGGTTGCCCTGTATGGTTGTGAGGTCTGGGGAAATAGCATGTCAAATCATGGATGGAGACAACTAGAAAGAACCCAAAAACATCTAATCACAAGCACTCTTAAAGTCAAATCAACAGTCCCTTATGAGATCTTGTTGGCTGAAGCAGATACTTTTCTGATGGAGGCATCGACGATAACTTGGATGCTAAGCCATCTAAAAAAGGTTGAAAGCATGGATAATCATCACTGGCCCAAAATGGTTGTGGAGGAAAAGCTAGAACATAGAAAGAAAACTTGGATGAAGCATAACAACAAATGGATGAACAAATGGGACATCAACTTTCAAGAATGTCATAATAACAAGAAGGAAATAAAAAACTATGTTATAGAAAAATTTAGAACAGCCATGTGGACATAACAGATTGGTCGAAAGAAAGCATATTACATCAAAGAATTTAACCCCACTTGGGATCATGATGAAAAAGCTTATCTAGGAGAAACTATCAAGGGTAAAACAAGGGTGTTAGTAGCTCAAATAAAGATAGGATCACATCACCTTAGATGTGAAATCGGCAAATGGATTATACCCAAGGAGGAGTGGGAAAGGAGAACTTGTCTTTTCTACAATCAAGGGGTGTTAGAGATGGAATGGCACTTCATCATGGAGTGCTCATCCTATGATGATATTCATATTCAATACAAACATAAATTGAAGGTGGATAACTTAAATGAGTTATTCGAAGAAACAAGACTTAAGAAGATTGCAGGTTTTGTATCAAGATTCACAGCAGGAGATCTGATATTGAAAAGAATCTTAAATCAGCTTAGAACCTTAGTTTTTGGTCCCATAGACTCTTTAGTCTCGTGGACGTCATTAAAATCTTTCATTTGGGGAATCTTTGGAAAGTATTTTTTAATTCAAGAGAGAAGATATTATTAACTTTATTAAGAATGTGTGAGTGTTGTTTCATTTTTAAAATCAAAGAGCTATGTGGTATTATTATTAATTTTATTAAGAGTGTAGGAGTGTTAATTCACTTTCAAAATTGAAGAGTTTTGTGGTAAAATATGTTTCTTATGGTATATTAATATGATTGTGGGAAGTAATGGAGGAAAAATATTTTCTCAAAGGATAATTATCTTCTAAATGTATTTTTCATCATTTCAACTCACCATTCTAAAGTGGTACCTTTACACAATGCTTCTGTTACTCCTTATAATGAAGATGGAGCAGGGCATCTATATGGGAGAGTTTGGGTGGAATTAAGAGCTCAAGGACACTGCTACTATTATTGTCTAAAATTTTTTAGTTATCAACTCAAAACAATGGAATATCTTTATCACGATTATTATAAATTGATTACCAACCACTTATACCAAGCATACCTATGCTTTAAGAGGACTAACAAGGTAGGTAGCAAATTGCATATTCAATCATATATGATGGTGCCATAACCCAACCCATTAATGTGTTTTTGTATTATATAGTGGTGTGCTATATGATCATGTAAAGTGGGACATGTGACCCCTTATAAAATATGGGTTAGATCACCTTGGGGTCATGTGGCACATTGAGATGTGTTTTAGGATGTGTAGGTTAAGTGAAGGTCATTTAATAGTAGTGACATGTTACATGGACCTACTTTTTGTGATGTGTTATACTTGTGCCTATATATGAGTGATGTATACATGTAGAGAGGGGTGAGTGCAAGGCCAAAAAGTGGCAACGCCAAAAATAAGTTTTTGGATGAGTGCATGGAAATCAAAATGGATATCCATTTTGAAGGGAATCAAATATAAGTTATTTTGAATAGGCTTGGATATCCAAACCAAACAATTATCCGTCCTAAATTGATATCCGTTTTGAAACAGATATTTGTTTTGGGAAACTTTGGATATGTAATTATAAGTTTATATGTACCTTTATATTACATTTTATTTTCTTATGTTTTAAATTTATAGTACTAAATATAATAAATTATGGCCACTCTAGTTCTTTTGAAATCTATTTCAAAGTTGTAAGAGTTATGGTTTTGAAGATAATTTTTCAAAATCCAATCTGGTTAGTCATTTTTAGGATTTTAGTATTGAAAATAAGGTTTTTTGGATGTAAATTTTACACCTAGCATTTGTTTTGGGCAAACGAATGGTCATTTTGTAGGATTTTGGGTCTTCTGGGTTGATTGCTTATGTTTGTAGGAGTTCTAGGTGTGCCAAAAATGAATTTTGCAAACTTCACACCTCTTAGAGATAGTCAGAGTTGGGAGGATATTGATATACAAATTCTCAAACACACTAATTGAATGTATCTTAAGTACCAATTTGGTGTATATACAGTGCTTTAAAATATAAATTTAGTTAACATAACTCTATCAACCCCAATTTAGAAACTAAGAGCACCTTTTGTCATTTTATCACGATCAAATGCCATTATTTGAGAATTTTGAACTGAATCTAATAATACAAATTGGGTGTAATTGAATCAAAATTTATACTTAATCAGGGCCTAATCCATTTTAAATTTCTCAAATAATGACATTTGATCATAAAATAACAATAAATGGTGTTCAAACATGTATAATTTTACCCAAATCTACCTTCATGTATCTGAAAGCACTTAATCGAGGCATAATTTGATTAATTTTTCTTAAATATCGTCATTAAGTCATGATATAATGACAAAGGGTGCTCATATATGGCCAATTTCCCATAATTCTATCTATATCTATCTAATCCACCTAATATAACTTATGTGACTTTAATATCATCATTAAAGGGTGATATTATTGTCATCTTTAAAGAGAATTTAGTGATTTGGGGCTTAATTTCAACCACATAATGTGATTATGGGCTCAATTTTTGCCAATTGAGTCCTTGATTGAACCAATTACTTGTATGGTTTAATGAGGGGTACAATTTGGGGCCTAATTGAGTCTCATGGACCTTATTCAACCACACAATGTGATTTGGGGATTAATTTATCCCAATTGAGTCCCTGATTGAACCAATAGTCATTTGGTTCAATAAGCGATGTAATTTAGAGTAATTGAGCCATATGAACTTAATTACAACTAGATAAGGTGATTTGGGGCTCCATTTACTCCAATTGAGTCCTTGATTGAATTGATTACTCATTTGGTTTAAAAAGGGATACAATTTGGGAAAATCAAGCTCCAAGAACTTAACTGCAACAACATAATGTGATTTTATGGCTCAATTTGACTCAATTGAGTCCTAGGTTAAACCAATTAACCATTTTTCTCAATGAGAGACAAAAAAAAGTTTCAAATCAAGCCCCATAAACCTAATTTCAACCACATAATGTGATTTGGGGCTCCATTTGCCCCAGTTGAGTCCTTCATTGAACCAATTACTCATTGAGTTCAACGTGGGATGTAATTTGGGATAATTGACCCTTGTGAATGTAATTGTAGTGAGATAATGTGACTAAGCACTCCACGTGCACTAAATGAGTCCCTGATTAAACAAATTACTCATTTAGTTTAATGAGGAACAAAAATTGGGACCCACTTGAGCCTCGTGAACCTAATTACAACCACATAATGTGATTTGGGGTTCAATTTGCCCCATTGAGTCCTTGATTGAACCAATTACTCATTTGGTTCAATGAGGGATGCAATTTAGGGCAATCGAGCCCCATAAATGTAATTTCAACTAAATAATATGATTTAGGAGTTTGTTATTCCATCTTAAAATATCTATTGTAATGAATCTTTATAAAAACTCCACACTTGCAAAGTGTTTAAACATCTTCACTTTGTTTAAGCTTTATAAAATCTCCATTTTGACAAATCTTTATAAAATATCCACTCTTGTAAAGACTTCTTAAAAACTCTATTGTAGCAAAGTTGATTGAAATCTTCATATTAGAAACTCTTTATAAAAACTCCACTTTGGTGAGTAATTATTAAATATCCACTTAGTTATTTGCACAGTGGGGATGTGGGAGAGTGCTTTGCACTTTTCTATTTTGATAATTTTGGTATCCCCTAAAATCTATTCTTTTGACATTAATGCTGGAGATTAAGGGTCATCTTGTTAAATATGAAATTACTTTAAATATTCCAGATTATACCCCTTTTATTACACACTGAGTGTGAAACACCATTAAAGCCCTTTCTTAATCCCTTCAAATATTCTCACTTGAGAATATGAATTAAATTTTACTTCTCGTATAAATGGCTTGTTACTTCTTCATCATGAGCACCTATGTTTCTTTTAATTTTTGCTTTGAACATGTAATATTGAATCAAATGAGCGCTCAATGAAACAAGTGTCCGATTGGAATGAACAAGTGTTAGATGCACCGAGCATTGAATACAATAAACACCAAGTACAATGAGTGCCAAGTTTGATGAGCTTTTAATGTTGCTAAATGCTAAATTCAAATAATCTCTGGATCAAACAAGCTCCAAATGTCACTTAAGTTGGCATTGATTTTCATGTTGTCACATTCATAAGCATATATACTTGATAGTGTTAATGAATGCTTTCATGATTCCTTTTGCAAATTTGACCTACTTCTTTTCTTGGATTTTAAAGAAAACCAATTAATTCTGAGAGAAATAATATGATTTAATATCACAAAAATGTTCAAACTCAGTTTTTATTTTAAGAATATCTACTCTTGAATTTCATCCATGCATAATTTCCTCAATAAATTTGACTAGGACTAGAACTTTGAATGTGTTTATCAAGCCTTGTCCATTGGGCTATGGGGTCAACATTCTCATCTTACAAATTTTGGATAATCCTTGTCCTTAATTTACCTCTAATCACCTATTGGGACCACAATTGGAGGTGTTATCATGAAGTTCAAAATTATTGAGAATAGTTGGCTCTAATTTTGGGATTCCAGTCCTTTGTGGTTTGTAGAACTCAAGATTCTTTGGTGACTAGTGCCTTATCTCTTTTTTTAATTCTTGTTGATAATGTGGTGCAAGTTTTAACTTATCTTGATCCTACCAGCTGGTATGCAGTTCACCTATCTCAATCGTATGGAAATGAACATGCACTACCAGGCCAAATCATGCTTATTTTAAGAAATCTACTTGTGCTTTTGAAAAGTATATATGTTCATTCATTTCTTATTTGTTTTCCCATTGTCTTTAGAAGGGTGTGTCATAAATTTATGTGCCCTGATCTGAAGAACTAATAATGAATTTTCCTATCTAATCATATGAAATGGAACATGTGTTGTTGGGTTAGATCACATTATTTTGAAAATTTTGTTTATTCACTTGCTTGCATGTCTGCTTGCGAAGGGATGGGCTTCAAAAGATTTTCATGTCACAATTTTTTGCTGAAAAAAGAAACACTACTTACTACACAATGTTTTGTTGAAAAATATTTCCAACATTTTGAATGGGAAACAAAAAAGAATTTGTATGTGAAAAATATAACTGAAACAATGCACATCACTTGGCAATCTGTGCACAAAAAAATTGATTGATTGTTTATTAAAAAAAATAGAATGGGTCTCAAGAATTGGGTTAGAATTCTCAAACGGAGTTCATATGAATTTTTAGAGGTCTTAAATTTTATGTTGGAACTTTTCAACTCGATGAGACTTTTAGACTTGTTATAATTTTGGCTC
Organism: Torreya grandis; assembly: GCA_037957365.1. Taxonomy (NCBI): domain Eukaryota; kingdom Viridiplantae; phylum Streptophyta; class Pinopsida; order Cupressales; family Taxaceae; genus Torreya; species Torreya grandis. The sequence continues at coordinate 1,814,880 of JARHVA010000495.1, forward strand.
ATGTTGGGTTAATCAATAGGAGCGTGAGAAGTGTGACACTTGACTTGAATTTTTAAAACTTGGCATAAGCATTATGGGAACTAGAAAAAACTAGAGTGGATCAACGTGCATTTTGAGGCACTAAACATAGATGTATGCACACATTATCAATTCTTAATAAAATTATTATCGGCAAAGGGAGACTTGACATCAGGGCACTTAACATAATATCCTTGTGTATTTGAAAATGCATGTTGCAGGTATTTTCTTAGATTCATATCATTTTATTTTGAATCGTCAACACTTATGCAAACTTTACAGTAATGAAATAACATCGAAGTAACATTTTTTATTTATGTTTCCAATATATCATGAGATCTACAAAAGGTTTCACCATCTCTTAGGAATAAAATAAAGATCTTAACAAGATCTTATTCATTACGAGGATCGAAGTTGTGTAGATCTTCTCATTAAGGAGATAACCCAATGTGTTTTCCTTTAGTCTCAATTTCAGAGGCGCCAACAAATCTGCTATTTTATGAGTTATGAAGGGAAAGATCTCAACAACTAAGTTCTTGTGTTTTATGTTATACCTCCTTCCTCATCAAAATTCAACCATCTCACTTTCAAATCTTTACTTATATGATCTTTGAGTAAGGTTTTTTTATAGTACATATAAATCACCTTATTGCCTTGATCTCAAAATATTAAGAGCCAAAGCTTCTTGCTCAATTATGGGCAAGGGGATTGTCTTTATATTAGCATATTCAAAAGTTCTCTTTGTTTGATTATGATCACTCGTATCATAATATGAGTTATCAATGTTGAAGTATAACTTCCTTGATTTTTTTTTGACCCTAAAATGAAATAAGGTGTGTTATTTCACTTTAAGCTTAGGGTTAAGAATATAGAGATGAAATGGCACAAGGGTGATAATCATATATATAGCAGGCTAGTTAAATTCTAAACTCAAATATAAGCATACACTGGATGTATTATGTTGAGATAGTCTAAATATAAAAAGTAAAACTAGGCTAGATATACAAGTAACAAATAAGAGAATACTTAGCTTGTTTAGATGGTAGTGTAGTTCTCGGTCTGGAATAGGATGAAAGCAGGTAGGAAGACAATTATGGAATAATTGTCAAATTTTGGATCTAGTTCATTTGGCTATCAAGACAGTTGTGTCAATCCTGGATGGTTGCATCAATGTTACTATATGATTTTGATGATAGTTTCTTGTATGAAATATCTAGAAAAATAAGATGCAACCACCTAGATGCTTTTGGGTTTGGATTTGCCTTCACTATGGTGCATTTAGATATGGGTCATGGACTGTCACTCCTTGTGAAATGATAAAACCCTAGATTTCCATCTTCAATGTGACCTTGGAAAAAATGGGGTTAGTGAGCATATAGTGTTGAGCTGACCCTAGTGACCCTGTTGTCAAAATATGCTACCTACATAGCCAATACTCTGAAGAGGGCCTCAGACTAATTTAGTTCTCCCCTACGTGTTGGCCTGTGTGTGAATCATGTAATGTGTGTAAAGCAAGTACAATAGTGACCTAGCTTGTAATTTGGCACATAAGACCTTATGACTGCTCCTTCAATACTTTGAACCTATAGATGTGCAGTCCCTATGATTGGTATGGAAATAGGGAAGATTTAATCAATTGGATGCTTGATAGAGTGCTTTTTGATAAGTGCCTTGGTTTCTTTGGTCTTTTCTAGGTTTCATAGCCAAGGATTGAATAAGGGTTGATCTTATATTTATATCAATCTCTTTGGAATAATAACTCATATTAAATCACTTAGGCCAACCATTAGGATCCATTTAATTTAAAAATTGGATGACTTTAAGGAGCTGAACACTTGCGTCAGGGCAGGACAATAATGTTGACGCTACTGTTTAGTGTCTAAGGAGTAGCAAAATAGGTATAAGCTCAAAACTTATAGAGGTATAAGATAAGTGCATTTTAATCATTATGGGAAAGATAGAATGTCTATGTTATCAATATAAGACTGGTTGGACTAAGATATAGTCCAATGGGCACAAGATAGAGTAGATGCAAGGCTTACAAAAGCAAGGGGAGTGTAAAACTAAGAGGAACAACCAAGGTCTAAGTTTGCCAAGTGTACAAGACTGAGGTGCTACATAATCAAAAAATATCATCTACAATTTCTTGGTATCATTGTATATAACATCATCTTATTCATACTTAGAACCAAATCATGACCCATATGTTTCATATTCCTCTACTTGAATTTTTATTTTGCATCTCTTTCTCTAGTTCTCTTTTCACGTAATCATTATTTCAAGATAAGATTATCCTATTTATCTTTCTATTTCATCTCTTCTTTAAGTTTATTATATTGGTCTTCAACTATGACCTGGTTTTCTTGATCATGGTTACCTTGTCTATTTTCAAATGCGACCAATGGGGCATTGATTTTTATTCTTTGTCAAGGACAAATCATTATCAAAATGGATTATTGACATTAATCTTAAGTTTATTTTTATTCAAGACCTTAGTTATCATGACTCATATGCATTACTTCAGTGTCTCCATCTTCAACTGGTCTTGTTCACTATCTAAAACCCATCGATGTTTGAAGTGACTTAACCAGTTAGTGCATTCTCATTTCTAGCTAACGTGTCCTTGGGGCCCATGAAAGTGGTCAACATCCAACACTCACAATTGGGCTAATATATGTTAAGATGGAAAATGACAATTGTTAAGGCAAATGATAATTGTTAAGGCAAACAATAACATGGTTAAAGTAAATGGCAATGACTAAGGCAAATGCTAGGGGTGAAGGAAAATTAAATGTTAACATTAGTTGAATGCAAGTTGCACACTGACTTAAAAATAAAAATCAAACTAGTAACTTGTGAACCTTTTCGTATTCATTTTTTCATTTTCCATTACACTATTCCTTTTCAACCCCTATAAGAGATTGTGTGCCATTCCTTGATTCCATACATGCATAACACATTTGTAGAAGAGTCCTCGAGGAGGCATTTACTATACAGGTTGGTTACCTACAATGAATTGCATTATTTGCATTGTTAAATATCGAACCTTGTTTAACATAATATCAAGTTAGCATCTCAGAAGGGCACAACCTTTACATTTGTGGATGAGCAACCAATGAAATACAAAACATGTTTTTTTAAGTAATACAATTTAAGAACTTTAGGGCATAATGTTAGTTTGTAAAATTACAGGGCACACTATTAAATAGAAGTATTTTGTAAGCCCTTTAAATTAATATTTAGTATTTATAATCCTACTATGAATTGACCTTAGGGCATAGTTTTAATTTTTAAAATTAAGGGAAAATGATTAAATACAAACATTTTATAAGCCTTTTGAAACAATATTTAGCATTGATAATCCTACTATGAATTGGCCTTAAACATTGGGAATATCTTCACATAAAAAATTTAGAATGAGTGACTATGTTAGTGCTATATTTAAGGATTTGAATTAGTTTGGATCTGATGTGATACATTTGGGTTATGCTATGTTGACTTCTTGAAGGAACTTTGTTATAGAAGTTGTTAGATGCTAATTGAAGCTGTGAAGTTTAACACCACTATACTCAAGCTTATGCTATAAAATAATTTGAATGATTTGAGAATTTTAACCCCTATTCTAATTTAAAGTAATATAATTTAACAACTTTAGGGCATAGTTTTAGTTTGTAAAATTATAAGGCACACTATTAACTACAAACATTTTGTAAGCCCTTTGAAATAATATTTAGTATTGATAATCTTGCTATGAATGACCTTAAGCATTGGGCATACCCTTCACATAAAAAAATAAAAATGAGTGACCATGTTAGTGCTATATTTAAGGATTCATAGTCATTTGGATTTGATGTAATACATTTTAGTTGTGTTATGTTGACTGTATTGTTCACTGCTTGAAGGAAACTATGTTATAGAAGTTATTATATGGTAATGAAGTTGTGAAGTTTAACACCATTGTACTAAGGCTTATGTTATAAAATAATTTGAGAATTATGATCCTTGTTTTATTCATTAATTTTAAACACTCAAATAAGATTGAATTGTGTGTCAATGTTGTTTATTATTTGGTAAGGCCTCTCTAAACTTTTGAAAGATCCCTTCCCAAATCTGATCCAATTTTTTAGTTTAAGTGGTTTGACATTTTGTCAAACAATTAGCATGCAACTACTGAGATCTGATTTCTGATTGTTTACTTGTAATTTTATACTTGTTTCAATGCATGTAAGATATAATAGATGCCTATAGAGGAACTACAATACTTATCATATTTTAAGACCAATGGAAATCTTTATTTAATTATGCCTTAGGTTTTTACAATAAACTTCAAATCTAATCCAAAACTGATCATAACATAACAACCATTAGATTTTCCCTAACATAATATTATTTCTAACAAAAAAGAACTACATTAACTGCATACCTAGAAAGGGCTGAATCTTCATCAATGCACCATTGAAAATGATGGTCCAAAGTTTGGAAATGATCATGAAAGACTAGTAAAATTACTATAAAGTGATGAAAACAAACTCCCCACTCAAATCCTAGCTATAAGGCCGTTAAATATGATACAAAATCCCTAAAAATCTGATTGCAAAATACCTTTCACACCCTTTCACTCACTGAATATGAATGCCATTCATATTTGGAGGTTTTCATCCCCAAACACAAGTATCCAATAGAGGGTTTCCGTCTCCTATGGTTGAAGTAAAAGAGGGTTTTCATCCTCAATATATTTTCATCTGAAGCGCTGCTCCAAATTGCAAAAATCTATTTTTGAGAAAATGACATAATAATCTCTATGAAATGAAAGAGAAAAATATATAGATTCCAACCAACCAACCCTGGACTCCAAATTCCTCTTAAATCTCATTTTATGAACTTTTAGGTCTCCAATATGGGTCGCTCCCCTTTGGGAAAAAAGAAATATTTTATTTCACTTTAATTTAATAAAGTCACTTAGACTTTATTAAGTCACTTTAATATTTTAAAGTCACTTAAATTTTATAAAGTTACTTTATTAGAATAAAAATATATTCTAATGTCGAAAAGTAACTCCATAATGGAAAAATATAACAATAGACACTTTTAAGTGACTTTTCCCACTAAATATTACCATTTCCCCCATCATTTATTCCCTCAACACCTCCATTAGCTTGCAAGAATACTGAATAGGCTAATTTGCATAATTGAGTGATCTCTTTAGGAAAGAGGGGACATTATAGTCCTCCCTTCCTGAGATTTCTTGCCCTTAAGCAATCACATACCATCACCTGGATTCCAAATCCATCTCATGAAAACTCTACCATGCAAATGCTACACCATTCTGATTACAAGTGTAGACAAAAACTGTACTCTGCCCTCTTATGATCCAATGACCAAAGCATCATTACAATAGTAGGATGTCAAAACATAAGCATACTCATTGAGCCCTCCATGAATGGTAAAGTCCATCATATCTGAATTAAATCTAGTGGTTATGTAGAGATCAAAGTTTCAAAATGTACTAGCAACAACAAATAATTATCCAACATCTATAGATCTCTCATGGCTTTGTTGAGTACTCCTCACAAGTGCAAGAAAATGTGTAGTCACTCCTAGTGGGTTGTTGGTATAGAACTGAACAACAACTTCCCAACTAAAATGTGACCCAAATGAATGTCAATGTCATCACCAATACCATATGGTGATAGAGCATCATCCATATGCCATCCTCTAAGGATTAAGACATGATCAAAACCTCTCCAAAGTAGCCAAACTACTGTTGTCCTCTAAATGTCCTATAGGATATATGTGAGCAATATAGTAGGATAGCCATCTCCTATCAAAGTATGAAGATAGTCCTCATGAACTAGGGTTAGTACATCTATGCAAACCTGTTCACCTCCATATCTATTGCCATAGTTTCACTTCACCTCCAAATTATGCCCAATTCATGCACGTGTCTCCATGGCATGCATCACAAATCTAGGGAATAGAGTAATGACATACTCTACCCAAGAGTCATCAACATGATGGAATTATATCTCATTATACATAAACTCCTCAAGTTCTCCATTAATGACCAAAGGCTCAACTAAATTTGAATAACCAATGTCTCCATCTATACATGTAGGTATACTACTAGTGGTTGATCCACTAGGTGTGTGCTCCATCATGCAATCTAAGTGTATGTTGTGCCTTGAATAATCATGATTATGCAAAGGTGAAGGACTATCATCAAAAATCAAAAAATTAGAATTATTGTTATGCCTTTTAATAGTGCCTTCCTTCACCTCTCCTTCCATGAATGAATGTGCATTCATTAGTGTAGGTCCAAGGGATGTCTTCAATGGAAAATCAAGTGTGTTATGTGCCATTCTTTCTATCCCATGGATGCACGATAAATCCCCATGTGTATAGATCCCCTTTATCTTCATGACTTCACTCTTTGCCAAACTCAACTCCAAACAAAGTGACTCATGGACCTTATGATAAAAATCATTTGTATTTACATAAACTGAACCACTTATGACTCCTTCATGTAAACTTCCATCATTAGTGGCTGGTCCACTCTCAAAGAAAGGTAATGCATGATACAAATCAGGTACATGAACAAAGTCATACATCTCCAAATCTACATACTCTTCTTGCTTGCTTTTGTCAAGAGTCTCCTTTATTTGCTCCATCACTATGTATTCTTCCCTTGGAAGAAGTAGAGATCTAAAGTAAGATATTTATTGTTCCTTTGCTTGATCTAGTTGTTTGTGACATTCCTTGATCTCTTGTAGGTGATGACTTTCTTGGGTAGCAATCAACCTTGCTTCCTTAGATCTTTACAACCATTCATCACACAATCTTTGAGTTCCTTCCATGCTATGATATGAAAAATCAGATTGTTTGCAACTTGAATCCGTAATAGTTATCTCATGCTTAGTCATCACATCTTGAGTATCATCAAGATCATCCTCATATGATTCATCTATCACCTCATGGTTATGTGAGGGTAATGGAGTGCTTTCCATAATTATAAAATCATGACTATCATCCTCAAGTGTTGGTCCAAGAGTTATACCCAGCTAAAAACTAAGTGTATTTCTTGTCTCAACGACTATCCCATGTTTGAAAGTTGTACCTTCATTGACCTTCAAATATTTCCCTATTAATTGACTTTGATCTAATCTGTCCAAGTCAATTTGCTCATTACATAACACATTGCCTTCATATGTATTAACAACATCACCTTCAAGGTCACCCAACTTAGAATTTGATTCCTTGCAACTACTATGTAGAGATGGTGAAATATGCCATGGTATGCTTCTTCCATCATCATTAGTCACCAATAATCCCTGAAAAGGATCTTGTGCATAGATGCTAACCCAAAAAGTGACCACCATGATGACACTGCAATACTCTGATTTTCATATGGTTTCCATCGAAAGTGTATTTAATGCTACTTAAAAATTCAACATTAATGGTATTCACCCCATCAAATTGTAGACCATCATAGTACTCCCTCCCTTGTGGTAACCCCACAAGGCCAACCAATATCTCCTGATGATCCAATACATAATAGTCCACTATAGGAAGTAACCCATCAATGATCTCAGATGGCCCAATAGACAATTCAACTTGATTCACCTCATAATTACACACCATACCTGGATCCCAAAACTTACTTTTGTTAACACAAATAGGATATACCTCATATGTGATGGTTTCTTTAAATACTCACTCTCCATGTCACCAATATTGAAATCTTCATGTACAGTTCTCTCCATAGGTTTGGATTGGGAGTCAAATTGATACACATCTAAACTACCATCACTGAAATGAGATAAGAATTCACCATTATAAGTTGATTTAGAAGCTTCAATGTACTCACCTCATCATGCTCTTTTTCAAAAACCTTATCATTTATGTTCATTCTACTAGTAAACTCAAGGAGGCTAACAGTCTCAGAAACTTCATTGGATGGATTTGATTTTGTACCAAGAGCTGTTTCTTTGTCATCTTCATTAAACACATCCTCAACATATGTAGATGCATGTACTTCTTGTATACATTCTTCCATTGGAAGAAATAATGATCTAATGTATGATTCTCTTTGTTACCTTGCATTATATAGCTAATTGCATCATTATTTGACTTTTTGAAGGTGTTGTTTTGCATGCACAACCACTAACTTAGCCTTCTTAGCTCTTTGTAGCCAACTATCATACAAGACTTGAGTCTTTATCACATCTTCCAAGGTCTGATTTACAAAATCATAATGTTTGTGGCATAAATCCACAATGCATAATTAATTTTTAACACCCAAATGTTGAATACCAATATTAAAATACTATACAATACCATCATCCACATGTGAAATGGATGTTACCTCATGATTAGGACTATTGTTGCAAAAATTATAATAGGTTTCATACCTTGGTGTCATATTTTCAACATCTCTAATGGGTTGATCAATGATTGTAATCTTTTCCACTTTGTGATCAACATGATGACTCAATGGTGTGTCATGTGTCTCCTCTTGATCCAATGTTATTTCTTATTTATGACTCTCACATGATGACTAATTTTTGCATTGAGTGTGATCACTTTTAGGCTACAAATTGCAAATAAGTGATTCCTCTTCCTTTCCTCATTCTTGGATATTTAACACTTCACTTTTCCCAATGCTTTCTTTCTTTTCTTGCTGCTGATATGGACTTGAAAACATCAAGTCATCTTCATCCTCATCCAGTATACCCAAAAATTATGTGTATGAAAGCATGTCTTGTATCTCTTGAGGAAGAGAGCAATACTTATCATAATTGGCCATAATTATTCTATTAAATGGAGATAAATCACTACTGTACCTAATTTTCCTTGAAAGTGAATCTTCAACATGCTGTAATTTTTTAAAGCACCCTTTGTTGTGAATGGTGAAAGCCCCTCAACATTTTTTCCATGTTAGGCAACTTCCCCATAGTTCCCATCTTGCTGTCCATAACCACAACTCAAACCAAACTGAAGTACAAGTGACCAATCTTTACCCAATAGGCTGGCAAGATCATGGTTTTGATACCATTGAAAGATCCCTTCCCAGATTTGATCCAATTTTTTATTTCAAGTGGTTTGAAATTTCATCAAACACTTAGCATGCAACTCCTGAGATCTAATTTCTTATTGATTACTTGTAATGTTATACTTGTTTCAATGCATTTAAGATATAATAGATGCCCATAGAGGAACTATAATACTTATCATAATGTAAGACTAATGGAAATCTTTATTTCATTATTCCTTAGGTTTTTACAATAAATTTCAAATTTGATGCAAAATTGATCAAAACATAAAAACCATTAGATTTTCCCTAACATAATATTATTTATAACAAAAAAGAGCTACATTAACTGCATACCTAGAAAGGGTTGAATCTTTGTCAATACACTACTAAAAATGATGGTCCAAAGGCTAGAAATGATCATGAAAAATTGGTAAAATTACTACAAAGTGATGGAAACAAACTCACCACTCAAACCCTAGTTGTAAGACCCTTAAATATTATATAAAATCCCTAAAAAATTATTTACAGAATACCTTTCACACCCTTGGACTCACTAAATATGAATGCCATTTGTATATGGAGGTTTCTATCCCCAAACACAAGTATCCAATAGAGGGTTTCCATCCTTTATGGTTGAACTGAAAGTGGGTTTCTGTCCTCAATTTATTTTCATTTGAAGCGCTGCTCCAAATTGCAAAAATCTATTTTTGAGAAAATGACAATAATATCTATGAAATGAAAGAGAAAAATATATGGATTCCAACCAACTAACCCTGGACTCCAAATTACTCTTAAATCTCATTTTATGAACTTTTAGGTCTCTAATATGGGTCGGCCCCCTTTGGGAAAAAAGAAATATTTTATTTCACTTTAATTTAATAAAGTCACTTAGACTTTATTAAGTCACTTTCATATTATACAGTCACTTAAATTTTATAAAGTTACTTTATTAGAATAAAGTTATATTCTAATGTCAAAAATTAACGCCATAATGGAAAATTATAACAATAGTCACTTTTAAGTGAATTTTCCCACCAAATATTACCATTTTGTCTGCCATTTAATCCCTCAACACCTCCATTAGCCTATGGGAATATTGAATAGGCTAATCTACATAATTGAGTGATCTCTTTAGGAAAGACGGGACATTACAACTTTTGACTTGAGAACTTGGTAGGCCTAATTATGCTTATAACTTAGGTCTTATGGAATTCTAATTATGCAACATGATTACTCATACATGAGCTTGCTTTAAGGTTTGAATTGGTGTTATAGTTTTTATATTTACTTAATTATTGATTATCTCCATCATAACACATCCTTAATGTTTTAGTGTATATGATTGACCATGTTTTGGGGGCAACGTTGGAGTTTTGTGTGAACAATGTTTAGGTATGATAAGTAAGATGCATATGATGTGAAGTATTTGATATTATACCCTATTGGATTCTTATCACTCAGATTATTTATTTAATTTTACAATTATAATAAAGATAAGAGTTTAGAGAGATAATTCTTTAGTACCCTAGTATTAGTTGGCATTTGAAAATTTTCATTAGTAGCCTTATATTTCTATCATATGTTTATCCATATTGATTAACAGATCAGATTGCCACTATCATAGGCTTATTTGTATTGATTAATAGATTAGATAGGGAGTGATTGGGGCCTTGAATCCAACAACGGGGGTCATATCCATATATCTATCACTATTATTGGGTTCTTTTCCTTCTCCATTCAATGTCGGTGGGTTCTCCACTCAATGTCGGTCTAGTGAGAAAATGGATTCAAGGTGGGATTCACCTCCCCCCTCTCCTCCCCTATCAATTCAAAAACTATAGATAGTTAGTCATCCCTCCCCCACCCTATACATATCTATCTAGTTTTGTTAATGTAATGTATGGCACATTGTCAATTTTTTATTTGCTTGCACTCTCTAAGGACAACCCTATCAAAGTGTTGAGGTTAGGGTGTACCAATTTTTTTCATTAACATGAGATGATTATATTAATCTTGTAGAATATTATGTTTTCCAACTATTTTGTTTTTTTGCATATGATTATGGACAGCTTATATGTCTTGTGTATAGTTGTTTGTTAAGATACAAATAATGTGTGTTTCAAATATGTGTATATTGTTTAGGGTCCGAGGCAAGAAGTATAACCTTTAATTCTACTCCAATTATTGATGGTAGTAAATTTAATGGTTCAAATTATGTATCTCTTCTTCATGTTTTTATGAGTATTTTTTAATCAAAATGTAGACTATGTGGTTGTTGAAAGCAATTCTAAAATAATGTGTAGCCAAATATCTAGTAAAGTTTGTGTAAGAGATGAGAAGCTGACCACACTTCATAAACATGCAGTGTCACTTACATAGTAGTTTGTCAATGTAAAGATCAAATGTGTATAGAATGTTGGGGATGTGAAAGCAATGGTGAAGTTGGGTAGACCAAGTAGTGGTGGTGATTCTTCCAATGTTACTAGTGTGGTTTCACCACTTATGCATTTACAATAGATTATTCATAAATCTCTTTTACCTCTTATTAAGTCAGAGTTGAATACAAATGAAGAACAACATACACCATTATTGGTACTAGGACCATGACATGTTGTCAATGATGTCAGATAAGATATTGTGAGATACCCAAGATGTAACTCTATTGTAGAGTTTATGGGGACTTGGGAGGGAAAAAATGTTAGTTTATCATAACTATTTTTATTTATTTACGGTATTTCCACTATATGTCTTATATGTATGATATTGAGATATTTCATGGGGAGTAAGAAGAAGAAAAATAATGTATGTAGAAGCAATGAATTGAGGGCTCTCTCTTGGTAGAGAGTACTTACCATGTGAAGTTGTAATCAATATTGTAAATGAATGAAAGTTTTGTTATGCTCTTGATTTTTTTTTCATGATACTTAAATGTTACAAGTGATATTAATATCTCTTATTACATGTGGTTAAGATAATAATGGATGAAAATCTCAATTGATGACAATGATTTCTTCATCACCAAGTACTTCCATTGTTAAACAATTCATTCATGTAAAGTTGTAAGGATGGGCCTTGTATCAAGGATCTAATCACTTAGCACATAAATATTAGAAGTATCACTTTGCAAATTTTATAAAATCCCCAATTTAGGCTTCATTCTCTTATTGGTAAACCCATTAACAACGCCAACCAACTATATTATGATTTAATGTTTTCTATAAATTTTATATTACCATCGATAATAAATTGACAACATTATTAAAATATAACGTAACTTTTCAAGAAAATCATCCATAATAAATATGGCATGTGAAAGTCTTTGCAAGGAAGTTGTTAAATGGTCCTTATGCATTTATAAATTGTTACATTATATGATTTGAGGCCAACATATCAATGTAATGTTTGCTAATTTTTTATCTATTTTTTCATACATTTGCATATGGTTGTCATTGCCCATCTACCAATGCTAATTATTTTTCAATGTTGATTTTTTATGAATTTTAATTGTTTATCAATGCCCCTTGTTTATGCATAAATTAATAAGTCTATTTTTTTTGGCTTGCTTGCTTCATAGATGACATACAAGTGGAAGATGTATGCAACAACTTAAGATATAGCTACAATGTATTTGACTTAGTAAAATCTAAGATCGGATAAGGTAATCAACTAAAATCCATTGGGTAGATGTAATATATTGGGGGACAAAAGGTGGGGCTTAAAGTGACACTTTTTTCTGAAAATAAAAATTGTTGAACTTGGAGAGAATTTTAGAGACACTTAGAAAATAAATTTCATAATAGAGCAAGAATATGAATAGTCAAATTTTGAATGTAGTATATATATATATATATATATATATATATATATATATATATATATATATATGATGAAAGTGTGCAAAATAGATGAATTTATGACAATGGCTTGACACTTTTTTTGTGAAAAGATAAAGAGACTGTATGTGTATGAACATGCTTTTTTTGAGTAAACGAATGAATTTTTATTTGAAATTTCATATGTGGATAGTTGAAATGTTAAAGATTGTTGAGAATATTTTTTTTGAAAATAAAAATTGAAGTGACACTTTTTTCTGAAAATAAAAATTGTTAAACTTGGAGAGAATTTTAGAGACACTTAGAAAATGAATTTCATAATGGAGCAAGAATATGAATTGTCAAATTTTGAATGTAGTTTTTATATATATATATATATATATATATATATATATATATATATATATATATATATATATATATATATATATATATATATATATATATATATATATGATGAAAGTGTGCAAAATAGATGAATTTATGACAATGGCTTGACACTTTTTTTGTGAAAAGATAAGGAGAATGTATGTGTATGAACATGCTTTTTTTGAGTGAACGAATGAATTTTTATTTTAAATTTAATATATGGATAGTTGAAATGTTGAAGATTGTTGAGAATATTTTTTATTAACACACACACATACAAATCAAGATAATTGGAAAATTGGAATTGTAAGTGTACAAACACAACTTTTTGACCTCAACTTCATGAAAATCTTTTTTATTTTTTTAAAATCATAATTGATGATGTGTATATTGTTAAAATATAGGTTTTATAAACTTTAAATTAATGGTTAAAAAGTTATAAATGTATTTGTGATGATATGTATATAGTCCATAATGAGGTATGTTATATAGAAATTAAGTAATAATTAAAAAATATAGGTTAACATTAAAAAACAATGCTTTTTCTTGTATAAACCCACACACACACACACACACATTTCAAATAATAAAATATACCTAATCAAATATGTTGACAAAGATGAAAAAGACTCCTTAATTTCTCAACAACCATGTGGGTTGCTTCATGGTTGGTTTTAGGCTAGCTTCATACCTCCCCAAGCCTATACCCAAAGTAATTTTGAAGGGAAAGTGTAAAAGTCAAAGATTAAAATGTTAAAAGGGTGTACATCCTTCGCCTTGTAAAATATGTCTTTCAAAAGGCATATAAAGATCATTTTTATAAAGAAATGCAAATATTTAAAAAATTTGAAAGGAGAAATGTGTTTTATTTTTTTACTATTTATTTGTGTTAGTGTGAGTATATATTTAGTAAAATAAGTTCATTTAATTTATTGCCTTTTATATTATTATAATTTAAATTTATTTTACTAACTCTAAAAATATGGGCCACTTTGCATCTTTTGAAATCAATTTCAGCACTGTGGGAGTTACTATTTATAAGGTAGTTTTTCAAAATCCATTTTTGTCAATACTTAGTTTTCAAATTTTTAGGATTGGAAGATAAAATAAGAAATAAAATTTTGAATCATGTTATGTATGTAATAGATATATACCATTGATTATTCCCCTAATTTACCTAATTGAGTATGCCCTACTTACTTTACCTACTTGAACATGCCCTATTAGATTGAATACTTAGGCCATATCTTGATCTTGAGTATGCCCTACCTAAATATTCAAGCCATATATTGATATTGACCATGCCTTACCTACATTATTGTACTTGAATATTCCCTACCTACCTATCTTTCTTGCCCTAACTACTTGAGTATTCCCTACTTACTTGATTTATTTACTTGAATATGCCCTACCTAATTGAGCATACCCTATCTGATTGAATACCCAAGCCATATCTTGATCTTGAATATTTATATCTAATCTAGGCATATCTATCTTACTTGATACATATCTTGAAAGGAGAAGGAACATTATCATGCCTAAAAATTAGTAGAAGGGACATTATCAGATCAAGGGATAAATGAGAGGGGGCATTAACAAGGGATGTTTGAAAAATAAGAGAGAAGGTGTTATCACTATATAGATAAATTAGAGGGTGCATTGAATGAGCCATATATTAAAAGGATAGGTGGAATTATCACCTATATAGAGAAATGAGTGACTAGGGATGATTGAGAAAAAGTCTTAAAGGCAAATTCCTAAATAATTTATGGGATTATTAATCAATGGGTCTATCAATATACATAAATGATTTCCCTTTAGCATGAAACCTATAACATACCTATATTCATGATAAATTCACTCATACATGACATTTATCACATACATATTACTACATATATGTATGCAGTCACTCATACATGACATCCACTTATAGTCATGATACAATAATTTATATCAGACATGAATGTAGCTAAACACCCTAATATACTCCATTAATAATAGAATACATTAAAACACCATTCAAAATTCATCCTAAATAGATACAATTCACTCCAAAGCAAATGTCAGACATATGGGTCAATCCATGCTGCTTCAATTCCAATCTCACACATTATTCCAAAGTCGCATATAATATAGTCATCTTCTATCAATTAAAATTCACATAGGACACTACCACAACTACTACCATTATAATTTAGGGTGGAGGGGAGTGCTTTCAAGCCCTATTTTATTAGGTTCATATCAAAATCACTTATGTCACTATCTCCATCTTCCCAAACCATATGAAGAGAGGGGTCAAGCACATAAATTATCATTCATCATAGTAATCACTCCCTCATAATTTTTCATCATCCTTAATCCCTCTCTCATTGACCTTCATCATCCCTAGTCAATATTTCATCAACCCTCATTGTCCCTCATCATCCCTAATCACTCCATTATCATCCCTAATCACTCATTCACAGACCCTCATCATTCATAATCATCTATATGCACTCCCACATTATCCCCCATCACCCCTAATCATCCCTAATAACCCCCATAATGGACCTCATAAGCCCTAATCACACCCTTATTGACCCTCATCATCCTTCATTACCCCTCATCATCCCTAATCACCCATAATCACCCCCTCATTGGTCCTCATTACCTCTCATCATCCCTAATCACTCCCTCATCAACTCTCATCATCCCTCATCATCACTAATCACTCTTTGATTGACATTCATCATCCCTAATCACTCCATCATTAGTCCTAATTATCCCTAATCATCCCTAATCACTCTCTCATTAGTTATCATCTCCCTTCATTATTGATAATCACTCGATCATCAAACCTCATCATCCCTAATCATCTTTAATCACTCCTTCATCATCCTTAATTATCCTTAATCATCCCTAATCACTCCTTCATTGGCCCTCATTATCCCTAATCACACCCTTATCAACCCTCATCAACCCTCATCATCCCTAATCATCCCTAATCACTCTCTCATCATCCCTAATCATCCCTCATCATCTTTCATCATCCCTCATCATCCCTAGTCATACTCTCATCATCCCTCATTATCCCTCATCATCCCTAATAACTCCCTCATTATTCCTCATCATCCCTCATTATCCCTAGTCACTCTATCATCACCAATCATTATCTCCCATCATCCCCAATCACTCCATCCTCATCCCTAATAACTCTTTCATTGGCCTTCATCATCCCTAATCACTCACTCATCAACCCTCATCATTTCTCATCATCCTTAGTCATTCCATAATATTTCATTATTAATTATATTCAACATCAATCTTAAATCAATATGATGTTGGTAAGAAATAACGAGTTACATTGTGATCCTAAGTTACATTTCATGTCTAAGTTACATTATAAGCCTAAGTTATATTATGCGCATGAATTGCATTGGTAGCCTAAATTGCATTATAAGCTTGCATTACATTAGAAGCCCAAGTTGCATTGGGAGCTCGAGTTACATTGGGAGCCTGAGTTATATTGAGAGCTTGAATTGCATTGAGAGCTTGAGTTGCATTGTAAGATTGAGTTACATTATGAGCTCGAGTTGTATTGTGAACTCGAGTTGTATTACATGCCTAAGTTGTAATGCTAGCTTGAGTTGCATTGGGAGCCTGAGTTGTAATGGAATCCCAAATTGTATTTAGATCCCAAGTTGTATTGTTAATGATGCATATTAAAAAATGAGCATGATTTTCATGGGATCCTTATGAGAATCTGTCATGTCCCCTTTTTTAGTGGACATCAATAGATTTGATGATTAGCCTATTATGCGACCCTCGTAGGCTGAGAGGATGGATAGGGGGTCATGATGGAGATTGGCTTGGCTTTGATTAGCAGAATTCCTATAGTTGGTTTTCATTCAGGATCTTTTGGACACATTTAGCCTGAGCTCCTATTATTTAGGGATATTTGACATGCAGCAGAGCACCCTTATTTTGGTATGGTCATGTGCAGAACCACTCCCTGATTCACCAGCTTCAGTCGGTTCAAGGATCGGACATATATTGAGGGAGATATTAATATTTGATTGATTTAATCAAATATTAATTATTTAGCCTATTTTTAATTAGAAACCCTAATTCTAATTTAAGAAACCCTAATTAGGGCAAGCATATCTTTTTGAAGGTATAAGGGTTTCTCATGGAGGCCATTATTGATTTATGCATTGATTATTGATTTTGATATTGAAGAATTCTTCTATGAAGACTGAGCCAAGGGTTCCAGGATTCCATTTGCATTGGAGAATGTCAACTCTTCAGTGTGTGTGATTCAGAGGCTGTGAAATATTAGCTGATCTATTGCCGATTTGAGAGATAGCTTCATATAGAGGTTATCACAGAGGTTTACAAATTTGAGAGGTAACTTCATACAGAAGTTGTCACAGATCTTTCTAGATATTTATTTTATTAGGTTTTTGATTCAATAAGTTATACAGTTAGAGATATTCTATATTAGAGTCATATATCTTGAGATCAGGGGTCCAACAAACAGGGTGTGTTATATTGGCGGTCGTACGAAGTCTATACAGATCCGTATAGATTCACACAAAAATTGACATCGACAGGCAGAGATCTATAGAGACCGACATCGGCCGACATATCATCGATGTCGGTAGGTTCACGACCCCAGTCGACTGACGATGACAGTATAACTGACGTCAGTGACTGTGTTTTTGACACATCAGGCTGAGACACACAGATTCAGGTTATTTTTTAGATTATTGGAAGTTAATCAGGGTTTTAAGACTGTATATTGATATGATTTAATATGCATGACTGAGGACATCTATTGTAACCATCTGGACAATTAATAAGATTAGTGATTTGACAGTTAAGAGATTCACTGTGGTTGATTTGTTTATTTGAATTTATTCTACAAAATCACATCTTTGTTCAGAGCTTGTGTTTCTATATTCCCTGTTTGAAGGGGATATTATAGTGGTAACAGAGCTTATTTGACGTGCTATATTCCCTATTTGAAGGGGACATTACAGTGGTATTAGAGCCAAATTCTTGCCATCCTGTTGGGTAGTTTGGGTAGACCAGAACTAAATTCCTGCCACCCTGTTGGGTAGTTTGGGTAGATTGGACATTGAATCAGTTAGTAAATCATGATGACTTCATATACTCAGAAATAGTGGGACAAGGATATGGAGAAGTTGGAACAAAGTTTGAAGAGGTTAAATGAATTTCTTTCATACCCTACATTTGAAGATAAATCCACACGGTATATGACAACGAATGATGAGTGGGAGTTATTATCACCTGAGGCTCAAAAGAAGATGTCTTTTGATCACTTTGTTAAGATGAGGAGAGAGCACTACAGATCAGTTAGACGGGATAACAGCATGTCCCATGATTATTATGAGATAGAAGATAGTGAAGATGAGGATGAGTTTAATGCTTGCACTCAGAGTGGGGTGGTGTGCTCAAATGTTAGTACACTGAGGGTTGATGATCTCTCAGCTATGGTAGAGATTGTAGAGGAGTCCCAAGATCTGGTTATTGCAGATGACACCCAGGAGGATGCAGTAGACAGTTTTGAGGACTTAGGTTCCTTGACAATTTCTTTTGGTATGGAGGAGTTAGACAGTGATGCTACAGTTGTTGATACTCTATATGTTGATATGAGCTTTGGAGTTGATTCATAGAGTATGGATGGTATAATTATAGAGGTCAGTGATTTTGAGTCTACTCTTTTGGACCGTGCATCAGTGGAGGATTGTAGGAGACAATCTAGCCAGCATCATCATGTGTCTAGTCAGCTGAGAGTTAGTGAGTGAGACATTGCTACTGCTTGCAAGCAATTTGATGCTGCTCATCATTTGCTAGCAGTTTATGGATGGGGTTCTCCTACTAGCATTGAGTGGGGAGGAAGTTATTTATCCTTGACAGAGATCCACTCTTTATGGGAGGCTATTCAGATTCTGAGAGAGGATTATATGCAGTTGGTAGCCGACAGAGATTATCTTATGGAGTGGGGCAACATAGCATATGATGCATTATTAGTCAAGGAAGATAAGGTGAATGAGCTTACTCAACAGCTCGAGGTGACTTTTGAGATTCTTGAGAGTACACAGTTGGCTTTCGAGGAGTTACAGTTTCATTTAGCTGAGGTGACCATGGAGTTAGAGTGACTTTAGTCTTTACCAGAGTTGGTACAATCACAGGTTATGGTATTTAGGGACACGAGGGTGCCCATGGTCAAGATTATTAGAGATAGGGGGGATAAGCATATATCTATCCTTGATGCTAGTATTGGTTCATTTCTACTGATGTTACATTCAGTTGAGTTGGGTGCTACAGTAGAGCATAGTAGTCAGCTTGATATGGTGACAGGTGCTGTGATTGATAGTTTGGTGGTGCATGACTTAGAGTAGGTGTTGATGAGATATGTTGATCATAGTAGGGGTACAGTGCATGGATTCTCCACACTTGGCGTAGTTCCATTTCGGAGTTGTTGCAGAATTGGAGTGTGCCTTCCGCATAATAGGGTGGAATGCATACCTGGTATTTGTGATTTTGGAGTTCGGTTGAGATGCATTCACCAGTTTGATTTTGGATTCCTCTTGGTCATAATTCAGAGGATATTGTAGAAACTTGCATTGATTAACAACAGTGTAGAGCATAACTACATTTGGGATCTAGGAGGATTGATGGGTTTGTTGTTCTGAGATTGCTTGGGGACAAGCAATTTCAGGAGGGGCAGATTGTCATGTCCCCTTTTTTAGTGGACATCAATAGACTTGATGATTAGCCTATTATGCAACCTTCGTAGGCTGAGAGGATGGATAGAGGGTCATAATGGAGCTTGGCTTGGCTTTGATTTGCAGAATTCCTATAGTTGGTTTTCATTCAGGCTTTTTCAGACACATTTGGCCTGAGCTCCTATTATTTAGGGTTATTTGACATGCAACAGAGCACCCTTATTTTGGTATGGTCATGTGCAAAATCACTCCCTGATTCACCAGCTTCAGTCAGTTTGAGGATCGGACATATATTGAGGGAGATATTAATATTTGATTGATTTAATCAAATATTAATTATTTAGCCTATTTTTAATTAGAAACCCTAATTCTAATTTAAGACAACCCTAATTAGGGCAAGCACATCTTTTTGAGGGTATAAGGGTTTCTCATGGAGGCCATTATTCATTATGCATTGATTATTGATTTTGATATTGAAGATTTCTTTTGTGAAGACTGAGCCAAGGATTCCAGGATTCCTTTTGCATTGGAGAACGTCAACTCTTCAGTGTGTGCGATTTAGAGGCTATGAAATATCAGCTAATTTATTGCCAATTTGAGAGATAGCTTCATACAAAAGTTATCACAGAGATTTACAGGGTTGAGAGATAACTTCACATAGAAGTTGTCACAGTATTGCAGATGATTTGAGAGATAACTTCACACAGAAGTTATCACAGTGTTTCAGGTATTTATTTCATTAAGTTTTGCTTTCAGTAATTGTCCAGATTAAGCTTTGATGTATTAGGGCCATATTCCTTGAGATCTGGTATCCAACATAGAGGCTGCAACATATTATCTTGCTTTTGTATGGAATTTGTACTGATCTGTGTAAGTTCATACAGTTCTGCATTAGGTCGTACAGAGCCGTAGGTAACTCAGAGATCGACATCAGCATCTCAGTGACCGACATCGGCCAACTAAAGACTGACATCGAAAGAAAAGATGACTGACAATGACCGATGTCGACAGTATATCGATCGACGTCGGTGACTGTGTTTTTGACACAGCAGGCCGAGATGCACAGATTCAGTATATTTTTTAGATTGTTGGAAGATAATCAGGTTTTTAAGACCATATTTGAATATTCCTTTTTATGCATGACTGAGGACATCTATTGTAACCATCTGGTCAATAATAAGATGAGTGATTTGCTAGTTAAGAGATTTAATGTGATTTATTTATTTATTTGAAATTATCTTGCAAAATCGTATCTTTGTTCAGAGTTTTTGTGTTTCTATATTCCCTATTTGAAGGGGATATTACAGTGGTATCAGAGCCAATGTTCTGCCATCTTGTTGGGTAGTTTGGGTAGATTGAATCAACGAAGTATCCATGATGTCTTCAAGTACTTCGAAATAGTGGGACAATGATATGAAGAAGCTGAAACAAAGTTTGAACCAGTTGGATGAAACCCAGAGGAGGATGAATGAAATTCTTTCATACCCTACATTCAAAGACAAATCCACATGGTATATGATAGCAAATGATGAGTGGGAGTTATTATCACTTGAGGCTCGAAAGAGGGTGTCTTTTGATCACTTTGTTAAGCTGAGGAGGGAGCACTATAGATCAGTTAGACAAGATAACAACATGTCCCATGATTCTTATGAGATAGGAGATAACAGGTGTGCTACTATTAATAGGAGAAAGCTTTGCTTATACTGCAAAGATCCATATGATGCCAATCACAATTGTCATTTGAGGCCTAAGGGCAAGGCATATCATGTAATATGGGAGTATTATGAGGATTCAAAATTAGAAGATTTCAAACAGCATGATAGTTTCGAGGAGTCAGAGGCAGAGGCTTCAGAGCCTAAGGTAGAGGCAATGAAGGTGGCTCACTAGGATTCTGAGAGACATGTGGATGAGCTTAGTCATGAGGATTTGGACTCTCAACTAATTGTAGAGGATGAGGGAGCTAGAGATTGTGATGATGAGGTAGTTTCAGTAGCAGCTTCTTAAGAGTTAGATGAGGATGAGTCCGATGCTGGCATTCAGAGTGTGGAGGTATACTCAGAGGTTAGTACATTGAGTGTTGATTATGAGTATGTTCCTATAGTTGTAGCTGAGGAACATGTTGTTGGGGCTAACACACATGTTCAAGATTTGGGAGTACCTGGTCCTGATGAGTTTGGGATACCAGTGGAGTCGAGTCTCTAGATTGATTCTTCTCACACAGATGACAGTGCGGTACAGTTGGTTGTGCCACCTTTACAGAGGGATCAGTTATGGGATGGATTGGCACCATCTTTTGTAGATGGAATTGGTAGTTTGAGTTGTTCATTCTACTTGGGTTATGATACTTCAAGAGTTATTTTCTCATGTGTTCTTGACTATGGTATTTGTAATCTTGGAGTTTGGTTGAGTTTCATGCGCCAGTTTGATTATCGATTCCTCTTTGTTCTACTTCAGAGGATATTGTAGGAGCTTGCATTGATTCTCATCAGTATAAATCATGACTACATTTGGGATCCAAGTGGATCGAGTGGTTCATTATTCCGAGATTGCTTGGGGACAAGCAATTTCAAGAGGGGCGGATTGTCATGTCCCCTTTTTTAGTGGACATCGATAGATTTGATGATTAGCCTGTTATGCGACCCTCGTAGGTTGAGAGGATGGATAGGGGGTCATGATGGAGATTGGATTGGCTTTTATTAGCAGAATTCCTATAGTTGGCTTTCATTTAGGCTCTTTCAGACACATTTAACCTGAGCTCCTATTATTTAGGGATATTTGACATGCAACGGAGTGCCCTTATTTTGGTATGGTCATGTGCAAAATCACTCCTTGATTCACCAGCTTCAGTCGGTTCGAGGATTGAACATATATTGAGGGAGCTATTAATATTTGATTGATTTAATCAAATATTAATTATTTAGCCTATTTTTAATTAGAAACCCTAATTCTAATTTAAGAAACCCTAATTAGGGCAAGCATATCTTTTTGAGGGTATAAGGGTTTCTCATGGAGGCCATTATTGATTTATGCATTGATTATTGATTTTGATATTGAAGAATTCTTCTGTGAAGACTAAGCCAAGGGTTTTAGGATTCCATTTTCATTGGAGAACGTCAAATCTTTAGTGTGTGCGATCCAGAGGCTGTGAAATATTAGCTGATCTATTGCCGATTTGAGAGATAACTTCATATAGAGGTTATCACAGAGGTTTACAGATTTGAGAGGTAACTTCATACAAAAGTTGTCACAGAGCTTTCCAGGTATTTATTTTATTAGGTTTTTGATTCAATAAGTTATAAAATAGAGATCTTCTGTATTAGAGTCATATATCTTGAGATCAGGGGTCCAAAAAATAGGGTGTGTTATATTGGCAGCCGTACGAAGTCTGTACAGATCCATACAGATTCACACAAAAAATGACATCGGTAAGCAGAGATCTACAGAGACCGACATCGACTGACATATCACCGACGTCGGTAGGTTCACGACCCCAGTCGATCGATGACGGTAGTATAACTGACGTCGGTGACTGTGTTTTTGACACAGCAGGCCGAGACGCACAAATTCAAGTTATTTTTTAGATTGTTAGAAGTTAATCAGGGTTTTAAGACTGTATATTGATATGCTTTAATATGCATGACTGAGGACATCTATTGTAACCATCTGGACAATTAATAAGATTAGTGATTTAACAGTTAAGAGATTCACTATGGTTGATTTGTTTATTTGAATTTATTCTGCAAAATTACATCTTTGTTCAGAGCTTTTGTGTTTCTATATTCCCTGTTTGAAGGGGATATTATAGTGGTAACATAGCTTATTTGACATGCTATATTCCCTAATTGAAGGGGAAATTACAGAATCATGACATGTATTTCAACTTATAATGACTATGGGGAAAGGATGTTATTTGGATGCCTATATGGGAAAATAAGTTAAAACAAAGGAAAATTTATAATTCTCCCTTGATCTAAAATCAATGTTGGAATGATCCATATACTTAGGTTCATAAATAGATAGTAAATATATGAATGAATCTATGTTTCCTCTTTAATATGACATCAAATACTGGTTTGAACTTTTTTTCCCCTTAAATTTGCATATTATGATTTGTTGGTTTGGATCTATTATTAATGTACATAGAGTGGCAGGTTGATGTTCATGTATTTTAAGTCAGTCTAAGCTTTAGAATTAGGCCATTTTAAGGGCTATCGATACCTCATTCCCAACTCACCCACCTAAAAATAGACATGTGTTTTGGATTTTCTTGACGATTCCTAGATTTGGCCTTTGAAACTATTGGATCTTACCCCCTTGTCACCTCTTCTCTATAGATGTTAACGAGTGTAGTGCTTTTGTTGGTTTCTTATTAGTATTCATATTTTGATGAGGAGGAGGTGAAATCCTATTTAAAGCCATAGTGCCAATGGTTGGGTTAATTGATTTTTATTTGGGTTACAAACATTGAACAAAAGGGCAAGATCATTTTGGCTCTTCTCATTTTTGTGATTTATTCTTAAAGAATGTTTTGGGCCATGAGTAGACATTATTAGCATTTGTGCCACTGAATATGATCTATCATGTTTGATCTTTGCATTATAATCTTTATACTTGTGTTGGAATTATTATTGAAGGTTGGATTAATCTCCCCTTCCACTATGGTGATTTCTTTAGAAGTTTTCTATAAAACTTGATTGTCAGCCCATCTAGGTTGAGTGTGAATGTTTTAGATGTTGTCTGATCAAATCAAACATCTCTTAGAGGATTTTAATTATATGTAAGATCAATTTTCACATGAAAATAATGGCTTAAAATTATAGAGTGGTTTAAGTTTTAGGGATTTTATGATTATGAATGATGAGGGATAGTGACAAATGATGGTGGGGTGACTAGGTTTGATGATGAATGATGAGGGATTGATTAGGGATGATGAGGGATGATGAGGGATATAAAGGTTTTATGAGGGAGTGATTATGGATGATGATGCATAATAAGGGATGACGAGGGAGTGATTAGGGATGATTAGGAAAGATGGGTTTTAGGGCTTAGGGTTTTAGAGTGTAAAGTTTAGGGTTTAGATTTTAGTGTTTAAGGTTTCAATGTGTAAGGTTTAGGGTTTAGATTTTAGAGTTTAGGTTATTGTTATAAGGGTTTAAATTTTAATTGTTTTAGTTTTAAGGGTATAATGTTTAGGGTTTAGGAGTTGAGGGTTTAGGGTTTAGGGGTTTAGGGTTTGGGTTTTATTATTCAAGGTTTTGATGTTTTAGGTTTTGGGTTTGGAGTTTAGATTTTTGTGGTTTAGGGGTTTAGGGTTTGTGTTCTAATATCATGTCATCCCATTTTTGTTCTATTACCTTCCTCTTCCTCACCATTTATATAGTGTCACTTTGTTTATCAAAATAAGTGCTCAATGTTAGGAATTCTATGATAACAAGGCCTTGTATGTCATTCTACCTAGATCAAAACTCTTTTACCCATTGGGGAACCATAATATCCCATACTTTGACTTGTTAAATGGTCTCTTCATAGGTATAATTTGGAGTGATACCTAGGGGTTGCATTGAGGCACTTATTTGGATAGGAAAGTGGAGAGGGGGATGAATAAAATTGGTAATGCTTGCATCATTCCTTTTTGGTGTGGTCTTCACCATGCATGTTATTTGTCTTGAAGTTCTTGAAATGGTCATAGTAGAAGACTAAATGGGAGTGGATTATATAAATGACACTTTTAGTTAAGGGGATGGTCTTGAAAGGGAAGGTGGCCTTAAAAGGGATGGCCAAGTAGTTTATGTGAAGAGGTTAAAACCTTTGTACCCTATATTACAATTGTAAAGGAGGAACTTAAAAGCATGGGACTAGTGACCTGAATAAAACTATGAATGTTTCCCTAAGTAGGGATTATTGGTCTTGATTTTACATTATAGTGTTTTATCCTCTTACTTATCTTCTTATTATAGTAGCTTTTTGCTTACATAATCAACCTATTTTGGTTCTATTTATTCTAACTCTTCGAATTCAATTGTCTCAACCTGAGCCTTTTTCTCCACCTCTTCTTATAATTCTCCAAATATTTTAGTTCCTTAAGATTCTTGCCATTCTTCCTCATATTTCTCATAAAGAGCACCCTTATTATCAAATATAGTTGTGAGTTTGCATTGAATAAAAATGATTAATTTTGTCAAAGGATAAAATAAATATATTTTTCTTGTCATTATTCCTTGGTTCTATTTTTTATGCTCTTTTATGAATTTAAATAAAATTAACTAATTATAAAATATTTAGTAATTTAATTAAGTCATTTAATTTCCATCATGGGCACATAAATGCCATCTTCAAAATTTGTCCCATGCATATTTCCTTGTAACCATGTCTTTTCCATTAGGTTTTAGAGTCATGTAGAGCATTAAAGAAAGTAAAATAATTAAAATTAATGAAAATTTACTCAAATAGGTAGTGAAATTATGTTCACAAATTTTTACTACAACACAACTAGCAAAGTGAAGGGGTTTCAAGAATCATATAAATACACCCCCTTGGGATCATTTTGAGATATTATTTAAGATTATCTTGAATACAAGATCAATAAATATAGTTTAGGAGTATGCTTTAATATCGTGTTGTAGTATGTGTTGACATATAAGACATAAAGTTTGTATTCAATTATGATAGTTTATGCATAAAGTGTGAATTTTAAATTGGGTTGTTATAAATAAAGTATGCATTTTTTAGTATTATAAATGATTTTATATCTTATAATTTGGTGTATGTGAGTGTATGTTTTATAAATACTTACTATGCATAGGATGTATAAATGTTTAATATCATTTGATCTATGTGTAATTTTTTATATTTAAGTGTGTAGGTAAATAATTGAGCTTTAATCTATGTGTGAATCCATAAAATCACTTTAATAGTCAAATAATGGGGTTCTCAATGCTCTTGGTTAGCTTTGGGTGAGACATATATTATTCCATGGTTGATTATGTCAGTGTGACTATCGGTGGGTGGGTGGGTGGGTGTGGGTATGTGATATTTATTCCACTATTATTTATCTTAAGTGTATTTTCATGGCATAGTCAAAATCATGTATCTATAATCCTTACACCACTTAGAACTTTACATTATTAGGGTTTGGATGGTGAAATAGTAAGAACAAGGTTGTGATGTTAGTGCATCTCAATTTATTGATAGTTATTTTCTTCCTCTAAGTTCTACACACTCTCGATATACAATTCATTATACTCATATATATACTAAGGCTTATATCATTATTCCTACTAATAATCTAATGACTAATGTACCTCCATTATCACATTCTTATATTACATCCCTTGGTCTTGGACATAATCAAAACCATTACTACCTTCATTAAAACTAGTATTAACCATATAAAATAATAAATTACAACATATTCACATGTCAAAACCAATCCTACACTTAAGTTTACATCTCTTGATCTCTTTGTACAATAGCATCTAGATGGCATGTGATTAAAATTTGGACAATTATCTAAAACATCTAAAAACTTATCCATGTGGTTTTACCTTATGATATATTACATAATTATTCAGCTATATAAGTTCTTAATTTTATTTTATATGGTTTAAATAGGGACCTATCACATCATAATAAAGCCTATTTTTCATATTTCTTTGTTATTTAATAGTATGTTATACTTATGACCATATTATTTCT
This sequence comes from Torreya grandis, assembly GCA_037957365.1. Taxonomy (NCBI): domain Eukaryota; kingdom Viridiplantae; phylum Streptophyta; class Pinopsida; order Cupressales; family Taxaceae; genus Torreya; species Torreya grandis. The sequence continues at coordinate 1,842,563 of JARHVA010000495.1, forward strand.
TGTAAGTCTCGTAGGTTATGCCTCATATTGGTTTTATACTCTCCCTATGGGATTTTATGTGTAAATTTAATCATTTTTCAAATATGTTAATATTAAAATTTTCTATAAACATTAGTTAGAAGGTCAAATTTTATCAAATTTGTAAAATCAAAGGACTTAATGAATGTTTAACTAGCTATGTGCTAAAATTTAAAAGCGTGATTATGAAAATGTCACAACAAATTATTGATAATGAACTTTAAATTATATTCTTGATTTTAATTATTATGGATTTAATGTATTTAAATATTATAAAACTATTGATTATTTAAATTGAATAATATATAGTATGAACTACCCAACTATGAATGTATAAGAGAGATGGATTGCACTTGTTAAATATATAAATGACCAAGAAATGATAGGATACAAGGAACCTAGATTATTTTGTGATTTATAATACTATTTTTTTGGGAAATAATCCTCCAAATTAATCTATGTAAGTTATATTATAGTTTGGATCAGGAAAAAAAATCAAAACATATGTAACTTTATTTGTGAAGTTGAGATACATGCAAAAAATAGTGATTCAACTATTTTATAGTATTATCCCTTTATAATTTTCAAATATTTTACACCATAAATTGATGTGTTTTCAATTTTATATGAAATATGGATGTTTACATACCCTCGATTTTATACATAGATCATTTTTTTATTTGCCTTGAAACACTAGCTCTATTATTGACACCCAATTGACCTAAAATAAGGAGGGTAAAATCTATGTTGGATATCCCAAAAAACTAATTGCATAGTGATCATGTGTTTCCTATATTCCAATACCCAAAATAGGGCTCAAACCACACACAATTATCCCACATATGTGTATGTATGATCAATTGTGATCCATTATAATGCAATGCAATGCTTTGGATTTGGACACTTGAAAACATGAAACCTTGACTTTGTGATTATATTCAACCTTAGATTTAGGACTATTCCTTTGAGTGCTTATAAGATTGGATTATTTTATATAATGTATCATATATATATATATTAAATTGAAAGTGGTTCTCAATGTAATTTCCAAGTGAGTAAGACCTTAGACCTAATTTGTTTTTATAGATGACTCTTTGGTATTTCCTATCATAACTAACATAGAAAATGTGTCTAACCTAACCTCATATATATGTTTGAATTTAAAAAATAAATTTTAATAATCTTTGGATATTTCTAGTGAATCTAGACACCTATAGTAACCACTAATGTCCAACTATTTTTGACACTATCTAGAATGGAAAAAACATAGTCTTGAATATGGTGATTTTTTTCTAAGAATAACATTATTTTGGAATAGATAAGTGAGGTCCCAAATATTTTTGATATATAATTGTTTTTTCCAAGTTAATAGATAAATAAACTAAAAATATTGGTGTGCAAAATTTCAAATGTCTATGCACAAGTCATGTATGTCAAAACTAATGTTCTCAAGTGTCTAATAACGATTTTAAGTGTATAAAAATTATTTCTTTTAGTATAGTACCTAAATTACTAGTTTAAAAGGATAAAATAAAGAAATTTTGTACTTGTGCATATCCATAAATGGTGTTTCTAAGTATTCCAAAAATATCCACCTTGATTCATGAAAAAGATACAAGGAAACATGTATCAATCAATGTCCACTCATGATATAAAATATGAAATAAAATATATCATTTGACTATTTTAAATTATAAATTCAAGTAATGAGTACACTTGTGAGTATGCAAACCAACCCTCCATTTGGACTCATTTAGAGAATGAAATGGGGTGATTATTCCCAAAGGATATATAATTATTAAAATAATGATTTTTAAAATATTAATACATCAAAATTAATTGGAGATGGATAAGTTATAATTAAGTGACACCAAACCTCTATTACACTACTAAAAATATCATCATAACTCTTTTGGTGTAACCTCAAAATAAGTTTGTATGAAATTTAAAAATTTGAATCAACTAATGCAGATAGATTTTAGAGTTAAAGTTCTTATGTAGTACCATATATCTCATCATATACATAAGAAAGTGTTTTCATGAAGAACATTCACTCCCCATATCTGATCCATGTGTAGTTCAATGTGATATATATGCCATCATCTATGTGCCAATTTTTTCAATCTAATAAATGTGATAGAATACTATTAATCTGACCAGTCTTAATAGATTGAATATGATAAGTCTGATAAATATGATAGACCTTATCAACCTAATATATAGTATATCTCAAAATATTATAAAATTTGTAAATTATCCCTTAAAACCATGTAAAATGCTCCACATATATATATTATATATATATTTTTAATTTAACAATGAAATTCAACAAACACTAAATTGTTGAAATAAACATATAGATTAGAGAATATTAAAAAATGTGAAATATAGTAAAATAAATAATTTCAAATGACCTATATATAGTAATAAATAATGAAATTATTAAACCTAACTTAGATCTTATATTAATTTTGCATGCATATTTGCGATGCAAAATTGGTTAAAAATACCTTTTACTATGTCACAACTGAAATTAAGATTCTATGATGTATTTGGGTAGGTTCACATTAGGTGGAGAGGGGTGCACTATGTCTTTTTCTATTGAATGGGATGCACATAAGTGATATGATGATTCCATTAAATCAATAAAAAGTATATATTTCACACAAAAGGCCAAGGGCCACACACAATAAGTAAGAAATTCCTAAGTTATCATGTAGTAAAGTAAGAGTTAAAAAAAAAAAGGGTGAATGAGACTAGTATATATCAATGTCATTGTTATAAAATAACATATATATGTAATATAATGTAAAGTATGATTACTTATAAAAAATATATGATACATAACTCATCATGGTAGAATATTTGTGGATAGATACAACCTATTTAAGTGTTCATGGAGAATAAATAGATGCCCCTATCTAAGAAAGCTTGTTGGGTGAATAGGGAAGCCCAACATTGAAAACCCAGGTCATATTATGTACTATATCACACTCACATGCCTCATGAAAAGAATTATGTATTTAAAATCAAAATATTCTATCTATTTAATCAAGAGATAAATGACATAAGTAAAGAAGGAAAATAACAACATAAGAAAATGCTTGTAGGTCCTAATTTTGAATTTTTAAATTTTTTTTTTCATATCTGACAAATGTGTGCTTTTCTTAAATTTTAATAAATATTTTAACTTAAATTATTCTCAAAATTCTAAGAAGCAAGGTTTTGAAAATACAAATAAGGTAATGATTCAAACAATCCACAACAAGCTACTAAAGCATATGTGGTAAAAAGGAAGGCAAGTAATGTTTCCCCAATATATGTGTAAATATTCTTAGTAATGTATCACAAATGATTGTTTTAGATAAGAATGTGTGTGCCCCAATAGGAAAGATACTATGTGTGTTCATGGAGATTGAATAAGTATATAGATGTGATCATGTAAATTTAATGGAAGCCATAACATGATAGATATTAAATAGTAAACAAGTGAATGATCATCAAGAATGTGCCTTAAAAGCAATGTAGGATAGTTGTTTTGGATTATTTTAATTGGTTTTAATATCAAGAGGGAAAGTGCACAAATGAAAATAATTCCAAGGGATAGAATAAGGCTAATAATTTGAGATTTTAATATATATATATTTGACAATTTCACTTATGCATATGCTTAAATTTTGTTATGTTGGTATGAATTAATAGATTTAAAACTAGTTTAATTTATTATAATTTGAGCATTAAAAAGTAAATATATTACCAATTTATTAGGGAAATGAATCTAAAATAATTAGTTAATATTTTACTGCTTATATGTGTAATATTTGGTTCATTACATGTATGTATTTCCTTATGATCAATTTGAAACTATTTCGAATAAGGAATCCATACTTATGTAGGTGACTTGGTCAGAATCTTTAGATTTTTAAAATTTTGTGCCTTAGAAACCTCTTTTATTAATTTTTTTTGTTTCTTATATTGTTAATCTGATAACTATTTATGGTATTGTTAGCTTGATGTTTGTCATTAAAAAAACATTTAAAACCATTATAGCTTGTATTAGATATTTTTGAGGAATATTGTGTTTAACATTTGGAGATTTTGAATATGATTAAGAATCAATTAGCTTATTATCAATTTTTTGAAATTAGACAATCTATTTGTATGCAATTTGTTTTAGCTGTTTTGGTAACATATAATAATAATTACCATGATGTTCATTAATGCCATGATAAGTAAAAAATGGTTTACCCTTAAAATTTTCCAATTTATGATGATGGTGATAGTAAATAGAGTGTACTTTGTTTAATTTTTTTTGTAGTATTGTATTTAAAATATCATGTGGGTAATCATTGAAAGTAAATTTAGTGGTTATGATTCTTTTATGTAAAGTAATAAGTATGATTAATAACTTAAGGAATGGATTTTTTGCATTTATGTATGAATTTGAATTGTTTCAAGGTAAATTCAACATTATGCACTAAATTATATAAAAAAGGGTGTGCCTTTTGATTATGGATTTATATATACGTGTCTTTTAAGAAATTAATTTTTACTTTAACTCTTTTGATTTATTAGGAATATGCACATCATCTTTAGATTATTAGAAATTTTTAAGTGGATATTTTGTTATGATCCACACTTATAATGTTTGAATTATGTATAATTTAATGTATATCAACACAACACTATAGATATTTGTGGGCCAAGATGCCAAAACATTTAATATATTTAGAAATAAAAAATATCTTTATGGTAGGGCAACACTATACACAACTCCTTTAGAAAGGAATAACTCCACATTTCCACTTCAATGGGGATACCTCCATAATCCTTATACCAAATATAATATTCAATATTACTTGATTTAATTCCTTTAAAATAATATTAATATCTTTTATATAAAAATATAAAATTAACAATGGATGGGTAATCTCTTAATCCTAATGTAGGATCTTACTGTAGGTTTAATCATTACCTAATTTACTAATTCCAAAAGTTAATCATTTATACCACTATAAATTACCCATAAAACTAAATAATGGGGATTTTTTCCATATGTAAGCATCTCCATTAGCATATACCTCATTGATATGTTTCACCCCAAAAACATAAGAAGAAACAAAATAGTGAGTGTGATTCAAATAATTTACCACTTGTCTCCAACCTTGATCATATAACCAACCATAAGTTATCTTGGTAGGTGAGATCTTGCCAACCTTGTTTCAAAATTCCATTGTGATAATTTTATTCCATTTATGATCATATATGTACCTTCTTTATTTCCATGCACAATAATCATATAATTTTATGCTACTCAATTTCCATATATGATCATATAATGTATTCTTTGGATTCCATGCATAGTCATAGTTATTCCACACTAATTCCATGTTTAATATTATGTTTCACTATTTTGATTCTAAACATTACCATAATTATTATTCTTTGGCTTCTATACATAGCCGAAGTGACTGATCCACAAATTCCTTGTGTATTCATAGTAATTAGTACTCTAGTTTCCTATATGACTAAATTTATTGTTGATATGATACTCCCCAACATTTCTCCATGATTATTTATTCTCATTATGATGTGGATGAATATATGCCTTGATATGTTTTGATATTATGACTTATCAACCTAATCTTCTACCTCTTTAACCTTTTCATTTGGTAGTGATTTTAAATCTTGAGTAGGTGAAGTTCTATTATATATTTGTATTATTTATTCATCTAAATATTCCTTATACTCTTTATCACCATCTTCAACTTCATATGTGTGCTCTACCTTCAAATTTATTTGTGTTTTTCATAGTGTGATATAATGTAAATTAACCTTCCTTTTCTTGTACCAAAACTTCATGAAATTATTATTCACATTAATATTTATTTCACCCAAAGTCTCTAAAAAATTATATATAAAAACCATATCCACACCATCCATATCCAAAGCATAAAAATATGAATTCAAAGCATATTTTTCCATAGTGAGCTTTAAATATTCAAAATATTGAATATTATTACTATCTACTTAAGTCTCCTTGATAGTATTTGTTGTAACATGTAGATGTTGGACCACATACATGTCGATGAAAGTTATATTTTATATTATTATTTATGGAAACAATGGAATTATTCTTTTGAATGCATCCATAAAATTTAATTATTGAAGCATCACTCTTTTGATCTAATCTATTTGAACTTATATCTTTCATTACTCATTAATCCTTCCTCATCATGATCCTATACCTATAATTCTATATCATATGTAGCCTCCTCCTCATTAATATGTTTCTCTTTTATTTATTTGTATTCATCTACAATCTCTTCCTCATTATCATCATCAATATTTTCATCCTCTTCTTCAATATCTTGACCCTCTACCTCTCCTTCCACATCATCTGTAGCTTCTTCATCATCATCATTATGTTCTTCATATTCTTCCATAACATTCACATTTTATGTCATATTATACTAATGCTACATATTTTTCATATTTTTAATACCCTCTGGCATATTTTACCATTATTTGTAATCAACTTAACCCATGATTTAGAAGAGAAAAAAAACTAGGATTAATGAAAAAACCCCTAAAAATATCAATAAATCATGCGATACTAATCATATAAAACCAAAAACAAATATTTTTATCCCTTATATGATCATAAAATTTGTGTAAAAAACTTGTTGAAAAACTCTAAAACTTTCAACCTATAGAGTGAATCTATGAAATTTCATAAAATCCCTATATCTCACTCAATACTTGACAAAAATATATATTTTTAGTGTAGATTATATGAAAAAACATAAAATAACAATAATTCACTCCTTAATTTCATTTACAATTATATTCATATCATTTATATAGACATTTATAGCTAGCAATGTGTGGGTAACCTCCTAATACCAATATAGGATGACTCATTACCTGATGTGTTAATTTTATAAGTTAGTTATTTATCCCAATGTATATGATCCATACAAATAACTAAGGGAGATGTGTGTTACATGTTCACATCTCCATAAACTATATACATTAATATATCATATCCTTAAGTACATAACATCTTCCTTATGTAACTCAGTGTCCTCATGCATATTTTTTAAAATTTGAACAAGACCCTATTTATCTTCTAATGCTAAGGCTTCATAACAAAGAGATACAAATGAATCACAAGTATGATATATTAGCTTCACTTTTAATGGATAAATAATACCTCTACAAAAAATATATTTAATTTCTAAATTGTTTGGAGTGAATATGATAGACTCTTGAGTATAGTGATTATTATCCTATCTTGAGCATAGTGAATAAGATAGACTCTTAATCTTATAAAATAGACTCTTGAGCATATCTAATAGACACTTGATCATAGTGAATATGATATTATCTTGAGAGTATCCCCCTATATCTATCTAGATTATCTTGAGCATAGTTAATATACTCTTGAGCATAGTGAATAGATTATTGTATGTTAATAAATTAATTAACACATACAAGTATTAAATTTTAAAATATAATTACAAACATGCTTGGATTTAACTTGATGTAAATAATTTAACCTTTCATATGTGACTCTATGTCCCTTATTTTTAACATATCAATATATATTCCTCTACTTGTAGATAAGTATTTAAAGATCCACTAGGGAGAAAATGAAAATAAGCAAGTGCACACCTGATTAGAATTTTAAGAAATAATTACAATAAAATTTGACTACCCTTTTAACCATTAATGGATTATAAAAAATATATAATATTTAATTAATGGTCCCCACTTCCATAAAATGTAAAAAAAATTTAAATTAGGTGGGAGAGTTGCATATAAAATTATGCACATAATAGTATTATCATAGACTACAGTAGATTCAACCCAATCATAATATAATTTACTATATAAGTATATGTTAGGTACTTTATATTTCAAATAAATTACAAAATTAATTAAGGATATGACCATTGAATTAAATTATAACTCGATATGTCCTAAGGGAATATGAAGGAAGTCCATCCTAATTGATTGACAAAGGGGAAAATTTATGACATGTAGGCTCAATATACACTATTTTTAACGGAGAAGAGATAACATCACTACTATTATAATTCATTTACACTTCAAAGGAATGATAGGTATTAATTTTTTCATGAAAAACATCATCCTTATTTATGCATATTTTATTTTCACTGATTTTATAACTATATATATGATAAAGTGCATTAGCAAGGTTGAAAGAGAATTTAGGTATGCAAGGATAAGGTTCCTCATTTTTGATGGTAGGTGGTACTTTAAGATAAAATATATTCATTTTATAATTATGCAAGGACTATGGCAAAGTGAAATAATGATATCCTAACTTTTAGGCAAAGTTACCTTTACCTTGTCACGACATTGGTATTGCATCTATGATTTTGACCTTTGAGTTGTGGTTTTTGATTTTATCTCATATAACTATGTTTAATCATAATATTAACCACTATACTCAAATTTTTTGGCATATTGTTATTTGTTTGAGCTATTTACTTGAAGGGAGAATGATAATTTTTGGTAGTCCTAAGCTGAAAAGATCATTAAGTGTTGTGTAAATTTGCCTTTATCTTATTTTAATTTTGGTTCTACAACTTGAGACTTTGATTTAATTTTTAAACTATCATTAACTCACAGTAATAGGCATTACAATATATATTTCTTTCAGGAAACTATTTGAAACTCTTTCCAATAAAAAATCATCAGATTTTGGATTTTATTACAAAGTCACTTCTATCCTATCACAATCATCAGATTGTTAGTTGTGATTTTAATGTCATGATTGAGAATATTAATAAATTCATAAAATTGTAAATCTATAATCCTTTTACTCTAAATTATTAGTTATATAATAACATAAAGGAGGATCCTGAATATAATTTAAAGGTAAATCCATAGTGTATGCTATATGAATCTAAATAGTAATCTAGAGGTGAAACCAAATAAGAGTCTAAAAATGAAACTAAAGAGAAACATAGAAGTGTAACTGAATAAGGTTATAAAGATGAAGCTAAAGGTGAATCTATAATGTAATTTGAGTAAGAACATAGTGGTGATGTTAAATAGGAATCGAGAGGTGAAAGTAGAGAAGAATCTAGTGGTGAGATTTATTTTATGGACTCATGTTCCAAAGTTTCACCAAAATACAATTGTCTATTCATTGATATAACATCAAAATCATAATCATCCACATATGTTTCTTCCATGATTTTGTTTTCTTATTGCAATTTTTTTATTTCATTGTCATAACTAAAAGGCATATCATGAATAGAGAATAACTTATCTAGATGATGAACATCATTATCATATTCACTTTGACTATCCATGATATATACAATGAATTTGAATACACTAAATACAAAAAATAAAAAACTTGGTGTTATCAAGTAGTATTGCATGAAGAAATGAGTGAATTATTTTAAATAAAATATAATAAAAATTTAAGGTATAATATGTTATTTATGCAAGGGTTTGAATTATTGTGTGGGTTACCAAATAGTGTTCATTCATATATTAATGTTGGCCCAATATTTTAGAGCACTAACTATATAAGTTAAACCATGCATGTATCCCATTACCTTGTATTTGAGGGTATAATGAGATTAACTTCCTTTTTTTATAATTTCTTGTAATGTGATCCAAAAATCAAGTCGATAAAACAAGATTCATATGGTGTAAACAAGGGACCATAGGGGTTTCCAATATACCATGAGGTATAGTTAAACTAAACTTCATGTTTAGTGTATTATAATGGATTGAGTATTAGGGAAGTACACCTCATACCATGTTTTCCATAAAATATATCACTTCTTAGCTTGTAACAATAGTCACTAAGTATTTTTACAACTTCCAGAACATAATTACTAGAAACAAGCATTAAGAAAATAAAAAATAAAAGTTGAAATATTTGTATGCATAAAGATTAACAAATTTCAATCCTAGGTTGATGTTTAAACATTTTTGGTATAAAGGGTTGGTAAACAATAACCTAATAAAATATGAATAAGCTACTATAAAATTAGGACAATTAAAGAATTTAAATTCTATTGATATTCTAATAAAAAAAATTAAATCTAACCATATGCCAAACATAGAAATCACAACATTCAATATTATGATAATAACAATACAAAGAAGGAATTATAATTAGATTATAAATTTATGCATAAATATGTATGAGTAATACAGGTGTAAAAATATACTATATGAATATTTTGATTTGGTCATCATATTATTAATATTAGCTTTATATAACACAAATGCTTGTGTTTCCCTATGGGCACTTTTATCAATGTTATTATCTATGATTCAATGCATTTGTCCTACACAAAGTATTGGCTATTGAGTAAAAAATCCATCTATATCTTTCTGGGTTTCTTTTTTCCTTTTGTATTATGATGTTTAGATCCCACAGATAGGCTCTCAATATGAGAATATATCTCAAAACCCTAGATCCTCATATTAGGTTTTATCACCTTTCCAAAAATGGGTTAATGGGATCACAAATTTGAACTAACCTCAAATACCCCTCTATTAATGAGTATTTCCTACATATCAAATACTCTAAAGAGGGCTTAAGATATATTTAGTTATCCCATATGTATTATCTTGTCTTTGAAATATGGTGTAGAATTCTATATGCAAGTGCATATAGTAATCTAGCTTGTAACTTGAAAAATATAGCTCATGGGATTTTTTTTGGAATTATTCATACCTATGATATCACTACCCTTATAATTTATATGAAAAAATTAAATAATAGGGTATAATATCTTAGTTGTGTAATTAATTTTTAGTAGTATAATATAATCTTGAGAGGTGTTTGTCAGGTACTTTCTAGATGAATAATTTCCTAGCTTTAACTTGTATTTATACCACCTATTATAAAAATATTATCACACAAGGGTTGATGAAACATAATAGGTCAAATTTTACATATCAAAATATAAGAAAATTTTAATGTTTAGAAGGCATGGACACGTGGATTGGAGAATGGAAAGTAGCGTCGATGTTACTATCCAAGTTTAAACACAACTGTACATGAAAATAGAAAGTTGTCTAAGTTCTGTAAATGATAGTGAAGGATATATATTAGATATAAAGTTTACTATGGGCTATAGATAATCTAGGTAATTATAATATTATGATAAAACTATAAGATAATCATTTAGGCCTAGTGAAATGGTGAATGTGAGTTGTTCGACTGCAAAAAAGGTCAAGAACTAAAAGATAAAGCCTTGAGTGATATTTTTCAAGTGTACAAGGCTATTTTAACACACACACACACACACACACACACACACACACACACACACACACACACACACACAAGCACCTACAGTTGTGCCCCCTTTAATCTAGTAATACATAAGGATGAAATTAATAGTTTAAAGGAAAGAAATGTGTATCATGTTGTATATGACACACCTTGATTTTATTGAGACCTATGTAAATTATATATATATATATATATATATATATATATATATATATAACTTGAAAAAAATAAAATGTTATAGGTGTACTTGGTGAGTATAATCTAAAAATGAATAATTAAAATTTTCTTGAAATAAAAGAGATTAAGGAAGGAGTACACCTATGTGTTGAAGAAACCATGTTTCCCTTTGTGAAACAACCCCCCAAAAAAATAAACGTTCCTTATTTCAGAGTTTGTAGAGGAAAAATAAATGTTTTATAATCTAAAGTTTGGTTTTGAATAACATAATGTCTTGTTTATGTGAATGAAACCCTTAGATAGGGTAATTACCCCTAGAGGATTCTACAAGGAAGATTATTGTCCTTGGAATATCTTCATGTAATTTAGGGTGTATCAATATGAAATCCATATCAATATATCTAGGATTGTATGGTAGTAGACACCATCCCAATAGGACCATCTATGTGTCCTTATCCTACCTAAGTTTTTATCATCCATGAAACCCACTATAGGCTAGGGTAGTCAACTTTATCTTCTTTGATTTTGAGTTGGATAAGTTAATCACTTAGTTTATCAATGTTATCCAAATAGGTATCTAACAAGTTCAAGTATGGTTCTAGTTTGAATATATTTTAATGTGTGGACTATGCCTATACAATTCAAATACATAATACATGTGAAGGATATAAATGGTACTACCCCTGATTTTAGATCATTATACTAGGATCTATGGTTGTGGAGTCATCGTACCTCATTCCTTCACTTTAGAAATAATTGAATTTTAAACTACTCAATTTATAGTTTTTATCAAGATGTTATTTGTAAGCAGATAGGATATTTTTAACTCATAGTGGCATAATGATCTCACTAGACCATCCTATAAATAGTCTTCTATAGAATCATGTTTCTCTACTATTGTTTATGTGTCATTTGGTCATAATCATGAGATCATCAATTTAAGCCACTTAAATAAAAATAGATCCATGATATATAAACTTCTAAATTTTGTTCCTTTATGATTACTAACATTATTTTGTACTTTACTAACCATGTTCATATTATAAACAAAATACTATCAAGTCTATTTAAAGCAACTTAAGCATGTATTTACTTGTTAAAATGTGTATGCAATGAAGATAATTATTTATCATTGTATCACACTATGGATGTTTATACTCAAATCTGAATATGCATTTATTATGTAAAGAAAAAATATGAATTTAGAATTAGATTAGTAGCTAAAAGTAACCTTAAATTTATACAAATGAGGTTTTTGATGGCACCCTACAGCCAATAAATAGCTACTTTTACCATTAAAAGAGTGATGACACACTTCGATCATTATGACAAAAGAATATCAATATTGTTTGTAACTATCTTATTTTAAGTTTGTTAATAGATAAGAAAAATTTAAACAATTTCCTTTCACTGAAAATGAAACATAACTAAATCCATTAAGTAATAATAAAGCCTAATATCCATTGGCCTTGTTTTCAAGTGCTCAAAACTTTGACCATAAATCTGAAATTAAACATAACTTTTAATCAATAGTTTCTTTCTAATTTGTTACTCATCTCATTGCTTTAGGCAATAGAGATGTTTCAAGTTTATATCATTTATGTAAAAGAAATATGGATGCTAAGTATGATGATAAAATATTTTTTATAATAAATAGAATGATCATTTGAACTTAGAACTTAATGATATATTATATTTTAAAGTAAATGCACCTATAGGTGATATTAAAAAGGAAACTGAACCATTTGATTATAGCTATCTAATTGAAAACAATAACTAGTTGCATTAGAGTGAAATGCTTCTTAGAGACTAATTTAGTAAGGTATAGATTTTAATTGCTTAACTAAATCAAGTTGCAACATACGATCAATCTAATTTGTAAGCTCTTTCACAATAGAAATGTTGCAAGTTTAAATAAACATTGAAAATCAGCCATATAAATAACTAGGTTTTTCAAGTGAATAATCACTAATTCTATAACATAATCAAATGAAATAAAATGAATTGCTACAACTAAAAGTTCAACTTTCAATCTAAAATCTGATAGAAAAATGAACATGTGAGAGTACATTTAATCCATAAAACTGAACTTTAACTTTATTGAAATTAACTTAATAACCTACAGCTGAAATAAAACTTTCAACTAAACATAAAATCAAGTAAATAAATATGTAAGTGTAACTGAAATTCAATGGTATTGAATCTTATTTCATATAGTAAAACTTAGTGAGAGAAACATCAACCTACAATAGTAGTATTAATTCTAACCCAAAATATTAACAAGTTATTTACCAAGTATTCTAAAACATTATGACCATAATGAATTAAAATCACAATATACAACAATAACTAGTTGATTGCAAACATTTATCCTTTTTTTCAATTCGTCCCATCTCAATCCATCTTATGAGCCCCCCAATTGGTGACCCTTACCACCCCGACCATCATATGGGAGGTGGAGTCTAAATTTTAGAACTTTAATTTGCAATAGTATAATAATAAAAAAAATTGACTTTGAAACTTCAACACAATCATTTGTAATGACATTAGCATCTTGCTTTTTATCTGAATAGTTTTATAAGTCAACTTATTAATTTAAGTGACCTCAAACACCTTCATCATTTATTTCAGGTTAACTAGAATAATAAAAATAAATAGAATCTTTGTTCCTTAATGGTACATCCAAAAGAATACATGAAAAAATACCATATCCATCACTACAATTTTAAACACTTCATATAATTATTAATAGTTGATCAAAACTAGTTTATTTTCAATCACTTACAACATTGTTCTTTCATGATAATTTTTCCAAGTTTGATCATTAAATTGGTTCAAATTTTATATAACAGGCAAGCATGGAATTTTGCATAAGTTTAGTAATTAATTTCTCATTCTAGATAAGATTAAAAAATTGATATTAAGTCTAAATAATAATAATTCTAGCCAAGAATGCTTTCCAAAAACCCCAAATATCAATATAAAATATTTATCAAAAACCCACAAAATTTATGTAAAAAAAATTTCAGCATAACAACCTAAAAATTTGACTTGCAAACCCAAAATCCTAGGCAACAAATAAAATCTCAAAATGGGTGAACAAAATAACTACTTTTATACCTATCAGTCAAACCAAGATGCCATTTTAAAACATGGGTGATAAAAAATATCATTATTTATCCCTAGGTCAACCTAGGTCACCATATTTTAGTAGGGTAAAATAAATAAAAACCAAAAATGATTCAACCATAAATTTTTAAGGACAATTTTGAATGAACTAATTACTTTTTAAAACCCCAAATCTGAAAATAAAATTTTATTTAACATCCATGGAAAGAATATAAAAAAAAATTACAAAATAGTCTTTACATAAACCCTTGTAGGTTCATTATGAAGTCACTTGACTTCCTTATGAACCTACAATTAATTTTTTTATTACTTGTCTTCCATATTTAGGAAATAAACAAACTTCTACAAGAAAGAACAATCCAAAAACTTACTTTTTTTCCTTCCAATCAAATGGAGGAGAAACTAAAAAAAATTTGTATCTTTTTCTATCTTGACAAGACTCCTTATCTATCCTTAGCCAAGTAGGAGGTTCTCTGTCCAAATTAGGAAGATTGTGCCCCCAACAACCTCTTCTAGGCCACTGCCTTATCCCCTAGGGTTTTGCTTCATCTCTGCTAGATCTAAGCCTCCCTTATTCCTTCTCTCTTTATCCTTTCCTTCTTATTCCCCATGCATCCCTCCCTCTCACTTGAAACCCTATGGCCCAAGTAAAAAGGTAGCCTAAGGGACAAGCTCAGTGCCTCCAAAGTGCCAAAATCATAAATGAATGAAATCTAATTTTTGCCTGAAATAAAAAATGTAATGATAACCCCCAAATATTATTTTATTTAGGTAAAAATATATGGCTAAGAAAAATATTTATTTGCTAAATAATATTTTATCTAAGTCCCATGGCCAAGTGAGAATGGTAATTTTTTTAATTTGACAAAAATCATTATTAACAATTTTTAATTTGCCAAATAATAAATTATTAATTTGCTAGGGTTTGAAGAGGTGAGAGTGAAGAGAGAGGGGGGTCTAGAGGATGGATAAGACAAGAAAAATTCAATAAAATATTAATGATTTAATAATAAAAATAATAATAATAAACTAGATTTATCCAAGACACAAGAAGTCACACAACGAATAAGCCAAACAAGGAGACATCATTACATCAGTTCAGAAGTGAAACAAAAATAGAATAAAGCAAGATCAAACAACAATTAAAATTGATTTACATAATTATTATAATCAAATATTACAACATTTAAAATTGACAAGCAAGGATAAGCCAAAAAACATGACAGACAAGTTAAAAGATTATAAAATAGAAAATACATAAAGACGGACTACTACAAATTTTGATTCATTAAATTTTCCTTTTATTTTACCTTATGCTAGTTGCCTTTATTCCTTATCCCCTGATCGCTAGAATCCATCTTTAGCCTAGCTAATTTCACCTATTTCTACACCCACAAATGGCATCAATAGTACCTACTAAAAAATAATTGTATACAAGCAAAATTCAATAACATTACATATAAAATCAAATATTAGGACCAAATATCTCATGTACAAAAATAAATCTAGATATAACATTTTTTTCCATCATCTAAAATATTAAAATAATAGTTCCAAATAGTATTATATAGTATAAAAACATGCTGAAATTAAGTATGATAGTATGAAAATGAAATATGCAAATGGGTCATGACATCCTCCTCTCCATAAAAAGGAGCCATCCTGAGGATAAGTCAAAAAAATTAAGCATAATGCTACCTAAATAGTTGTGTATCCTTCCAAGTGTAATTTTTGGTACTTAGTGGGTCTCATTGTATCAAAACCTATTGAATTTATTGATTTATTAGCTTAATGTTATGATGACCTAGGATTTTCACTTGTTTTAGCTACATCTTTTCCTCTTCCTAAACTGACAATATTTTCCAATCCAATACATGATATGGATTAGGTCCATACTTCCTTAGTAATGTAATATGAAACACATCATGGATTCTTGATAGAGAAGTAGGTAAAGCCAGCTAGTAGGCAATAGGACTGATTTTGTCTAAGATATCAAATGGGCCAACAAAGCAAGGATCCAACTTAGAGGTTTTCCCAAACTTGATGGAACTCTTATGTGGCCTTACATAGATTTTTTTCCTCCAATAGAAAATTCATGAGGTGTTCTCTTCAAACCAACATTGATATATTACCGATTAGAATTAACCTTTAATTTTTTGCATATTATATCCATTTATTCATCATATTCTAGCAACAATTTTGAACCAACAATGGCCTAGTTTTCTAGGATATCTTAGCTAAGTGGAGTTCTACATTTATGTCCATAAAAGGATTCAAAATGAGACATTTTAATTGTAGAATGATAAGAGTTATTATAGTCAAAATCAACTAAGTGAAGATAATCCTCCCACTTGGTTTGTTAATCTATAACATACATGTGTAGCATGTCTTCAACCACTTGTTTTAATCTTTCAGTTTATCCATCCATTTTCAAGTGATATGAAAAACTAAAATTTAGTTTAGTCTCAAAGGTGGAAGTCAATGTTCACCAAAACCTTGATGTGAACAACTTATATCTATCTAATATAATGACATCTAGAATTCCATGTAATTAAACCATTTATTTTACAAAGCTTTTAACAAAAATAGTAACATCATATGTCAAATTTCTAACAATAAAGTGACCAAATTTAGTCATTTTGTCAATTATTACCAATATAATGTCATACCAACTATGAGATTTAGGTAATCCTATAATAAAATCAAGTCAAACCATTGCCTGTTTGTCTCTTGGTATGTCATGTTGATACAATAGACCCCAAGGATGGCATTATTTAGCTTTCACATGCTGACACTCTAGGCATTTTGCCACAAAATCAACATCTTTATTTATACTAGGACAAAAATAGAGCCTTTTCATCTCATAAATCATCTTAGTGACCCCTAAATGAGAGAAATGAGGTGTTGTATGCACTTCCTATAGTATAATATTGTAAAACCCACCTATTTCGAGTACACAAAATCTATTTTGATGCCTTATAAGGCCATCTAATTCAAAATAAAAGTTAGCAAATCTTTTTTCCAAAGGCTTTTCAACTAATCTTTCACATACTTGGAATTAATTATCAACAATTTATTGTTGTAAGACATCATTCCAAAAATTTCCCTACAAAAAAAATAAGGCATCAAGGTATGTATGTCTGTTGAGTGCATTAGCCACTCGATTTCCCTTCCCTTTATTATATGTGATATCCATGTCAAAATTAATGATAAGTTCTAGCCATCTACACTAGAGGGCATTTAAATCATCTTAAGAGAAAATATGTTATAGGCTATGGTAATCATATTTCACCTTGAAATGATTGCCTAATAAAAAATTGCTTCCACTATTTTAATGCATGCATTATGGCATCAAGCTCTAAATCATATATGGGATAGTTATTTTCAGATTCCTTAAGCTTGTGAGATTCATAAGCTAAAGCCTTCTTTAGAGGCATAAGCCCATATCTCAAAGTGACCATTTAGATCAGGTATGATCAAAATCGGGGATATTTTTAATAGCTCCTTGAGCCTTCTAAATTCTTTTTCACATTAAGGTGTCCATACAAAGTTTTTTACCTTGCACTATAAAGATGTAATGGGGTTGGCTAGGTGAGATATTCCCCAAAAATCATCGATAGTATCCAACCAAGCCCATGAAACTACATATTTCATGTATGTTAGATAGATTAGGCCACTCTTGAATGGCTTGAATATATTTTGGGTCCACTACTATGCCTTTCTTGGAAATCACATGTCCCAAGTAATAAAATTTTGATTGGTAGAAGGCACATTTGAACAACTTTCCAAACAACTTATGTTGCCTCAATATTTGCAAAACTAGCCTTAAATGATGATCATGTTTAGCCTCATTCTTGGAGTAGATGAGGATATCATCCAAGAACACTAGTAAAAACTTATCTAAGAAGTCCTTGAAAGCACTATTCATTAGATTCATGAAAGTTATAGTTGTATTGATAAGGCCAAATGGTAGAATAGTGAAATCGTAATGACCATAATGAGATTGGAATTCATTTTATAAATATCTTCCTCTTTTATCCTTAATTGATGGTAACTAAATTTTAGATTGATTTTATAAAATATATATATATATTTTTTCATTTAATCAAATAACTCATCAATTCGAGGTAGTGGGTAACGATTCTTGATTTTCACTTTGTTGAGCATTTGATATTCAATGCATAACCTTAAAGTGGTATCCTTATTTTTAAAGACCGCCATATCACCCCAAGGTGACACACTTCATTGAATGCTTCTATTTTTTTTCAAAGAAAAAATCGTAACTTATTCATTGGAAAAAGCTACATCATGTAGATGCAAGAAGCATTGAAATAAATAAAACCAACTACAACCACATAGACCCAATACAAACCTAAGAGGGGTATAAAGAGAACTAAAGAAAAATTAAAAAAACATGAATCTAAATATCAGAGACCACAAAGGACTAGTTCAAGGAGACCAATGACCAAAGTCAAAAGACCAAAAAGATGAAACCTATAAAAAACAATAAATGGTTTATAATTCCATGTAAGCCTTCTCAGCCACCACACCTAAGCTCCACCCAAATGAAAATAAGCCTTTAACATCTATCTTCAAAAAATAAGAATAAACCACCCATCAACAACTCACCCAAGGCTAATAAAAAGAAACAAATGAAAAAATAAAATCTGCATACCCCCTCAAAGAGACCAAGACTACCAAATGACCCCCACGGCCCCACACCACTCTAAATACATTACACAAAGTAAATAAATTATGGCTTAAAACCCAAAGAAGTGGACATGTGCAAGTCAAAGGCCTCCACCCAATAGGTGTACTAGCTATAAATCAAAGAATTACCAAAAATAAGAGGCATATAAATACCATTCCTATTCGCCATCTTCATCCACTATCTAAACTCCATCAATAGACCTTATTTGGACAAAGATTCAACCAAGAAATTGAGTTCTTGATAGACATGTTTGAACATAACAAAGGAGAAAGTCCTAATCAGAAGAGTAACCTATTCAAAAAGAGGTGTTAGGTTTAGGTTCTCCATCCTATAACCTTGATCATCCATTTTATCACCACCTGAGAGTCTCCTATAACTTGAAGCCTTAAAATATTAAAATCCAAAATGGTAGTAATGAGTAATTTGAGAACAAGAAATTTTTCAAAATTATTTGTTCTCATCCTCAGGCCCGCTTTGAAATTAATAAAATGGTTGTTATTGATGAAAAGAATACCACCAACTCCACATCTGACTATATTTCCTTGACTCACCACATCAAAAAAACCCTAAGGCATAGAGTAATATATAGTCATTGGAGAAATATGCCTAGGAGCCTTGTAATGAAAATATTTCTTAAGGCCTTCAAAAATATAATGAATTTGAATAGCTATCTAAAAAGGGGGAATAACCAAAATTTTGAACATATTTGCATTCTTCACTAGCCAAATACCCCATGCCACCACAAAAGGTAAAGCTTGAAAGAGCTTTAAATCCCTATTGTTAAACTAATTATGCAAGAATTCTTTGAGAGAATCCCCAATCCAAGTTCCTTGCCTCCTAATCAAAAAATCCAATTCATCCCACATGACAAGTGTGTAGGGTTAATCTACAAATAATTGAGTGATGGTTTTTGAGGCAACCTTACATAAAGTACATCTACTTGGCCTCTACCAACCTCTTCTCAACAAGGTATCCCAAGTTAAGATTTTGAAATTAAAATCCATCCATATGAAGGTTCTTATTTTTAATAGAGATTTGACATTCTAGATAAGATTCCACCACAAAACTTGATTATTAGTTTCATCTTGTGAGACAAAAGCTTTATAACCAACTTCGGTAGTATATTCTCCCTTATTCAAATTTTTAATCCAAACAATCTCATTCAAAATCCCTTCTATTAGTTGAATGTGGCTTTAAACCAAGTGTCCAACATATTCATCCCAAAAACCACTACCTCTTCCCACTAGACCCACTTGGTGTCCCTGTAACCATCCTTATTGTCTTAAAGAGGTAGTGGTAGGATCTACCACCTGGGACAAAGTAGAAAAACTAGCTTCTTATAGTTGAACAATAATATTATCTAGAAGCTTGTGAGCATATTCATTCCCCACCCATGGTTCTTCCCTTACCCTTAACTTGCCCATCATTATCAATTTTATAATCCAATCAGTTACCAACCAGAGGGAAAACATGAAAAAGAGCCTTCCATATAATTGAAATGTTAGAAATAGTTTTGGATAGATTCCTAATCCACTCCAACAAGGATTGAGGCTCTATATATTTCTCCATAATAACCTTCCTTCATAAACTATCATTTGTCATAAGTCTCCAAAAACTCCTTACAACTAAATCTTTGCCAAAAAAATGAATATTTTTTAGGCCCCATATACCTTCATCCTTTGGCTTAGCAATACTAGTCCATTTAGTTAAAGCAATACCAGATTTGATTTTTTTCTTAGTCCAAATAAATTTGAAACATTGCTTTCTAATATTTTTAAGGACCCCAACTGGGATAAGAGATATACCATGCCAATAGACATGGATGGATTCTAAAATCTGATTCACAAGAGTCAATCTCCCCCCTAAAGAGAGCCACCTATTACACCACAAGTTGACATGCTTCTCAACCTTATTCACCAACCACTCCCAATATTTTTTCCCATAAGTATTGGGCTTCAACACAAACTCTAGATATTTGATCCTAGAGTGAAAATCCAACTTGGGATAAGGCAAAATCTATGTAATTTGTCTCTCATCCTCCTCAAAAAAAGCTTAAAAAGATAAAGAGGACTTTAACATGTTGACCTCCATCCCCATGGCAAAGCAGAAAAAATTCAAAATATCTTCAAGTTTAGCTGAATTTCTTCGGGAGCCATCACAAAAAAGCATAATATCATCAACAAATAAGAGATGGGTGAGAATAATATAACTTCCTAGTTTGATCCCTTTAAGTTACCCATACCTCTTTATTGCTTTGATAGCTCTTCTTAATCCTTTAGCAACCAAAAGGAAAATAATCAGAGATAGGGGGAAGCCTTGATGAATCCCTCTCCTCAAATTGAAAAATTTAGATGTTGATATATTGATAAGGAAAACAAAAGAGATTGACAAAATTCAGCCCATTATCTAGTTAACAATTTGTAAATTGAGGCCAATATGAAGAAGTATTAATTTTAGATACATCCAACTAACTCTATCATAAGTTTTAGAAAGATCCAATTTGATGATAGAGGTAAGTTACTTTTTGATTTTGATAGAGTGTAAACCTTCTTTTACAACTCCCACAACATCATTAATTTGTCTCCCTTTAAGAAAACCAAACTGTTCTTTGAAAATAGACTCAAAAAAACTTTCTTAACTCTAATAGCAATAACCTTTGCAATGATCTTATATAGGCAAATTTAAAGGGAGATGGGTGTGAAATCATCAAAAGTTTCAAGAAAATATTTTTTAAGAATCAAAACAATGAGGATGGAATTTATGTCCATAGGAATCCTTTCAAAAAATTTAGTTTCCTCAATCACTCTAAGTAAATCCTCTTTAATTAGCTCATAAAATCCAAGAAAACACTCCATAGTCTAGCCATCAGGTCTAGGGATTTTTATCTTATATAAAGTAGAGAGGATATGTTTAAGTTCAACCTTAAAAATAGTAGCCAAAAATATCTCATTGGTTTTAGTAGAAGAAAAATTAGGGAAGAAGGAAGTAAGTTTCAAAATATCTAGAAGATTGGCCCTATCATCCTCAAATAATTGTTGGAAGTGGTTAACTCCTAAATCAGCTAGATCAGAGAAATACCCAGATTTGGATCCATCTTCCTTAGGCATCTCCCATATAGTTTTAATATTTTTATGGTGATTGGAAAAGTTATGAAAACAATTAGTGCTTTCATCCCCTACCTCTAATAATATATCCCTACTTTTCATTCTCCAGTTAGCCTCACGGGCTTGTAAAATATCATATTTTTATTTCTCTAAGGCTTTGATCTTGGCCTTTTCCTTAACATTGAAAACCCCATTGCCCTATGTGCCTTATAACTCCATAATCTCTCTCTTTGAGTGAATAAAAATTTGATCCTGTAATCTAGAATTTTTATACTCCCACTTAAAGATAGCAGTCTTGATGTTTCATAAATTTGTGGTAATCTAAAAACAAGAAATTTCCCCCAAATTCCTATAAAATACTTTCCATATACCTTTAATAAGCACCTAAAATTCCACATCCTCCAACCATATATAATTAAACTTGAAATGGCTAGGTAGTTTAATGACCTTGAAACCAATTTGTAATAGTATGGGGAAGTGGTCTGAATCATTGCCTGTATCAACCCAAGAATGAATACATTCCCCCTCAACCAAAATGGCCTTAAAAACAAAAAAATTGTCAAGTATCTTGGCTATAAAGTCTTCCCCTAATCTATTATTCCTCCAAATTGGAACCTTTTTGATAGGTTCAACATCTACCAACCTACCTTCCTCAAATTTGTGAACAAAATAATCAACTAGAGGGTCCACTCTTCCAGAACTCCCTCAAATCTTAGCACTATTCAAAGTGAAATTTAAATCACCACCTAGAATAAGCTAATTTCCTTTAATAAATTCCAAGCCTAAGAGCCTATCCCCAAATGATATTTTCTTTTCATATGGCCAATAAATACTAATAACAAAAAAAAACTAACCCCTTTTCCAAAGAATGCAGTTGATCCCCTAAACTAGACTCAAGGAAAAAATAATTAATGTGTCTGAAGGATCTCTCTTTCTAACCCAATATTAATCCTCCATAACATCACATCGAGTCCTAAGAAATGAAATCCCAATCCTTCAATAAAGAATGTAATATTCCTTCCTCTTTAAGACCCACCATCATAGTCTCTTGTAAGAACAAAATATCAGGATTATGTAGTTTTAATAACCTCCTCAAGAAAGATTTTTGGATTCATTACCTAGCTCCTAGAATTAAGAGAAATAATTAACATTAAGAAATCATTCTGGGGTTAGTTGATTCTCTAAGTACCCCAGGAATAGTACATTATGTACCACTATTAATATCCCTTATTACTTGTTCTTGTGCATGCTTAAAGGATGGATTTCTCCCAACTGTAGACTTGATTTTCAACCTCAAGAGATTAGAAATTAAAGCTCCCATTAACTCTTCCCCAATACCACTGCCAACCTTCTTACTAGATCTAAGATTATAATGCTTACCACCGATGTTTGAATCCCCATCCTCCTAACTAGAATAGGATTGAATAATGGATTAAAGGGGAAAAAGAGTATCATCCTTAGGAGAAGGTTGCACATCTGGGATCTCCTTAAGCTAAAAATATTCCAAAAAATAGGACGCTTTTGGCCCTCCATCATAGACTGTGGATGAAGAATAGGAGATTCTCCCAAAGGTTGCCACTGAATAGGAGTAAGAATATGTGGAACAAAACTTGTGGATTAAGAAGGAAAGGTAATGTATAGAAACCCCTTATTTGAATCCATAAGAGAAATAAGAGGATCTAAAGAAAGAAAAAGATATCCCAAGTGATTGATGTTTTGAGTTTTGTGAGTAGGAAGCTTAGATTTATCTAGCTCCATGTTTAGTTCTTTCTATCTACCATCCAAAAATTCAAATTGAGCCCCCTTAAACAACTCCATGGTCTCATCCACAATTGAAAAGGTTAGGTTAACTTGAGATAAAACCACTTCTTTTGGGGCATCCAAATTATTGAGTGAAGGCTCCCTAGGTTCAACATGAAAATCCTCTTATTTGGTAACTCTAAAGTGGAGTGTTCCATATTCTTGGACCTCCAAGACTACTTATTAAAATTTAGAGATCACACATCAAAAAGATGACCATAAGCATGACACCTTGCACATCTAAAAGGCACTTTGGAGTAATCAAGAATTTGAGTGTATTTATTTAAACCAAAATCAATCTCAATGACCTCTAGAAAACATGCATTAAGATCAACTTCCACCAATATTTTAACCAAGGAGCATCAATTTATCTTTAAAATATACTCATCCCAACCTAAAAAAGACCCTATAGAGTTTCCAATACCTTGAAGAATGATATTTTTCCACATTTCTATAGGTAAACCTGGCAATTTTAACCCATATCAGCTAAATTGCTTTGGATTCTCTTCTTGAGTCGAAACATGAAGACCATTTCTTCAAACCCAAAAAAGAATAATTTCAAAACCACTTGCATTGTAATATCCTCATAGTATCCTCTACCATCCTAAATGATAAATCAAGCCAACCCCTAGTCAAGAGATAATAACTCAATTTATAACCTAGGAATGACCTCTAAAAAGTGTCAATTCATGTCCCTAAAGACTTGGCTGAACAGGATCTACCATATAATCTCCCAGTCAAAGTTTTAGCTTCCAAATCCAAAACTTGGTGAATAAGAACATCCTCACCTCACACCAAATTGGTTTTTCCTTATCTTAACTTTGCACACCTTTTTTGATTCTTAACAATTACAACCAATCTAATCTAAGGAGGACTAACTAAAGGTCGACTAGAACTCTCCATTCTTGAAAGTGTTTATCCATCAAACCCTTCCATATCTTGCATCCAAAATATTCCTCATAAAATCTTGAGTGTGATCCATTTCTTGAAATATGACCCTCATAAAACCTAAGTCCCAATCATAAGAGCTCTTGCAATGCATAGACTAAAAGTCTAGCACTAAGTCAGAAAAACCTTCCTCCACTTCTTGTTTGGTTAAAAATGACCAACCATCTTGTTGGCCATTTATGATATGGAACATTCCATTTGACACTTTTAAATTAATTCTATTTCAATTGGAAATATTAGTGTTTCATCAAAAGTATCATATGAGTAGTCAAAAGGATATTCCTTGCCCTCTACTTGACTAGCCCCTGAAAATGTTCAAAGACCATGAATAGATTGCTCCCCAAGCACCATCCAAGGACCAAAACCAACTAAAGCACCCTTAGAATTTTAGGCTAAGGTCTAAAACAAATCTAATGAAGGGCATGCCCATCCAAAAAAAGGCCTTTTCTCAGGGATGACATGGATAGATTGGATCTTAGTGAAACATTACACCCCTATAGTATTAAAGGAGATATCCAAAGTGAGATCTAGCTTAAAATAGAGGATCTATAACAAATGCAAATTAGATTCCTAATCTCTTCAATGTCAAAAATAGTTAAAATACATGTTTAATATTTGTGATAAAAGAGCCCTAACATTGCCTTTGCTCAATATTCCTTCTCATTCAATGAGACATTTTGTCAAACACATCACCTAAAATCAGAAATCCTTATCATTCTAAAGAGATAAAATGTCTAATAGTTGTCAAATTATTTTTTATTTTATTAATAGTTTATATGAATGGTAACTTTACCTCACACTCTACTTCACACAACTCATTGAGGTATATTTCTTCCAACTAAGCACTCAAAATCACCTTACATTGTGTTAAGACTCATGCCCCATCCCCTACCTAAATCATATATCAATGGTTAGAAGTACTCATGAGTTCCAAACACCTCCCTACTATCATGAAACCCAACCCTACTACCATGATCAATACCACTCATAACTCTATGGGCATACTCTTCTCCTCTACCATAGCCTCTCCTGATTCAAATACAAGTGGTAATATTTTGGATTTAAATGCTTCTATTGTCCAAAATTTATTGTAATTGGACTTTTAATTATAATAAATCTACCACATTCATTCGGTAAGGATCCTTTGATGCAGGGGAATCACCTAGCATAATCTCAATTAAGAATTCAAATTCCCATTTTGGTAGCAAACCAAGCAATTTTTTAGGAAAAACATCTACAAATTCCCCTAAGATAGGAAAATAAACTCAAGATGGTTCATAATATAGGAAAATAAACACAAGATGCTTCTTCCTTTTTGGGATTTTCTTATAGTTGGACTACATAGAGATTACATCCCTTTTGGACACCCTTTTTTAATTTTAGGGCTAAAATAATTTTCTATATTTTTGGCCCTAGAAGACCTTGGATTTCAACAAGCTTTCCATTTTCATTAGTGCATTGCATCATTTTTTAAGAGCAATCAATCACTTCATTGTGTTGTTGTAGCCAGTATATGCTTGAAATAATATCATAAGATCCTAAGGATATTAAAAACATATTTACCCTTGTCTTGAAGGGGCCCTTATCAAGTTTAGTTTTCTACAAGAATTCTTAGATAGGTTCCCTTTTTTTAGTACCAAACTCAAGTTCCCATCCTTCTCTTAATGGATTAGAATTCACATTGTATTTTTTCACTATAGAAGGTGAGATAAATCTATTAGTATCACCTAAATAAATTAAAATAGCTACATAAATTCCAGTAAGATTACCTCAAATCTCAATTAGAGTGACCTAAAAATCATCTTTCTAATTATCTACTGTAGTATATACTATATGGTATGTTGGTTGTCCTAATTTAAACTTTGGGTAGTCCTTGCAGTAGTGGTTATCACCAATTCCTAGTATACCATTATCCTTTGTGGAGCTAAGGGAATAGTGTTTTCTCTTATGGCTAGTCCATGTTGTCTATTTTGGTGTTGGTCTTTCTTGAAATACCCATTTTTAGAGCTACCTTGGGTTTTATATTCTTATTTTGATGTTAGAATTGATTAAAATTACTATTGTTCCCTTGAAACTTATAATTTTTATCTAATTTATGGAAACATTTTGATGGAAGAGGTAGGTTCTTAGCCTTTGACTATTTCCTACTCACTTTTAAGTCTTATCTCACTTTTTGATGAGACTTTTCTTTCTCTTCTACCCTATGATTAGATTTTATAACAACTACGAATGTCTTAAGATTAGTAATATTGATGTCATGCATCCATATTTCTTTCAATCCTAACTTGAATTTGGTAATATTTTTCTCTTCATCATGCATGTAGTCCACTTGATGTATCATATTTAGAAAAAAAATCATATTCAAGGATAGACATATTTTCATGTTTGATTAGCTAAAAGTCTACTATTTTTTTCTCCTTAAAATTTGTACTCAAGTATTTTTTTCTAAAATGGTTCTAAAAAATTAGCCAAGTAAGGGTCATAGGCAAATATCTCCATAAGGCATAGAGATGATTCCACCATAGGGAAAAAAAACAATTTGACTAATATAAGACAACCCTATCCCTTACATTATATGGCATGTCATGAAGGTTGAAGTAATTTTATAAATTGATGAGCCATGCATTGATTGCATCACCTGATTCCTCACATGATAAGGTAGCTGGGGAAAGGTTTTTAAGTTATCTACTGATGGGGTCTACCATTCTTATATACACTTCCTAAAGTGTTTTCTCCCCCATTTATCCAATTCCTAATTGAGGGAATTATTCATGAGGAACACCCTCAAGATTGTTTAGCTTTCGCTCTTGATTTTTAATTTTGCCTTGAATAGCATTCAGAGCAAATAAGATCCCATGAAGGATCTCCTCTTATTTATTAGCTAGGTTATTTATATCCAAATTATCATTTATTTCTTCATTATTATTATTTTCATTGGGGTGAATAAGCTCATTCCTGACTTGGTTCAAGTTTCTGGTAGTATGGCCCCTACCTCAGCTTTGACCTCTTAAGTTTGGTCTATCAATCCCTTGGTCATTATCGACCTAATTCTTGCGAATTATAGACTTAACCATTTTTATAAGAAACCATCATTTAGTTTCTTAGGTAGATTCTATAAATAAACTCTTCTAGGTTCTAATGAATTTAGAATCAACAACTTAGCATAGGCTCTGATACTAGGTGAAATGACCCCAAAAAAATTGAACATCCCTTCTTTCAAATTTTGCAATGGAAAAAGAAATGTTTTATAATCTAAAGTTTAGTTTTACATAACCTAATGTTGTGTTTACATGCATTAAACCCTTAGATAGGGTAATTAGCCCTAGAATATTCTATGAGGAAGATTATTTCCCTAGGAATATCTTCATGAAATTTAGGGTGTATCAATATGCGATCTATATCGATATATCTAGGATTGCATTATACCAGATACCTTACCAATAAGACCACCTAGGTATCCTTATTCTACCTAAGTGTTTTCCATTTGTGAAATTTGGTATAGGCTAGAGTAGTCAATATGCTCTTCTTTGAGTTTGGGTTGGCTAAGTTAATCACTTAGTTTATCAATGTTATCAAAATAGGTCTCTAACAAGTTCAAGCAAGGTTATACTTTGAATATATTTTAGCATGTGGAATACACCTATGCAATTCAAATACTTGATACATGTGAAGAATCTAAATTGTATTACACTAAATTTTATATCATTATACCATGATCTATAGTTATAGGGTCATTGTACCTCATTCCTTCACTTTAGAAATAATTGAATTTTAAAACTACTCAATTTATAGTTTTTGTCAAGACATTATTATTTATAATTAGATAGGATATTAATAACTCATAATTATATAATTCTCTCACTAGACCATCCCATAAATAGTCTTCTAGAGAATCATGTTTCTCTATTATTTATTACGTGTCACTTGGTCATAATTATGAGATTATCAATTTAATCCACTTCAATAAAAATAGATCTGTTATACATAAACTTATAAATTTTGTTCCTTTAGGAATGCTAACATTATTTTGTACTTTAAAAACCATGGTTATGTCATAAAAAAAAATATTATCAGGTCTATTTAAAGTAACTTAAGCATGTATTAGCTTGTTGAAATGTGTATGAAATGAAGAAAATTCTTTATCATTGTATCACACTATGCATATTTATACTCAAATCTGAATATGCATTTATTATGTATAGAGAACTATGAATTTAAAATTGGAGAAGTAGCTAATAATAACCTAAAATCTATATGAATGAGGTTTTTGATGGCATCCTACAACCAATAAATAGTTACTTTTACCATTAAAAGAGTGATGACACACTCCGATCATTATGAAAAAATTATATCAATATTGTTTTTAACTATCTTGTTTTGAGTTTGTTAATATCTATGAAAATTTTAAACAAGTTCCTTTCACTGAACATGAAATATAACTAAAACCATTAAGCAATGTTAAAGATTGAGATCTATTGGCCTTGTTTTCAAGTGCTCAAAACTTTGATCATGAAGATGCAATTAAACATAAATTGGAAGCAATACTTTATTTCTAATTTGTTACTCATCTCATTTTTTTAGCCAATAGAGATGTTTCAAATTTATATCATTTACATAAAAGAAATATGCATGCTAAGTATGATGGCAAAATATTTTGAACAAGAAATAGAATGATCATTTGAAGTTAGAACCTAATATTATATTAGATTTTATAGCAAATTCACCTGTAGGTGATATTAAAAATTAAAATGAACCATTTAATTGTAGATATGTAATTGAAAATGATAACCAATTGCATTAGAGTAAAATGCCTCTTAAAGACTAATTTACTAAGGTATAGATTTTACTTTCTTAGCTAAATCAAATTGCAACATATGATCAATATAAGTGTTAAGTTCTTGCATAATAGAAATGTTGCAAGTTGAAATAAACATTGAAACTTGGCCATATAAACAACTAGGTTCAACATTTAGGAAATCTTTTAAAATGAAAAATCACTAATTTTGTAACATAATCAAATGAAATAAAATGAATTGCAATAGCTAAAAGTTCAAATTTCAATCTAAAATATGATATAATAATGAACATGTGAGAGTACATTTAATCCATAAAATTTAAATTGAACTTTATTAAGATTGACTTAATAACCTACAACTGAAATAAAAATTTCAACTAAAGATAAAATCAAGCAAATAATATGTAAGTGTAACTAAAATTTAATGGTATTGAATCTTATTTCATACACTACAACTTAATGAAAGAAACATCAACCTATATTAGTAGTATTAATTCAAACCTGGAATATTAACATGTTATTTAAAAATTATGCTAAAACATTATGACCACAATGAATTAAAATCATAATAGACAATAATAACCATCTGGTTACAAACATTTCTCTTTATTTCACAAGCCATCCCATCTCGACCTGTCCTATGATCCCCCAATTAATGGCCCTTACCACCTCTAACCATCAGATAGGAGGTGGAGTTTGGATTTCAAGAATTTGAGAATATAGACAAGACACAAAGGAAATGAACCAATTAATTTACAATAATAAAAGTTTTCACATTGAAAATTCAACATGATCATTCATAATGACCTTAGCAACCTGCTTTTCATCTAAAGTGTTATATAAGTCAACTTATTAATTTAAATGACCTCAAACACATTCATCATTTATTTCAAGTGAACCAAAATAATAAACCTTTGTTTTAATATGATATAGCTAAAAGAATTCATGAAAAATAACACCATATATGTCACTACAATTTTAAACACTTCATGTTGGACCCCAAATTTTGGCTAAGTATTTTTGTAATAGTGCATAACAAGCATGGTACAGAACAAGCATGGAGTGGAAGACCATGGTGTAAGATATAACAATGTGAGAAGACCTAGACATAGGGGAGGCATAACAAATGGAAAACTCAAGAATGGAGGAATCATTATATTAGCAAAAGACTTAGGGATCATGAAGGAATTGGGAAATGGTTAAGGAGTAATTCTCAAGGATAAAACAAACTTCAATCATACATGTGTTTGGCACCATCCCACATGAAGGTGGACACTTGGAAATAAGGATCCAACATCAAATGGGAATATAGGGGTACAAAGGCCCAATTCCATAAGAAAAAAAGTAGATGACTGCAACGACTCTTAGTTCACTAGAGATCATTGGCTAGTCACTAGAAGTGTCATAATTAATGTAAAAACTTGGTCATGGAGAACCAAGTATAAATACCCCTATGTAGAGATTTATAATGTTACTAAAAATTGGTATTGTATTATGATGGAGTGTGGTAACTAGAGAAATCATGGAAAGCATTGTAATCCTAATATTGCACTAAAGTTGATAGTTAAGTTGTATCATTAAGTTACCAATACATTTGTTGTGTAACTTTTGGTTCATATTTAGATATAATGAATATAATCTATGATATTTGAACATGTGTAATACATACACTGAATCTCATGGAAATTATCTTCATGATCATGTTTATTTACGTAATTGAAACTAGGTCCACCACTTTGTATTTCTTTTTCTATTCAGTCATTGATTAAGGTATATGATTAAGAAAAAATATATGACAAGTATATTACTGTGTGACACAACTCATGAGAACTAGTTTGTTGTTGTGTGCTTTGGGTGAGTTCACAAGAGCTTAATCTTGTATTAAATGCCAGTGCACTAGTTTATTGGGAGCTAGTTGCTTTAGAACCCATAAGGAGAGGTCTAGATAGAAAATAAAACCTAACATTTTGGTTTCATTATTGAGACCCATAGTGCTTATTACATAGTGATGGAAAATGCTCAAGCAGTTATCTCTCAACAATATTGAATGATAGTTTACTGGGATCAAAGATAACTTTATATTTCCATCTCTTGAACCAAGAGTTTTTGCATGTGCATGGGTTGAAAAACACTTCTATAGATATTTATATGATTTTTTTTTAATATAAGTCCCTATTCATTTGCGTGATTGGGTATCAACTTATGCTCAAGACTGGTTAATAAATTTTACATGAAGGATATCTTGGATGATAGATCGTAAAAGGACTTTAGCACACTTTGGATCACCATGGACATGAGCTAGTAATATCTGGTAGAAAGGGGTGTTGAATAGTTATATCTTGGAGTATGCCATAACTACTTACTCCTATCTAAAAGAAACAACATTGTAGTTTCTCTGTGAACCATATGTTCAGTATATTAGGCATTTCCTATTAGACGTGAAGAATTTATTTATTGACTCTAGACTTGTAATTTTCCCATGGAGAGATAAACTCATCCTTGAATGAGTGAAATTTTTATGAGGGGAATGCAAGGATGTTTGTGAAAGATTATTGGTTTGGGATGGTAGCTAGTCATTGAGAGTTATACAAGCATAAATATGATGAAATTCAATAAAGGGTTATAAGTGGAAGTGGAGTAGGAAGGGGATAAGAAGACCAAGAAGTGTTATTAAAATATTTATGAAAGTGAAATAGTACAAGGAGGACCCACCAACTTTTAAAATTTGACTAATGCCAGCTTTATTATATATGAGAGAAACTAGCCAGGTAGTGGAAACTAAAGAACCTAAAATAAACTAACCTAGTTCCCTAACCATAGTGTAATCTTGTGATTTTGATCTAGACAAATTAATTATGCATAAATAGGATACAAATAGTGTAGATTCATAGAATGACCCCATAAGATAATCTTTCTTTGAGAAAGATTTAGACCATAGTGAATTAATGCTTTCTTTTCCTCTTCAATACAATTTCATGCCCAACTTGGATGCCTGATAGATCTAGCATAAGTAGTGGGTAGATTAATAGTATTAGTATAATAAATAAACACACTAATATGCCTTATGTATCAGGTGTTTCTATTATTACCAGAGGTGCAAGAGGTAGACTAGGTGGTGGAATGACTAGTAGACTAAAAGGTGGAACAAGAGGAAGTGGTGGGCTTCCCCCTAGGAACAAGACTTGGAAGTTATCAATGGCCACCATTTCAAGAACCTCAACCACCTACCATGTACTATTAAATTGTGATTAATTTTTTATAATATCAAGGCATGTAGAATGCCATAAAGCATGTTCATAAGTGTGAACTCATATTGAGAGTGTGCATCATAACTTGCTCTGAGTGGAAAGTAACATAATTATCAACCACACTTCTAGAAAGAGCACACAACTGGTATAGGAATTATGATCCTCAACAATCATTAGTTTATTATGACTAGATCAAGACCAAATTTCTTCAAGATTTGAATATTCCATAATTTGAACAAGTATTGTTGCATTAAAGGATATAAAAAAAGAGCTAATTGAAAGTGTGTGAAAGTATGATGCATGATTCAAGACACTTTTGTCTAAGATATAATTTGAGATTAATGTTTCCTAGCATGCCCAATGGTTCATGGAAGGTTTTTTACTTCCCTTTAGATGAAAATTATCTCAAAGGACCTTTACCATCCCACATGAGAACTTGAAAGCTACCCTTCATGTTGAAGTTGTTGGTAGCATCAATACTAGAATCATCCCCTTTATGGAAGCCCAAATAGCTTTAATGGTATCATAGTTGGAAAATTTGACTAAAAATAATGCTTATGATTCTCATAGTGGTCTTTGGTGTACCAATTATGATTTTGAGGGTCATAATAGAAATAATTATCCTTGAAAGAACATCTATGTTGTACTAAATTAGTCTTGTGAAATTTTCCATGAAGAGTATGATATACTTTATTGTCTTGTATTACAAAGGTCCACACAATCTAAATCATCTATCTACTATAATATTTGTGATGCATATACCCATGACACTAATGATTATCATTTTATTAGTGATATACATGAGGCACAAACTTTTGTTTCAAATAATCAATATAATAGTGGGTATCATGGACAAGGCTGAGGATGGGGATGAGGAGGTTGAAATTTTCCACCATAGACATGCTATAAATGTGGGTCTTCAGATCACTACCAGTGACATTGTCTTGACTATCTAACATGTGTTTTTTTTAAAAGATCATAGGTTGGAGGAATGACTTAGTTTGTACATAGTCATCACAAAAGAAAGAAATGAAAATGGTGCTAGTATGATACACATTGAGAAGCCACACTTGTGACCATGCTCTAGCACTTTAATGGCCTAAAAGGTTAATATCACAATGCATAGTGGTGGATATTCATAGTCTACATCTATTCCACCCATTGAGAAGGTATAATGTGAAGAGCCTCATGTAACTAGGTATCATAATGCTCAACAATAGAAATAAGTACTTCAAGATACTATGAACTTGGTATGAGAATTAAAAGGGGAAATTTAATTCCTTAAAGACTATAATGCCACCCAATGTGCTGATATGTAGAAGGCCACTAAACATCAAGATGCAATGTGGGATGACTTTCAAGAACTTTTTAAGTGCTTGTTAGAAGAAGATATTGTCCCATAGTTAAGTAATTGGCTTAAACATTAGGTGTTAAGGCCAACTGAAGATCATCGATTAAACCATTCTCAACAACAAGATACTCATATTCCTCCTATATCTCAAGAGGACAAGGAAATATTATTAAATGTTTCCATTGATGGATGGGTGATCTGAGACATTTTAGTCAACATTGGCATTGAGGTCAATTTCCTTACAAAGGATGCATGGTAAATTATGGCTAGCCTAGCTTAAAAACCTTTGCCTCATGTATTATTTATGGCCAATAAAACCCATGCTCTATCAATTGGCATTCTTAAAAATGCAATTATAGGTATCCTTGAGTTACTTTTCAAGGCTAACCTTAAAATTATAGAACTAGCTAAGGCTGATGACTTTCTATCCCTATTTGGTCATCCTTGGTGATATTATAACAATGTTGATTCAAGCTTCAAGAAGATATATATTAGTTTTGATAATACTAATTAGCATGTTGTCATCCCATTGGACCAAGCACATGGTCCCATATATATAGAACCTATTAGTGTATATGAGGATATTAATCACCTCTAAATTGTCATAGATTAAATTAGTGATCATCATGATCCTACTCTTAATGACATCTTTTGATATATGGACACATAGTCCCTTTCTAATAATATGATTAATGCTTGTGATTGCTAGGCCCAAGGTAACTTTGACCTTACTGGGAGAGTGTGTCATGCCATTGGTAGTTGTGAAGACATTTCACACTAGTACTATAAGTTCCATAGGTTTGTTTATCTTGTCACTGGAT
The DNA here is from genome assembly GCA_037957365.1 of Torreya grandis. NCBI lineage: Eukaryota > Viridiplantae > Streptophyta > Pinopsida > Cupressales > Taxaceae > Torreya > Torreya grandis. The sequence continues at coordinate 1,877,967 of JARHVA010000495.1, forward strand.
AAGTCATGCAAGGACCAATTGTGGCTACACCACTCAAAAGGCTTAATGAAGCTATTTGGTTTCATGGGACTCTGATGTTGATTGTATGCACTCACTGGTTCACCTTTATGATGGAATGGTAGTGAGCTAGTGGTCATCTCATCATGAGCATATCCTTCATTAGGACCAAGTACATTCTACCTTACATCACCAATTCCATCATGACAACCACGTACAAGGCACAATCATCTATAATAGAGTCTAAGCACCAAAACCACACCTAGAAGCCTATGAGGCAATGTGTTTGGTTGATTAATCTTTCTTACCAAAATATTTGTGGGTACATGTATTTTATAGCACCTTACACACCTTAGCTAGATCATGGTATATTTATGAGGAGTTTCATCTAGGTACCCATTTCTAGCATATGTTAAAAAATAACATGGTGTTGGCATTATCTTATTCATCCCCAAGGATAAATTTTTACCTCACACTACAAGTAATTTTTTAAGTAGTTATTGGTGACCCCAATCCTATCAAAGATTATCTAAAAAATATGCATGGTGTGCCAGAAGAAGCATTGGTCATTTTTAATGACCCAATTGATAAATCTTCCTCCACACAAAAACCTATCATCAATCATGCACAACATGAATAAATTTGAAAAGGAAATAAAAACCATGTGTTCTATGTTGATGAAGGTGAAGGGTCTGAATTGCCTGACCCCTTAACCAATCATTTGGATGTTCCCATAGACTATGGTGCTAGAATTGTTCATGACACTATTATTGATACACACCATCTATACTTAGAACTAATTCAAACCATACATCAAAACATTGGTACAGAGGATGCACCAAAGATGGCTATTGTAGGAAACTATTGGTCTGATACTAAGATTTATAAAGTGTTTGATCTATTGAAGGAATACCAAGATGTTTTCCCTAGTAATTATAGTTAAATGAAGGGTGTTCACCTATCTTTGGGTAAAATTAATATAAAACTAATTTAAGGTGCTTGCCTAGTCAAGAAACAACCATATAGAATAAATATAAATTTGTGTGCATAGGTTAAAGAAGAAATTGATAGTATGTTATGCACTAGAGTTATTACTTGAATTGATGAATTAGAGTGGGTCAACCCCATGGTGATAAACATAAATAAATATGGGCACATAAATATTTATGTGGACTACATGATACTTAATTAATCTTGTGTTATTGATCCTTTCTTAATGCCTTTCACTAAAGAAATCCTTGAAGGTATCACTAGGTGTGAAATTTACACCTTCACAGATGGGTTTTCTAGATACCATCAGGTCCATATCATAAGAAGGATATACCTAATACTAAATTTACAACTAAGTGGGGGTCTTTTACATATACCACCATTTTATTTGGGTTAAATAACACACCCATTATATTCTCCATAATAGCCATTGATGCCTTTAAAGACTTCATCCATAAGTTTCTTCAGGTTTATTTAGATGATTAGATAGTATACGACTTGGTGAAAGACCATATTTATAATATTAGTCTTATTTTTGAGTGTTTTAGAACATTCAAATCTCTCTCAATAGTAAAATTATATGCTGAGATGGATTTATGGTAGACCCTATTAAGGTTTTCGTCATCCTCTATCTTCTAGTACCAACAACCCAATGAAAGGTTCGTGCCTTTCTTGGTCATAAAAGGTACTATAATAAATTAATTTGGGTTTATGAAAGGATTTTAACACCATTATAGGAACTCTTAAAACACAACAAACACTTAATTTATACTTGATCATGCCAAGAATTTTTTATAGCCTTGAAAGACAAGCTCATCACTGCAATAATTCTCTAGTTTTTTTATTGGACCAAACCATTTTGATAACTTTGGTATGGTCATAAATGTGATATTTGTGTAACTTATAGAAGGTAATATATATCATCTTATTTAATTTACAATTAGAAAGATTACTTTAGTTGAGAGGAACTATACCACCATAGAATGTGAAGCACTCTCCATGGTTTATGCTCTACAAAATTTCTAACAATATATGTTGGTGACTCTTTTTATGTTTTACATAGTCCATGAAGCATTAAAGTACCTATTTAATAAACCTAATTTTTCATGTTTGTATTTGTTTCTAAATTTTATTATTCTAATAATAATAATAATACTTTGTCATGGTCAAGCTGGGTAAGGCCAATTGTAGTCCTAACCATCTTTTAATAATTGATTCTAGTGAGTTGGTGCATGCCATCAAATATGACCTACCTGACATGTATATTTTTTGCATCTCATGTGTTTTTAAGGATTTAGAAGACATTTCAGCCTTGTTAACTACTAGCATAGCTCTAAATCATTTAAGTATGTAGGCTAAAAATCAACTAGTTGTTTGTATTACACCATTCTATCTCATTTAAAGTGACCTCTATAAGCTTGGCCAAGATGAAGTCCTTCGATGCTATGTCATGAAATATGAGTGCCCTGATGTGCTCCAAAAAGTCCATAAAGGTATTACTAGAGGACATTATGCCATTGAGGCTATTGCATGTAAAGTTTAATTAGTTTGTTTATGGTGGCCTACACTTTTCCAAGATCTAAAGATTCATGCATGTCAATGTGATATTTACTAATGCATGGGTAAACCAAATCACCAAGATGTAATTTCATTACATCTAATTCTATCATAGGAACCATTTGAGAAATAGGCCATTGAGTTTGTTGGCCCCATCAACCCAGCTAAATGAGATATTGGTTCATGATATGTCATTACAATAATCTATTATCTTATACATTGGGATAAAGTTTTGCTAACATAGGATTGTACTATAGAAGTTATAGCATGCTTCATTTAGGAACATATAATCACAAGGTTTAGTTTTCCATTAATTTTTACTAGTGATTGAGGTTCACACTTCCTCAATGAGACTATATGAGTATTTTTAGCTAAATTTATGATTACCCATGACAAGACCATACCATATCATCCCCAAGAAAATGGAACTATTGAGGCATTCAAAAAAATCTTAGGCACAACCCTCACAAAAAAAAAAAAATATTGAATGCATCAATTGGGATGATTAGGTGTCTGTATCTCTTTGGGCCTACTAGACAACTTAAAAATGCCTCAATAAAAGTACATCATTCAATCTAGTGTTCAACATAGAAGTAAATCTTATAGTTGAGTTCTTGGTTCTTTTTCTTTGCATTACACATGTTAGATGACTAGATGATGAAACATCATTGAAATCACATTTATATGGCTTTTTAAAATTCAATGAAGCATGTTTTCTTGCTCATTGGAGTCAAAATTTGGAGAAACACAAATAGAAGGCATGTCATGATCTCCACCTCAAACATAAGACATTTACACCAAGAATACAAGTCTTACTCTATGACTCTAAGTTCATGTGCCACTCTGGGAAGCTCTGTGTTCACTAGGATATACCCTTTATTAGTCATAGTATTTGTGCTACAATCGCATGTCATTTGAAAATATTAGATGGCCAATTTATTCCTAGTCATTATAATGGTATCTGATTGTGGCCATATTTCTTAACTTGAGTTTTTTTTTAATTGTACCAATAAGGCATATGATATTAGTTTAGGATTTATTGTTTTCAATAAAGTGTTGCCTTAGTTGATCACCATTTTTTCTTTTTTTTTAACTTGTTACTTATGTTCTCATGGAACACCATGAAGAATGATTAGTGTGGTGTAATGGGTGTTACATATGTTTTGAAATGGTTTATAGGGATACATGTGAATGTAGAGGCTCATAAGTAAATGTGTATAAGGATAAAGACTATGCAGGATGTGGCATGAAAACCATAATATTACTTCAATAAGTAATTATCCCTTCATATGATGTGAATATTATCTTGGTATGAATATTCAAATGTTCCTATAGCTGTCATACACTTTGAGAAAAGTGTGGGTAAATACATACCATTAATACAAGGAGGTAGTGGTAATGGCAAGTGTGCCAACATCACATCATGTAAATACCATTAATAACATTTATTATAAGAAGTTATGGTTGATGAGAGAGGGTTATTAAATGCAAGTTACCTCCTAAAACTTATAAATAGAAATTAGGTGGTTTATTTTACATTTTACCTTTATTTTGAGTGTGATTTTACAAATCCAAAGAGTGAACAACCAAATTTAGGTGATTCCAAGACAAGTGTATAGTATTTATTCCTAGTTATTCATTCATCATTAAGAGTGTGGTTTTGCCTAAATAAAAAACTAGAGTTAGATAAACTAAGATAACATAGAATAATTATCAAATTAGAGGTTATAGAGGTCGGCATATGCCATTAATGGGAATAAAATTAGGAGAGCTAAGGCACCTTCAATATCAAAAATGTATTCATTTGGGAACATTGGATGGATGTACCTCAACCTTAAAGCTCCACAAAGGGTGATCTGGCCTAATAAAAAGGCACAACAAAGTGTTCCACTACCATTTATTTTAGAATAAGAGGATTTAAGTTTTGGTGGGGAAACAATGATAATCAAGGAGGAAAAACTTGAAGAATAAGGTGAGTGCACAGAAGGTGAAGGAATAAGTATGGTATGCCAAACTAAGAAGAAATCCCAAGTACCTCCACCTTCACATTTGCTAATTGAGGAGATGTAGTACCTATAAATGGTACTGCACATGAAGAACTAGGTATCAAATGTGCCCAATTATACTATCTTTGACTATTGCCACTACCAACTTGGAAATTAGGTTGAGCTTAAAAATGATTACAGAGTCGAGTGCCAAAACACCAAGAGTGAATTGGTCTATGATTTTAAAATATTCAATGCCTTGGAATTTTTGGGGCTCTTCTATCTGTTCAAACTCCCTTATTTTGGAAAACCATTAGAGGTGGTCAAAATTCTAATTTCATGATTACATGAATATTATATCTGCTTTGTTGGGTGTTGGACAAAAATCATGGCTAAAAGAATCAATAAGGTATCAATATTGCAGTGCTTTAGCATATACCTTGAATTTGATTTGGAAGAATTAGTATAAATATAAAAGACTACCATGGTGTTATAATATCAAAAATAGGGACACACCATGCATATAAATAGCTTATAGGATCATGCCCTCTAAGTAGTTATGCACATCATCATGATACAATTTAGTGGTAGTGACAGATGGAAGGAGGTGGACATGGCCCACCTATATGTTACTCACCAGGTAATCAAGGGTTTGAAGTATAATTAGGTAATGCATTTTACTAATAATATTATAATAGATGTAGAGAAGGCTCATCATACAACTAACTATAGGTTATTGTGGGATGTATTATTTTTGTTAATGGTATTCGATGAAATTGGTGTATCTGATTAAACCTCTAAATAATTTAAGTGGTTATACTCACCTGTGAAAAATTCCCCTACAAAGCACTACAAGGCATTCACATTCCCTGGATATATTACTCCAAATTTTAATCTCAAGATAAAGTCATGGTATGATGGCATGAAGGAAGCCTTTGGGAATGAATTTTCATTCCAAAGTACTTACCTACCTAGGTTGGTGAATAATCCAAATTTTTTTTCAAGTAACACTTTTACTATACGTGCTTAAGGATGGCCCCATCTAGAGAGATTTATACTTAGTTGAATCTGACCTATGCTTTTATGGTATGGTGCTTTATAAACTCATTTAACTACATATACGATATGTAATTGATAACCCTTGAAGTGGAATTAATTGACTCAGATATTGACACTCTCTACAAAATATATGGATATCCTAAAAAGAAACCATATAGGTAAAAGTATGAGACAGATAGAGCTAACATCAAGGTTCATCCAACCTTGGTTGGGAATTCAATTCATAATCTTTTTTATATGCTAAAACCTAAAAATAAAGTTTTGGGAAGTGTAGATCATGAGAAAGAAAACCTTCCCCCAGTGCCACCACTTGATAAAAAGAAGTGTACTGGGTGCAATGCTAGCATAAGTTCATATATAGAACCAATAAAAATGAAAAGGACTACCCAGGCACCATAAATAAGGGATTCACCACCAAGAGCTTTACCATTAAGGGATTCATCACCAAAGGCATCACCACCAAATATTTCATCAAGAAGAGATCCACCATTAAGTCAACTTAAAGGCTCAATGACATCAACACAAACCATTCCATTGGAACAAGTAAAAGAGCCTAAATATTGTGATAGGGAAGGATTGAAAGAATTACCAAGAGGGACCATGGGGATAGATGAGGAACAAGAAGAGACTGACTTAGAGAAAACACACTCCCTGATGAAATAAGAAGAGACCACCCTTTAATAGGCACAAATAGACATTCAAGATATACTTGGCAAAGAGAGGGATAAATTTGAAATGAAATAACTAAATGACATGAACATCAACACCACTTATTTAGAATGGGACACAAATGTCTAGATACTTGAGCAAGATCCCATTAAAGGGAAATATCCTACTAATACCATGGTCCAACCACCCAAGACCAATGCAACCACCAACTTATATGTTAAATACCAAAAATGCATCCTCGATAACATGATTTATTTATATTCCCATTTTGATCTAAAAAACACCTCTGTACACACCCAATGTGAGATGTCATTCTTCCTAGACATGTATAATGAGGAATGTCATTTTGAGATGCCTCTCGATAGTCTAGTATTAGATTCTACAGTAACAACATTACCCATACCTATTTGGGTCAATCCCTGACATCTTTCTCCTCTATAAGATAGTGTAACACTCTTGAAAATGGCTTCTAAATTAGCATGACAAAATGTGTTTTCATATTCTGATACACACCAAGCTGAACAAAAATATGGTAGAGTGGTGGAAATATATGATAAATAAGTCACTTCTTAGGATAAACTTAAAGAGGAAGTGGCCAAGTTTAAATACCATCTAGAATTCACAACAATAGCAAATGTCAAAACATTGAATCCATGTAAGGTTATTAGCTAGGAACTAGTGTTAGCATATGGGGTCCGTTTAGAGGGTGAGGCTATTGATAAGCTAGATATCCTTGTGGATCTCTTGTTGAAGCAATGTAAGGAGTAGCCCATAATAAGAGATGAAATAATATGGGTAGATGAATAGTTTTTAAGTAGTAGGGGTTTGTAGGTGTACCTTGTAATGAGTTGCAAAGGTGATTCCCATCCTAGATGGGATTTTTGAGAAGCTAGCATGGCCCAATAAAATTTTGGAAGCTCAACTTCAGTCAAAAGAGCTTTAACATTAGTAATAATTGAATGCCACCATGTTAATAGAGACCACATCAAACATGCTAAGGCATTTAAATATGTCAAAATTATGGAAGAAATAATAAACATGCATCGACAACAAATAAAATCCAACTTTGTGGTTCTATGAGGACAAGTTATGAATGAGGTTACCATACTTGAAGAGCTTTTTGAATTATTCCAAATCCTTTGAATAATTGCTCAATAAGGCAAGTGAGTGTTCTGATCAACTTGAGGAGACCAAAAATTTGAAATCAGTAATTGAGGAAATAAAAACAAAGTTGTTTAACACCTTGTCACATTGGTAAGGTGTTAAAAATTATATCAAACAGATTGGTCATAAGTTTTTGGTTGAGGCCAAGACCAATGCTTAATACTAGATGGACTAAGAGCATAGTATGGGGTTATGTTGGACCCCAAAATTTGGCTAAGTATTTTAGTAATGGTGTGGAAAAATCATGGCACAAAATAAGCATGGCATGGAAGACCATGGTGCAAGAGATCAGGACACAAGAAGACCCAGTCATAGGGGAGGCATAATAAATGGATAACCCAAGAACAGAGGAATTGATATATCTATGAAATACTTAGCGAGCATAAATAAAGTGATAAATTGTTAAGGATCAATTCTAAAAGATAGAAAAGAATTCAATCACACATGAGTTTGGAACTAACCCACATGAAGGTGTACACTTGGAAACAAAGATACAACATCAAATGGGAATATAAGGTGCAAATGATCGAGTGCATAGGAAAAATAAGTAGATGACTACCATGACTCTCAGTTCACTATAAATCATTGGCTAGTCATTAGAAGTGTCATAATTAATGTAACAACTTGGGCAGGTAAAAACCAAGTATAAATACCCTTATGTAGAGATTTTTAATATTATTGAACATTGGTATTGTATTCTGATTGAGTGTGTTAATTAGCAGAATTATGGAAATCATTGTAATCATGATATTGTATTATAATTGATAGTTAAGTTGTATCATTAAGTTACCAATACATATATTATGTAACTTTTGGTTTGTACTTATATATAATGAATAAAATCAATGATATTTTTTATGTGCAATACATACATTGAATCTCATGGAAATTATCTTCATAATTTTGTTTGTTTATGTTATTGAAACGAGGTCCACCACTTTGTATTTCTTTTTTCATTTAGTCATTAATTAAGGTATATGATCAAGCACCAATATATGACAAGTATATTACTACATGACATAATCCATGGGAACTCATTTATTTTTATGTGTTTCAAGTGAGCAAGCAAAATCTCAAACTTATGTGAAATGCTAGCACACTAGCTTGTTCAAAACTAGTTGCTTCAGTGCCCCTAGGGAAAGGTCTATATAGAAAATAAAACCCAACACTTCACATAGTTATTAAAAAATGACCAAAACTATTTTATTTTCAATCACTTGCAATATTGTGCTTTCATGATAATTTTTCTAAGTTTTATCATCAAGCTAGTTCAAATTTTGTATAACAGGCAAGTAAGGGATTTTGCAGAAGTTTATAAATTAATTTCTCATTTTAGGTATGTTTTAAAAAATTTGATATTAAGTCTAAATAATAATAATTCCAACCAATAATGGTTTCCAAAAACCCAAAATATCAACAGAAATTATTTATCAAAAACCCACAAAGTTTATGCAAACTTTTTGCTAGCATAACAACCTAAAAAATTGGCTTGTAAACACAAAAATCTAGGCAACAAATAAAATCTCAAAATGGGTGAGCAAAATAATGAATTTTATGCTTATGGGTCAAATGAGGATGTCATTTTCCAACATGGGTGAGCAAAAATATCATTATTTGGCCCTAGGTCGACCCAAGTTGTCACATTTTAGTAGGATAAAATAAATAAAAAATAGAGATGATTCAACCATAAATTTTTAAGCATGGTTTTAACTGATGAATTACTTTTTAAAACCCTAATTCTAAAAATAATTTTTTTTTAATAATATATATTTTTAGAAAATAGTCTCTACATAAACCCTTTTAGGTTCATCAGTAAGTCATTTGACTTCCTTGTGAACCTACAAATAATTTTTTTTATTACTTGCCTTCATATTCAGGAAATAAACAAACTTCTACAAAAAATAAAAATTCAAAAACTTACTTGTTTTCCTTACAATAAAATGGAAGATACATTGAAAAATTTATGTGTGTTTTGATACCTTTCCAAGCCTCCTTATCTATCCTCAATGAAGTAAGACATTCTCTCTCTAAATTAGGAATATTGTGCCCCTAACAACCTCCTCTAGGCTACTACCCTACCCCTAGGGTTTTTCTTCATCTCTACTAGCTCTATGCCTCCTTTCTTTCTTCTCTCTATCTCCTTTCCTTCTTCTTCCCCATGCTTCTCTCCCTCTCTCTCCTCCCTCTCCCTTCAAACCCTATAGCCTAAGCAAAGAGGAAGTTTGGAGGGTGAGCTTAGCTCCTCCAAAGCACCAAAATCATAAATGAATGAAATCTGATTTTTGCCCACAACAAAAAAATGTAATGATAACCCCCAAATATGATTTTGTTTAGGTCAAAATCCATGGCCAAGAAAAATCTTTATTTTCCAAATAATATTTTATCCAAATCCCACGACCAAGTGAGAATGGCAATTCTCTTTTAATTTGAGAAAAAATCATTATTAACAATTTTTAATTTTCCAAATAATAAATTATTATTAATTTCAATAGGGTCCTTTTTTCTAGGAGTTGAAGTAGGGAAAGTTACGAGAGAGAGAGGGGGGTCTAGAGGATGGTTAAGGCAATCAAAATTTAATAATAATAATAATAATAATAATAATAATAATAATAATAATAATAATAATAATAAACTAGATTCATCCAAGACACAAGAAGTCACACACCAAATAAACCAAACAAGGAGATAATGTTACCTTAGTTTAAAAGCAAAATAAGAACACAAGAAAGCAAGATCAAACAAAAATAGAAATTGATGCACACAAGTATTATAATCAAATCCCATAATGTTTAAAATTGACAAGGACAAGTCAAAAATCATGATGAACAAGTCAAGAAGACGATAAAATAGAAAATACATAAAGACAAACTGCTACAAGTTTTGGTTCATTAAACTTCCATTTTATTTTATCTATGTTGGATTCATTTATTATTCATCCCCCAAATACTATCTTCAGCCTATCTTATTTCACCTATTCCTTCACCCACAAATGGCATTGACAATACCTAAAATATATAATCATATACAAGTAGAATTGAATAGTATTACATAGAAATTTAAATATTAGGACCAAATATCTCATGTACAAAAATAAATCTAGCTGAAATTTTTTTGTCCATCATCCAAAATATTAAAATAATAGTTCCAAATAGTGTTTTATAGTATAAAAGCATGCTAAAACTAAGTATGATAGTATGAAAATGAAATATGCAGGTAGGTCATGACACCTTGATAGTTTGCTTTGGTAATGATGCTTCCTAGCTAAATAATTAGAAAGAAGTCAAAAATTAAACATTGGAGATGTGAATAATGGAATTGTAGGGTTATAATGCCCCAAATATAGTATAAGGGTGACTTGTGCCAAGTCCATCAAGAGCTCAAAATCTCAATCACACAACTCTAATGTATCATAATCTAGCCAATCTCACCCGAGTCAAGTGGTATAACCATATCAACTCACAATAATAAAAAATAATGCCAAGTGCATAAATTGTATTAAATCTTGATCTCACTAATCAAATAATCCAATTGTTTTCATAGATGAAAATCACAAACATTTCATCTTTTTATGGTCAATGAATAAATAATGTGTATAATCTCTGTATGTGTGTGATTTGGTGCATTTTCATGTCATATGCACCTAAAATGTATATCAAGCTAAAGCATTTGTCAAAATATAACCTATGCTCTGTAAAATTTATAATATTTATTACAAATATGAAAAAATATATCCCAAATATGTGCCAAATGTATAAAATTTTGTCCTAAGTGTATATATGAACCATGTAAATTGAGTTAAATTCTTTCAAATTTTTCAATTGAATGTATGTGGAATCATGTATCTATAACATGCACCACTAATATGACAGTATTTTGAGGTTAAGAAATGAAAAAAATGATAGTCACCTTATCTCAAAATGATAACACAACTATGTTATATTTGTGTGAATCATGTATCAAAGAAGCATATAATAGTATCATGGCGTAGTGGATATATCAACAAATATCATATTATACATACATAATAATCCCTAAGATGCATCATATGAATAATGAAATCATATAGAAGATAACAATCTCGACTAACATTCAATCTTAGCTAACATTCAAAGTAATCATCATCATAGGATCTGGTTAACTTTGTAAGTTGTTCTCAAGATTATGAGATTCCATTTTGATTATATTATTTTACATCTAGGTATTAAAAATGAACTACCCTGTATTATGGTTTCAGCCTTTCTAATTTATACTTTTTAATACATCAAGTTCATAAAATGTTTAACCATTTATAGGATTAAGGGTTGGGAAAGAGTAGCCTAATCAAATAAGAATAATCTGCTCTAAAATTAGGCCAATTAATGAATTTAAATTCTAATGATATTCTGATAAGAAATATTGAATATAAGTATATGTCAAATATAGAAAGTAAAAAATTTAATATTATGATAATACCAATAAGAAGGAATAATTTTGCTTAGAATATGCATTGATGTGCAAGAAGGTCTGAGTAATGAAAGTATATAAATATATTGTATGAAGATTTGTATCTAGTTGTCAGATTTTAAATATTATCTTTTTATCAGCACATATGCTTGTGTCACCTTATGGACACTTCCATTGATGCTATTTTATCTGACTCAATACATATGTCTTTATGGATTATTTATTATTGACTAAAACTTCCACCTAGGTATTTTTGTGTTTTTTTAGCCTTTTGGATTATGTGTTTAGATCATGTACACATGCTCTCAATATTAGAATATAGCTCAAAACACTAGATCTTCTTCTTTGGTATTATCACCTTGATAATAATGGGTTAGTTACTTCATGTAGTCAAACTAACCTCAAAAAACCCTATATTAATGAGCATTGTTTATATAGCCAATACTTTAAAGAGGGCCTTAGATATATGTTATTCTACCCTATGCATCGAATTGTATGTGAACAATGATGTAGAATTATATATGTTAGTGCATGTAGTTATCTATATTTTAACTTAAAAAATATGGATTATTGAATGCTATTTGAATGCTTCAGATCTGTAATATTATTTCTCCTGTGATTGATATGAAAATAGGAAAGAATAGGGTAGAATAGTTTAGTAGTGTAATTAATTTTTAGTAGTATTATATAAGCTTGAGATTTAATTTTTATGTGTTTTATAGATGAATAATGAGTTAGATTTAACTTATATTTATACCAAATAATTTGAAAATATAATAAAAAATAGTTAATGAAACATAATATACCAACCTGTACATATCGAAAGATTTACAAATTTGAGTGTCTATACAGAATGTTCACTTGCATTAGAGAATGTAAAGTAGCATCAATGTTATTATCCAAGTTCAAACATAACTATACATGAAAATATAAGGTTTATATAACTCTGTAACTAATTATGAAGGATATATATCGAAGTTCAAGCATACTATGGGTTACATGTGATATAAGTAATCAAAATATCTAGGTTAAACTATAAGATGATGAATGTGAACCTTTAGGCTAAAAGAAAGGTCAAGAACTGAATGTTAGAACCTTGAGTGACATTTTTTAGGTGTAAAAGACAATTTTAACATATAAATCTATATTTAAGCATCTAGAATCAAAGAGAAACACTCTAGTGTCAAATTTTATCCAAGGTTATAAGATAATTTATTGAGTGTCAAATTAAATCCGAGATCAAAGAAGATTGACTCATGGTGATGAATTTATATCCAAGGTCAAATTTTATTTATTTTAATTTCATTAATTTACAAAAATTATATGAAATCCTATGAAAAAAATGAAACAAATAACAAGTAGTGTTCAAATAAAATTATGGGCTCACCAAAATGTTTATATATTTATTTTTGATTTGAAAATGAAATATAGTAAACATTAAACTATTGAAATACTAGTTTAGATTACATAATATATATAACCTAGATGTGAAACACATTGAAATATAAAATTTGAAATAAGATATAAATGGTAATAAATAATGAAATGCACAAAGCTATCCTATAACTAATTTATGTTGAATATACAGGTAGATCAGTGATGCAAAGCTGACTAAAAATACATTTGAACTATGTTACAACTAAAAATAGGATTCTTTGATGTGTTTGCATATGGTTTCACTAGGTGGAAAGATTAACCTATGAATTTGTCTATTAATTGTGTCCATAGCTTGGTTGACTGGGAGATTAAATTTTTGTGTGAATTCCTACGATTGTTTAAAATTATTTGTTGATAACATGTGGGTGTAGATTTAATGGTTAGAAATACTTACAATATAAAATCTTATGGCCTAGTTCCTATAAAATAAAAAATATATAGATAAAATATAAAAAGGGGGAATCATTCAAGAGGAATATTTGAGATATCCTCATAAAGCTCCATGTAATTTGAGTGTTGCCTATATATCCCAAAATAGCCTTGGGTTGATCTAGTTATCCCTCCTAGAGCGAGTGTGTGAATTTTGGTATTTTATACATGAATGTAACTAGATATATTGACTTGAATTATTTAAAATTATTACCCTTGACCTAAAATAAAATATATTTAGACTCATTCTATGACCATTGGAATAAATCAAATTTGAAATTGGAAAGATTAATGCCCTTTTGCTCAATGTGAATTATAATTGTTAGATTGCTAGATGATGCTTTGAGAGGACTTGATATGCTTATATAAATGAATTCATATAGTACTTATGTTAATAGACATTTATAAAAGCACAATATATTTAATATGAAAAGTTTCTAATTTGAAAAGTTACTATTGGAGTGTAAGGGACAAGGTTGCACTAGTAGACATGGTCAGGCTATGACCCTATTTGACTAGTGTGGTCTTGTCTTATAAGGACAAAGACTATAAGAATTTATATACCAAGACTCTATAATTAGAATAGGAATGATTAAATTATGTTTCCAATAATCTCAAGATAGTAATTTGAATAATTAATACTCTCATAGAGATTTAAAGTTAATGGAATGTCGAATAGGCTAAGCAAGGTAAAGATGTCAAGATTAAACATTGTCAGGAACTTAATGATTAAATTTGAGTGTATATAATGTATTTATATTATTAGTTTGTCCCAATATAAATTATGTAATCTAGCCCAAAAAATTAACCATATATCTAGGAAAATCCCATTGTATTCCCCCATTTTAGGTGAGGGATAAAGTTTGTGATATATTAAAGAAAGCATTATACACATCATGTTATATAGAAAAAAAATTAATCATGTAAATTATGTATAAAAACATAAATAGATATGGCATAATAAAAATATGTGATCATTCATACACATATGAAACATTAATACAAATAAAAATTAATACATGTGTCATGTTAAGTAGATATATAAATTAGGCACATAGAAGTAAGCATCACAAAAATAATAACTTGATAATTATCCACATAAAATATTCATGATAGAAATCATGTAATCACACATAATAGAATAATGTGTGATAGACATCATGACAACAAGTTCAAAAAACATGTATATATGTATCCACACCCATAGGTACATAATGTCATTATCATGATCCACAAAATCATTAAATACATGACACAATTCTGACCTAACAAGAAAAACATGGCCTTGACATAGAGTAGAGAAACCTCAACACAAATTAAGAATGATGTGACAATACACTATCAATGACCTCATAGATACAAAAAATATAGTACACATAAATCATCACACAATGTATCAATAAACAACATTGATCATGAGTATAATAATAAATGATAGTCGGTAAAATCGATCATTATGATCATAAAATATATTAAAGCATAATATCAATATGTAATTACATCATAAAGAGTATACACGAGAAATAAATGTATAAATAGTTTAAGTATCTTTATATGATCAATGGAATGGAGATATAAACTATAGAGTGTACTACAATGCCCCTAGTGTAGGTATTCCCCTAATGTATAAAGTTTCTCCTTAGTATACAAAATGTCCCACATCTATATATCCATGTGTAATATTTAACATGTATGTACAAAATCCCACTCATGTATACTATGAAAAGAGAATATATATGTAATTCACCATGTTTATATGATAAATAACATCAATCAATCATTAAACTATACAATCATGTCACACACACCTAACTTTTTTGAATTTTTTGAATTAAAATGTGTATACACCTAACATTTTAAATTTTATCACTTTATTGATTATTTCTATTATATTTTATTATCGATGCATTAATCCCCGTGAGCACACACCTTAAAGGGTACATAAAAAATTGGGTGGAATATTCTTTTGGTACTTTATGAGATATGTTTGCATAATATTATGGAATACCATCACTATTATCAGTCTGACCATCTCTAAGTCTCTATATATATTTCACCCTTGCCTACTTTCCATATAGATTTTGTAGGTTATCTATATCCTAAGGTATTGATCTATATGATACAACATTTTTAATGCTTAAGTCCTCCATGTATTGTGTTGGATAACTTGATATAGTTTTGAGTCTGACATTTGTACTATGTTAGCCTAATTGATATTATCCTATGAAAGCTAAGATATTCCAACTATCATCTTGGATGATAATATCATCTTATAGTTTGGGGTTGGTTTTATATATTATAATTTTATATATAGGGGTTAAATTTCATTCCTAATGATATATATCACTTCCATACACTTATTATTCTCACATTTCTTTCCTAAGGAAGTATTTTGGAGAGTTGGTGGTTTATAATCTTATCTTAGAGGTCTTGTCTTGTGTTTTCAATGAAGCTCAATAAGAGATGTAATTAGGAGTTCTTAACCAAGGATATTTAGGTATAAATTTAACCATTTCAAGTATTCAACCGACAACATCTCTTTAAAATATCCACTTGAGGAAAAGGGGAGATTGAAGCATCAACATGCCCACCTTAAGATAATTTTTTATATCACGATACTCTTTCCTTTAGTTACATAGTATATTTGATGTTATTTATTTATGGATGTATGTGTGTATACTTTCTTATGATCTTCCTTATAGTGAATAAAATTATATATATATATATATATATATATATATATATATATATATATATATATATATATATATATATATATATATATATATATATATATATATATATATAACATTCCTTAGGATTTCCATTTATCACCTCAGGTTGCATAGACCCCCATTTTTTTTTCCATTGTACCTTACCTTATTTATAATCATTTACCCATAGTTTAATTTACTTATACCCCATTATAATCATTTACTTTACTTACAACTTTACAATCACAGTTACAATCATTTACCTTTATTGAGGTCTAGTGAGATATATATCCCTATGCCATATTCATAGGCTTTAGAATCATTTCCACCTAAAACTTTATATGTAGGCCACCTTATGCTAGATCTATGAATATTATTGGTCCTTACCCACTGATCCAAGTATACACATGTTCTATTTTATTGACCTTATTAAAGTCCTAGTATATTTAGAGAAATCGTATAATTATATGTCATCATATCCTATGAAAACATTCTAGTGATTTTGATTTGAATATTATCCTACCTTGGTTGGATTAAATTCATTATTCTATTTTTATATTCTTATAAACATCATAAAAATCATCATATATCTTTATTCCATTAAATCAGTTAATTGAAAATAGTTTCTTGTTTACTTCCAACTATATCATCCAACCAATATCATTATGTGTCTTCTCCTCACTATATTAGCTTGCATGATATAGTTATATATATTTTTTCAATTGTATTAGCAAACCTAATATAGTTTTGTTTGATTATTTTTTTATTTAGAATGTATCAACCAACCTAAGGTGGTTGTGATTATTTTTTTATTTCATTATATATTTTATCTTTCACTTTTGATCTGATTCATTTTTATTTCAATTTTGATTTTGTCTTCTTATAACTATGTTCTATCAATTGTAAACTAATATAATTTTCCATTCTAGGCCAAGTGTTCATTAGTTTTATATGAGCCATGGTGTGAGCAGTATTGTCTCAATACTCAAGCCATTAGACAACACTATATATAGAGTTTAGTTTTCATGTACCTCATGATATATTATAAATGTATATGGTTTTTGAACCCATTATAAATCCTTTCAGCCATTTGATTTTCTAGTGCACTAGTAAGTATTTACCCCCAAGATTACTCTCAATGTACCTCAAATATATGATAATGTAGCTATGATATAGTGGATTCCTCTATAGTTAGTTCCCTTTGGGTCATGTTCAATATTTATGTTAAGGATAAATATATCTAATAGAATACAAGTCAAACACACCCTGATTAGTTTTACCTCCCTAATTTTATGTCTCTACTACTTAGTTAAGTTATTATGTTTTTTATTTCTAGACTACATCAGCTATCTAGATACCATTTTTTGTTGTGTGACAATTACAATGTCTATCTAGATATAGTTATGTGTGTCCTCTAAAATATAAGCAACATTATATAGTTTAGCTTTATCATTCTATCTTAAATTTTACTAGCCAACTTGATAAAATTATGTTCTCCCTTCAAAATGTATTAACCAACCTAATACAATTCTATGATGCATGTAAAGTACATCAACTAGACCTATAAAATTTAGCTATATAATCTTCCTAAAAAATATATCATCTAACTTGATACATATATTTCATATGATCATATTATATTATCCATAATAATATAGTTTTATATCTCAATTTTCAATTCCTAAATGTATCACCCAGCCCTATATAGTCTTTTTTTAGCATTCTTGTAAAATTGCGTTCACCAACCATATTGGTAAAATGATATTTTCTCTTCCATTTTGGAACATATTTTTCACTAATATGAAGAGAAACCCTACCAATAATTATGAGGATTTTATAAAAAACCCAGTGTTATATAACTAACTAATCCTGATAGATTCTCCAAAAAGTATTACATGTCTTATAATTTTTCCATAACTCAAGATCAAATTCTAAATAATTTACATGTGTCTTCCACTACATCTAAGTTTTATTATCCTTACATCAATCATAATCTTATGAGGTTGAAGTGGAATGTGACATATAGAATATATATGAAATGATAATCTATATCCAAGAACATCATGAACATAAGGGTAAGGAACCTATGATTGTCTATCACCTCATTATCATAACACGTGTTAAGTTTCCTCTTTCCCCTACTAACAATATTTCTACAGGACTTGGGGAAAATAATTTTTTGGCTTCCTCATTTTCTTCCTCATCCACCATGGCTAATATAACTACTAACATGGTAGGTATATATTATAGTGGGCCTAACCAAAGTATTCACATTAACACCAATGTTCATGCCATTTCTATTGCATACCAAAAGGCCACTCAAATCTCTTATTTTAATTAGAAAACTCTCAATCCTAATCAAATTATCTTATAAGTTATGAGTCAAATGGCTAACATTCTAGCCAATAATAGTGGTCATATGATTAAAATGCAAAAATAACTTTAAAAAATGTAAAATAAACCTCAACAAATTTATTTGGGAATGTCATTTAAAAATTTCCCCCCTCCCACACCTCCCCCCATCCCACCTCCCCCACTTAGATACACTCAAAGTAATCTCATTATACAACCACTATTTCACCAAAAAGTCATTAAACACCTTCAAAATTATCCCTTAGTCACTCAAATTAAGAACATTTACATAGGTGGCCTCACTCCTATGAACTCCTATTATGGATCCATCAAACTTGATTTGAATTTGAATGCCTTTGAAAACCTCTATAGATACTAGATTAAACTCAACATTTTTGTCTCTACCAATCTACTTGAAAAAACATTACCTAGTGATGCTTTTATTGGTATAATAAACTAAATTCTAACTCCATTTCTATCTTGGAGGACTAATTTAGCACAATTTTACAAGAGTTTCAATCCAATTATTTTCCTAAAAAAATTGTGGCTCACTTTATCAACTATAAGCAAGTGGACAATGAGACTACCAAAGCCTTGATCAAGCTTTGTATATCTCTAACCAACAAATATGAACACAATATTTTTGGATACAACCTTTTCCACATTTTCACCAATGCACTAGATACCAAATTACATAATTTTTTAGGACTCTTTCTCAAAAATATTTGAAGGAATCCCTATAAAAATCTAGTCTTCAAGATTACCTTATAAGACAATTTAAGCCTTCACAACTCAAGCTTGGAACTTGAACACTTATGATATCTAATAAAATAATTCTACATATGATGGTGTCTCTTGAAATTATGATTAAAAAATAACCTTCAATTCCATTTTTATAGGAAGTTCCAGTGAAGTGACTATATCCCCACCTATCAAGGGAATTCTCTTTTAGTGTCCTCCTTCACCTTCACAAAATAAAAATTGTGAAATAAATCAAACTCTTTCCCTATATAAATATCATGACACACCTTCCTATAACCCTACCTAAATATTTTAACACTTACCATCCTAGTTTTCATTAGTATTGTTGGGTGAATATTTTGTCGTCAACTAATTGAAGACAAAATGGGTATATCAACCACAACATAGGGAGATTTACACCATGACAAGTATGGGTTTACCAGATCTGGATGAAGTAAATCTCTCCTCTCATCAAGGGAAGGTTCCCTATAAATATTTATGCCCTAGATATATGTATATAATTAAGCAGAAAATAACACATGGGATGGTATAATAACATCTACCTCTCTTTTTTCAGAGGTGATGTATAAAGAACAAAAGAGGGAAATCCTGGTCCTTAGCTAACAACATTCCTCTTCTTTCAGGAATGGTATCAAACGTGAAGCAAAAAATTACCTGAAGTAACAAAGTTCACATAGAAACTCACGTAAGCACAAAGTCTTCCTTAGCCTCCTTCACCGATCTGAAACAAGCGTAACCATAGAGTGAAACAAAGCACAAAGTCTTCGCCTAAAACTACAAAAGATAAAAGTAGATCAAAGTCCAACCTCTACCTTTTTAGAAGCATTCTTAGATTATATAAACACACCCACTTTGCTTATTAAATCAGATAAACAAGAGATCATCAGGAAAGAGAACATAAGAAACTGTTTCTTAGACAACATAGATAACTTCAACACAAAGTCTGAAATAAACCTGCTTCTCATTCATTCAACAAAATATGATTTACAAATTTGAGCACAAAGTCTCAAAAGTTGTTTCAATTTTGGCAGAGTATTTGCTATTAATTTTTCTAAGATAATTTACAAATGAGGTCTCCACTATATATAGGGAGAAAAATCCTCAAAAACTAAAAATAATAAAGTACAAAAATATCTAAGTCAAAGATGACTCATCTTTGACTTTGAGATATTTTTCTAAAATATTTACATGTAATTACATTTTACAAAATTGCATGCACTTTTCACAAAATAGAAGTGCATAAGGAAAGAAGAAAGAAGGGAAAAAATTTAGTTCTTGCTGCCAGATTTCTTCATATGGGCATCATACATAGTGATGGATGCCTGAATTCCTATGCTGTCTGGCGCAACTGTGTTCTTGGAGATGATTCTGGGTCTGATCAATGCATCCTTCAATGTTGTGATGGCCTTAGTGTGACCAGTTAACTTGGATTTTATATTTTCCAAAGTTAACTAAGCATCTAGAATATTGTCCACATAAGACATTGAGAAGGATTTTTCTTCAAAATCTCTCTGAATCATCTCTTTGAAACTCTGAATCATTTCTTCTGTCGGAAGGACCTAATTATCCTTAGAGGTTAGGTTGCATGGTAGCTCTTCTAGTTTATTTAACAGGGTTCGGTCACTCTTCTCACTAGCCTCCTTGAAAGCTTTGAGATCATCAATTAGATCTTTGAGTACCTGGATCCTGAAGATCAGTGACTCCTTGATTTCAACATAGGAGTCCTTGCTGGAGATGACACCGATAAATATCAAGGTGCTTTTCTTCAGATCCTTCATCTCCTTCCATTTGCTAAGATCTTTTTCTAAAATATCAATCTCTTGAGAGATAAGGGAGACAAAGTCATCTAACTCTGATTTTACCTTCCTCATCTTACCCATCCTTTTTGCAACCTCTGATAGCAAAGAAACTCCCTGAGTATGCATTCTTTCAATATAATCCTCCAGGACTTTTCCCTTCAAGTAAGTCTTTTCTACTTTTTGAATGACTAGGTCATCCACGGAGAAGGCCTCTGGAGTTGCCGCTTCAAGGGGAAGAGTGAATCTTCTTATTACTACTGTTAGCTGCTCTGTCTTAGCCTTGTAATAATCTTTCATCTCTTTCTCTCGGTCAAATTTCTAGACCATGATGTCCATAGCAGAATGAAGGTCACTTTTCGCACCTTCGTGAGTAACTTTGCCAAGTTTGACATGAGAGATGGAATAGCTTCTCATTTCAAAACCCTCAAGGGTTACGTCCTATGGAGGCTTGGCAATTTCTAAAAAAATTTGCCCTTTTTCCTTGACCAATTTGGAGAGGATCTTTGGCCTCTTCGGAGCCTTAGCTTTTACCGGCACCATTTTGCCAAAGTCAAAGTCATCTAGAGAAATGTCCAACTTCTTTCCTTTGGGGGTGAATGCTGAAATCTAGGGCGAGAGAGAAGTACTTATTGTGGCAATAGTTGTCTCAACTGGTATTACTGTGGCAGCTTCTACACTTCTAGTGGTGACAGTAGTTGCAGTTGGAGTAACCGGCGAAATTGCACCAACCACTGATTCTGGCTCTTGTGTAGGGCTTGCTGCCAAGTTAAAGGAAGGAGATGATAAACTTGGAATGGACCCAGAAGAGCAAGGAGAACCTCTAGGATCACCTTGAGGATCACCAAATATGAATCTAGAAGGAGAAGCGGCTCTAGAAGAGGGAACACTGATCGAAGAGATAAGAGAAGAGGGTACCACAAGAGACTGGGGGGAGAAGGAGAGGCGCTCTTGAGTGGTTGTGCTTCTTCTTGTGAGAGTGGAGGTCCAGTGCTTGGTTGCCATGATGGTTGATCATCAGTCTCCATTGGCTGGGCTGCCTATGTCTGAGGACTCTGCTCTTTGGTTCCTTTAGCTGCCGCTTCAGGTTCTTCTGCAGTCTTTAGTTTCTTAGACACAAAGATGATTCTAGGCTTGTGAGGCCTAGAAGGGGAAGGTACATCACCTTTGTTTTTGGTTTTGTTCTCTGCCTTCTTTTTCATCTCTGCTTGATATTTAGCTTTGGATCCCATGATGAATTCTTTCAGGATGATCCCTTTGGCTGCTAACCAGTCATTGGTGTTAGCCAATATTGGTTTGAATCTTTTCCTCAAAGAAGTCAGCTCCTTCTAAGACCACTGTGTTGGAGGAAGAGGGGAAATAACAACCTTTTCTACCAGGTATTTGCTATTAATAATATTTCTATCATCGATTAGACCAGAGGGTATCTCTGCAAGCCCCAGATATTCGATCTGCTCTAGGGTCAGCCTGCAAAAGTCCATTTTCCTGATTTCTTCAACCGTCCTTAGGTCGATCCAAATATCCTCAATCATGGGATCATGGAACTAAGTTTTCCTCCTAATCTTGTCCTTGACTCCCCTATAGTCAAATTTTTCTCTTCTCTTGAATGGTTTTAGAGTGACCATCTGCATTTCAGTTTCCATGACCTTGGCTTTGGCTGCTATTGGAATGGAGTACTTGCCAATTTTGATTGGAAACCTGAAGCCTAGTTTCTTCAGCTCCATTTGTCTGGTATGCATGACAATCAGTTGTCGGCAAAGTTCCATTAATACCAACTTATCTGAAGGGAACCTGGGGAGCATATAGGGGTAGCCTTGGAAAAAGCCAACCTGAAGATAACAGAAGGTGGGAAATTGAAGGAACATGCAGCCGTAACCATTGACCACTATCCAGGCCTCATCTGATACTCTCTTCTGCTCAAGATGAAGGTTGAAAAGGCATAGAAATATGGAAAAAAAGGTGTCATTTACCCTTTTGAAGTGGTGGGTCTATCCTTGCAGAGTTAGC
Organism: Torreya grandis; assembly: GCA_037957365.1. NCBI lineage: Eukaryota > Viridiplantae > Streptophyta > Pinopsida > Cupressales > Taxaceae > Torreya > Torreya grandis. The sequence goes on from JARHVA010000495.1 coordinate 1,901,328, forward strand.
TGAGGGTAATATGAGTACACTGGGGTTGTCTTTCTATCCCCCTCTGTGGTTAAGCCTGGAAATGTTTGCATTGCGACAGCTATGTACACAAGGTACGAAGTCATATAAAACTTGTAAGAAGTTTGTACCTTGGTTAGCTACTCATGGAGGGCATTGGTGATCTGCTCTCCCCAAAAGATGACCTGTTTGCCTTGGAAGATGATTTTAATGAATGGGTACATCTATTCATGAAATAGTGAAGAAGACGGGAGGCCTTGTACCCTGCTGAGAAGGGTGATCAAGTCACCAACCTCCTCAATAAAGTCACTCCTTGGAAAGTTCTGCGGCCATCTTGATAAGCTGGTCCTGGGGGTCTTCAACCATTTATAATTCATGACTTTCTTTGCCCTCTCAGGGTCTTTGTCATATTCCTTCTGAGCGTCCATGAAGTCAATCTTGGTTACTTCAGTGGCTGGAGGGCACATGAAAACTTTATCGATGAATTCAGGATCTAGCTGAATCACCATGTTACCGCTGACATCTGAGATTGACCTAGTCTCTTTATTTTAGAAGCGAGCACATTGGAGAATGAACGCAGTATGATGAGCTGCCACCAGAAAAGTGGCCACCAGGTGGATTTTACTTTCGATGATCCTCTTCATCCTGATGCTTGGATTTGTCACCTTCATTCAGGCTATGAATTCAACCATGTCCACATGGCCAATCTCGGTGTCCCAGATGTCATCGACATTTGAGGAGACTGATGTGAGTGGGAAGATGCCCTGATATTTGTATTTGATAGTCTATGCTTTTTTTGGAGACGCTTCAGTCATGGGAACTGGTTTTGGTCGGATAGGTGTCAAGGAGTAAGAGTTCTCTGAAGGTGCTGCAGACATGATTATAAGATTTAGAGGGAAGTGGACAAATGGAGAAAACACAATTTAAGTGATCATGGTCAATGGAGGTCACTTAAAAAGGCTGGGCTGGAAAAAGGACCAGAAAATGAGGAAGAAAGGGAAAGAAAAAGTCAACATGGAAAATCCTCGAGAGTTGGGAAAATCTAGAGGAGGGATGCACGAGTGGAAAAATTTGCCACCCCTACATGCTAGAATAAAATAGATGCAAGGGCGGTGAAATTTTCTGCCCTTGCAGGGATGGCCTACACGGGTGGCGAATTTCACCGCCCTTGTAAGTCAAAAAGGCAGAAAGTAGGGGCGGCAAAAATTGCCGCCCCTGCATTAAAGAGTGAGTGCGGGCAGTGAAATTCACCACCCATGAAGGTGAAGAATAGGAGTGGGCAGAAGCTGAGGCACGGGGGTGGCAAAAAATGCCACCCTTGCAGTTTTTGGGACGAAACCCGCGAGGGTACAGGCGGCAAGATTTGCCGTCCATGCAGGTTGGAAAACAACTGCGGGGAAGGGAGAGGGATGGCATTTTTAGCCATCCCTATAGGGATAAAGCTTCCACAATTAACTAAAACAAAGATAAAGAAACAAAGGAAGAATAAGAAAAGCAAAAGTAAAAATCAAGATCTACCTAGAAAGTCGCATGCACCACAAACTCGAATCCATGAAAATGCGCTCAAATCGCTCGTCAGATGGCCCAAACGCAGAAGGCAGGAGGAGAGGAGGCAATGAGAAGAAATGAAGTTCAAATCGGTTTATATGGGGTGAAAATAACCCCAACAACCCACCGTGCATGGCAATAAATGCTGCACATGAAAATTGAGGCATGCTCGGGTGGCAAAATTTGCCGCCCTTGCATGTCTTGGTGGGTCCGAATGTAGGGGTGGAAAATTTTACCGCCCTTGTAGGTCAAGATGCAAGGGCAGAAAAATTTGTCGCTCTTGCAAGAAAAATGCAGGGGTGGCAAAATTTTCTGCCCTTACTTTCTAAGGGTCAAAATGCACTGGCGGCAAAATTTGTCGCCCGTGCATAAAAGAAGAAAAGACCAACTCTAGAAGAGGCAGTTTGGGAGAGGGGTTCCTTTGTCACAACAAGATCGTGGTCACTCTCATGTTCTTAGGCCAAGCTGAGAATGAATTTGAAATCTGTCTCGAAAACAAACTTAGAGAGACAAAAGATGAAATAGACAAGTTTCATAGGGGGTTGTTTTCAAAAACAGGCTAATCCGATTTTGGAAACAACAAGTATGATCCTAAAAAATTTTGTTGGTTCCACACAAATTGGGGTCGTTATAATGAGACTTGAAAGCAACTTAAACATCTTGATTTTGAGTTATTTCTTGGTCCAAACTTTTATCATGAATATATGATAAAAGAGTGGAACCAATATAATTATAAGGTTTATAAGGGTCATGAATCCAAGGTCAAACATGGTGAACTTCACAAAACTAATGATCACCTCACCATTTATTCTAATTCACTTCTAAATTTCACTCCAAATAAATAACCTAATAATCAAAATCACACCCCTTCCCAACCAAATGCTAATTTTTTTAAAACTAAATTCAACCCTCATTCTTATAATGATGCATGAATATTTATAAACATGAACAAAATTAAGAGTTTTATTTATTACATTGATCCTTATCTTCTTAATCCCCATATTCCTTATCCTACTTATAAAACAATTACAAAAAATCCTCCACATATTTTTTGGATAAAAAATCTAAATAAATTGCCACTTATATTATTTTAGATATCCCAACTATATCATCCAACCTAATATAGTTTTATTTTTTCACAATAGTATCATCTAACCTGCTATAATTTCCTACCTTTAAAATTATATTGGATAACTTGGTGTAGTTTGTTTCTTCATCGACATCTTATCTGGCTATATCAGTGAGCTTGGAATAGTCTTTCACCTCTATATCAAGTCTAATTATATCATCCAAGATAAATAAATTTATTTAATTAAATGATTATTTTTCTACTATATCAGTTATCCCAATATAATTTATTTCTACCTCTAATTCTTACTCTCTGTATCAACCAATAAATACATCAACCAAGTTGATATAATTTGATTAGCCTACCCCAACTATATTTTTAGTGATGAGACTACACACTTTTATTCAAAATGGGATTTATTTAGGATCTTATTCTTATTTAGTCAATCTATATCATAATTCAATCCCTTGTTCATGGTCATGTCTAGTTCACATTTACTTTGATGAGTGGGACTCAATTGAATAATATTCTAGTTTCCCATATCAAATACCTTTACTTGATCTCATGAATAATTATTTATATCATAAAATCATCTTATGCATTTTTTTTGTCATGAAAAATCCTCAACCTTTGGGGAAGAAGCTCCCTTGCATTTATTTGAGGAAGTCATTTTTATTAATGTGAAGAGATGTCAATCTAAGTTTATTAAACTATAGATGCATCTCTCTCTTTAAAACTTTCTATATCATCTATGATCCCTGACTAAATATTACTTCTTATATATGACCCTTTTTTTTCATTAGTGTCCAAGTTAGTGACATCTGAGTCAAGTGAGCTTTGATAGAAGAAAGCTCTGTAACTTGTGTCACCTCTTTATAATTCATAAAAACCTTAGGATATTATAAATGTAACCTTATATATACCCAAATAACATGTCAATGATATGACTAAATAAAAATTCATCCAATAGGATGTGTTTGGATAAATATCATGGTACCTCATATTATGGTTAGATTTAAGGTTATGATTTTTGACTTATCTTTATCATATAGCTTTTTTCTTGTCCACCTTTGGACTCATTATATTAGGGTCATGTCCTATTCCACATGTAAATGCATGAAATTTCATTATTGTGGTGTCATATAAATTATTCAAGTTTATACTAACCCTTATATCTTTGACAAATGTTAAGAATGTGGTTTATTTAGCATCCCAACCCTTAAACCTTTGCCTAGCATACATTTTGTGAATATTAGCATTTTAACGATCTCATCAACTCAAACTGAGGTTACAATGGTTACCCAAAATTTTTGGGAAATATTCCACTAACCTTCTTGATTTATATTATTATGAAACTAATGAAATTATTATAAAAATAAAAAAACATTAGATCTTCACTCTAGCGTCATACCTCAATTTCCACCCACCTTGCGACCTCATTCTCACAAGAAGCCTACTGATGTGTTTCTTATTTATATGTTCATTCCTAAGAAGATTATTTTTAACACATATTATATAAAAATATTGGTATAATCCATTAACATAATTCTCTCCACTCTTAATTATGGTGATAGTTACACCCTAGATGACCTATACTTGTTTGGCTATGCCCAAGATAATGATGTTGAAATCCTATGGTACCATTCCTCCCTCTAACACTCTTGTAATAAATATACATATTCCTATAGCATTAAATTAATTTAAATAATTTTATATATCTCTAATTATTCCTTTATTGGAATTTTTCCTCATTCATTTAGTGATGATAGGGCCAATATGGAGCCAATTCCACTTTATACTTCATGAATAGTTCTTTTTTTTTTTAGTCTTTGGGGCATGTTTAATTATTGCACTATGGTTGGACCCTATTGGTTCACAATATTTTCCTATCCATTAAGATAACTTATTCAAGTTATGTTGGCCACCCTCATATGGCCCACAATGAAGATGTCTTCTAAATAAATATCAACACCATTTTGTACATTTCAAAAATTTTATAGACACTCATAATACCAGTGCCAAGCATGGTAGATATATTTAAAGAAAAAAAATCAATATGATTACTTGAATATTATATTCTTTGATAGTGATGATTTATTTAAAAATATTATAAATAGACCCCAATGTGTTTCTACTAACCAATGATCCAATCAATGGGATGCTCACATGTATGTACTAAATTGATTGGTGTTAATTTCACCTACTGTGGGTGATGAGTAACATGTATATAATCTATCCATTTATTTATTTTATCAAATTTATTAATTGTATGCCTACAAGTACCAATAAATATGTTAATTAATTAATATTTAATTTCTTCTTGTTCTATTCTCTAACTAGTGGAGGGATCCAAGGAATTAGAAGGAAAACTAATCTCTTGAATTACAACATTAATTTGATTTGATTCTCCTTCACTACCATTTTATAAATATATATCACTAGCGTACCAATAATCTATATCATCATAATCATTATCATTCACACAATCATGATCATCATCTACAAAAGTACTATCATTAAACATATAAGTAGGAGTATCTACATTCACATTTATCCTCTCATTGGAATAATTATAAGGCTCATCATGGGTAGAAAATACGGAATCCATAAAATGTTTTCTAATAGGTCTTCCATAACCAACTACACCAGATTATGGAATTAATTCATTAGATTTTATTTTCTCTTCATCATATTCCTCATCATTAGTGTTATGAACCTCTATTTTGGTCATATTCAATTTCATTTCTTGAGTATTAGTTTAAGAAATGGTTTCCACTTGATCTTATTGATTTTACAATGTAATCATGTCATTATAAGGATTACCTTTTTCAAAAAAAATTGCATAAGTGATATTTTTAAGTGATTCCTTGGAAACTATGTTTGTAGGATTAGTATTATTAGGTACATATTAATTTTAACTTCCTTATTAGGAAAAAAAAAATTCTTAGGTAACTCTTATTTTGATAACTTAACCTTGGGAGATGGAACCAACATTTTATAAGGTTGCTCAAATTTATTAGTGGTCTTTTAATAGATTTATATAATTTAATATCACCACTATTCATAAGATCCTATTTTTTATTTCTAAAATTCTAAAACTTATCTATTTTATGTACATGAACTTTATGATATATGAAATAGTATTCAGATGCTTTCACAAGATCCATTGGAGGTACTATAACCAATTTATTTTGAATCATGTTCCATTAGTTTCACATGAGATGTATTAAAGTTATTAGAATTTTATGATTAATTATCCATAAATATATTTTATTTATTAACCCATGTTTGATATGAAATATTTCTAGACATTCAAGTTTTAAATGGATATCCTTAGATTCCATTTACATTGGCATGTTTAGTATGTTAAGAATGTGAAATATTATCCTCAAATGATTTGATTGTTAGAGATAAAGTTTGGATTTTATTTTGTAACACCTATATATAATGCATCATAGTAATCATCTCATTTTAAATAATGATTATTTTTTTAATATATTCATTCAAGGGTTAATTATTTTCATGGATGGCCACATTAGGTACACTAATACTAATGGGTTTTGAATATTTATCTTTATAATTGTAAAAACTTGTCACTTCAGATTAAATATTTAGTTTTTTTTAAAGAGTATGCACCCTACCTCATGGTTTTTTATTAACATGGGAATATTTATCCATTATAATCCTATCTAATAATGTGTAATGGATGTGGTTATTACTACATTAAGGATAAATCAAAGGAGTCATGAATTCCATTTGACATTGAGCAATCACCAGCATCTTAGACTAGATATTCAAAATTTATGTTACTAAGGAGAGCTAATAATTCTTTATTATTAATATCATAATTATTTTTTTATGTCAATAAATTCAACCAATTTCATTACATGATTTTTAAAAATATTACATATTTTAGTAAATAAACATACAAACATAAAAATCATAGTTTGAATCATATAATATACATTATCAAAATCCATTTTATTTATGTTCATGGTTTCCTTAGAATAACAATAAATCATAAGTCATATCTAAAACCCTAAGAGAAAGGTAATATGAAACCCTAAGAAGTACAATATTGAAACCCTAAGGGAGAAGAACATAGAGTTTTCCATGCTCAAAAAAAATATTGGGTTTACTAGAATGTTTTAACTTGTTTTGGATTGAGTGTATCTAAATATACCAAAACTATTAAAATTTAAATTGTATAAAAAATAGAATAAAATAATCAAATATAAATGTAACATAGATATGGATTACACTTAATAAATATATAAATGACAAAGACATGAGAGCAAATAAGGAATTTAGCTGATTTTGTAATCTATATTGCTCACTGCATGTGCAATAGTCCTCAAGATGACTCTATGTAAGCTCTATGACTATTTGGCTTAGAAAATAGACTATCAAAACCTATGAGATTGTTATTGGAGACTCCCACACACCTAAATCAACTAATGATGTCAATATTTTTTTGCTACTACCCTTATTTTTGGTCTATTATATTAGACATCACTACACCTACATTTTTAGCTAAATTATAGATGTGTACTTTCCATTTGTCCTTTCCATGGATCCTAATTTTGTTTATTTTTGCCTTCAAACACTAGTTCCACTTTTGACATTGAATTTCCCTGAAGTAAGGGGTGAAATATGGTTTTGACAACCCAATAAACTCCCCACTAAGTGATTGATCATTTTTAGTGTTACAATACTCCAAAAAGGGCTCAAAATATAATTGGTTTTCCCACCTATGTGTATGTGTTCTCAATCATGATCCACTAGAATGCAGTAGAAATATTTGTATTTTGAAACTTTACAACATAAAACTTTGACCTTATGTTTATATTTAATATTGGATATAGGAAATTTCCTTTGATATTTTTTAAGATTTTGATGATTTTGTATAATGTCTTAGAGATGTGAAAACATATATATTAATTTGTAAATGGTTCTAAAAGTAATTTTTAGGTGAGTTAAAACTTAGTCTTATGTGTATTTAAATATGACTCTTTGGTATTTCCCCCATTACTGACATAAAAACCTGTTACGACCAATCTAAGGGAGACATTTGAATTTTAAACATATATGTTAAGTATCTGAGGACACTTTTAGTAAAGCCAGATGTCTAAATTAACTGACAACATCCAACCATTTCTATCACTTTATAGAAAGGGAAAAAAAATATTTGGAATATGGTGACAATCTACTTAGGATAATAGAGTGTTTTGGACTAAACTAGTGAGATCCTAAATAAGTTTGATAGTAAATTAGGTTGGCCAATTCAATAGATAGATAAATTAACTATCAAAAAAATCAAATTGTACACATAATTCATGTATTAAAATATATTTCAAAGCTAATGATGTTGAGTGCCTAATACCAAATTTAGTTGTCTATAATTTTATCAACTAGTTTTCTTTCTCCACTTAAGTACAAGGTCAAATTTCAAACATATGAATATTTTGATGATTTTTATCATGTAATACATAACATTTAAATTAAACTTATGGATGTTAAAATGTTAAATTACAAATATTTTACTTAGACACCCAATACATGCAAATATAAAGGAAATAAAACACTAAAATTTAAGACTAATTATGCACCTAATTTTCAAATAAAGAATGATCCCAAAACCACTTACATAGTTTCACAAACCAACAATAGGATTATCTCTCCTAATTATAGGAGCACTTACCAATATATTAAATTTATAGGTCCACCATAAAAAATATTTTAGTGTTTTCTTGAGTGTAATGCTACTAATTTAACTAAACCATATAAATTATATAATACTCAAGTATTGCCTAGAGGGTATAAGTCCACCTTATATTCTGAATAATATCGAGTCTTTAGGAATTTTAAAAATCAATGCTTAAAATTAAGATATGAGATTCAAGATATTATTACTAACAACACTATTTAGATTGATGGCCATATATCTAAATTTAATGAATATATTCTAGTGCCTAATTAATGATTGAAATTATTTTAAAATATATTACCAAATTATAAATCTACAAAGAAATAAAATGTGTATATGAAAAAATATATACAACATTTAACTATTCCACATGAGCATTAGAATGATAACATCATTTACATGGTGTTCTCCATAAGAATCACCTTAAATTAAATTACATGACCATGAGATACCTAATAATGAATCAAGCAATGGCCCTTTATATATTCTCATATATGTTTGCAATCACCATTCAAGTACACAAGGCATTTTGATTGAAAATGGTTTTATTGAAAATATTAAATTATCTGGCATTTTTATATATCAAAGGATATAATGAGTGATAATTACTTAATATGACTATGATATGTTAAACTTGTGATGGAATTAGTTGTAGACCACTTGGTGGTATTACACACCTAGTTACATATGGACCTCAAACACTTCTAGTTTTTTTTATGCCATTTCCAATTTAGGATCTTATAATCTATTACTTGTACACCATGAATCAACCAAATGAGAGATATACCTTATACATTACACTATTGTATCAAAAAATTTACATTATTATTTATTACATATTATTAATGGTACACATTTTGAACTACCTATTATACCTCAAAGATCATAAATGTAATCATCTACTATGTTTTATGAGGATAAAATAAATCAACCTCATGTGATACTTGTTATTATTTCACCACTTTTAGTCATGGTTATAATTACATTTGAGTCTATAGAATCATCACCAATAGTTATTGGTTATCTTACATCTATGACACCACCACTATCTCAAATATGAGTTCCTTGATATCCATATCCCATAATTTCACCATTATGTCCTATATTATGTATTCATGTGTGTCCTATGATGGATGTTCAACCTACTAGTATATGTAATTTATGATCACTATTTTATTATGGTATATCCCTAGATAGGTTCTAGCTCACTCTTTTCATATCTCTTTTAGGATGATGATTTCAAATATTACATCGAATGTGACTATTTTTATGATCCTTTGAGTGACATATCTATCTTAGATATTAAAATTCATGACATTATAGATTTTATCATTGGCTAGATATGCTAGCCCAAAATTTACACTTCATTGATATGTCTTTATTATACTATAGTTTTTTACTGCATAAATATTTTTTTATTCAACATGTCATATATTTCCTATGCTTTCTTCCCTTGAATTTGATCACATGCTTTCAATTCTTATAGATTTGATATATTTGGAATTTACCTTCTATTTTACCTTGATATTATTCTAGCACCTTGGTTTTTGTTGATTACTATTTTAAATTTTCACTTCCCATTTGATTTTTGATCCCATTCCAAACACACACACACACACACACACACACACACACACACACACACACACACACACACACACACACACACACACACACACACACACACACACACACACACACACACACACACACACACACACACACACACACACACACACACACACATCAATACCTTCCTTCCTACCATTAATATAGTTATGAGGGATGTATTAAGTTTATTGGGATCTTCTTCCTCTTCTTCTTGTTTATTTTCATCCCTTGGCTTGCTTATTTGTGCCTTTTAGATTTTATTTTCGATTGAGCTTTGTTTGATTCTTATTTTTTAACTCTTTGGAATTCATATTTGATTTTTTTATTTCTTTTCACATAGCTTATTTTGTTTCTTATTATATAAATAAATAAAAAATGTAAAAATAAAATATTACTTTATAGAGGATGTATTTTTATGCTTATATACCTATGCTAATGGTTTTTCACATCCATTTTTGACCCATGTGAGTTTTGTGTTATTTATTTTGTTGGGTGAAATGTGGGATATACATGTTGTACATGGTTATGGACTATAAAATTATGAGTGGATACTAATTTTACCATAACCTAGGGGCATGATCACATTGGTGACATGTTAAACCTTGGGGCATCTCTATATAGTACAATTTATGGTGATATATTTTTATTTCCATTTATCATATTTAGAGATATTATATTTATTATGTCTTGATAACATATACATATTTCATTTTACATGAACATATACATTTCATGGTTCTATTATATGTCTAACTACATTTCTATTTTTGAATTTTTTAGTTTCTATGCATGATTGTGTTTGGTTGATTAACTTTATTTGAATGGTTGAGTAAGTTTGAAGTATGTTTTATTATTTCATCCTTTTCCACATTTGTCATGTCTTGTGATTCATATATCATAGAATGATTTTTTTATTGTGTATCTACATACTTGTGTGATATTTATATGGTATACTATGTGATATTCTGTGATTGTTTCCATTATCTCTAGCATGCATTCACTATGATTGGTGCCATGTTGTTTACCACACATTTTATTATTTGTGATATTAATATGCTTGGTTCATATGTTGTTGTGTTATTTACCATGCATCTATGGGGACATGTTACTTATGTATTTTTTACTTTATCTAACCCTACTAGGGGCATATTTGAGACATTTAGTGCATACTAGGTATCTATTATTTGCTTAACCACTTTATAGCATCATAATATTCTAATTATTTTACTATTATCACACATATTTTATGCATACAAATCATTAATTGATGAATATTATTTTCCCACATGCATTTCACCCTCATACAAATGGACACACATTTATTATGAGATTTACATGATGATACTTTACAATGGTTATTTTTCCCAAATATTTATATAAGTATATTATGAATTGATTGCATGAAATTGGTACAATTTTGACACTTCAGAATTATCCATTTGATAACACATTGTTTTTAACTATATATTTTGAGTTGAATAATCATAGGATCATGTTTTCAATCCCTCACCTTAAAGGGAGGGGTATATCTATATAATATAAATTTTATGATTGATAAAAATAAAGATTTAAGTAAAATTCTTGAGAAATATTATGGATCAAAATAAAAAACTGAGAAGATTGAGAGAACTATAAATTATCCTTTTATCTAATTCATTGATCAAAAAGTGGATTAGGTTACAAGAACTCATGAAAAGTTCTTTTCAAAATAGTTTTTTATTATGAGTAATGGATACATTAGTACCATGAGGTGTAGTTTCTACTACATTTCATTTTTAATTTTAAAAAAATCACATTAAAATATTTTTCACCTTAATTTGACATTGACAACTTATTATAAGAAACCATTTTCTAAAGTATATACACATTCAAGTATTAAAAAATCTATGTGGATAGATCATATCTCAAACAAGTTTTGATTCATACTTCCTTAGGTAAGTCAAGGAAATTTATTAAATTATTTATTATTATAATTTTACGCACATATATATGCACTCACATATGTACATTAAAGTAAGGGCCTTATCAAGACACCAAAAAAATTTATAAGTCCATTTCCCACATTACTTTTTACCATTATTTCACATTTGGTCCTATTTTATATGTTTGGCTATTTTAAAGATAATTTATACCCCAAATTAGTTTTTTTAAGTATCTTAGCCATCTATATGTCTTTGGTAATCATCTCTTTTAGATTTTGAGCCTTATCTACATATTATTTGATTTTTTAAACCCATTTTGGACATCTATCTCTCTTGGGATTTTTTTGGTCATAATATATTATTAAAATTTTACACTACAAATTTAGTACCACTGAGGTTGTCCCCTTTGTTTTTTTGGCTCCTCACTCCTTGGCATTATTTCTCTACCTTTGATTTCACATATTAATCTTTACTATATTCACCTATTATGCTTTTCATGTCCTAATAAATCTAATATACATAAATCATTTTTATTCATTTAACAAGTTGAATAAATAAGTCTAAAGATAATAAATTGAGAGGCACATCAAGGAGAATCACTTATCATCTTAAGTCCAAGCATAATTTATAAGGATATATTTATGATCTAAAGGACTTATCATCAAAGTTTGATTCCATATTATACCAAAGGAGGGTCATGTGAATGTTTGTGTAGTTACATCATCACCTATAAGGAAGAGAAGGTTGAAACCTTTACTTCTGAATTATGCAGGGTCTAATTATAAAATGTAGGATATGTAGTTTCAACTCTTATTGAGGTTTCATGACCCAACAAATTATGTCTCTTATGTTACGACCTGCTATTTGACTCTTTTTTGATTGACATTATTAAATGTATTAGTATATTCCTGAGTGATAATCATTTGAAGTTTACATATAAATACTTATTGTTATCCTGTAGTAACATATTGTTATCCTATAACAACATACTATTATACTACAACAACATATTGTTATCCTATAACAACATATTGTTATCCTTCAACAACATATTATTATCCTACATCAACATATTATATCTTACAATGATATATTATTATCCTATAGCAATATACTTTTATCCTACAACAACAATCTGACAACAACATACTTTGATCCTATAGTATTATACATTGATATTGCATATTAATGATGCTATCAATATAATGTTATATTGTGATGATTATACAATTCAAATTTACACACACACACACACACACACACACACACACACACACACACACACACACACACACACACACAGAGAGAGAGAGAGAGAGAGAGAGAGAGAGAGAGAGAGAGAGAGAGAGAGAGAGAGAGAGAGAGAGAGAGAGAGAGAGAGAGAGAGACTACTGATGCCATGTTTTGATGGTTGTAGGGCTCACAAGTACATAAGCTATGCTGGCGATGGATTTTGGTAGTTAGGGTAATAATGGTGGAGGCAGTGAGAACATGGGTAACACCAATACTTGATAAGAAATATAATGATATTGAACCATCTAGTCCTTGAGTAGTTGTAGCATGCCTTATGTCTCTTTTTTATCTTTTTTTATTTGTTTAATCTTGATTGATATTTTCATCCTTTTATTTCACTTGATTATGGTTGTGTCCACTTTTAGTTTTTATTATTTTCTTTGTTTGGCATCTTGTGTGTGTTGGCTAAGTGATAATCTATCTTTTTTATCTCAGCTATCATTTTATTTATTCAAGCTATTAAGGGGCTCAAATAATTTAATTATCATTTCAACTATGTTAACTTGTTGCCTATCGTGGATCATATTATAATTAAAATTATTTAATCTAAGTCTTCTTGTCTTGGTTTTATCACCAAGAGGTCTCAGGAAAGTTAATATCATACATTATAATGGAGCGGGACTCCATGATGACTTTGATTTAATAAATCTATGGGTAAAAAGTAACCCATGCTTAATGTTATTTATTAAAATAAAAAATTATGTTAAGCCATGATAACCATTAAGGGGTTGTGGACTTTGACCAATATTTTTAGTTAAAATAAAAATAAAAATAAATTTTATCTACTTTTAAATAGATAAATAAAAAATGAAAGAAAAAATAAATAAAAAATTTAATCATTAAGAAAAAATGATGTCTTTTAGGGGTTAACTCTTCACCCTAAAAAATTTGAATTGATTGTTTTTACTTGCATTTTTTTTTTTTTTTTTTTTTTTTGGCGTTGGTTTTTGGCAGAAAACCCCTAGAGGTAAAATGGTGGCCATGGAGATAATGCATGTTCAGATTTTCTCTCAATAAACTTTAATGTCTTGGAAAAAATTGTGCCTAGGTATAAGGGAGAGAAATAGAGTTGACCATGGAAGAAATGAAACCATTCTGGGTAAGAATTTCATTTTTGGAAAGGGTAATCAAGGAAAAGTTAATTTTCTTCTTCATAAGACAGATATGTGCCAAGTAAGTGATGCATTATTATTTATTGATAGAATTTTATCTTTTTATGGATGTGTAGGGTTGGATTGACTCTACATATATGATTATAGGTTAAAAATTTTACTTGGTATATAATGTTTAAAAATCAAATTTATTATTGAAATGTATTGGTGGATAAGGTATTAAAACCCTAATTTTTTATTTTATTCACAACTAGAAGTGTTGCCTTAAAAATGGCATGTTGGGAGTTTTTTTATTGTGTTATAATTATCTAATGGATAGATCTAGGTGTTTTTTTCCTACTATATTTATTTTACAACTGATGCATTTTTATTAATCTATTTTTATTTGACCCCGCTAGTCTTTATGGTTCATTTATGAAAATATGGCATGATAGCCAAGTTGTATTTTTTTATTTTGACTTATTTTCCTTGAATTTGTTATGCATTTTGAATATTGGTGTAAAGTTATTATTGCCCTTATTTTACCTCTTGCATTTTTCTCTTCTTGGGGTTAAAATATAATTGAGCTCATTACTTCGCTCTTGAAAAATATATAGATCTGGATAATCTATTTTATGATTGGATGCTTGATAGATTTGATAGGCTCATTTCTATAAGAGCATCTTGTGAAGTTTTTGTTGTAGTGTTGTTAGCTCTATTGGTATATAATATTGAGGTTATTCTATTTGATGATGTTATATAATGGCTATAAATTGCTCAATAATGGTTTAAAACATCTTGCTCACACCTTTACCCAAAGCTTGAATGTCTGACTCCACCATCTAGCTGATAGTTGGAATGTTGAGGGACACCGATTGGAGGGCTCATAGGATGAGTCAGGGTGGTGTGTAGTTTATTTAGTGGCTAATCTTGCATTATGGAGTTGCATGCTGTGTTTGGCACTATTCTTACTTAGTTTCAATGACTAAATGCTTGTTATAGCATGTTTAAAATTACTCTTCATATGTATTATTGTTGTAGCAACTTCTTAAAATGTAATAGAGTATGTTTTATTTTTTATATAAACTTGAATTTGATGGATTTGTTGCTCATAAATCATAAGTTTTTATCAAAATTGATTTTTGAGTTTTATTCTCCTTAGTTTAAGTTTTGAAATGCATATATGAAGTATTTTTTTATTAAATATTAAGGGAGAAAATTGAGTCTCAATATGACTATATTTTGTTATTAAAAAGAGAAATATCTTGCAGTAGTTAAATATTCTTCTTGCAACATGATTTTGAGAGTTATTATTTTTGCTTGCTGATTTTGTAGGATGCTTGTTAAAGGTTGTATTTTCCTTATAATTAATGCATTATGATAAGAAAAATTAGTAATCTACAACCAAATTAAAAATAACTTGAGTTGGTTTTTAGTTGGATGCATGAATTTTTAGAGTTGGAAATTAATTTTTGAGCCATGTAAATTGTTGATTCTATTAATTATATGGTTGTAGTAAGAGTTTTTATTTATTTTATATGGTTGTAACAAGTGGTTATTGTTGATAATTACATTGCCTTTGATGTTGTCAAGTGGTCCTATGGGGTAGATATAACATAATATTATTGCATGAGTATATGATTTAAGATGGTGTAATTATCTTTAAATTTATGAGATTTTGGTATAACTATCCGTATAGGATAGTACCATTGCATATCTCTTTTATATATGAATTTAATGAGCAAGGACATCCTTGGAAGCTTATACATTTCTATAGAATGATGTGGGAATGCTTTATCTTGTCTAATCCAATTATGGTTAAGACCTATTTTTATTTGTGCAATGATTCTTTGGCATTAAGAGTCTTGGATTTTAAATGTGGTGTTATATGTTTTGATTACTTGAATATTGGAAATGGTATATGAATGGAATCATACATGCATAACTTTGGTTATGGGTTGTGGTTGAATTATATAAATCTTAACTATGCATAGTGAATTATGATATTAATTTTTCTTGCACTATAAACAAAGTGATGCTCAAAAAAAAAAAAAAATTGGGTCTTTTCACTTAGTATCAGAGCCTGTGCTTAAATAGTTTTGTTGAGTTTTGATGCATTGCACTTATTTTAATATATGCTTGACAAGTTGGTTGAGATTTTGTATGATTATGCATACCCTTTCAAAAAGAGACTATGTGGAATAATACACTTTGAGTGGTTGTAAACACACCTACTATAGATTTACATATCCTTATGGAGGCTTATTCTATTAACTTGTATGTGTATGCCTTATGGTGATTAAATACCACCTATATGTCTCTATTATATTTATAAGACTAAATTGAAACCTTGTATGCTAGTGTGCATAATAAACCAAGGTTGGATTTATATGCCTTGTATAGACTGATACATATATTATATGCTTGAGAAGGTGATATGTAAACTTTACCAAAATATGCTTACTTATATTTATTTTTTCTTAACAATAATAATTTATAAAATTAATTAACATTTAACTTAAAAATTAATTTTAAAAAACAATTTTGTAAGAGACATCAAGAAAATCAACACATTCAATTGATTACAGAGTTTGGCACAATGACCTACGTCTTTGGGTCTTTTATAGGTTGATCTATTAAAAATAATTGAAAATACCTACAAGATGTTTTCAAAATAAAATTTCACCAACTGTAAAGTTGATCCTTGGACACAAATACCATAAGTCTCTTCTTGGAGTTTTCTTTGATTTTGCTTCTATCCTTTTTGCAAGCCTCTTAAGCCTCTTAAAAATAGTTGCTCGTGATTCCAAATTAACACCAAAACTTGTTTTTAAATTATACCCTGAGTACTTTATATAGTGCTCGAGCATACTAGTTTATCAACCAAGTCTTTATCCTTTTATCCAAAAGGATAGGTTTTGGAACCCCTAAAACCCATGCCATAGCCTTTGACTTATTATCCACCATTTTATAATCCCACATTTAGTAAATTTTAGGTTGGCTTTAATTTTTATATTTCCACAGCTTTATAGTGGATGATGCCTATATGTAGGCATTGGCATATAGTTTGGGCTTGGCTTGATCTATTGTCTTCATGGAAAATTGTGGTGGTTAATGCCTTGGGATGTTGACTTAGTTAAAATGCCATGGATTTTGTAGTGGCTTGGCATGATGACTCAGACATGGCATTAATGTAGGCATGGAACCTTTGACATGTCATTGAACTTGGTAAAATTAGACCATGTAAAATTAAGTGGTGGAAATCCATGTGGTGTTTTGAGGACCCACCATGTGGACCACTCCAAATCTAACACTTGTCGACATCAAACTAGATGCTACATAGCTTTATTAGTGGTAGGGTCCCCTTCTGTGACAAAAGTGGAATCCACCAGCTATGGTCCCCGTAGCTAACCTTTTATGCCTATCAAAGACCAACTATGAAACCAAACAATTTATTATACCTAATTATACATGCCACATGTCATTTCATCATTAGCCCATTTGATGATACTTAACCACATCATATTTTCCCTGTTGAGTAGGAACTTTGAGAAGCCATATCTTTTGACCATAACCTTGGTTTTCTGCAAATGAGATGTCATCAGAAAGCTCTCGAGATACTCAACATAGTGGAACTATTTTTTAAATATTTTATGATGGTAAATTTTTGTAGTTTGACCATATTTGACCACCTTTGACCTACTTTGACGAGCTACACAAGGAGCATATGAGCTATGTTTTCCATGTTTTGCATACCGTTAGAAATGTCTCAATGGGCCCTACACAATGGTATAGGTTTTGGTATTCATTAGAACATTTTATAAATTTATCTATGGATCATACCTCCTTATTAAGAAAGCTTTTTATCCTCAAAGTTGGTACTAGACCTGGTACTCTATGTGAGGATCTTTTCATGGCTCTAGCTCTCAACTTTGGCTCTTGGCTCTGGATCTTGGCAACTGGCTCTAATGATTCTTTGAATTATAATGGGTTTAAAACATACTCTAATGGGTCTTCAAATTTTGAAACTATGAAAATGTTGCATGACACTTAGTGTTATAACAATCACCATTTTACAATTACCCTCTTATGGTTTTACATAGCAACATAGTTTACAAACATTTCCCTTCTTGGGTCTTTATAAATATTGTAACTATACATAATGATTAAAAACATTACCCATACTTGGTTCTTATTTATTTATAAATAATACCTATATTCAAGTCTTATAAACATGCATACATATTTGCACATACTAAAATAGACAAATTAAAATGTACAACCTGTCTTCTAGGATATTTTTGATGCTTTTCATGTTGACATCTTCATGTTGCCCTATAATGTTCTTGTTTAAAACATACATGAGTAAGACACCATTATTTTGTAATCGTTATTACTGATGTGCTCATATGAGATATTCTATCTCATCTTTTACAATGTTATACTAATTTTCCTTCTTAAAAAAATTTGCCTTTCTTAGAGACAAATATGGTTCTCCTATGACAATGCGATTGAAATGGAGTAGAACCACATCTAATTAAAATTTATCTAAAATTTTGGAGGTAATTGTAAACCCTAGTTTACATGTTTTACTTACATGTATGTTACTATCATCATCTATCTTATCCAAAGAATATGGTTTGAGATGTGGCTTAGTTTTTAAACCTAGGGTTTTTACAACATCTTCAAAAATCAGATTATTTTGATAGTGTTGATCAAAGATAGCATCTATATTAGAATGCTTAGCTATTACTCTTTTGAATAAGTGTTGTTTAGCTTTCTATGGTGATAAACTCTAAACTATCAGCTTCTCATTGACTGTCATTTCCCTTATTGATGTTGTCTCTAGTTCTAATTGATAAGACTCTATATGTTGCCTGACTGATGTTGTAATTACATCCTTTGTCTTAGGTTGTTACTAACTTTTCCTATCTTCTTTAGACAACCTCATTTTGGAAGTTTTCTTAAGCATCATTTTAGGACTTTCTTGGGTATAATCAAATAATACATTTGAGTATTTTATTTTTTCATACCTTGATGAGTCATTTGAAGATACTTCATCCAATGTAGCTATTGCATCTTTGGAGAGTGCTTCTTCTGGCTCTTCAGAGTGTTCTAGCTTATTAGTTGAGTAAACATTCAACTTAGCTTCTTGGGCAATTTATCTTTCACCTCCATATCATAATCTTACACAGAGTGGTCTCTTTACCACTTGGATAGGTTAGACAATTCCTTGACCATTAATGTTAAGGCCTTTTCCTTTAAATCCCATTTTAGATAAAAACTTAAAACATGTTCCCTTTGTATGATTTTCAAATTTATCAACACATGGACTTGATAAATGTTTAGGGTTAGCACATTCAGTATCCCTAACATTTTCAACATATCCAGAAGAGTTGATTTCATTATTTTCATCCTTGAAATGTACATCAAAATATAAATTAATAATTGGAGCATTATTTGCTTATGGACCTACAACATTGTTTTCATTAATAGGACTTGCATGAGTATATGAATTAGAGAAATCACTGCTATAACTAGAATTTACCTTAATTGCCTAGCTTATTCTGAAATAAACTTCATAGGTATGTTTAGTCATTAGTTGGATTCCTTCTCCTGATGTAATATATTTGGCATATCGAGATGTGAGATAATAATGATGTAAAGTGATCTCCTCTTGTTCTCTTGGAACTATGTCAAGAGTTACGTGATCAAAAAATAGTCCTATAATGCTAACATGTAGGATGCCATAATGGGTCACATATCCATGTACTATGCCATCAACTCCTCTAAATGTCTTAATGTGAGGTAATGTAACATATTTTATATTCAGACATTGTGTAAGACCTTCAATAATATAACTGGCTCTTAAACTCTAGATAATAGATCTGCATGAACTTCCCTTTAATGATAGTAGTGCAGTTATGTCTTTGAGTTTCCTCAGAGCATAGCATAATATCTAGCACATTGGCTGGCAACAGCGATTGGATTAAAGATTCTAAAGTTGTTTGATGATGTATTACTAGTCGGGTTGATTAATGGCTGATGGACATGGTTGGTGCCTTGCCTCTCTCCTTATTCTACTTCTTAAATGAAAATAAAGCTTAATTGGGGTGTAGTATCCAGCATTGCTCTATAATATGACCTTATTAGGCACAATGTTTGAAATTATTTACATCTTCATGTATCCTTTTATTTTGTCGGCATTCTTGTTGTAGTTTCACCCATAGTGTATTAATGTTTTTTTAGAGTTTTTTGATTTGATGCTCCTACTTGTTTACATTGCTCTTGGGATTGCAGGTGTTGCATTATTGTAGTGATGAGGGTATTCATTAATAACTAAATTTGTGCTAGTATTGGGTCTATTATATTATAATAACAATTTAGATAAAAAATAAAACCACAAATTCACCCATGAACTTAGCTCTGATACCAACCTGATCCATAAAATTTAGTAAAATACACTTATATATATTGATTTTTGCTTAACAATAATAATTCATAGAATTAATTAATATTTAACTTGAAAATTAATTTTAAGTAGTAATTTTGTAAGAGACATCAAAAAAATAAACACATGTAATTGATTATGAAGTTCAACATATTGGCCTACATCTTTGGGTTCTTTATAGGTCAATCTATTAAAAATACTTGAAAAGACTTACAAGATATTTTCAAAATAGAATTTTACCAACTATAAAGTTGATCCTCAAACAAAAATACCATAACTCTATTCTCAGACTTTTCTTCGATTCTACCTCTATCTCCTTCTGTAAGCCTCTTAACAATAGTTGCTTGGGATTTTAAATTAACACCAATACTTGTTTTTAAATTATACCCATAGCACTTTATATAGTGTTTGGGCCTGCTAGTTTATCAACCGAGTTTTTATCCTTTTATCCAAAAGGATAGGGTTTGAAACCCCCAAAACCCATGCCATAGACTTTGGCTTATTATCCACCATTTTATAATCCCACATTTAGTAAATGTTAGGTTGGATTTTATGTTTATATTGCCATAACTTTATAGTGGACCTATACGTAGGCATTAGCATATCGTTTGGGCTTGGATTGATCCATTGGCTTTGTGGCAAGTTGTGGTGGTTAATGCCTTGGCATGTTGACTTAGTTAAAATGCCATGGGTTTTGTAGTGGCTTAGCATGATGACTCAGATGTGGCATTAATGTAGACATAGAACCTTTGACATGTCATTGAACTTGGTAATATTTTACCATAAAAAATTAAGTGGTGGAAAGCCACATGGTGGCTTGAGGACCCACCATATGGACCACTCCAAATCCAACACTTGTTGATGCCCAACTGGATGCTCCATAGCTCTATCAATAGTAGGGTCCCCTTCCATGATAAAAGTGAACTCCACTAACTATAGTCCTCATAGCTAGCCTTTTATGCCTATCAAAGACCAACTATGAAACCACACAATTTCTTCCACCTCATGTTGTGTGCCATATGTCACTACATCATTAGCCCATCTGGTGATCACTTGACCACATCGTATTTTACCGTTGAGTAGAAACATGGAGAAGCCATATCTTTTGACCACAACCTCAGTTTTCTAGAAACTAGATGTCATCAAAAAGGCTCTCAAGATGCTCTACATAGTGGAACTATTTTATAAACATTCCATGATGGTAATTTTTTTAGTTTGACCAGATTTGACCACCTTTGACCTACTTTGACTAAAACTTTGATCGGCTACATAAGGAGCATATGAAATCCATTTTTTGTGTTCCACATACCATTGGAAAGGTCTCAACAAGCCCTATGTAATGGTGTAGGTTTTGGTTTACTTCAATACCTTTTTTAAATTGATATCTATATCATAAGGTCATGTGTGACCCTTATAAAATGACTTAACCTCTTAGATGAGTTGATTAGTGTTTTTTTATGCAAGCTTGAAGTGTTAAAAGTTCTTATATTATATAATGTATGTGTGTGTGAGTGTGTATGTATAAATTGGTAAATTTTTTGTAGGTAATTTTGTAACCTTATGGGATCTTAATGGTTCCCTAACCATAATATGTTGATCTCCACAACCTTGACTAAAGTCAACTTTTTCCAATTTTGGGTTACGTTAATATGGGTTTTACTTGACTACCAGTTGACCTGTATAGGTGGGCCAATATGAGTTAGGTGATAAAAGACCATTTTTGGAATTTAAAAAAAATATTTGATAATTGTTAGAATTTTCTTGAGACATTAAGTCCTTAAAATGGTAAGGGATGACTTATGTCTGGGAGGCTATCTAGGGAGAGACTATACTTGATTTACTTAAGTGAATCATTTAGTTTTAAAATATTTGTTGGTCAGGGACTGATTTAAAATTTTGTGTTGATAGAATTGAAAGGTTGTTGATTACCATTACCATTCCATTGGATATGCATTATTCTAACTTAATAATAAGAGTTGGAAGAGAAAGACTTTGAAATGAATTTTTGATTATCAAGACCACTTGGTGGGTTGTTGAATACTAACTCTTTTTTTTGTGATTTGCTAATTTGGGAATTACTCTCCCAAGTTCTATATTGGAATAAGTTATAATTAGAATTATTCCATAGCTCTTATGTGACTTATGTGGTTGCCTTTACTCTCTTAATAATTGAAGCTTTGAATGGAATTAATAGGCCTTATTTTTAACTTAAAGATCTAATTGAAAACTTGGTAAAGTTGGTCTCTTATGATTCTTGGCATGTTAACTATATTTGCCTTGAACCAATAAATTGATTTATGAATCAAGGTTGTCTTAAATTGATATCTTTGTTGCTAAATATAATCTTTGTAGTTAACAAAGGAATAAAATATGAATTAAGGTTTAGCATGATAAGTGAGATTTGAATGGTATTACAACTCATTTTTGGGACTTGCATGACACAAGTATAAGCTAAGAAAGAGTTTTGTTTCATGACTAATACTTTTGAAATGTTATTTTGTCCAAGGTAGTGCATATATAATCAAGATAAAAAAAATTTCTGATTTAATGTTGATATTTGGTTGATATCATAGATTATGGGTTCCTTTAACCATCTTGAACATTATACAAATATTGAATCTTGATGTGCCCAACATAATTAATGATTATTATGGATAAATTTTTTATAATATTCTATTCATATGAATTGAATAATTGAGTGTAATATATTCTCAAATGCATGAATTATTGAGATGATATAGCACTCTTGTGATGAGTGACATTTCATTGAGTAAGATGACTCAACATGCATAAGATTCTCATGGTTGAGCAAGGTTGTTTCAAGGTAAATCTGCTCTTGGAAGGTGGTGTAATTAAACACCAAATGCATAAAATTGTTAATATAATATTATGAGGTAGTGCTAGAATTTTTAGTAATGATTTTAAATTTATATATTATTATTATTGTTGTTGATGTATCTTACGTAAATTAAAAAAATGTTCTAAAAGAATAATTACTTATCAATTTTATGTGGCTATTTTTTACAGCTATGGCAAGAAGGTGTATGTTTTGCTTACCTTTATGTGTCACTATAAGTGACTGGTTACAACTATATAAATGTTTTTTTTTAAAATAAAATTATGATCAGTACTTAGGTATCACTATTGGTTCCAAAGTGGTAGACTTGTAACCAAGATCAGGAAAGTTTTTTGGTTGAAATGCTATTATGGTTGGTTGATTACAACCATCATGTAAAGTAAAAGTGAATAATTACTATGTTTTATAATATTAAGGTGATGGAATTTATGAATTTTAGATAAAAATTAATGTTTTAAAAATCTGTAATTTCTATGATAGTAACTTTCACCTTGAGCTTTGGCTAAGTCTACCCTTCCCAAGGCCACACTATGTAGGATAAGCAACACTAGTCAACCCTTCACTTATTTGGGCAAACCAATTGGGGGACTAGTGATAAATTTTTTTGGTTGGAATAAAAAGATAAATGCTTAGTATCTAATGATAGTTTGTTTAGATGATTCATCATATGATACTCAAGGTATGATAGCCTTGGGAGGATTGAGGGTGTGACCCAAGCCTAGAGGGCTAAGTAGGGGTGAATGTGACTAACTTGCTTCGGCAAGTTAGAGAGTTTTGGGGATCTCTTATTATTTTTAGATTACATGAGACATATAATCCATGAGGAAAGAACCCTAATGGTGACTTTTTTAGACTCATGGATATATATTTTAAGCCTTGTTGAAACATCACCTTTCTTCAAAGGAAGGGTGTGTTAAAGTTGAAATCCCTGGGATTCATTATGTGGTACTTATGATGGATAATTTGTGTCATTTGGATGGCATATAGATTGATTATGTGGTACTTATGATGGATACTTAGTGTCATTTAGATGGTATCTAGACTCATTATGTGGTACTTATGATATAAATTTGGTATCATTTGGATGGCATCTAGACATTAGGTGACCTGATAGAATTCATGGACCCTTATGTTTCACTTGTAAGTGTGCTTGTGTATTTTGAAGTGAAAATACCCTTGACATAAATTATCAAAATAATTGAAAAAATATGTGTATCCTATTCTATGTAATTTTTTCATTGCATATAAAATTGTATATGTTGTGTAAACCTCTATGTTATGTATGATCATGTTATACCATGTAACTTTATAGTTTTTTTATGTTATCAAACATTATTTCATAAGTATTTCATGTATATGTCATAGAACAAGTATGACCTTATGTTTTTAACTCTTTATATGAATCAATGTGATCATGAACTACTTTATGATGTAACTTTTTCTTTTGAAGATAACCTCTATTAACTAAATCTACCAAGGTATAGTATTGTATTATGTGGTGTAATCCCGCATTGTTGCTCTAGTGATGAGCATTTATGTAAGTGTGAGGTTGAGGGTAAAGAATCATTATATTCATATTTATTTAGATCAGGTATGGGTTAGGAAGTGGAGTCTCTCATAGGCTAAAAATTTATTTTTTTCCTTTGCATGAGGTAGTTCTCTGATTCATTCATATACGTGCACCATGTGTGCCATAAGTTGGTCATGAGATATTCATGAATAATGGTCACCTTGTGAATTAAGTGTTACCTTACACACCTCTCAAAAATTATAGTAAATATAACCTATGTGTGAAATTCCATGATGTAGCCTTGTGAATCACTAATTGGTCCTATATGTTGGATTGTTATGCATTATAGCAAGGTTGTACTTGTTGTAATGTAGGCACATGTTGGTTTGTAAATGCAAGAATGATATTTTATGAAATGGATATATTTTTTTATGAGAGAATATTCTTGAATGAGATATTT
The DNA here is from genome assembly GCA_037957365.1 of Torreya grandis. Classification (NCBI taxonomy): domain Eukaryota; kingdom Viridiplantae; phylum Streptophyta; class Pinopsida; order Cupressales; family Taxaceae; genus Torreya; species Torreya grandis. The sequence goes on from JARHVA010000495.1 coordinate 1,926,844, forward strand.
TGATCTATTTAAAGGCATGATTAGCATGTAAACCTATGCTTAGAATGAGCAATGTAAAGTCTTGATCAGGTAGTTTTGAAATTCTTAGGTGCTATAAAAAAGTACTTGTAAAATGATGGTAGGATTGGGATCCCTATAACCATCATGTGAGCCCACAAAATTAATGGAGAACATGTTGAAAACCTTGAGGGTTGCATGTGAGTTTCTAGGATGAGATATCCAATATTTGGTGTCATTGGTGCGGGATGTTGCACTAACCCATGAATGATGTAAATTTTGACAACTATAGTAGCATGGTTGGTTGGTTGTTAACTTAATTCTAAAATGAATGAAAATAAATTATGTGTTAATTATAATATAAAGTGGTGGAAGTCCCACATAATAAGTATGATTACTATGATGGTTTATATTTTATGGTGAATATTACAAAGTTATGCTTACGACATAACTATTTTTTATGTAAAATGCCTCAGATTTAGTTATTTTTATGCTAAATTAACTTCTATTATAAATTACAAATTGGTAATTAAGCAAAAATATTCAAGATATTTCAATTTTAACTATGAAATTATTAATTTTTTATATATTATGTCCATTTTATGATGGGAATTCTAACATGAAACAACTTTAGTTTCAAAATTTTGATTTTGATTTTTAGAATTATGTTTAAATTTTATGAGAGAATGTATAAATTTAAGTATATATGAGTGCTCTAAAACATGATCTTTGCTCATATGAGGTTTAAATTTTCAAAAAGGTTACAATATAATTGTTATTGGATGGTTTGATTTTTTTCTTTTTCTATTGGTTGTAGAAATTTGTAAATCTTTATTTAAAAAAGCATGAACTAATGAATATCTTGTTTGAAGGATTTAGATTTTGCACTTAGTTATTATACTTTTTGTAAAGTGTTATACTATTAAAATTAGTATATGGTTGATCAAACTCTTAAAAAGGAAGAGAGAGAATCATAAATTCCTAGTATAATGGGACATGTTGAGTGAAATAAATGTTACATGAGAAGATATGCAGTTGTTTTAAATAACATTATCTATGGTTATTTTAATTTATCACCAGAAAAGCTCCTCATTAAGGGGAGGAGGATGTCACAACCTGCTATTTGACTCTTTTTTGATTGACATTATTATATGTATTAGCATATTTTTGAGTGTTGATCATCTGATGTTTACATATAGATGTTAACTGTTATCCTACAATAACATATTATTATCCTATAACAACACATTGTTATACTATGACAACATATTGTTATCTTGTATTAACATACTGTTCTCTTGTAGTGACATACTATTATCCTATAATGATATATTTTTATCCTACAACAATATAATTTTATCCTATAATAATAATCTTGCAATAACATACTTTGATCCTGCAATAATATATTTTGATATTGCATATTAATGATGCTATCAATATAGTTTTATATTGTGATGATTATATAGTTTAAATTTACATGTATATATATTTTTATTCATGTAGAGTAGTTACTGTTGATACCATGTTTTGGTGGTTGTAGGGCTCACAAGTACATGAGCTAGGTTGGTGAGAGATTTTGACAGTTGGGGTAATAATGGTGGAGGTAGTGAGTAGCTAGATAACACCAATAATTGATAATAAATATAACTGTAATGAACCATCTAGTCTTTGAATAGTTACAACATGCCTTATGTCTCTATTTTTATCTTGTTTTATTCATTTAATTTTGATTGATATATTATCCTTTTATTTCACTTGATTATGGTTATGTCCACTTTTAGTTTTTATTATTTTCTTTGTTTGGCATCTTGTGTGTGTTGGCTTGGTGATAAGCTATCTCTTTTGTCTCAACTATCATTTTATTTATTCAAACCGTTAAGGGGCTCAAATACTTTAATTATCATTTTGAGCCTATTAACTTATTGCCCACCATGGATCATATTATAATTAAAATTATTTAATCTAAGTCTTCTTGTCTTGGTTTTATCATCAAGAGACCTCGAGAAAGTTAATATCATGCATTATAATAGATAAGGACTCCATATTGACCTTGATTTAATAAATATATAAGTAAGAAGTAACCCATCATTGATATTATTTATTAAATAAAAAATTGTGTTAGGCCATGATGACAATTAAGGGGTTGTGGATTGTGGCCATGATTTTTAGTTAAAATAAAAATAAATTTTATCTATTTTTAAATAGATAAATAAATCAAAAGAAGGAAATAAAAAATACATAAAGAAAAAATAAAAATTTTAATCATTAAGGAAAATGATGACTTTTAGGGGTTGGCCATTATTTTTACTTGAGAAAAAGAATGTCTTTTTGTTGTGTTGGTTTTTTGGGGAGAAAATTTACAGAAAAAATGGTGATCATGTAGAATAATGTAGGTTCAAATTTTCTCTCAGCAGGCTTTAATGGATTAGAAAACATTGCGCCTAGGCAGGAGGGAGAGAAATAGAGTTGGACATGAAAGAAATGAAATAGATCTATAGAAGAGTTTTATTTTTGAGAAGGGTAATCAAGTATAATTTATTTTTCTTTTTCATAGGGTAAATATGTGCCAAGTAAGTGATGCATTATTATTTATTGCTGTAATTTTATCTTTATATTGTTGTGTAGGGTTGGATTGACTCTACATATTTGATTGTGGGTTAAAAAATTTACCTGGTATATAGGGTTTAAAAATTAGATTTATTACTAAAATATCTTGGTGGATAAGGTATTAAAATCCTAGCTACTCATTTTATTTATGGCTAGAAGTGTTGCCTTAAAAATGACGTGTTGGGTGTTTTCTTTATTGTGTTATAATTATCTAATGGACAGATCTAGGTGTTTATTTCCTAATGTATTTATTTTATAAATGATGGATTTTATTATTATATTTTTATTTAATTATGCTATTTTTTATTATTTTTTTGTGAAAATATGGCATGATAGTCAAGTTGTATGTTTTTATTTTGGCTTATTTTACCTAGATTTTGGGTGCATTTTAAAGTATTAATGTAAAGGTATTATTGCCCTTATTTTACCTCTTGAATTTTTTTTGTTAGGGTTAAAATATGATTGATATCATTACTTTGATATTAAAAAATATATAGATTTGGGTGATCTATTTTATGATTGGGTGCTTGATAGATTTGACAGGCTCATTTCTGTAAGAGCATCTTGTGAAGTTTTTATTGTAGTGTTGTTGGATCTATTGGTACATAATGTTGAGTTTATTATGTTTGATTATGTTAATTTAATATCTAAAAATTTCTCAATTAAGGTTAAAAACATCTTCCTCACACCTTTTCTCAAAGTTTGAATGCTTAACTCCACCACCTAGTGAATGGTTGGGGTGGTGAGGACCACCGATTGGAGGGTTCATAGGATAGGTCGAGGAAGTGTGCAGTTTATTTAGTGGATGTTCTTGCCTTATGGGGACTAGTTTTACTCAGTTTAAATTATTAAATTCTTGATAATTTTTAAAATTACTCTTCCTATGTATTATTGTTGTAGCAACTTCTTGCAATGTAAGATAGTATGTTGTATTTTTTATATAAACCTGAATTTGATGGAGTTGTTGATCATAACTCATAGAGTTTTATCAAAAATAATTATTGAATTTTATTCTCCTTAGTTTAACATTCAAAATTTATATCTATTTTTTTTTTATTGAATATTAAGAGAAAACATTGAATCTCAATATGACTATATTCTATTGTTAAAAAGAGAAATACCTACAGTAGTTAAATGTTCTTCTTGCAGCATGATTTTGAGATTTATTATTTTTGCTCGTTGATCCTATAGGATGCTTGTTAAAGATTTTATTTTATTTGTAATTAATGCATTATTATAAGTAAAATTATTAAGCTAAAACCAAGTTAAAAATAACTTGAGCTGGTTATTAGTAAGATACATGAATTTTTAGAGTGCTGAAAATTTATTCCTGAGCCATGTAAATTGTTGATTCTATTAATTATATGGATGTAGCAAGAGTTTTTATTTATTTTATATGGATGTAATAAGTGATTATTTTTTATAATTACATTGATTTTTATGTTGACAAGTGGCCCTATGGGGTAGATATAACATAATGTTATTTCATGAGTATATGATTTAACATGGTGCAATGATCCTTAAATTTATGAGATCTTGGTATAAAGATCCATATAGGATAGTAACATTTCACATCTCTTTTAATATATTAATTTAATGATAAAATATATCCTTGAAATTTTACACATTCCTATAGAATTATGTGGGCATGCTTTGTATTGGCTGATATAATTATGGTTAAGACTTGCTTTTGTTTGTGCAATGATTCTTTGGCATTAAGAGTCTTGGATTTTAAATACAGTGCTATATGTTTTGATTACTTGAATATTGGAAATGGTGTATGAATGGAATCATACATGCATAACTCTAGTTATGGTTGTGGGTGCATTATATAAATCTCAACCATGCATAGTGAACTATGTTCTTAATTTTGCTTGCACTCTGAACAAAGTGACACTCAAAAAAAAAAAGTAAATTTTTTTTTTGGGTCATTTCACCTTAACCATTTCATATGTGTGTTATGGGAAATTATGTGAAAATAAGAAGAAGACATCATTTTAGACATTTTTCCCATAATTTCAAAGAGTAAAAATATAAGACTGTATGATATCAAAAGGTGAACATACATTTAAAAAATATAGAATCCCAAAAGGTGCATAGCACATATTAATTGCCTAGGAACATAATCATCAGTCACAAAGGATAAATGCCAATTCTTCCCCTAGTAGATTTCATGGTTAGGAAGTAGGTGTTAAATCCATCCTTATATAACAAATATCATTCCTTTATTACAGACCAAGGATACACTTATAGAATTCTATAAATATTTAAAGGTATGGATGTTCCATCTCTTTTTATTTTCATATTTTTCACTTCTTTTCAAATCAATTTCAATTACACATTTTTACTATTTTAATACTTAGGACAATTTTGATTTACAATTTTAGGCTACTATATTTTAGTTATATCTTGTGCATATTATTTTAATATTAAAGTAGTGTCATTATACCTTATTGTGACATTTTATTAAAACACTTGTGACTTGTTTAAAGTATTATGGTCTCTTAGGGACTTTTGATGTACTCTTGGTATTATGAATTCTATACCATGATTAGATCTACACTTTTAGGTGAGGTTGCTAACACTATTGAGTATATTTAATAGGTTCATAATCATATGAAAAAATTATGGCATGAACTTATCTATGATATGTAATTAAACCTTGTTTTTTACTTATTGATAATTTTTGGAAATACTTAATCAGGTTTTTTATATTGTACATAAATATTCATTCCAATGCTTTAATAAAGTTAATTTCATCATTTTTATTACATTTGCTTGTAATCTATTAATAAATATTATATTTTGGTGAAATATAATTGTATTAAACCTCATAGGTTTATATCTAACTCATTTTTTTAGATCTCAATTTTTTTTGGGGTTATTGATCAAACCAAAAACTAGCAAAGTAAAATCTCAATAGGTACAATTTACTCAAAATTATTAAAACACTAATATTTATTAATTATTCATGAGTGAATTAAAATTACATAAGAGTATTTAATAAATCTCAACTCATAACTTGAGTTGACAATAAAAATCAAAAAATTAAATAAATAAAAAATCTATCTAGTATTAACTAACCTTACTATTTGTAGCAACTACTATTTTTAGTAACTTTTTCTAACAAGCTCAGTTATTATTTTTAGTAACTTTTATATGAAATCTTAGATGATCCTAAGAAAATATACTTATCCCATGCACATAAAATTCATACTAATTTGTGACTTTTAACTCAATTTCATGTTTGGTTATTGTTAGCAACCTAGATAGCACCTTGTTGAAGTAGATTGCTCAGATCTGCTTCGTACTTAGACTAACATTGGAATGGTTGAAGGTTATTAGATACTTGTATCTAGACTATACCTATAGTTTTATATGTGAATTTTGGATCTATTACTAAACCTACTTGATTTTGGGATGAAAATGGGAAGAAATATTACTGAAAAAGAAATCTATGTTATGATGGTGATGTACCTGAATAATGAATGATTCTCTATAAACTTTGAAAATTAGGCACACTTATAAATCAAAATGGAATAATTTTTCAACAATAATTTCTTATAATTATCATAAAAATAAATGTTTCAAATGAAGGTTTGATAAAAGGTCTACAAATTGAAGGTATAAGAATGAATGTCTTTAAAGACACTATATACTAACATTTTTCAACACAATTTCTATTTTTTAACACTTTAGATGACCTATATGTGATGAAATAATAGTAGTATGTTAATAAAGGACCTAAAAAAGGAGATAATTATCACATTTATATGAAAATAAATAATCAAAATTACACACTAAAATCATGAATGAACTGCAACAAACTTTCTTTATTGAATTCTGGTGTAAGTTACAATTTCAGTATACTAGCCAAAAGGATCCTAAAAAGTGGCCTAAAGGCCTAAATATATATTAAAATATAAGAAACTATAGCTAATGTGGAATATATGAGAGAATGATAATACATATAGACATTAACTTAAGTCAATATTTAGTTACAATTTACAAACAATAGTCCTTAAGACTTTTCCTTGTGTCTAGTGTCTTGCCTGTTGATTGCATGATCTCTTTGGAATTTAAAATAAGGTGGTGGGACCTATTTTTCTTATCCAAGATACTCTTATATCATTTTATGCCATATTTTGATAAGACAACTATTATTGAGGTGAGTTAACTCATTACTTGGAACTCAAGATGAGTTATGCATGTGAATGGAGTAGTTGAAGCTTAGATAACTCATCACAAGGATCAGTTAAGCATGTAGTTAACATCAAGGATCAGTTTTTCATGATTTGTATTAGCTTTAAAGTCATGAAAACTCCACGTTAACTCTCATATACATTATTCCATGTCATTCTTCTTCACTTGATTAAATAAATAGGTCTACTAGGCCAAATTAGGCCTAGTAGCCTAACTCTTTGTGTTTGATGACCATTGAAACAAGAATATAAAATTTAAAACCTAAAAATATTATGAATAAAATATATTAACCACTTCCTTAAACCATGAAATGAGTCCTTCTTAGTAAGCAACACCTACAAATTTGTCAAACTAGTTGACTAGGTTAGCTTTTCTTTCATTTCCTATAGACTAGTTATTTTGGATGAGCTCCCAAGGGTAATTTCAGGTATATTTCTGATAATATGATGATTTGAGTAAGAATGAAAATTTTATGATTTTATCAACAATGATTGGAATTCCTTTAAACTGTATTGTACCTCTCCTTGTGTGTTTTTTCTCTTAAAATCCCATTTTTTGCCAAATTCATACAGAATCCATAAAGCCAATGGTCATGGACATGAATATATCAAAATTTAATTGATGATATAGGTGGTATTTAGGATGATTCATTGATTTTTGAGGCATAATTATTCAATTCTCCATAAACAAGTCTATAGTAGGGTTTTACAAGGGTTCAAAAGTGTTATGGGCTCTTAATGATTGTTCATAAAGTTTGGGCCTTGAATGCTTAAACCAATGACACAAAAAATTAGTGTATTATGAAATATAACTCCCCAAAATTCATCATCTTCCCATGAAAAAGTTGTGTATCAAGGTGAGCATATGAAGTCTCCTCTCAGAGTGGAAAACAGGCCTTCTAGGTAGTGTCTAGTGTTCTTTGGCCAAGATGATCAATGATAGTGCTTCCCTATGTCTCAAACTTAGCATACATCTCTCTTATGACCTGATGGTCATGTTCATGATGTTTTTAAGTAGCCTCATGACCCTAATTTGGCTCTTATTACTCCCTCTTGATGGCCTTGTCTAATGATGTCAAAGACAAGCATAGGTGTGCACATAGTTTCTTCAATATATTGACTTTATGATGAGTTTATAGGATCTTTTAAAATGTATTAAACCTAAAAAAACTATATAAAATGATCTAGAGTCTTTATATGAGCTTGATCAAACCATTCCTCTTCACCCTACATGTAAATAGCTTCTTTCTTTGACTTGTAGACCTATCTATTCATGGGAGTGACCCAAATGACCCTTATTGATGGTTATGTAAGTGTTCTTGAGGGAGTTAAAAACCCCATATTTCTTCTCAAATACTATGAATGTGTAATTACCCTTTATTTTCTTTATTTTAATCTCAAAGTTACCTTATCTAGTTTAGTACATATAATAAAGGTACTGCACATGCCAACTAACTAGTCATGGAGGTGTTTAGGGGAGTTGATTAGACTTTAAATTTCATTTTATATCTTAAACTCATCAATTAGATGCATATTTTAGCTTCTTTCTCCATCAGGTAGTTATGATGGTATTTCAAGGGTTTAAGAGGTTCATAACTTCTTAACGATTATTCATAGTGTGTAAACCTCTGATGGGAAACCAATTTCTATGAAAATTGAGTACACTGACCCCCTTATCAATAGTTAAAAGCACAAGTTCTTATACAAAAGTTACATCAAGTTCTCTACATGATGAAAATGTGCTTTGAGTGGTTATGGAGAACTATGTATGTAGGAAGAAGCTTGAAGATTCTATCAAAACATGTTTTCTATATATTTCTTAAATCCAATACCTCCTCATATTTTCAAGTATACTTCCAACTATCTCAATACCCACCAAATAAAGAACTATCCCATGAAAGAGCTCAAAAATGTGAATGTCTCTCAAGGGGTTGTTGTTTGCTTACATGTTCAAGCCCTCAATGGCATGGTTTGCATTAAAATTAGAGTGTTATCTCCTCTTAAAAAGTTTATATATACTTAAAATCACCTTCTCATGCTTATCAAACTCTCCAATGAGGTTCAAACCCTCTACCACACCTTAAAACACTTCAAGAAGTCTGCCTACTTGGATGAAGACTGTCAATAAATAGGGGGTTAATAATATTTAAAAAATTAATAGTTACACTCGTCATTTAACCTCACAATGATGATAATTATTTATAGGAACTCATTATGATCATCTCCACCAAATTTCACACTTTAATTCTATATATAGTGGCATGTATATGGATTTTCCTAAGATTTACCAGAATATTGCCTATGTTTCAAATCTTAAGACCAATTTTTCCTCTTTTTTACCTTGATTTATGCTTTATTATGATTAATATTATTTTAATATTCCATTAAAACCCATATTTAAATGGATTTTATTCATTAATCAACTTGGTCTTACATATCCAATCAAAACTATGTATCTTCAAAGGAGCTCAAAGTGACATGACTATCTCAAACTACTGTAGGTATAAATTTGTAAGAAATGGAGGTGTTTTGAAACTATCTCATCATAATTTTATGAGTTTAAGATATTTAATTTACAATAAACCTTCTTCTTATCTCTTTCTTTGGCGTACTCTCCTCAAATAAAGTTTTTAGGCCCTTTACACTATTATTTTCCATATGGGCCTGTATACCTTCATCTCCATGCTCTTAGTAGTGATTTAGTGATCTTGACAAATATTTTGGAGATGAAAATTAGTTTATAAACTTTAATAATTCACTTCATATGTTCACCCCTTGACTTAAATTTATCTTTCATTACATTTTGATAGTATGTGACTGTGTGAGAGGAAATGACATTTGGATCACTGCAAGTGTGCTTTTATAGTTTACCTTGACTTGTCAATCAATGTTTGGAACCCCATCATGATCTATTATTGAGTTAATATCTCAATAATCCTTGAATAATTATCTTCAATTTTATATTAAACTTTTTCATTAGGCTATGCTCTCATTCTCTTCGTAATAAGAGGTACGTTTGTGTCAACCAATAGTTATAGGTGGACATTTATTAGGTGAACTTGATTATAGCTTTTTTTGAGCACAATACTCATAATTTATATTCATCACATCATTATTTCTCTTATTAACCTTCCATGATCATGATACTCCACCATTCATCATGAAATTCCATCACTATTGCTTTGCCCTCATGATCTTTACCAACTTGAAGAAAAGCCTATGATTTATGGTTATAGGTGACTATTTCATGAGATCTTGGCTGAATTTTTGTGTCATTATAAGTTTATAACTTGATACAACTCTTAAAAATAATAATTATATTATTCAATCATGGAATAACCCTTGTGTACCTTAATAATATGACAAGACCTTATTGTCTCAATGTTTGACTGTCAACATGCTTGAAGAGTCTTTACCCAACTGTAGGTGATCTCTTGGGAATATAGCTTGAACTGAGTTTATTTATTATTCATGGAATGCCCTTGGTAAAAAACTCATATTCATCTCTTTATAAAACTATCTCCTCCAATACCACCATATTCTTAAAAATAGGCCTTTCCCTTACTATATATTTGATTGTGCATGATGTTTAGGCTTGTATAGATTGTGACATGGTTTGAAGATGCTTGGAGAGCTTAAAATAACTACAAGGTGTTCATGAGTATTCATATAGTCTTGATATGATCTACATTATTTTCAACCACTAACTTGAAGTTCAATCCAATGAAATTCCCCTTTATATCATTGTTTATTGTCATGAAAATGAGGTATATTGATTGTGTCTTTGTTGAGATGATTTTAAGTCTCTCTTTAAAGTATTTCCTAATGGTTCTTTATCTTAGACATGTATTTTTATTGATCTACCGCATTTAGGTTTCCAATCTCATACTAATCATGTATTTTTTGGTCTAATTAGCCTCCAAGAACCTAGATAGACCTTAAGACTATCAAGACACTTGACTATTATAGGTTTTAACCTAAATGTAGGCCTATTGGTGTCCTATGATACACTTGAATCTTTTCTTATGGATGCTTCCTTGATCTTGTGCCATGAATGAATCCATAATATGGGTTAATAACCCTTCACAGTATTTCCTAATGGTTCTTTATCTTAGACATGTATTTTTATTGATCTACCTCATTTAGGTTTCCAATATCATACTAATCATGTATTTTTTGGTATAATTAGCCTCCAATAACCTATATAGACCTTAATACTATCAATACACTTGATTATTGTAGGTTTTAACTTGAATGTAGGCCTATTGGTGTCCTATGATACACTTGAATCTTTTCTTATGGATGCTTCCTTGATCTTGTGCCATGAATGAATCCATGATATGGGTTAATAACCCTTCACTCCTTTGTACTTCACTCATACATTTATGCCATGATGTTAACTTCCAAAATACTATGACCTTTCTCAATTGTAGGTGATTATGCTTGGTCTCTTTGTATGGACTAGGTTATAATTAGGCCTTAAGAAGGTCATAAAACATGAACATGAACCTTTTCCTTTAATATTTTATAGCTTGATAAGAAATGAATGGAAGAAACCTTGAAAGAAATATCTTCTACACCCTTCTTCCTTTGTACTTCATGAGAAACCCTTGATTATACTTTTGTCACCTGTAAGTGGTAATTTCACCTTAACTTAGCAGTGTCTCAAGGTTTTATACTAGATTTATATGTACACAATTCTCTAAACACTCTTTACCTTTCCTTGGTAGTGGATTCATGAGGTGTAGATGAGTGGAATGGGGGATGATGGGAAAGGAAGATGGAAAACCATGAATGGAGGGGGAAATGAAGCTTATGCAATGAGAAATGGTAGTGAAAGACTTTGAAGATAGATGAAACAAAGATGGAGGTGAAAATGAACATGGAAGGGGAATTTCAAACCACTTTTAATGTCTTATGCAAAAATATGAATATATTCTACCACACATATCAATTTTGAGGCCTTTGAAGGTGCATAGGATGTTAAAATTGAAACCTAGGAGTCTACTAAGATCCTTAACCAATGCTAAAAAATTGTAAAATTTGCTAAACAATGACTCCTTGAGAAATATTGAGAGCCATTAATGGCTTCTTGATATGGATCCTTGAATAAAATTTGAGAATATTTCATGAGGAACAAATTAACATGAAGGAGACCTCCTAAAACAAGAATCCAATAAAACTTTGATGCTCCTTCTCTCTCCTAGACTATACAACTTCCTTTACATGATTGTATACTATATATTTACATTTTTATGCCTTAAAATTATCCATATGACCCCCATATATGTGGAAGATAACTAAATAATTTCATGTAAAGGTGAATCATGTTCTTGAGAAACTACATAATCTTGAAATTTTCTACCATGATGCCTTGATGAAGAGAAAACACAAAAAATTGCTTGCTTGGATGAAAGAGATAAAAAGAGTGCCTTGAATTTAAATGGATGATTAATTAAGGTGAGAGGACAAAATTTAGAACTAATTTCCATATTTGGAATCCCTCTGAGACTAATTTCTCTAAACAAATTTGTAGACCTTGATTTTCTCTCTCATGGTCGTACCACCTCAAACCTGAAGGGATCTCCCTATGTGAAAAGAAGATAGGTAGTGATTACAAACCAATTTTGGACCTGTATTGAATCTTATTTCATTTAAATTATTTTATAACACCTGATATGTACTCATATTCCTTTTATTATTCTCTACTCTATGGAATGGGTCGTACAAGTCCGTACCTTGCATGGAAAATACATGAAATAACCTTGATTTTGCCTTTTATTCACAACTAAAGACTTGAAACCACCAATATAGGGTGATAAAAATAATACTACAAGTCAAAACACATTTTATGACAAGTATTAAACTTTTTAACACCTTTATGTGGCCAACATTAGCACGTGTGAGCTCAAAAAGGACCTTTTCCATGTTTAAACTTGCTGAAATGACCTTTTCAAATTATTAAACTTTATGAATAAGGTAAATTCATGTATATGAATATGCTAAAAGGTATTTTTACTAATTTTATGGCCTTTTAACACCATATTTCATATTTAAAGACCAAAATATGTCGTTTTAGGCAATATAATCATAGTTTTACAAAGGGAAATTGCCATTGAATGTCATAAAATCATATCATAGCCTCATATAAGGTTTAAAATATAAATTTTATTCATTTTTATCACATTTTTAAAGTTTATATCTCATTTCATACCTTCCATATATCGAATTATGATAAAAAATCTCATAACAAGTCATCAAGTGCCCTCTTTTCATCATCTTCATCAAAACACTTTTAGATCATAGAACCACTTGAAACTCTATCAAAAACTTAGAATGAAACTTGAAACTATGAACATGACACTAATAAACTCACTCTTCACTTGACAGTTAAGACACTATGATGACCATGAAAAATTTTCAATTATAAGGGTTGGTATTTGGCCTTGACAAGCCAAATTACCAATGCTTTTAGTGACTATAGGGGTTGACTAGCTTCTTGATCAAGAAAATTCAAAATATTTGTGCTATATCATACCTTAGGATATAATTTTAAACTTTAAAAACTTGTAGACCTGATATAAAATGGACAATAGGACACAAATTAGAAACAACAACTGACAATTGAAACAAAGTAATAACTAACAATCATGTGTAACATGTGCACTTAGAGGAATGAAACTAAGACTATGTACAAAATGGTGACTAGAAATACTTGAGGAAAATCAAATTGATATGAATAGGTATTTCATTTCTACTTATTTTGGATAATTAGAAAACATTACTTTCATTATAATTAGTAATAACATATGGGCCACTCCAAAGGCTATCAAATTTGGAATGTTTACCTGGTTTAGCATATTCTTCATCCTACTTGATTATAATGTCACCTTATTGAAAAGTATTAGATAAATCTCTTTTGTCAAAGGATTTCTTGACTTACTTCTGGTTGGACCACATGATATTCTTAGCGTTGTCTCTTGTTTACTCTAACTATCTTAATTAATTCATTCTTACCTCTATTGCATCATTCTCCATAAGCTCCAGTTGATGTAGAAGCTCCAAGGCTAGAAGTTACAATGAAATTGGAAGCCTTTCTTCTCAAACATAAACCAAAATATAGGAGAGTGACCAATGGACTTATTTGGAGTGATTCTATCTACGCATAAGGTAGTCTTCAACTTTATATGACATCCTCTTTGATTGTCTTCCATTGTTCTCTTGATGATCCTAATCAGATTCTTGTTGGTGGACTCTGTTAATCCATTACCTTTTGGATAGTAATTTGATGAAAATTTAAGATAAATTAAATTATAAATATACCATTCACATACCTTTTCACTATTGAATGCCAAATCATTATCTGATATGATGGTTGAAGCAACTCTAAAATGAGTGACTAGGTTGTCATAAAAATCTAAAATTAAGTTTTCATTTGATCCTTCAGTGGAATTTCCTCCACCCACTTCATAAATTAATATATGGCTATAAAAAACCACTTATTACTATCACTTTATGGAGTATGAATCATGCCAATGAATTATAAACCCCATTGCATGAAAGGTTGTTCAACTTGAATAGGCTTCAAAGGCATGGCAGCTAGTCTTTGTTTTTCAGTAAACATTACACACTTAAAAAAATTTCTAACCCATGTATGTGAATATTTGAAAAAATTAGGCCAAAAATAACCATACCTTATGATATTTTCTTCTATATTCTTGGTTTCAAAGTGGCTTTCTGAAAGACTATCATGAAATTGCTCTAACAGCCTGTCTATTTGACTAGTTTCAACACATCTTAAAAGCATGCCTCCTATATCCTTCTTGAATATAAATCCATAAATAAAGATTTAAGGTATATATTTTAACCTTAAGTGTCTCATAATTGATCCATTTAATCCCATATGACACTCTCCTATTTCGAAGAATCTAGTAATGTCATGTGTCCATCTAGAAAGAGCAACGGTTATAGTTGTATTTTGATTATCGTAAACTATCAAAATAAATTATTTTTATTATTTAACATCTAATTCAAGGTGTTAAAAAATTCCTATACCTATGACCATAATTTTGGCCTTCAATTTAATGTCATATTCCATGTACTTAGTCACCCAGCTAGCCATCTTTTCAATTAAGTCTCTGTTAAGGATAAAATCCTTCACACTAAGATGAGCTACCATCAGAAAAAACTTTTTATTGGAGACAAAATATATAATTTTTTCCAAACATCTTATAATATCAATCACATTATTTTCAACAAAATAATACTTTTCTTCATATCCTTCCAATGCTTTAATAAAAAAATCAATGGGGTACTCCAATCCTTCATTATTTTGTTGCATAAGCATGGAAAAAATTGTACTACATGTAGAGAAAGTATACATGAATAAATCCGTAGTGAAATAAATATTGAGAAAATTAGGAGCTTGGATATGGCCTATTTTATGGTCTCAAAAATTCTCTTACCTTCTTTTCTCCATGTGAACTCTTGATGTTTCTTGAGCATATGAGTTAGTGGCCTTACCAATTTTGGGAATCCAAGAATGAACCTCCTAATTAAATTTACCTTTCCAAAGAAGATTTACAATCCCTTCTTGTGTTTAGGAAATGATATATAAATTATTTCCTCTATTCTTTCAAGATCAATGGAAAGTATAGCCTTGGATACAACATGTCCAAGAAGTCTTTCCTCATGCACTACAAAGATACACTTTTTAGGATTCAAGGAAACTCCAAATTGTTTACACCTATCAAATACTAATCTCATATGTGTTAGGTGATCTTTAGGATATTTAGAAAAAATATTAATATCATCAAGATAAACAAGAACCATTTCACTTAAGATCCCCTAAAAAGCAACATCCATTGCCTTTTGGAAATTATCTCTAACATTAAAGAGTCTAAATGGCATCTTCTTATATGTGTAGGTAGCCCACTTAGTTGTGAAGGTAGTTTTGTATTGATATTGATCCTTCACCAATATATAATTATAACATGAGTATCCATAAATTAGATAAAACTTTTGTGAACCTGAAACTCTTTGAAAAATTTGATCCATGGATGGAAGAGGGTAGTGATCTCCCAATGACACTCTGTTGAGATTTCTAAAATCGACACACAACCTTAATTTTTCCTCATAGGAAAAAGATTTACAACCCATGTAGGATGCTTGATAGGAAATATTATATTGGATTCAATCATCTTTGTAAATTCTTTTCTCATGAGGATCTCAACCTTGGGGTTGATTGGCCTTTGCTTCTGTCTCACAAGTTTGGCATCTTCTTCAAGATCAATAGTATGTTATGCTAACCTGAGATTAGAGCCTTTCAATTCATTATATTCCCATGTAAAAACATCCATAAAATCCTTTAAAAATGATATAAAATCTTCTCTCATTATTAGTGTTCACTTTTCCCAACTTGAGTAGCTTACCTTCAGCTATGATAATTTGCTCATAATGTTATTTTATGATAGAGATGCTTACCTTGTCTTTTCTCAGTTTATCATCCTCATTAAATATGATTTATAGATTCACCAAACCTTTATTCAACTTATTTTATCTTAATTTAACAATCTGATCTTCATATTGGCATAATTTATCATGATTATTTCGGCAAAATTCTACCTCATTCTGTAGGAAATAGGTAATTTGTTTATCATCGTCAAAAACTTACCAAATTACCTCATTATTTGGAACTTAAGGCCTACATACAACATTTATTTTTAATTTATCTTTAGTTTATTTGAGTTGATCAATAATATCATATTGTGCTTCTACGGTAACTAATATGTTTGCATGCTGATTGACTCCTCTAGGAATGAAGTGAATGTCAAATGCATGAAAGTATTCCATAAGATCCCAAAATCTATGTTTGTAATCCTTTAAAAGTGGATTTTTAGATGCACTCAGACCTCTTACTTTCTAAACTACTAATTCACTATCACCTTTCACCCACAAAAGCTTAATACCCCTATTTTTTGCCCATTGTAAACCATGAATAAGAGACTCATTCTCTGCATTATTAGATGTGCATTTGAATTAAAATATTAAATAAGAGTAATACCTTTTATTTTGAGTATAAATAATCATAACACCAACCCCACTTCCATTATTTGATTTGGATCCATCAAAATACAAATTTCACACTCCTTGATCTTATATCGAGCTAGTGAGGCTAGGCATTATGTCACCTTCTTCATGCACGTAGTAGACACCAAAACCTAATTATCCAATACTTTTATATGAATCATAGCCAGGATTATCATCTACCCACTCATCAAGGAGTATATTTGGTATGCCTTCAATTGATTTAGAAGGTTTTTGATCACTGATATGTTCATCTTCTTTTGATATTGTACAATTCACATTTGACAAGTTTGGTATATAAGGTTCTATATGAAATTTGTATATAAGTTCAGACCTTATAGTGATTTTTATTCTATACCTAGTTCTAAAATCCATGTAGGACCAATCGTAAGAATTATATCCCCCTATTTTAGTAGTAAAATATCTAGATAAGCATAATACAAAGTAAAGAGGTAGATCAACAACTATTAAATCTTGTGAAATGGTAAAATTAGGACAAGCAGCAAGTATGAGCTTAGATCCCTTATAAAACCTAAAATATTTGTCAGAAACCCATTCAACCTCAAAAATCCTTTCTCATGAGGCTCATATTGAAGTCCTAGTTTTTTAGCTATTGATTTAGGCATGATAGAGGTACTTGTCCCACTGTCAATTATATAATTATGAACTA
Organism: Torreya grandis; assembly: GCA_037957365.1. Classification (NCBI taxonomy): domain Eukaryota; kingdom Viridiplantae; phylum Streptophyta; class Pinopsida; order Cupressales; family Taxaceae; genus Torreya; species Torreya grandis. The sequence continues at coordinate 1,944,409 of JARHVA010000495.1, forward strand.
GACAATCTCTTATGACAAGTAAAAGATAGAAGGGAGGTAGCTTAATAACCTTTGGATCTTGAGGCTCAATAAATTGATTAGAATTTTTTAGAATAATACTTACTCTTTTTGGTTGTTTATCTAAGACATGTAGCTTTGAAATCTCTTCTTGCAGGAGGTTCTTTTGACTTAGAATTAGCATTGTATCTCACATAGAAATAGACATAGAATCCTTCTTCATTTGATCCACAATGCTATGTGTATTAGTGGTTATCCTAGGCTATAATTTATGATAGTAAGCACTACCTAAATTTTTTGTGAATTATGGAATGAAAGTACCTTAAAATTCTACCCTTTACCATCTTTTACTTATTGAGTTAATGACTTTTGGGGCACATCTTGAGTGGTGGTCTTTTGAGGTGGTTGAGATGGAAGAGGAGCTACCTTTTCAAGACCTAAGCCTTCACAAATTTCCCTTTTCTTAGACCTTGTATGGGTTGCAACTGAATTTTCCAAATTTGATATGTTTTGGCCTTGATTTACTATCATCTGATCAAAATAATTCTCACCTTCCTTGAAGTTAACAAATGTAGTTTTAGTAGGTGTTTTACTACTAACATATCCTCATTGATTTGTTACCTTAGCTTGAATTAAAGAAGGAATGTATCCATATGGTAGATAATCTTCCTTATGTTGAGAAGGTGGTTGATTGTCATGTGGTTGAAGAGCTAAACCTTGTTGCATAAAATATTATTGAGAACCCTCAATAGTTGGATCCATTGCCATATTATTTGCTTGATCCCCCTAATTATTCCATTGTCCTTCTCGAGATAGTTGCTCTAAGTTAGAACCAAAACTTTAGAATTTCTTGAAACATTAGGATTTTAAGCATTGTATGACCTTGATTATGAATTATTCCCTTACCCGTACTAATTAGGCTAATAGGGAGGCCTATTATATTGATAAGATTGATTAGGATCTTGGTAGGGCCTATAAGGTATAACTTATTGCCTGTCCAAATCAACCAATTTATTATTCTAAGCCTTGAGTATACTCTCTATCTTTCCTAATCTAACTACTTGATTAATCTTTATTTGATAAAGACTTGTTGAATCTAGTATTGGAGCAACACCAGGAGCAAGAGGATGAATCTATAGAAACAAAGGCATGGGTGGTATAGGAGACAATTTACCTACTTGTATTAGGTAGTTTTCAACCCTTATAGATACCTCTTAAGCCTCTATTAAAGTGTTCCCTCACATGGATTGGATCATAAATGCCATTTCTAAATTGAGATCTTTTAGATAGTACAAAAATGCATAGTTAAGAGTGGGTTTGATAATTGTAGGAATATTATTCTAAGTTTTCTAAAACCTATAGTTGAAATCCACCATAAACTCATGAGAAAACCTCTTGATTATAGTAAGTTTTTCCACTAAGGAAAGATGATCACTTTTGTATTCAAAGTCATTTTAAAATAATTCTCCAAACTCATCCTAGGTGGTCATAGATGCAAGTGTCAATCCTTTGTACCATTGAAGTGTCTTTCCTTTGAAAGAAGTTGCTAACAATCTCATAGCCACATTTTCTTAAATCACATTATGCACTGAATAAATATTAGCTATATATACAATACATTCAATAGGATTAATTATATTTTATCCTATAAAATACGGAAGACTCTTTAGGTTAACAATTGGAATATCATCAAATTGATTGATGTTCAAGGGGTTGTCACCTTTGAAAGGCACAAAATCTTGTCTTTTAGGAATAGACATTTGGGGCATGGGGTTTACAACAATCTTTGGTTGAATAATATTTGTTTGAATAGGAGGATTTATTTGAAAAAAAATAGGAGAAATAGGTGGTGTAGGATTTGGATTAGACTGAGAGGCCTTCTTTTTTTTTGTTGATTGGAAAGACAACTTAGTGAATTTAGTTTCTTTCCCTTTTGAAGAAGATATTTTAACCACTCTTGGTGGTATGAAATATATGTAAATATGACTTTAAAACCTTTGAATCTTGATACTATACTCAAATATGCAGATATATGCTTTAAATCCTATGAATAATTAGTCCCATCAAGCATGCTAGATTTACTAGAAACCTAAATAGCACCCTGCTGAAGTAGACTACTTAGATCTGCTTCATACTAGGACTAACATTGGAATGGTCTAAGGTTGTGGGATACATGTATCTATACCATACTTCTAGTTTGTGAGGCTATCTCCTTTGAATATGTGAATTTTGGATCAATTACTAAACTTAATTGATTTAGGTATGAAAAGGGAAAGAAATATTACTGAAAGTGAAATATATGCTATGATGGTGATGCACCTGAATACTGAATGATCCTCTATAAAATTTGAAACTTGGGCACACTTATAAATCAAAATGGAATAATTTTCCAATAATACTTTCTTAAAATTACCCTAAACATTAGTGTCTTAAATGAAAGTTTGATATAAGGTATGTAAATTGAAGGTGTAATGATAAAGGTCTTTAAAGACACTACATACTAACATTATTCAACATAATTTATTTTTTTAACACTTCAGGTGACTTGTAGAGGATCAAATCATAGTAATAGGTGATGAAATGACCTATAAAAGTAGACAATTATCACACTTATATGAAAATAAATAATTAAAATTACACACTACAACCATGAATGATCTGTAACAAACTTTCTTTATTAACTTCTGGTGCAAGTTACAATTTTAGTATAGTTTCTATAAAATAGCCTAATGGATCCTAAAAATGGCCTAAAGGCTTGAATATATAGAAAAAGAGAATAATTTATATCCAATTTGGTGTAGAGGAGATAAGGAGAAGACATCTAAACATTAACTCAAGTCAATTTTTAGTTACAATTTGAAAAAAGTAATCCTTAAGACTTCTCCTTGTGTCTAGTGTCTTACATGTTGATTGCATGATCTCTTTGGAATTGAAAATAAGGTGGTGGGCCTTATTTATCTTATATAATCTCCTCTTATATCATACTATGCCAATTTTTATTAGACAACTATTGTTGAAGTGAGTTAACTCATAAATTGGAACTCAAGATGAGTTATGCATATGAATGGAGTAGTTGAAGCCCAATTAACTCATCACAAAGATCAATTATGCATGTAGTTGAAATTAATGATTAGTTTTTCATGATGTGGATTAGGTAAAAATTCATGACAACTCCACATTAACTCTCATATATAGTTTTCTATGCCATTCTTCTTCACTTGATTGAATAAATAGGTCTACTAGGCCAAATTAGGCCTAGTAGCCTAACTTTTTATTATTGATGACCATTATAACTAGCACAAAAACATGAAAACCTACAAATATGATGAATTCAAGACATGAACTAGTGCCTTAAATCATGAAATGAATCCTCCTTGGCAAGTAAGACCTACAAACTAGTCAAACTAGCCAAGGGCACTTTTAGGTGTATTTTAGATCATTTAATGATTTGAGGAGGAATAAAAAATGTCATTGTTTTCTAAACAATTATTGGAATTCTTTTAAACTACCTTGTACCTATCCTTGTGTGTCTTTTCTCTCAAAATCCTATTTTTTTCCACGTTCATATAGAATCCATACAACCAATGGTCATGGACATGAATATCTTAGAGTTTACTTGATGATCCAAGTGGTATTCATTAGGTTTCAATGAGTTTGGAGGCATAATTATTCAATTTTCCACAAACAAGTCTGTAGTAGGGTTTTACAAGGGTTTAAGAGTGCTTTGGGCTCTTAATGATTGATCATAAAGCATGGCCCTTGAATTCCTAAACCAATGCCACAAAACATTAGTGTATTAGGCCATCTAACTCCCCTAAAGTCCTCAAATTCCCATACAAAATGTGTGTATCAAGGTGAGCATATGAAGTCTCCTCTCAAATTGGAAAATAGGCCTTCTAGGTAGTGTGTAGCATTCTTTGGCTAAGATTATCAATGATAGTGCTTCCTTATGGCTCAAACTTAGCATACATATTTTTTATGACCTAATGGTGATGTTCATGATGTTTTGAAGTGTCCCCATGACCTTGATTTGGCTCTTGTTAATCCCTTTTGATGGCCTTGTCTAGTGATGTCTAAGAGAAGCATGGATGTGTGCATAGTTTATTCAATATCTTGAGTTTATAATGAGTTTAAAGGCTCTTTTACAATTTATTGAACCTAAGAAACCTATTGAGGATGATTTGTAGTCTTGATATGGGATTGATCAAACCATTCCTCTTCACCCTACATGAAAATAGCTCCTTAATTTAACTTTTAGACCTATTTATTCATGTAAGTGACCCAAATGACCCCTATTTATGGTTGTGTAAGTGTTCTTAATGGGGTTCAAGACCCCATCTTGCTTCTCAAATCCTTTAAATTTGTAATTACCTTTTATTTTATTGCTTTCAATCTCAAAATTGCCTTATCTAGCCTAGTACATATAGTAAATGTATTGTACATGCCAACTAACTAGTTATGGAGGTGCCCAGGTGAGTTGAGAAGACCTTAAATTTCATTTTATATCTCAAACTCATCAACTGGATGCATATTTTAGCTTCTTTTCTCCATCGTGTAGTTATGAGGGTTTTGCAAGGGTCTAAGAGGTCCATAAATTCTTAATGATTGTTCATAGAATAAAATTCTCTGATTGGAAACCACTTTTCATGAAAATTTATTACATTTACCCCCTCATTAATATTTAAAATCACAAGCTCCCAAGCAAAAGATTCATCAAGTTCTCTATGTGATGAAAATGTGCTTTGAGTGGATGTGGAGAACCGTGTATGCATGAAGAAGCTTAAGGAGTCTATAAAAACAAATTTTATACATATTTATTCAATAAAATACCTCATCCAAGGTTTTAATGATCCTTCTCACTGTCTTAATACCCATCAAATGAAGAACTAACCCATGAAAAAGCTCAAAAATGTGACTGTGTCTCTCAAGGGTTTCATGTTTGCTTGGATGTTCTAGTCCTCAAGGGCATGGTTTTCATTTAACTTGGAGTTTTATATCCTCTCAAAAAAATTATTTAGACTTACAATCACCTTATAATTCTTATCAAACTCTCCAATGAGGTTCAAACTCTACCACACCTTAAAACACTTCAAGAAGTATGCCTACTTGGATGAAGACTATCAACAAATAGGGAGTTGACTGTGTCAAAATAGTGAGTAGTTACACTAATAATTATAACTCAAAATTATTATATGTAGGTATATTAACTCATTATTATTATCTCTACGAAATTTCACTCTTGAATTCTACATATAGTGACCTGTAAATGGATTTTCATAAGAGTTTTCAGTAGGTTATCTGTGTTTCAAATCTTGAGACTAAGTTTTCCTCTTTTTTACCTTGATTTATGCTTGAGTATGATTAATATTATTTTAATATTCCATTAAAACCCTTATTTAAATTTATTTTATTCATTAATAAACTTGGTCTTACATATCCAATCAAAACCATGTATCTTCAAAGGAGCTCAAAAGTGACATGACTATCTCGAATTGTTGTAGGTATGAATTTGAAAGAAATGGAGGTGTTTTGAAACTATATAATCATCATTTTATTATTTTAACACCTTAAATTTACAATAAACCTTACTCTTATCTCTTTATTTGGCATTCTCTCCTCTAATAAAGTTCTAGGCCTTTTACACGGTTCTTTTTTGTACAGGCCTGTGTACCTTCATCTTCATGCTCTTGGAAGTACTTTAATGATCTTGACCAATATTTTGGAGATTAAAATTATTTTATTGACTTGAATAATTAACTTTATATGTTCACCCCTAACTTAAATGTATATTTAATTGCATTCTAATAGTATGTGATTATGTGAGAGGAAATGACATTTATATGGTTGTAAGTGTGTTTTTATAGTTGACCTTGACTTGTTAAGCAATGTTTGGAACCCCATCATGATCTCTTGATGATTTAATATCTAAATTTTCCTTGAATCATTATATTACATTTTATATGAAACTCCTTCATTAGGTTATGCTCTCATTCTCTTCATAATATGAGGTATGCTTGTGTCAACCCATAGCTATAGGTGGACATTTATTAGGTGAACTTGACTGTAGTTTGTTTATAAAAAAATATTTATCCTTTATATTCATTCCATACTTATTAATCTTATTAACCTTCCATGATCATGATACTCTACCATTTATCATGAAATTCCATCATTATTGCTTTTCCTCATGATCTTTACCAACTAGAAGAAAAGCATGTGTTTTATGGTTGTAGGTGGTTGTTTCATGAGATCTTGGTTGAGTATTTGTGTCATTAGAATTTTATCACTATACACAAATATTTAAAACATTTATGAGATTATTCAATCATGGCATAACCCTTATGAACCTTAATAATATGAAAATACCTTATTGTCTCAATGTTTGACTATCAACATGCTTGAAGAGTCTCTACCCAACTGTAGGTGATGATTCTCTTGGGAATGTAGGTTGAACTGAGTTTGGTTCTTATTCATGGAATACCCTTGATAAAAAACTTATATACATCTCTTTATAAAAGTATCTCCTTCATACCATACCACCATCATCTTGAAAACAAGCCTTTCCCTCACTATATACTTGATTGTGCATGATTTTCAGGCTTATACAAACTGTGACATGGTTTGAGGATGCTTGGAGAGATTGAAAAAACTAAAAAGTGTTCATGAGTCTTCATATATTCTTGATATTATCTAAATTAGTTTAACAACTTGAAGGTTAATCCAATGAAATTCCCCTTTATATCATTGTTCACTATCATGAAAATGGAGTATATTGACTGTGTCTTTATTGAGATGGTTGTAAGTCTCTCTTTCAAGTATTTCCATATAGTTATTGATCTTAGACATGTATTATTATTTAGATACCTCATTTAGGTTACCAATCTCATACTTCATTTATTTGTCTAATTAGCCTCCAAGAACCTAGATAGTCCTTAAGACTGTCAAGACACTTGATTGTTATAGGTTTTGACCTGAATGCAGGCCTATAGGTGTCTTATGATATACTTGACTTTTTAATTATGGATACCTCCTTGATATTGTTCCATGAATGAATCCATAATATGGTTCAATAACCCTTCACTACTTTATACTTCACTCATACATTCATGCCATGATGTCAACCTCTAAAAGACTATGTCCTTTCTCAACTGTATGTGACTATGTTTGGTCTTTTTGTATGGACTAGGATGGAATTAGGCCTTAGGGAGGTCACCAAACATGAAAATTCTCCTTTTCCTTAATTATTTTTCATATTTATAAGATAGGAATTTAAAAAACCTTGAAATATATATTCCACACACTTCTTCCTTTGTACTTCATGAGAAACCCTTGACTGTACTTTTATTGGTTATAGGTGGTAATTTCACCTTAATTTAGAAGTCTTAAGGTCATATACTATATTTGTATGGATATGATGCTTTGAACACTCTTGACCTTTCCTTGGTATTGGATTCATGAGGTGGAGATGAGTGGAAGAGGGATGATGGGAAAGGAAGATGGAAAACCATGAATGGAGGGGGAAGTGAAGCTTATGTAATGATAAATGGTAGTGAAAGATTATGTGGATAGATGAAACAAATATGGAGGTGAAAATGAACATGAAAGGGGAATTTCAAAACCAATTTCAAGGTCTTATGTAGACATAGAAATATTTTCTACCACACATCAATTTTTAGTCTTTGAAGGAGCATAATAGGCCAAAATTGAAACCTAGGAGTCTATTAAGACCCTTAACTAATGTTAAGAAACCTTAAAATTTTCTATACAATGACTCCTTGAGAACTCTTGAGAGCCATTAATGGATTATTTATATGGATCCTTGAATAAACTTTTAGAATCTTGTATGAGGAACATATGAAATTAATGATACCTACTCAAACAAGAATCCAACAAAACTTTGATGTTCCTTCTCTCTCCTAGACCATACAACTCCCTTTACATGCTTGTATACTACAAATTTGCACTGTTATGCGTTAAAATTCCCCATATGACTCTCACACAAGTGGAATATAATTGAATAATGTCATGGATAGGTGAATCATGTTCCTGAGAAGCTCCATAATTTTGAATTTTTTGCCATGATGCCCTGATGAAGAGAAAACATAGAAAACTAACTATTTGCTTAGATGAAGGAGATAAAATGAGTGCTTTTAATTAAAAGCAATGGTTCATGAAGGTGAGAGGACCAATTTGAGGACAACTTACCATATTTGGAATCCCTTTGTGATTAATTTCTCTAACCAAATTTTTAGACCTTGATTTTCTCTCTCATGGTCATACCACCTACAAACTTGAAGGGCTCTCACTATGTGGAAAGAAGATAGGTAGTGCTTACAAACGGGTTTTGGGCCTGTATTGACTCTTCTTTCCTTGATATTATTTTATAACACCTTTCATGGAAAATGCATGAAATAACCTTGTTTTTTCCTTTTATGCACAATTAAAGACTTGAAACCACCAATATAGGGTGATAAAAAGAGTACCACGGTCAATCACATGTTAGGACAAGTGTCAAACTTTTTAACACATTTATGTGGTCAAAATTGGCACATGTGAGCTCTAAAAGGACCTTTTCCACGTTTAAACTTGCATAAAATGACCTTTTCAAATTATGAAACTTTATGACTAAGTAAATTCATGTATATGACTGTGTTTAAAGGTATTGTGACTAATTTTATGGCCTTTTGACACCATATTTCACATTTAAAGACCAAATTATGTATGTTTAGATAATATAATCATAGTTTTACAAAAGGAAATTGATATTGAATGTCATAAAAGCATATTATATCCTCCTAAAAGGTTTTAAATATACTTTTTATGCATTTTATCTCATTTTCAAAGTTTGTATCTCATTTCATACCTTCCATATACTGAATTATGATATAAAATATCATAAAAAGTCATCAAATACCCTCTTTTTTTCATCTTCGTTATATCACTTTCAGATCACAAAACCACTTGAAACTATATCAAAACCTTAGAATGACACTTAACACTATGAATATTACACTGAACAACTCAATCTTCACTTGACATTTAAGACAATATGATGACCATGAACATTTTTTGATTATAGGGTTTGGTATTTGGCCTTGAAAAGACAAATTACCAATAGTTACAAAAATATGTAATTTTAAAATTATAAAAAAGACAAAAAAAAATTATAATGCAATTTCATACCCTTATATGGTAACTTATGGTCCTAAAAATATATGTAAATCAGCTCTAAAAAGATAAAGTGGGTTATAAGGGTAAAGATCCAACCAAAATTTAATCTATCTAAAAATATATATAAAGTGGGTTATGGTTGAATTATCATCTTTGATCTCTTAATTTTAATGAAAAATAAATCTCAAACAAGTTGCTAGATCAAAATTTATGGCCTCTGCCAGATAGATGTCTGCATCATTCTCCTCTAGTTGAAAATAACTCAGCTCCTATGAGTTGTAGTAATTATACTCTTGGAATTTATTCTTATCAATGTTGTTTAGCTTTCATTTTTAATTCTAAGTGTTTTCTTCATGTTGTAGTACTTCCCACTATACCAAATACCTATTATACCTACCTTGATTTGTGTTCACTATCTTCTTACCTAAAACCTCCCCTATATTTTATTTCTTCCTTAGTACCTGTTGCTTCCAATCCAATTATTCATATTCTTCCCCTTCATCATCTTCTCCATGAAATTCATATAAATATGAAACATTAAATACTAAATAAATATAAAAAAATTATAGTAAACTCACCGTATGAGCATTGACATTGATTTTATTCAAAATTCTACATGGACCAATCTTATTTTACTTCATCTCCTTGTATGTTCCTTGGGTAAATATTTATTTTCTAAAATACACCATCATAAAATATCCTTTTTCAAATACCTTTGGCATTCTTGTTACATATGTTGTTGCCTGATACTTTTCATTGCTTTCTTATAGCTTTCTTATTACTTCTTCTTGAAACTATTTTATGTGTTCTAAAAAATTCTTTTGCATCATCATTAAAATGTTATACAATCAGAAATTTAAAAAAAACTAAAACACCCTTAGTATTTATACCATAAAATTTTTGAAATGGTTATTTTCATATTGATATGTTCATGGAACTATTATATTAAAACTCAAATTGTGGTAAATCCAAGTCTCATTGCATGGGCTTCTATCCAACTATGAATCTCAATAAATTTTACAAGATCCTATTTAATACTTATGTTTATCCATCTATTTTTGGGTGGTATACACTAATAAATTTCAATTCCATTCCTATCTTATTCCATAGAGTCCTCCAAAAAAGACATATATTTTGTATCCCTATCTGAAGTAATGGTTTTTAGAAAACCATACAATCTCACATCTTTAAAAATAAATATCTACTACTCTAGTGACATCATTGGTTTTATTAAATTAAATAAAATGTACCATATTTTAAAACCTATATAAAACAATAAAAATAGAATCGTTACCTCTTTATGTGTTTGGAAGCCCCAATATAAAGTCCATACTCAAATCTATCTATGGTCCTATAGGTACTAATAATGGCATGTACAAGCCTATATTTTGTGCATGGAATGTATCCACTTGGCATATCCTACATCTTAAAAAATACATTTCAATAACCCTCTTAATATTTGGCCAAAAATACTTCTCCTCCACTAAATCTATTCTTATTTTTACCAAAGTGTCAACCTACCACTATGTAATTATCTTATAATATTATCTCTCGTAGACCCAACTAGAATACATAACTTCTTTCCCTTGAAGAGATAATTGTATTATATAATATAATCATCATGAATAGTACCTAACTCACTTGTTAATGGATTATTACATTGTTCAACTATCTTGCAAAAATATATGCTAGAATCATGTAATTATTTAACAACTTCAAGTTCAAGCTACTTCACTAACCATACTAGTTAACAATGCCACTAGCCTACTCAAACCTTCTATTACCTGATTTATGCTTGAAAATAAGAGTACATCCCTATAATAAAGTGTTATGACCCCACCTACAGATTTCATTTTCATATTGTTATACTTGATTTTAGCATGTTTTTACACTATGCAACACTAGTTAGAACTATTATTTTAATATTTTAAATGATGGGAAAAATGTTATAGCTAGCTTTTGTGTTTATATATAAGATATTTGGTCCTAATATTTAATTTTATACATAATGTTTTTAAATTCTTATTATATATGATTATGTATTTTAGGTACTATTGATGCCATTTATGGATGTAAGAATAGGTGAAATGAGCTAGGCTGGAGATGGATTTCAGCAGTTGGGGGATAAAAAATAAAGGTAGATGACATAGTTAAAATGGGTAAAATAATGAACCTAAAAACTTGCAACAATTTATCATTTTGTATTTTGTATTTTATCGTCTTCTTGACTTGTTCATCATAGTTTTTGGCTTGTATTTTCTAGTCAATTTTAAATAGTTGTGGAATTGATTTTATTACTTGTGTGCATCAATTTAGATTATTTTTCAATATTGATTTCATATATGATTGTTCTATTCTTGTTTAATCCTAGGCAATATTGTTCCTTTCTTGGCTTAGTCGATGTTGTGGCTTCATGAGTCTTAACTAAATCTGGTCTCATTTTTATTTTTATTTTATTAAATTATTCTTGTCATTATTTTATTAAATTATTACTGATTTCTTGGGGTAACTTAGCATATCATATAAACCCTCCCTCTCTTGTCACTCTCCCCTTCAACTCTTAGCAAAGGGACCCTAACGAATTACTTTTAAGTGAAAGTAAGTAATAATTTATCACTTGCTAAATTAAAAATTGGTAATAATAATTTTTGACAAATTTAAAAAAAAAATTGGCCATTTTTACCTTGGCCGTAGGACTTGAATAAAATATTATTATGGTAACTTTTTTGGTCTTTGGAAAATTTGATTTGAACTATCATTATAATTTTTTAAGATTGGGGAAAATTAGATTTCTCATTAATGGCTTGAGATGACATAGGAGGAGTTGAGCTCGACCCCCAAAGCTTCTCCATTTGCTTGAGCCATGGGGTTATAGAGGAGATAAAAGTGAGAGAGAAGAGGGAGGTGTGGGGAAGGGAGAATGAAAGAGAGGATGGAGGCATAGAGTTGAGGGAGTAGAATAAAACCCTAGGAGAGCTTGGTAGTAGTTGGAAGAGTTAGTTGAGGACACAAATTTTCCTTAGAGAGAGAACCTTCTGCTTGGTCATGGATCATAAAGAGGGCATGAAAAGGTAGAAAGACACATAATTTTATATTTTCTCTCCTCCATTGTTACCAGAAAATAAGTAATTTTATGCTTATTTTATTTTCGTATAGAAGGTTTTGTTCCAAATTTAATGGCAAGTAAATAAAGAAGAAAAAATTTACTTGCAGGTTCATAAGGAAGTCAAATGACTTCCTAATGAACTTGTAAGGGTTTATAGAGATATTATTTTGAAAAAATATCTATCGTTCTTTCCATGGCTACTAAGAAAATATAATTTCAGATTTGGAATTTTTAAAAATCAATTAGTTTCAGATAAAATCTTTGCTTAAAAACCACAACTGAGTAATTTTAATCATTCTAATTTTTATTTTCTTTCATCTGGTTAAAATGTTATGACTTGGGTCGACCTAGGGCCAAATATTGGTATATTCTCACCCTATTGGAAAATGATAACCTAGTTGAACCCTTGGGCTGAAATTTGGTCTTTCTTTTGAGCCATTTTTATGGATTTTAACTATTGTTTAGATTTTATCAATTTTTGGAAGATTATCTTGGTAAAATTTGTGAAAACATTTTATGGGTTTTTGTTGAATAAAATTCTTCTGGTGGATGAGGGTTTTTAGAATCAAGCTTTGGTTGAATATGTAATTTTATAAAAAAAATAATGTAAATGACTTATTTTTCATACTTGGGGTTATAAATTTATATATTTATAATCAGTGAGTTGTTGGGTTTTAAATGAAACCAACTATTGGAAATCCATCATTGTTGTAAGTGACTAAATTTTTATATATGGACAAATGGTAATAAATGAATATAGTGTTTTAATCTTAGTGATGTATATAGTTTTCTCTCTCATTTTATGACTGCATCTTATTTGTTTATATTTTAGCCACCTAGAACAAGTGATGAAGTAAATAAGGTCAACTCGATGAGTAGTTGAAATTGATAATCCTTCAGAAGAATACCAGGGTTGCCAAGGTCATTTATGAATGTTTGTATATGAAGTTAACATTTAAATGTGAAACTTCTATTTTTATACTATTTCAAGTTGAATGTTTCATTCACTTAGTGTCTCACCTACATTCTCGAAGTCTCAAAATCCCAACTCCACCTCTCAGTTGATGGTTTGGGGTGGTAAGGGCCACCAATTGGGAGGCTCATAGAACAAGTTGAGATGGGATGGCTTATGTGAAGAAAACAAATGCTTCCAATCAATTGATTCATTGTTGTATTAATTCATTTTTGTCATAGTGCTTAAGCATACTTTATAAATAACTTGTTTAGAAATTCTGGTTGGAATTAATACTATTGTTTTAGGATTATCATGTGAAATTAATTTTAATAGATTTAAATTTTAGTTTCATTGCTTCATGTTCCATTTTTTATCAAATCTTTATTTTGAAGTTTAATTTCAAATATAGGATTACTACAATTGGTTTCAATAATTTTAAATCTTTAGTTTGGAAGTGTTAATTTTAGCCATGTCTCTTTCATAGAGTTGTATAAAATTAGTCTCAATAAGTTTAAAATTTAATTATATGGATTAAATGTACTCTTACATGTTCATTTTCTCTATTACATCTTAGATTGAAAGTTGAACTTTTATTTTTAGCATTGCCTTTTATTTTAGTGATTATGTTACAAAATTTAGTGATTATCCACTATAGAAACATTTATTAAATGTTGAACCTAGTTGATCATATGACTGAGTTTAAAGGATTATTTAAACTTATATCACCTCTATTATGCAAGATTTTAACACTTAGATTAATGTAATCATATGTTGAAATTTGACTTTACTAGGCAAGTAAAATATGTACCTTACTAAATTAGTCATTAAGAGGCATTTCACTCTAATGAAACTGGTTACATTTTCAATTACATAGTTGCACTTCATTTGGTTTGGTTTACTTGTTGATAATAACAAGGATACCTATAGGTGAATTTACTTTAAAATGGTCTAACATTTAACTTTTAATCCCTTTAATAGTTATTACACTTCTTATACAAAGTATTTGACATCATACATGGCTTGAAAATTATACTAGACAATCAATCCTTTATTTTTATAAATAATGTAAACTTGAAACATTTATATTAACTGAATCAATGAGATAACTAACAAATTAGAAAGAAAGTATTATTTTCAAGTTATGTTTTAGTTTCAGCCTTATACTTTAGCAATTGAAAAAAGGATGATTTGAATGGATATCAGGCTTATTACTACAGATTTTAGAATCTTTACTTAATGGAATAAGTTCTATTTCATTTTTATCAAAGGGAGTACTTGTCTAAATTCTTAGCTATTAAATGAATCTAAAAAAAGATAGTTACAAACAACATTATTCTTCTTTGGTCACAAAAGCTTGGGTGTGTCATCACTCTTTTAATGGTAAAATTAGTTATTTATTAGCTGTAGGAGGCCAACAAAAACCTCATTTATTTAGACTTGAATTTATTACTAACTAGTGCTCCAATTCTAAGTCATACTCTTTTATACACAACCAATGCATATTTATGAGTATATTATGCAAAATGATATACAATGACAAAGAGGTTTCTTTTATTTAATACACATTTTTATCAAGTTAATCATGATTAAATTAATTATAGGCTTGTTAGCATTTTAGTTATTAAATGATAATGATTACTAAGAACAATCAATGTTAATGTTACTAAACGAATAAATTTCAGAAGTCTATGTATATGGATTTATGTTTTTAATTGAAATGGCTTAAATTGTTAATCTTACAATTATGACCAAGTGACACATAAATAATACTAGAGAAATATTAATCTATAGAAGGCTATATATGGGATGGTCTAGTGAGAGCATTATACCACTACAAGTTAAGAATATCATATCTACTTATAAAATGACATTGTTGGACAAAAACTATAAATTAAGTAGTTTAAATTTCAATTATTTATAAAATGAATAAATGAGGTACAATGAGCCCACAATCATAAATCATGTTAAAATGATGTAAAATCAAGGGTAGTACCATTTATATCCTTCTCAAGTATCTAGTATTTGAAATTGCAAAAGCATAGTCCAAATGCTAAAATCTATCTAGACCAAAACCATTAATTAAACTTGTTAGATACGTCTTTGAATAACACTAATAAACTAGGTGATAAACTTAGCTAGCCCAAACTCAAAAAAGATCAAGTTGACTACCCTATCCTATATCGGGTTTCACAAAAGTTGAACGCTTAGGTAGGATAAGGACACCTAAGTGGTCCTATTGGGAAGGTGTGTACTACCATGAAATCCTAGATATATCGATATGGATCACATATTGATACACCCTAAATTTCATGAGCATATCCCTAGGTAAATAATCTTTTTAGTAGAATATTCTAGGGGTAATTACCATGGCTAAAGGTTTCATGCATGTAAACACAGTAGTAGGTTATATAAAACCAAACTTTATATTATAAAACATTTCTTTTCCATTATGAACTCTAAAAAAAGGGATGCTCAAAAATAATTTTGGAGATCGTTTCAACTGGTATCAGATCCTACACTAAGTTATCGATTCTAAATACATTATAACTTAGAAGAATTTATATTTTAAAATTACCTAATAAACTAATTGGTGGATTCTCAAGAAAAAGGTTAAGACTAGAGATGGTAGCAATCAGGTCGATAATGACCAAGGGATTGATAAACTAAACTTAAGAGGTTGAATCCAAAGTAAAGGTAGAAGTTGAGGTAGGGGCCATGCTATCAAAAACCTAAACCAAGTTAGGAATGAGACTATTCTCCCTATTAAAAATAAAAATAGTGAAGCACCAAATGAAAATGTGGTTGGAAACAACCTATATAACTAACAAGAGGATATCCTTCATGGGATATTATATGCTCTAAATGTCATTCAAGGAAAAATTGAAAATCAAGAGTAGAGGCTAAAAAATCTTGAGGGTGCTCCTCATGAATAAGTCCCTCGATTGGGAGCTAGTTAATTAGGGGAGAAAGCACTTTAGGAAGTTACTATAAGAATGATAAACCTCATCATCAAATAACTTAAAAAGCTTCCCCCACCTACCTTTTTAGGTGAGGAATTAGGAGATGCAATTGATGTATGGCTCATCAATCTAGAGAAATAATTTAACCTTCATGACATGCCATCTAAAGTGAAGGCAAGGGTTTTTGTTTATCATTTAAATGGTTCTACTGCCTTATGGTGGAACCATCTTTGTGCTTTAGATGGATATCAACCTATGGCCCTGACTTGGCCAAAATTTTTAGTACCATTTTAGGAAAAGGTACTTGAGTGAAAATTTCAAGGAGCAAAAAACAAAAGTCTTTCATTTGCTCATGCAAAAAATATGTCTATTCTTGAATATGAAAATAATTTTTTTAATCTGATACATCATGTGGACTACTTTCATGATGAAGAGATAAATAACACCAAATTTAAGTTAGTATTGAAATAAATATTGATGCATGATGTCAATATGGCTAATCCAAAGACATTAGTAATTGCTATAGAGTTTGCCCATAGGGCAGAAGAGAAGGAAAAGTCTTGGAAAAAAGTGAGGCAAGAATTCAAGATGAATAGGCAGTAGTCAAAGGCTAAGAACCCACCTCTTCCATCAAAATGTTTAATAAATTAGACCAAAATCACAATTTCTAAGGGAAAAATAGGAATTTTAATCAATTACAAGTTCACAATAAAAGTTTCAAAACCTAATGAAACTCTAAAATGGGTATATTAGAAAGGACCAGCACTAAAATATCCAACATGGACTAGTCACAGGGGCAAACACTATTTTGGTAACTCCAAAAAAGATAGTGGTATATTGGGAATGTGGTGATAAACACTACCTCAAGGACTAACCAAAGCTAAAATTCTGACAACTAGCAGACCATAGAGTATATGTTACATTAGATAATCAAAAAGTTGATTTTTAGGCCACTCTAATTGATATTCAAGGTAATCTTACTAGAAATTGTGTAACTATCTTAATTGGTTTAGGTGCTACTAAAAAGTTTATTTCACCTTCTATAGTGACTAAATGCAATATGAATTCTAAACCATCGAGAGAAGGATGTGAAGTCAAGTTTGGTATTAGCAAAAAGGGTACCTATCCAATAATTCTTGAAGCAAACTAAATTTGATATGGCCCCCTTCAAGATAAGGGTAAATCTACTTAAAAAACCCTTAAGATCTTATGATATTATATTAGGCATGTATTAGCTACAGCAACACTATGCATCACTTGAATGCTCTCCAAAAAGGATGCAATACACTGATGAGAATGGCAAGATTGTTTAAATCCAAGGTCTTTAAGGGCTAAAAACATATAAAATTCTTTCATCCCTATAATTAATGAAGGCTATTTGAAAAGGATGTAAGATTTATGTAGTCTAACTACAAGAACTTCCCAAAAAAGAACAATCTTGTGTTGATTTTCCTATCTTATGAGAATTTGTAGATATTTTCCTAAAAAAAATGCCTAGTTTGCCACCAAAATGAGAATTTGACTTCTCAATTGAGATTATGCTAGGGGCTGACCCTGCATCAAAGGTTACCTATGGAATGAATGTGCTATATTTTTTCAATATTGAAAGTCCAATTACAAGAACATTTGGACAAATAAAGCATTCAACCAAGCGTGTCACCTTGGGGTGCTCCAATGTTATTTTTAAGAAAGAAGGATGGCATATTAAGGTTATGCATTAATTATTTCATGCTCAATAGAGTAATGATAAAAAAAATTTACCCATTACCCCAGATCGATGATTTATTTGATTAGATGAAGGGTGCAGTAATATTTTTTAAAATTGATCTGAGATTTAGTTACCATTTATTAAAGATCAAAGAGGAGGATGTTTATAAAATAGCCTTTCAAACTTGATATGGCCACTATGAATTCACCATTCTACCATTTGGCCTTACTAATGCACTAATGACATTCATGAATCTAATGAATAGTGTTTTTAGGGAATTTCTAGACAAGTTTGTACTTGTATTCTTGGATGATATCCTCATATACTCTAAGAATGAGGCTGAACATGATTAGCTTTTAAGGATGGTGTTGCAAAGATTGAGGTAGCATAAGTTGTTTGGTAAATTTTCAAAATATTCCTTATACCAATCATAAATTCATTACTTGGGACATGTGATTTCCAAGAAAGGCATAGCAATGGACTTGGTAAATATTCAAGCCATTCAAGAGTGGCATATTTTGTCTTAACATACATGAAGTACATAATTTCATGGGCTTGGTTGGCTACTATTGGTGATTTGTGACGAATTTATATCACCTAGCCTACCCCATTACATCTTTGTAGTGAAAGGGAAGGAAATTTGTATTAACACCTCATTACAAAGAAGTTTTTAGAAGACTCAAGATGATGTTAACAATAGCCCTTGTTTTGATCATACCTAATCCAAATGGTCATTTTAAGGTATGGATTGATGCCTCTAAAGAAGGCTTTGGTAGCATATTGACCCAAGAGGGTAAAGCGGTGGCCTATGAATCTTACAAGCTTAAAGAAGTTGAAAATAACTATCACATACATAATTTAGAGCTTATTGTCATAGTGCATGCAATAAAATAGTGGAAGAATGTTTTTTTTAAGAAAACATTTCAAGGTGAAATCTGATCGCTGTAGCCTAGAACATATTTTCTCACAAGATAACTTAAATGACCACTGGTGTAGATGATTGAAATTTGTCAGTAATTTTGACATAGATATCCCTTATGTGAAAGGTAAGTAAAATCATGTGATTGATGTACTCAGTAGGCATACATACCTTTAAAATTTACTTTTTGGGAGTAACTGTGTGAAGAATTTTGACCTCAACATTTTGGATCACCTCCTATGATCCTTCTTCAAGAGAAAGACATAAGGAACAACAAACCTAAAATTTTTAAATAGGGAAAAGAGAGTGATCAATCAAGGTAAATAATTAAGTACCATTGCAAGCTCATACCCCAAGTGCCAACAAATAACACACTGACCAACCTTAAGCCTCTCAACAGTAAAAAATTAAAGACTAGAGTTTGGATGAAAAAACATAAATTTAGTTTAAATTAAATTTTAGTGGAAGTTAATTTTATGGAAATTGAGTTTTAGTTTTAGTGGAAATTAATTTTTTAACAAAGAAAGTAAAATAAGTAAATAAAGTTAATCTTTTAATAAATTAATCATTTATTTAACTTAACTCTCATAGTTTTACTTTTATGTCCAATTTTAACTTTGTTTACTTATTTTACTTTCTTTAAAAAATTAATTTCCACTAAAATTAAAATTCAATTTCCATAAAAATTTAATTTCCACTAAATTTATATTTTTCATTCAAACTTTGGTCTTTAATTTTTTATCATTGAGAGGCTTAAGGTTGGTCAATTCATTCTTTGTTGGCACTTGAGGTACGATCTTAAAATAGTTATCTTATTCTTTACCTTGAGTGATCACTCTCTTTTCCCTATTTAAGAATGTTAGGTTTGTTTTTCCTTATCATGTCTTTCTCCTAAAGAAGATCACAGGAGGTGATCCGAAATGTCAAGGTTAAAATTCTTCACACAATTACCCCAAAAAAGCAAATTTTAATTATATGGACTATGAAAGTATAAAATCTACATACATACCTTATTTCCTTGTGTTTTTTTCAAGAAAATTTTAGGAATGATGTACTAAAATAATATCTTGTTGATATTTATTGCCAATAAATAAGTGCAGGATTAGCTGACGAGCCTTTGGCAAAAAGATTTGCTAATTTTTTTATTGAATCAAATGGCCTTGTGAGGCATCAAAACAAAAAAATATACCTAAAATGGGTGGATTGCATAATATTGTACTATAGGAATTGCATACATAACCCCATTTCACTCATCCAAGGGTTACTAAGATGATTCATGAGTTAAAAAGGCTCTATTTTTGGCCTGGTCTAAAGAAAGATGTTGATTTTGTGGAAAAGTGCCTAGAATGTTAGCATGCGAAGGCTGAACACTACCATCTTACAGTTTTTTTTACCCACATGATATACCAAGAGATAAATGGGTAGTAATTTCACTTTATTTTATTATATTATTGCCTAAATCTCGTAGCTGGCATGACACTATATTGTTAATAATTGACAAAGTAACTAAAGTTGGTCACTTTATTACTATAAATCTAACCAATGATGTTATTTTTTTGCTAAACACTATGTAAAAGAAGTGGTTTGATTGAATGGTATGCTAAAATTCACTATCTTAAATAGAGATAATTTATTCACATCAAGTTTTTGGTGAACATTGATTGTGGTCTTTAGCACTTGATTAAATTTCAATTCTTCATAACACCTAGAAATGGATGGACAAACTAAAAGATTGAACCAAGTATTTGAATACATGTTCCACATGTTTGTTATAGATTAACAAACCAATTGAGAGGATTATCTCCACTTACTTGAGTTTGCCTATAATAACTCTTATCATTATGTAATTAAAATGGCTCCTTTTGAATCTTTGTATGGACAAAAATATAGAACTCTTTTTGGCTGGGATAGCCTAGAAAATCATGCCATTGTTGGTCTAGAATTATTTTTGGAATATGATGAATTAATAGCCATAAAATGCCAAAACTTGAAGGTTGATTTTGATTGACAAAATATCTATGTTGATTTAAATAGAATGCCTCATGATTTTTATATTGGTGAGAAAGTTTTTTTACATGTAAGGCCACAGAAGAGTTCCATCAAGTTTAGGAAAACCTCCAAGCTGGATCCTCACTTTGTTGGCCCATTCAAAATCTTGGATAAAATTAGCTATTTTGCCTACCTTCTAGATTTACCTCCTTCTCTATCAATAATCCATGATGTGTTTCATATTACATTGCCAAGGAAACATGTACCTGATCCATCTCATGTAATTGATTGGAAAAGCTTTCATGTTTTGAAAGAGGAAAAGAGGTAGTTAGAACCAATGAAAATCTTGGGACATCATAGTGTTAATCTAATAAATCAATAAATTCAATAGATTTTGATACAATAGGACCCAATAATTACCATAAATGCCACCTAAGAGGATACACAATTGTTTAAGCAGTATTATGCATGGTTGTTTTAACATATCATCAGGATGGCTCCTCTTTATGGGGAGAAAGATGTTATGACCCCCTACATATTTCATTTTCATATTGTAATACTTGGTTTCGACATGTTTTTACACTATGAAACACTAGTTGGAATTGTTATTTTAATATTTTAAATGATGGAAAAAATGTTACAACTAGAGTTTATGTTTGTATATAAGATATTTGGTCCTACTATTCAATTTTATTTGTAATGATGCTAAATTATAATTGTATATGATTATATATTTTAGGTACTATTGATGCCATTTGTGGGTGTAGGAATAGGTGAAATGAACTAGGCTAGATATATATTCTGGTAGTCAGGGGATACAACATAAAGGTAGCCAACATATGTAAAAGGGGTAAAATAATGAACCTAAAAACTTATAACAGTCCATCATTTTGTATTTCTATTTTATCATCTTATTGACTTATCTATCATGCTTTTTGGCTTGTCTTCACTTTTCAATTTTAAATAGTTGTAAAATTGCTTTTATTATTTATGTGTATCAATTTTGATCATTATTTGATCTTGCTTTCATAAGTTCTTATTTCGATCTTGTATGAGTGTAGGAAATATTGATTCCATGCTTGGCTTTTTTGATGTTGTGGTTTCATGAGTCTTGACTAAATTGGGTTTCATTTTTATTTTTATTTTATTAAATTATTATTGTCATAAGTTTATTAAATTATTGTTATTTTCCTAGGGTACCTTAGCCTAGCCTCTAAACCCTTCCCATCTCATCACTCTCCCCCTTCAACTCTTAGCAAATGGACCATAACGAATTACTTTTAAGTCAAATTAAGTAATAATTTTTACTTGAAAAATTGAAAATTTGTAATAATATTTTTTGATAAATTAAAAAAATATCCATTTTAACCTTAGCCAAGTGACTTGAATAAAATATTTATTATGGAAAGTTTTTGTTGGTCTTTGTCAAATCTGATTTGAACTATCATTACAATTTTTAAAGATTGGGAAAAATCTAATTTCTCATTTATGGCTTGAAGTGACTTGGGAGTAGCTAAGCTTGACCCCCAAAATCACTTCATTTGTTTGAGTTATGGGGTTAGAGGGGAGAGGTAAGAGAGATAATATGGAGGCATGGGGAAGGAAGAAAGAAAGAGATGAGGGAGGCATAAAGTTGAGGGAGTAGAATAAAACCCTAGGGTAGCTTGGTAGTAGCTAGAAGAGTTAGATGAGGGCACACATTTTCTTGATTTGGGGAGAGAACCTCATGCTTGGCCATGCCTAGATAAGGAGGGCATGAAAAGATAGGAAGACACACAATTTTCTCTTTTCTCTCCTTTATTGTTACCATAAAACAAGTAAGTTCTTTCTATAGAAGGTTTTATTATAGATTTAATGGCAAGTAAATCAATAAGAAATTTACTTGAGAGTTCATAAGGAAGTCAAATGACTTCCTGATAAACCTGCAAGGGTTTATAGAGAGATTATTATACAAAAATATCTATCATTCTTTCCATGGCTACCAAGAAAAGATAATTTCAGATTTAGGATTTTTAAAAATCAATTAGTTTTAGACAAAATCCTTGCTTAAAAACCATGGGTAAGCTATTTTAATCATTCTAGTTTTTTTTTTCTCTTTCATTTGGTTGAAATGTGGTGACCTAGGTTAACCTAGGGCCAAATATTGGTATTTTGCTCCCCCTACTAGAAAATGGTGACGTGGATAAACCCTTTGGCTAAAATTTGGTCTTTTTTTAGTTATTTTTTTGGATTTTAACTGATATTTGGATTTTTTCAATTTTTGAAAGATTTTTCTAGTAAAATTTGTGCAAATTTTTTATGGGTTTTTGTTGAATAAAAATATGTTAGTGGATGAGGATTTTTAGAATCAGGGTTTGGCTGAATATGTTATTTTATAGAAAAATAATTTAAATGAGTTATTTGTCATACCTAGGGTTATAAATTTATTTATTTATAATTAGTTGAGTTGTTGAGTTTTAAATGTAGCCAACTATTAAAAATTTGTCATTATTGTAAGTAACTAAATTTCCATATATGGACAACTAGTAATAAATGAATATAATGTTTTAATGTCAGTGATGGATATAGTTTTCTCTCTCATTTTACAACTGCATCTTATTTGTTTTTATTTTAGATAACTAGAATAAGTGTTGAAGGAAATGAGATCAACTGGATGGGTATTTGACCTTGATAATCCTTCATATGAATACCAAGGTCACCAAGGTCATTTATGAATGTTTATGTATGGCATTTCAATGTGAAATTTATATTGTTATATTATTTCAAGTTAAATGGTTCATTCCCTTTGTGTCTTGTCTACATTTTTGAAGTCCTAAAATCCAACCTCCACCTTCCAGTTAATAGTTAGGGGTGGTGAGGGCCACCAATTGGGGGGCTCATAAGACATGTTGAGATGGGATGGATTGCGTGAAGAAAATAAATGCTTCCAATCAACTGGTTCATTATTGTCATAGTGCTTTAACATACTTTATAAATAACTTGTATAGAAATTTTAGTTGTGATTAATACTACTATTGTAGGATTATCATGTGAAATTAGTTTCAATACATTTAAATTTTAGTTTCATAACTTTGGATTCCATTTGTTTTATCAAATCTTTAATTTGAAGTTTACTTTTAGCTATAGGATTACTAAAATCTATTTCAATAATTTTAAATCTTCTATTTGGAAGTGTTAATTTTAGCCATGTCTCTTTCATTGGGTTGTATGAAATTAGTCACAATAAGTTTAAAATTTAGTTATATAGATTAAATTTACTCTCACATGTTCATTTTCCCTATTAGATTTTAGATTGAAAGTTGAAATTTCAGCTGTAGCACTACCCTTTTATTTTATTTGATTCTGATACAAAATTTAGTGATTATTCACTATGGAAACATTTATTAAATGTTGAACCTAGTTGATTATATGGCTGAGTTTAAGGATTATTTAATCTTATATAGCCTCTATTATGCAAGATCTTAACACTTAGATTGATGTGATCATATGTTGCAATTTGAATTTGCTAAGCAAGTAAAATATGTACCTTACTAAATTAGTCATTAAGAGGCATTTTACTCGAATACAACTTATTATCATTTTCAATTAAATGGCTGCACTTCATTTGGTTCAGTTTACTTGTCGATCATAACATGGCTACCTACAGGTGTATTTACTTTAAAATGATATGACATTTAGCTTTCAATTCCTTTAATAGTTATTAAACTTCTTGTACAAAGTATTTCGTCATCATACTTGGATTGTAAATTATACTAGATAGTTGATCCTTTATTTTTATAAATAATATAAACTTTAAACATCTTTATTACCTAAAGCAATGAGATAAGTAATGAGTTAGAAAGAAATTATTGCTTTCAAGTTATGTTTTAGTTTCAACCTTATACTTTAGCACTTGAACAAAGGCCAATTTGAATAGATATCAAGCTTATGACTATAGATCTTAGAATCTTTATGTAAAGGAATAAGTTCTATTTCATTTTCAGCAAAGTGAGTACTTGTCTAAATTCATAGATATTAAATGAATCTAAAACAAGATAGTTACAAAAAACATTATTATTCTTTGCTCACAATAGCTTGGGTGTGGCATCACTCCTTTAATGTTAAAAGTATCTATTTATTGGATATAAGAGGCCATGAAAAACCTCATTTGTTTAGACTTGAGGTTATTACTAACTCTTGCTCCAATTCTAATTCATACTCTTCTATACACAACAAATGCATATTTATGAGTATATTATGCAAAATGAGATACAATAACAAAGAGGTTATTTTTATTTAATACACATTATTATCAAGTTAATCATGCTTAAACTAATTAGAAGCTTGTTAACATTTTATTTATTACATGAAAATGATTGCTAATAACAATCAATACTAATGTTTCTAAAGGAACAAATTTTAGAAGTATATGCATATGGATTTATGTTTTTAATTGAAATGTTGATCTTACGATTATGACCAAGTGATGCATGAACAACACTAGATATATATAAATCTCTATAAGGCTATTTATGAGATGGTATAGTGAGATAATTATGCCACTATGAGTTAAGAATATCATATTTGCTTACAAAACAACATTATTGAATAAAAAATATAAATTGAGTAGTTTAAATTTCAATTATTTATAAAGTTAAGGAATGAGGTATGATGATCTCGCAACCATAGATCATGGTAAAATGATCTAAAATTAAGGGTAGTACTATTTTCCTTCTTAGTATCTAGTATTTGAAATTGTGTAAGCATAGTCCAAATGTTAAAATATATCTAGACTAAAACCATTACTTGAACTTATTAGATACTTATTTGAATAACATTGATAAACTAAGTGATAAAATTAGCCAACCCAAACTCTAAGAAGATTAAGTTGACTACCCTAGCCTATACCAAGTTTCATAAATGTTGAACACTTAGGTAGGATAAGGAGACCTAGGTGGTCCTATTAGGAAGGTGTTTGCTACCATGCAATCCTAGATATATTGATATGAATCACATATCGATACACCTTGAATTGCATGAGTATATCCCTAAGGAAATAATTTTCCCCATAGAATATTCTAGGGTTAATTACCCTAGATAAAGGTTTCATGAACATCAACATGGTATTAGGTTATAAAAAACCAAAATTTAGATTATAAAACATTTTTTCTACTATGAACTCTGAAAGAAAGGATGCTAAAAAAAAATTGGTGTCATTTTAGAAAGACACACACTATGAATGTCTACTATTTAAGTTATTTTGAGTGTTCACATGATTCAAAGCCTCATGGTTTGTAAATAATATAAATTCCTTAAGAACTATTTAATGCTTCCATTGTCTTAACACTCTTACAACAACATAAAATTCATCATCATATGTAGAATACTTCCTTCTTACCTCATGCAAATTCTTATTAAAATATGTTATCAGCCTTCCTTGTTGACTCAACACAACACCAATACCCACAAGTGAAGTATCACAATCTACCTAAAACACTTTTTTGAAATATATTAATGCTAAAACAATATTTAATGTTATAGTTGAAAGATTTATATTATTTACCTTATCCACAAAAATTATTTTTCCCTAATCCAATATGTTATTGGTTTAATAATAACACTAAAATTCTTAATGAACTCTATAAAAACATGTGTTAAAACATGGAAAATTATTACCTCTGATATGATTCTTAGAATAGGCTACTCAATGATCGAATTTACCCTTTACTCATCCATTACTACACCATTTTCTAAAACTACAAATCCTAAAAATACCAAACCATTCTACATAAACTTGCACTTATTCTGATTTGTAGAGCTTTTATTTTATTAAAAATTTTAATACCATTCTCAAATGACTTAATTTATCTTATTTACTCTTACAAGATATCAAAATATCATCATAATAAACCACCAAAAACTTACCAATTAATCTCATAACACTGCATTCATCATACTCATAAATGTGTTGGGTATAATGAAAAATCCAAATGGCATCACCATCCACTTGTATAATCCATCCTTGGTCTTGAATGTTGTTTTCCATTCACCTTTTTCATGAATTTTAATATGATAGTATCCACTCCTTAGATCAATCTTAGTAAAGTTTTTATATCATGTGATCACATGCATAATATCATCTAGGTGAGTTATAGGAATTATGTATTTGATAGTTACTTTATTGATTGATCTACTATTCACACACATCCTTTGTTGGGTATTTTATATCAATTTTTCCTTAAGGTGCTAAAGTGTCTAGTCCCAACAAGATTATGCATTATCTTTTTATGCAAGACTAAGCTCATGTACCCTTACTCGAATCACACAGTAAGAAACTGGTTCTCATGGGTTATGTTGTGCAGTAACACACTTGTCATATACTTGAGTTTGTTCATATATATATATATAGTGATTACATAGAAAACAAGATACATGAATGTGGACCTTGTCTCATATATGCAAACAATCAAGAACATGAAGATAAATTCCATGAGATTCAAAGTGTTGATTACGCAAGCTCATACAATGTATATTCTATATATCATAGTCAATTATAAGCCATATATTACTCAATCTAGACCATCGTTAATCAATGTTTTAACTATCAATCAACTAAAGCACAACACCAGAACAGATAGTAACTTTTGTAATTATACTATTACCATAAGGATTCATTACATATTACCAATGCTTATCCATATTTACACATCTCTACATAGGGGTATTTATACTTACTTTTTTACCAAGTAGTTACATTATTAATGATAATTAGGTGACTAGTTAATGATCTCTAGTAGACTAAGATTCATGGTAGTCATTTACTTATTTTTTCCTAAAAATCTAGGCATTTGCACCCCTTATATTCTTTTTCAGTGCTATATCCTTTTTTCTAAATGTCCTCCTTTGTGTGAGCTAGTATGAAACTCTTGTAATGATTAAAGTCTAGTTTGTCCTTGAGAATCACTCCTTAATCATTTCCCACTTCCCTTGTGCTCTCTAAGTATTTATTTATTGTACCAAGTCATATGTTCTTGGGTTCTCTATTAGTTATGTTTTGTCTTTGACTGGGTATTTTCATGTTATTATCTTCCATGTTGTTGTCCTCTCATGCCATGTTGGTTTCATTCTATGGTATTCTTGTGCCATGTTCCTTTCACATCATTATAGTTCTATGCTAAAAATCCAAAATATTTAATAAAAATTTGGGGTCTAACATCACCCCACACTACACTCTTAATTCATCCCAGACTAAGCACTAGTCTTGGTCTCAACCAAAAATTTAGACCCAATTTATTCAATCTACTTTTTGACACCATCCCAATGTGATAAGGTGGAAATAAAATTGGATATTATTTCCTCAATCATCAACTTCAACTTTTTCATCTCCTCGGGTTGATCAAGACACTTGCTTGACTTATTAACCAATTAGTCTAGGGATGTGGATGCATCCCTTTAGACCTATTTAAGCGTAGTGACTTCATTTACAACTTATCCTCAGAGAGTTATAAATTTAGAATTTATCTATTGCTAATGTGTGTTTATTATTTCTTCTATAGTCTCTACATCTTTAAATACCTTAGCGTGCTCAGTGTAGTTTTTTATTAAAAGGGTGGCAGCTGCCAATTACTATCATTGAGACTCCTTTGCCTTGAGCTCAGCCTCCACAATTTTATTGGGTTGCACCAATTTCTCAAAAATCCTATCCAAGATGGGGATCACTTCCCTAACCCTTTCAAGGTCACATTTGCAAAATTTCACTACTTCTACAAATTGCTCAGCCACCCATAATGCTTCATTTCTATGTGTGGGTTATCATTGCACTGATTTAACAGGGGATTTATAAGGGTCTCTAACTTATCAAAAACTTATCCTTATAAAGGTACCCCAAATTCCAATGTCAATTCTTGGCCCAAAATAGTTTTACTAAGTTTAAAGTTTTTAATATGGCTGTTGTGGCTTCTTCTATTTTTTGCTTCAGTGCAGCCACTTCCTCTTTAAGTGGTAACTTCTTTATCATACATTTCTACTACCTAGACATGTTTATGCTCTACATTATATGCATCATATCTAAAAGTATATTTTTTTGCATGAATTCAAAGGCCATTTTCAAAAATGTGGTGCTAGTTTGTAGAAGAGAGAGTTGTTGGGGATCAACCCAAATTGGAGTGGGTAGTATTGTTGATTTAGAATATAAATTAAGACTATCTAAAGGTATTTTAAAATGGATTTTTTCATTGTACATTTACAAAAAAAGATATTTGATGCCTAATATCAATAGTTGCATCCTATAGATGAAAATGGAAATATAAATATATCATCCTATCCAAAATGCCTATCTGATATTGAGTGTACAAGTTGGTGGTTGGATCAACCAAAGGTGGTTAAAATTTAGATTCAATGAGATGCTTCCTTTTGAGTTTATCCCACTCAATAATCTTGACATCTGTATCTAAGGCCAATGAAGTGTTGTCGATGTCCATGCTACTCATTTATTCTATGTCAAAACCATCCCTCTCTTGACCAAGTGAATTTTCTATTTTGAATTGTACTTCATCAAGGGTGTTCTTCTCCTCTTGCACTAGGGAGGGTGTCTTTTCTAAGTTAGACTCCTCCATTTCTTCCCTATGACCCATAATCTCTTCCCCTTCCAATGGATTGGTTGAGGGTAATGATGGTGAACCCTCTAGTTATCTTTCTAGTGTATCCTATTCAAGTGAAGTCTTTGGTGGTGATGTCATTGGTCAGGAGGCCCTTGGTGGTGATGCCTGGGTAGTATTTTAACTTTTAGTTGGTTTTATTTGTGAATTTATATAGGCATCATACCTAACTCTCTTCTTCTTTTCAAGTAGTGGTACAAGAGGAATATTTTCTCTTATATGTTCTGCGTAGCTTTTTTCTTGGGTCTTAGCATATAGAATAAATTATGAATAGTTTAATCAACCATGGTCTACTTAACCTTGATGTTTTTTTTATCAGTCTCATGTTTTTCCTTGTATGGTTTCTTTCTAAGATAACCATACATCTTTTGGAGAGTGTGAATATCTGAGTCAATTCAGTCTGCTTCTAGTGTGAGGGGTTATGTATCATATATGTGGTTCACTAATTTGACAAAGTACCATGCTATGAAGCTATAGGTCAGATTCAACCAAGTTGAAATCTCTCTAGAGGGGGCCATCTTGATACAAGCTAGAGAAAAATGTTGTTTAATGACAAATTAGGCTTGCTCACCAACCTAGACAAGCAAGTTTTTTAGGAATGTGCCATTCATTTCTAAAGGCTTATTTCATGCCATCATACCATGATTTCAACTTAATTTTTAATGTTAGAGTGATATAATTAGGTCACATGAATGCCTTGTAGTGCTTTGTTGGGGACTTGTGCTCTAGTGGGTATAGGCATTTTAGTTTACCATAGGTATAATCATGTACACTGATTTTATTGAATACCATCATAAAATAAAAACCCCTATAAGAACCTATGTCCAAGTATCTAATGGGTCCTCTCTGCATCTAGTATGATTTTATTATCAAAATTCATGCCCAATTATACTTTAGCCCCTCAATTACCTAGTGGGTGATAAATAGGTGATCCATGTCTAACTCTTTTTATCAATTAGTGCCACCAATCTTGGTCATAATGGTGTGTGTTTATACTCATAGGGTAGGGTATTTCAAGTTATTAATGTGTATATCATGGCCTTACTTCATGTACTCTAGTGTTATGGTGGTGTTCTCTATCTCCTCTAAGTCCTCCAAGTCAAATTCAATGTTTACATTGGAGAATTGCAACCTTGACACCTTCCTTATTCTTTCAGGTGTAATATTCATGTGGCACCCAAAAAAATAGATATAGTCCTCATGGATGTGTGAAATCATAAATGTTATTACTTCCATCAATTTCCAAAATATGAAAGGTTAAACAACTGAAAAATCCCTATAAAGTCTAAGGAATTGAATATTTTTAAGTCATACATGAATTCACTCTTGGTGTTTTAACACTCAACCTAGTAGCCATTTTATAGCTCAACCTAATTTTCTAGTTGGTAGTGGTTATAGTCAAAAATGGTACAGGTGGGTACTTTTGATACCCATTTTTTTGTGCATAGCACCATTTTTAGGTATTGCATCTCTTCTATCATCAAAGGTAGAGGTGGAGGTTTTATGCCTTCTTATTTGTATGTCTTACCATTTTAGATCCTTTTCCTTCCACATGCTCCCTCTATTCCTCAAATTCTTCCTCTCTGATCAATATCACTTCCATAGGTGGGCACTTTTGATACCCAATTTTTTGTGCACAGCACCATTTTTAGGTATTGCATTTATTCTATCATCAAAGGTAGAGGTGAAGGTTTTTTGCCTTCTTATTTATATGTCCTACAATTTTGGATCCTTTTCCTTCCACATGCTCCCTCTATTCCTCAAATTTTTCCTCTCTGATCAATATTACTTCCCCCCAACACATATCTCTTCCTCTTTTGAAATGGTTGGTAGTGGATCACTTTTTAGGCCTTCTTATTAGGTTGCATCACCCTTCATGGAACTTGAAGGTTGAGGTAAAATCATCCAACATTCCCAAGGGAATGCATGTTTATTATGGAAGTGACTTAGCTCTCCTAATTCTATGCCCATTAATGACAGACATTGACCTCTGCAACTTACAACTACTAGTTTTCATCTGCATGCTTCAAAGTTATCTAATTTCTACTTGATTACTTAGACAAGATCCTTCTTAATATCTAATGAACATGAATTTGATGCTCTGCACTTTTCCTCAAATCACCTGAACTTAGTTCATTCTTTACCTTTGTAAATCTCAAAGAAAGTAAAGATAAAGTTTTAAATGAGCCCTTAAAACCTTTTTGTAGACTCAAGTGGGTGACTTGCATTTATTACCCCTATTTAACCATCACTTCTTATAATTAATGCATTTTAATAGTATCCTTTATTCAACTATAAATTTTCATTATAAATGCATTTAATGGTATCATTATGACATGATGTTGGTATACTTATCACAACCACTCTCTTTATATTAATGGTATGTCTTATCCCATGTTTTTTCTAGATTGCATGATAGTTGTAAAAACCCTTTTGAATATTCATTCCATTTGTGGGAATCTCTATCTTTAGACCTCTTTTATTGTACATGCATCCCTATGGACCATTTCCCAATATATGTAACACCCCTTACCCTACACTAAATGTGTGTCATGTTCCTCCATAAAATCTGAAGTACTAAATTACAAAAAGAATGTACAATAAAAGAAAGGGGCATGTAACTAAGGAAATGATTTATTGAAAACAAGAAATCCTAAACTAATGGCATATTCCTTATTGAAACAAAAGAAACTAAAATTTAAGTAGAGAAATACAACCTTAATCAGATACCATTGTAGTGTTCAGGAATAAAGTGGCCATCCAATCTTTGTAGTCGATAAGCACCGGTAGGATGAATGTTATGAACAATAAAAGGACCATCCTAGTGAACATAAAGATTCTAGAGTGGCACATGAACTTGAAGTCATAGATCAAAAATTTCATTCTAGGGGTAAAGTCTTGAGATTCAAGTGCCAATAATGTTATGCTTTTTGTCTGCATTTCTCCACATCTTGACTCTAATGAATAAGGAAATGAGCTTCATCCAATTACAACAAAGCATTCAAATGTATTTTCAATGATGACTTGTCATTTAATTATCTAATGCATATAATGTAAAGATATCATATGAATAATTCAACTAGAATAACTACTTCTATATCACACATCAGATTGAAGGGTGTACTCTTATTGAGGTGCTTATAAGTTATTCAATAAGCTTAAAATACTGTAGACACCCAGTCATCCCAATCAATGTGCCCAATATTAAAAATATTTGTAGGTGTTTTTCCTAATATGCTTTGAATGCCTTAGTAGTGCCATTGGCTTGGGGATGATATGGTGTTGCTTTGTGATGGGCAATCATCAGCTCAATAAGTAATGTGCATATAATCTCATTAAGGAAATGTGTATCATGATCACTAGTAATACTTAATGGATAGAAAAAATAGGGTATGACATGTTCTCATAAGAAGTGCATAATAGTTACTCTAATAAAATCCCTTATCGGCATGGCCTCATCCTAACACATGAGATATTAAGTTGTTATGATGTAGTGGGAACTTGTACATCATCCAACTGGGTTGATAAGGTTGATAAAACCAATATCCCATTTATCAAATGGTTCTTGAGACAAAATAGGGTATAATGGAATGGCATCCTGGTGATTTATTTTTACCACACACTGTAAAACATCACATTGTTTAACATATAGCTTGGCATCATGAAAAAGGGTAGGCCACCATAGTTCAGCTAACAATACTTTACGTGTAGTAGCCTCACCAACATAGTGTCTACTAGTAATTTCTTCATGAACCTCATAAAGTATTTTAATATGCTCATGTTTCATGACACACCATTAAAGTATTTCATCTTGGCCATTATTTTAGAGGTGTCCTCTAATGAGCTAGAATGGTGTAATGTGGATAGCTAGTTACTTTTTAGATTACAGACTCAAATAATCTAGCACTGCACTAGTAGTTAAGAAATATAATATGTCTTCTAACTACTCAGGCACATGTGAAACATGAAATAATTATACATTAGGTAGGTTATCCTCAATGGCATGTGTTGGTTCTATATATTCAATGTGGGAGAGATCGTTAGGACTTCAATTGGTCTTTCTTGATTTGACCATGATAGAGAATTGGAATTATTGGAATAATATAATCTAGTGGTAATTATAGTCATGTAATATAAGTTTATTAAACATATATTTTAAAGCTTCATGGTCTGTATAGAACACAAAATGAGTTGTCAATAGGTGTTATCAAAACTTTTGTAAAGAATAAACCATGGAAAGTGCTCTGTGCTATGTTGTGGTGTAATTCTTCTCAGCCAAAATAATTTTTAGAATTACAAAATAGATGGGGTGATCAAGGTGACCTTTAGAAAGATGTGTAAGGATTACATTGATGGTCATTCCAAAATCATAAACATGGACATGGAATGGTTTTGTCTGATCAGGGAACTAGAGAATCAATGTAGTGATGAGTTTATCCTTTAAGGCCTCAAAGGTTTTTTGGCAAGAGCAAATCCAAATAAAGTCTTTGTTGTGTTTCAAAGTTCCTCTAAGGGTGCGATAATCCCTGCATAACCTTAGATGAATTTTTGATAGTGACCTATATGTCCTAGAAAGGCATGAACCATATGCTAGGATGTCATCACTAGTAGATGGATAATGATATCTACCTTAGTGGGGTCTACTAAAAGTTTATCTTTGTAGATAATATGAACCAAAAAAACATATAATGGTGTAGTAAAAATATGTTTCTTTAGATTAAGTAAAGTTTGAAGTACTCATCAATGATCAATCATAAGCCTTAGATTAGAATAATGGTCCTTCACTAGGACATAGACTATCTAATCATCCAAATAAACCTAAAATAATTTATGTATGAAGTGTTTAAAGGCCTCAATGACAATATGGGAGAATACATCAGGTGTATTTTTCAACCCAAACAACATTATTGTATATGAAAAATATCCCCATTCAATAGAAAATGTAGTTTTAGGTTGATCCTCCTTAGTGATTTGGACCTGATGGTACCCATAGAATCCATCTATGAAAGTGTAAATTTTATATTTGGTGACAACTTCAAGGGTTTATTATATGAATGACATTAGAAAAGGATCAGTAATGCAAGATGAATTAAGTATTTGGTAGTTAATGAAAATTTTAATGCACCCATATTTATTTATACTTATGAATATCAAGCTAACCCACTTAGACTCACCAATTAGTATTATCACTCTAACATGTATCATACTATCAATCTCCTCTTTCACCCATACAAGTAAATTTGGATTCATCTTATATGATCTTTTCCTGACTATTCGATCACCTTCAACTAGTTTGATATGAATTTTGCCTAAGGATGGATGAACACCTTTCATTTCACTATAAATCCTAGGAAAAACATCTTGGTATTCTTTTAATATCTCATATATTTTTAAATCTACGTATCAGACCAGTAGTTACCCATAATAACTATCTTTGGTTCTTCCTCTATGATGATATTACACTTGATATTTTAAAGAGGTTTTGAGTATAGGTTGTCTACATTAGGACCAATATATTGAATAGTTCAAGCACCATAGTCTGTAGGGACATCCAAATTATTTGTCAATGGGTCAATTGGGTCAGGTGGGTCAGACCATTCACCTTCATCAACATGAAACACTAGTTTTTGCTTCTTTTTTTGAATCTCTTCATGGCATCCTTGTTTAAGGATAGGTTTTAGCATGGGGATGGACTACTCATATGGATTATTAAATATAACTGAGCCTTCCTTTGCTACACCATGTATATGTTGTAGTTGATCTTCAATAGGACTAGGGTCACCAACAACTACTTCATACATGGCTTGGAGAGTGAGGCATAAATCCATCCTTGGAGATGAGTAAGAAAAAACTGAAACTATATTATTTTTCAATAGATGCCAAAAATGGGTACCTAAATGTCATTTTTCATGAACATACCATGCTTTGGTCTAAGTATATAAGGTGCCATAAAAAACATGTACCCATAGGTACTCTGATAAGAATGACTCTTCAGCCCTCCACATGGTTTCACAAGTTTCTATGTCTGGTTCTAGTACGTGAACTCTATTATAGATGATTCTACCCTAGATGTGGTTGTGATGATGAAATTGGTGATGTAAAGTAGAGCATACTTGATCCTAATGAATAATTTGCTTGTTACGGGATGACCACCACCTTGTAGCTATGCCATCAAAAATATGAACTAATAAATGCATATGATAAGCATTTGATTCATAGAAGGCTTTGAGTCATTAGATAAAGTTGTAGAATTCTATTTGCCTATGAAACTAAGGAGCTTCATTAAGTATCTATAGTGGTGTATCCATAACTAATCCTCACATGAATTATTTGGTAATAATATAAACAAATCTATGGCATTTGTGGTACTAGTGTGGAATGTTCTCATAACTACCAATGATACCACACACTCTTCTAGTGAGTTCATAGTCACCGTGAGCCCAATAATTACAAGCATCACTTATATTATCAAAAAAGGACTGTGTTTCCATCCATCATAGGATGCCATCAGGAGTAAGATCATGATGCTCACCATATTTGGCTATGACATTATATATATGGTTAATATCTTCATCCATGCTAACAAGTTCTATGTATGGGGCCCCATGTGATTGATCCTATAGAATGATGATTCATTGATCAAAATTTTCAAAATTGATATAACACTTTTTGAAACTTAAGTCCACATTATTTGCATAGAACCAAGGTCAACCCAATGGAGCTAGGAAATCATTAGCTTTAGCTAACTTGAGAACTTCAAAATCAACTTTGAAAGGTACCCCAAGGATATCTATAGTTGCATTCTTAAGAATGCCAATTGGTAGAGCATGGGTTTTATTAACCATAAATAATACATGAGGTGATGGTTGTGATGTTGGGCTAGCCATTTTATGCCATGCATCCTTTGTGAGGACATTGACCTCAACACTAGTGTTAATCAAAATATTTTGGATCACCTAACCATCAATGCCATCATTCACCAGTATTTCCTTATCTTCTTGAGGACTAGGAGGAATAGGACTATCTTTCCACTGAGCAAGATTCAGTCAATGATGTTTATTTATCCTAGGTAAATGATTTCAATCATTAGTTGGCCTTGGTACCTAATTTTTAATCCAATTACTCAATTATGAGATAATGTATTCTTCTAATAAATGCTTGTAAATTTTTTTAAAATTGTCTCACACCATGTTTTGAGGTTCCATAGCCTTTTATAGATCAACATGTTAGGTGGCTTCTCGATCCTTAAAAAACTAAATTTCCCTTTGTAGTTCCCATACCAAGTCATAGTATCTTGTAACATGTCTTTATATTACTGGGCATCAAGATACTTCATTGCACGAGGCTCTTCTCATTGTATCTTTTCATTAGGTGGAATATATGTGGACTGAGACTGTCTTTCATTATGTGTGGTGATATTGATCTATTGCGTTATTGGAGTGATAGAGCATAGTTTTCAATGAGTTTTCTCAATACAAATCATACTAGCACCTTTTTCATTTCTTTTCTTAGTGATGGTTATGTACAAATCATGGCATTCCTCCAATTGATGTTCCTTCTTATAAAAATCATGTGTGGGATAGACTGGATAATCTCATTGATAGTGATTTAGAGATACACACTTATAACATGTTCATGGTGTAAATTTTCCACCTCCTTATCCCTATCATTGACCTCATCCATGATATCCACCATTATCTTGATTTTTTAAGATAGAGGTTTGACATGTACCATGCACACATGCCTCATGTATATCATTGATCAGTCAACAATCATTTGTGTCATGGGTATAAGAATCACATATCTTGAAGTATTTATACATTTTATAATGTGTATCCCACTGTAAGAGAGGATAAGATCATACATCATGCTCTTTATGGCAAATTTCATAAGACTACTTTAGTACATCATGAATGTTCTTACAAGGGTAGTTTCTTCTATTATGACCTTCAGACTCATAATTGGTACAAAAAAGACCATCACGAGTGTCATATGCATTTTTTGTAGTCAAATTATATAATTGTGATGCTATGGAAGTTATTTGAGCTTCTATAAAAGGACTAATCCCAGTGTCAATATTACAAATAGCTTCAGTATGGAGGGTAGATTCCAAGGCCTTGTGTAAGGATGGTAAAGGTCTTTTGAGATAAAATTCATCTAAAGGGAAGCAATAATCCTCCCATAAACCATTGGGAATTTTGAGAAACATTAATCATGAAAGAGAGCTTAGATAAGAGTGTTTTGAATTGTGCATCATACTCACGTACGCTTTTAGTGAACTCTTATTTTATATCCTCTAGTGTAGCAATACTTTGTTTCTTAAATTCAAGAATATCAAATTCTTGAAGAAATGTTATCTTGAGCTGATCATAGTCAATTAATACTTATTTAGGGTCAAAATTCCTATACCACTTGTGTGTTCTTTCCATAAGTGTGGTTATAAATTATGTGGCCTTTCACTCAAAATAATTTATACCATGCACCCTCTAAATGAGTTCACTCTTATGAACATGCTCCATAGCATTATCCATACCCCAATATTTAGGTAAATGAAGCATCATTTCATAATACACCATTGATAGTTGAGTTACTTGTGATGGTGGTTATTGAAAACGCCCAACTTCTATTCCTAGAGGTGGAAATTCCCCACTTCCTCCTATTCCACCACCTAGTCCTCCTTTCATTCCTCCATCAGTATCACCTAAAATTTTAGGCATAATAACAGGCTGATTTATAATATTTATACTATTACTCTACACACTATTAATGTTGGGTCAACTACGCATACCAAGTTGGGCCATGAAATTTCCTTGAAAAGGAAGAGAAAGTGTCAATTCACTGAGTTAAAATTGGCTCAGATATAATTTCTCTTATAGGATCAGTTTCTAACTCTAAATTATTTGTATCCCAATTATGTATGATTAAATTATCTAGCTCAAAATAATAAGTGTGTACTATGGTTAAGGAACTAGGTTGGTTCAAATATTGTTCTTTGATCTCTTCTATGTAGCTAGTTTCTCCCTCATCTGATAAAATTGGCATTGGTCATGATTAAAAATTTGGTGAGTCCTCCTTATACCCTTCCACTTCCTTATAGATCCTAAAATCACTTCTTGATTCCTCTCATCCCCTTCCTACTTTGCCTCCACCTATAATCTTCTATCAAGCTTCATCATATTTCTGCTTTTACAACCCCCCCTGACTGGCTACCATTTTGAATCAAAAATCCCTTACCAACACCTTTGCATTCCCATCCTAATTGTGTGTCTCATGCAAGGATGGATTTATCCCTCCATAGGTAAAGTTTTAAGTCTAAATTAATAAAAAAATTCATTACTTCTAGTGGGAAGTGTCTAATATACCAACCACATATATCTTGGAGAAATTGGATCTTGGCTTCTTTAGGATAAGAGTAAGTGGTTACAACATATTCCAATATGTATCTATTTAACACCCCTATCCACTAGATATTAACATCTTGTGTCCATAGTGTTCCCACACATTTAAAATCCCTTTGACACTCTATCATCCGAGTTTACCTTCTTCCAAAATTTTGTGACCGGCCTTGAGCATAGGCAAAGAGCCAAGCATGCAAATGAACAAGGACTTTGACAAAGAAGGTTTCATATAATGAGTTGTAGAGATGTTTTTCAACCCATGCACATGCATAAAATCTTGGTTAAAGATAATTAATTATCAAATTATCCTTGACCTTGATAATGTATTATTTAATACTTTTAAGGGATAAACATTTGAGCATTTTACATTACTATGTAGTAAACATTATAGGTCCCAACAATGGAACCAAAATGTTGGGTATTTTATATCAAATTTTTCTTAAGGTGTTGAAGTGTCTAGTCCCACTAATATTACACATTGGATTTTCATGCAAGACCAAGCTCTTTCACACTCACCCAAAGCACGCATCAAGAAATCAATTCTCATGGGTTTTGTTGCATAATAACACACTTGTCATATACTTGATTTTTTTCATATATCTAATTAGTGATTACACAAAAAAGAAAATACACAACTGTGGACCTTTTTTCATCTATGAAAAAAATCAAGAACATGAAGATAACTACCATGAGGTTCAAATTTTTGATTATGCAAGCTCATATAATGCATATTCTATATGTCATAGTTAATTATAAGCCACATATTAATCAATCTAAACTCATTGTTACTCAATGTTTTAACTATCAATCAACTGAAGCATAACTCTAGATCTGATAGTAACTTCTATAATTCTTCTATTACCATAAGGATTCATTACGAATACCATTGTTTAGCCACCTTTACACATCTCTACATAGGGGTATTTATAGTTGTTTTTCTCTAACCAAGTAGTTACATTATTAATGAAAAATTAGGTGACTATCCAATGATCTATAGTAGACTAAGATTCATAGCATTAATTTACTCATTTTCTCCTAAGGACCTAGGCATTTGCACCCCCTATATTCTTTTTAATTTTATATCCTTACTACCAAATGTCTTCCTTTGTGTAGACTGGTGTGAAACTCATGCGATGATTGAAGTCTAGTTTGTCCTTGAGAATTGATCCTCAACCATTTTTTTCTTCCCTTGCACTCCCCAAGTCTTCTATTTTTGTACCAATTCCTATGCCCTTGGGTTCTCTATTAGTTATGTTTCAAATTTGAGTAGGTCTTCTCATGTTATTATCTTATGCATTGTTTTCTTCTCATGTCATGTTGGTTTTGTGCCATGGTTGTCCTATGCCAACATCCTCTTGTATTATGTTGGTTCTATGCCAAAAATCCAAAATACTTAGTTAAAATTTGGGGTCTAACATCCTCTATGTTTCATATTTATTTAGATTTATCAATGTTGATGTTGCACATAGACCCATGTTCTCCCTACAACACCCTTTCTCACCAAATCAATAACATGTCTATTCAACTTTGCATGTTATATTGGACTCATCCTATAAGCTTCTTAATTGGGAATTGATGATCCTATAATCAAATCAATATGATGATGAGTTTCCCTCTTTAATGGTAAACCATATGTAAATTCATTGGGTGTAACATCTACATATTATTTCAACACTTTTTAAGCTTACGTTGGTATTTTCATGATTTATGTGTATTTTTTATTTGGTACTAGTGCATAACAAAAACATGTTATCTTCATGTGTTTGAAAATTGTTTTATAGAAAACATGCTTCCTACCTATCCTTGTTATTTAATAGGAAATAAATCTACCTTTATATCACCTTTCCAAAAAGTATGTGTATTCTTTGATCCATCATGAATTTCCTTTCTATCATATCTCCATGGCCTTCCCAACAATACATTCCATGCATCCATTGGGATAATATCACACCATATTTTTTCTCTAAATTTTTTCCCTATATAAAATTTTATTAAACATATTTTATCTACTTTAACTTCATTACCTTTCTTAAACCATGATATATTGTAAGGATATGAATGTTTTCCACATTACAGAGCTAGTTTCTCTACCAATTATATTGAAACTGAATTTTAAAAACTACCACCATAAATAATTACTTTTAATATATTACCTCCCAAAGTACACCTTGTTCAAAAAAAATTACACAACCACAAGTCACCACCTTATTTATTCTACATGTGGTATTCCCTTGGAGATATCATTATTCTTCTCATCATTATATTTTTCTCCTATGTATGTTGTGACAACTTATGTATTCCATTCTTATATCTCAACCTCAACCAAATTCACTCTTGGTCTATCCTCTTTCCTATTTTTTCATGATGGTTAAAACACTCAAACGCTCTATCCTTCTCCACATTTATAAAAAACATAAGGTTTACGTAGAGGATTCCCTAATTTAACACCACCATAGCCTCAACCTCCTTGAAACTATATTTCATTTTGTTTTTTTGAAATCCTTTTTCAATGTCTTCTTGATTTGTTGTACCATAATATGATTATCCTCTAGTGGGATTAAATCCACCTCATCCCCTTACTCAAGATGATTATCCTCTTTTTGGCCCATTCATCTTCTAAAAGTATATCTATTTTAATCTTATTATACCTTAAAATATATTTGGTAAGCCTCTTACATTATTTTTATTCTATGCATGCTCAATTCATCTTGAATACAAAACTTTAAACCATTTGCATACCTTGCAACCATTTGTTTTTTTCATGATCCAATCATATGGATGGATTTTTAAAATCATTTGTATATTATTTTAAACTATTATTTTTTTTAATTATGAAATATTCTAGGTTTTTGAATAATCTACATGAATAAAATTATCTCTCAACTTCTTCTCCATCTTGATCCAAGTTTTGATATTTTTGTTACCCTTTCTATGTCTCTCTTTTTGTGGGTGATCCCAAAAAATCATTGTATGACCCTTAAAATTTGTACATGAAAAAATTACCTTCTTTTCTTATTTCATACTTATCCATTAAAAAAAAATCCATGCTATTTAACCAATCTATCAACTCATCTAGTTTTAAATTACCTCCATACTCTAAAACTTCCACCTTGATTCCTTCATTCCTTCCCTCTAAGGCCCTAACCATCCTTATTAATTTGATGGTGGTTGTTCTTTTTTTTAATAGTATTGTTCAATTTATTCTTCTTGATATTTTTACTCCTATATTTCATCTCCCTCTTACCTTTTTAATTTGTGTGTGATAATTGTAGTCAAATCTTCCACTTTCCTAGATGTAGTTGTTGCATATTCATGTTCATATATTCAATTCCTCCTCATCCCATTTACATATTTTAAACCTATTATTATATCACATAATTTTATCCAAGTATACAATTTCAAAACCAAATAAGAATTCATAATTATACTATCTCCAAGAGTTAAACCTACTCAGATACCAAATGATGAATCCAAAAACTTGCAAAGCAAAATCTCAAAAGGCACAATTTACTTAAAATTTTGTAAACATTAATATTTATTAATTATTAATGATTTAATTTAAATATATCTCAAATCCTAATTGGAATTGAAATGAAAAATTAAAAAGCTACCTAGAGTTAACTAATCTTCGTATTTTTAGTAGTTGATATTTTTAGTTATGTTACACACAAGTTTGATTGCTACTATTTTTAATAAATTTTAAATGAAATATGAAAAAATTATAATAGTTTTCACTTATACCTTAAAATAAAATACATGATAATGGGTGAATTTTAACTCATATTCATGTTCAGTTATAAAGATATCTAATTTTAAAAATTCTAAAATTGACAGAAAATACTAGAATGCAATTTTAGACCCTTAAATGTTCATTTATGGCCTTAAAAATATATGTAAATAAATCATAAATAGATAAATCAGGTTATTTATGTATTTTTATCTCTTAAATATTCATTTTAATGAAAATAATAACTTAAACAGGTTCCCAAATCAATAATCATAGCCTCCCTAAAATATCTACATCAATTACTTGCATTATGTGCTCCTAGATATAAAACCCCAGCTTCATTTTATTTAATTTTATTGATCCCAAGGGTCATCTAAAATAAATATTTAAACCCTACTATAATTTATTGCATGAAATAATTATGTTATATTTATATGGTTTCATGTTGTATTCTACATTTGTATTTTTAAAACCATGGGCATTTTCCATAACTAGTATTGTATTTATCTATGCTTTAATTTTATGAATATAATTTATGATGGATATAATTTTTTTTTTTTAAAATTATAATTTAAGATTCATTTATAATTAATTAAAATCCTCAAATCTATAATTCTATAGTCAAAACCCC
The DNA here is from genome assembly GCA_037957365.1 of Torreya grandis. Classification (NCBI taxonomy): domain Eukaryota; kingdom Viridiplantae; phylum Streptophyta; class Pinopsida; order Cupressales; family Taxaceae; genus Torreya; species Torreya grandis. Next base: position 1,987,606 of record JARHVA010000495.1, read on the forward strand.
TAGCATCATTACATATACTTAAATAATATTTTTCTATTATTCCTCTTATGTTCTAAAATAATATATTTTATGTCCAAAAATATCTCATATAGTATGTATTCCATATTAAATCATAAATTTATTGAATAAAATTTTAATGTTATATAAGTTCCTAGATTTGTATTTTTAGAACAAAATAGGTAAACTTGGTTTTCACTTGTATTAGTTTCATGCTTCATTTCATAACTATATTCATGGTCTTGTAATTTTTTATGAAATTCATTTTGAGTTTGGTAGATCATGTGCTTAGCTAAATTAATATTTTTCCTTTAAAATTAGTTATGTTATTCATTGAATACTTTGAAATTGAAGCTAGTATCTCATGTGTTTATTTTTTGAGTGTCTAATGTGTGTGCCATTCATTCCACTATAATACATCAGATGATAGGATAAATATATAATATTATTATAATTTATAAAATGTTCAATAGATAAAGACATATTATGAGGTGAACCTTACAATGCAAATTAGGGATAGATCTTGAAAATAAATAATTTCTTTTCAAGGAGTAAATAATCAAAACATTTCTCAAAATATTTGTCAATCACCTAGGCTTATATTACAAGTGAAAATAGATAATTTATATAAACTTCACAATAGCCAAGAAAATATGTCTATCGTAGAGTTACTCACAAAATCAAATGTTTTCAAAAATATCGTATATAAATCTTTGGAGGATATCAATTTTCTTGGTGATACCCAACCATCTCACTTTTATTTTATTGTTAGATATTTTTAAAAATAGTGAGAAGTAAATAAATGTGTAAGATAATGAAATATCTCTTAATGGTTTTTTTCATTCACACTTTCCCTTGCACATTCAAATTACTATTGGTAGTAAATGGATCATAAGAGTGCTTGTTAACAATGGTTTTTGATTTAATATTTATCGTGAAAGGTTTATATTACAATTGGGTATTATTATAGAGGTTTCGGTTAGCTCAACCATGATTGTAAATGGATTTAAAAATAAATAACAAATATCCCATGATACAAATAATTTGAATCTAAATCTTGATCCAAAAACATTATAAAAATGATTTTCATATCATATATAATAATTTAGATTATAATATTTTTATTTGAAAATGTTAAATTCATGTTATATATGTTATACCTTCTACCTTACATAGGGGTAAAATTATAATAGTTTATCCCACTCAGTGACAATACTTTTTTTGAAGTTTGTTTTTTGAAAAATATATCCAAAAAATAGATATTAAATTATTATTAAAAAAAGGTGTATACACTACACATTTGGAAATATAATCTAAAATATGTAGATTTGACTTAGTTTTTCAAAAAAATGCTCAATTTTTACTATATGGATGAGTTAAATGTTTGTTGATCGAAAATATAAAAATGTGGAACACAATGTTGTGATTTTACCTAAAGATGTTTGAAATTTGTGAGTGAGAGAATTGTTTATATATTTCCAAAGGATGATATGCATTTATTATTCTAGAAAAATATTTACTCTTAAGATAACTAAGTGAGTAATTTTAATATGGTTCAATGAATTATAACTATACTTAATAATTTTTTTGGTAATGGAATAAGGAAGAAGACTTGAGTTTGGGAAAAGTAGCAATACTATAAATGAAAATGAGAATAATGATAATAAAGTTTATTAAATTAGTGATTAATTATCAAATATAATATTTAATCCAATATGACTAAGAGAATATAAAATTGATATGAATATATTTGGTATTTGCGTTGTTCACATAACTTAATTTTATGGAAGGCTGAATTTTTCTTCAACAAGTGCAAATGGTATAACAATTGAAGATAAAATAAAACCAATGATAAATGAATATTGTGAAAAAATTAGATATGATATGAGTGTTAGTTTTGTTTAAAACTCATGATAAAAATATAGATTTATATTTAAATGTTCACAAAAGATAGGTTATAGGCATAAATGATTTAGAAAAAGAGAAAAAAAGGAACAACATAACCCATTATTCCATTTTTTCATCCACTTGCGCAAGGAATTGGTTATAAAAATGATGATGAGTCAAATTTTTATCTATAAACAATGAATATAACATTAAAATTCAAAAAATACATTTTGATATGGAAAATGGGTATCTAGGTGCTATAAATAAACATAATATTTTTAAGGATCCAATCAAGCCACTTCATGTTCATTTTATGAATTATAAAATGAACCACACTCAAGAGATGGCCAATAAAATGAAATCTATTGATTATTATATGGGAAAATTGGTTTTAAATTAAAATTAAAAACATCTACCCATACAACATGCAACTAGATATAACTATATTTTCTCTAATAAAATAAAAATCATACCTAATTTAAATGAGGAAAATTTTAGAATAAGTAATAGTGCAAAGAAAGGGTTATAGATAAATATATATATTTTCACAGATATGGGTAAATTTAGTAGAAATATACTTAAAATAAACAAGTTTATAAGGTGATAAAAATAAAACACACAAAATTTATAGTGAGCAAAGACAATTGTCCAAGACGAAAGAAGTGGGCGGATGGTTATAGGCCTATGATAACCATAAATATATGGTTCTTTGCACCTTAGATATTTGAAATATGGTTTGATATTTATAATTTGTTTTGAGGATCTAAAAACCTCACTCAAATTTTAAAAATTCTACATAGATCTATAAGAACCTAATATCCTTCTTTGTAACCCTAACAATTCATCCCAAAAAAAATATTGGGAATCAACAAAGGGCATATGTTATCCCTCCACTATTAGTAGGCCCATGTTCAAGAATAAATTTAGAAAATAACACTTGTTTCACTTCAAAAATAAATTCATATATGCAATCCATAATCCTAAGTGAATTTATGTGTTATCATGAACAAGTGGAAAATTCAATAAAAACTTCATTTCTTGATTCAAAATTTTCTCTAAATTTTGAAATTATGTTATTAAATAAATTATTGAATATTAATTTTCCCATTTAATTATCACTCTTTGAAATTATCTTTCAATTAATCCATTCATGTTCTTTATGTACTAATTCACCCATGTATTTATAAACTTATCAAATTCAAATTAAGATAAAATTGGTGTGTGAGTTGATATAGAATGGGTAGGAAAGGGAAAAAAGGGGGAGCACAAGGCATGGGGGACCTAGTAATAGTGTCACAAAGGTACACAATAGAAACATATAGTGCATGGTTATGGACATAAGACCCAAAGATATAAAATATTTAAGGAAGAAAGAGAAAGAGAAAGAGAAATAGGAGAGAGAAACATAAAGGGGAAAGACAAGGTAGAAAAGGCTAAAAATAAAAACAAAACATGCCAATAAGAGCCTAAGATGAATGGATTATTAAAAAACACATAATTACCCTATAAAAATTCATTAATAACAACTAGAACTACAGATGAACCAAAATTAGGTGTATCCATAATTCCCTAACTTGATGATGTGCATACATGGATACATATCAAAGTAAAAAAACAAGGTCACCCATAGGATTCAAATAATATATCTTAACCATAAATATATATAAGAGTTATTGAAGGTTATATAGAAATAATGTTTAAAAAAAGTTAAGAACAAATAGATCACTTGATTTCTACCATGTAGGGTTGAGAAGATCTTGGAATAAACATGCATGTTTTTGTGTCCTAAAATAAAAACTTTTGATCTACACAATCTATTTGGGATGTATTTTGAGTCATAGGAGATAAAAATATTCATGGTTAATTGTTTACAAATATATCCCTATAAAATCAAAAAATAATGTTAGAAATGGTGCACATGGTTTGGCCAAATCGTGTTAGATGTCTTTACGGAAATACAAGTATTAAACATGTGCTAAATATTAATGCATTTTGAATAAAAAATTATACATTAATTAAATGAATATAAAAAAGAGATTTTTATTATAAAGTGGCATGGAGTTATCCCATGGATGGAACAAGTTTCTTATGATATTACATATTGAATTTCAATATATCACATTCCTTTAATGGAGGAACAAATAGCATGAAAGTGTCATGAGGCCTAGGTATAGAATATAGAAATGGATAATATTTTCCCTCATTTTGAGATGTAGTAAAATATGTGAATTTCAGATCTTAAAATAAAGGATTACATGCATCATTTGTAAAATGGGACATAAAAATACATTTATTTCTAACTATAAAAACCTAATTTTTATTTTGAACCATTATAAATGTTTTGAATTTGTATTTTATACCCAAAATGGATTTTTTCCACTTACCTATATTTGATAATCCCAATGAAATTCCCCCCTTTTAAGGTGAAGGATGTATATTTAAATTCATTCATTTCAAAATTAAATTTAATTGTATCATGTGTATCAAGATATAGTCATTCAATATCATATCATATGTAAAAATGTATGTCATCATGGTAAGATATGTATCATTTTAAGCATGCATGTAACATATGAGGTAAGGCCTAAAGTTTCAAATATAGATAAATGTATCAATGTATCTCATAGTGGTAGTGGTAAAATAAAGAGTATAGATAATATTTAGTGCATGATGTGGATCATGGCACTCATAAAAATTAAAAATCGCAATAAGCACACAAACACAAGTGCAATGTTAAATAATAAGTCAAAATGACACATACAAGAGACATGTTAAATTTTCATATAAACAAAAAATTTCACACACAATCCCAAGGGCCATAAGTAATGGATATGTTCAAATGTCACACACACCAAATAATTATCTCATAGAGATGCTCAATAAATTTACACATAATGGATAAGAGCCCAACACAATAGGTAATCAATGTTAATCCTATATTGAAATAAATTAAATGCATCGAAGGAGTATATATATATATATATATATATATACACACTCCTTTGATGCATTTAATTTATTTCAATATAGGATTAACATTGATTACCTATTGTGTTGGGCTCTTATCCATTATGTGTAAATTTATTGAGCATCTCTATGAGATAATTATTTGGTGTGTGTGACATTTGAACATATCCATATTCTACATCATCTCCATAAAATGTGATCATATCCTATAAAATATAATATCCAAGTACACAATGTTAGATAGATATTTTAGTAAGACATTTGGAAATAGTATATAGCTCAACATAATATGAGAGTTATATAATGGTAACACATGTAAATAATATAACCTTGGGATGAGATGCCCCTGACATGACATGGCCATTTGATAGAGGCAAGTCCAACATCTAAGTTTGTGTGAAATTTGTATGTCTTACATAACATGCTTAAATACCATTTAAATTCACGTGTCATATAAAAATATTATGCTATCTACCATTCATGAGATAAATAACATATGTAAATGATTTAAAATATATGTATAATCTTACTTAGATTTTGATTTTGGATTTTTAAATTATTTTATATTTTTCCCATACCTTCTTATTTTTAATGCTTACAATCCCCTTAGAATTTTGATTGGACTTTGGATTGAACATATAATTGAGAGTGACATCTTACTCATCAAAATATTACTCCAAGGCGTATTCACTCTCCTTAGAGGATTTTCTTTGTTTTTCCTTTCTACATTCCACAATCTCTTTACCTTTGAGTAGTTGAACCACTTTGACAATTAGGTAAATTAAATCCTGATGAATTATGTCTTTAGTATTTGATTAATAGAACACCTCTAAAATTTATAGATACCTAAGTAGGAATTATGGTAATCTAAACATGTTTTTCCCCTTGAAGTGGTTAAGAAGCATGAAATAATGGGATTAGATTAGTCTATACTTCCCTTTCAACATTAGGTATTTCATGATCTAAAGACATATAACTAGCCAAGGGTAAGGAAGGTACATACTAAGGTAAAATTTATTAAGTTTTTGATGGATAAAATCCATCCTGAAGAAACCCTTAATCAACTCATTATTCCTTTATTTATCAATGAAATATTTTGTGCCTTCACATGACATCCTAATGACCTTCAAAATGGATTCATTAGATATGGTAATGGTAATCACACACATTAATACCTCCTTACCATTCAAGGCCATGACAAAATATTTGGATGGGATGGGTTTATACCCCATAATCCTTTGCATGTAGTTTATAATACCCCCTCTTTGTAGTATATGCCAAATTGATGCATCATCCTTGACATTAGCATGGGAAATAGGTTTAATTCTATCTCTATCACCTCTCATGGTTCCAAAACCTTATCTTATCATCCCATATTCACAAAAAAATATACAACCCATCATAATCAAACCAATGAATAATAGTCTAATGGAAATATTAGTGAAATCATAAGTGAAATGCCTCATGGTGACTCCCCACATGGATAAATGATTAGGGATTTTGATAAGCTCAAAATAATCAAAGTTAAAAAAGATAAACATGATAACACTAATTATTTAATATCATCCTTTCTAGGACTCGATCTATCTAAAGCATCAATATTCAAGATGCTAATAATGTGATTAGGGAGGTCCCATACATTATTCTAAGTGTTGAATGAATGACTGAAAACCCATAGGTTTACCATGGAATCAACACCTATATTTACCTTCATGTAAGTTTTGATGATATTAATCCTTATGAGCTTGTTTGGGAGGGTTTTAGAATAAATTATCTCATTATGGATGGTCTATATAGGTTAGGATTTACCCGATAGACAATGAATAATATTCATCAAATCCCTTTCAATGTTGTTATTGTCTAATTAAAAATTTAATGCTAATTAAATTTCCCAAAAATCCTCTCTATATTCTATAATAATGTTATTTAGAGTTCCCATTGGTCCGACATAAGCTTCCATCATCACCCTTTTATTGTCCTTTATAACTTCTCCACCCCTTGCTATCCTTGGGTTGCCTTTGGTAGTTCCATAAAAATTTAATTTGATCGATGATTCTAGAGGCTTAGTACACCTAACTTGACTTATATCCAACTTCTTGGGGGAATTTTATCTTAGATTTGGGGACATGTTCTAATTATTGAAAATGTATAAAACTGATTTATTCATCATGGTATTTTTTTTAAGATAAAGCCTCCTAGTTTTCCTTGATAGTTCCAAAAACCTTGGAGGCCATAGAAATTTGGTATCTCCATTTATCCTAAAAGATTGAAGCATTCCTCTCCTTCCAAACTCACCAAACAAATTCAAGGAGGGATAGGTGCCAAAGGAATTCAAAGCTAGCATAGTCAAGGGAGGTTTTCATTGGTTGATAAAATCCATTAAGGAATTGGGTCTAACCTAATCAAGTTTAAATCTTTAGATAAGGATATCTATAATTCCTAAGGTGAAAGGGAAATCCAAGAACAAATGTATGATTGTTTCATCTTTTCTTTTACAAAGAACACACCTATTTTGAATGAACAAACCTATTTTAACTAGGTTATCGATGGTAAGGATCCTGTTCTATGTACCAAACTAAAATAAAATATTGACCTTTAGAGTAAGATTTCTTACCCATAGTTCTTTCTAGTTTAAACATTCTCCCTGGAGTTTAAGTCCACTGAATAGGCTGATTTGATAGAGTACTCCCCATTGTCTTCCACTATCCAAATATATGTGTAATCCTTAGGGAAGATTTTAATGTGAGTTTTCTATTTTTTCAAATTTAGGTCTCTCACTATTTGATAATTCTAAGACTTTCCATACCTACCCTTTTATAAACAAAACCTAGTAGTCTTTAACTTTGGTCCCAATATACTATTTTAAAGTTTTACCACTACATTCCACTAGTCCTTGGAGATTAGGGGATATCCATACAAAAAAGGATTATCTAAAAAATCCACTATTCTCCCATTCCCCACACTTCATCTGCTTCCTTAGTATAAATTTATTTCTTGTCAAAGTTTTCTAGAAAGCAAAACAATTGGTGGGGCCTTCCTCAACCATTAGGTTATCTTCTTTCATCCCTTATAAGTATTTAGATCTCACAAATTTAGTCCATAAACACTCTTTTTTCATTATGTTCCACCCAAAATTAGTATTAGGCCTCCCTTATCTTTAGGCATGAAAACTTTGTCCCAGGCCACTAAATGGAATCTATTTGTTTCCTCAACACCTGACCATAAAAATATTTTTTCTATTCATTCCAAAAAAAATTTGGGAATGTTGAACTAGTACATCATATAAACATGAATTATTTGAAGGGAGATTTTTAATAATTGTAGTTTACCTATGTAAGAACTGATATTACCTTTCCATCTAGACAATTAGCTCTGAGTTCTATCGATAAGAAGATTTTATAAATTAGTTTCCATTCTTCCACTAAAAATAGGCATCCCTAGGTAATTTTAAGGCAACTTATGAAATTAGAATTCTATAATCCTATAAATCTTCTTTTGAATCCCCTCTAGAGGGTGGATGAATAAGATAGAGCTTTTAGAGAAATTTATATTCTAGCCAGACACCTCTCCATAGTCCAACAAAATGGATTTTATTCAATTGGCCTCACCCACTAAGGTTTCTCCCATGATAAAAGTGCCATCCACAAATTTTTTATGGGTGATTGGATCCATGTCATGAGATATCTTGGTCCCTTTGACTTCCCTCAGTATTCTTGCATTCCCTAAACATATTCCTAGCACCTCAACAAGAATAATGAGTACGTAAGGATAAAGAGTGTCCCCTCACCTTATCTCTCTCTCATCTAGGAAAAATACCTATGGGATCCCATTGATTAAGATATAAAACTTAAGGGATGAAATTCAGTCTAAAATCAACCCTTGAATCTTGTGTTAAACTTTTTTTTATCATGATCCTTATCCAAGAAGCTCCAATAAACACTATCATAAGATTTTTTCATATATAATTTTAAAAACATACCTACTCTAGGAAAGTTATCCACCAAATTAATGGATTCATGGATCATGATAATTTTATCTATGATTTATCTTTCAAAGATGAAATTCCTTATTGATCAGCTATAATCTTATATTTTTTATTTTTTAATTATTTGAATGTTTTTGAATTTTTTTTAAATATTTTAATTTAAAATGAGATAAACCATTATACCCTAAAGAGGATATTCCAAATAATAATCCATACTAAAATATGCATGGGCCACCTTTCACAGATAAAAAATGCAAGATATGGTTGAGTCAAAATCTAAAAAGACATCACATTTTATAATGTAACTATCTAGTTCATTACTTTTGTAATCCCATGTGAGAGAAGTATCTCTAGAAAACTTAGTATGATTTTAAATTTGATGAGGAGTAACAAAATTTTGTTCCAAATTTAATTGTTTTATGGAACATGTTGATTTTCATGTATCACTAATTTAGAATATGTTACATGTGATGGCACTTTTTTGAATTTACCACCTTTTTTGATATGATTCTTACTTTTACATTGGTTTCTTTTGAGACTTTTGAATTTTTATTTGAATATAAATATTTTTCATAGGTGAAAAAAATATAAATTGGATTTGTTATTGAATATATATATATATATATATATATATATATATATATATATATATATATCAATTCACTATGGTGGTAGATGGGTAAGATGAGGTACCATATATTGTAGAGGATACTCATATCTAATTCCATAAACTATGACCACTTGGTTGTAATGAATGTAATTTAATAATATATTTACTATGGAAGGCATGACACAAAGCTTTTGTAACCAAGGTCATCCTAATATCATGCCGAAGACCCCATTCTATGGTAGAATAAGAAAAAGAGTGGATAATAAAACAAGACCCACCTAAAGAGATAACACAATACATCCCAAAGTAAATTTTGTTTCCCATTGAATGTTTTGAAACTTTTACATGTTTCTTGTATGACATGTTATGTGTAACCCAATTAAATAATTAATTGTATTTTAAATTCATTCTCACTTGATACATTATCAAATAATACATTATGGATGGGTTGTTGATTAATGTATGCTCATATACATAAAACATGGAAATTAGAATCATCATCCACTATCTCATTATCATCAAAGGTGACCATAAGATGAGGTTGGGAATTTTGAGTAATTTTACCAATAATTACATATTATGGATGATAATATGACTCAATAGGTGGGTGTGCATTATATTTATGATGCACTATTGAATTTTCATTATTTTTCCCATGATTTTGGAATGGCTCAATCAAAATATTTAACTTAGCATTTTAATTTTTTTGAGGCTTAGTTTCCTCTATAGGAGTGCCTATTTCAATGACGTTATTATCAATACAATATTTAATATGGTGTTTTATCTTTAAATATATATTGGTATAATGTCCATTGCATAAATGATACTCACAATATGCATTGTTATTGAATGATTTAATTTTAGGTCTATTAATGTCAACCTCTAATGGTGAAGATAGAGGAATAATATTACACAAGAAATTTTTTTATAAATAAATGAGATAGCTGCAATAATCTATAAAATTCCATTATTGGTTAATTTGATAAAAACAAACTTATCAAAAGGTTAAGATATAGCATTGATTGTGATATTTGAATCAACTTTAGCATCTGTTAGATTATATTTGTAATATGATTTACTTTGAAACTTCATTGTGGAAGTTGAAGTATATATAAGTATATACTTTAACTTATTCAAAGTGAGAATATTTAATTCTCATTCTCTTATTGTATGACCAATTCATTTAAATGATTTGAATTTATTGAAAATGATTGACTCATGCAAAGGTGAAAGTAAGCTTTATTTAAATATATCATGTAACTCATTATTTTCAAATATTTTAGTGATTTTGACAAACATGGTATTGTAATTAAATAAATATTAATTGATATACTCATGAGTTCCTTTCACAAGATTAACATTTTTTGCATAAGAGAGATTTTTATCAATTTTGATAATAAAATGCTTGAGAAATTGATATACTAATGGGTTTTATGTTTTATTTGATTGGATAGGTAAATCATAAAACCAACACAAAGAATAATATTTTAAGCTTATATGAAACAAATTATTTAGAAACTTGTCATGGAAATCATAATCCAGACAACTATATGAAAATATCAAATATGTTGGTCTCGATCTCTTTGCCTTCATATAGTAGAAGTTTAGGAGAAAAAAATCCTATAGGCAAAGGATATGATGAAATCTTGGGTGATAATGGATTATGAATCAAGGGTTTTGGATCCATTTATTTGTTATATTTTGGTATAACTTGATTTAATTGTAACACATTACTATGCAAAGCTGAAAGTGTTTACACAAGAGACTATGTAGTATGCGAGGGAGGTGATGTAGTATTCATAGATATCAAGGATTTTGTAAGAACCATTTTATTAAAATGGTCATATATATACATATATATATATATATATATATATATATATATATATATATATATATATATATATATATATATATATATATATATATATATATATATATATATATATATATATATATATATATATATATATGAAGCTTTATATTTCTCCCAAACTCAAAGGTGCATATGTAATAAAAATATCATTAGTAGATGTAGTAACACATGTGATAGGGTTTAAAATGTGAATGACTAGTTTTTTATAAGGGTAAAATCAAGGTTTTTTAAAGTGTCACATAATATTTTACAATAACCAAAAAGTTATAACAATAAATCACCAAAACAAAATCATAAAATGGACCCATAAAACTATGGACCAAAAAACAAAAAAGGTGTAGCTACCTATACATCAACATAAAGTTAACCAAACTAAAAAAAAACACTAAACAGAAAGCATATATTCAATGGACATTAAGATCACTCAAACTCTTTGTCCGATCCATTCAATCTTGTAGGTATTTGATATTTTTATCCAATGAGTCCTTTTTCTTTTTCTTCATATACTTATTTTTTTTCTTTTGGCCTTTATTCCTTTTATTACTACAAAGGAGTCTTCCTTTGTTTTCTCTTCCTCTACTTAATTTTTATTCTTTTGGCCTCTAGTCTTTCTATTAGGACCATCTTGTATTCATTTGGCCTTATAGTTTATGTTCTTATATTTCATAGAATTTTTATTTATGGTAATAATATTTTTTATCACAACAACTTATTCCAACATTCCTTTAATCAATTGCATATATTTCTCCATAATTCTTATGTTTTTTTCCATGATAGCAATTCCCTCCTTTATTTGGATAATATCTTGTATCAGTTCCTTTAGTCTTGAGATTATGTATCCTTCTCCATCCTTCCTTATCTAATTAATCCACAAAGTATTAGCATCCATGTTTTTTTTATTATCTTCTTTAAAAAATTATTTAATAATTTTTGGTTGATTATTCAAGGATTTCTCCAATTTCACTACCCTATCATGAAGGTTATCTTCAGGGGTACTTGGGTCCATTTTATAAGATTAAATAGGGTTGGGATTATACGTAGGAGTGACCTAAGGGGACTTAATATCACTTACATAACCAAAATCCACCTCATTTGTAATATGGATGGATAGATACTACCATAGATTTATTTTTTTGGGAATAAGCACTAGAGACCACCTCAGGGTAAGAGATAAATAATTAGGGTTGATTTGGAACCCTGGTCCTTTTATCCTTGGATTTAATATACATGTGGGATAAATTTTCATACTCATACTACTCAAAATGCCTCTTTGTGTGGATGCTAAAATTCCCCTTCCCTCTCCATAAAGGTTTGAGGGTTATGGTCATTGTATTAACAACATTAGGATCTAATGTAGGTTGGCCCAATTTAAAAAATATAAAAAAGAGAGCATTATGAACTAGACTATCTATTTTTCCATCTTGATATTTTATCATAGAATGATCTAGAGACATTAAAATAAATAATGGAATATTCAAAATATTATTGTGTCTAAAATGGTTGAGAATATAAAAGTGGTAGGAATAAAACATGAATTTTCCCTCTAAAGTGACATATTCATAAGTTTAAAAATAGCTCTCCCTAAGGTTTAGGAAGTGAAGTACACATAATCCCATCCTCCACTTAATTAATCCTATCATTTTATTTTAAAAATTTATGGATTTCCTCAATATTATGCCTCCTATATTTAAAATTTTCCATTCCTTCCATATCCATGATGGTGACTTTTGAAATATTTTCTTCAAAAACTTTCAAGGTAATACCTCTCACTAGCATCTCTGAGATTTCTTGTCATATCTATAAAGGGATATCATAGTCTGAAAACTTATCATTTTTTTCTCTTCCTGATGATGGTTCATGGAGTGTGAACTAACATGTCGATTGAAAAACTCTTACACAACTTTTTACCCAGAAACCATTATAATTTAACTCTCTCCTTCCAAGATTCAATAATGTTTATAGACATACCTAAATACAACCCTTTTATTTTCTCAATGTAGTGGATGAGGATGCCTTTCTTCAAGATATTATATACAATTTTATTCCTCTTTAATCCATTTCAAGGAATGATTTCAATTTGAAAGTGGTTTGATCCCTAATGAACCTGAATACTATCAAGGCAAAGAAATTAATAGGAACAATACTTCTAAAACAATAACCTATATTGATTTGTATTGAATGAATAAAATAATTTCATACACATGCATAAATAAAACTCAACTTATAATTATAATTAACACGTAAAATTTAAAACTTGATTTAATTTTTAAGGGATTATGGAATGTAAACCCTAGGTTGTTAAAGGGTCTAATTGCAGTAAATTAGGGTATAAATATTCAATAAATATAGCCACTAAATTGTGAAATAATTTACCTAATTTGATATTTAAAAAAATAGTAATAAATGACATAAATAAGTACTTATTTGGAAACTATTTGAGATGGATGATCTAGAGGCTAGAAACTAGCACAAAAGATGATTAGGGTATCATAAATAAGAACCAAGTGTTAGAAACCCTCTTAGATATTATAATGCACTAGTATCCTAATTTTAGTTCTAATGTCCTTGTGTAGGGATTTATATGAACTTCTAGGAGCATATGTATCTAAGTTTGATAGGACTATTTTTATCCTAACAAAACTTGTTTTGATATATGTGACCTATTTTGGATTAATTTGTGAGCAAACCCTAGATCTCATGTTGTTAGGGTATTTGAGTATCACAAGTATAAAAAGTGTGATGTTATTTTGGTAGGATAGATGTCCTCAACACCCTACTATGTTGAGTGTTTCCTACCTATTGATACCTTGAGAGGGGATCAATTCTGATGTAGCTCTCCCAATCTAAGTGTTCATGAAAGTGAAAATGAATGCTAGTATGAGTGTCAACTTGAGTTCTTTGAATAAGGATTGAGATTCCAAATATATGTATTTTTATCTTAGGGTGGTTGTATCTAACTTTATGTATAAGTAGGGTAAAATCAATATTAATAACCTTGATTGTGCATTACTTGGTATGAGCTTTTTTGTGTATTTTACATCTAATTTCCATCTTGTGAATAAAGAGATAAAAGTGTTGTGTGTGTGTGTGTGTGTGTATTGATTTGGTACTTTTATGGAGTGTGAAATAGGTCTAATCTGACCCTATATGTCTTCAAAATTGAAAATATATTTATTGGGGTTGAAAAGAGTTAAGTGACAATAGCACAATCCCTTGGTCACTAGCATAGTGTGCTTGTGTCTAAAGAATTGTTATAGTCTCTAGGTGGTAGAACTTAGGAAACTAGGTCCCTTAATCCCTATGGGAAGGTTTGGGACTAAATTTAGGATGTCTAAGGATGTGTGTTACTTGTACAAAAGTTGGATAAGGGTCAAAAGAGTCCCTAAGATAGGTATAGGGATAAGTTAAGGATGGTTGGTCTCAAGTGACACTCATTGCACTTAAATGACATTTTATATGACTACATTTTCCCCCACTTTATTCTAAAAATGTAAAAACTCAAAATGACTAAGATAGAGGTAAAAAAATGTACTTAGAATTACCTATGAGGCAAGGCCCATGAATCTGGATCTAAGTATGTAAAACAAGCTCCATTGTGTATTATATAAATGAAACATGGATGAATCAGTCCTTACTTAAGGAATATCTAAATCAAAGACAAAAGTGATTAAAGAGATAAAGGAATGAATACACCTCACATGGTACGTGAGCTAATGCAAAAACTTAGTCACATCCTTTGTGTGTGTAACTATTGATCAAATTGGTGAATATCTTGGACTAAGTTAATGAATTAATTGATCCCCATGTGTGGGTGGATCAATAACTCAATCCATTTTTTACTCCATCATTACCCACCCTTGCTTGGTGGATTTTAGATTTTTTAATAACTAATATTGTATTGATGGTTTGTCTAACCCTCCTATGTAGGTGGATCAAGAACTGAAGTAGGATATTAATCCATCATTGCTTACCCATGTGTAGTAGATGTATCTATGACTAAAATTTTATGATGTAATTAAAATTGTGTAGGATGGTTTTGGGGCCACTTGAAAACTCTGAAATGTAAATTGGAAAATGGGCCTCTCAAACACTCAATAATGTAGCTTAGGGACTACATAAAAATTTCAACCACTGTAGACAAAATAAATAATCAATCTAGTGTGAAATCTGGTGTAAATGGTGTCTAAAGTATATAATGCAGAGAATGACATTGATTTGGCATTCCATTTGAGATGAGCTAGTGCAAAATTGATCATGTGGAAACAAGGTGTCACACACATGCCCCCAATTTTGATATCTATACATATGGATTATGGACTAAATTGTAGCAATATTTGTATGGGTGTATCTAAAATTTTAATGGGAGTGATCATTCCATTCATGATTCCCCTAATTTGAGGAATATTAATATAATTTTTTATAAAATTATTCATAAATTGAACAAATCTAATAACTTGTGACTATAACTATGTCAACCTAGACTATAACTATTGTGTTCTTCTATAAAATCTATATTTTCGTATTTGTGGGTATATTGGATAGTATCATGGTTCCTTGGATAGTATTGCACCATGTTATTTTCCTCTATGTAGTTTTAGTGTCCTCTGTGTTGTTTTTATACCAAACTAACTCTGATCTCTATTTGACTTTTTTCCATTGTGTTTTCCTAATTTTGAACTCTATAATTTTATGTTTGTGTGCTAAAAATTATACTCTAAGTGCACTCAGATGACTTGTTATTTGTAACAAATCCATGTGAATTCCCCTCTTTTGAGAGGATTTATTTTACTTGTACAATAGCTATCCTCAAAATAAAATATTTGCATTATGTGTGTTAGGCTAAAAACATATGATGTCTATATTATAAATCAATATAATGTGTATACAGATGAGATAACTCATGGCATCTAAAATTGAGTGTGGATGTAACAAGTAAGAGACAAGTGTTATGGTCATGATGCATACATGAAAGCATACATACAACACACATGAGGCATACAAAGTAGACCAAGGGGCCACAATATAGGGGACATGAGCACATGTCACTAAATATAATAAATCAATGCATACAAGTACATATTCAAATGTCTATATACACAAACAACAAGCATGTTTGATTAGAGCCACATAGAAGTCAATGTTGAAATGTCTGCATACATAATCAATAAAGCACCCACAAGGACATGGGCCCATGTCTAAATCCTACATACAATGAAAGAAATTAGTGCAAAGACATATAAGAATGGCATATTCAAATTCCCTTGAATAGATGTGGAAGTAAAGAGACACAATCAAATCTAAATTAGGAAAGTTATAAATGAAAGTATGCATGAACATGTGGTATAAATTTTTATAAGATCAAAGATGTACATAAGATTAGTTTATAGTAGTATTTGTCAGCAAAAAATTTGAGTAGTATAGAATGATATAACTTGGTAAAGCATAAGTTGTGTATAGGATGCCCCTATTGGGAAAATGTATCAATGTTGAATATGTGTTTCAGTGTATGTGCCCCTAGTGGATAGATAGTAGAAACTCTAGATTTATGTGATGTACTTGAGCCTTGTAAGAATTTGTGAACAATTGAAGAGAACAAGTGAAGCATGTATGTATGATAAAACTAAATTATACTAGCATAGATAACATGTTTAGTACCTAAAAAATATAAGGAATGTAAACATGTAAATGCATACAATATAAAATTTATATTTTTGAGCAATATTAAAATATTTTTTGTATTTTTAACATATTATATTGTTTTTGTGTTTTTTAGGTATATAAGCTATGACAACTAATATTGAAAATAAAAATATATACAAGGACAAAGGTAAGAGAAGTTATATACAATTAGAGAGCAACATAGTACCCAATGAGTCTTGCAAGAGACACACAATCAATGTGGCCTATATCAAATAGAGGAAGAATGATCATGTGTGTTATGCAATGAGGTATATGAGAACCAAGAGTCAGATGCACTGAGTGATATGTATTTGAAACTACCTATGAAATAGGGCTCTAAATCTATGAAGCTGACTAAACTAGCCTATAAACTATGGTGCATTTGGGAACCCATCTAGTAGAAGATGATGTAATTGGTGTGGATGCTCTCTACTATAACATTGATCTATGTGGTGATGGAGAGAGAGGCCCTATAGAATCTACAACATGTCTTTGACATAGGGGTCTCTCTAATAAAGGTATTCATGGGAGAGTGTGCATGCATGGTACTATTTTATGAGTAGACCTCACCTACTTTGGTGGCTCAACTGATATCAGATGTGTGATAATAGACTCTATATGTTGAACAAGAACTAATGCATGTTGTATAACTAGATGTGGAATAGGTAAAGGATACTCATATAGAAGGCCCTCAACTATAACCACTTGATTAGCATGTATATATTTGATACATCATTGTGGAGTATATGGTATGTCCTAAAGCTACTATATCTAAATCCTACCAATAATATGTCAAATATGCCATAACTAGGTAACACTATGAATCTAATAGCCACATGTATAGGCCCAACCTATAATGGTTTTAATATCTCCCTGATGGAGCTTTGAACATGGCCACTAAAACCATGAATAATTATATCTGTCTGATAAATGTCATACTCTAAATAACCCAAGTGTTGTATAAGTGTGATAGTACACATGTTAACATTTGACCCACTATCAAACATGATACTTTTAATAAGATGATGATCAATGTAGGCTCGTACAAAGAGTGTATATAAATCTCAGTCATCATCAACTAGTTTCTACTTTGAGAAAGTGATGAGAGGTCTAGCTAACATTGTAGTATGATACACAACAATGATATTATTTAGAGGGTGTGTGTCCATCATATGTGTTTGATAGGGTATTGGTGGTGGATGTGCTTGATAAGCATAGTGAACACCTAAAGTGCCTATTATCTCATTAGTTATATTCTCTATAAATGAATCTAAAAATATTTTCAATGTTTTTTCTTCCATTTGTTGTGGTTTAGGTGCCTCTATAGGAGTTTTTATATTAATGATATTAGCTTCTATAAAATCTTGTATCTTATGTCTCAAGATAATTCATCAATTTTTAATATGGCCTAGTGCCCTGTGGTAGTCATAAAATGCATTGGAATCATAGTTCTTTGGAAGAGGCCTAGTAGTATCAACCTCTTTGATGGAGGAAGAGATATGGCATTACATTCTAAGAGCTATGTTATAATCCATTATAGTGATTGAGGAAGGTTCATAAGATTTCTCCTTGGAGGAGATAATAGGACCATAAGAGGAGGTGGCTCTAAAGATACATTAACTATTGTTTTTGAACCATTCTTGTTCTCATTAGGATTTACTTTATATGCGGGGTTTTTTAAACTCTTAGTATTTGAGTCTAATCTAGTTGTGTACTTTAGTTTTCCCATGGAGAGAATCTTGACTTCTCATTCTTTCATTATATGACAAATATTTTTGAATGATGTAAAAATTTTGATTAAAATAGCTTCATGTAAAGCTGGTAACAAAATCTATTTGAATATGTCTTAGAGTTTTCTATCTTCCATGGGGCTAGTCATCCTAGTTTTTTCAAAATGAGACTACACCCTTGAATAATAATTTCAAGCTTCCTCACCCAATTGACACAATGGGATCACTTCTAGGTTGTGGGTAACCTATATTGGAAATAAACCTATAAAGAGGGTGGATTCACTTAATGAATCACCTTCATCCTCACCTAAACTATTTATTGACAATGAAAAGAAAGAGAAACATGGATACTTTATACACTTCTAAGACTAACTATGGGGTGATGCACCAAAATTGAATACCTCCACTTGTTTGGACACACAAAAAATGAACTCAAATAGCACTCACACATACAAAACTCACAATTCACCAATGAATCTTTAACATAAGTGTTTTATAGAAAGTATCCAATTTATAATAGTACCTATAAGGATGACCACTTGTCTTAGGAAGATCAAATAGAATTCAACACAACTATGAATTGAATAAACTCTAAGAGAAATAAACTTCAACCTACACAAGATCAAGTTTCTTACATAAAGGTGGACAAAATTGGACATAAATTAGGGATAGGTTGTAATTATCACAAGTTTAAATCAATAATTCATCAATTCCACATAATAAAATAGTATATGAGAAGTTAAAATTAGTATATTTATCACTCAATAAGGTGTTTATGAGTATAAATTTTTTAGGGTTGAGCCACAAATAGCTAGGGGTACATCAAATTACTTAGAAAAATCAAATACATATAGTGAAAGGAGCCTTTAGTGAGGGGACCAACATGCAAGCTTGTCATCAATGCCCTCATTAATGCTAAAAATTGAAACATAATTGAAGTTAAACTTAAATTGGCATCTTATTCTCTTATCCAATGTATTAACACTTGCTTTGAAGTCTCCAAATTGGGAGGGAGCATAGAAGTCCTTGATTTAGGCTTGAAGTTGTCAAAGATAAAAAACGTTGACCTATTTTGGAGGAGATTTGTCTCTTAGAATTTAAATTTTGACTTATCCTTCAACCAAATCCTCAAATATTTCATGATAAAACCCCACTTAGTCTTCAACCAAATCCTCCAATATTTCAAGATGAAACTCCACTTTGTAAGGGGCAAAGAAGTTCTTGTTTGATTTGACTTTTTCTCTTTGATTTTGGCATAGAGGGAAGAGATGGTGTTCTTGATATGATTAAAGTATCTTTCCAACTTTTAATATTTATTGAAACAAATTTTGATTCCCCATAACTTCTCATAATGGCATAGAACTAGAGTAGTATTCTTCTTGAAGTTGATGAGGTCTTCTATTGAATGGTAATTATGATGATGCATTGATAATGCACAACATCAACTCATCATTTGATGATCATATTGACTATGTTCACCCTCTTAAATTTCATTGAAATTTCCATGAGCATTATTTTATACCTAAAAAACCCCAAGTAAAAATTAGATCATGAAACATGTACGTGATATCAACTACTTTGAGGTTTCTCACAATGTCCTTCATGGCTCTTGAGGATGACTTAGTTAAAATTTGTAGGTGTGATTTCCATTAGTGATTGAGAGATCTTGAGAGAGATATTTATTATTCAATTCCTTCATTATACATGTTCTCAATCTCCCAATGGTCTAAAAAATAGTTTATTATCTTACATGCAAACTCAATGGATTGGCATTCTCAAGACAATCTCCATGATAGCCCAACAAGGTTTTTTAATAAGGTTTGCCTAAATATTATGAGTTATATATCCTTCATAAATGTCATAATTTTTTTTAAAACAACTTTATTACATTTATACAACCTTGTAACACCAACACATAAGTTTCAAAGGCATTTTAAGTAGTAGATCTTGAATTCTGGCACTTTTGGCCTTCCTAAGAACTAGTTTTCAACATTTTTTCATGTATAGGTATGTAATTTTGACTTTTATTTCTCCTCATGTACTATAAATAAATTATACCATCACAAAAATTTCTAAAATATGCCGCTCCTCTCACATTTAGTTTAAATTTCATAGGTTTTAGATCAACATAACTCAAATTATGGTCCTTTTTTTGCACCTAGGATGTGTCAGGGCAGCAAGCATGCCAATTTAGTTTTAAAAAATGTATTTTGATCTTTACATGGTCTCAAAATATCATTATTTTTGATAAAGTATTTTATTTACCCCTATATATTTTCAAAACATTGATATTTCTTATTTACTTGTAAAAAATACTCCAAAAATACATTTTCAAGTCTATAGGTCTATAGGTGCTCATTGTCATGCATAATAAATCATCTAGGTCCATTTTTTAGGTATAAAACTTTTGATTATACTTGTAACCTGGTTGAAGGTTTCTTGATATCATGTATATGGCATCAATATCATTATTCATGCTTTATAATTCCTCAAAACACTTCAAAATTTCAAATTTGGAATGTTCATGCTCTCTAGATAGGGTTTTGAAGGGTTTTAAATCAATCTTAATTCTTAACAATTATTCATAACTATCCAACCTTCTTACTAAAACTAAACATCATGAAATGGAATTAAACCACCCTATTCAACCTTCTTATAAACCATTCTAAGCCATACAAACTCTCCACTAAGATATCGCATTGGATTTTGGGTAATTTTAAGCTTGAAAATCAATTTTGAGAGTGATCTGAGTTATCTTAGCATACTTCAAGCATATTTTGAGTCCCTAACAGTTGGGTAGTGTCTAAAAAACATCTATGAAGATAATAAATCCATGAATCATCATTTACCCACCTAAAAACCAATAAAAATCTAATCTTTTACCTATGAGAATGCATGAAAACTATCAATACATCCTTGCATATGCATTGGAGTACCAAAAGATCTTCAAAATTATTTTAGGTGCATACATGACATCTCCAAATCCTTGATTTAAGGAGTTAAAATTATTTTAATTACCACATATTTTTTTTCTTCATTAGCTTAAAATTTTGCCTTTTATTTCTTTCACCCATGCCTTGGCATGCTTTAGAATCTTGAAAATGGTCAACCAAGAAGTGGTTATGAGGACCAAAAATTAACTAATAATCTTTATGGCATACATTAATGGGAGATATTAAAGTAAAATCAACCATAATTTTGATAAAAATACCTCAAATTTTTAAAATTAGTCTTAAAATATACTAAGTGGGCACAATAAATGTTTTACTTTTAGAAATTAGCCTCCTAGACTAAGGAAAAATCTCAATATGACCTCCATGTGATTTCACTAGGCATATTGACACTAATTAATGGATTATAATAACTTGAAATAAATTATCAAATTAAACATACCCAATTACGTAAATAATGGTGACTGAAAAGGTCAACATTCTTGGTGACCTCTATAAATGCAAGAGACTAGTTGCCTTATGAAGCCTATTGGGCATGGATTCATGAAAATCATCACCAAATCTGATCTTCACAAGATAAACATTGTTTTACCTTCATCATTAAAATATAAAACTAAACAATGCATCCTTAAAGTAACAATAATACATGTGCAAGAGCATTTAGGGGATTGAAAACTAATACAACCACCAATTGAACATGTGCATAACAGCATTTGGAGGAAAGTGAAAATCTAACACTTCTATGTACAAGACATAAAATACCTCTATTATACCTATATAAAATTAAAAACCTCTTAGGTATTCTCCATGTGGTTAAAAAATATGAGGAATAGGTTGTTATTTAAGTGTCATTCTAGTTGGATCAGATCTTTTCCTACTTGTCAACCTATTTGGCTTATCTCCAAGTGAATCAACTGAAGGAAACATATCTCCAATATAGACAAACTCTTCTTGTGGTTAAATGTTCACCTCATTTTTCTATTCAACACTAAGAAATATTTCCAATGTGATCACATTATGATCCATAAGAATAGCTACAACTTTAGCCTCTAATGGCTTGATAAAGTATTATTCTTGGCCTTCTATGATATCTTGAGAAGCCAAATTTTATTTGTCAACTAATGAATTTTTTTAAAAATATTCAAGGATATATAAATACTACTCTCCATCTTCATAAAAGTCTACTTGAGATATACTTTGATTAACATCTTCTTGAACATGCTCTTCAATCTTGAAAACCACTTTGTCAATGTCTTCACTAAGAGATATAGCCCTACAAATATTCTCAATGTCTTGAATCAACTCAAGGTACTATTTCCACTCTAAAACATCATAATTTTCCTCTTCATGTGCTACAATATCATCAAGTCTTTCTTGAATACTTAGCAACCATTGAGCTTTGTCCATATCCTTATTTGACTTACTTTGTGGAATATCACTTTCCTCAAATTTTATTGCAACCTACTCTTAGGCCTCTTGAAGATGACCTTCAATACTTATTGGTTTGTCAAGAGCCTCAAATTCTTCAATAACATTATCATTATTCCCTTTAATGGCTTTATATCTATTGAAAACTTCAAGTTCCTCAATGAAATAATGGTAAAGTTGCTGACATGAGTCATCAAGTTTCTCTTACTCATCAATAACAAATTCAACTCCTTTCAAGATTTCATTTTGTTTATTTTGGGAGGTGTCATATTTTGAATTAACTATTGTTTCCATCACATGAACATCTTCATGGTAGACTTCTTGAGGATCAATTGCAACTGCAATTTGATTTTTCTCTTTAAGGATTTCAATATGATCTTCTTTTATGCCAAATTTAAGTTCATTTAACCAACATAAGTCTTGATCATCCTCTCTTTAAAAATTATCCCATTCACCTATATTTTCTTATTTTGCCTTTCATAAAATAGGTCCATTAAAAATGGACATGGTGGGAGGGTAAGAGGTTCCATTTCATGGCATAAGAACATAGGGAATTATGGGTTACTCATGAATGGGATTTGGGATTGAAGAGGCATTAAGAATACTTTGATATTTGTAAGTAATAGTTTCATTTAAGAATTTTTTGAAAGGAGGGAAAGAAATGTTTATTAAGGATGTTTCATTCTTCTCTTTCCACTTAGCAATTAACCTCCTATATTTTAATATGATTTGATCTTCAAGAACAACTACAACTTGAGGGATGGGTGGCGGGCTTAAGAAACTTGAAATATTTCTTGGTTTGGCTTCTAAAACTTTATCCCTCTCCTTACTTTTGATTTTCATATGAGGAGTGAATGAGAATCTTGGAAACTTCCTTGGTTGATTAGTTTGAGGAAATTGAAGAAGAATGGTGGGAGTTTTCACAAGCATAGGCTCCTTCATAGGATTGGGGTTCCTAAAGCCTGGTATTTTTAAACTAGTATACTCTCTTTAAGTTTAAATGGGTTCTTATTATTTCCAACTTGGGATTTTGGATTAAATTCCCTGTGTTCTTATGGGTAGTTATTGCATTTGCTCTCTTTTAGCCTCATTATATCTCTTCAATGATTATACCTCTTGTTGATGTATATAGGCCTGATATGCAAGCTCTTATTGATTCATATTATACTTTATTTCCATATCAATCTTCATACATTATCTCTCAAATTCAATTCTTATCTCTTGCATACCTTTTTCAAGCTGATTAGAAAGAATATGACTTTGCCAAGGCTGATTGAAAACATGAGTAAGGGTGGGAAGGAGGTAAGTGTTATGATAAAACTAATATATTGTTGGTTTAGAGTTACTAATATGAAGCCATAAATATTTTTAGATTGATATGAAAGATATGAAGGTACAAAATATGCATTTTCACATAATGGAGGACTGAAATACATACAAATTAATGATCTTTAGGCACTTTGACTGCTTAAACCAGTTATAGATAACTTAGAGTTACAATTGATGATTGTAAAAATACCTCCAAAGGCTGATATTATAAAGAACAACACCAAAAAATTCCTCAATAGATGAATTACTTTGAATACTTGTCCTACCAGGCATGCCATAAACTATTATCAAAATGAACTTACACCCTTAAAGAATGTCTTCAAGTTTTCTCACCTAATTGACATAATGGGATCAATTCCATGTTGTGGGTGACCTATAGTGGAATTAAATATCCAGATAGGGTTGGCTCCCTTAATTAATGACCTTGATCCTCACTTAAACTATTTTTATACAATGAAAAGAGTGAGAGACACAACTACTTCCTTTAATTCTAAGACTAATTATGGGGTGATACACCAAAATTGAATACCTCAACTTGCTTGGATACATAAAAAATGAACTCAAAGAGAACTCACACCTATAAAAATCACAATAAACTAATTAATCTTGAACATAAGTGTTTTGTATAAATGATTCAACTTATAATAGTACCTAGAACGATGGCCACTTATCTTATGAAGCTCAAATGGCATTCATCACAACTATGAATTACATAAACTCTAAGAGACACAAATTATAACCTACAAAAGATCAATTTTCCTTTATAAAGTTGCATAAAATTGGGAATAAATTATGGATAGCCTATAATTATCACAAGTTTACATCAATAATTCACTAATTTCACATAATAACATAGTATATGAGAAGGTAAAATCAATTTTTTTATCATTCAAGAAGGTGTTTACAAGTCTGAAATTTTCTAGGTTTGAGCCATAACTAGCTATAGGTATATCAAATTACTTAGAAAAATCAAATACATATAGTGAAAGGATCCTTTAGTGAGGGTACCAACATGCAAACTTATCATCAATGCCCTTATTAAGGTTAAAAATTGAAACATAACTAAAGTTTAACTTCAATTGACATATTATTCTCTTATCTAATGTATTAAAACTTTCTTTTAAGTCTCCAAGTTGGGAGGGGGGCATACAAGTCCTTGATTTAGGATTGAAGTTGTCAAAGATCAAGAAAGTTGACATATTTTGGAGGAGAGTTGTCTCGTAGACCTTAAAACTTGACTTACCCTTCAAAAAACTGCTCCAATATTTCATGATGAAAATCCAATTAGTATTGAACCAACTCCTCCAATATTTCATGATGATATTCCACTTTGTGATGGGCATAGAATTCCTTGTTTGATTTGACTTTTTCTTCTTGATTTTAGTGTAGAGGGAAGAGATGGTCTTCTTGAGATGCTTAATAACTCCTTCCAAGTTTGAATCTTTATTGAAACTACATTTTATTCTTCATAACTCCTCATAATTTCATATAACTAGATTATTAGTCTTATTAAGGTTGTTGAGGTATTTTATTGAATGGTAATTATGATGGTGTATTGATATGCATAACTTTAGCTCCTTATTTGATGATCTTCTTGACTATGTTCACCCTCTTAACTTAGATTGAAAATTAATTGAGCATGATTTTAGACCCAAAAAATCTAATTAAACATTATATCATGAAACATATACATGATATCTACTACTTTAGGGCTTCTCACAATGTCCTTCATGGTTCTTGACGATGACTTAGTTCAAATTTATAGGTGTGAGTTCCATTAGTTCTTGAGAAGATTTTTAGAGTGATATATATATTATTATATTCCTTCATTATCAATTTTCTCAAGCTTATAGTGGTCTGAAACAATTTTTATCATCTTGAATGCAAACTCAATGGATTGGCATTCTCAAGACAATCTCCATGATAGCCCAACTAGCCATCTCAACAAGGTCTACCTAAACCTTATGGATTATAAATCCTTAATGAATGGCCTATTATGTTTAAAATAAATTTATTATATTTATATAAAATTTTAACACCTACACACAAAATTTCAAGGTATTTAGATGAATAGAACTTGAATTCTAACACTTTTGGTCTTTTTTAGAACTAGTTTTTAACACTTTTACATGTGTAGGTATATAATTTGGAATTTAATCTCTCATAAAGTAATATAAGGACATGATAAAAAATATATAATGTTATAAATATTTCCCATATCCTTCATTTCAAATTTTATAGGTTTTGGATCAATAAAGCTCAAATTATGCTCCTTTTTTTGCACCTAGGATGTTTTAGGGTAGCAAGCATGCTAGTTTAGTAAAAAAATTATATTTGAGATCTACATAGTATCAATAGATAATTTTTTTTTAATTAATGTATATACCCCATATAAATATTCCAAAAATTTAAATTTCATGTTAAATTTCAAAAATACTCCAAAAATGCATTTTCAGGTTTACAGGCATGTAGATGCTCATTGCTCATGCATAATGAATCATCTAAGTCCATTTTTATGGTATAAATTTTTTTTGGTACTTTTAACTTATTTAAAGTTTTATTTATATCATTTATAGGTCATAAATATCATTTTTTATCCTTTATAAGTCCTCAAAACATTTAAATGTTCAAATTTGCAATGGTCATGCTCTCTAGATATGGTTTTGAAGGGTTTTAGAGCAATATTGCTTCTTAATAATTATTCATAAATCTCCAAACTTATTGATAAGACTAAACACCATGAAATTTTATTAAAAAATATTATTTAACCTTCCTATCAACCATAATAATCCATTCAACCTCTCCATGAAGATATCACATTAGATTTGGGGTAATTTTAAGCTTGAAAATCAATTTTGAGAGTGCTTTGAGTTATATTCACATATTTCAACCATATTTTGAGCCCTTAATAGTTGTAT
Source organism: Torreya grandis (assembly GCA_037957365.1). Lineage (NCBI taxonomy): Eukaryota > Viridiplantae > Streptophyta > Pinopsida > Cupressales > Taxaceae > Torreya > Torreya grandis. The sequence continues at coordinate 2,014,963 of JARHVA010000495.1, forward strand.
AATATCTAATAAACATATATAAATATTATAAATCTATGAATCATCCTTTACCCACTTGGAAACCAATAAAAATCTAATCTTTTGCCTTTTAAAATACATGAAAATTGTCCATACATCATTGCATATGCGTTAGAGTACCAAAAGATATTCAAAATTGTTACATATTCATGAATGACATATAAAAATCATTTATTCAAATCATTAAGCTTGTTTTTCACCTCCACATATGTGTCATTATTCATTAACTTGCAAATTTTCCTTGGATTTCTTTCACCCATATCTTGGCATGCTTTATAAGCTTGAGATGGTCAACCAAGAAGTGGTTATGAAGACAAAAACTTGACTAAAACTCTCTATGGTGTACATGAATGAGATATATTAAATAAATATCAACCTTAATTTTTAAAAAATACCTTAACTTTTTCAAATGAGTCTTAAAACATATTAAGAGGGCATAATAAATGTTTAACTTTTATAATTAGCCTCCTAGACTAAAGGAATATCTTAATATCACCTCTATGTGACTTCGCTAGGAATATTGACACCAATTAATGGATGAAAATAATTTTAAATACCTTATTAACTTAAACATAACCAATTATGGAAACAATGGTAACTAAAAAGGTTAACACCCAGTGAATATAGGTTTATATCACAAGACATATTTAGCTATTGGCTCATTAGAGTTTTGTTTGAGTTGTGAAACTTGAGCATAAGAAACCTTATCACTAATGCTGATTGAAAAGTGAAACAAAAACATATATTCCAATGTATTTAATGATGTGATGGACTAAATATGAATATCATAGAACCATTGTAATGAATAATCTTTTAAATTATGGGGAAACAACTTAGTGAGGAGCCAATAATTAGACACATAGTCCAAGCATGACGCATGAAAGGATCATAAATGGTTATTTGGGTCACCCTTATCATCATAAAAATTAATCTTAGGTGCCTCAAATATATATGGAAAAGAATTTTTTGCTATATGTTATTCCAGAGTTGTATGTAAAAAAACATGAAAATCCAAGGCATGAGATGGTCTAGTGGCACCCTGTTGAAGATGTAACACCTTGGCCTACAGATCATAGATCTTGTATATGTGTGTGTGTATATGTGTGTGTGTGTTTCTATGTGATAATGTATTATACATCTAAGGAGGAATAACTAGTCTTAGGATGTGTTACCATTATTTATGGTTTCCAAGTTAAAATAGGTTGTAAAATATGAGTTACCCCTATAGTAGGTGTAAAAAATAGTAAAATTTGGGGTGTTAGAAGATTGACCATTATTTTATTTTTTAATCTCTTCATGGATAATATGGATAAGGTCATCTTACATATCTGAATGTTTAGAAATGAAATCTTTTAATTTTATCTTATCATTCTCATCAAATTTATTATTGAATTCTGCCATTATAGGTTTAAAAGTAAGAAAACAAAATGTTGTATATTTTAAACCTTTTAAGAAATTTAGTCTATTAATTATTAAAAAAAGAAAATAATAGATTAGATATGATATTTTTAATTATAATTTATAAGCATAGCAAATATAAGGATACAAACCCTAATAGCATATAGGGCTAGGGTTCGAGTAGTATTTGAAGTAAGTCAGGTTCACCAAATGATTTAACTTTTTAAGGATTATGGAATATAAACCCTAGGTTGTTAAAGGATCTGAGTATAGTAAATTAAGGTATAAATATGCAATAAATATACCCACTAATTTGTGTAATAATTAACCTAATCTGATATTTCCTAATATAGTAGTAAATGACACAAATAAGTACTTAGCTAGAAATTGACTAAGATGATGACTTAGAGTTTAAAATTGGCACAAAAATTGATAAGGGTGTTATTAATAAGATCCAGGTGTCATAAATCCTCTTACATAGTATCATGGTACCTTGGATAGTAGTGCACCATGCTAATGTCCTAGATTTATTGTTAATGTCCTTATACATGGATTGATGTGAAGTTATAGGAGCAATTGTGTTTAAGTTTGATAGGTTTGTTCCTATGCAGATGAAACTTGATTTAGTGTATATGACCTATTTTGGACTACTTTATGAGAAAACCCTAGATTTCCATGTTGTTAAGGTATTTTTGTGGCAGTAGTAATAAAAGTGTGATGTTAGCTAGGTAGGGTAGACATCCTCAACACCCTATTGCATTGAAAGTTACTTACATACCAATACCTCAAGAAGGGATCAAGATCGATGTAGTTTTCCTAATCTAAATGTTGGTGCAAGTGTAATTGAATGCTAGTATGAGTGTCAACTTGAGTGATTTAAATGAGGATTCAAACTATAAATCTATGTAATCTAAGCTTAGGGTGGTTGTAGATGACTATATGCAGAAGTAGGTCAGAATATGGATCAATAACCTTGATTATGTACTACTAGTTCTAAAAGTGTCTATGTATTTTGAATTTGATTTCCATCTAGTGGATAAAAGGATAAAAGTGGTGTATATATACTAATCTAGTGCTTGTGAAAAGTTTGAAATAGGTCTAGGCCAACCCTAGGTGTATTAGGAATTGAAAATTTATCTATTGGGGTTGAAAAGAGGTAAAGGACAATACCACATTCCCCTAGTCACTAGTGTAGTGTGCTAGTGTCCAAAGAATTGTATTAGGGAACTATGGGGCTTAGATCCCTAGGGGAAGGTCTAGAATAGATTTTGAGATGTTTAGATATGTGTAATATCCACAAAAAATCTAGGTAAGGGTTGAAAAAGGCCCTAAGATAGGTCTAGGGCTAAGCTAGGGATGGGTGATTTCAAGTGATACTCAGTTCACTCAAGTGGCTTTTATATTACTATAAAACTCTTTAAAAAAAAAACTTGACTTGTTATTTTTAGTAGATGTTATTTTTAGTAAGTTTTGCATGCAAGTGCATACAGCCCTAAAAATCTCCAAAAATATTCTAAACACTAAAATTAACCTATCAAATGAATTTCAACTAAAGTTCACATCCAATTACAAAAATATAAACTTTCTAAAAATAGAAAATTACCAAATAAATGCTAAAATGCATTTCTGTACCCTTAGATGGTCATGTATGGCCTCAAAAAAATATTGTAAATGTCTATAACTAGATACAAAAGGTTATCGATACATTGAAATTTTTGAGATCATTCTAGCATGAAGGATAGCTCAAATAGATCTATGAATCAAAATTTACGGCCTCTATAAGTTTGGACTCATTTCCCACATCACTCCCATGGTTTTTATGAGTAGTAAGCCTTTCCTCTTAACTTCAAAATCACTTTAAAAAGGGAATAAATCCTCTCCCAGCACTTAGCTCTATAAATTTTGTGCCAAATAAAATCCTAACAATGTCACTTGGGGAAGAGTTATGATTCTAATTAGTATTTTTTCTCTCTACTAAGGAGGAAAAAATATGTATGAACATCCATATCCAAAATATTTTTTATGCCTAATCTACCCTTGTTCAATGGTTATAGGAATTGTTTTACTCATTTAGCTCAATATATATTTTATCTCATAAAATGGGGCAATGATGGGCATTTCATAATAGAACATTTCCATAGAAGTCTCCCAAGAGATGATTTAGAATGGTTTTACAATTTACCTAGTGGTTATTTACCTAATTTTTAATTTTTAGAAGAAGCATTTTGATCATATTGTAAGAAACACATGATACCTAAATTTGCATTGGAACATCAAAAAGATTTGAAATAATGTCATGACTAGATTATTTAAGATTACATTTTACTATTCAAGGACACATTACATTTATTAGCTTATCAACCCTTAGATGGGGAAAAATAATTCATTTTCAGTAGAGGTCTCATATCTCCACTCAAAGAATGGACCATGCATAAACTTTAAATTTATTTTTATAAACTATATATGGGCATGTTTAAATATTTGTGTTATCTTTATTTAATAACGCAAAAAGCTAATGGGTCAATATCATCTTCAAAAAACCATGAATTTATCAATAAACTATTGAATTCATATTTCATATCTGATAAAAATAATCTAGTTATAAAATCTCATAGAATAGATGAGTCAATGGAAACAACTCCAATAAAGTAAAATCAAGTTAAAGTAATTAATAAATGAAATGAACTAGTTTACAAAGCATCACCTAAAGTGAATAAATTTTATATTAGTAAGAGGCAAGCACTTCAATTTGATAGATTCATAGATCAACCACCTGATAACATACACACATTGTTTGACAAGAAGTTAAACACTCTTCCTCCTAGTTATTATCATCAACCTCATCATCGGGAACATATCAAATACAAACTATTTTTCAACTTTCATGGTATAAACTAACATAAGGTTAATGATTTTTATGCATTGTATGAAATGATATCACAACTTTAAGATAAATGGATCATCACATTTTTAAAAATGGGAAACAATGTACCAGAATCAATTCCTTCATCTTCTCCTATTAAGATAATGGTATCTCAAAAAGAGTTGATAATCATTCAAGTACTTGTAAATAATATGCATAAATTTGATATTGTTGTCAATAATATGTTACAACATAATACATGTAAAATATAATGTATTCACAATGTGGAACACAATGATAAATATTTACCACATACATAAGGATCTAATGTATGATATATTATTTTTACAATCATTATTGGACTTAATATAGTGAGCATATTAGTGGTTTTACAACATTCTATTCCACAATAAATGTAGTTTTCGGATAGCCTTGGTTACAAAAAATGAATACAATAGTAAATAAGGATAATATAAATTTAGATTTCATTTTTAAAGTTTTTTTATTAGCATTCAAAAGCAATAGATCAAATAGGAAGGACACCATGGATCATGATAACAATATATCTCAAATTACACAAACATGGATACCAAAGAAAAAATTAATCAGAGCTATGAAAATGTAATGTATAACTCAAAGATACCAAAATATAAATACCAAAGGCATGTACCACTAGTAACTAATATAAGTGAAAATATCTCTACAAATATAGATCCATATGTATAATATAATAAGGTAATTATACATCACAGTCAACATGGAGCACAATTCATATTCCCATCAAGATGGTCAACTCATTCTATAGTTTACAATTAAATTGATTACACGCATGCATTACAAAATTAAAATTAATACATTTTCTTTTACAAGTGAATAATCAAATATATTAACATACTAAACACTAATAACATCACCTCAACTAAAATTATCAAATACAGTTTTATAAAGAACATATACAATATAAAAATCCACATAAGCATAATGCAAAAAATATATATACCAAATTATATATATATATATATATAATGTTTTACACAATAAAAATCATAATATCACTCTATAATAGACTAATCACCCTATGCATATCCAACTCCCTCAACTAGTAAAGTACCATGTGATGATGAAGCCCCACTATCAACTTCATTGTGAGTATGAGCGAGACTAGATCCTTTTCTCAAAGTCTTCATAATTGGCCATTTGATATTTTAGGTCCATATAATTGAAATGTATCTATATATAGATTAAACACATTCTGGCCTATATCATATGATAGATCAATAGGGGGTATCTAATATCTACTAACTTCCACCTTTAGCTAGTCATACTCAATGATAACTACATATCTATTCGCTATAATTTCTTCATGATTGGTTTATACTATAACATATGATATCATAAATATCACTACCTAATCAAAAATAAGATCATGCTCACTCATAATATCTATCACACCGTCTAAAATACCACCAAGGACTACCTCACGAAGCACACATTGTGTAAGGACCTGAAGGGATGTCTCTATGATGATTGTCCAAAACTAATCATCCCCTAAAAATTATACATGATATAAATATTAAATTTATTAAAATAAATAAACTATTCATAACCATTAAATAATATAAATATGTTCTCATGAGAGGAGCATAAGAAATAGTTGCTACTATACCACTTACATCCAATCCACCTTGTGCCTTATGGGGATCCTCAACCACAACTGGAAATAATAGGCCACTTGTGGACTGACCACCATTGTGTACATGTTGGGATAAAAATAGTGTCATCCACATCTAGTATCTATATCCCACAATACACATATGACAATGGGATGGGAGCCAAGTCTGTAGCACTAGGTCAACCCATATCCCCCTCCCATATTAGATCTCATATAGATCATATCCACACATATGCTACTAGGGGAATATTTTATGGAATTAAAAACTATTGTGTGACATGCTAAACTAAAAACTATCATACATATCAAGCCATTAATCATGTATCAAATAACTCACCCAAATGCACATAAGTTTCATGTTATCCTTTGGCCATCCTCAAAAAACCCTTTATGGTTGGCACACGATTTTTATAATAGATAGTTAATTTATCATCTAACTCCACTACTTATGCACGTCTCAAAATACATTTTTTGATGAGCCCATCCACCATGAGGCATCCTTAAATGATGAATCATTGTGATGTGTTCATATGTCCAATAATGTAAAAGAGTGTCTAAACCCAACCTTCCTCCAAACCCCTCTTAGGGAAATATGTGTGTATCCATATACAAGTGGGCTAGCCTAGTATGACCCAAATAATATATCATGTAGTGATCCTCAATATCATGTATAATTATGTTCATTTGATATGAAATAGAAACAGTAGCAACATTTATTACAATTGAATAAGCCAATAAACCATAAATGAATATATGCACACATGGAACATTCAATAATATAATTTATGACAATATAATGGTATTATCATTGGAACCATAACAAGCACCTTTAGCATACCCAATAATATAAAAGTTATCCTAATCTATACTTTATTTATTCCTTGTAAGCCTCGACTCTCTCTCTCTCTTGGGTTGACTTTTTTTATTCTAAAAAACTTAAAACCTTTATAACTAGTTCTTATAAAACTTATGCATGTGATTTTTTTATCAATCCATATCAAAAATTAGTCCTCATAATGTGCTCTTTCATGTGGAACTATTTCTATTGCATCAATCAACCCTTTCAAAATCGAAAAAATTAACATCTACTCAGTTATACATAAAATTATTAACTTATTATTTGAAATATCTAAATAAATTCACTCAAACTATTGCCTTCAAAAATATTTACTACAAATTGATCACCACAATACAATAATTACCTTATAACTGGTGAAAATGTTACTATGTCAAAATAATTAACAATCAACTCATATTTAATCAAATAAATAGTGATATGATAAAAGTATTGCAAAACATAGATATTATTATTTTGATATGAGGCACTCGGTAGTCTCATCCTTTTCATTACAATTAGGGCATACAATAGGAATATTATAGAAAATAAACTAGAACAAAATGCATTTTGGCACACCATGTAGGATTGGGAAAGGTTCAAACTAGCTACACACTACAAATTTGTGAAAAAAATATTGAAAACATAGGTATGATGGATTTATTTTGTCATTAATATGAAATAAAAAAATTAAAACCCAAGTGCATGTCTTCAGATTAGGCAAGGACAAGGAAGAAATAAATAAACTCAAAGAAGACAAATAAAATAAGTTACCTTCACTTTGGATGCCTTTATATTTTGGGCACATAAGATTGATTGGCTTGGATCTATAGCTCTGAGTCTTCATCAATGTTGTGGCATCATTCTTGTAGCATTTACCCTTGCACTATGAGTGTTTTTATTTAGTAATTAAGGAATGGGTGAATATTTTATCAATTTTTTGGTAGATTAAGTTTGCATAAAAAGTATTGATAAGAGTATAATTTGACCCTTCTATTTATAAAATTTTCAAAATGATTTCAACCTTAGAATGATAATTTATATGTTTTTTTAAGGTTTAGTCAAATTTAGATAGAAAATAAAATTAATATTTTTAATATATTTTTCATCGATTGAGCATGGTTGCTTTTTGATATCTATTTGCATTTATGTTGATATTTTCCAATTTTTGACAACTTGGCCTATGATGTCATGATGATGATATTTATTGATTTTTTTGAATTTGCTTAGTTATAAATTTAGCCAATTCCCATATATTTTTCATTTATCCATTTGATTTTTTTATTAACTATTTAATCTTGATTATATTTTGTGTGATTTATGCAATATTGACATTTGAGTAATTATTCCATTTAATTGATCTAGAACATCACTTGTAAAAACAACTATTTGACTTAGGATGAATTAAATGTGGCTGATGATTTGATATGGTGTATTTCCCCAATCAAGGATGCACCATTATGTTTTAAAATATGCACATCAATTGCGTATAAAAAATTTAGTGTTTCAATGATTTCTGACCTAATTTATGCATTTTCCCATATTTGAAAAGGAATTGTGAGACAATAATGAAGAATGATTTTTCAAATAATTAAAAAGTTATTAAAATAATCTTATAATGATTGAAAAATGATGTGTTCATGTTTTTTTATTCTTGTTCATTTTTTTGAAAACACATTCATAATGATGCCCCATATGATGTTTGGGATGCCTAGGATGCCCCCTCGAGGGATTGGCCAAAAAATAATTTTTATGTAAAAGCCCTTAAAATGAATAAAATTACACATTCTATGAAAAAATACGCTAATAATGAATAAATTAGAAGAAAATGGGATGAAAATGGAAAAAGGAACCATAAACAAGCCTCTAAAGAAGAATAAAGATGCAATGGGAGGGGTTAGGGGAATAAAAATTCAAATTTGAAGCAATAAACTGACCCTTAGGGGGTCAAAATGGTTCACTTTCACCCTCCCCTCTTAATTTTTTTTACTTTGGATTTGTATATTAGAGCTTCGAATGAAATGATATGCATTCCTCGATATAAACACCTTGGTTAGTGGGTTCAAAAGTATAAATGACCATCAGGGAGTGGGCACTCGGTAAGTAACTTTATTTTTTTTGTTTTTTACATTTATGGCATTTAATGCTAGTTATAAGTAGGTGAACTTGTGAATCCACCATTTTTAAAACCCCTATAAATGGTGACATGATACCCATAAATGGAGATATCACCAATAAAATAGTGATATAATGATCAAATCAAAAATTTCATGATCAAACTTGATGATATCGCCAAAATAGGTGGGAACATTAAAATGGAAAAAATATTAATTTTTTTTATAATTTACCCAAATGGTGGGAAAGAGAGGACAATGATGATAATTCCATGTGAAATGATGATATCACCCTATAAAATGATGATAATGTGAAAATAACTAAAGAGCCAGGAAGAGGGTGATGACACCTTATGAAATGGTGATATTACCCTATGAAACTATGGGAATGCCCTACTAAACATAAATATCATAAAGTTTGGTGTAATCACCCAAGTGTCAAATGGACCGAATTATAAAAAGTTTATGTTTGAGGTGAATGTGGAAAATTTATGTCTTAGGGAATTAAAATGATATTTATATGCTGAGTCATTGCTCTTGGTGATATTTTTTTTTAGAGTTTAGTTAGATAAAATTAAAGTAGTGTCTTAACATGATTTTAATTGGTAAGAATGAGTTACATTGTTTATAGTTCACAAGTGATGATCATGCATCTTACAATGACTGAGAGTGTGGGCCAAGGATACTTTAGCCATCTTATAGATGGTTGGGCTACATCATGTTGCATAGATGTTAGTGATCTAAGTAGATAGGATATACCTTTAAGTGCTAGTTGATCACTAGACCTCAAAGATGAGTACCTTTAAAATGCCTACTAGAGAGACCACAAGAGGATGTTTGGTAGATACTCTATATGTTTGGCAAAGAACCTAATTGGAATTATTGACATCATCAAAAAGGGTGGGGTGACAATATAGAAACATTGGATAACTTACCCTTCCTGATAGATGGAGATGTAACATTGACACAACCATTAATTAACAGGGAGATTATGATTTTGATGGCCATTATTAGTAGCATATTTCTACTTGATAAGAGTAATTAATATTTTCATGTAGGCCCATTAGGGGTTATTCAAGACATGATTGATCAAACTGCTTACTTTATCTAGGGCCTAATAGTATTAGCCCAATTTTATAGATACCTACACATGGTGTCATATCATGAGGTAAGATCATTGGGCCTAATACATTACTTCAAATGTGGGCCTAGGAGCACCTCAGTATTGAGAAACCATTCAATTAGATATGATAGAAGACTATAGAGGATCCACTTACTTATGGTTGGTATCTGATAGGAGGTTGGTGGGGGAACAAAGGGGATGTGTACTTCTAGTGATGGGTCATTGATAAGATGGTTGATAGAGACTTTATCTAGTACCCATTTATTTACATTTAGCTCAATTAGTTAAAAGATGGCCAAGTGATATAATATATAACCACTCCTTACTACATCATAGGTTGACATGATTTCATTATAGAGATATTGAGATAATTATGTTTAGATTTAGTTTGGGTGCTAGTAGGATGTTAATGGACCTCATTACTTTGCATACATGACATGTGAGATTAGTGAGTTGGGGGGATATCATCCCAAGGGATAAAATAATTGGGAGATTTTTAACCTTAAAACCATTGGTATGGGCTTATGAGGGAGTGATATTAGATGTAGGGGTCACAAGGACATACACATCTTGGTGGATGTAATTTAAGATAGTGAAATTGACTAGACCCAGACCTTCAAGGGCTCAATAGTTGAGACAAGTTTAGTGGATATGGGATAGTCTAGCTCATAGATAATTATAGGGATAGAGAATAGTTTAAGTAACCTTTAAATATAAGAACCACCATAGTAGGTGGTATATGTACCTTTGCATTAGGCTATGCAAATGATTATTGACTCTGGTTCAGAGAGTAATATAGTTTCAATAGTGATGGGGAGTCATTTTATCATGATATTGAGCTGGGAAGGGATTATTGATGGAGAGGAGAAAAAAATGAAGATAAAAGATACTAAGGTGGCCATGGTTATTACAGGAGTGTTAGGATAGGATAAGGGGAAGTATGTAGGCTAGGCATGGCCATTATAACTAAATTGATCAAAGGATGACCTGACCATTATATATATATATATATATATATATATATATATATATATATATGGAGATATCTACTAGGGTGATAGAGATATTTAGGATCTAAGAGGAGGTGGTTGGATTATGAGCACAGATGGTAGGGGATTAGGGTGAGGCCACCAAACTAGAGGGTTTTATCATAGAGAGGGATACCAAGATCACCACACTAAGGTGGTAGGTTTCCCAAAAGAAAATTATCTAGGGCTAGCTTATAATGATGTATTCATAGTTGGTGATAGTTATTAGTGAGTAGGATAGAGATCAGAGAGATGAATAGAGGATCCATGGAGAGTAAGATAATGTGAGATAGATAGTCTCATAGTAGGGTTGGATAGATTACTAGAAGATGTGGTGTAGGCCAAGGATTATATGATATGAAACAAGGATGAGGTAAAATATTATCGTGGTTTGTATGATTTATTAGTATTATAAGTGGCCATGGTACTAAGCTTCCATGAGCATACTCAGATCTAGAGATTGAGTCATGCATCTACGTCACATTATACCTTCGAATTTGATATTTTAGTAACACAACCTCCCCTGTAGCTGAGAGTAATGGGTCCACCATATTATATGTCACCACATGGCACAAGATAGAGTTTAAAAAAATATAGCCTCAAAAGGATCCCTCCCTAAGACAACTAGAGTCAAACTTTTTTTTTTGTTATAGCTCTATATTTTGTATTTATACAATGTATATATCTCAATGTATAGTCATTATTTGTAGATGTATATAGATATGCATTTTGATCACATGATGTATATGGACTCTAATATTATTTTGATATATATAATATGACTTTGGATTTCATTGATGTTGACTCATGATGTAGATTATATCTTTGATATTGATGTGGATTTATATTGTTTTGCCATGATTACGTTGTTTTAATTTCCATGATGATGTTTCACTTGATATAAATAGAAAATGTGATTGGATTTGATGATGTTTTAACCATTTGATCATGTTATAAAGTGTTTATGACTAGTTTAATATGTTCATTGGTAGATGTATACCATGATTATCATATATGTAGTCTCATTATTTATTTATTTTATTTTGATTATGTAAAATGTGATGATATTTCAAGTATGCATACAAGCACATTTAGCCATCTTGAAAGGGGATGTTTTATCTTCACATGAAATTGTATATAAGTATCAAGAAAATTATTTTTACTTTTTCACATGACATTATGCATCATAACTTTAAAATGAATCATGATAAAAAAAATTCCACTTACGTAAGGACTAGTTCAGATACAAATAATAACAACTTAATATCAAGATATGAAAATTCAAGACCTAAGTGTGAATCATAATGTACTAAATAAAGATATACCAAAATAAATAGTTCAGACACAAATTTTAACAACTCTAGATCAATATATTAAAAATCAAGACCTAAGTGTAACACATAATGTTCTAAGAAAATAAATAATATATTAAAATAAATATACAAGTAATCAAACAATCCAATCACACATAAAACATAACTAAAAAGTAATAGTCAAACAAGTAATCATCATTGTGCATATGTGGTAATAAGATGTTATTGTTGTATCTTGCGCATAAATCTATAGAGCATCAAATAGGATAATGTGACAAACTAAACTTGAGGGGAATGGAAGAAGAAGGAAGAAGTGGTTGATTTGAACCTAGATGCCCCATATAAATGGACATTTCATACATAGTGAATTATGGATCTCAATTTGATGTAGTTATCCCAAAAATAGGAAAGAAGAAAAGTGATGATAATGATTTAGGATGAAATTATTAAAAAATAAATATATGGAAATGACTCACAAAATGATGAGAGTGTAATGTAATTAGCTTGTAAAATGGTGAGAGTGTAATGGATTTGGCTCACAAAATGGTGAGTGTGTAATGTATTTGGATCACAAAATGATGACAGTGTAATGTATTTACCTCACAAAATGATGAGAGTGTAAGAGATAAAGAGAATGAAGATGAAAATGGGAATGATAGTGGCCAAGCTAACCTGAGCTACCCCATATAACCAAGTTCCACTTAAATAATCTATGTGGACCTCAAACTAATGTATTTCTTTTAGAAAAGGATTTTAATGAATGAATAAAAATTATGATTAAAATGATCACTTTAGAAAGAAAGATACCCACCCAAGACATAGGTAAATACCTATGGGAATGGGATGATCAAAATTTGATTGAATTATCAAATTTGATTGAATGTAATAGAGAAGTCATGATTTGGATAAGATTGATCAAAACTTGATTGATTTATCAAATTTGATTGAATGTAATAGATAAGTCATGATTTGGATAAGATCTTTCCCACCCTGAGATGTTCAACATGAAGGGGAGGTTTATCCATGTCATACTAAAATAGTGCCACCTAGAACATAATCAATAAGAATAAGCATAAGTTAATAGGATGATAAGCTATGTAAATATTTTGTGGCTTTGTATCTATTTTTCTTTTTTTTTAATTTTGACTTTTTAGGATTTTAAGAATTTTTTATGTTTTAATTTTTTTTTATTGAGATTTTTTTGGGTTTTTTGAATTATATATATATATATTATATAAGTATAATTTACATGGGAATATGAAAAAATGTACTAGGAACCATATAAAAAATGAATAACTATGGTTAGGGGTTTAACTGCAAATTAGGACACAAAAGGACTACCATTCAATAGTAAATTAGGATGCCAAGGAATATGTAAACACACAATTATGAGGTAGTTATTTTATTGTTAGTTATTAAACTATAAATCAAATGTATAAAAATATAAAACCCAAGTGCATGACCTCAAATTGGGCAAGGACAAGGAAGATATAAACAAGCACAAAGAAAAAAAACAATCCATTTTACCTTCCCTTTAGATCCCTCTTTCTTTCTGACATATAAGATTGATTGGCCCAGATATAGAGATTTAAGTCTTAGTTAATGTCACGATGTCATTCATGTAGCATCTCCCCTTGTGATATGCGTGTTTTATTTGAGAAATTAAGGAATGGGTGAAGGCTTTTTCAGATTTTGGTAGATTAAGTTTTTACAAAAATAGTGATAAGAGTATACCTCTATTTATAGTTTTTTCAAAATGAATTCAACCTTTGGATGATAATCTAGATTTTTGGTTAAGGTTAAACCAAATTTGAATGGCAAATGCAGTTAATATTTGGGATAGAGTTTGCATTTATTAAGCATGGGTTGTATTTATGATATTCATTTGTATTTGTGTTGATATTTTTCAAATTTTGACAACTTGGCATATGACATCATGATGATGATATTTGTGAATTTTTTGAATTTACATACTTATAAATTTATCAAATCACCATGTATTTTTTGTTTATACATTTTATTTTATTTTATTAGATAATTAATCCTAATTAGATTTTATGTGATTTATGCAATATTGAAATTTGAGTAATTATTCCATTTAATTGATCTAGAACATCACTTGTAAAAGTAACAATTTGATTTAATATGAATTAAACTTGGCTAATGATTTGATATGGTGTATTTACCCATTCAAGGATACACTAATTTGTTTTAGAATATACACGTCAATTGCGAGGACTAATTTTAGCATTTCAGTGATTTTTAGCCTAATTTGTGTATTTTAATAAAAATTCATTCTGATTTACAATCTTAACATGGAAGTGATGAAAGTGGAGTGTCTACATTTTTCCTATTCAAAAAGGTGTTATGAGACTCAAATGAAGCAAATATTTTTCAAATAATGAAAAAATATTTAAAAATATTTTATCATTATTGAATAATTTTGTGTTTGTGGTTTGTTGATTCTTATTCAGTTTTTAAAAACAAGATCACAAAGATGCCCTAAATAATGCTTGGGATGCATAAGATTCCCTTCAAGGGATTAGCTAACACTATTTTATAGGTGGGCCCTTAAAATGACATGTTTTATGATAAAAGAGGTTATTAAATGAATAAAGTAGAAGAAAATGAAATGAAAAATGGATAAAAGATCCATAAAAAAGCTTTTGGGGAGAAGAAATATGCAGTGGAGGGGTAGGGGTAAAAATTCAAATTTGGATCTATAAACTAACTCTTGAGGGTGAAAATGGTTCATTTTACCCTCCCCTCTTGAAATTATTTTTTCTATATTTTCATGTGAGAGATTTGTGTGAAATGGCATGCATTCCATAACACAAGCACCTTAGTGAGGGCTCTATGAGTACAAATGACCATTGAAGAGAACACATTTGATAAGTACCTTTGTTTTTTTATTGTTTTGCATTTATGTCATTTAAATATAAGTATAAGTATGCAAACTAGCAAAACCACCATTTTAAAAAAACTTGAAAATAGTTATATTGCACTCTCAAACAATGACATCACCAATAAAATGGTGATATCATGATCAAATCGGTTATATCATGATCAAATCAATGATATTGCTAAAAGAGGTGGGAAACATGTCACTCACTTTAAAATATGACTTCAAAATCACTCATGAGATTGAATGCTTAGAGATAAAATTAGAGGACAATGCATGGGACAAAATGTCCCCTCATTAATTTTAGGATTGATGTTGATTCAATCTAAGGACCTGTTGTACACCCCAAAATCCTTCTAGTCTAAAAGCACTCATGAGGTTAAGTGTTCCAAGGAGAAAAGCAAGGGAAAATGCAAGGGATAAATATATTCCTTCATTAATTTTAATATTTATTCTATTTTAATCTAAGGACTAAGTAGTTTAATGTTAATTTACTTAAAGAGTAGTAATTTTTAGTACTAGAGTCTCAATGTTTGTTTGATGGTAGTTGGAATTCATTCTTTGTTTTGCTCTTTAATGCTGGAGTGCTATTGAGTATCACTTTACCACTTTATAAAATAGGGGATAGGTATTTTAATTCTAAAAAAAACATAAAAGGATAGTGAGGGGAGAGCAAAAAATAAGATTTTTAGTTATGAGAATGCTAGTGCTTTAAAAGCCAAAATCTGCTAAGTCATAGTTATACCATTGTGTACCTTATTTGGTAGGTGCACAAACTTGTAATGACACAATGGGAAAGCTTATAAGGACTAAATTTGATTTAATAACTCAATAATTATTTACTAAATTTAAACACACAAAATACATGTAACTATTACACATAGAGATTTTAGATTACTTTATAGTTACAAGCATATAAAACTAAGAGTATTTTAAGGGGAATGGAAAGATTTCATAAGTGAATTAGATTGGATGTAGCACAATACAATTATTGTATTAAATTATTTAACTAATCATATTACCAACCCTTTGACATAGGCATGGACTCAAAACATGAAATAATGGATAATATTCAGTAAGCAAAAGACAAAGTTTAAGCAAGTAAAAACCCATTACAGTTTTGACAAAGTTTATTTACTCCAAGTGCCAACCCTAGAAGACAAGCAAAGTCCAAAAGAAAGAGATAATATCAAGTTTAATTCTAACTAAATTCTAATAATGTTTTGGGACTAAAATTTACCAACCCTTTACAATATGAATAACATCCCTTATATAGACAGATTTGTCCATGAAACTCACTCAACCCACTACTGGGGTGGTTAGAATATTCAATGGTGATTGGAGAATGTAGTTGAAATTTTGATAAATTTAGTAGCATGAGCATGATCTATAATTAGAATCCACACCTCTTTCAAGGAAAATATTTGTCCTTTATGTTCTTTGTCTCTTCTGATTCTTTATGATGCACATGCCAAGTAATGACTTGCGCCATACTAAGTATTTTACATTCAATTCTAGGAGCTAATTGTGAATAAATTTAGATATTAGTGGTAGATTCTCATTGGAGTTTTCTCAAGACTACCTTTTCACCATGCCCTACATATAAATTTGCATTCAATTCATATATTGATTAAATATGTTGATCGAGCCTAAATTTAGAACCTTCAAATTGATTTCTCATTACTCATCTTGAACTATATTACTTTTGGGTCTTTCGATTGGTGAAGAACCACTTGAATTATGACTATGTTATGCAAACTTAACACACAATCCATTTCAAGGATTTGATGGCCTTAATTGGCTATATGCTCATCAATCTTGGTTCTTGGGCTCCTTTGGTGACTAGGCCTACTTATTTGGTTGTCAGCGTTCTTTATTTTCCCCAAGGTTAAATTCGTTACCATGCAATAGCCTATAGTTTTGCTTAGTCCTTTCTTATTCTTTGATTGTGCATTAGCCATAGAGTATCAGTATTTTTCCACATGTATTCTCCTTACTTGGTCACTACTTATATGTGTTTAAAGACTACATGAACTATACTGAGGTAGTGGGGCACCAAGATGATGCTCCATGGTGCAATCCTACTAACTCACTCACCTAGAGGGCCTTCTAGTGTATGAATCCACCTAGGTTAGTGTATTTTTAAAGTGATTCCATGTGGAAAAATCCTCTTGATTCACTACTTAAAAGGTTTCCAACTAAAAATAAATCATTGAAATGCTACATAGTGATGAAAACTCACCACATGGCTCTAGGAAAAACTTTTGAAAAAATGACTAATTACCAAAGTGAGTTTTCCAAGGTGCCAGGACTAATGATACATGTAAAATATTTTCACATGGCTCTGAGAATGAAATGGGCACCTGTTGGCAATAATACAAAGAACCACAGTCAACAACTCAAAATTTCAAAAAAAAATGGTCCAAAAAATTCAAACAAAAATGCTTATGATTTTCAAAATAGAAACGGTTAAGTTTTTGAAATAAAATCAAAAGGGCAAAGAAACTTAATGAAGATAAAACCATTTTTATTGAATCAAAATCTAAAAAAATCCCATTCACATGAAATCGACTAAGGAAAAAGTAGAATTTTATAATCACTTAGTCATTCAACATTAAAATAATGCAAAATTTGGTCACACTGCTAAAGGTAAAATTTCAAAAGACCCTAAAAGGTTAGATCATTATTATAAATACTTGGTTTGAATAACACAACACATTTAAAACTAGATTAATATAAATAATTATATAATATTTTAGGGTTTTTTATAATTTTGCCTTTAGTAGTGTGACTAAATTTTTCATTATTTTAATGTCAAACAACTATGTGATTATGAAATTCCCCTTTTACCTTAGTCAATTTCATATAAATGGGAAAAAATATAACTTTAGATTCAATAAAAATGGATTTCTCTTCATTAAATTTTCATCCCTTTCACTTTTATATCAAAAACTTAATCATTTCTATTTTGAAAAGCATAGTCATTTAAATTTGAATTTTTCTAACCGTTTATTTTTGAAATTTTGAGTTGCTAACTATCTCTTTATATTAGTGCCCATAAGTGACCATTTCATTATTGGATACATGTGTAAATCTTTCATATCTCTCAATGGTTTGGACCCCTTTGAAAAATTCCTTTAGCACTTAGCCATTTATTTAAAAGTTTCTCTCAAAGCCACGTGGTGAGTTTTTATTACTCTACATCATTTCAATGATTTATTTTTCAATCAAGAACCTTCTAAGAATTGTATCAATAGTATTTTTCCACATGGTGTCATCTTGGTGACCCTCTACCCTAAATGGATTCATATACTAGTAGGCCCTCTAGGTGAGCAAGTTAGTAAGATTTCACCATGTGACATCATCTTAATGATATGCTACCTTGAAATAGTCCATTTAGTCTTGAAACACATCTGAGAAGTGGCCAAGTGAGGGGAATACACATTGAAACACCCCATTCCTACATGGCTAAGGCATAGTCAAAGCATCAGTAGGGCCCATGCAAAGTGGTAGGATTCCATCTGCCAAGGAATTTAACCCCTAGAAAAAGAAGGCCAATGACCAAATAAGTAAGCATAGTCACCAAAGGACCTCGAGAACCAAGATTAATGGCCATCTATCACATCAAGGTCATCAAGCCCATCAGATGGACTGTGTGTCAATTATTCATAGCATAGTCAGAATACAAGTGTTTTCTCACCAATTAAAAATTTCAAGAGTAATATAATTCAAGATAAATTATGACAAATTGACTTGAAGGTCCTAAAGTCAAGCTATATTAATGTATCTATTTTATTGGTATATGAATTGAATTTAAAATTTTATGAAGTGCATGGTAGAATAGTAGTCTTGATAAAATCCCAATGATAATCTACCACTAATATCTAAATCTATTCATAATTAGCCCCTAGAATTTAATGTAAAATACTCAATATGGCATAAGTCATTACTTAGCATATGCATCATAAGGAGTCAGAAGAGACAAAGAACATAAACAACAAATATTTGCCTTAAAAAGGGTGTGGCTTCTAATTGCATATCTTGCTCAGGTCAATAAATATATCAAAATCACAACTACATTCTATAATCACCATTGAATATTATAACCACCCCAGTAGTGGGCTAAGCAAGTTTCATGGACAAATATATCTATATAAGGGACATTGTTCTTATTGTAAAGGGTTAAAAAAATTACTACCAAAATACTATTGTAATTTAGTCAAAATTACATCTACTATTCTCTCTTACGTTTAGACTTGTCTACTAGGGTTGGCACTTGGTGTAAATAAACTCTGTCAAAATTATAAAATGTTTTCTGCTTGTTTAAACTATCTTCTGCTCACTAAATTTTTTCCATTATTTCCTATTTTGATTTCATAAATGTATCAAAGGGTTGATAATATGATTAGTTACATAATGTAATATAGTAATTAGATTGTGTTACAGCTAATCTAATTCACTTATGAATTCTTTATGTTTCCCTTAGAACACTCTTAGTATTATGTGCTTGTAGCTATAAAGCAATCTGAAAGTTTTGTGTAATAGCTATAGGTATTTTGTGTGTTTACATTTAGTTAAGAATTATTAATTTATGCATTCATATTTGGTCCTTAGAATATTTCCCATTGTGTCCCTACAAGTTTGTGCAACTGCTAAATTAGGTACACAATGATATAGCTATGATTTGGGATATTTTAGCTTTTGAAGCACAAGTATTCAAATAACTAAAAATCTTCTTTTATACTCTCCCTTCCCTCTATTTTGATGTTTATTTTGGAATTAAACTACCTCTACCCTATTTTATAGAGTGGTAAAGTGATACTCAACGGTACTCCATTCCTAAAGAGTAGAATAATGAATGAATTCTAACTACCATTAAACAAACATTGAGCCTCCAATGGTAAAAATTAGTGCTCTTGAGTAAAATAAGGTTAAACTACTCAATCCTTGGATTGAACTAGGATCAATACTAAAATTAATGAGGGGATATATTTATCCCATTCATTTTCCCCCACTTTTCTCCATGTAACACTCAACCTCGTGAATGCTTTTAGACCAGAAATATTGTGGGGTGTACAATAGATAGTGCTATAAGGAGGGCCTAAGTTTTAGTTTAATCTTTGATTGAACACCAAAGTAATTATAAGTTATTTAATTTTTATAGGAATTGGTTAATAACTATTGTATGCATTTGTAATTCAATGATGTTTGCTTGTTTACTTATGTTGTAGCTTCCCCATCTTGTTGTAAGTTTAAACTACATGCAACAGTTGATCCAAGAAGAGTAATTATGACTTAATTATGATATATAAACCAATTTATATCCTGATTTGTGTATCATCTACTCCTAATATATTCATGGGATATTGATATCTCACCACTACAAATCCACATAAGGGCTTGAACTTGTGTGAGAAGACCTAAACCCATAGTAACATCATACAAAATTACTCTAAGACTTCTCAATGTCAAGCATGAAGACATGGATTATAGGATTTTATCATTCACACTTATGGATGCATCATATGATTGGTTCCTAAATCTTTTTGAAGAATCTATCACAAGCTAAGACCACTTTAGTATTACTTTTCTAGCCCAATTTGGGTAAGTGATAAATCTAAGAATCTTGTATCAATAATTTTCATGAATTAAATGAGAGCCTAATGAGTATATTAATAATTTAAATGCTCATTTATATAATATTTATAGTTAATTATCTAATATTTTCAATTCAAATGCTTAGCTAGCATTAGATATTTGTAAAAATGCATTAGACGCATGTACTGCTATGTTCTTAAGGTGAGGGCCTATGTTGATAACCATACCTTTATCATATGATAAAGCTATCAAGGTCGATAGGTAACTCAATACACAAGTTAAGATGATGGATCCCATCCCTAATTCACTACCCAACATGCCATCCTTGATCCTACTTCCTAATATAAACTAGAATGTGCCTATATCTCAACCATTACCGATAATAGATGTGCTTCTAATGAGACATGTTGCTCCAGATTAGCACTTGGGTTTTATTAAATAAATTTAAAATGAGGTGGTTCTAAAATTATAAAACCAAATTTCATTAATGACTAATAACAACACCCAAACTATACCCCAAGAGTCAACAAAAAATGAGTTGGATGCCATCCAATAAATGGTACAAAGACTAAGTAATAACTTCCTTGGTTTTCAAAGGCAAATGAATAGTTTTGGTGCTAGAGTTAAAATAGGAAATTTAATTACCAAAGGAAAAATATAAATTACAACCATCCCCATAACCAAGCTAAACCCTCTCCCAATAAGTTGTCATTAATCAACATTTATGAGATAGTTCTCCCAAATTGGTGTCATGAGCATAACACAACCCAACATGGAGAGCTTAATTACATTGAATTATGTAATGCCTTTGAAATTTTACAAAGGGAAATGGAAGAGTATGAGGTAGTATCAAACCAACCCAAATAATTCCCTAACTAAGAAGAGAATGAACTAGAAGAGAGTGCTAGTGAAGTGCATGTTTTTCAGCAATTTCAAATGACCAATTATGTTTTTAGTAATTGACAACCATAATATCCCCTTACTACCTTAACTCATCCAAATAATGGTGTGACCCCACCTAATCCCATTGCTAAGAATAACCCCCTACCTCTTGGGCCAAATGAATCCAAAGCCTATGTGGAAATTCAACCACCTCAAGGCCAAATTGGATATAATATAGTAAAAGACATGAAGAAAATTAAAGTGAATATCACTCTCCATGAGCTTGCTCAAATCACTGAGCAACATGACTTTTCATTGAAATCAACCATCAAAAATACAATTCCTCCAACCCAAAAAAATCAAATACCACTCACACCAATGTGCACATTCATAAAAACAAGATTGAAGTCCCTCCCTTTCTCCTAATTATCAAGTTATTTGGGAACAACCTACACAATTACTTGTTATATTTAGGAAATTTTACAAATGTAATGTTAGAATGCATTTCTAATAGATTAGGGTTGGTCCCTATAAAATAAAACAAGGCCATATTCCAACTAGACAAGTCTGAGGTCATAATAATTAGTGAGTTGCTTAATATATGCATGTAATTAGAATCAGATCCTATAATCTATAAATTCATATATATCTAAGTTTTTTAAATTCTTGAAGCATATGGAAGGTTACTTAGCTGAAATTGGTCAAAATATTTAAATGGATACATGGCCATTGATTTATCTCACATTTAGTTGCCTTGGAGAAGCATAACCAATTAGATTAGGATTGGTATGGAACCCAGGGTGAAGCACATGATAATAGAATATAATTTGATCAATGAGAAGGTAAACTTACTAGATTCTAATTTGGGGATCTACATTTTAGAGACAAAACTTGTTATAGGTAAGAGGGCTGACAATAATCTTAAATTTCTAGGTTTGTGGTCTTTATACGTTGATGGCACTCACTCTAAACAAGGATTAGGGGTAAGATTTTTACTTATTGATCCCAAAGGTAAGAAACATCTAGCTACTTACCAGTTGTAATTCTCATACACCAATAATCTTATAGAATATGAGACATTAGTTTTATGACTACATTTTGTCTTAAAACATAAGGTAAAGGAATTGAAAGTATTTAATGATTCTAAGTTGGTTGTAAATTAGGTGAGGAATAGTTTCTATTACAAATTAACATACCTTATAAATTATAAGCATAGAGCATGGTATTTAATCAATATTTTTAATGCATTCAATGTCATACCTATCCCTAGGGAAAGAAATTAGGTTGTTAATTCATTAATATCTTCAATTATGAACTTAACCCCCTTGATGACACTTAATTGTAAGATTTTTACATCCAATTAGTCCATTTTCCCTCTATCCCTAAATATGTGAAAATTTTCCAAGTCTTTGAGGATGACCAACATATCATTACATTCATTAATAATGTTGGGGTATTTGAAGCCCAGATAATTGATGAAGTAGATAAGGATAGGCCTAGAGTTGAACTTAAAAAAGATGGAATCATAAACATCCAATGTATTTTTAATCCCAAAAGGGATTATCTCCCTTGAAAATGCATTTGACATATTTAGCCCTGTACCCCCAATTAAGAAACCAAAACTTGTAGATCAGAAATACCAAACTATCAACTTGGGATCCATATAAAATATCTAAACTATCAACATAGGTCCAGATTAGACAAACATAAAAATTTAATAGCTTGATAGGTTGTTAATCATCTACAAATATGTTATTTCTTGGCCTTTAGAGACCTCAAAGTCTTTAACCCAAAGGTAATTAATCACACCATTCCACTAATTCCAAATCAAAAACCATTCAAGTAGAGGCAGAGGCCTATGAACACAATCCTAGAACCATAAATACATAAAGAAGCTTAAAAACTACCCTTAACTGGAATAATATTTCCAATCCACCATTCTACTTGCATATCAAATCTAGTGCCCATGTGAAATAAGAATGGAAAAATCCATTTATGCATAAACTTTCAAAACCTAAACAAAGGTTTTGATAAGGACAATTATCCATTGCCTTCCCTTAATGAAGTGATTCAAATGGTTAATAGATCTTAGATGATGTCCTTCTTGGATAGATTCTTGAGATATAATCAAGTTCTATTCAATCTACATGATCACACTAAAAACACATTTATAATGAAATTGGGGCACATTTACGTACAAAAGAATGCCATTTGGATTGATCAATGTTGGAGTGACATTTTAAAGAGTTATGGATTTCACATTTGAAGGTTTAATAGGTAAGTGTGTATTAATTTACATGGATGATTTAACTATATTTTTTAAATGTATATCAGATCACATTCACCATTTGAAAAGGATATTCGAAAGGTGCAGAAGGAATGGCATCTCTTTAAATCCAAAAAGAGCATATTTGGTGTCATGGAAGGTAAAATTCTTGGTCACATCATCACTAAATAAGATATTTATATAGATCCTAAACAAGCTAAAGTGATTTAAAAATTACCTTAACCTAATAGTAAAAAAGATCTAAAATCCTTCTTTGAAAAAATTAATTTTGTTCACAAGTTCATTTTTGGGTTTGCCAAAATTGTGAAGCCCCTAAATGCAATGTTGAAATAAGATTAAAAAGTGGAGTGGCATGATGAGTCAAATAAATTATTTTATTACATTAAATATGTTATATTACAAACACCAATGTTGATCAGTCTAGACTATGCCAAAGACTTCTACATCTACTTGTTTGCCTCCAAGCACACCATTGTTGCATGTCTCACATAGAGATTAAATGGAGTATAACACCATATAAATTTTATGAGCACTAATCTGAAGGACATGGAGATAATTTAATATACTTTAGAAAAACATGCCTACACTCTAGTGAAATTTGTGAAAAAAAATCAATAACTATATTCTTAGGAAAAAATTGCACGTAATTGTGCCAGACCCAACTATTAAGCTCATGTTGGGCTATAACAAGCTATGGGAGTGTATGGGTAGATGGATGACCAAGCTACAAGAGTATGACATAGATATAAATCCTACTAAGTTGGTTAATGGAAAAGGTCTTAACCATATGATAACTAATATTGATCTAAATATCATTGTACATCAAGTAAATCAAGACCAAGTGATGTAATAGGATTGGTACACCCCAATCATTCATTGCCTCATCTATGGGAACCCACCTCCTAGGTTGAACCAAATATAGAAGAGAGTTCTCAGGCCAAAATCCACATAATATATGCCGAAGAAAGGAGTTCTCTATAGGAAAAATCATGAAATCATCTATCTTAGATTCTTGTCAAAAGATAAAGCCAAAGAATTCATGGCTAATTTCCATGAGAAGTAAGGTGTTGGTTATCCTACACCAAATTCAATGTCACACAAAATAATTCAAGTAGGCTATTATTATCTGACCCTATTAAAATATGTCCATGCACATGTTATAATGTGCCATCAGTGTCAAACCTTCACCAAAAGAGAAATCCATGTTGCAATGCCATTACAACCAGTTATAGAAAGGACTCCATTTTCCAAATAGGGACTAGATTTTTTAAGATTCATTAATCCTAACTCCTCGACAAGTCATAATTTTTTCCTTACTACCATAGACTATTACACAATATGGGTAGAGGCAATAACCATGAATAATAACATAGAAAATAAAGTAATCAAATTCATGGAAAATAATGTGATCACATGATTCAAGACCCCTATTTGATTAGTTTATGATAGTGGCCCTACATTTCAATCCATAGAATTCACTAAGTGTGTGTGTGATAATGGAATCACATTGATATTTTTGTCTAATTACTACCCATAAGGAAATGGATTGGTAGAATATATGAATAAAAACTTAATAGAGGCTATCAAGAAAACTATAGAAAAAAACTTAAGAATAGTATACACTGCTGAATTTTTCTCCTTGGGTTGATCATACTAGACATAAGTAAGCACTTAATATCTGTCCATTTCTATTAATCTATGGATTATATCTACTTTTTCCTATTAAACTCAAGTTTTCCACCTACAAGATCATGCAATAGTACATGGAAGGAAACTAGAAAGTAAATTCTAAAATATTAGACCTTTTCTAACTGGAATAAACTCTAAAGGAAGCTCTATTGAATTTTAGAAAGCATCAAATCATCATCAAAATATGATTTGATAAGAAGGCTAAGGTGAAATCTTTTAGGATTTCTGATTTAGTGTTGTTATGGGATAAATCCCATGAAAATAAGGGCCAACATTCCAAGTCTGATCCAATATGGATTGGCCCATACCAAATATCTATGTTGTTGGGTAAAAATGTTTTTCGAATCAAGGATATGGAAGGAAATGATCTCCTATTGCCTATGAATGGATAGTTCTTGAAGCACTAGTTCTCATCTATTCCATCCAATATAATTTTTGAATGACTTTTGAGTGAAGGGATTAGTGGTGTATATATTAGAGTATATTTATCTTAATTTCTTGATTTGTACATTTTCATCTCTATAGTTTAGCTTCTTTTTTCTCTAAGAGTATGTTTTCTTTTATTGTGTGTTTGCTTTGTTCCTTATTCTTTGCTTTGTCCCTTTTTTATGCTTTGTGATCAACCTTTACTCTAAAATGATGATCTACCTCGGTCATTCCCCTGGCTTATAACCAAACCTATAACCTCAATTGAGATAAAAATAATGAGTAGAAGGAGGAGGTCCTATGTAAACCATTCATTCCTTATATCAATGTATCAGTCACTAAAAGGGTAGATTAAAGAATGGAAGGTATAGTTTAGACTTTAGGGCCTAAATGTAAGTTTTTGTTATGAAACAATTCAAAAGTTATAAGTATTTTTTGACATTTTAGATTTTTAAGGTCAGTGATTCATAATAAAATACGTGAGTTTTAGAACAGCTACATTTTATTGTCAAAAATCCATCAAACTACACTTATTTCAACATCTTGAAGTAATGTGAAAATGTTGAGCATCTCTAAGATCATCTAAGTATTTAGATATTTTTTAACATTCCCTTACCCATGGCTTGGATCCCAAATTTTAATGGACTAGACAATAAAATTCCTTTTTAAAGATAAATAGGTAAGAGCAACTGAGTTTAAAATGCCAAATTAAATGTCTTTCCTTGAAAGGATGATTCAAGTAACCTCCATCATAAACTTTCTAGCTTGATTAGAAATGGAAAAACATATTGAGTGAAACCAAAGGTATCTCTTTATGGGTTATATATGTTTGGTTGGTACTAGAGCAATACCCTTGCCATCCCTCCCTAAGCCATTTAGCCAATAAATACCCTTTCAGAAGTTATAATGCCCAACTTGATCTAAGCTTGTCTATATGAGTCCTAAAATGAATTGAATGTAAATTTATCACTTCACACACATTGATGGTGTTTTTTCAAATATGAAGCTTAGTATGTCACTTTTTGTAGTTAAATTTAGTGCCTTATTTTATTTATTATGTCTAATGGTTTTCTTACAATTTGTGTTTTGTGTAGGAACAAAGGCTTTTAGCCTGGGTTCTAAAAGTTGAACACTATTTTCCTCATGAAAGTCATCATTTATTATGACTAACATGCCCCATAATTATTTTTCATATGGGGACCCTTTTTATTCATGTTGGACCTTTGGTTTGTAGTTGTTTGGATGTGAAGATCTAAAATATTAAATTTGTTCTTCATTGATTTTACCAAGGCTACATAGTAAATCTTTATTATAAATCCTTGATTTCAATAACACATCTAGAATTGGATTACTATAAATAATAGTCTAACCTTTTAGTGTCTTTTGTAATTTTTCTTTTAGTAGTGTGACCAAATTTTACATTATTTCAATTTTGAATGACTAAGTGTATTTAAAATTCCACTTTTGGCTTGTTGATTTCGTATAAATGGTCAAACTTTTAGCTTTAGATTCAATAAAAATGGCTTTCTCTTTGTTAAATTTTTGTGCTCTTTTACGTTTGTTTTGAAAACTTAATTGTTTCTATTTTGAGAAATCATAGCCATTTTTGTTTGACTTTTCCTGACTGTTTATTTTTTAAATTTCAAGTTTTTTACTATCTCTTTGTATTATTGCCTAAAGGTTCCCATTTCATTCCTAGAGTCATGTGGAAATATGTTAAAACTCCCAATGGTCCTAACCCCTTGGAAAAATCTCTTTGGCACTTAGCCATTTCTTTGAAAGTTTCTCCTAGAGCCATGTAATGAGTTTCCACCACTCCATAGAATTTATATGATTTATTTTCAATCGATAACCTTCTAAGTAGTATATCATTAGTATTATGACATGTGGCATCATCCTAATGACCCATTACCCTAGGTAGAAACATTCACCATTAGGCCCTATGGGTGAGTGATTTAGTAGGATTATGCCATGTGGCATCATCTCAGTGACACGCTACACCAAAGTAGTTTGTGTAGTCTTGAAACACATTTGAGCATTAGTAGAATGAGTAAAATTCACATTCAACATCCTAGTATAGCATGGCCAAGGCATAGTCAAAGCTTAGGAAGGCCAGGGCAAAGTGGCAGGATGACACATGGAAAAGAAGTCAACCCCAAGGAAAATAAAGAAGGTAATGGCCAAATAAGTAGGATTAGTCACCAAAGGAGCCTAAGAACCAAGATTGATAGCCATCTATCCCATCAAGGCCATCAAGTCCCTCAAATGGACTATGTGTCAAGTCTCCATAACATAGTTAGAATGTAAGTGGTTCATCACCAAATGAAAGGAATAATTAGATATCAACTCAAAAATCCTAAACTTAGGTTGGATCAACATATCCATTTGATCATACTAGTAATTAAATACAAAATTTTCATAGGGCATGGTAGAATGGCAGTCTCAAGAAAATCCCAATGACAATATGCAATTAATATCTGAATATATTCATATTATCCCCTAGAATTAAATGTAAAATACTCAGTATGGTAAGTCATTACTTGGCATGTGCATCATAAGGAGTCAAAAGAGACAAAGAACATAATAAAAAAAAATTTCCATTAAAAGAGGCATGGCTTCTAATTATAGATCATGCTTAGACTAGTAAATCTGTTAGAATCTCAACTACATTATCCAATCACCATTTGAATATTATAACCACCCCAATAGTGGGTTCAGTGAGTTTTATGGGAAAATTTGTCTATATAATGGAATATTTTCTTATTTTTAAGAGTCAACAAATTTTAGTCCTAAAATATTGTTAGCATTTCGTCAGGATTACACCTACTATTATCTCTTGCTTTTCGACTTTGCTCACCTACCAAGGTTAGCACTTGGTGTAAATAAATTATATCAAAATTGTAATAGATTTTTACTTTTTTATACTTTGTCTTATACTCATTGAATGTTTTCCATTATTTCCTATTTTGAGTCCATGCTTATGTCAAAGGGTTGGTAATATGCTTAGTTACATAATTGAATAAAGTAATTGGATTTTACTATAGCTAATCTAATTCACTTATGAATTATTTCCATCCCCTTAGAAAACTCTTAGATTTATGTTCTTGAAATTATATTTTATACAACTAATCTAATTCACTTATGAATTATTTTTGTTCCCCTTAGAATACTCTTAGCTTTATGTGATTGTAACTATAAAGTAATTTGAAATCTCTATGTGCAATAGCTACAAGTTATTTGAGTTTTTACATTTATTGAATAATTCTTGAGTTATGAATTCACATTTGATCCTTATAAGCTTTCCCATTGTTTCCCTACAATTCTCTAAAATTTCTAAATCAAGTTCATAGTGGTATAACTGTGACTTGGTAGATTTCAACTTTTAAAGCACTAGCATTCTTATAACTGAAATTTTTCTTTTCTACTCTCCCTTCCCTCTCCTTTTATGTTTTTTTTGGAATTAAACTACCTCTCCCCTTTTTTATAAAGTGTTAAAGTGATAATAAAATTACTCCATAATTAAAGAGTATAAAAATGAATAAATTCTAACTACCATGAAATAAACATTGAGCCTCTGGTGATAACAATTATTGTCTTTGATTAAAATAAGGTTAAACTAATCGGTATTTGGATTGAACCAACATTAATCCTAAAATTAATGAGGGTATATATTTATCCCATGCATTTTCCCCCACTTTTCTCCTTGGAACACTCACCCTTATGAGTGATTTTAGACCAAAAGGATTTTGGGGCATACAATACACTACATTTTTAGTTATACCATACACAGGAGTTTTTGATATGATGTTAAGACAACCTTGGATACATAAACTTAATGCAATACCTTCCATAATGCATGGCTATAATAAATGCATTCATACCAATAGAGTAGTCAAAGTTATTAGAATTCAATATGAACATCCACTTCAGTAAAAATAATTTATTCAAAGGTAGCTAATTATCAAACCTAATAAGGTAAATTATCTGTAAAAGGGAACACAATAGGTAATATTTTTCCTAAGTATCCCATAATTTAGAGACCATTGCATTAGAGATACATAGTGGATTCCTCAAAATCCTTATATACTACTATGCAGCATACTTAATTATCCATATAAACTAAATATGTTCCTATTATTATTACTTTAGATATAATATAGAGCACAAAATTATGGGTTCCATGAACCCCTACTCCTTTTATTATCTCTTAGAGACCATAGAGTCCTATGACACATACACAGAGCATTATAAAGCATACAACACTAGATATTATACCCATACATGCTCCTCATCAATACCACTAATTTGATATACCATATCTAGTGTTCATATCACTTCCAAATGATCATCCCTTATATGGAATGATTGGATAGACTTTGATTTAATTAAAAAAATAAAATATTCCAAAAATACCAAAAACATTCAAATAAAAAAAAATCAACATATTCCCAGTTTTACTATTTTTTATACATATGTTGTTTGCTCCATGTTAGTAGATATCATATCATTTTTTCCTATATACATGTGTTTCATGCTTCATTTGAGTATGATGTAAGTATATCTAGATACATGATATATGTACATACAGATTTTGGGATTTCCCTCCAGTCATGTCCTAAATATGTTGGTGGAATCTTCTTATTTGATTAGGATACACCTAGGTTATATTATTTTATTATCACTTTCAAGCATCATGTTTGATATTATATACTTACACATGCCTTTATCCATGCTTATACATTTCATAGTGTAATTGATATGTTATGTACTTAAAATTTCTTACAAACACAAGTTTAAGATATAATATGTTATGTTCATGTTTGTTGCCTATTTTCCTTGCGTGTTATTATCTTGAATTATATTGCCTATTGGATCATTTGAATATGCTTCATTTATTTTAGCTTTCGTTCCATGCTTGCCTATTTGTACATTCAAATATGTTATTATTTTTTATATGTGGACATTTAAATATGTCATTTTATGCTTGGTGTAAATTTTACTAAGTCATTTCCCTTTGATTGTGTGGCACTTGAACATGCCTCTTGTATGAGGTCACCTTGGACCATTTCCTATTTCTTTCCTTTTGAGTTCTCTTGTGCATGTGTTTCATTTCTTTCTGAGCTTATACTATTACTCTCTAGACATTTCCATGATCTAAATCATGCATCTTAGGACTTGATGTGATCACATGCTACGTGCTTTAATGTTATATATACCTAGACATGTTACTGTTAGATGTTACATGATACATACACAACTTATACAATTATTTTATCCATTTGAGGTAAGGTAACTACCATATTATACTTCCCATCACGTCATAAATGGGGGAATATTAGTGGGGGTATATCATAAAGGCATGGCTTCCACATTTCCACATTTATAGAATATAGTGGGGGCATGTCAAAAAGGTTTGACCTCCACACTTATTTAATACTTAGCATATCTGGATTACAATGGGGGCATGTTATGCAAACATGTTCTCCATAGTTACATTAGTTCTTAGATTCTCTAGATTATAGTGGTGGCATGTTTTGCAAACATGTTCTTCACATTTACACCAATTCTTAGATTATCTAGATAACAATGGGGGCATGTTATATAAATATGTTATTCACATTTACACCAATTCTTAGATTATCTAGATTATAGTGGGGAAATGTTATGTAAACATGTTCACCACACTTGCACTGATTTTAGATTGACCATATTTCACGATATATTACTCAGATACACATTTATGGCAACATTCTATACATTAATATTATTAGTATACCTAGATTCTAGCTTGAGACATATATGAGGTGCATATTCCATGAAAATGACACTAAAATTATAAAATAAATTCATTTCTATATTTAAAATACTATTATGTAATGTTATCATACCCATGTTGGACTTTTATGAACTATTATTGAGCCAATCTACTACAGTAGTTGGTTCACTTTTGAAAGGTCAAATTGAATAAATAGCTCAATATTACTAAAATTATAGGTTATACTTGATTAAATCATCTAAATTTATTATAATTATAGGTTGTATTTGATTAAATCATCCATCTTCACTAGATATATGTTGTGATTTTATTAAATTGCTCACACTCACCAGATCATGGACATATTTAGGTTTTCATGATCTAAATGAAACAAACTCAATGGACATGTCGCAACTCACCTTTACATCAAGTTTAGGGGCATATATCCTCATATATATATAAGCATTTATAGATTCATATTTGTCCTAATCTTAGATTCAATGCTTCATAACAAGGCATCTTTTCAAATTAAATTTCCAAAAGGCAATATGGTTGCTTCAACACACAGGTGTAATCCTAACCTTTCTCTTTCTACTTTCAAGGATTTCAAATTATTTCAATTTCATATTTCATACACTAATTATATATTATAACATCATCTTGGTTGTAGGTTAGTCACCATCAAAACACTCAAATTAGGTTCATAAAAAGATAAGGTTTGTTATACACAACCAGTTATGCATTTCTTTCCTTTAAACTAGAAAATTCATTATGATATTAAAAGGGGGGAATTTAGATACTAAAATATGATTTATGTAGTATTCTAGTCTTGTACACTTGCCAATATAATCATGGTTGTATCTTTCAATTATAGACATGTCCGTTGTCAAAAGTCTTGTGGTCACTAACTCTTTATGTTTAAATTGCTTATCTTTAATTCCAACCATTTTTATTCTAATGACCAAGCCTTCTCTACTGTGAAAAATTATCTAAACATGACTAATATCCTTCACTACCAATTTTGGACCTATACCTATTTTCTAGCTTCCTAGACACTTGCATCCTAGATAGACACTTGCATTGATGCAAGTGTCCACCTTTCCTATAAAGTGTCAAGTACCCAAAACTCATCTAATTTGTAATATAAACGTATCCTAAAGGTTGATCTAATCACTTTAGTGTGATAAATTTCTAAAATGGATTGGTATATATACAAGATCAACCTTCATTCATACTTCACATAGAAATTACTAGGAACTCACAAGGTAGCCTACCAAGAAGCACTCAATCAAGCATTCACATGAAAAAATTGACTTTATTCATCAATTTTTTTGTATAATTCATAGGATAATTATTCCCACAGGTTTAAAACATTCAAATATCAGCTCATGAGTCATATTTTCCAAGTTACAAGATAGGTCACTACATGTCATTTATTATCACATATCACATCTTTATGCACACATAATCTAACACATATGGGATAACTACATAAGTCTTAGGCCCACTTTAGAGTATTGTCTATCTAGGTAGTGCCCATTAATAGAGGGTTCCTTAGGTCAACTTAACACTATGAGCCCACTAACTCATTTTTCCCATAGTCACTCCAAGGGTGAGGAATCTAGGGTTTAATCATTTGATGAAGAGTGATAGTGTGTGCATGTGATATGTATACATCAAAAAAAGAAAAAAAACTTAGAAATATCTAGTTGGTTATGTTATCACTCAAACTATGCATGTGGTGAATTGGAAGATGGTTAAGTGAGACAATGGGATCATCCTCCAAGGTGTGGGACTCTTGATCTCCTTGAGATGAACCTCTGTAAAAGAATGACTTCTTTCTAATCTAAATGCATCTAATTTAGGCTCAACATGTAGGCCTAAAATAACTAAAATTAAATCTACTACTAATTTTAAATTTGAAATCTATTGAGGGGAAAATGGATAAATAATGTTGAAGTGTAAAATTTGATACACCAAGACTAGATAAAGAACATCTATAGTCCTTGAAGAACACACTATATATTGCATAAGATGATAAAATATCATATATGCTCCAAAATGGATTCTTTAATTGCATAATTTATTAACATGGAGTTTTAGGACACAATACAACACCAAGAGGGATGACAAATGATCCATAGGTGGTATTTTTATATACCTATGTGCACACAACATATGGTCTATAAGAGAGAGCCAAGTTTTACACATAGGTGTTTTGGGATAGAAAATAATGAGAGGGATGAATATTATCCATAGGAAAAGATCAAAAATAGTATAATGCAAGAAAAATGGAGAAATAAAAATTCAATTCTCATTAAAATGTAAGGCTCAAGTGGTAAAGGGCTTATGGAGGGCAAATTTTGGTAGTATTATAGTGCCTAGAAATGTTGACCATTTTATAATGTAAGACCCAATATTTTTTAGGCAATGGGAAGCATGTGGATCATTGTTTAAGTCTTACCCATTATTGGGGTAATTACAAATATTAATGATGATTTGGGAAGCATTCAATATCTCTATTAGAAGTGATGCCCATGGTTATCATTAAGATGTTCCTTGTCCTACATGTTCTAGCAATGATCTCTAATGTGTTACCTACATTCATGTATTTTGAATCTTGATCAAACTATCAAATTAGGTTGGTGTGATAATGACATCTTCATTTCCACATGTATTTCTTTTGGAAACTTTTCCCTTTTCCTTTGTTTCACTATTGGCTCTACTTCTACGAGCTCTCATTTCACCACTTGGTGGCTCGTCAGCATTCATGGGCTTTAGATTATTGGCTTCAATATTACCATGCATCACTTTCTAGAAATTCATGCTTCTACACTTCTAAATTATTTTAAGACTTATAAAATTTTCAAAATATTTCACCTCTGACTCATCCTTCACACATCCTACCTTTGCAACTTATGTCATCATTACTTGTACATTCTTCACGACTTTTATCATAGATATTCATGCTCATAAATGTTTTAAAGACCTAAGCCTTCTAATTTTTTGTTTTCACAATTTTTGTTTAAGCCTTGACCTTCATGACTTATGCTATGTAACTTTTGATTTAAGCCTTTGCATAAAAGTTTTGAATTTTGTTCTTTGTGAAAATTTTGAATCTTAACTTAGTCTTCAAAACTTTTGTTTTTTAAAAATTTCTAACTTTTATTCTTTCTCTTCAAAATTTTTGTTTTTTTTAGAAGTTCTAACTTTTTTCTTGCTCCTCAAAACTTTTATCTAGAACAAAAGTTTTGACTTTTCTTCGCAACATTTTTCCAAAGGGTAAAAGACTTAGATAATTTTTGTAAAATCTTAGGGCTTTCCTCTTTGATATTTTATTATCATAACTTTCATTTTGAACTTTTTCAGAATAATTTTTATGAATACCTAAGGTTTCATAAAAATTATTGTCACAATAAATGTTTCAACTAGTCATGACACACTCTTTCTAAAGAGTAAAAAACTTAGACAAATATTGTGAAGTCTTTGGGATTTGTGAAGACTTTACTTTACCAAAATATCTTACTCATATTTTGACAAGAATCAAGAATACTATTTCTTTG
This sequence comes from Torreya grandis, assembly GCA_037957365.1. Classification (NCBI taxonomy): domain Eukaryota; kingdom Viridiplantae; phylum Streptophyta; class Pinopsida; order Cupressales; family Taxaceae; genus Torreya; species Torreya grandis. Next base: position 2,050,429 of record JARHVA010000495.1, read on the forward strand.
GCACAAAACATGAAGGCCAACTTTGAAAACATGTTAAGTTTTTTACTTTTCTAACTTATCTATTTCATCAAACTTTGAATAAATATTGAGAAGCCTGTAGGTGATCTTGAATCCCTAAACTCATATTCAAATTTTTCTCCTCCATGGTGACCAAAAATGGTTAAAATTCTAGTGACCTTTGTGAGTTTCATGCCTACTAAGCAGGAATACATTAGCCTTTGAAGTAATCCATTGGGTATGGAGTCATATAATCAACCAAAACTTCACATATTTTGGTAGTATAACTTGGTTGTAACTTATTCGATCTATTATTGAATAATTTAACTAAGATTCACCTCAAAATGAAATATAATAAACAAGAAACAATGGAAACTATATGAAAACACTTAGGGAAAGAAAACAACTAATTATTTATCGCATCACTTAAAGGATATAAAATGTATCCAAACTACTATATACAAATGAAAATCACTTCAAGAGTAGTGCTTTAGATGGTTACCATTAACTAGGATTGGTAGCTCTTCTCTAAAAAATCATTAGCCTATTTTCAATGTGTGATGACATAAGGACCACTCTATATTACATCAATATTTATGTTCTTCCTAACTTTTTCTCTGAGCACATCTCATTTGAGAACTAAGTCTCCTTCCTAGAAAATTATATCATTAGACTTCTTATCAAGTTTCTCGTCATTTGAGCTTGCTGAAGATCTAAGGTATGCATTTCTTGCCCTCTGGTCTCTTCTAACTCCATTAGTCTAGCTATCCTCACCATCATAGGATCATTTTTAATTATCTCCAACTGGTGGGTAAGCTCTAGTGATGGTAATTCAAGTGACATAGGTATCCCAACCTCTCTTCTATATACCAACATGAAGGGAGAATTGCCTATTTCCCTTTTTGGCATTATTCTATCTACCCATAAGGATACATTGAGTTTTGCATGCCAAGTCCTTTGATTCTCCTCCATGGTTTGTTTGATGACATAGATCAAGTTTTTATTGGTTCACTCAGCCAAACCAATACCTTGAGGGTAATAATTTTAGGAGGTTCTCAAATAGATGTTATATCTAACTGTCCACTCATTAATTCTAGTTTCAATAAAATCCATAGTGTTGTCTAAGATAATGGTGGATGGAACATGAAATCTAACCTCAATCCCCTTGTATAAATCTCATATGTATGTTTGATTTTCCTCTTTGTGTGTTACTACTTATATCCATCTTGTAAATTAGTTTGTAGTAGTTATAATACACTTGTGTCCAAAACTTAAATGAGGGTTAATCATTCTAATGAAATCCAAACCCCACTGAGAGAAGGACTGATCAGCTCAAATTGGATGAAGTGGAAGAGCTGTTAACTTTTGTTTGCCTATGAAGAAAGAACATTTATTACAACCTTTTATCCATCTATGAGTATATTTGAATAGAATTGGACAATATTAATTGACCCTCATGATATTGATAGTAATGGTTTTAGGTGAATAATGTCCTCCTAATAATCCATCATGTAACTATTGAAGGATCTTGTTAGTCTAATTTTGTTGTATACATCTTTGAAGAAGTCCATTGATGTCTTTTCTAAAAAACACATCATTATCAAGCACATAAAGAATAAATTTAAACCTAAAATGTCAAATTTTATCTTTGTCAAGCCCTTGTGGATATTTACCTGATTAGAGAAAAGCCTTCATGCTCTAAGTCTAACAAGTAGGAGGATCCTGATTAGTTAGTTATTTTTTTACATCATAAGGGATAATTTACCTTCAGCTTCTAGGTCAACTGCTAACTACTCACACAATCCTCTTCCCCTTATGATCTTGGTGATTTCAATTTAAATATCATATTCCATCACCTTGGTGATACAACCAACTCTTTTTTCATTGATATCTCTACTCAATATAAATTCCTTCACACCTAGATGTGAGACCATCAGTTGAATCTTATTATTAGAGAGCATGTGTTTGAATTTATTTAATGCTCTAATGACATCCAACACTTATTTTTCCATGAATCTATATCTCAATTCATAATATTTAATCACTTGACTAAAGAAAACAACAAGCTACTCCATTTTGTCATTATTTTGTTGTACTAGGATCATTGAGATGCTTTCATCCCCTCTAAAAGTATAAAGGATAAAATATGTGTCATAGAGTGGATTCACAAGTATGAGGTCTTGGGATATTTAAATTTTGATTTATTCAAAGGTTTCCTTACCTTACCTTATCTAGTTGAAAGTAGCACTCTTCTTGAGAATGGAGGTAAGTGGCTTGACTAGTGAAGCAAAGTTTGGTATAAACCTTATCACAAACATTATCTTTTCCAAAAAGCTTTGGAGGCTTTTCTTGTGGCTTGGTAGAGAAAGGGAACTAATGGCTTTAAAAATCTTTGGGTTAATGGCCAATCTATCCTTATAAATATTTTACCCTAATAAATGACCTTCAAGGATAAAAAATACACATTTGTTTGGGTTTAAAGATACCCAAAACTCTCTACATTTGTCAAAGACTTGATTCAAATGATCTAAGTGATCAGCTACACATTTGGAGAAAACAGTGATATCATCAAGGTAAACTAGGATCATATAAGTGATCATGCCCCTAAAATCCATGTCTGTATCTCTTTGTAAGGTCACACCAGTGTTGGTTAGTCTAAAAGGCATATTCTTATATACATAGGCATCCCATTTGGTGGTAAAGGCTATCTTGAACTTATCAAACTCTTGTACTAATATTTGATTATAGCTTAAGTAACCATAAAAAAGTGAAAACCTCTCAATTCTTGCTACTATTTTGAGGATATGCTCCATGGGTGGAAGGATATAGTGATCTTTAAGGGATTCTCTATTCAAGACCCTAAAATCCACACACACCCTAGTCTCTCCACTCTTATTTCTCACTAAGACTAAATTGGATACCCAAGAGGAGTGTTTAATTGAGAAGATGATGTTAGCTTCAATAATTTTCATCAATTCTTCCCTCATAAGTGGTTTTAATTTGGGTTTTATAGGCCTTTTCTTATACCTAACTATTTTAGCATCAAGGTCTAACTCAATTGTATATTGGGCCAAGGGTTGGTCAAAACCCTTAAGATCTTGGTATCCCCATTAAAATACATCATCATCTATTATACAAAGGTGAATAAACTCTTTCCTCTTAGGTTGAGTGCATACCTTTCCAGCTCTCAAAAATTTTCCATTGGAAATGACCACTTGCTTGTAATTCTCTTTCTTTACCATCATGTTCCTCTTTTCACCTTTGAACTAGTCATCAGATTTGAATATGTTCTCTATTATGACCAATCCTTTAGGTATTTTATTTCCTTTTAATTGGATGATTTGATCCTCATACTATGATTACAAACTTGACTAGTTTTTGTTAGAAAACTTTACCTCCTCTTGTATAAAATTGATGATCTACTCATCATTATCAAACACTTTCCAGCTAACATCATTATAAGGGTTTTCAACTCTAAATATAAACTTGACAAGCTATCTTGAATCTCTCATAACATCAACAATGAGTTATATAAATATCTTACTATGGAAAGCCTATCTTCTTCAACATTCTACTTTCTCAACATAACTTATATGTTTAAAGCATCAAAGATTTCAATGAGGTCCTAGACTCTATGTTTATAAGCCTTTAGAAGGCCATTATAAGATTTATTTTAGGTTCTCACCTGATTTACAACCATCTCACTATCCCCAAACACTTATAGTGTCTTAATTCCTTTATTTTATGTCAATTAGAGGCCTTGGATTAGCACCTCATATTCAGCCACATTATTGGTGCAACTAAATTGTAGCATGTATACATGAAATTATTTCTCCTTTTGAGGAGATAAAATCATAATGCCTACGCTTGCACCATTTCTACTTCTAGAGCCATCAAATAATAGTTGTCATGTGCCTTAAAGGTTTTTTTGATTTATTATGAGATTCAACACAACAGTGTCATCCTCAGGGATGCAATTATTTCATAGTCCTATTTTCTCCATACAATCATATGGATTAAATCCATAATGCTCTTTAGCCTAGTCATCTAGTGTTACATTTGGGACTTCTTATAAATGTGTGGTAATCTCATACAGGATTGAAATATCTTCAAAGTCATGCATTGAATAGTTAATTTTGATGGTATTGGGTGAGTATGGATCTATATGATATCTAAAAATAGGTGCAGCCTTGATAGTTACCTTGGTTCCATATCTAGTCCTTAGCAACATGTGTGACCAATTAGATGACAAGTACCTACCCATTTTTGAATTAAATCCTATTGAAATACAAATGATGAAAAGGGGAGGTAGGTCTATAATAGAGATGTCTTAGGTAGTGGAGAGGATAGGACATGAATTTAAGGTAAAATTTAAACCTTTAATAACCCCTATAGTTTTGATAGTTATTCCATCTAATTGAATAAATCTTTTTAAAATTGGGGTATACTTTATACCTAGCATATCAACTATCTTCTTGGACATGATTGAGCTCCTTAAACCTAAAAAAATCATACACTTATGGACAAGGTGCTTATCTATGATCAAGGAGATATAAAATGGTGGTGGCTTACTACTTTTGCTAGGATCTCATTCTTTTGGTTGGCACAAGCTTGTGAAAGTATTTGGAGAGGCCTTTATTGGTTCATGAGGATGAAATATCTTCAATACTTCTTGTATAAAATTCCTTTGAGAAGGAATGGATAGGGCTTCCCACACAGTCACATTTAAGCTTCTTTTCTTCATTTTTTCTACTATGTTGAAATGAATTTGTCAGGATCTAGGAAGCATAAAGCTCACTAGATTGGGTATTGTCTCTCATATTCTGTGTTGTTTTTGATTTCTAGTTACTTATTACTTTTGGTTAATTCTGCATGTTTAGTTGCTTGGTAATCAATTGTGCTTCCGAGTCCTAACAGTTGGTATCAGAGCATTTATGTTCTAGATCCCTGATAGAATTTAAGTCCCCTTCATTTGAAACTTTGAGATAGAACCCTCCTTCCTATTTTGTTTACTGGCTTGAGGTTGATTCTCCTTTTTAATACGTCGATTTATTTGAGCTTGGGTGGTATCAAAATTCACCATCTCTTTGGAAAATTCTCATGGAATTTGTGAAATAGAGGTTTAGCCTATTGAGGAATATTTCTTTCCCTCAATTTTCCTTCTTTTAAAATTTATATTATAAGCCACTAGATTTTTTACTACATCTGATACTTGGTTCTAATTTATGTTAATGAAATCATTCTCCTACCTATTTACCAAAGTGGATTCATCTTCTTACATTTGGGCCTCTTCACACACCTCTTACCTCTATAAATTTGATTCCTTTGTCTACTCCTAAGGGTATGATATACTTTTCACCATAAAATATTGGTTTATCACTCCATTTATGTGATTATATTGATTATGAGGTTGATTTTAAGGAAATCACCACTCATAATCTTGGACTATATTATTTTGAAAAGGAACAAGGGCTCTAGAGGCATTAGCAATATTAGAATTTTATGTATTATATGGTCTAGAGTAAGTGAGCTATCCTTGGGCTTGTACATTACTTTGATAAGGCTACCTAACATGTTGATAAGACTAATTAAATGACTGATATGGTCTAGAATGTTGGGATTGTTATCTATTTAAGGTGACTAGATCATTCCCAAAACTCAATAGTAGTGATTTAACTTTATGTAGTTCACTAAGAGGAGTGGTAGATGTAGTTGGTGGGTTAGATACAATATGGATAGGTTCCAATGAATGTTGAGTAGTAAGATGATTGGGTGGTGGCTCTAGAAAGAGAGGCATGGGAGGCCTGGGAGTAATATTTATAACCTAAATTCGATAATTATGAACCCTAACATCAATGTCATAGGAATAAGGTAGTATTACTCCTCCCATATATTAAACCATTACATCCATATCATTATTTAATTCCCTTAAATAATATAAAAACATGGTATTTAGATATGGCTTAAACAAGGGTGGTACTCTATCCTAAACTCTTTGAAATTTGAAATTAAAATCAACCATCAGCTCATGTGGGGCTCTCTTAATGGTGGTAAGTTATTCCATTAAAGATAAGTGGTCACTCTTATCTTTAAATTTATTACATAATTTCTCTCCTAAATCATTCCAACTATGAATGGAATTGGGTCTCAGACTCATATACCATTGAAGGGATTTTCCTTTTAAATAAGAAGTGCATAGCCTGACTACTAAATTATCTTTGGTGACATCATGGACTAAGCATATATTGGAAATATCGTGTATGTGTTCTATGGGGGTGGTCACATTCGTACCGATAAAATATAATAAGTTTTTAAGCATTGAAATTAGGATGTCATCATAATGAGCTAGAGCTAAAGGACTCTCTCCATTAAAGGGCATAAATAGCTAGTTTTTTTGGATAACTTATTGATGATGAAAAATATTATGTCAACTAATAAACCCTTTCACATATTATAAAGGTTAAGTTGGAATCATACCAATCTAATGGTAAGTTTATAAAGGTTAGAATATGATCTTAAAGATGCAAGGGGTTTTTTAAATGTCCTCAAAAATAATAAATAGGTTATTGAATATAACATATCTATTATAATTTAGAAATCTACTTATCAAATAATGAATTAGTTTAGATATGAATGTGTAATTAATCTTATCTGATAGAGAGAGACTATAAACAAGGCAATCTCTTGAAGGAAAGAAATATGATTCGGTAATAAAATATATTCTCATAATAATATCTTGATTTGTTGTTATAACATCTAAGTAAACACCAAGATAATAAACAAATAAGTACAAAGGTAAAATGAAGATAAGAACATAAATTAGTTTATAAGCATATCCTCAATAATCAAATAATAAAACATAACTCAAAAATCAAAGGAAATATGCAAACAAAAACATCTATAACTAAAAATAATAATAAACTAATTAAGAAAACTAAAAAAAACTAATGTAAACAAATTTAAAACTAAAATAAAACTAATCTAACACTAACTAAACCTAACACTAGACTAAACTAAGAAACTTAATCTAATAAAATAAATCAAAAATAAATAGTAAAATTAATACAACTAATAATATTAAAATTACAATAAATAAAAAAGAAATTAGATCAATTAAAAACTAAGTTAAAATTAGATTTAAACTAAATTAGGAATCAAAGTCAAATTAAATACAATATAAAAAAATATGTGAGACTCAACAAAAGAGAGTCATCTTAGAAAAATAGATCATTTTATTTGAGAAACAAACATCATTATTACAAAATATATTTAAAAGATAACTTTACAATTAATCAGATTAATAATATGTCACAAACAGTGAAGTTTTCATCATTATTCAAGTAAAATACTTGGGTTCTGCACATAGGACTGCAAGAAGCAATCATCAAAATATGTTAAAATTCATAACTTTAGATAATCTATTATAAATGATAATATAAAACTAGATACACTTGTGTTTCCTAAGCAATATACTCAACCATCAGAGAAAGAACCATTGGTATATCTGCAAAAGTCATGTTATCTCAGAGAAATTGCATAAAAAAGAGAGATAAGTGATTGAATTTATAATGAAATAGTCTTCAATACCTATGTTATTCCTCTAATTCAAATGAATCCTTGATCTCCTTTTATACTTCTAATTTGGTTGAAAAAAGAAGTTGTAACTAACTTTAGTTAGTTACTTGTTAATTTAAAATAATTGACTTTTTAAAGTCAATTAATATTGGTAGTTATAAGTTAAGATTTATTTAAGACTTTAAAAGTCTTAAGAGATCAATTATTTAAAATTTGACCAGGTATTTCTTAAAGGGTGGGGACACTCTAATCAATTAATAATAATAAGAATAACATTATTTTAGTAAATAATAGGATAATTCAAAGTTAAATGAAATTTTTATCTACATTAATTCCATTATGCATATAATCCAAAATACTTAGGCATAATTATATATCATTATATTTCATCTGAACTATAGGAAACTAAACCAGTTTTGTGCCCAAATCACTCTCATCATCATCTATCTCCAATTTGATCTACTTTATTATTCTAGTTTATGTTGGAGTTTCAGATTTAGCTTGATTATTTGCATGTTTCCTTGAAGTGGATGGATGCATGACAACAATAAGTTTTTTTCTAAACTAAGCTTCCTACAACCTAAAATAGGTATCTTTTGAGGTGGTGTAGGCTCAGTATAATATGATGGTAATGAAAAATTTATAAAAAAAATTAGTTTAATTGGATCATTGGCTTGTTGTGGTGGTTCATTAACAACATTAAGTCTTTCATGACTGGGTGATTGAATAGGTAGATTATTAGGATTAGTTTGTAGTTGATGGAAAGAGATACTATGAGAATGGGATCTAGCTCTAAATTTATGACCATGAAAACCTCAATTGCCTTTATGATTAGTAATATTAAATAGAAAACTACCCAACACATTCTAAATTGCTAGGTTAGTGGCATCAAAATAAAAGGACATTCAAGCTTCTCTAATTGCATATCTAGGACCAAACCATCTAGCCCTAAAACCTCCTCTAGAAAATTACTTATTAGGTGCATTTTGATTCATGTTACCAAAATTATGATTCCTTTCCCAACTGTTATTGTCATTATTCCTATTCAATTTTGGTTGTTTCCAACATGACATTCTAAATACAATTCAAAATATATACTCAAAATCTATTTATCATCATTTAAATAAACATCAAAATGAATATATCAACTATAGAAATAACAACAGCACTTATATATTTTCATCTTTCAACCACTTTATGAAAATTTCCAACTATATCAACAAAATGAAAAAATCAAGGATTTAACTATCTAAAAATGAACTCATTAATAAGATTTTTAATGTGACTTTGTAATGTATCAGTAAAAATTGAAGTCACAATAATTACATAAAATTATATTCTTCATAATTCTATTTTAAACCTTCTATCATATTTTATTATAGTCTAATCTCATTGCACAATTGTTATCTCAGTATATATAGATATATATTATCCATAAACTACAAACTGCACATATTTTCATAAATTGAAAAAATAATGTCAATGAAAGTTCCATTCATAATGTTGTAAACTTTGACATGGTCATACCCTTTTCAAATCATCATTTTGAAACTCAAAATACATATCCTTATCTCAACTTTCCAAACTATGAACAATTTCTTACTGCTCTTTAAATTCATAACTTCAAAAATAAACCCAAAAATGTATTCAATATCTTTGAAATAAACCTTTGATTTTTAGAAGATTATATATTGCATGCCATCAAATTTAGTATATCAAAATTCTTCAACAAAAATAATTTCTTCACATTATAACTAGAAAAATCACTTTTGAACTCATTTTTATGCCAAACTTCATGCATCTATGAAATCATAGCTTTGAAATCCAAACTGATATGACCAAAACACCATTGTAGCAAACTAATCAACAAACTAAAAACCAAAAACTGAGAATATCACATTTTCTAAGATAATATCTATTATCATCAAAAACGACTTCAAAACAAAGATGAAAAGATTTATAACGACAGTGAAAACACTTTCAATTATCAAAATGTCATACTAAAAATATAATAAAATAAAATCTAGAAATCTTTCCAACTGACCTTATCCCAACAACCTCTAATTTCATGCGTGTAAAATAAATTAAAATAGATAAGTATTTTGCAATAATTATCAAGATATCATGAAAATTAGAAAACCATAATTTCCTTTCCATGCAAATTTGATAAATTGTAATTATCTCTTTTATAACTATTCACATTTCTAACAATGGAATACTTGTTAATGTTGTGTCTGTAACTTCTCAAATTTATCTAGGAAAATTATGGCTTCCAGTACATGATTTATTCCAAATGACTGTCCAAATGAAAAACTAAGTTATTTGTATACCATAAACTATGCCTTAACTACCTCTACTTATTTGTCTTCACTTGATTGGTTTCTCAAATCAAGGCATGTTATTTAGCCAAATGCTAACTTGTTTAGCAGGATTCCAACTTTAGAAATGACCAAATTCTTTACTAAAACACCCACTAACTCATGTTGATCAAGGCATGTACCAATGAATTTAATTATTAGACCTCCCTTTGATTTTTCTTAGATATCAAAACATCCATCATGCTTAGTATTAAATCAACTTGCCAATTAGACTATCAACTTGCCAATGAAATAGCCAACTTGTCATCTACTATTTGAATCATTAATGAAATGAGCCTCAAAATTGACTAATATTAAACATAGTTTAATTTCAAACCTTTCTTTGAAATAAAACCATTGCCCCATGACCACTTTAAAGTCTTCGTTAGGTCCACCACCTTACATTGAATATTGCCATAGGATAGTTTTTAGATTAGAATCTAGGACCACTTAGGATTATTTGATAATCCTTATAATTATAATAGCTTAGGTTTAAATATTTAAACCAAATTATATTTATGGCACAACATCATTCATACTTATAAAATTGAATTTCAAATGAAACTAACTGAAAACCATTTATAAAAAATCCATATAATGCCTTTCAATTTTGATAGAACATTATCATTTTTAAACTGAAAATACTACATAATTACTTCAATGCAATCTGATCAACTCTATCCATCAAAATATCATGACTGAAAATAAACATTTGATAATGATATATATATATGTTGATTTTATTCATTCAACCATTAATGCTTTTCAAAACCACTGTAATATAAATATGAATTCATAAACAAATCATTTAATTGGAAACATGTGTATTCATAATACTACTAATTGACTTAGGTCCTCAACTGTAGTTTTAGATTTTTTGACTAGGTCATCACTATGGCAGATAGGAGCATAAATTTCAACAAAAATGTAGTGGTACAAAAAATAGGAAATAACCTTCCCTTTAAGTTGGGGAAATCTACCAAAAAGAGGGGTAGATTGGGTTTCTAGGGATGATTTTCTTGAATAACTAGCTCTTCCAATGGGAGATAAGGATGCTCTAACTCTTATTCTTATATAAGGTGTAATTAATTCAATAGAATGAAAAATAATACCTCTCAAAGATGATCTTATTTGTTTTGGCATATAGATGTAGCATTGATATTTACAAACTAGAAATAATTAGTCACCAAGTGTTCTATAGAGTATCCTCAACATTTTTGACCAAGAATAACACTATATTAGTTAAACCTTTGATGTATCCCATCAAGCATGTCAAAAACTATTATCTCTCAAACTATGCACCTAATGAATTGGAATATGGTTTAGTGAGACAATGGGATCGTACCCCAAGGTGTGAGACTTTAGTGTTTTTTGGGATAAACCTTCAGAGAAGGTTGGATTCCTTCTTATATAAATCCATCTAATTTGGGATCAACATGTAGGGCTAAAAGAGCTTAAAATAAATTTACTGCTAATTCTAGATCTAAATTTTTTTGAGGAAAAAGGAGAAGGAATGTTGAAATGTAAAAGCTAATGCACCAAGACTAGACAAATCACCTCTACAGGCCTTGAAGAACACACTATAGATTGTATATCATGAGAAAATATCACATAGGCTCTAAAATGGATGATTTAATTGCATAAATAATTTTCATGGAGGTGTAGGACATGATATAAAACTAAGAGGGATGACAAAAAATCCATAGGTGGAATCTATATAGACTTATATACACACAACATGTGACTTAAAATAAAGATCCAAGTTCTACACATAGGTGTTGGGGGATGGACAGTAATGAGAGGGATGAATATTATCCATAGGAAAAGTTAAACAAAACACAAAATTCAAACAAAATATAAGAAAGCTGGAGAAAGTAAAACTTAGTTTTCATTATAATGTAAGGCTCAAATGGTAAAGGGATCATGGTGGGAAAATTTTTGAAGCATTATGGTGCTTATAAATTTTGACCATTTTATAATGTACGACTCAAGCTTTTATAGGCAATAGGAAGCTCAAAATTCATTGGTTCAGTCTTACCCATTATTAGGGTGGTTAAAATTTTTAAATGATGATTCAGTTAGTAGTTGAGGTCTCTATCAAAAGTGATGCCCATGTTTATCATTAAGATGTTCCTTGTCTTTCATGTTTTAGTCATGATCTCTAATGTGTTAGCTGTATTCATTTATTTTGATGGCTTATCAAGCCATCAAATTAGGTTGGTGCACTGATAACATCATTGCCACCACATGTCTTCCTTTCAACAACCTTTTCCTTTGTTATGCTATTGGCTTTACTTGTATCAGATCTTGTTTTACCACTTTATGGATCACCGACATCCATGAGATTTACTACTACCACATGTCACTTTCTTAAAAATTTGTATTTCCATGCCTCTGAAGTCTTTCTAAGACTTATAAAATTTTCAAAATGTTTTTCCTCTGACTCATCCTTCATGCATACTACCTTCACAACTTCTACCATTGTGACTTGTGCATTCTTCACAAATTCTATCATGGATCTTCATGATCATAAAAGTTCCAAAGATATAACCCTTTAAATTTTGTGTTGTCATGATTTTTTCATGCTTTGACCTTCATGAATTTTGCTTCACAACTTTTTCTTTGAGCCTTCACACAAAATTTTAAACTTTTATTCTTTGCAAAAGTTCAAAATCTTGCCTTAGTCTTCAAAACTTTTATTTTTAAAAAATTTCTAACTTTTATTTACTCTTCAGAACTTTTATTTTTATAAAATTTCTAACTTTTATTCTTACTCTTTGAAACTTTTGTTTGGAATAAAAGTTCCAAATTTTCTTCACAACATTTTCCTGAAGGGTGAAATAGTTTCTGTAAAATATTCAAGCTTTCCTCCTCTTCATGACTTTTTTGTCACAAATTTTATTTTTATCTTTGTTGGAACAATTATCCTAAATACCTAATCCTTCATGAAAAGTATTTTCATAAAAAATGCTATGACTAGTCATGACACACTCTTTCCAAAGAGTAAAACACTTAGACAAATCTTGTGAAGTATTTGGGCTTTGTGCATACTCTCTTTTGCATAAAATATTCAACTCATATTTTGATAAAAAACATGAAGGATATTTCCTTGACACAAAATGTGAAGTCCAAATTTTAAAACCTATTAATTCTTTTGATTTTATGACATATCCATTTCATCATACTTTAACTAAACCCTAGGAATCCTGTAGGCAATCTTTAAGCCCTAAACTAATCTTCAAACATTGCTCCTCTGTGGTGATAAAAAATGGTCAATGGGTCACACACACACATGCATGCATGCGCACGTGTGTGTGTGTGTGTGTGTGTGTGTGTGTGTGTGTGTGTGTGTGTGTGTGTGTGTGTGTGTGTGTGTGTGTGTGTGTGTGTGCGCACGCACACACACACACACACATTCATTATTCCATATAGTACATGCATTGATGTAATTATCTAAATCTGATGCAAATGTCTGAGGCCATAAAAAGAATATTCCTAAAATCTAATGATTTTCAAGGATTATCTTCTAGTTCACCATCAGACTTGCATGAACATAGTAAAATAGCTAAGTATCATTATTCCCTCTTCATTAAAACATATATAAATAGTTTTAATTTACTATTTTTGTCAATCTCAATTACATAACTTCATAATAGTATTTATTTGAGTTTTTATTAATTCACCTTCTCATTCAGTTCATTCACCATCCTTATGTAAAATTTAATCTAATCCCCCTTAACCCTAGATATCCCCTTATCTAAATTTAGTGTTAAAAATAACGAATACACTTGACCTAAAATAAAATGACTTCAAACTTGGCATATGATTTTTAGCGTAAATTAGAATTAAAATTATAAATATTAGTGCCCTTTTGCTCATTTTTTAGTAGAATTACCAAGTGATTGTTAGATGTGTATTGAATGAACTTGGTGTGCTTACATAGAGGAATTTTTAGATTATTTTAATTAATATATCTTTATAAAATTATGGGAGGTCAAATATAAAACATCTCAAATTTAAAAATTTACCATTAGAGCATAGGGGAAAGGATCTAGTAGACAAGGTTGTGTTGCAGCCCTATTTGCCTAGTGTAGTCTTGTCCCAAAAGGATAGATACTATTGGGATTTGGATGACATTAAATTGTAAACATAATAGGGATGTCCAAATTATTTTTATATTACTTTTAAGATATTAAATGGGATAGTGAAGGCTCTCATAGAGATTACAAGTTAACAGAATGGTAAATAGACTAAGTAGGGTAAGGATGTCAAGATTAAACATTATCAAGCACTTAATGATTAACTTTGAGTGTCTAAAAAACATAAATAAGAAAAATATTATAAATATAAGGCCATGACAAAGAGATCATGTCACAACAATTCAAAGATGCAGATTATATTTTTAATATGAAAAATATTGAACTATCATATTACTACCATGTTTGAAGGAAATGGAGAAAATGAATTAAAAGATAAGGGGAAGAATAAGGAACAAACTTACCTATCTAGGATTAATTTGAGGGAGGGAAAATTATGCATAAAAAAGGTGAAAACATGGTCTTTATTGGAAATAATGCACTCAAATCATGTTGGAAAGACTAGGCGCTGTCAACATCAATGGTCCTAGAGAACCCTGCCATGAAAACATAAGTTTAGGCTAACTAGTGAAGTATACAAATCATTACATGAATAATAGCATGCATTAAAAATAAAATGATCCTTCTTTCCCATGATATTTTCATGGATCATTAGGACCCTTTACATATTTTTTGATCAATTGAAAAGATAGGGTAATTACATAAAAAAGTATGTGGCACAAGAATATAAAAATATATTTAATGATGTAATGAGACCTCCTACCCTAGTTTACTATCCTACCACACCCCAATGGACCTTTGATCTATCATGAGGCAAACTATGGAGTTTAAGATTCAATTATAATAAGAGATTTACCAAAAATATCATGTCTTTTTGTTTGATTTGACTTTTAAGATACAATTTGTCTTTTAACATTGTCTTTTCTTATGATATGGATTTTAATTATTTTGGATTTTTCTATTTTCCTCCTCTATATAGATTTGTAAAAACTAACAATGGGCATTGAATATGACTATCACAATAGAGATTACACCTTATAATTAGGAATGAGAACCTAAATAACATGATGCCTAAAGGCTCCTAGACTTGTACCTTAGGAAAGAGTGCAAACTTGAACTGACCTTGTTGAAATCAAAAGGAAAGTGAAAAATTGGAAATCATGGAAGTGATCATAGAATAATTGGGTTCCCCTGATAGTAAAAAAATGTTAAATATAAGATGGTACAATGATAGGTAAGTATGAAAAATCATCATAAGAGAAGGTAAAATTTGAATGAGGACATGTAGATAGTTTTTTTATAGTTTTACCACAAGATAATATGATTGACTTAAGTGATGAAAAACACTACCTTCTAAAATTGCCTTATCTTTCTAAGAACACACCTATCCAAAGATGGGAGTAAAATTAATCTATTTTTGAAAGTGAACAATGATGGATATAAATTATAAGGGCCTTTTGATTCCCTATGTCTTATCATGAAACTTACAAAATGAAATGTTGAGAGGTGTAAGTAGGATAAATATTTAAATCATATATATATAATAGCAAAGACCCAAAGGGTGTATATAGTGATAAAAGATACCAAATAATTACAAAGGAAACAATGGTTTACTATAGGGAAATAATGGGTATTTATGAGTAAGGCCTGGTTCTATTCCCTAATGTGTTACAATGTAACTCACAAACTAAAAATAATGAGGTCTAAGAGTGAAAAAATATCTAAGGACCAAGTATAGGTACTATGACTAATGTGAATCAAACTTAGAGGTGTGTATATAAATGTTTCCACATAAAATATTCAAAGTATAACTTGTAATGGATGTTATATCAACACAATATATAAACTAGTTATAATCTTGCAAGTAATATGTATAAAAAATGGAAAAGCATAAATAAAATGAAACATGATGCCTAAAGACTCCTAGATAAAAAGGATTTTTAATTATGTAATGATACCTCCTACCCTAGTTTACTAGCCTACCTCACCCCAATGGACCTCAAAACTATCATGCGGCCAACAATGGAGTTTTAGCTTTAGCTAGAATAAGAGATGCACCAAAAAATATCATGTCTTTTGGTGTGATTTAACTTTTAAGATATGGTTTTCCTTTTAGCATTGTCTTCTCTGATGATATGGATTTTAATTATTTTATATTTTTATATTTTCTACCTCCATATATATTTCTTAAAACCGATAATGGATGCTAAATATGACTATCACAAGAGAGATTAAACCTAGTCATTAGGAAGGGCAACTTAAATAAAATGATTCCTAAATACTCCTAGTACATTATGTGTTCACCATAATATTTATATGTTTATTTTTTATTTACCAATGAAAGGAAATACACACTAAACTATTGAAATATTGGTTTAGATTACAAAATATACATAACCTAAATGTGAAATACAAAATTTAAAATGTGTTATAAATAGTATCAAACAATGAAATTTGAAAACCTAACTTGGTTCTTATTTATGATGATTATGCAAGCACATGTATGATGTGAAATTAGATGAAAAGACCTATGAATTGTGATCCATCCAAAAATAAGATCACGTAATGTATTTGGATAGGGCCACATTGTGCCCTTGTTTACTGACTATGGTTGTGTCTTGGTTGATTGTGTGAATAATTTTTTCTTTGAGTGTTTGTGGTTGTTATAGATAGTTGACTGATTAACTACAAGGTCTAATTTTATGTGCAAAAGACTTGAAACAACAAAACCATGGTTCCAACACATAAACCAAATATGAGATCAAATATAAATGGGGGAATCAAGAAATGGGCATAGCTTATATATCCTAAAAATCCCACATATTGTGAGTATTATCTACATAGTCCAAAAGGGCCTCAATATAATTTATTTTTCCCTCTAGATTGAGTATGTGAATCTTGATATTTGATATATGAATGCAACTAGATAGATTGACTTGAATGCTTTACAATTATGCCCTTAACCTAAAATAAAATGAATTCAAACTTGGCCTATGATTTTTAGAGTAAATTAGAATTGAAATTGGAAATATTAGTGCCCTTTTTATTAATATCCAATAGAATTACCAAGTGATTGATAAATGTGTATTAAAATACCTTGATGTGTTTACACAAAGGAATGATTGAAATATTTTCATTAATATACCTTGATAAAAGTGTGGGAGGTCTAATATAAAATATCTAAAATTTAAAAATTTATCATTGGAGCACAAGGGAAAGTGTTACACTAGTGGAGAAGGTTGGGTCGTGGCCCTGTCTACCTAGTGCAGTCTTATCTCAAAAGGATAGAGACTATTGGGATTTGTATGATAGGAATTTGTAAGTAGAATAGGGATTTCTTAATGATGTTTCTAGTAATCTCAAGATATTAAATGGGATAGTGAAGGCTCTCATAGAGATTTAAATTTAACAAAATGGTGAATAAAACAAGTAGGGTAAGGATGTCGAGATTAAACATTATCAAGCACTTAATGATTAAATTTGAGTGTATACAAAAACATAACAAGAAAAATCCTAAAAAGATAAGGCCATGACCAAGAGAGCATCCCACAATAAATCAAAGATATAGATTTTATTCTTAAAATGAAAAATCTTAAAGTACTATATTGCTACCATGTTTGAAGGAGATGGAGAATAGGAATTAAATGAGAAGCGGGAAAATAAGGAATAAACCTACCTATCAATGGATGAATTGGAGGGAGGGAAAAGAAGGTGTCAACAAGGTGAAAAACATAGTTTTAACCTAAAATAAGACACTCAATCATGTTGGCAAGACTAAGAGTTGTCAACATCAATGGTCCTAGTGAACCCTACTTTGAACATAATGTTAGGCTAACTAGTTAAGTATATAAATCATCCCATGAAGGCTAGCATGAATTAAAAATAAAAGGATATTACCTTCCCACAATGTGTTCTCTTCTCTTAAGGGCCCTATACATATTTGTTGGTCTACTTCAAAGATAGGGTACTTTCATGAAAAAGTATGTGGAATAATAATATAAAAAGATATTTAATGATTTAGTGATACCTCCCACCCTAGTATATTAGCCTACTACACCCCAATGGACTTTAGATATATCATGAATCTAATTGTATAGTTTTAACTTCAGATAGAATAAGATATGTACCAAACATATCATGTCCTTTGGTGTAATTTGACTTTTAAGATATGATTTGCCTTTTAACATTATCTTTTCTTATGATATGGATTTTAATTATTTTGGCTTTTTATATTTTCATCCTTCATACAAATTTGTAAAAACCAAAAATGGGTGATAAAGATGACTATCACAAGAGGTATTACACCTAGTTGTTAGGGAGGCCAACATAAATAACATGATGCCTACAGACTCCTAAACTTGCACCTTAGGAAAGAGTGCAAACTTAAAACTGACCTAAGTGAGTTTAAAAGGAAAGTGAAAAATGGGAAATAATGGAAGTGATCTTAAAAAAATTAGGTTTCCCTAATCACAAAAAAATATGTAATGGAAGATTATACAATGATTGGGATCTATGAAAAATCATCATAAAAGAAGGTAAGAGAATATGGTTTTTCTAAGTGATGAAAAACACTACCTTCTACCATTGCCTTATCTTTCTAAGAAGACACCTAGCCAAGGATGGGAGAAAAATCATTTTATATTTGAGAGTGAATAATGATGGATATGAATGATGAGGGATTGGTTGATTCCCCATGTCTTACCATGCAACTCATAAAATAAAAATATGAGAGTTGTAATTAAGATAAAGCTTTGAAGCATAGAACTAATAGCAAATAACCAAAAGGTTATATAGTGATTAAAAAGACCAAACATGTTATGCTCCTAACCTTGTGCACCTTCACATGATTGTTTAAATTTTGATATAGCTTGTGTATTATTAATTTTACACTCTCTTGCTTAGTTATGTTATGCTATTGGATTCTGATGTTACGATATATGGCTACATGTTGATGTATTTACCATGTTTTTAGTTTTGTATCAGTGATTTATGGATTATAGGATATACTTGACGTTTTATTATAGCTTATTATAGCTTATCATTTTATCAATTTTTGGATCAGATATTGTTAATGGATCCACTTAGTGGTTACAAGTACTGGCCATGACCTAGGCTGGGTGTTGGCGTCAGCTTTAGGGGATAATGGAGTGGTTCTGAGTAGTAAGATGAGTTATGATAGGTAACTTGGTATTCTTTATTTGTGTCATGATTTAAGATAGTTGTGTTATGCATTTGTGTAGTTGTATTTGATTGTGCCATGTTTATTTTCATTCCTTATGTCCTATTATATTTTTATGATCCTTATATGTTATTGGTGTTATACCCATCTACTCAAAAAAATTATTCTCTCTCTCTCTCATGTACACCTCACCACCCCATCTTTTTTGGACTCACCCTCACCTATCTTAGACCCCATACAAGACCAACCTAGACCTACCTCCCCATGGCACCCTTCCTCATTATTTATTTCCTAGGTGACCTTATAAATACTAATGGTTGGGTTAATTAGTCATGGGACGTTTAATAATTTAATAACCTTTAAAAGTAATATATATTTTATTACTTTAATGATTATTATTATTATATGAGTTATTATTAATTAGCATTTTAAATAATAAATAATTTATTATTTGAAATGCTATTAATCACATTTAATATTTTATTATTCTTTGGATTGAATTTGAAAGGACATTGATGACCATAGCTATTGGGGGTTTTTGCATGGGGTTCACATGGAAATTAGGGATAGACAAAATTAGAGATAGAATGTGAAAAGAGGTGTGAAGGGAAAGATGTGTAGGTGAGAGTGGGGTAAGTGGCATACAGTAATAAAGAAGGAAGAGGGTAGGTTTAAAAAGGTGTAGGAGAGAAGAGAAGAGGCGATGGTTTTGGGGAAAAGGGGAGGCATAGGTAGAAATTAATGGTGTAAGGGAGAAGCATGGAAAGGGAGAGAAAAGATGATGGAAAGGGAGAAGGAGATACACTAAGAAAAGGAAAAGAGAAAAAACAAGAAAATGAAATGTAGGGGAGATAGAATGTAGGGAAAAAGAAAGGGAGTAATACATAGGGGGTAGGAAAAGAAAACACGTGGAAGAAGGAGAATAGATGGAAGAGTAGAAGGAATAATAATGCAAGGAGAGGAAAACATGCAAAAGAGAGAAATAAGTAGGAAAGGAAAAAAATGGCATAGGGGAAAAAGGAGGAACGCAGGGGTAAAAAATAAGTAAAAAAAATGTAGGGAAAGAGAGTGGTATGTAGAGGTTGTTCCATGTTGATTTGGCATTCTGCCTTAATGTGGAGTCTAAAATAAAGGTTGATTATCTTTTATAGAAAAGGAGGTATATTGAATATTATTTTGTTGCTCATGAAAACTATTCCCACCTTACATCCCACCAAGTAAGACAATTTTGACCTTCAACTGGTAATTTACCTAGAATGCATAATGATCATTTTTTTAAAATCTATATATTTTCAATATTCTTCCTTAAATTATAACCTAAAAAAGGTAGATTGATTACATTTAATGGTTTCCATAAATTTATTGACTCAAATAAACCTCTACATAGTAAATGCATTATTATAGTTAAGTTGTGTATTTCAATTATTTTGTGTATGCCACGACCTGGAAAATATAGACCTATGGCCTAGTTTTATGGTTATATTATTCAGTAAAGTTTGGATGGGATAATATATTACATTTAAATTTTATAGGATTTTTCTCTCATTAAGTTATGCCATGGCCACACCTTGCTAAACCTGATGCTTTGATTTAGGCAACTTAGTAGTTTTATTCCCCTTTATAATTATACAACATGTGTTGTTTTGTGGGTTGTCATACCCTATTTCTTGGGATACTTATGTAAATAAATTGATTCATCAAGTAGAAAATAGAAAATGACTTGGGTTTGGCTTAAATCTTTATGGCAGAATTAAATTAGTTGTTTTTATATATTTTTCTATTTTTGAATATCCATTTTGGGTTCCCATCCAATGTTATGGAAAAAATATTATTGTTTATATATATATATTTCTTCCCACATGGAAAATCGAGTTGGGTCATACTAAAATTATAGATAGAGTTCTTTTGGTATTATAAACTTGTTGAACTAAACATCAATTGAAATCCTCCAAATTTTTAGACTGCATTTTATATATTATTTTATATTCCCTCCTTAAATTTCATTTGGCTAAGAATTATTACCTTGAGTTGGCTATATGTACATTGTTTAACACATGCTAGTCCTTGGATAGTATTATTCCTTACCTAGGTTGTCAAATTGAATTGGCCATGCTAGTGCATTAAATGGCATGATTTGGCCCTTTGGTTATGTTGCATTTGGGAAGAACACTACATATTTTAATTAATTATTAAACTAGTTGGTATATGGACATAGTGTTAAACCAATCTTTCCCTTTTTGCAATCTCATTAATTATGTTTACTTTTATAGGTTCATTTTTGTATGAATATATATTGGTGTTTATGAATATATATGTTGTGTATTAGTTGAAATTTTTGAGTCTATTATGGCCTTAATAAAGACTTTTAGGTTTTTTTGTTAATGGTATAATTATAGGGATAAGGATGAAACCCTACTAGGATCATCATTTCATTATAAGGGATTTTTATTTTAAACTAAATCATTTAAAATGGTTTGTTTCCCCTTTAAATCACATGGACCTGATTTTAATATTTGGGGATCATATGAGGTCGTGAGACCTCATGATGATCCCTTGAATTCCCCTATATTGATTATTGGTTCAAAATCAATTCTTTAATTGTATGCATGATGGAATCATTATTTCCATTTATGGATTATTTTAAATGAATGGATTGATTTTAGGCTTTTTGATGGGGTATTGTATTAGATTATTGCCTTGGTAATGTGGTATGGCTAAGTTTCTTGATTATCCTACTTAGCTAGTTTTATTTGCTAGTCCTTTGACCTAGTTAAGTATAATTGTTAAGTTATATGTGATGCTTTCTATTTTGCCTTATGATTATATAGAGTGTGACTTTGGAGGTGATCGTGTCTCTCAGTTGGTGTATGTATTTTATTGTGATGTCATTTGGTTTTTAGTCCAACCTGCTCAAAATTCTTTCTTGAACCCTGTTTACTAAAACCACCCTCTAGTTGATGGTTGGGGTGGTAAGGGCTACTAATGGTTGGGCTCATAAGACTAGTTGGGAGGGTTTGTCTTGTTCCATTATTGATTACTCAATGTTTGGATGATCTTACGAATGTATGAGGTAAGTTGGCAATGAATTATTTATGTTTTTTTTTCATTCTTTTCTTAATTGAAAATGTTTAATGGTTATTTGACTTACGACCATAGTTAGTATTTTATCATGATTTGATATTGGGTAATTATGTTGATATGCTAACCTTTGTTGATGGAATGTGGGAAGAGGAATGGAAGCTTAAATAATGAGAAGCTGAAAATATTACCTTCCTGAAGGTGACTTATATTGTATGACAAGTTATTGGATGCTTAATTAGTGTCTCTTCCTATATCTATAATATGTTGTTGATAAACTAATGTGGAATTACTCTTGATTTAATCATGTGATATTATTAAGTTAACATAGACTTCATGTTGTCATTAACTTAGAGTAACCCTTGGACTATATAATTATATTATGGGCTTCTTGATTTAGTCATATAGTCTTGTTTAGATTGATAAGATTGTTGATGGACATTTTGAGTAAAGTTACTCAAGCATATACTTATGTTTATTTGATATATAAGCATACAACTTTGTTAATAAGTAAAACGGAGTAATGATTATCCTTGATGTATTTCATTAGATCACTTTGGTGTTTAGGCATATTTGATCATGTTGGCTTAAATCATGAGTATGATGAAATCTTAATTAAATTATAGTTGTTGAGAGTTATCGGTTTATTTCCTTTGGATATATACATATATGTATTTGCTCATTTCCTTTTATATATGTTGGAAATTACTCTTAGTATAACATGAGTAGATGGATTTAATATTTAGTGATTTTCAATCTATGTATGGAGTATAGAGACTCCTTGGATGTTTCAACTTGTATGTGGAATATGTGAACAAGTTTAGATAAGCTAGTGGCCATGTATTGAGGGAAAGTGTAAACATATTTTTATTTATATACCTAGGACTTATAATATTTGCATACATATATATGAATGTTGTTGTTAAAATATCCTCTTAATGATTGATTCTCATCCTTAAACTCAGTCAATCACATTACTAAAATGAAAAAGTTTCTGAGTTGATTTCCATATTAGAATGTTGTACATTGTGAGAATAAGTTATTATGAGTTTGAATGAATTGATAACTTGGGAATGAATAAAGTAATCTAGAACTATTTGTAATACAAAATGGAAATGTTATGTGATGCATCTTCCCTTTTCAAAGATTCTTATATGCCTGAATGTGACTAAATGTATATGTTAGAAATCATTCTATTGAGTCATGTATGCATATTATTACTCTCTTGTTGGCCAAAATTTTCTCATTAGGCATTGTTATGGGTATGAAAATTGTATGTGTTTTTAATTCATGTGAAACCTTGATGTTTTTGAGTCCTATAAAAATGGTTCATGATGAAACTCATTGTATGTTAGAACAAATTGTAATAGCTTATATGAGAAATGTCCTACTCCACCATGTTTGGATATGATGAGAAATTAGTCGTACGCATGTTACCTTGTATTGGTTCTTACAAGAATTACATTTCCAATCATGTTGGAATATAACTAAATTGATACTAAAATAAGTTGGGATTACTTCCTTACCAAACCCCTAGGTTGTAGGAAATATTATGCTTCAGCTATTAATTACTTTAGTAAATTATTGATTTCTTATATGGCTAGAAACCTTTGAAATTATTGTGAAAGTTGAAATGGCTATTATGCCTTCCTTGCCTAAATTATCAATTGATAAATTAATCAATGCTAGCTAATATATTTATGTTGGTTACCATGTACTTTGAGGTGTATTAAGTATTCTTCCAATTATTGTTTCATATTGGCTATTTTCTAATATGGAATCATTTATATTGATTCAATGAATGGTTGATACCTTATCATTATTGATTTGATGAAGAATCAACTCTACTTGTATCCTTGATCACTTATTTTAGATAATGGAAATCATGCTTATAGACTAATTGAATTTATTTATGCAAATGATATATGGTTATGTGATTTAGAGCCCTTTCTTAAACTGCTCATATTCAATTGATAGTTGGTTTGCAATGAATGTCTGTCATGTTGGATTTTGCTTGTTTATCATTTAGGATAATGTGTTTATTTGTTCTCATTTTGTGGGATTATTTAACCCCAATGTTGTCATTGAATATTAATTATAACCTTTTTGGATGCATATATGCGAGTATGCTAAGTGTGTATTGCTTGCTTCAACAAGCAAGGTTTGGGTCTATTATGCATCCAAACTATACTCTGATATATAACTTCAAAAAAAATTAGGGTTATTTCATTTGGTATCAGAGTAGTGTTTATTCTCTATGGAACTCTAGGATTTATAGAGTTGTTACTTGGTGACCATTGAGTTGTCCCAATCAGGTATAATTGAGAAACAATTCCTAAGACACTTAGCCTTCAGGCTGAAGGTTAACTTGTTGTGTTGAATTTAATTGTTGTTATGTTTCATGCATTGATCAAAAGGAATGATTCTAAGGAATCTATATTTTCTCCTATGTCAGTGGTTTGCGCTAACTCTTCCTAAATTTGGTTGCATTAGGACAAGTCTCACTTTTCAATCATTGACTTGTATGGGTGGGTCAATGGGAGTTAGGTAATATAGGCTTTGCTCTTAAAATCAAGGAAAGATGTTCAGGTATATATGGTCAACTTGTATGGGTGAGCCTTCCTTAGATACTTGGAATATTATGACTAAGGGAAGATCAAGGGTTCAACTTAAATTTAGAGAGCATAATAGGGTGCACAAAGGAATAAATTAGTAAAGTTTCAGCGCTCTACTCATGAAAAGGATAGCCTTGAGTTGTTAAGAAACTATGAACTTGCATGGGTGTGTCAATCAATGTTCATACTTGGATGGTTTTAGTAGAATGGGCACATATCCATAGGGTGAGTTGTTTGTAGATAACAAGGCTGCCATACCTCTTTTTCTAATTATAACAAGTTGTTATGCAAAAAATTTCACGTAATGACATTGTAGTAATGGTTATGGTAAATAGCCATAGATTTGGGCTTGGCCTTGGTGTCACTATAAGTGATTGGGGGAAATGATATCAAAATTTTATTGTGATGACAATGCCTAGGAGGCATTGGCTTATCCAAGGTAATGGAATTTTAAGCAAACTTGGGAGGTTTTGTTGTCTAATTTATTACCTAGTTGACTAAACGGTAGTTGTTATGCATTCTTATAAATAGGTAAGATTATGTGATGATAAAAATCTATGTATATTAGCTAAGTTATTCTTGATCTTGTTGACCTCCCTTGAGTTAAATTGGTGAATCAAGTGGCTTTGTAACTTCAAAAGGGGTTGAAACTAGCTAGTTAGGCATGTTTATTTTGATCATAGATCAGTTTTTTGTCTATGAGATATATTTTAATCATGGATATGCTTGATTTCATGAGTATGTTCATTGATTATCATTAGTTTATACACATATGAGGATGTTTATTCAGACTTGACTTCATCTTGACACCTATGAGGATGTTTATTGAGACATTGGATATGTCTTACATCCATGAGGATGTTTATTGCAAGTTCTAATTAAACTTGTTGATTGTGGGGAATTCTGATTCTCATAGTAGTGTTATAGTACTCTCCTTGATCCTTGGCTATGCTCACCCTTTCCCAATTTGATTTTATATCAAAGCAAGCATCTCCATTCAACATTTGACATGTTGGATTTAGGTAATCAGTTAAATCATGATATAAGCTTATTGTTGTAATTTTAAGATAATACCTAGATGTCTATTGATTGCTTGTATAAGCAAGCCATCTGATGAGGTTGAGGTATGATATCTTGGGATGACCAAGCATATGACTCAAGCCTAGAAGGCCTAATGGGGTGAGTGTGATTGACTTGTGTGAGCAAGTTAAGAGTTTCAAGTATTGATTATGTGACACCTTTGATGGGTATATGATGTCTTTTGGATGACATCTAACATCAGGTGGACCGATGTGGATTCATAGACCCTTGTGCTTCACAAACCTATGTGATTGACTATTGTGATGTGTAAAACTACCTTGGCATAGTTACATATACCCAAGTGTGTATTTATTTTATGTAGCTCTTTTATATATGTACATTATTATGCTTATATATTGTATGAGCCTTGTGAAGTGTGAAAGTACTTAGTCACGTGAAATGTGTGAACTTTTTATACTACTTAATTGGCTTTCTAGGTATTCTAGTTGTGTTATACATGTGATTTTATGTAACAAATTACATATATTATGAATCTAAAAACTTGTGTCTATAACCCCCTTGTTAGAAATTGAGTCTCTTGTTTAGCTGCTAAGGTATAGTGGTGTGATGTATTTTGTTATCCCGCATCATTGTTCTAGTTTTGAACATTGAAGTAAGTATGAGGTTGAAGGTAAAGAGACATTATTTTTGTAATGGTTTAGATTAGTCACGGGCTAGGGAGTGGAGTCTCTCATAGGTTGAAAATCTACTCCATCCATTTGCACCAGGCAGCTACCTGATTCATTTAGAGTATGCACTAAGAGAGCCACATATTTGCCTTAGGACCCTTTTTCATAATGGTATCCTTATGGTTAAGTGTTCCTTTAACTACCTCTCAGAGGTTGTTGTTAAAATGGTCTAAGTGAAACTTCATTATGTAAGTTATGTGAAGCACTAACTAGTAATACATTATGGATGTTTATGCAAATCAGCAAGGAGGTACTTAGGAGGTATTTTCCACAGTGAGTCAAATTATGATATTACTATCAAGATTCAACTATGTAGTTTTTGAGTCAAACTCATTGACCCATGTTTCATGAGTAGTGGTTCACATGAACCCATCTCTCATGAGAATGAATGGTCCACTTAACAATAATTACTTTCTAGGCGATGCTTATAGGGGTGAAGCATTGGGCCTTCCCAAGAGGTTACCCATCTTAGTACTACTCCAACTCTAGCATGTTTAACCATGGAGTTTCCTCTAAGGTTAAGCCCACTTAGCTTGCTACTCCAACTCAAGTACACTTAACCAAATGGGGTAGCAAGCTAATTGGGCTTAACCTTAGAGGAAACTCTATAGTTAAGTGTGCTTGATTTGGAGTAGTATTGGGATGGGTCACCTTCCAGGAAAGTCTAATGCTTCACCCTTGTGAGCATCACCTAGATGAAATGAGTGCTAAGTGATCCATGCACTCTCATGAGAGAGGGGTTCATGTGAACCACTACTCATGAAACATGGGTCAATGAGTTTGACTCAAAAACTACACAAATGAATCTAGATAACAATATCATAAAGAAGTACTTGCTGAAATTCATGCATGTGTTGACATGTGTGTGAGTAAACATGTTGTGCTTGAGGTATTGGCTTGTAATACCTGATGTATACATATTCTAGTATGAATATATTTATGTATTATTTATGCATGATGATATATCATGCTAGTTTGTGTTTAGAATGAACATTATAAGTCATGATCAAGTAGAATATGTATTCTTGGATACCCATCTTTGTTCTTCTTTTTCTATTTGTTGCCATGAGGTAAGTGTAGTATGATGGTGGAACTAAGATTCTTGTAACCATTGTGTGAGATCACAAAGTGATTAGAGAGCATGTGGTAAACCTTTGGGTATCATGTAAGGCCTGGGTTGGCTTCTCTTATTGTTCAATGTGGATAGTGTGAGATGTTGTACTATCTTTTGAATGGTATTTGTTGGTTTGGAAGTAACCATTCAAAATGGGTTATTATCCTATGAAATTAGTATGTGATGAATGTTAGTTAAATTATTTGTAAGGCATAATATGTGTTGGTAAAGACACTATCGTAGGTTATGTATATATAGTTAAATCCTGATGGGATTGTATAAATTTACACTATGGTCATAAAAGTTGTAGTTTTCTATGGTATGTCCTCTTGACAAGAGGGATGTCAATATAATGTTTGATTCTCTAGAATTTTTTTGATCTATACAGTTAAAATTTGTTTAGTCTACGTACCTTTCACAAGCTTTTAGCTAAAAGAGGTGCACTTAGAAGATAATGAAAGCTTTTTTTTAAACTTTATTGAGATGGTAAAATTTGTTTCCATGGTTGGTAATGTTGTTTTACTTAGAAAGTCACACCTATACAAGTGGCTTAATTTTAATATTTTCTTTAGAACTGTGTTAAAATGGTGGTATACCATTGGCATTTGTGCTAATTAAAAGCAAGTTTAGAGCTATTAGACCCTTTTACCAAGGTTATGATTACCTATTTTGGTTAATTAATAAATGACATGTGCATCATGACATGGAATTTTACCTTGAGTTGAGGTCTGTGTATGAGCATTAATGTTGTTTTGACTTATGACAGCTCCCTATTATTATTGTAGTGTCATAAAATGACACGTGAGTTGATAAGACTTCTATTATGGTTATAATTATGATTTATGTTGGGAATAATAATGTATTTTTGCCCAGATGGAGTATTACTTCTTATTACTTACTATTATGTAAACTGATGGTTTTTCTAATTAATATTATGATTGAGTAGATGAAATCTTGTTTAGAGAGTGATCATGTTCCATGGACAGCTAGGTCCTTGGTTGATGATATAGTCATCAGGATGGATCCTCTCTAAGTAAGAGGATGTTATGATCTCACCCTTGTGCACCTTGACATGATTTTTTAAATGTTAATATAGCATGTATACTATTATTATTGCACTCCCTTGCTTAGTTGTGATGTGCTATTGGATTTTGATGCTATGATATTCGGCTACAAGTTGATGTATTTATCATGTTTTTAGTTCTACATTGGTGATGTATGGATTATGGGATATACTTTATGTTTGATTAAAATTCATTATTACTTATCATTTTATTGATTTTAGATCAGATACTACTAATGGATCCACTCGGTGGTTGCAAGAACTAACCATGAGCTAGGTTGGGTGTTGGCATTAGCTTTTGGGGATAGCATAGTGGTTCTGAGTAGTCAAATGAGTTCTGACAAGTAACCTAGTATTCTTGATTTGTGTCATGATTTTAGATGGTTGTGTTATGCATTTCTGTAGTCATGTTTAATTTTGTCATGTTGTTTTTTGTTCTTTGTGTCCTAGTATATTTTTGTGATCCCTGTGTGCTTCTAGTGTTGTACCCATTTGCTCAGACTTATTATTCTCTCTCTCCCATGTACACCTCACCACCCATATTTTTTGGACTTGCCCTCACCTATCTCAGACCCCCTATGAGACCTACCTAGACCTACCTTCCCATGACACCCTTCCTCGTGATTTATTCCTAAGTGACCTTATAATTACTTATGGTCAGGTTAATTAGTCATGGGATATTTAATCATTTAATAACCTTTAAAAATAATATCTATTTTATTACTTTAATGAGTATTATTATTTTATGGTTTATTCTTGATTAGCATTTTAAATAATAGATATTTTATTATTTGAAATGCTATTAATCACGTTTAATATTTTATTATTCTTTGGCTCAAATTTGAAAGGCCATTAATAATGGTGGCTATTGGGGGTTTTTTCATGGGGATCACATGGAAAAGAGGGGTCGATGAAATTGGGAAGAGAATGAGAAAGGAGGCATGAAGGGAAAGGATGTGTAGGGGAGAGTGGGGTAAGTGGCATGGAGTAATAAAGAACGTAGAGGGTAGGTGGAAAAAAGCATAGGAGAGAAGAGAAGAGGGGATGATTTTGGGGAAAAGGGGAGGTGTAGGTAGAAATTAATGGCGTAAGGTAGAATAATGATAGGGGGAGAGAAAGGATAATGGAAAGGGAGAAGGGGATACGTTGAGAAAAATGAAAAGGGAAAATGCAAGAAAATGAAATGTAGGGGAGATAAAATGTAGGGAAAAAGAAAGGGAGTAATATATAGGGGGTAAGAAAAGAGAATGCATGGGGGAAGGAGAATAGATGGGAGAGTAGAAGTAAGAATAATGAAAGGAGAGGAAAACATGCAGAGGGTATAAATAGGTAGGAAAGGAAAATAATGATATAGGGTAAAAAGGAGGAATGCAGGGGTAAAAATAAGTAGATAAAAATGCAGGGAAAGGGAGTGATACATAAAGGTTATTTCATGTTGATTTAGCATTCTACCTTGGCATGGAGTTTGAAATCAAGGTCAATTCTCTCTACTAGAAAGGGAGGTATATTGTAGATTATTTTTCTGCTCATGAAAATTATTCCCACCCTACATCCCACTAAGCAAGACAATTTTGACCTTCAACTGGTAATCTACCTAGAATGCATAATGATCATTTTTTGAAATCTATATATTTTTGGTATTGTTCTTTGGCTTATAACCTAAAAAAGGTAGATCAATTAAATTTAATGGTTTTCACGAATTTGTTGAATCCAATAAACCTCTACCTAGTAAATGCATTATTATATCTGAGCTATGTATTTTAATTATTTTGTGCATGCCATGACCTAGAAAATATAGACCTACGACCTGGTTTTATGTATATCTTATTCACTAAAGTTTAAACGAGATAATATATTACATTTGAAGTTTGTGGGATTTTACTCTCATTATGATATGCCACAACCACACCTTGCTAAACCTGATGCTTTGATTTGGGCAACTCATTAGTTGTATTCCCCTTTATAATTATATAATATGTGCTATTTTGTGGTCACCATACCCTATTTCCTAGGTTGATTATGTAATAAATTGACTCGTTAAGTAGAAAATGGAAAATGACTTGGGTTTGGCTTGAATATTTAAAGAAAAATTAAATTGGTTGTTATATATTTTTCTATTTTTGAATATCTGATTTGGGTTCCCATTCAATGTTATGGGCAGAATACTATTGTTTATATATATATATATATATATATATATATATATATATATATATATATATATATTAATATCCTCCCACATGGAAAATTGAGTTGGGTAAAATTGGAATTATAGATAGAGTTCTTTTAGTATTATAGACTAATTGGACTAAACATAGATTGGAATCCTCTAAATTTTTAGACTGTGTTTTATATATTGTTTTATATGCCCTCCTTAAATTGCATGTGGTTTGGAACTATTACCTTGAGTTGGTTTTACGTACATTGTTTAACACATGCCTATCCTTGGATGGTATTATTCCCTGCATAGGTAGTCAAATTGAATTGGCCATGCAAGTACATTAAATGACATGATTTGGCCCTTTGGTTACATTGTTTTTGTGAAGAACATCATATATTTTAACTAATGATTGAACCAATTTGTATATGGACGTAGTGTTAAACTAGTTTTTTCCCTTTTTAGAAACTCATTTATTATTTTTCCTTTTATAGGTTTAATTTTTTTTTATGAATATATATTGGTGCTTATGAATATAGATATGTTGTGTATTCTTTGAAAATTTTGAGTCTATTATGGCCTTAATAAAGACTTATGGGTGTTTTTTGAATGGCAAAATTGTAGGGATAAGGGTGAGACCCTACTAAGATCATCATTTCATTATGAGGGTTTTTCATTTTTAACTAAATCATTTAAAGTGGTTTATTTCTCCTTTAAATCATATGGAGCTAATTTTAATATTCAAGGATCATATGAGGTTGTGAAACCTCATGATGATCCCCCCAATTCCCCTACATCGATTATTGGTTTAAAATTGGTTCTTTAATTATATGCCTGATAGAATCAGTGCTACCATTTATCTACTATTTTAAATGGCTAGATCAATTTCAGGTTTTTTATGGGGTATTGTATTGGATTGTTACCTTTAGAATTTGGTATGGCTAAGTTTCCTAATTATCCTATGTGGATAATTTTATTTGTTGGTTCTTTGACCTAGTTGAGTATAACTATTAAGTTGTATGTGGTGTTTCCTATTCTACCTTATTATTGCATGGGGGTGTACCCTTGGGGGTGATCGTGTCTCTTGGTTGGTGTATGTATTTTATTGTTATGTCCTTTGGTTTATAATCCAACCTGGTCAAAATTCATTTGTGACCTTATTTACCTAAACCACCATCTAGCTTATGGTTGGGGTGGTAAATGCCACTGATGGTTTGGGTCATAGACCTAGTTAGGAGGGCTTGTCCAGTTCAATTATTTATTGTTCCATGCTTGGATGATCTTACAAACATATGAGGTAAGTTGGCAATGAATTTTTTATGTTATTAGTTAATTCTTTTCTTAATTGATAATGTTTAATGTTTATTTGACTTAGGACCATAGTTAGTAGTTTATCATGATTTGATGGTTAATTATGTTGATATGCTAGCATGTGTTGATGGAATGCAGGAAGAGGAATGCAAGCTTAAATAACAAGAAGATGAAATTTTTACCTTGCTAAAGTTGACTCATATTGTATGACAAGTTGTTAGATGCTTAATTAGTGTCTCTTCCTATATCTATAGTATGTTTTTTATATACTAATGCAAAATTACTCTTGATCTAATTATGTGATCTTATTAAGTTAACATAGACTTCATGTGGTCACTAACTTAGAGTAACCGTTGGAATATATCATTATATTATGGACTTCTTGAATTAGTCATATAATCTTGTTTAAATGGATAAGATTATTGATGGAAATTTTGAGTAAAGTTACTTAGGTGCATACTTGTGTTTATTTGATATAGAAGCCTACAACTTTATTAATAAAGTAAAATGGATTAATGATTGTCCTTGATGTATTTCATCAGATCACTTTGGTGTTTAGGCATATTTGAGCATGTCGGCTTAGATCATGAGTATGTTGAAATCTTAATTAAATGATAGATGTTGAAAGTTATCAATTTACTTCCTTTGGATCTATACATATATGCATCTACCTATTTCTTTTTATATATGTTGGAAATTATTCTTGGTATATCATGAGTAGATGGAGTTAATATTTAGTGATTTTCAATCTATGTATGGAGTATAGAGACTCCTTGGATGTTTCAAATTATATGTGGAATATGTGAAAAAGCTTAGATGATCTAGTAGTCATGTATTGAGGGAAAATGTAAACATATTTTTGTTTCTATACTTGAGACTTATAAGATTTACATACATAGATATGCATGTTTTTGTTAACCTATCCTCTTGATGATTGACTCTCATCCTTAAACTTGGTTAGTCACATTACTAAAATGAACAATTTTCTAAGTTTATTTCCATATTAGAAGGTTGTCCATTGTGAGAATAAGTTATTATGAGTTTGAATGAATTGATAACTTGGGAATGAAGAAAGTAATCTAGAATTATTTGTAATATGAAATGGAAACGTTATGTGATACATCCTCCCTTTGCTAAGATTCTTATATGCCTGAATGTGACTAAATATATATGTTGGAAATCATTCTATTTATTCATGTATGCATATTATTACTCTCTTGTTGGCCAGAATTTTCTCATTAAGGCATTGCTATGGGTATGAAAATTGTATGTGTTTTTAATTCATGTGGAACCTTGATGTTTATGAGTCCTATAAAAATGGTTCATGATGAAACTCATTATTTGTTGTAACAAATCATAATAGCTTATATGATAAATTTCCTACTCCACCATGTTTGTATATGATGGGAAATTAGTCGTATGCATGTTACCTTATACTAGTTCCTATGAGAATTACATTGCCAATCATGTTGGTATATAATTGAATTGATAATGAAAGAAGTTGGGATTAATTCCTTACCAAACCCCTAGGTTTTAGGAAATATTATGCCTTAGATATTAATTGTTGTAGTAAATTCATAATTTCTTATATGGCTAGAAAACTCTGAGGTTATTGTGAAAGTTGAAATGGCTATTATGCCTTCCTCACCGAAGATGTTGGTTGAAAAACTAATCAATGCTAGGGAATATATTTACATTGGTTGACATGTAATTTGAGGTGTATTAATTCCTCTTCCAATTATTGTTTCGTATTGTCTCCTTTCCAATATGGAATCACTTATATTGATTCCATGATTGGTTATTACCTTATCATTATCTATTTGATGAAGAATTAACCCCGCTTGTATCCTTGATCACTTATTTTGGAATGTAACAAGCATACTTGTAAACTGATTAAATCTTTTTATGTAAATTAAATATAGTTATGTGATTTAGAGCCCTTGATTAAACCACTTGTAGTCAATTGATAGTTGGTTTGCAATGAAAGTCATCATTTTAGATTATGCCTGATTGTCACTTAGGATAATGTGTTTATTGTTTCCCATGTCATGGGCTTATTTAACCCCAATGTTGGAATTGAACATTAAGTATAACCTTCTTGTATGGGTGTACATGAGTACATTAAGTGTGTATCACTTTCTTCAACAAGCTAATTTTGGGTCTCTTATGTATCTAAAGCATACTCTGATATGTAATTTCAAAAAAAAATTGGGGTTGTTTCAATAGAATTACAAATAATATAATGGTTTACTATACATTTCAACTAATTTAAGGGAAAGGATGGGTGTTTTTTAGTAATGCCTAGTTGTATCCCCTAATGTGTTTCAAAGCAACTCATAAACTAAAATAATAAGAGGTATAAGAATGACATAAGACCTAAGGAACAAGTATAGGTATTAGGGATAATGTGAAATAAACTTTTAGGTGTGTAGATAAATGTTTCCACAGAAAATATTCAAAGTATAACTTGCAAGAGATGTTAGCACAAAAAAATATATAAATTAACTATAAACTTGCAAGTAATATGTAGAGAAAATGGAAAAGCATAAATAAAATGAAACTAGGAAGAACATGATTTAAGCAAAATACTTCTTCAAGAACCGAGTGTTCATCTATTCCTTGAAGATATGTCCTTCATTCATTTGTAATATATAAGTGTTGGGCCCGAGGATGTCTTTAGCTAGGTATATACCCCACCACTTTTGGGTTTACTTTCCCTCTTTATAGTGGGTGTAATCTAGTTTCAATACTAAGTCTCTAATATCAAAAGTACAAACTTTGAATTTCTTGTTATGATATTTAGCAATGCAATTATATTGATGGTTATGTTATAGAGCACTCACATGTCATTCATCAAGTATAACTAAAACATGAAGGCATGCTTCTTGCATATCATCATCAAGAATGATTCTATGAAGAGAGATGTGTAAAGAGGGTAACTCTACTTCTAAAGGTAAGAAGGATTCAAAGTTATAAACTAAAGAGAATGGAGTTGCCTTGGTGGTAATATAGATACAAGTACAATAAGCCTAGATTATCAGATATAGCTTGATATGTTATTTCAAATGAGAATAGCTAGTATACTTTTACAAAAATTTGTTAATGACTTTTTTGGCAGCTTCTACTTGGCCATTACACGGAGTGTGGTAGGGTGTGGAAAATTTGTGTGTAATTTTTAATTTTGCACAAAGTTGCTTCATGTCTTTATTTTTTAAATTCCCACCATTGTCAGATATGGTGGTGTGATTAATTTAAAAATGATATATGATTTTGTTAAAGATGATTTTGGGTATAATGATGCATGTAACATTAATAAGTAGTATAGCTTCTACCCACTCGATAATATACTCAATGGTAGTAATAATGAAGACATGGGAATCTTATGATCGAGGTAATTTGTCAATGAGATATAATCCCCACATATAAAATGGATAGGGAGATTCAAGGGTTTGAGGCTTGATAAAAGGAGAGAAAATAATATTAGCATAGAATAATCAAGGATTGCACCTTTTTTTTAATGTGATGGCATGTTTATCAAGAGTATGACAATAGTATCCCATACGTAGGCATTTACAACATGTAACATGTATGCTGCAATGGCCACAATAAATGGCCCCATACACTTGCTCAATAATAAATTATACTTATTGAATAACATAATGGAGTAGAGTAACTTTGGCATTACGATAGTAAATTATATTATGTCTAAGAATGAATTTGCATGCTTGATTTCAGATTTTGGCCTTTTCACATGAGTCATCCTTGGGAGGATAAGTATGATGTTTGATGAATTGGATGATGTTTCTATACCATGAGCTTTGTCAAGTGGTGGAAACTTCAATATGGTAGGTAATAGATCTTTAGGTACAAACGTATATGGATATTTCCTTAAGTGGACAAGGCTACAAGTCATGTAGTCTTGATGAGGGTGAAAGAGAGAAGTTAAATAATCAAAAGAGTTGGTTTTAGTATTTTTATCTAATGGAATTTATTCAATGTTAAAATATTGAACTCTTTGGAAAGAGTAGAATTAATTTGATGATTTTTAATAATTTTTTCACATTTTCATTGATAAGCTTCACTAATTTGGTGACATATAAGTTGTGAATTGTCTATTTCATGTAAGTATGAAATGTAAAGATTTATGGTTACTTGCATCCCAAGGATGAGAGCTTCATATTCAGAGATGGTATTGGTAACTCAAATTTTAATCAAAAAGCTAAAGGAATGATTTCACCATAAGGATTGACTAGGACACAACCTACCCAATATTCCTAAATTCACTTGGCTCCATCAAACTAGAGTTCCCAAGTAGCCAAGTTCAAGTTAATGGTAATTTTGGGTAATTATTCTAAATTATTTTTTATAGATAGTTTGTATTTAGAGAATACTCTTTTAGGTTCTTCAAGGGTCTGAACCTTAAGATTAGTCATGAAATTATGGAAATATTCTTTAGAAGAGACATGTTAATTAATACATTTGATTAATAGGACATCATCATTAGGAATAATATATTGAAGGGCTTGTTAAGTTAGTATAGGTGTAACAAAAAGTTGAACAATGATCTCTTTTCCTTTGACTTATTTTTTAGTGATGATCCTAAGATCAAATTACACCAAGAGCACCATCTAATTTTTTATTATGTTTCTAGGAAATAAATCCTTAGAGAATTAATGGTAGAGGGGATCAAAATGGACTATGACATAGGTATCTTGGTAAAGCCTATATTTCCAAAACTTTTCAGTAGAAAATTAGATGTTGACATAGTCACACTCCAAATTTGTGTAGTGTGTCTCATAATATATCAATGTACAACTAAAATAGTAAATGGAATATTCTTTATTAGGTTCATCATATTATGCAAGAATTACCCCAATTGAGAGGGCGATATATGATGTATACAAAATGAAAGGGTGATTGATATAAGGTGGTCATAGAGTAGGAGGATGAAGTAAATATTTATTCATGTTATCAAAGGCTTGCTGGCAAGCATTAGTCCATTCCAACATATCACCTTTCTTGAGAAGATATTTTATCACGTATGTACAATAAGCTAACTCTAGAACAAATCTATAGATTTCCCCAAGTTTCCACGATAAATGTAGATGTTGATAATGGATATAGGTATATGAATATTAATAATAACATTGATCTTATCAAGATCCACATCAATCCCTTATAGTGAAACCAAAATTCTTAGAATATTTGTAGAGATAACACTAAAAAACACTTCTAAGGATTGATTTAACTTTGTATTTGATAATGCGATCACAAATGATGGATAGGTATTGAAGATGATTTTCATGATGTTTAGATTTGGATATAAGGTCATCCACTTAGGTTTAAACTATTTTATGGATTAGATCATGGAATATGTGAGTCATTGCACATTGATAATTTTATCAAGCATTTTTAAGGCCAAAGGGCATATTAATATATAAATATATTCACCAAATCAATAGTAAAAATGGTTTTATGTTGATCTTCAGGTGTAATTAGAATAAGATTCTACCCTAAAAAACCAACCATGAGAGAAAGTATCTCACATCCAACTATAGAATTAATAATAGCATCAATTAAATGTAAGGTAAAGTTGTATTTAGGTCATTCTAAGTTGATATTATAGAATTCAATACAAATGTGAATGACCATAGTGATTTTATTATTAATAGGTACTATGTTGGAGACCCATTCGGAATAGTCTACTAATCAAATGAACTTACCATCTAAGAGCTTCATGACTTCATTGTGACATAAGGTAGAAACATCATAAAGGTAACTTTCAATTTTTTTTCATGACCACATTTTGCATTTGGATAGGTTGATATGTTATGGACAACTATGATAGGATCTTTGTTGGGCATGTCCTTGCATGACAAGACAGAGACTTTATGATATTTGTCTAGAAACATACTATGATTGTGTTTATCTGCAGTGAAAATCTCCTTAGAGATAAGAAAGGAATTGGTATTTTTAATTATACCAAAGCTAACTTATTTATTTTATTTAATACACATTGTGTTTCCATCTTGAAAGTGATATGGATCAGAAGAAATCTTGGAAATAGGATAAGGATTAGGGTCAACACTAGCGATAAAATTATTAAAGCAAGGATCTATTTTCTTGAAGTGTATAATCTTGTGATGTTAGTGGAGAAGTATAAGTTCTCTGGCATGAAATAATTCTAAAATTATTTATCAGTAGGAAGCATAGGTAATGGGCTCTAATATTCAACATCTAGCTCAAGATCAAAACTCTTATCACATTCTCTATCAAACTCTGATTAGATTTTTCTTACAGTAATGGATTTAGAATCTAAGTTAATTTTTGGGTTTTGATGAAAAGTGGATAAATTATGTTGTACCATATTGACTTGATCAATCTAGTCTAGTAAAAAAATAATAATGCTGAACTATATTAGTATGGTTAGTATAGTTAGCTAAGACAATATTGATATTGACTATATCGAGATAGACAATATAGTTAGATAAATATGGGGATGTTGATAAAATTATATTTTCACTCTATAATGATTGATTGATGCAGTTTTGAGATTAATATTGAATTATATCAAACTAGTTGATATAGTTAGCAGTGTTAGAAAACTTCTGAACTGTATTAGGCTAGCCAATATCATCAAAATTGTTGGGAATTCAAAGAGTTATTGCATAACCCATGGAGTGTTTTCCAATTGTGGTTTGACAAAAAGAGCACAGCCTGGAGGTTTCAATTTATCTTCATCATCACTTAAATAATATGAAACATGAACTAAATGAACATCTCAATTAAAGGCATGCATTTTATCAAGGATTTTTTTATAATGAATTACATCCAAATTATATGATTTGGCTTGGGAAACTATGTAATCATCATCATATTATGGAAAGATGTTACAAGCACAATTAATTTATTGTGAATTCTCATTGGAAGTATTTCTAGTAGATACACCAATGTTACTAAATATTTAAGGGGATAATGATATAAGATCCAAAAATAATTTGGCTAACCCTATATCATTACATAGAAATGTTTATGGGTGTTACATGTGAGTGTACTTTCAGCATCATCATCAGTCAAGGGAATTATTTTATCTCATGATAACCCATCTTTTATTTAATGAGGTAATTTAGTGGTAATGTAGATAATTTGTAATTCATTGAATAGTCATCATCAAAGTCAATAAGAATCACTTACAAAGTAGGATGCATGTTGACAAATTCATGAAGAAGAGGAGTGTTGATATAAGAAATGGTCAATATGCGATATTGGGTTTTAGGTTTAAGTAGTTTGATACCTCATGGATTGGGATCTATTTCATGATTATAATGTTTTCCATCATGATTAAATTTAATGCATTGGTTGTTAGAAGAGGTGATAGTTCTCATGTGATAAGTCCAAGGATGACCTTAGAGAATATTATAAGATAACAAAAGATCTAAAACCATTAGCTTGGTGCAAACTATTTTGGTTCCAATACTAAGAGTGATTCAAATTTAACTAAGAGGATTTTAATTGGTTTTATCCTATCCACAACATATGAGTCCTATTTGATTAAGGTCATCTTTCAAATATCTAGGTTTTTAGATTATCCAAAGGGAAGTAAAGTTAATTCTTGAGCCTTTGTTCACTAAGACTTATCTTATTAAAGTATTGTTGATTGTAATCTTAATAAATATTATTTGGTCATCATATCAAAGAGGATTTCATCATTAATCATGTCTTCTTTGGGAAACTCTATGAAAAGTTTCTTAAAGGAAGAAAGTTGAGAAATGGTTTCAATATCAAGGAATTTTTTAAGTTTGAGACCATTATAAGGTTGAGGAGGTGGTTAAGATTTACTACATGTAGATTATTCTATGCCTTGAAATTTTTACATCATAAAATTTTGATGATATGATGATGTTCTCATAAGTTACACTAAATGCATTTTTCAAGAAATGTAATTTAGTTGACCTAGTAAATTCCATTATGATTTTGGATTATAACCATAAAAATATTTTGATTGATTGTTAATGGTGACTTTATGAGGTAGATAAGGATTGGATGTACTATATTAAGGCTCTTATTATGTTATAGGGTTATCACTAGGTGGAAAATCAGAAGGTAGTGTAGTTGTGGTGGTATCTTTAAGAAGTTTTTCTTTGGGAGAAATTTTATTAGGTTTAGTGACAAGATATTTATGACTGGGATTATGACATTGGTTAACCTTTGTTGCATTCATAAATTAAGATTTGGTGTAGTAATCATCATCAATACCATAAGAAAATTTGTTTGAATGTTGTAGTTGAGATGATTTTTGTTATTTTGATTTGTAGATATTTTATCAAAATTTGAATTAATATGGAAATTAATCCTAATTAAGATAAATTGAAGAGAAAAAATTAGAGTGTTGGAAATCAACTTGAGATAAGCATAATGAATATAAAATACTAAATTTGACAATGTGAAAAAAATAAAAATGAGGCTAACTATTAAAATAAATAACAAACTTAGTTATCTCAACCTCATATTTGATTGTGTTGACTAACAAATGGTTAAAATAGGTAAATAAGAGCACACTCTACAAGTGCCTATAAACTGTGATTGAAGGTATGTGAGGTCAAAACCATCTCATTTAGGCTAAGACTGACTATTACCTCTAACCTAACTAGTCAGTCTCGACCCTAGCTACAAAACTAATTACTTGGGTCATGATCATTTTTGGTAGCTTGAATTAGGTTTGTATGTGGAGTTTTGGATTTTAAAAGTGTTTAGAATACCTTCAAATAGATTCTATAAGGTTAAAACCCTAATATGGTTTAACAATAATATAAAACCTAAAAATATAAAAATATGGGAGTGTAATGGGCTAAAATAACCCTAGTCACCCCCATGAATATTATTTACTATCTATGTATCCAATACTATGAATAGGGAAATCAAGCCCACCTAGTTCTTCCACATAAAGTACTTTGTGTCATTATGCTCTTTGACTATATGAATGTATCTAGCTATGGCTTGAATGCTTGATATGTTTTAATTTGGATTTGATAAAACAAGCTTATGACTTGGTTTAGGAATACTTTAAATGATATTAATTAGAATTGAAAAGAATATGGAAGTTTTGATCAATGTGTAATAGTGTAAGGATGCCTCTGTATTAAAATTTTTAAGTGGTAGACTAGGGACTTGAGTGTGATTTTATATCAATACAAAAGTGAAAAACCTCACACTACATGTCTTAAAAATATAGATCAAATCTATAAGGGAGGGTTAAAAATTGAAAAGTTTCCATTATAGGGCCTAAAGTCAAGAATGTCTAGTTTGGGTCAAGACCAACTACCATTACTAACCCAACTAGTCGATCTTGCCTTGTAAGGAAAAATGAAAACTCTTGGGATCTAAAAAGTCCATAAAGATGTTTAAAGGTGTTTTTATCATTTATAACATTTTTTAGGTGTTGGATAATATTTTTTTAAATAAATAAGTCCATATAATTACTTAAGATAAGGTGAGGTGACAAAAGAGGTCTAAATTAAGTATACAAATTAATTAAAGTGAAAAGGGGCCACAACTGATATAATAAATTATTTGTGGCCATATTTAGGTTACTACAGTTGTCCCCCCCTTTAGTCTATAAATGAAATTACTAAATTAAATTAAAGACATACCCTAATGTGTAATACACACTTTATCCTTGAGCTATTAATCCAATCTTGTAGGGCACTGAAGTCTTTGTAAAACCCTGTAAAACACATGAATTTGTTACTTTATTCTTTTGAAAACTAAAATTTAAAAAAATTATGCTATTAAAAATTGAAAATGCTTGAACTTAAAAATTCCTTGAATTTGATTTTTTAAAATGCTTGTACTTTTAAATTTTTAAAATATTATAACTTGAAATTTGATTATGTTTGATTTTGAAAAAAATTGAACTTAAAAAGAGAGCAATAGAGTATTACACTTGTATGTGTGAAACCAATGTTGCTTTTGAAAAATTTCTTGGGCATGATGTTTTTTTAAACATTGGAGAGATTTGGTTCCTTAGCTAAACCAATGGAGAATTTTAAGGTGATCAAGCCTAAAATTGAATTTGCACCTATATTAAATATATAACACCCATTAAGGGATGCATAAACCTCAATTTAACTTAGTTATTATTTTTAATCCTAAGACATGAAATGAGTTTAAATACAAAATGGTTTTTT
The DNA here is from genome assembly GCA_037957365.1 of Torreya grandis. Lineage (NCBI taxonomy): Eukaryota > Viridiplantae > Streptophyta > Pinopsida > Cupressales > Taxaceae > Torreya > Torreya grandis. The sequence continues at coordinate 2,092,929 of JARHVA010000495.1, forward strand.
AGACATAATGATAGATGGAATTGAACCAATAATTTATGCCCTATGCACTTAAATAAATTAACCACTATATATGGATTGTAGATTAAATTGTAAATTTGTTCTTAAATTCATGATCAAAAGATAATAGAGTACACATGTGTTCTTAGCATGTCGATAGTTTATAAATAGTATTGAAATGTATGGCATGAATCTATATCTTACCCACATTGATAAATATAGAATTTGTAACTATATGTAGATGTAAAATGTGTTTAAAACTTGTGCATAAACCTATATCATGCACTCATATTTATGTTTTATTCTTAAAATGTGAGTGCACATACATGTCATATGCCCCCATACTCTGTGTCATTGACTAAATTTTGACTACTTTAAAGCTATATTTTGTGTCAAGAATTATTTTTCTCTTGAAGGGGATTATCTCATGTATGAAAATCCCACTAAATTCCCCCTTTTTAAGGTGAGGTAATTAATCCTAAAATTCACTCATATAAAAAAAAAAAAAAAAAAAAATCAACACATACTAAGATGTAATCATTTAATAATATAGTATATGCAAGAAGTATGTTAGCAAAATAATATTTTTGTCATTTGAATTATGTGTGTAACATATGAGATAAGGCCTATATAAACGTATCAATGAAACTCATAGTAGTAGAATTTATAATTAGTATCATATGCATTAGTTAGTGCATGATATGGATCATGGCACTTATTAAACTTAACAATATCAACAAGTACACAAACATAAAAAGTGTAGCATCATACAATAAGGCTAAGGGTCACACATAAAGGACATGTCCAAATGTAAAAAAATTAAATATTTTTAGATACAAGGCCAAGGGGCACAAATAAAATACATGAATAATGTCACAAACAAAGGATATGTTCAAATGTTGCACACAACAAAAGGCCAAAGGCTAAAACTAATAGACATGTTCAAATGTTTCACATACCAAATGATATCTCATAGAGAAGTTCAAGAAATTATACACAATTTATAAGGGCCATACTAATAGACAAATAATATGTAATCTACTATGTACAAGTATAACATCAATGGAGCATAAAACTAAAAGTGTCATCTAAACCATGTATATATTAGGTGATCATATCTTAGCGAATAACATATCTATATATACAATGTAAAATATAGATTTAGAAATATAGTTGTAAATATTATAGGGGTCATGAAATTATAATATCTTAAATATTATAACTTGAAAATAATATGCCCCCAATTTAGCAAGGCTAATGATTAAAGGCATGTTCAACATGTTAAACCATGTGAAAGTTTGTATGTCCTGTAACACTCATGAATACCAGTGAAATGTATGTGTGTATTAAAAAATATTATATTATTTACTAATCATGAGGTAAATAACATATTAAAAAGATGTAAAAATATGTCTAATCATGCTCAGGTTTTTATTTTGGATTTTTAAAATATTTTGAATGTTTTTATATTTTTTCAATATTTGAATTTTTTTGTATTTTTAGAAGATATATATATGTGTAAAGTGAGGGTTTTGAAACAAGTCCTTCCATTTTATAATGAGTGCAAAAAATACCTCAAAATCCTATATATAGCAATATAAGCAAAAGTGAGCTAATAAAAATTTATTGATCAACAACATAAAAGTTAACAACAAAACTGAAAACTAAGCATCTAGCCCAGCCAGGACTACATACCAAATTAGAACAATAAAAATCAATGATAAACAAGGTGTAAAAAATAGAATAAAGGATAAATATCTAAATAATCCATGACATGTGTCAATGTAATTTTTTTTCTAAATTCAAATTATTATGTCAATCAGCCCTAGTTAAGATAACTGGAATAAAATAAACTAGAGTATTAGAAATTAACTTGTGACCATCATAATGAATGTAAAAGACTAAATTTTACAATGTGAAAATAATGAAAGGGAGGCTAACTATGAAAATAAATAACAAACTTAGTTATTTCAACTAGATATTTAATTATGTTGATTGACATACAACTAAAATAAGGAAAGAGGGGCACACTCTAAAAGTCTCCAAAAGTTGTGATTGAAGGTGTAGAAAGTTAGAACCATTCATTTTGGGTCAGGACTAACTACCACATCTAACCTAATCGATCAGTTTTAATCTTAGCTAAAAAATTAAAAACTCAGGCTACAATCATTTATAATAGCTTGAGTTAGGTTTGTATGCAGATTTTTAACTTTCAGAAGTGTGTGAAAGACTTTTAAATAACTTATCCAAGGTTTAAAACCTAATAGGGTTTGAAAATGATTGAAAACCTAAAAATAAAAAAATATTGTAGTCTAATGTGTCAATCTGACCCTAATAACCCCCATGATGATTTTTCACTACCTATGTATCCAATACTCTAAAGAGGGAAATCAAACCCACATAGTTCATCCACTTAGAGTGCTTTGTGCAATTGTGTTTCTTTGAGTATATGAATGCATATATATGTGTCTTGAATACTTGATCTTGCCTTACTTTGGGTCTAATAAAATAAACTTATGACTTGGTTGAGGACTAAATCAAAGGATTAAAATTATAATTGGGAAGAATAGGGAAACTTTGTTGACTGTACAATTATGTAAGAATGACTTTGTATTAAAATTTCTAAGTGGTAGATTAAGTGAATTAAGTGTGCCTTTATAACAATCCAAAATGGAAAAACCTCATGCTACCTATCCTAAAAATTTAGATCAAATCTATAAAGGAGGGTTCAAATTTGAAAAGTTATTATGATAAGGTCTAAGGTCATAAATATCCAATTTGGATTAGGATTGACTGTTATTACCAACCCAACTAGTCAATCTTATCTTGAAAATAAACATGTAAACTCTTGGGATATATAAATCCCATATAGATGCTTATAGTTTTTTACAATTTAGAACATTTTTTAAGTGTTGAATAATAGTTTGGAAGATAAATGGGTCTATACAAGTACTTAGGATAGGTTAAGGTGACAACATAAATCTAGATTAAATGCACAAGTTAATTAAAGTAAAAATGAGCCAAAACTAGCATAATAAAGTATTTGTGACCATATTTATGTTACTACAGTATGTTTAGATGATAATATTAATTCTTAAATACTTTAAGGTATTATTTATCATGTTATTTAGTGATGAGATCATCATTTGATTTTTCCCCCAAGGTGATATTCACTATGAGTTTCTAGAGTGCATGGCATGTCTCATGAGAGTGACCAATATCGGTATGGAACCAACAAAACTTTTTAGGATCATACCATAATGAGGGGGTAGAAGAGTAGACGTATAGTTTGGATGGAGATAATTATTTATTAATCTCTTTCATACTAAAAGAGTGTAGAAGGTAATTTTATTATCTAAATTGAATACACCTAATGTGGATTGGGGAGGATTAGTTTGAAATGAGTTAGTATTAATTGCATTGGTTGATGTTTGAAAATATTCATTTTTTTTTGTTTTGAAATGGTTCAAATTAGGATATAAGGAAATCTTATTTTTTTGTTTGGTAAAAGGCTTCCACTAAAGTTTGAGGATAGAAGATCTTAAATTTTTATTGAAGAGGATATTTAAGAGTGGTAATAAAGATTTTGAAAAGATTGTCATCACTCATTTTATGATCCACTTTATGCGCTAATGATTCCCATAGCTTGATGAGTTCATGGGAAGATTCATTAGGAAGTTATTTAACATTAATAAAGTTATTAAGGCTATTTCTCAAGAATTTCATTATGTTAGAATTTCATAAATAAAGCATTAACTATGTCTTTTAGTTATGCAATGGAATGTCTAGGAAGTTTATTGTACCATTCTATCATATCTCCAACAATGGTTTTGGTTAGAAGTTTGATAGTAGCATAATTGTTTATTTGAACCCATTCCTTATATACATTAGTAAAATATTTAAGATGTAAAGTAGGATTAGTAATCTTATCATATATGTTAGTATGGGAATGTTTCAAATATCTATAGAGATAATGAAAGGATCTAAAAGTTCATTCTGAAGATTTTGAATCATTTTATTATGAATTGGTGGTTGAGGAATAAGGTTTATGTTGACATATAAAAGAGTAAGAGGGGTATAATTGTTATTTATTTGATTCATGATGATTTGAAGAGGTTGATTATCCATTTATAAAAAAAAAATCATTTATAGTAATTGGTTGATATTATAAGCTTGCATAAGGACCATTTGTTAAACCATTTGTGCAAGGAATTGTGATGAGTCTAGAGTAGGAATTGAAGTAGGGTTTGGATTTGTATTTGAGTTGTATGGATAAGGATTATAAGTAGATGGAGGTTAGAGTTTTATGGGGTATTCCCAACATTGGTTTTGGGAGGAAAATTCCTAATAGTGGTCTTGGTTTCCTTGATTGTCATAATGATGGGGGAAGTTTGCTAAGACTTCCATTTTTCTTTGAATTATAAATGGTGTTATCATAAATGTTATTAATAAACTAGTAAGATCTTATAGATAAAAAATTTAGGTTAAGTTGAACCATGTTATATTTGATTGGTCTAGGATGATGTTGGGAGAAATTGCACCATAAATAATTATCATCAAAGATGGACAAGGTAGGATTAAATAGAAACCCATATAGAATATGAATGCGTCAAAGCTCACAAATAATATTTTTAGAGGTGACATAATGATGAAGAATAAAAACCTAATGTGGAAATATGTTAGTCACATGAAATAAATGGTATCAGGTTAGTTAATACAGCTGGCTATTGTGTCTACAAAAATAAGTTGTATCAGGCTAGATGATATGATTTGATTAAAAAATGGCACTTTTGGAAGTTAAAAAAATGTCTATATCAGGGTGTCTAATAAAATAATAAATATGCTTATTTAAGTTGGTTGATGTAGTTGGTCAAAAATTCAAAACTATATCGGGTTAGCTGGTATAACTGGAGATATACTAATAAAGTTAAATTATATTGGGTTGGCTAATGCAATTGGAATAACACATAGGATTGTATCAAGTTGGTCATTATGATTATCACACACAAATATTAATAGTATCAAGTTGGTAGATATAGTTTGAAAGTAATAAAACAATGGATTTAACTAAGTAGTAGAAAATGAACACAATAGGAAGATATCACTAACTAGGGTGTGTTTCACTTCTAGGATATAAAATATATTGATCCCAAGCATAAATAGTGAACAAATCCCAAAGAGAATTGACTATAGAAGATTCCACCATCTCGTATCTAGACTATCCCATCTTTGTGATAAATTAAAAGTAACTTTTCATGACTAACTGCTTATCGATGCACTAAAAAATCAAAAAATTGAGAGGCTTCCTATCATGCAAAAATAAAAACCCTATGTATTTTTATATAATTTGAGATACGTGGAAACTAAATTCCCTATATAGTTTTATCTATTGGCTTAAGTATTGTGACAATAACCCTCACACCATGACTTAGGTGATATTAATGACTGTTTGGCCCAAAATGATAACTCTTATGAGTTTTAAAATTATAGGAGCATAGTGTTAGGAAGACAAAATAAAAAATATAAATAAATATGATTCAAATCAAGAGAAAAATATACATGTAAATAAATAAAAAACCACTCATAATGGTATTGGGTTGGCTAATACAGTCAAAAGTAAAAAATGATCAAATAAAATTGTATTGGAATGAATAATATAATTGTTAACAATCACATAATTATATCAAGTTGGTTGATACAATTGGGAAAAGACATAAAATTATCTCAAGATGGCCAATACAATTTCTAAGGTCCTGATAATCTATATCAAGATGGTCGATATAGGTAGACTGAAATAAATATGATAGTTTGATGATGTTGATAAGAACCTAAAGGAAAAACATGAAACTAATCTAACCATAGGTGGGATAAGATTCATGTCAAGTTCACCAAAATGAATGCATGGGCTATGATGACCTAAAACTTTCCTCTTTCTATCAATGGACTAGGACTCTAATAAGGTCAATCAAATAGAGTCTGTGTATACTTAGATGATCAAGTAACAACCTGGAATGTATAAAGATCTAGTAGAGGAAAATGTATAACTCAAATATCAAAAATAAAGGGTTCTAAAGACTCAGATTATGAAATAAGGATCTAAATTTCACTATACATCAATAAATATAATGATTGTCACTATGATTGTAAATATACAAGTAAAGTAAATGATGGGTAAGTGATTGTAAATAAGGTAAGGCATAATGGTTAACTAAATGAATGTCTATGAAACCTAAGGTGATTAAAATACAAGCCTAAGTAACCCTATACATATACCATCTTATTCATTATAAATTAGAGCCCAAACATGGATACACACATACAACCATAAATCAATAAGTAACTTGTAATCTACTGAGTAAAAGAAAGAGTGTAGGGATAGAAATATTTACCTTGGGGTGGACTTATTGATGATTCAATCTCCTCTTTGTCTCAAGTGGAGATTCATAATAGATATTGTAGGTTGAATGCCTCGAATATTTAGATAAATACCTATATATCCTTAATTAAAACTCTTAATGACCTCTCTTATCAAGCTTTAATGGCACCACAAGATAAGACCTCCAAGATAAGGTTCTAAACCTTTAACTCTCTTAAATACTACTTAGGGGTAGAAATTCAAGTGAAATTAAAGTGTATGAATGTGATATATTTTATTAATAATGAAATATAACCCTTATATGTATGGGTCCAATACACAAAGCTAACCCTAAACTCTATGTCAATGTTATTAAACTAAGCTAATATAGTTGGAAGATGTCAGCTGGCATGCTATGGTATCAGCCAAGTTAATATGGTAAAAATGTCAAATGATAGACTCAAAAATATATTATTGTATCCAATATAATACATTGAAAGCAAAATTATGAAATAGACTGTATTTTCTATGCCAATACCATAGGATATAGTGAAGCTAGCAAATCTAGATGGAAAGTAAATAGAGAGGAAAGATAGATAGAGACAAAAATGAGGTCATACTAATAGTAGTGATGGTGTGATATTATGAAAACATCTCTCAAAAATCACCATGATTTGATCCCACCCCATTCCCAGTGTACCCTTTATGACATGCACTCAGGGATATTGATGCACTAAAAATGCCTTGCAAGAGAAAGTGTCAATATAGTGATAAAAGTGAAAATATTAGGGGTATACATTGTGCACAATCATTGTGACTTCATTTTCCTTCCACCTATTTGCTCACTTCCACTAGACATGTTTAGGCCTCATGGGTCAAACTCATTATTCCAAAGAGGCAACTACTCCCATCTCATCAAAAGATTTACATGTGGTTATTGATTCTACCCCATTTTCCCCTATACATTATTTTTGCTTTCTTTTCTCATTTTACCTTTATATGTGTGTTGTTTTTTTCAATAAATATAATTATGAGAATTATTTTATGCCTTGTAAAAACCTTATACTCATTTACCTTTAAAAATTCTTAAGTGAGATGTGTGGTGCCATTTTAAGTTGTAATTAATTGTCTCTTCCTTATTTTACATCCTATTAACAAATCAAAGTAGGAAGAAATGTGTTCCTCAACTTCTCCAAAGATACCTAACACTTTATGGGAGAACATAACCAATTTACCAAAAATGAAATATCATAATTATTGGAAGTATGAAAATTAGGATCTTATGGGATTAAGATGCCAAATTTTTAAAATGGAAAAAATAATTTTGGTTTCTTAAAGTCTACTAATTGACTTAAAAGTGAATGTAGGCAAATGTTTTACCAAAATATGTTTTAAATTCCCCAAATACCCAACATGCAAGTAACCCATATTTTATTTAATGTTTACCAAAATTGAGAAGTATTAAAAAGGTTATAACTCTTCAAATATCTTGCAATAAGTGGAATTTGTAATGAAATCATCAAATTGAAAAAAGAGTGTAAATAACTCGCAGTGGTAGGCACTTAGGGCCTACCACAAAACTATATTAGGGTTGAGTTACAAATGTTTACTCCATGATAGTGTCTTCCTCAAAAATAAATTAACTAAAAAACAAAATTAAAAAAAACGGAAAAAAGAAGAGGAATCAAAACTTAAAATACTAGCCATCCTTGAAAAGGAACTTAAATATTTTAGAATATATTTACAAATCATTAAAATGGATAAATACTTTTAATGCCCTCCAAATTCAAAATTCCTTCCATGCAAATATAAACTAATAAAAATGTAAAAATAATAAGTAGTAAATCCACATCACATCCCTACATTTATTCTCCACATTTAGCATGCATGTTATTGAAGGGTAATATATCATTATGGTGGTAGTTGAATTGAAGAGAGAGAGTTGGATAACATGTGCATGAATTGAGAAAAATCAATACAATGGACTGATAAAAAATGGCACATCAAACCAAAGAAGATGATACGAGGAAGATGTCGATGGACACACAAAATATTATAGCTTCCTCTATGATATCATAGTGGTCTATTTAATATAAGGTTTGTCAAAATTGATAGAATTTTCTTTAGAATGGAGGAAATAAATGAATAGACACATTTATTCTCACCAATCATATCACTAGTCTAGATGAAAAATCAAGTTCAAACAACTTTAAAACCAAAGAAATCAAATGATAACCCGAGAAGAGAGTTATAATCTTTATGTGGTATAACCTTGGTACATCAAAACTAGCTAGTGCATAGCCACATAGTAGATTAGGGTAAGCACTTGTATCGATTAGGGTAAGCTTGATTCATTACTCATTACTCCTTGTGGAAATTGCTTGGCTCTATGGGTTGCTTCCCAAAATAAAAAATGTGCCATAATAACACAAGATAATCAATGGGGGATTATAGGCATTTTTTATGGCAATATACCTGTAGCTACATGAGATTTTAAAAAATTACTAGGAATATCAAGTTCCTATAAAGTCATATTATCTGAAATAAAACCAATTACTACCAAATCACTTGATAAATTGTCAACAAGGCTAATACAAAAAAGATATCCTAACAGAGATGAGTGTGATAGGTACAAGCCAATGGCCATCATAAAAATCTTCTTCAAATCTATGGATTCTATGTAGAGAGCTCCCAAAAACTTCTTGTGTATGAATACAAAAGTAATTACAATGCTAAGATATTTGACTTTGGCTTGGCCAAATTTATAAAATCATGGTAGACAATAACCATCACTAAAGCCCATGGCACTAGGGGTTATATGGTACCTGAGTAACAAAGGAATATTTCAACTACTCAAAATATAAATGTTTATAGATTTGGAATGATGTTATTGTAAATTAGTTATTGCAAAAAATTATTGGAGTTACTGTTGTCACGAAATCTTACACCCTAGAAGAGAGTTTTCAATTCTCTTCTAGATTTGGGTAACATTAGAACATTTCCAGGCATGTGGGTATACATATAGAGGAAATGAACCTCTAGATTTAAAGGGGATAGCTCCCTAAATATATCTCTACAAAACAACTTCTATCTAAACCAATTTTTTTGAAAGGAAAATAGTTAGAAATTATAAAAAAAGGAAAACCTACTCTAGGAGTGGTGATACACCAAGATTATCTTCCATGTGGATATCATATTTTAATGCATAATACATCAAAACACGTAGACCACTTTCAATCTCTAAGGGTTCTAACACAAATATTTAAGTGTAGAGGTGAGATGCATAAAACAACACAAGGTAAATAAACTAAAAGGCAGATTGCACATTCTAGGAATAGTTATACACTTACAGCAATTTAGCACACTTAAACACACTCTACATGACATGTTAGACTAATAAATTTTGCTCGAGCATGAATGATAAAGGACTAAAGGATAAAAAATCATCACTTTCTATTGCTATACATCACTTACACACTTAAATAATTGTTCAAAAACTTCAAAGAATAAATTAGCACTAATGCTTTAAAGGCAAAATGTGATATCAATCCATCAAGGCTTTGCCATACATCATGTGGAACCTCTTTACACTAGCCCAAGGGTTGTATTTATAGCATAAAAGAAGTGAGAAGAGGAGGCCTTTTATGCCAAAAAGAGGAATCAATTTTTTAGAAATCTCCATCCTCAACTGCAACCATATTTTAAAATGATGCTCATTTAGGCCATTTGATTGATCCATGTCACCTCAAGTGGTTAGCTTATTCTCTCAAAGATGCTTCCCCAATGGTTACACCAATAGAATCAAGATATTCCAAGATGAATGATGGCACCAATGTGGTTATTGTGAATGAGTCCACTTATTATAGATTTGTCTTGATGCTAACAGCGTCTCACCAACTCATTGAGGTGTATAATAATGTAAGGAAGAGTCCCTTTCATTCTATTGGCCTTGGAGATGAAACCACCTAAAGCATACGTGTATACCTCCCTGGCATTATTAAGATGTTGGATCTACATGTATGTCTACAAATGTTTCATGGAAGCTTACTTTAGTTGAACATTGGTCAAATGTTACATTCTTGTGGAGTCCCTCAACCTCTTACCTTTTGATTGGCCATCGATAATGACTCAGATCTTGATCAGAATGCTCAAAGTGATGTGACCCCTATGATCTACTTGGGACCCACTATTTAAACATTAATGGCTAGCCTATCACCATTTAAATTCTAATGGCTAGCCCATCACCCTAAATTTGACATCCGTGCAATCATCACTCTATTGGAACCATTTCTTTAGGGTATTTTCCTCAAACCTTTTCTTTAGTATTTTCCAAAATAATTTTCCCATGGACCCTTTTCTCCAAAATAAATAACATTTTTAGCCCCTTCTTATTTCATCTTTCAAAAATATTAAACATGCCCTTCGACAATCTTGAAAAGGCCACTTTGCATGAAAAATGATCCTTTGGGAAAATATGTATGGAACTTGTATTAGAAATAATTCCTTCAAACTTTTTGTAAGTGTCCCTTCAAAAATTTGAATTGACCAATTCCCTCATATTTTTCGAATTGTCCCTTCAGACTTTTTGTAAGTATTCCTTCAAACTTTTTACAAGTGTCCCTTTAGAAAAAAGTCTGAAGGGATTATGCCTTGGTTTATTTTGTTTTGAAAACATTCCCTTTGAAGGAATAAATACCTTTGAGAAAACTACATAGGCATCTTACTTGATAATTCCTTCAGGCCTATTGCTAAAAGATGCCCCTTCAAAATTTTGGAAGATGCCTTTCATAAAAAATGAACTAGACACTTCAAAAAACTTGAAAGGGACACTTTCTTGAGCAAAAGACCCTTCATTAAAGTGTGTAGGGCACTTGCATGAGGAAAAAATCCTTCAAAATTTTTGAAATTTCCCTTTTCCTATAGAATAATTCCTTTGGAAATATTGTTTCAGACGTTTTGTCTGAAACAATTCTTTCAGACTTTTTTATTTCAGATAAAATGTTTGAAATAATTCATTTGGATAAAAACCTAGAAAAAAACTTTTAAACAAAAACCCATAACAAATTTTTTTGAAGGAAATAACACTTGTGCAAAAGATTGAAATAAAAGCTTCCTCTGATAGACAAACTCTAAATGTTACACTTAGACAAAATGAAATATACAAAGTTTGGGAATGAAAATTGGCTAACATTCTTAGCGATTCTTAGGGGTGACATTCTTTTTATGCCTAAGACAAGTTGCCTAAATCCTTCCATTGGGCATGGAGTCACATGTATAGGTACCCAAAATGACTTGAATAGACCCTTAGCTCTAAAAACACTAGTTGGTTGATTTACATGCACAAAGGCAAAGACACACACCAAACAAAAGGAAGGAAACACATATGTGCTATAAATAACTTAGGAAACATAACAAAAAACCAAAATTAAAACTAGACTAAACACACACACCTAAGCTACTATTTACAAAACATGACTTGTAAGGACTAATAGCATAACTTTAGATGTATCCCATTCACAAGGATGGGCAATTCTTCCCCATTCATCTTGGTCAGCTGAAAAGGAGTTGATTTTCTTGCACTTGCTAATGAAGTAAGGGCCACTCCACAAAGTGTCAAAATTTGTATGTCTACCCATTTTTACTCTATCCTCATCCCATTTTAGAACAAAGTCAAATTCCTTTAACACTCTTGAAATTGCTCTTTTGTCAAAGGACTTCTTCATGAGTACTTGGTGGTGTTCCATGGCCTTTTATGTATTATTTCTTGCTTCTTGTAGTTTCATTAGTTCTATCAATTTGACTTCTATTGGAGTATTTTAGGTAGTTTTAACTGATGTGTAAGCTCTAGAGTAGGGAATTCTTGAGATATGGACAACCTAGCCTCTCTCTCATAAACAAGCACAAAGGAAGAGTTACCAATTGATCTCTTAGGAGTAATCTTGTTAGCCCACAAGGGTGTCTTTAACTTGGTATGCCATGCTCTTTGATTGTTCTCTAATGTCCTCTTGATCATCTTGATGATATTCTTGTTAGTAAATTCAGCCAATCTTTGACCTTGAGGGTAATAGTTGGATGAGGTACTCAAGTAAACTCCATTCCTATTTACCCACTCAAAATTTTTAGCACTTATGAAAGCTAGTGCATTATCATAAATGATAACATGGGGAACTCTGAACCTTGTTTAATATTCTCATAAAACTCCAAGATAGCATTTTCACTTGCCTCCTTTAATGCAATAGCCTATACCCACCTTGTGAAGTAGTCAGTAATAGTAAATATCCATTTATGTCCAGCACTTGATGGAGGGTTGATCACACCAATGAAATCAAGGCCCCATTGCATGAAAGGCTAGTCTACTTGGATAGGATTTAATGAAAGGGCTATAAGTTTATGTTTTCCTATAAAGAAGGCACATTAAGGACACATTTTAGCCAAATGGTAACAGTCTTCAAAAAGACTAGGCCAATAGTAACTAGGCCTCATTATCTTTACAGTTGTCATCTTAGGAGAGAAATGACCTTCATCTACAACATTGTGAAACTTTTCTAGCAGCATACCAAACTGATCATTGTTAACACACCTTAACATCACACCATTCATGTATTTCCTAAGATAACACCATCTAGAAGACAATAAGGAATGTTTTGCAATCTAAAATACCTCATTTGAGTCTTGTTCAAGCCATTAGGGCAGCCACCATTATAAAGAAAACTAATGATGTCTTGTTGTCCAACTTTGAACTTGTTCATGATCAGCTGATTGGAGGTAAACTTGGTTGATCAAGAATTCCTCTTTTGGCTCTTGAAAATCTCAAGCTAAATTCTCACATAACCCTTTTCCTCTTGCTAAGTTTGTTACCTTAATATCCACATCATACTCCATTACCTTTGTAATCTACCTAGCTCTCTTTTCATTGAGGTATTTACTTAGGATAAACTCTTTGGTGCTAGGATGAGAAACCATGACATGTATCTTGTTGTTTGAAACCATGTGCCTAAATTTTTTAAATCCTCTTATCACAACTAGAGCTTATTTCTCAAAAAATGTATACTTAACCTCATAATCTTCCAATCCTTGGTGAAAGAATGCAATTGGTTGCTTTACCTCTTCATCATTATTTTGCATAAGCATAGCTGAGATTATATTAAGGTTAGCAAAGGTATAGAGTATGAAATATTTGGAAAAGTTTGGGTTCAAGAGAGTAGGAGATTTTTCAATTGCTTGTTTGATTTCCTCCAAGCTACTCTTACCTTCCTTTGTCTAAGCACAAGCTTGGTTCTTCTTGAGCATGGTTTTGATAGGCTTTACAAAGGTTGTAAATCCTAAAATAAACCTTCTTAGAAAGTTTATTTTCTCCAAGAAGCTTTGAATTCCTTTCTTGTGTTGAGGCAAAGATAGGCCTAGAATAGCCTCAATCCTTTTGAGGTTAATGGACAAGCCTTCTTTTGAAACAATATGACCTAATAACTTACCTTCATGGATAGTAAAGATGCACTTTTTTGGATTAAGGTATATTCCATACTCCCTACACTTCTCAAACACCTGCTTTAGATGTTCTATATGATTAGTAGCATCCTTCACAAAAATAGTTATATCATCAAGGTACACAAGCAAAAACTCATTAATCAAACCCTTAAAAGCCATGTCCATTGCCTTGTGAAATGTATCTCTATCATTAGACAAACTAAATGGTATCTTATTATAGGCAAAGGTCCCCCATTTTGTAGTGAAGGCTATCTTGAACTAATCCTCTCCATTCACCAGTATTTGATTGTAACCTAAATAACCATCAATAAGTGAAAAGTGTTGAGAACCTAAAATAACTTGTAGAATTTGTTCCATGGAAGGTAGTGGATAATGATCCTTAAGAGAAACTCTATTAAGGTCTCAAAAATCCACACAAATTCTAATCTCTCCATTCTTCTTTCAGACAGGTACAAGATTAGCCACCCAAGTTGAGTTTTTGATAGGAAAGATAATCCTAGACTCAATCAACTTGGTCAGCTCTTTCTTCATGAGTTCCTCTATCTTGGGGTTGATAAGCCTTTATTTTTGCCTGATTAGTTTAGATTTAGGTTATAACTCAATGGTGTGATGAGCTAGACCTGGATCAAACCCTTTCAAATATTTATATCCCCAAGCAAAAATTTCATGAAACTCTTTTAATAATTTAATAAAGGATTGCATCTTAGAAAGGGAACATATCTTACCAATTTTTAAAAGCTTGTCCTTGTAAATCATGACTCTCTCATAGTTATCTTGTTTCGTGGACATGCTCACTCTTTATTTTATATTTTGATCACCTTCATTGAAAACATCCTCTAAATTAATCATCCCTTTAGGTATCTTATTTGTCTTTAGCAGAATAATTTGTTCTTTATATTTATCATGCAGTTTCTTTTGGTTCCTTAAAGAGAATTCTGCCTCATTTTATAAGAAGTGTGTAATGTATTCATCACTTTCAAACACTTTCCATGATACTTCATTATCTATAATAGAAGGCCTCATAATGACCTTGATATGAGATTGATATTTCTCCTTTACTACATCAGAAACTGTATCAAATTATGCTCTTATGGCAACCAATCTATCAACGTGTTTATTTGAATCCCTTGGTATGGGTTGTATGTTGAAGGCATCAAAGTCTTTAATTAGGTCCCATACCCTATTCTTTTAATATTTAAGCAAGGGATTCTTGGCTGTATCTTGATTTCTCACTTAGTGGATGACCAACTCACTATCCCCATAAACCTTCAAATTCTTGATCCCTCTCTTCTTTGCCCATTTGAGGCCATAAACTACGCCTTCAAATTCTACCACATTGTAGGTAAAGATAAAGTGGAATCTATATGAGGAGTATTATTTATTATTTTATGGATAAACTAGCATAATTCTATCTCCTTCACCTGCTTTACTTCTTGAGCCATCAAAAAACATTTCCCATATCCCTTCAAGTTCATGATCTTCATTAGTGAGTGAAGGAATGGAAGCATCTTTTTCATGCATACAATAAACTCCCAAATCAATCTCTTATATGAATTTATATGGATCAATTCCATGTGTTTTAATGTTTTAATTATCAAGGAAAAGATCAAAAATACCTTCAAGTTGGGAGGATGCTTCACCATCCATGACACCTTCTTCTTCTTTACTAATTAGAAAATTTTGATTTGAATTTGTCTCCATGTATGGCTCAATATGAATCCTTGATAAGGTTTGTGTCCTTATATTCACCTTGGTTCCATATCTTGTTTTGAAATCTATAAAATACCAATCAGTAGAAAGGTACCCTCATATCTTAGCTGTGAAGTCCCTCGACAAGCAAATAGCAAAATGAGCTAGAAGGTCTACCACCACAACGTCTTGTATAATGGGGAAACTTGGGCAACCATGTAGAAATAATTTCAAGCCTATGACCAATCCCACTATCTTAGTTTAAGTCTCATCAAGTTGTAACACACCTCTACCATGTGGTTCATACTTCAATCCTAACTTATCAGCCACCACCTTAGGCATGATAGTGGTACTAGCTCCACTATCTACAATATAATTGTGAACCAACTTATCTCCCATAATGAGTGTAAGGTAAAATAATGGAGGATTTTCATATTTGGTAGAGGGTTATAAGACACAATTTAGAGAATTGGTAAGGGCTACACTATTGTGTTTTGAAGTTTGAGGGGCTACATGAATGCTCACAATTTGTTCTTGTAAGAGCTCCTTTTGACCAGGCATATGCAAGACTTCCCAAAAAGATATGCTTGTCTTGGTATTCTTCAAAGAATCAAAAATGTTTATATGGGAATTATTCATCCTTCCTTACATTATTGAAGGTAGTGAGAGAGGTTGAACTTGTTGCATTATAAGTTTGACAACCCTACTCACATTTGGCTTTGTTAAGGAGCATGACTAGTAGTAGGTATTGCACTAAGATTCACACTTTGTGGCCTTAGAGAGGAATTTCTTGGATTCACATGTGCTTTCATAACATCTCACAAAGCTCTATTTTTGGCTCTTTTGTTGGATGTAATTGATGTTCTTTTGATTCAACACATAATCATCCTTCATTTAAAAATTCATCATACCTACACTTTAGTTGCTACCTTCTCCATGAATATACCTTTGCATGAGATTCACTTCTTCTGATATCACATAAAGATTAGATTATTCTTATAACACCAAAGCTTGGTTGTCTTCTCCATCATCATACATAAACTTACCTTGAGTTTATCCCCATTGGTCTAAATGATCCTCTCTTTGGACTAGATTAGCATGCACTAAAACAATAGCCTTCATTGAAGGATTAGAATTAGGATTATAGGCATTGGGATACCCATTTAAACATTATTTACCTTGTCCTCTTCCTTTGTATTTGTATTGGGGTGGATCTCTATAGCCTTGTTGAGGATAGTATTGAGGATTAGGTGGAGCAATTGCTTGAAAATGAGCTTGCTTGAGCTAAGCTTATAATGACCAGATCTCTTCATCTTTGTCCATAGTATTATCCATATTCTTAGGAATGGTTCTTAGCTTGGTATTAGCATTAGTAACTTATGCTACACTTGGAGCCTCAACCAAACTATGAGATAGCAAAGGCATAAAAACTCTTGAAGGTAGCTTTCTAGCATGTATCAAGTTATTCTCAGCTTTAATAGCTATCTCATATGCATCTAGCAGAGTAAATCCTCCCATTAACTATAATATTACCATCACATCAGTACCAATACCCTTGAGATAAGTGGGAAACATAGAGCTCAAAGGAGGTCTCATGACAGGTGGCAACCTATGCCATGTCCTTTGAAATATTTCATTAAAATCCCCCATGGATTTGTTAGGACCTCTCTTTATCACATTCAGCTGGTGGACTAGTGAAGTATGGTCACTTTTATTCTCAAATCTAGTTACCAACAATTCCCCAAAGCCATCCCAACTTGTAATGCAACCACCTTTCAAAGTCCTATACCATTCAAGTGCCTTTATTTTTAGAGACATAACAAGCAATCTAATGGCTATGTTGGCTTGGGTAACATTATGGAAGTTACATAAATTTTAAATGTCCCTAATATGCTCAAATGGGGTGATACGACCCTCTCCATTGAAACTATGGAGATTCTTGGTAGCATTGGGAGGAATAGGGTCATATGCAAGAAGGTCAATTAGATTTTGGGTGTTGAAGGTCGAGAAAGGTTGTTGCCTATCCATTTCTCTTATTTCATCTTGATGATCTATTTCTTCAATCTCCTCAACTTCTTTTTATTCTTCTTCAAAACCTCCTTTCCTAGGATCTCTAAGCGTTAGGAATGGTTTAGGGTGTTGTTCTTCAAGAAGAGCTTCAGTTAGAGGGGATTGATCGAATATCATAGATGACCTAGTGAGGACCATGAAGTATAATGTGGGAAACTATATTCACAACTAGATATTCTCACCTTTTGGAGTTTCCAAATGTTGGATTAAGAATATTTCTACAACCTTAGGCTTGTCAAGACTAGCATTCACCTAGACATGGAAATAATTAGGACCAATGATCCCATAGGGCATGTTAGAAATATTGTCACCAAATATTGTACCATAGAAAAGAGTGTTCAAGTATTTTCTAGATTTGGGAAATGTTGGAACATTTCTAGGCATGTGGGTATACCTATAGAGGAAATGAACCTCTAGATTTAAAGGGGTTAGCTCCTTGAATATATCTCTGTAAAATAAATTCTATCTAAACTAGTTTTCTTGAAAGGAAAAGAGTTAAAAATTATAGAAAAGGAAAACCTACTCTAAGAGTGGTGATACACCAACATTATCTTCCACATGGATATCATATTTTAATGCACAATATAGCAAAATGCATAGACCACTATCAATCTCTAAGGGTTCTAACAAAAATATTTTAGTATAGAGGTGAGATGCATAAAACAACACAAGGTAAATGAGATAAAAAGTATATTTCACATTCCAATAATAGTTATACACTTACGGTAATTTAACACACTTAAATGCACTCTACATGACCTGTTAAACTAAGAAATTTTGCTCGGGCAAGAAGGATAAAGGACTAAAGGATAGAAAATCATCACTTTTTATCATTATACATCACTTACACACTCAAATAGTTATTCAAAAACTTCAAATAAATAGAATAGCACTAATGCTTTAAAGGCAAACTGTGATATCAATCCAATAGGGATTCATCATACATCATGTGGAACCTCTTTACACTAGCCCAAGGGTTGTATTTATAACATAAAATAAGTGAGAAGAGGAGGCCCTTTATGCCAAAAAGAAGAATCAATTTGTTAAAAGTTTCCATCCTTAGCTATAACTATCTTTTTAAATGATGTTCATTCAAGCCATTTGATTAATCCATGTCACCTCAAGTGGTTAGCTTGCTCTCTCAAAGATGTTTCCCCAATAGTTACACCAATAGAATCAAGATATTTTGAGTTGAGTGATGGCACCAATGCAGTTATTATGAATGAGTCCACTTGTTGTAGATTTATCTTGATGCTAATAACTTGTCATCAACTCCCTTAGGTGTATAACAGCATAGGGGAGAGTCCCTTTCAATATATTAGCCTTGGAGATGAAACCACCTAAATCCTACATGTATGCCTCCTTAGCATTGTCAGGATGTTGGCTCCACGTGTATGTCTGAAAATGTTTCATGGAAGCTTGCTTCAGCTCAACCTTGGTTGGATGTTCCATTCCCATGGATTCCCTCAACCTCTCACCTTTTGATTGGCCATCGATAATGACTCAAATCTTGATTAGGATGCTCAAAGGGATGTGACCCCTCTGATCTACTTGGGACCCACTATTTAAATGTTAATGGCTATCCCATCACTATTTAAATGCCAATGACTAGCCTATCACCCTAAATTTGATGTCCATATAATCATCACTCTATTGGAACCATTTTTTTGAGGTATTTTCATCAGACCTTTGCTTCAGCATTTTCTTGAACAATTTTCCCACGAACCCTTTTCTCTAAAAGAAATAACTTTTTGGGCCCCTTCTTATTTCATCTTTCAAAAAGATTGAACATGCCCTTCAGCCTTTTTGTAATCTCCCTTTAGAAAACCTAAACATGTCCTTCAACAATCTTGAAAAGGACACTTTGCATGAGAAATGATCCTTTGGTAAACTATGTAGGGCACTTGTATGAGAAATAATTCCTTCAAAATTTTTTCAAGTGTCCCTTTGGAAATTTGAATTGACCAATTCCCTTGGATTTTTTGAATTGTCCTTTAACTTTATTGCAAGTATTCCTTCAAAAATTTTGCAAGTGTCCCTTAAGATAAAAGTTTGAAGGGATTATACCTTAGTTTGTTTTGTTTTGGAAACATTCCCTTCGAAGGAAAAAATACCTTTGAGAAAACTTCATAGGCACCTTACTTAAAAATTCCTTCTATCCTTTTGCCAAAAGATGCCCCTTTAGAAGTTTGGAAGATGCCTTTCAAAAAAAATGGACTAGACACTTCAGAAAACTTGAAAGGGAAACTTTCTTGAGGAAAAGACCCTTTGGGAAAGTGTTTGGAGCACTTGTATGAGGAATAATTCCTTTAGAATTTTTGAAATGTCCCTTTACATTTAGAATCATTCCTTCAGAAAGATTGTTTCTGATATTTTATCCAAAACAATTTTTTTAGATTTTTTTTGTTTCAGATAAAATGTCCAAAACAATTCCTTTGAACAAAAACCCAAAACAAAACTTTCTTAAGGAAATAACACTTGTGCAAAAGACCGAAACAAAAGCTTCCTTTGATAAACAAACTCTGAATGCTACACTTAGCCAAAATGAAAGATTCAAAGCCTGGGAGTGAAAATTAGCCAACAATTAATGTCCCAAAAAATGAAGTGATTTTTTCCAAATGAATTTATAATTATATGAAATATGGTGATCTGAGAACAATGGTCAACTAGTATAATTAAGAGATTTATTCGGTAAAATTGTAAAGAATGGTGTTGTTGTGGTAGATCAAATAAATTTTAACTATCTTGAGAAAAACATTATCTAAGTTTTTGGCCCACTTTATAGTGATATAACCAAACTCATTGAGTATAACTAGATGGTAAGTTTGGAATACCACACTATATGTTGACCCCCAATTTGTCACCCTCAACTTCTTCATTAGTCTATTGGCATTTGCCTTAACCACAAGTATTTGCCTTAACCATAGGTATTTGCCTTAATCATAGTTATTTCTTTGTTGGACCTCAAAATGCATTCATAGATAGTAATTATGTTAAGGTGAATATCAAAATCATCATTTTCAAATATTTTTCCCCTTCATGATCTCTCTATCCACTCCTCTATTATCATTTCATCACCATGTCTGGATTGGCAAATTATGGAGGCACTATTCATCACCATTACTAGATTGGAAAATTATGAAGGGTATGTCCTCATTAGAATTGGTTTGAATTGGTTTTAATGATGTAATTTCTTAGATCCCACTGCTTCATTTAAAAACTTAATATTCAAAGTAGGGTTTTAACCATGTAAGTTCTTATATTTAATTTTCCTTCACCTTGAGCATTTGGCTTAACTGTTGTCATTTGCTTTAATCATTATAATTTTCCCAATGCTTAAGGCCCATTCATAGTATGATTATCAATACTAAATATTATTTCAAATGGATTACAAAATTTTGGTAGTTAATAGTGTGCCTTAAAATTTTACAAACTAAAACTATGCCCTAAAGTTGTTAAACTATACTTGTAGTGTGCCCTATAATTTTACTGCAATGGTAGATAATAAATCCCCCTTGTTTCAAAAAACATTCTAATCACATAATGTAATGGCATAAATATACATCATTAATTTGAAATTATACATGTAAATTTAAGTTATTAACAAATCAATAGTACCTATAGTTTAGGATCTTGGTAGGGTACCTTGGGGTCTACTTTGATAACCTCTTTCATGATGCTTGTAGACCATTCAAATGTTACCTAGGAAAAAAGTGTTTGTAGGTATGATTTCCCTTCCTTTTTATTCATCTCTGGTCTACATTCATTACATACCATATCAATCATTTGTAAAATATGTGCATTCATTAAATCATAGTTGTAGATTTGTGTAATAAAAATGTTACATGGTAGTTAGAGTTCAGAGTTTTTTAGATTTTTAATGATGTCCTTAAGGATTATGATGAAATGGGTAGTGCCTATACCAAGTCATATCATAAGCATCACTTGGTATTTATAATAATATTTTGTTTTTGATCCATAAAGATCATCAATGTATAATCTATAGAATCTGTAATAGCACAAAACTTTCAATGCCTATGGACTCTAGATACTGCAAAATTATTAGAGTGATATGAAAATGTATGTTCCCTAACTTTGGCATTGTGGAAATTTATTTTATAAAATCACATGGTGTCCTTTTTGAGTGCTTACAAATTCAATGCAAGTGGAATGATATAATTTTATGTATATCTAGTTAGCTAGTCACGCATTACACATCACATGAAGATAATGTAGACAATGAATCCCCCCATTTTAGCACACATCCCTGCTTCTTGTGGTCACCAAATTTTTTCATTTGGTGTAAATTACAATTGGAAATGTGAGTTTTAATTTTAGGGTTATGTTAAATCTCAAACCCTTTCATAAAAAATAACAAGGCCAATTCATAGTAGGATTATCAATATTAAATATTCTTTCAAAGGGTTTATAAAATGTTTGAAGTTAATAGTGTGTCGTACAATTTCACTTTAAAGGTTTTGATATTGTAATAAGGTTTGAGATAAAATTAAATAATCTTAGTTGTGTTCAATGTTGATCTAATTGAATGAGTTCAATGGCATGTTACCTATAGGATAATAAATTAAATGATTGCCTTTACCTTGCATGCTTAAGTAATTTAGTTGATTATGTCATATTGAATTTGTAGCATGTTTGTTACACATTTTGTAAGCCCTTTGAAATAATATTCAGTATTGATAGTGAAAAATAATTGGCTATTATACAGATGGATACATATTCAATTAATAAGTAAGCCTAGTAAAACCTATGAAAGCCTATTCAATAAATAGTTATATTGCATTTTTATAAAAGCATAGAAGACAAATATGAAGTTAGGAAGTTATAAGAAGATAAAAAGTGTATTTTGTCTATTTAATTTCTTGGATATAATTTTCCCTTATGATATTTACATGAGTTTCTAAATTTGTGCTCACAATATGAGTTAAAATTGTTACCACAATCTTAACTATGAATAACTAGTTTACTTTGGTAATCAAATAAAGATTAAGTAAAATATAATGATGATGAGTTAACAAAAAATGAACATTATATTGTGAATATGTTTTCCCCCAATTGTAACTTTTAGAATTATTCTAACATTATTATTCATTTTATTATTTATGGCCCATATATATCACATATTAAATTTTAATTTTTGTGATATGATACTTAAAATTATTTCTAATGTATTTTTCCCTTGCAACACTAATTTTGAAATCAATATTTAATAAATGTATATACTTATCAAAATAATCAATGTGATGGTTTTGCCTTCACTTGAAAATAATTTACAATAATGATAGTTTTTTTAGTTCTAGTTCTTGGTCTACGTTATATGCATGGGAATCAAAAAATTAAATTCATGATTTATAGTGAATCTTTCACTTGAGAACATATGATTGAACTATTTTGGAAGCTTTAAGAGATATTTTAATTGTGTTTACATTCTTATCATGAGGTCTTTTTATTTTCCACCAATATTAACACTAAAATATGATACAATAGTTTCAAGATATAATACTCCCATTTCGTCACAATAAATTGAAATGGTAATTTGTATTTTTGACCTTGATATTGTATGTAATGTTTCAAAATGCCAAGTTTCTTTCTCTTTGAATGAGTAGAAACTTATGAACACAAAATGGACTTTTAATAGCTTAATATGTTTGATAATGAACTCATAATCAAAGCTAGTTGGAATCACATTATTTTAAAAATATATATGTATTATTTTCTTTTCTAGTTACATTATGTGTATTCATATGATAATTGGATACATTTATTTTTATTTTAGATTTCTAAAAGTTTAAAATTTTAATTTGATGTATATCACATGATAACATGAGTTTCATTTAATGCCTTGTTGGCATAATGACCTTGTACATGTACATAAAAAACATCTTTGAGGGAGTACCACTATACATTATCCTAGATGTAGTCAATGTTGATCTAATTGCATGAGTTCAATTCTATGTTCCCTATAGTAGGATAATACATTAAATGATTGTGTTTACCTTGCAAGTTTAAGTAGTTTAGTTGATTATGTGATATTGAGTTTTTAGCATGTTTATTTTATATTTTGGAACCCTTTTGAAATAATATTTAGTATTTATAATGAATAAAAATAGACCATTATACAAACTAATGGTTCATTAGTTCCTTTCCTTTATGTAGCAAGATGGATTGTTTTAGTCTTTATGTGAAGGGTATCCCTAATGCTTAATATAAAATTTAGTATTGCTAATGAACAATAATAAACCATTATACAGACTGATGGTTTGATGATGGTTCATTGGTTCCTTTCCTTTATATAACAATATGGACAACAATAGACCATTATACAGAATGTAAAGGGTATTATACAAACAAGCAAGATACAAGGCAATATATAGACTATAATAAAGGTATTATACAGGCAATGAGTATATATACAAACTCATTTTTTTGAAATAATGTCAATACCTGATCTATGTATACCATTATAAAGAATGTAAATGCTATGAGTTTTCCCTTACCTCTAATAAAGTGGATAAACATACTTGTAAATTTTATAGTGTGCATGTATAAACCTACAATGTGACTGTATACCAAGAGGAAATGCTAAAATGAGGAAATATATATGTTGTCTTATGGAAGGAGAAGAGGGCATTCTGTCATGATCACTTTCTTATTATTATTCCACTTTATAATAATTCATTTTTATGGGGATAATCACACTCAGTATTTTATTATGAATGTAACATAACATGGCACATTATAGTTCATGAAGCCCCGTTACACTTAATTATGAGCCATACACACATGGCACTTGTAAATGGTAATGAAGTTGTGAAGTTTAACACCATTGTACTCAAGATTATGTGATAAAATTATGTTTAACGATTTGAGAATTATAATCCCTATTCTAATTTAAATTAATACAATTTAACAACTTTAGGGAATATATTTAGTTTGTAAAATTATAAGGCACACTATTAACTATAAATATTTTGTAATTTCCTTAAAATAGTATTTAGTATTGATAATCCTACTATGAATGGCCTTAAGCATTGGGGATACCCTCACATAAAAACTTCAAAATGAGTGACCATGTTAGTGTTATATTTAAGGATTCAAAGTAGATTGGATTTGATGTAATATATTTGGGTTTTGTTATGTTGACTATATTATTTACTACTTAAAGGAAGCTATGTTATATAAGTTGTTAAATTGTAATGAAGTTATGAAGTTGAAATCCATTATACATGATACTATGATATAAAATAATTTGAATGGTTTAATAATTTTTACCCCTATTCTATTCATTAATTTTTAACACTTGGATAAGATTGAACCATGTGTCAATGTTGTTTGATCTTTGGTAAGGCCTCTCTATAATTTTGATTTGAGAACTTTGTAGGCCTGACTATGCTTAGAACTCTTAATTGATGTAATACATTTGGATTGTGTTATGTTGACTATATTTTTGACTACTTGAAGAAAGATATGTATTACATCAAATCCAATAAACTACTTAAGCATGAAAAAAAAAGACAATCATTAATTTTGAGCACACAATATCACATAACCAACTAAACTACTTAAGCATGTAAGGTAAAGACAATAATTTAATATATTATCCAATAGGGAATATGGCATTCAACTCATGAAATTAGATCAACATTAACTTTTACCCGCATAGGCACCCCTTATATTCCCTCATAGGAAGAGCAAAAGAATGGAATGAATGACCTCTATAACCTCTTCATCAGCACATGGGCATACTCAAAAGGAAAAGGTAAAATGTGGGTAATTTTAATTTTTTTTAAGTGTTATGAAATAGGATTATAATTTTTTTTTTGTGATTTTATTTACACAGGAACATGTTATCATCTCTGAGAAAGAAACGGACTCACATGTTTCATGTGAGAATGAGAACAATGTGGAATTTCAAATGCCACAAGGATTTTCACAATTACATACCATGATATTTGCATTATATAAGGGTAATTCTCACATATTTTTCTCTTTTCAATTCAAATATATATCATATGAATTTGAGTGGCATTGGTGATGAAATTAATGATGAATTGGGATGGCATAGGTGATGTTTGTTTTTAACAAATGCTTGTATAATTTAAATAATTTGATGTGTGTAAGCTATCTTTGCGTATGAGGATCATGGTTATAATATTATTCAAGATTTTGGATGTAGGGACCAATTTTATTTTATTTCACCATAATGTCTTACATTGTATGAAGGTTGGAATAAATTTTGGTCAAAACCATAGTTGAATTTACACTATGTTGAAATGTGCATGTTACCTCCCATTTTAGACCATCAAGAAGCAAGGCATATAATAAATAGAAGAAAATGGAGGTCTATGGAATGGAATTTTCAAAAATAATTATATGAGATTCATAAATGCAAGAAAGTTGTTTTTTTTTAAATAACATGTTTATGGCTCCAACGATTTAAGCCCCGAAGGGATGGTAGCCATAAAATAAGAACACAAGATTTATAATTATGAAGAAAATAAAGTGAAATGAGGTAGGATATTCTAAGGCAAAGAGAATTTATGAAATTAAGTGATACATTATGTGTTTTACAATATGTTCTTTTGTTCACCAATACATTCAAATCTTATGTTTGCACATGAATTACAAAACTTGATAGGAAAAATAAAATTCCTTGGCTCTAAATAAGAATGTGAAGTGGAGAAGATGAGAGTTAAAGGTGAGCATATTTGTTTCTCCTCAATTTTTAATCACTTTCAATTGAATTGAATTACTATGGTATTTTTTTTAAGGAAATTAATTGTATTCAGTTTTTGTAATACTAGGATAAGGGTGCTTTAACACAAAATAAGGAATGAAATATGAGAAGAAATGTTTGATGTTGCATGCCAATAATTTTTATTACATGTGTGATACATAATGTCATATTATCAACATATGTAAATTGTTATGACATAGTTTATTCAAAATTTTAATGTTGTTGTGTAATTTTGGGATCCTCAATGAGATCAAAATTATTTCATACACTCTTTAGATCAACTATGCATTTTTGATATAAATCAACTATGTACTTTTATTGCATAACCAAATTTTTATTATATTATTATCTTGGTGGATTTACGTAGTGTACTAATGTGTCTTTATTTATAAATGATTGAAGTCAATAATTGTGTTTTAACTATCAACCATTGGGGATTGTCTAATAAATAAAAATATGAATGTTGGGGAAAGGGGGTTGTTGTGATAGTTCCTCCCTATTTTGAAAAATTGTATCAAACACTACCATGTGGAATAAAATTTGTATTCTCTTAAGATTTTTTGTATTGTCATTTGTTACATACTATTTCTTAAATATAATTATGTTGGTAATGTAAGTTATATGGAAAACATAATGAATTACAAGACTAGTTGTAAAAATATAAAATAATCAATCCCAAAGTAATTTAAATATGAAGACAAAGTTATCTATGTTGTGCTAAAATTAAAAGTAAATGAGTTGTCCTAGTGACTGTCTTGTGTAGTGGAGGCAAGGTGATCACCAACAATTAGTCTAAATGTCAATACAACTGTAAATTACTTTGTAATGTTTTTATGTGGAGATTAAGTTTCAAGAAGGCTTATTCAAGATATTAATAAAAAAATATCTCCACAAATTCTATGGAAATATCAACTTCTAGTTTGAAATCAAAGACACACCCATTTCAAAGAATTCCTTGATGAAAAGGCATACAAAAATGGTATTTTTTTATGCTAACCATTAATATATGAGGGGAAAGGCTCTCTAATTATTTACATGTTATAATTACAAGCACTTTCAAGTTCCATTGACCTAATTTGGTGATTCAAGGACATTATTATAATGTCCTCCTTTCTAATTAGGAATTTTATATTAATAGTTCATCATTAGACATATTTTTTAGTGTGCACATTGTAGACAATATTAACTAATGCTTCATACTCATTTATGTAATTATTAATATGACATATTATTTACCTCAATTGTTATATCTTGATGTGGCACTAATTTAGATTGAGTGCCTGGTTGGGATTAAAAGGTTTCATTTGATATGAATAAAAATTATGGATTTTATGTTGACTAGAATAACAAACATATGTTGAAACTCTGAGATTAAGTTTGATCTAATGATTATCTAAAACCAAGAGATTTAGTTTGATATAAAGATAATTTTTCATCATTGGGTAAACTTCCCAAATTTATACACCTCATAAAGTTGTAGAGTAAAGCTATAAATACCTTAAAACTTGGTAGATTAAGTTAAAAACTATTAATTATCTTAGCATTATTTTGAAGTTTTAGAGGGATTAATGAAAAAAAATTGACAAGAAAGTCATCTCATATTAACTTTTATAAACCTGTAAAAAAATGTATATCCATATCTGAGTCTATCCATCAATTTATAGAATCCTCCCATTAACAAAATATAATGGTGCTGGCAATTTTTAATCTTTTACATCTTCTTAAAACTATTGTTGATCCATTGGATCCCTCCATGAAGTAGATAGAGTGATGAAATAAAATTTGAAATAATCATTAAAATAATTAACTTTGAACACTCTCACCATATTTTTAATGATTCAAACCATTTTTTACATGCTTACATGACTTGTAACTGATTACATGACTTTGATATAAATGGTGAAAAATAGCAAATCTCTTACATATCTATAATTATAACTTTGTGTTTATTATTTTTCAATTGGAATATTCATATTAATTTTCAATTTATGGGTTATATGTAGTTATAAATTATAAACATGTAAGGTTTTGATCAAGAATAAAATATTTATGTAATTAAAAGAAGTGTGTTGTATTTTATTTTGGATTTTTCCATATTGTTTATGAATGAATATTTGTAACATTCATTTTGTCATTACGATCTAGCTATGTGTCCCATATATATAAAATGTTCACTCATGGATAATAATATAATTATTTAATTCTTTTATTTCATTCCACAAATATCTTTTTATGTTTCTTTATGATTTTAATTTGTCTTCATTCATTTTCTCCTTCAATTGACTGGGTTCATTTCAGGAAATGGAAACAAAAATGCTTACTAATTATATACTTATTTTTGTGGCCATTTATATTTCTTTACACTATAGTCTCTTCATTATCTATTTTATATGAACCTAAATTTACTTGAATAACTTGCAAAATAGTGACTAGATATGGCTAGATTAAAGTGAAAACATAAAGAGGAATAAAGAAACTTAGTTGAGTTAGTTATGCAAGTTCACATTTCTTCATTAATAGTTTCATTCAATGAAAATCATTATAATTTTTTTACAAAATAAACCACCTTACATCTTACTTCTTATAGCTTAATGAGGTCTTGTGAAGGCACATATCTCTTACAAAACATCTAACATACACATAGACACATTAAGTGTGTTGCAAAGATACCTCCTATATTATTCATTGAATTATTATGTAAAACACTAAAAATAGTAAGGTAGCATTGCAATATCTACTCTTAAGTAAAATAAATTGTATACTCAAATTTTCTAGGGATAAATAATTGGGACTCGTTACACAAATGCATAAATATAGTTACATAACCCTTGTAGAGAAGGATCTTCAAGACACTTATGGATTTTATAATGCCAAATATAAAATTTTAGTTAAGATGATCACTGATAAATTTTCCATGATCATTTTTTGGAACTTGAGGTGATAAGAACACCTATGAAAAATTTAAATCAAATTATTTACATTAGATGGCACGTTGACCACATTAATTCCTATACACTTATCCACTTAGGCATGGCATGTCATTCTTTGGGTGATAAACTTTATTCAATTTTGTACTATTAAATTCAATATTTCTTTGCACATGCTTACCTTGTACTCTATGATATAATTAACTTTAAAGGGATCAGCAACCTATTTTTTGGGTCCAATAAGTTGCTCTCTATGGATGGAGAGTTTTCAATTGATCAATCAAGTTTCCTACAATATTAATCAAACCTATTGGCTATAATTTTTTTCTTAACTTGTTGTAGTTTTCCTATTGGTTTCTTACCTACATAATTTGATCTTATCCTTGTTAAATTTTTTTATTGGTCTCTATGATATTTGATTCACTAACTCATTCATTATTCTTAAATTTTGACATTGATTCCATCTACTTCTTAACCTTCTCACCAATTCCCTCTTCTTATATATATAAATTGTAATGGATAAAATCCCTTGTCCTACTGATTTAATGACATTTTGACCTTCCTAAAATTATTTCATAATGGTTATCAGATATATATGACCCTATGAATCAACAACTATGTTATGGACCTTGAATAACTAGAAGACTTCTTTTTGGTGTTTTGTCAATAACTAGTCAAGTTAGTAAATTTTGGGGTGTCAAAGTGTTTGAGGGACATTTTAAGGTATATTTGTGGTCTTATAATCCATTTTGGTCCCTTAGGATGTGTTATGTGACTTCTAGATGTTTTCCTTCCAAAATAGGGAATTTGAAAATTCAAAAAACTAAGTCTAGAATGACCTTAAGCATGATATAATATGGTGAGAGGAATGGACTTGGTTAAATAGGGTTAATAATTCATATAAATGGTGATGGAAGTCATAAAGGTCTAAGTTATCAAATTTTAAATCATGTATTAGTTATGTAACCTCACCTTACGTTGGGTTGACAAGGAAGGAAATTATTTTGTAACTAATTAGATAACCAAATTTGAAGTTGGTTGAAAATGAGGATTGATACATGAGTCTTATATATATGGAATAAAATATATCTCCATGGAGAAGGTGAGGAGGGTCAGAGAAGGAGAGGAAATAGAAAACCCTCACAAGAAAGATAAACAAGACCTTCATGGATTGTATTATTATAACCAATGTTTCAAATGAATAAAGAGGAGTATTTCAAAGTGTGTACAAGTTTTGTAATGTAGTGTTGAATTAATATATACTATCATATTGTTTTGAAGATCACTATAACCCAAGATTATATTTTAATTAGTTTTTCTATAGGTCTATAATTGAATAGCATGTGTTTCAGACAAAGTTAAGGTGGATTGGGAAATAATTTCTACAGGTATGAAAGGAGTCTTGTGATAGGATAAATTAAAGATGTTTTGAATATTATTAAATATTTAAATTTTTAAGAATGTCATGTGAAGGAAGACATAAAATTGTGAGAAAGTAAACACTGATTACATACCCTATTATGTGCCTATAAGCATTTAAAAAGAAGGTATGGACATATGTTTGAAAGGACTGAATATATTCAAAGTGATAAGATTATGAAAAAATCTAGATACGTAATGAAAGGATATAGTATTTAATGATAATTAAAAACTTTAATGGTATAATAATAAACTTAGTTAGTAATATGAGCACCCTATTTGCATTCAAAGGATATAAGTGTTATTTTGTTGACACAAGCAGTCCTTAAGGACAATGGTTTGGTTTTGAGGGTGGAAACATATATGGATATTATGAAGTGGTTATCATGTTTTTTGAAATAAATTAGGCATAAAATAAACCATATTAAACTCTGGCAACATATTAGAAAATAACCTTCAGTGTGAAACCCTTATATAGTCATAGATAATCCTAACCTACTTATACAGTTAGTCAATAAAAGGGATGTAATTGATGCATGGAAGGTAAAATTAGATTTTGGTAGTGATTTATATAGGGGAATAAATTTTTTATAGTCATTTTATACATTTTTTAATTCTTAATAGTGAAGTAAAGGACCCTGTTGTTACCTTAAACCTATAGGTTACCCTCTTGTCTGTACAGTCAAAGAGAGAAGTAAGGATATCTATTATCTAAACATGTGTGTTATTGATTAAAATATCATTTTATGTATGTTTAAAAGTGTAAAAAAATTATTGAGGCTTTTTAAATACCCTAAAGAGAGTCTTTAACACATAATGGAATGTATACCCTATTGTAACAGTCCTAATTAGGACTTAGAAACCTATACTTTGTTGGTTTGGAGAGAAAACATAAGGTAAGAAGGTGTATCATCCATATAAGAAGTTTAATAAGGTTAAAACATAAATTTTTTATTTTTTTTCCTTTGAAGTTTTATATAACTCAAGCAATTGAATTTTGTATGCCTCGACCTGTGTAGGGCTCAAAAAACCCTAGAATTAGGGTTTAGGTGATTTAAAGAGATTAAACTGTCAAAAAAGGATGAAATTTTGTATTATTTCTCATTGAAATTTTTTTAAAGTTATTCAAGTTATTTTGGTTTGAAATAGTATATACTATTATGGTTTTGAGTACTATGGTGTTGGAATAGGGCTAATTAGGGTTATTTAAGGGTAGATTAAAGAAGGAAGTCATAGCTATAATAAGGTTAAAGGCATGAAAATTTATACACATATAAAATGGGGTACATGGAGCCTATAATTTGTATTACATCATGGGAAAAGATCTTGGATTGATGAAACAAAGATAAATTGCTTAAAAAAGGCTACTAGCCTTGTCTAGACAATGTGAATCTTGTGTAAGGAATTGAAAGATGAGGTCAATATAATGAATTTTAATGGATTTAAATAAGTATAAAAAGATATTCCAAGACTATTTATGTAAAAATAGTGACCTATTTATACCTCTATCGAATATTGGCATTTGATACCAAAGATATATTACCTAGTAAAAGCATATGAAAGAGTTTATAAAGGGAAGACTTGTATGAGGCATCCAATGAGTTTTGAGCCACAAGGAATAGGTTAAAACTATAAATAAATGTCTTGAAAATTAAAATAAACAAGTTCATCTGTAATAGAGACTATTAATAACCCAATGAAATAAAGAAAAAATGAACTAGAGTGGGAATCTTGAAGACCATATCAAATAGTGAGTTTGAATAGTTAGATTGGGAATCAGACCCTGATGCTTTTAGAGATTTATCCCCATTCCTATGAATCATTTTTTATTAGATCAATGTTATTTTTGGTTTAATTTTTTTTGAATTATTTAATATTATTAATTTGAGATAAAGATAGCATGTTATGAGGAATTCTTGAGGTGGTACTTACAGGGTATTGAGGGAGATGAAGGTTGCAGGTCTAATCTATTAAGGTCAACATAAAGAATAATAAGAGTGATAAATAAAATAGATAAGGTCCCAAATTCATATGAGAAAGGACAAGAAGATAGTCAAGAGAAGACTAGAAAAAACAAAGAGAAAAAATAACATTGAAGCTCCAAGAGAGATAAAAGAGAGAAGAGAGAAAGTAAAGATTCCAAAAGAGAGTCAATGGGGTTAAGAAGAGGTCCTATAAAGAGGACTCAAAGAAGAGGAAAGGACCAAAATAGGTCTAATTGGCAAGATTGATAATCTTGCTAAGAGGAAGGTCTAAATAGGCCTAAAAAATGAAGAGTAATGGAGAAGATGGATATAAAGAGAGAAGTGGAAGACATAAGAAGATAATTAGGGAAATATATATAGAGGATAGAGCCCATGATGAACCTCATAAGAGAATAATAAAGCCAATGGACTGGCTATAATGTGAGAAGAAAGGTGAAGTGGCCACTAGAGTCACTTGTGAAAGAGAGAAGGCACAAGAAATGTGCCTTGAGAGATGAGGAAAAGAAAGAAAAGGTAGACCAAAGAGGCATGAGAAAAGAGATGTTTCCAAGTGATAAATAATAAATAGAAATAGAGAATATGGTTCTCATTGAAGAGAATAAGAAGAATATATAAGTGCTAAGAAGAGCACATGAGGATGAAGATAGAAGATAAGGATAATGTTTATGCCAAGTACAATCAAAGAGACTATGTAGTCTCTCATTTTATATGCTAAAATTACTTTTAATTTTGTGTATGCAGTAATGAATAAGCTGGAAAAGGCCAAGAATGAGGCCTCAAATTTGATGAAAGATGGGCCAAGAATATCACCCATCAAGTGGAAATAATATGATAAAGAGAAATAACCTCTTGAAGGAGACAATAATATGAAGATTGAAAGCATTCTACATGATGAAGATGAAGAGAACTAGAAATAAGAGAAGAAGCATGTAAAGAATCTATGAAGGTCACTCATAGAGACATGAAAAAATATATAAGCTTATAGTAGTCACCTTTAGAGGTAAATGAATGTTTGAACATTGATTTTGATTTCATATGTGATGGAGAAAAAGCTAATATGTATATTGAAGAAAGAAGGACAAATTTCAGCCCTCATGGAGAACACAAGCACATGGATATGTATGGCCTGAATGAATTAAATGAGCAAGCAATGAGAAGGAGTTGAACCTCAAACAAGAGGTCAAACAAGGTAAAAGTATAGGTGAAAAATAAGCACAAGTATGGAAACAAAGGACAAATAACAAAGTATACCAAGTTGGCATGGTAGATAATAAAGGAATGAAGCATGAAAATTTTGAAATGAGGAACAAATGGCAACCAAAGAAGGTACAAGGTAGAAAACGGTTAATAAAAATCAAGAAAAGAGTATAAGAGGATCAAGTTGCAAGTGTAATCCAAGTAAGCATGAAGATTGAAGAAGACAACAAGCCTATAAAGCAAGCAAAAGAAACAATGCAATAAAATCAAGTCAAATAAGTGAAAGTAGAGCCATATGAGTTTATAAAAGATAAATGTTTGCAAGATGTGTTTTAAAATGTTATTTATGATTATTCATTTAAATTTGACTCCAATAGTGAAGATATATTATACATGGAAATAATGGCATTGATGAATGGGTGTGTAACAAAGCAAGGTGAAGATGAAGCACCTCAAAGAGTGATTGAGAAGCATAAGGTGAAGCATGAGAAGGTTTATGTGACTCTCATAAATGAGGGAGTCCAAGTATAATACAAATAACAAGTTTCCCAAGCAAGTGAAGAGAAATGTAGACAAAGGTTTGATGAGAATTTGGAAGAGATGGATGCACTAAAATTACAAGAAGAGTTGGAGATGATAGAAGACATGTTCATTCCATTAAAGGGGCTGAAATAATATGAATTATATCAAGAAAATATAGATAAATAATATAAAAGGAAATCACAAAGAGTTGTGCCAATAAAGATACATATAAAACAACAAGTAAGCAAGCAAATTAAGTATGAGTAAGCCAATAAGTTGAGTTATTCAGTTGGAAAAACTAAATATGAGTTTGTATTTGACAAACATGAGTATATAAAACCTAATATTTGTCAAATAACATTGTACTATGGTGAGGATGAAAATAACAAGAAGTTTTTCTTGCATAATGAGCAAAGTGATAGGAAAAGACATCAAAATGTGAAGGAATGTGAAGTAGAGGCAAAAAAAGAAATTATTATGAATAAAATGATAAATTTTTAGATGCATGAGATTCCAAAAAATCCCAAGGAATAATATGCTAAAATTAATAAGGAATAAACATCACTCAAGAGGCAAGAATCAAGTGAGATTCATGAAGAAGCAATCTATCAAACAATCATGAGGAATAAGGATGAACACCAATTGGTTATATCTAAGTATGATAAGGTTCAAAGTGAATTATAATAGGTTTAAAATTCAAAAATTAAGGAGATACATTAGTTTGAATGTCTCATAGAGATATAAGATGCATGGATAAGAAGGCTAGACAAAGCCAAGAAGAAGACAAGCAAGAGTTTGGAAAGGAAAAGGGAAAAATAAAGGATAAATAGAAATCAAGAAAGTACGAATGACCCTAAAAATATAAATTTTAAGGAAAGAAATAAAGGTGGAGGATCAAGTTTTTTTTTCCTCCAACCTAGGGAGTATGATGCAGGAGCATCAAACTAGAAGATTGCATTTTAGTGTTTTTTCAATAACTAATCAAGTTATTCAATTTTATGGTGTCAAAATGTTTGAGGGAATTTTTAAGGTCTATTTGTGGTTTTATAATCCATTTGGGTTCCTTAGGATGTGTTATATTACTTATAGATGTTTTCCCTCCAAAATAGGGAATTTGAAAATCCAAATAAGTAACTAAGTCTAGAATGACCTTGATCATGATCTAAGATGGTGAAAGGAGTGAACTTGGTTCAATAGGGTCAATAAATCATATAAAGGGTGATGGATGTCCTAAAGGTCTAAGTTATCAAATTGGAAATCATGTATTAGTTATGTAACCTCACCCTACGTTGGGTTGACAAGAAAGGAAATTATTTTATAACTAATTAGATAACCAACTTTGAAGTTAGTTAAAAAGGAGGATTTATACGTGAGTCTTAGCTAGAGGGGAGATGGTGAGGAGTGTCAGAGAAGGAAGAGGATTAACCTATCAATAAATGTCTTGAAGATTACAAGAAACAAGTTCATATGTCATATAGACTATTAAGAACCTAAGGACATAAAGAAAGATTGAACTAGAGTGGGAATCTTGAAGACCAAATCAAATAGTGAGTTTGAATATTTGGATTGGGAATCAAACCATGATGTTTTTGGATAATTCTCCCCATGCCTCTACATCATTGAGCCTCACTTTTCAATAAATAAGGGTGAAGGGATATAAAGAAACAACTATGTTAGATACTAGGAACAATGAATTTCATTGGCATGGATTAATTTTTTTAATCAAATATGAATTTACCCAGTGATTTTTATATGTTTTAGGCCATGTGTCACGTATTATCTATATTTTCCATATGTGTATGGATCATAATGAAATGTAATGGGACTTCATGAGTTGTAATGTGCCATGTTATGTTACTGTTTAACCCTAAAATCTAGATATGGGAGATCTAGGGTAAAAGGGGTATAGATAGCCTAAGGTACAAGGATGGTAGACTATCTCTAAATTATGCCAATTATTTATGAAACTTAGGTAGAATATATACTAAATTTATTAAGCTAA
Source organism: Torreya grandis (assembly GCA_037957365.1). Classification (NCBI taxonomy): domain Eukaryota; kingdom Viridiplantae; phylum Streptophyta; class Pinopsida; order Cupressales; family Taxaceae; genus Torreya; species Torreya grandis. The sequence continues at coordinate 2,129,332 of JARHVA010000495.1, forward strand.
GATGCTAAAGATAGAAATAAAAGTTATGTTAGATATTGCAATAGAAATGAAATCAAGATAGTTTATTTTGATGCCAATATAGATCTAGATCTAGAATAGATAGAAACTAGATTAGATATAGATTCGGTTATAGTCATCTAATTCTATAAATTTGATCTTTGTAGCCTCAAATACTTACATCAACTTGGGATGGTTACATCATTGTTACTATCTGATTTGGATGCAGGTGTCTAGTATAGAATACCTATTGAAACTAGATGCAACCACCCAGATGCTTCTAAGTTTTGTGTTGAATTAAATCTATTTCATTCAGATATGGGTCATGAACTATCTCTCCTTATCAAATTAAAAAACCCTAGTTCTTCATCTTCATAGTGGTTGTGGTAAGAATAAGCTAGTGGGCACATAATGTCAAGCTACCCTAAAAGACCCTTCTATCAATAAGCACTACCTATATATCCAATACTTTGAAGAGGGCCTTATACTTATGGATTTATACCCAACATGTTAGCTTGTGTATGAATCATGCAATGTGTGATAAACAAGTAAAATAGTGACCTAAATTGTAACTTGGAAAATATGGCTCATGGAGTGCTCCCTCAATACTCTAGACTTGTAGATGTTTTGTCCCTATAAATGATATGAAAATAGGAGAAAATAAGGATTTTTTTCTCAATTTAGTGATTGATAGGATCTTTTGGTAAGCTACCTTGGTATTTTCAGGTCTTCTCTAGGTCTATCCTAGGTGAGGAAAGAATGAGGGTTGATTTTATATCTATACCAATCCCTTTAGAAAATATTTCATATTAAATCACTTAGGATGACCTTTAGGATACATTTCATTTTTAAAATTGGATAACTTTAGGGCAATAGACACTTGTGTTGGGATAGGACACTTGCATTGATGTAGTGTCATATTGAGATGCAAGTGTTTAGGTAGTTGGAAAATAAGTGAGGTGTATAACTTGTAGAGATAGAAGATAAGTAGGTTTATAACATTTTGGAAAATATAGTAGGTCTAAGTCATTAGAATAATATAGTTCAAACTAATATGTAAGTAATTAGGCATAGAGATATAATGTATATGAGCCTTTTGGTAAAGATAAAGGTCTATAAGTTGAAGGTGCATTCATGATATGTATTTTCCAAGTGTACAATAATAAGGTGGTATATAATTTGGAAATATTGTCTACATTCCCCCCATTTTTAATCTAGTAATGAAAAATCTAATTTAAACAAAAGGAATGCATACCTGGGTGTTTATAACACACCTTATCTTTGCTTGATTCTAACTTTAGTGTTTTGTTGGTGATTGACCTACAGCCATGCTCATGTTATAGTATATAATTAGTGAATATAATTGAAAATTGAAAACATTTAAATAATTTAAATTTAAATAGAGTAAGGTTTAGGAGTACACCTATGTATCAGTTCAACCTTCTTACCTTTTGTAAATTTGATTTGAAATATATATCATTATGAATCACTGCAATTGAGATTAGTAAAAATATAACTCTTGAAAGTGCATATATATAAATATAGAGAGAGAGATATTGGAGGGAACATTTCCATAACTTTGGAGAAAATATGAGTTTCTACATGATAATTAAGATTAACTCAATAGTGCAGCCCAATCATACTTATAACCTAGTAATTTTTAGTGAACTAAGTCAACTCGCACTATAAAACTAGTGAGGTTGGATAATGTAATCAAGTCTAAACTATAAACTTGGTAAGATTGAGTGATTTAATCACCTCAACCATACCAAAAGTGAACCAACTATTGTAGTAGATTGGCTCAATATATTCCATAAAATTCTAACTTGGTGGGTGATGACAGTCCCTAAAAGTGTTTAAAATCTAAAATTGATTTAATTTTTTAATATTATGCATATATTGCATAGCATATACATCTTAGATATCTCTCATGTTGAAACTATGTATAACAACATTACCAATGTATAGAATTATACCAAAAATGTGTATATGAATCATATAACTATGTAAATTGGACAATTAAAAATAATTAAGTGTGGAGAAATCTAAAAACTGATATAAGTGCCAATATGGAGAACATGTTTCCATAGCATGCCCCCACTACAATTTGAATATTAGAACTAGTGTAAGTTTGAAGAACATGTTTCTAAAGCATGTCCCCATTATAATCTAAATTTGAGAATTGGTGTAAGTGCCAATGTGGAGGACATGTTTCCAAAACATTCTCTCACTATAGTTTGGGTTTGTTGAATATTTAATAAGTGTGGAAAACATGTTTCTAAAACATACCCCCATTGTAATCTGAATCTGTGAAGTAATTTGGAAGTCATGCTTCTATGGCATTCCCCCACTAATGTGCCCACCTTTTAAGGTGATGGGAAGTATAAAATGGTATTTACCTTACCTCAAAAGGATAATATAACCATGTAAGTTTTGAATGTATCATGAAGCATATAAAGGGAACATATCTAGGTAGATATGTCATTGAAACATGAAGAATGTGATCACACCAATTCCTAATATGCATTATGTAGATCATGGAAACATCTAGATAGTAATAGTACATGTTTAAAAAGTAATAAAGCACACACACAAGGGCACACAAAAATGAAATCAAGATACAAAGTTCCAAAGACACCATAAATAAGGGGCATTTTCAAATGTCACATAATCAAAGGGACATGACTTAGTCAAATGTCTATAAAGTAAGAAATGGCATATTCAAATGTAACATACAACAAGAAATGACATATTCAAATATCAAAGATTCAAACAAAGGCAAAGGGGATGCAAATAATATAGCATATTAAAACTCTCAAACAAGCAAGATAATATCAAGGAAAGACACTCAAATAAGTGCATAAATGAAACCATAAGCAACCATTATAAACATAACATACTAGTCCCTGGATATATGTGTTAGTAAAAACTATCAAGTACATTTTGAAAGATGTAAGCATGGATAAAGGCATGTATAAGTATATATATATGAGCTCAAACATGATAATGTAAAGTGACCATAGGATGATATAACATAGATGTATTGTGATCAAAGAGGTATATGCCCCCAACTTCCTAATGATGTGAGTAGAGGGAAATCCCAACATCTAAAAGTTCATAGATCATGTATGTGTATATGTATCTATCACACTCAAAATTTGTGTGAAACACCTTTATATATAGTAAATACTAATATTCTATTTACCAACATGGAACCAACAACATATATACCAAGGAGATAATAGAATACATAATTGTTGAGCATAATTTTGTATTTTTGATTTTGATTTTGATTTTTTGGTATTTTTAGAATATGTGAAATGAAAATATTATCCTATTATCTCATCCAAAGGATGTTCATAGATATCTCCCCACTGTGAAGCTTGTGTAATAAAATGGTGGCACTGCTGAGGAGAAAGAATAGGTGTAATATCTATCATTATAGTATATGTGATGCTTTGTGTATGTAAAATAGGACTTTTTGGTTTTGAATCATAAATAAGAAGAGTAAGGGTTTTTGAAACCTATCATTGAGTGCTCTATGGTTTTTTTGGAATATCAATAATAGGAACATGTGTAGGTGCTCTAGATATTTGAATATAGTGTGTAGTATATGATGATTACATGGAACCCTCTATGGATCTTGGATGAAATGGTCTCTCAAGTATTGGTTGCCTAGTAAATGATATTTCTTATTGATTACTATTTTTTGGAAAATTAACCTTAGTATTTTTGATAATTAATTACCTCGATACAAATTTATCTTGATCCAGAGGATCTTTAAAAGGAATTCTAGAAACTGTAATTACCCAATTAACATGAATTTATTTAATAGACCCATGTACTAAAAAAGGTACTACTCAAAGTGTATGTATCTAAGGTCATCCCAATCACATATCAAAGACACTTTTGGAAGGTATAATTGAGAAGGTATTAACCATATGGGTGGGACCCGCCTATAAATGTAAATCAATCTCACCAAGAACCTATTGTGAGGTCCCATCAAATGATCTAATTCATCTACTCAAAGGATGTAAATCATGATTTGTATAATCCAAATGTGTAAGTAATTACATGGTACAAACATTCTTGATTTCACCATTATCAATCATAACATTAGGTACAATATGGTGATCAACGTATGCATGAATGAAAAAGGAATGAAGATCTGAGTTGTCATACCTAATCTCACTATCATCAAAAGTAATAGAGGGTCTTTAAACCATAGGAGGTGTATGTCGTATATAGGTACCAATAATCCCATCCAATGGGTGCTCATGATGAGATGGATGAGGGTGCACATTATATTTCATTTTTAATTTTGGGTAATTTTTTGAATGATCTTGCAAAGGATTATGAAGTACTTTTTGTTTCAGGTGATCATTAGGTTATGAATTTGATTCTTTTGGAGGATCATCAAATGTAATAATTTGGTCATCAATGAGGTCCTATATCTTATGCTTCAAAGTGAAACATCTATTTGTAAAATGCCTAGGGCCTTGGTGATAGCCACAATAAGCATTCACACCATACCCTTTGGGTAGAGGTCTACTCATATCAACCTCTATAGTATGAGGGAGAGACATAAGATGACACTCTATAATCTATGGGAGTAATGAAGTGAGAGACTTGGGTAAGCATGAAAATTATCTGCATAGTGCATTTGATAAGACAAGATGATTAGGTTGTTGTGACACCACATTAACCATTATGTTTGTTTATTTTTTAAGCTCAGGGGGTTTAACCTTATAACTTTTCAATGAGAAAAGTTTCATTTCAAGATCATGAAAAATATGGCATAATTCATAAAAATATGTAAACTTTTTTAATAGAATGGAATCATTTAAAATATAAATCAAATTTTGTTTGAAAATATCTTTAAGCTCTGTATCTACCAAAGGATTGGTCATTTTAGCCAACATTGTCTTGTATCTCAAGACATACTCATTAATAGGTTCATTGGTTCCTTGTTTGATTTTTATAGTTTGGGCATAGGAAACCTTTTCAGTAATGGTAATATATAAGTGTTATAAAAAATAATCCATAAGGATTTTGAAGGTGTTTACTGATAGAACTGGTAAATCATAGAACCACTATAAAGCATAGTATTTTAAGCTCCTTGGAAATAATTTGGTCAAATGTTTATCATTGGAGGCATAATCAAGGCATGATGCATAAAAAAATCAAAGATGTGGTTCAGGGTCACCCTTGACATCATAAAATGCAAAATTAGGTACAATAAAACTAGTTGGAAAGGGGTGTAAATATATCTATGGTGCAATAGGATTATACAACACCTCTTGTGAATCAATAGCATAAGGTGATTTCATAGAATTTTTTTCAATACTTGTAACCTTAGTTTTCAAAAGTTTAATAGTTTAGAAAAGAGCTTACACCTCTTGGTATTTTAGATTAGATATTAGAGAAGTCATCAAAGAAGGTGTATCATAGGTTGGGCACATATATGCATTGAAACTGGTGATTGGGTTGAAGTATTTTGGTTTCCCATATAATATGTGGTAATAAGAGTTTTAGGGAACAAAGGTTAAAATACATATATTGTGCCCCCACTAAAAGTATGAATCAATAATGTGCTAAAGGGGAGTGTTTTTGATATATGGGGATGGCCCGTAGCTTGAATAACATGATAAATATATGGACCTAATATTTCATCTACATTTTTTGATTTTTTAGTTTCTAATATGGTTCTTAGGGTTTCATCAAGAACTTCAAGGTTTTAATGAATACACTCATGAAATAATGTAATTTATTACACTTACTCATGATCTATTTCATTATGTTCATCAATTTCATTAGACTCATGGTTTTCATTATCAGAATCTTCTTCTATTATAACATCATCAATAGTTTTTCATTATCAACATTGGTATCATCATGATCCATAGGATTAGATTTCTCATTGGTTTTAGACATATTAGGTGGTAGTAAGGGAGTCTCAATGTGTTCAATAGGAACATCTCCCATTCTATGGCTATGCCTAGGTTGAATGTAAAATAATATAAGTAGGATATGAAAAATTACAACAATCTAAAACCCTAGTTGATTGAAAACCCTAAGAATCATAAAAAAATGCATTCATATAAATTAGGTTCACCAAATTTTTAATCCTAAAATCTAGATAAGGGGGGTCTAGGATAAAAGGGGTAGAGATAGCCCAGGGCACAAGGATGGTAGACTATCTTTAAAGTAATCTAATAATTTGTGAAACTTGGATAGAACATATACTAAATTTATTATGTTGAGATGCTAAAGATAGAAAGTAAATATATGTTAGATATTTCAATAATAATGAAAATATATACTTTAATGGTTCTAATGATAATATAGATCTAGATCTAAATAGGCAAAAAGTGGACTAGATATGGATTTTGAAATAATCATTTGATTCTATAAATTTGACACATGTATCCTTAGACACTTACATTAACCTAGGATAGTTGCATCGATGTTATTGTTTACCTTGGATATAGGTGTCCATAAAGAAATACCTATTGAAACTAGATATGATGACCTCGATGCTTATAGGTTCTATGTCACCTTCATTTTTTTGCATTCAGATCTAGGTCATGGACCCTCACTTCTTGTCAAATAACAAAACCCTAGCTCTTCATATGCATAATGGGTGTGGAATAATTAGGTTAGTATACACATGATGTCAAGCTACCCCAAAATTCCCCTCTATCAATTATTATTTCCTACATAGACAATACTACAAGAGGGCCTCAGACCTATGTAGTTCTCCCCTATGTGTTAGCTTATGTGTGAATCATGTAATGTGTGATAAGCAAGTATAATAGTGACCTAGCTTATAACTTGGAAAATATGGCTCATGGAGTGCTCTTACAATAATTTATACATGTAGCTATGTTGTCCCTATGAATGATATGAAAATAAGATAAAATAGGGAAGCTTTGCTCACTTAAATGCTTGATATAATGATTTTATAAGTTGACTTGGTCTTTCCAAGTTATCTCTAGGTCTATCATAGGTTAGGAATGAATTAAGATTGATCTTATATTTATATCAATCCCTTTGGAGAACATCTCGCATTAAATCACTTAGGTCAACCTTTGGGATATGTTTCATTTTACAAATTGGATTACTTTAGGGCATTAGAGACTTATGTTTGGAAAGGACACTTGTATCAATATAAGCATCTGACTAGGATGCAAGTGTTTGGGTAGTTGGAAAATAGGTGTAGGTCAATAACTTGCAAAAATGGAAGATGAGTAGGTTTATAACATTTTGGTAAAGATAGTAGGTTAGAGTCATCAGAATAACATAGGTCAGACTAAGGGATAAGTAATTAGACACAGATAGATAGTGTATGTGAGCCTCTTGGTAGTAGGAAAGGTCTAGAATTTAAAGGTACATCCATGATATGTATTTGTTAAGTGTATAATACTGAGGTGTTATATAATTTAGAAATAACATCTACTGTTATATTCATATTCAAACATTGAGTGTGCATGTCCCCATCAAAATTAATTATTATGAAGTGGAATAATAATAAGAAAGTGATCATGATAGAGACCCCTTTACTCCCTCCATAATATATCATCTAAATTTCCTCATTATACAATCACATTGTAAGTTTATACAATCACACCATCAAAGATACATATATGTTTATCCACTTTCTCTGAGATAAGGGAAAACTCACTGCCTTTACATTCTTTATAATGGTATGAACAAATCAAGTATTGACATTCTTTCAAAAAATGAATTTGTATATATTTTCATTGCTTGTATATATTATCCTTTATTATAGTGTGTATAATTCCCTACATATTTATAATTTGTATAATAAACTTTAAATTATTTATAATGGTCTAATGTTGTCCATCTTGATGCATAAATGAAAGAAACCAATGAACCATTGATCTATAAAATGGTCTATTATTGTCCATCTTATTACAATTTGTTTAATTCCTTGTATCTTGCTTATCTATATAATATTGTTTACATTCTATATAATGGTCTACTGTTGTCATCTTGCTACATATAGGTCTACTATTTTTAATATGATTAAAGGAAAGGAACCAATGAAGCTACATCTCATCATATTACAATGTTTGTGTTTATTCAGTAATTAATGGAAATAACGTAAGAGGAAATGAACTAATGAGCTTATCAAGAGGAAAGTGATGGACATTTTGAGTGCAAATTGTGATTCCAACAATCAAACTTCATGTGACATCCCTTCATAGGATTATATGTCTATTTATTTTGTTAGTGTCATATACTTACTAAATCTTCATGGTTTTACTTCTTTGTAGCTTTCAAGATTCCCAATCCCATTCCCCCAAGAAAATTTTTAGACCAATCTAAAATTATTGAACAAATGAATGAAAATATGGATGAGGACCTTAGAGAATGTGAACTAAGTCATTTTAAGAGAAGGTTGGATGTATGGAAGTAATGGGAAAGGGTTAGAAATATATGGAGGACAACCTAAAGTAAAACATTGAAGGAATTAATACAACCATATCATCTATATAAATGAGAACAAGGAGCTAAAGCTTTGTATTAAACATGTAAGGAAATAAAAACTAAAGGCTCAAATGTGGCTTGAGGATCAAAAACATCACTAAGAGTATATGAAGTTTTTATAAACACAAGGGATAATATTTTGGCACTATAGCATTAAAGTAATGTAAGACAAAATAAAATTTATGAGCAAGAGATAAGAGTATGGACAAACTTTTCAGTCCATTGCATGATTTTCCCAATAACAACTCCCATCGCATCCATGCTTCCTAACTCTAATGATGATAATAATGATCATAATTAGTGTATTCATTTAGTATGGTTCATTTCACTATTTTTGTTGAATTTTACATATATATAGTGTCTTACTTGACTGTGAACTCACACACACACACACACACATCATTCTAGTTTGTGAAATTTATAAAATATGAATATGCATGCCTTAAAAGAATGTGAAATTTGAAAAATTTCACATCACCATGTGTGTTGAATTGTTTAACTAAAATTATTTTCTGAATGTCACTTCCCATTACTCAAATATAAATACTTGGAGAACATAAATAAACATTTTTAATAGATCTTGGTTTTTAGATGTTGAAAACATTGTTTGTCTAAAGATTCAAACCATAAATACTTTCAAAGAACAACCAAATGATGAAATCAGTTGTGAATCTTTACATGATGTTATGTATACTATAAAATGTAATAAGTGTGTATAACATGAACTACATCACAAAACATAAGCATAAGTATTATAAAATAACAAGTGTGAAGTTTCAAAATTAGAGATTTGCAACTACCTTCTATGCATTTGTCCCATACATGAAGCCATTTAAATTATAATATTATGTGCATACTTCAACATGCACTCACGTTGTTGAGGAAGCTATAGGCATAAGACAAAGGTTTTCTCCTTTGTTCCTATTTTTTCAAATTTTTCATACAAAAATATTTTTTTAGGATTTTTAGTAAAAAAAATCTAACACTATCTTCATTATTAAGCTCAAATTTGTATTATGTTGCTTTAATCCTACTTTGAATATTGTGGATGTCATATTTTGTAATGAAATCATCACTCTCCATCTAAACTTTGAACAATATAAGCTTTTCAAAGATCATGTCACGATGTATTTGGTAAAAAAGTTCAGGGTCAGGTCCAATAATAAAAATCTTTGCACAAAATCCTTTAATGCATCACTTATGAATGTAGCTAGAATACAACAACTACCCCTAAAGTCATTGATATTTTTACCTTGATAAACCATGCCTCATTGGTCTATATGGCCCATGTTCTTATACCTAATCAAATCATGTTCTTGCATCTTCATTAACATATGCATAAAAAAATGACATTGGTATCCATGACACAAATGCTTATGGCTAGGTCATCTACCAATATCAACCTTCAAAAAAATTTAAATGTCATAATGTGCATCATCTTTAGTCCTATAATCCTCTGGACCATACATAACAAGTTCTAATTATTATTTTAAAAAAATAACTATTACAGGATACCATACCCACAATATGTATTGGAGAGATCTATCAATCTTAAATTTTTACAAGTTAGATGGCATATGATAGAATGTACTATTGTCAATACGAAAGGTAGTAGGATACCAATATCTCTTACATTCACCATTTAGGAAGTCTTTTATGCGATATCTTTATTTTCAAGCAATAATATCTTTATCATTGCTCATATTTTATTCCACCTTTTTCCACTCAAATCATTAGAAGAGAAATCCCCAAGAAATGGATTTTACACTATAAGTGATAATAATATCTTCTATATACATGCAATAATTTTAAACTTTATCATTTACTAGCACTTTCTCACTTATAAGAACTAGCTGAGTTCTATCTCTATGTGTGCATGCCTTAAAAGGTGCACTAGGAAAGGGATGGGCAGACTATTGGTGCTTTGCAAGATTATTGGTCAACTCTATCATTATCTAAACCTAGTAAAAATTCTAATTATCCAACTCCCTAAGTAATCTATACCTCATTTATACATTTCCCTAAGTATGTCTCCTTTCAAATACCCCCTAACTAAGCAATCACCATCTTTTCCTATTACGTCAACTAAGTTGATCCTATTATAAAATATTAAGTGCATGTTACAAAACTAAATCAGCCTGGTCGACTTAGTTTGAGGCCTAATGTTAACTTATTCAAACAAACTAGATTGAGCTAGTTGACCTTGTCTGCTAAAATTTTAGAAGGGGTTAAGGCTCATCCATTGTTATAAATAAAAGACACATTTCAATCCAATAAAGAGGAACATTCATTTTCACTTTAGTATAGTTATTAATTCTAATAAGTTTATATTTAAAGGATCCATTGATTAGGTTTTGCCTTGGAGATAAAATTACTTGTCTTGTGATAAGCCTTGGATGAAAAGTAGGAGTCTTTTAGCTTAGAGATAATTTATATAGTGTGATCCTTACAAATCCACAACAACCTCTTACAAATTACCAACGGAGAGATTAATACTTGATAGGTTCTTCCAAGGTAAGTATTCTTAACTCTTGCTATTTCATTTAACATATATATATTGTAAAGTAATATGTGTTGAATTGCTAACTACTTGATTAGATTATCTATATGCTTAAAATTAATGTAGATATAGGGCTTTCTTTGATTACCATCTTCCACTTTAGGTGATCTAGGCCCTCATTTTCCTACCATGATCCCTTGATTATTTATTTGTGTTTAACCATCCCCATTTGTGCCACAAGATTTGGTGAGCACTATATTAGTTTTATTTTATGTACTTAGGTCTAGCTAGAGTTATTATATAGTGTCATTTGCCAAGAGACTTTTGAATCCTCTTCTTTGTTGTTATATGGTAAGATATCCCTTGGTTAGGTTTAGAGGATCTAATTTGGTCATGATCCTGATATAAATAATATTACAATAGATTTCAAGTGATTATCTTATCTGATATTAGATTTTACTAAGTTAGATAAGTTGTAGATCTATCTTAATTTTTTGCATACATTCTAGTAAACTTGATGTGAATTTAACCCTTGCATTTTAAATTTTTTATTTACATTTAACTAGATCAAGGTGGTCATTTTAGTCTTAACCTTTTTATACAAATTTAGGATCCATAGTCAACTAGGTCATGTTGGTTGACCCTATTTTGTCATCTATTTTCATCTTTTCTTTCCTCAATTGACTAGATCAGGCTGGTTGATCTAATCTTTTTTGTTTATTTGTAGGTCTAAGATCTAAAATAAACTAAATCATCTTGGTTAATCTATTTATTATAGGGTTCATTTACAATAAATTGAGTCACATTGGTCGACTCATTCATTTTTCCTATTTTATAGATTTTTACTTACAATCGATTAGATCAAGCTAGTCAATCTAGTTCAATTTAGCAATTTTTACTTTTCAGCTTTCAATAAACCAGATCATGCAAATCGATTTAGTCTTATTTTACCACTTTCATTTTTTATCTATATATAGACTAAATCAACCTATTTGATCATGTTTAACATTAATGTTTTTCAATTTTTACCTCTACAAGACTCAATTGAGTCTATACAATACAATTAGAAATTAAATTTTTATCATTTTTAGCCAACCAAGTCAACCTAGTCAATTTAGTTATATTTTTAAGGTTCAATATAAATAAGCTTCATACTTTCATTTTTATTAATTACCTCAATTTATCATTTCTATCTTTTAACAAAAATATTCATCATTTCAATTTCTAGAATGTCTTTACTAGATTTTAAGTTCTATAAAATAGTATCACATAGTCAACTAAGTCAACCTGGCTAACTTACTTCTATGTGTGTACTCTTAAAAACAAACTAAGTCAACCTAGCTAACATTGTTTGTTTTTAGCCTATTTTCATAATAGACTAGATCAGCCTACCAAACTATGTTCTATTTTATTTGTCAACTAAATTGGCCTGACCAATAGTATTATGTGTCTTTTACTTTCATCATGAGCAAGACAATACACTTTAATTTCTTATTAATTAATCTCCCATTTTTTTTGAAGATATTTGGATGTTTTTTTATTTACTTTTTGAAACTATAAATTAAATTTTGATTTTCACTTTTATTTTTCACTTTGTCTTGATTTCCATATAAACTATGTACCATTAGTTTTAAAACTACTTAGCTACTATCATGAAGGGCTACGTGATACTCTATCTAAGGTCCTTGTAAATCATTTACAAATATCATGGTGTGATGGGCTTTTCTTGATACTCATATCTATAGTACAAAGTTAAACATGGTCTTTAGTTTCTACATACCTCATGGTATTTTAGAAACACCTAGGATTTCCCTTTGAATTAAACCTTAGGAATCCAACCATCCATTTAAGCTTGCGGTGCATATATTAGTGGTTATCCCTAAGAAGTTACTTCCAAATTACTCTTGAAATTAGGTTTAGTGGGATATGGGATTGACACTTCCTCCATAGTTAGCACTCTAAAACATTGGGCCATCACTATCTAACAAATAAGTAGGTATCTTTGGAAACCTATAAATTAATCAAAACCTTTAAGTACAACTTCTTGATCATATTTTTAGATAATTATTTAGTATCAATATTTATAAAATTACATTTTCTGCTTGTTCCATGTTATTCTTTATTGTTTTATAGATTTTTTTGACTAGTGTTAATACATTTATGTGTTGTGTGGTAGATAGTTCAATGTTTTATTTACTTTATTACTACCTCAAAAACCACATAGTTCAAATAGCTATTAATTTTTTTTCAAATTTAACTAAATTAACCAACATGACTTAGTATAATTCTATATTTTTCTCCTTGTACAACTAGATTGACCAACTTGACTTAGTAGGCTTTTTACACTCTGTCTATTTTATGCCTTTACAACTAAGTCAACCAACTCAACTTAGTAGGTTGTCTAGACTATATTTCTTTATGCATGTGAAACTAAGTTAACCAACTCAACTTAATAAGTTATTCAGGATATTTATTTCCTACCTTTACAACTAATTCCACAAGTTCAACTTTGTAGGCTATCAAAACTATCATTTTTCCTTCATGTACAACTAAGTCAACTAGCTTGACTTAGTAAGATATCCAAATTATCATTTTTATTATTTACATAAAAAATTTAAATATATTGACTTAGTAAGCTATCTAGAGTATCATTTTTCCCTTATACAACTAAGTTGACCATCTTGACTAAGTAGGCTTTTCACACTGCATTTTCTTACCTATACAACTAAGTCACCTAGTTTGAATTAGTAATTTGTAAAACTCCATATTTTTTGTGTTTGTACAACTAAGTTGTCCAGATTGACTTAGTAGGTTTACAATAACTTTGTCTATTTTTTCCTAAATTGACCAACTCAACTTAGTAGGTTTCTATATTTTACTTGTACCTTCACTTTTCACCATTCAGAATATTTTTGATGAAAGTGAAATGCAAACTCAAAACAATTTTATGACTTTAACTAACCCCCTAAGAGTCCTCATTCTCACCTTCCCTATATTTAAAATCTAGATGCCATTAATGTCAATATGGCCACTAGAGACAAAAACTATGGTTTGCCTCTTCCTAAAATTTTGGATCCACTTAAATATCCTTCAAAAATGCCTACTTTTGAGGATTAAAGTGATCTTTAATATACTTCTAAAATGATACTATTCATAAACAAAAACCCCCAACATTAAAGAATGGTCCCACAATCATCTAAAATCCCATGATGAGACCTTACCTTGACTATACACCTTCACATATGCATAATTTACCTACAAGTTTTAGGTTAAATCACCCTATGACTTCTTCCATGACTTTTTGTTCTTCAATGCCCACTTCTTCTTCCATGCCTTCAACTTTATCTACTACTACTTCTTCAACCCTATCTAGTATCTCAAATACTATGGTTGAGCTTTCCTCAATAAAACCTAATCATAATGTCCATATTCATATGAAGTTTAATGCTACCTCTAGTGTATCTCAAGTTGTTTATACTAGTCAAGCCACTATCAACACTAATAAAAAAATTATATATGCCATGAACCAAATAGCCACTTTTCAAACTAATAGTACAAATCAAATGCAAAACCAAATTTTGTAATTAAAAAATCATCCTCAACCTATTAAATGGGGAGTAAATACTCCTAATAACCCCTAAGCCCCCCCCTTATAGATGCATAAGGTAACCATATACCTCAACCTCCACTTTTCAACAAGAATATCAAACATCTACAAAATGAACCCTTTGTCCCTCAAATTGTAAACATCAACATAGGTGTTATTTTTCCTACTATCACTTATAAATGGTCCATTAACCCTGATTTAGAATTTAAAGCTATCAAAAAATTATACAAATATTAGATTAAACTCAATACCTTTGTTACCATCAAGCTCTTAGCTAAAACCTTTGCAGGTGATGCTTTAGATTGGAATAATCAACTCAAATCTCATACTATATCTAGTTTAGAATATTTAGTTAATGCATTGGTGAAATAATTCTAAATTAATGACCTTCATAAAAATAGCTTAGCTCACTTCATCAACTATAAGCAAAAAAAATTTGAAACTACACCAAGTATTCATTAAATGATGGAAATCATTGTCCAATAAAGTTGATCATAACATGTCAGAAGACAACCTCTTCCACTTATCCACTAATGTTATTCATATTAAATTAAAATATCATATTAGGACCCTTTCTCCCAAATCTTTAGAAGAATCCCTTGACCAAGCCAAATGTCAATATTTTCTCATAAGGCAATTTGAGGCTTCCCATCCTCTTATTAGAACTCGAATGCTTATGAAATATAAAAACTAACATGTTACCAATAATGGTGTTACATATAACTATGATTTATTCATGTTATTCATGCCATTAATCCAACTATTTCTAATGATGTTACTCTTTCACAAACACTTTTAACCAACCCTTTACCACAACCTAGTGTTACATTTTCCCAAGACAACAATGTGGATTCTGACAAACCTCTTTCTATGGTAGAAATTCAAAAGTGTCTTCTAGGCTTTCACCATGAAATTTTGACACTACTTTCCTTACAAAATATCGGTATGATCTAAATAAGGTTTTTTATCCAAGTTGGGGTCATTCTCATAAAACTTGTCATCAATTACAAAGCTTAACACTTGAATATCTTATTGGTCCTATTTTTTATCACAAAAGCCTAATTTGTGAGAATCAACAAGTTTATGAAGTGATATATAAGGTTTAGGAAACCAAAACTAAACACAATGCCTAAAATCAAGCTAATCTCATCTCAAGATTTAAAAATATCATCTTCATGATCATCAACCAAGTATTACTCAACATCTCGCTGTCAACACTATCAAAACTTTTATCAATCCTAATGATGAAAATATTGTCAATATGAACAATATGAGGAGATTAGTTTCTTATGTGGATCCTTACCCAAATTTTATCTATAAAAAATTCCCAACTTTTTGTACTATCCAAAATTCTTATCCATCTCATTTTATATAACTTTGGCATACTACAACAATCCCCAAAAATAACAACACAACCTACTCCTTCCACCACTGTCACATGTTTTTACTCAAAACCCAAATTTAGATACTCATCCATTCTCCATTGATACAAATTATATTCCTCACTTATAACCAAACTCTCATCACCCCAACCTACCTAAAACTCTAAACCCACTTACTTTTTAAACCTCTACAACCTAAAAATTCTTATACAAAACCACACATCACCCTAAAATTGGCATCTAAAACATTACCTAATCCAAATCAATTGGATAAACTTGGCACAACCACATTGGTTAAGTGTAAATCAACTACCTCTTATCAACATCAATTTAAATTAATTTCTTCCCTTCTTTCAATAGACTTGTTTCAACATCATGCACCTCTATCTGATACAACTCTAGCTAGACATGATGAATGGGATCTGATAACATAAATTTCTCATCTCCCATCTCAAATTATTTTTATTTAACTCATGAGAAATTCTCCTCATCATTTTAATCATTTAATGAAACTTTTATTTAAAATTAATATCCCTTGACCTCCACCTATGGGGCACAAAGCCACTTTGTCTTGGTCTAAAGATAGTATCTCCAACAATGTGAATAAATGTATATACATGTCGATTAAACCATAGATACTTTCCTCTCACTCAAATTTCCTATCACTTCAATGATTCCTAATGAAATATTGATTCGATCCAATGATCCTTTGTTATTTATCAACGCACGAACTGGTGATATACAATTCAAGCATGCTTTGATCAATGAAGGCTCTAGAATTTTTGTTGCTTCCTTTAATTTTATTAAAACACTTGGGTAATTTGAATTGAACCTTATAAAAACCCAAAGTACATGTCAAGGCTATGAATAAAGATAAATTCCTCCTCTAGGATGCATTTGGCTTCCTATCACTATTCTTCATGTCACTGTTTGAATTAAAGTAATGATCTTCAAGTTTTCATTATCATACATCTTACTCGATCGACCTTAGACACACTGCATGAGAGTTATAGTTTAATTGACATACCAATGTGTTAAATATCCTAATAGTTATGCTATTTAAAATATTCAAGGAGAAATAAACCCTTAGAATTTTAAACAATTCTAGGAACATGGTGTTTTTAAAATCCCCACCCTTGAACCTTTACCTAGCATTCCATTTTATAAAGCTCAATGATTTAACTACCTTGTCAATCTTATTGTAGGCTATAATGTCCACCCCAAAATTATGGGTAATATACCACCTAACCTATTGGATTTAAATAATGATGAACTAGATGATATCAATTTGAAAATCAAAATTTCTCCCTTCACACATAATTTCTCAATTACCTCCTTTTTTGTAACCTTGTTCTTGATAAAAACTAATTTATGAAATTATCATTACTATAAAAAAGACTATAAAATCCATTACTCATGTTTATTTAACTAATAATATCATTAATTATTGCACTATTGATCTTCATACTCCTAATTATGATGATGGTTATTCATTAGATGATCTTTTCTTTACTAGTTTTTCTCAAGGTAAAAAAGGAAAAATACTAAAATATCATTCTTATTTACAACAATCCTTTCATATTAATAGTTATATTGATGTAGGTACTTGTCCTTCTCTTGCACCTGACACTATATCTTATTCACTTAATGTTCATAGTTCAGAGATGGAGTACACACACACTACTTCTCACCTAGTCATTATTAAGCCTCTTCGAAGCATGCTTCTTGATCATGCCATGATGAGACTATATCATTTTGTTAAGTTTTTTGATCCTTTGAGCTTGCTTCTGCTTGAGATGTCATCCACTTTATGCTACCTACACTACACAAATCTATCATAGTTGTTGAGCCTAGCATAAACCGTATTCTAAGTTTTACTATCGATGGTAATGACATATTACCTTTTCTTAAGCTTGATCTTCTACATACATGATGGGAATATGAGCCATAATGTGGGCTCCATTATGTTTTTGGTACTTAGGCCAAGGATTATCATGCACATCAAAGGTTCTTAACACAATAGCAGTTATCTCATTCCACTCCTCCTATAGATAATAAACATCCACAATCAACTACTCCTAGACATACTTGTTGTTTTCATGGTATAACCATGCATACATCTACACATTGTCAACATATTCAATAGTATATTGATGTGTTTCATTTAGATAAGACATAGTCTAATACTAAGACTCTATCTCCTAATATTCTCCCAAAATATATCCCTAAACATAGGGGGTCTACTTCCTTTGGCATCAATGTGATACACATCATATATATAGGTGTAGATCCTTGTAACAACACTTATGTACTTTTCCATAGCTTACACTTGTAGGTTCTTAGTAGTGTACACAAAGTCATTCATGGGTGAAGGATAATTCTTACCTGACTCCATCAACCTAGAGATTAGATGCTTTTAGTCAAATTGTAACATTGTTTCCTTGCATTGATTACCCTTCACAAGAGATGCCACATACATAATATTCTTGTTATAGCATACCTACATTCTCCTTTGAGATAGTGTAATAGGAATTCCTATCATGTCTTTTAGTGAAGATATATGAGACCATGGTCAAGGCTAGATTCTATTTATAATAATATTTATCAGATGTTATTGATGACACATGTTAAGAGATCTATCAATAATTATGAACACTTTATTTTTTGTATGGAATTATAATCAGCTAAAAGTGACACTTGAGTGATAAGAGTGATATTGGATACCACCTATCCCTAAATTAGCCCTAAAACTATCTTAGAGCCTATTTTCACACTTATTCAACCTTCATGTGGGCCATAGGCATCCCTAGTCATCCCTAAATTAGTCTTAGGCCCTGATTCTTGCATCTTGGCCTTTCATGCCTAGGGTTATACCACTTGGACACTAGCACCATAATAAGGAAAGTAACACCACATGGTGATAGTGTCCCAATATTGGTGCTACTATCATTTCCCTCCTTTTTCCACAAATAGATATCTTTTTAAAGCTTAGACCTTCTAGGGTCGGCCTAGATCACTTTTAGCACCCACACAAACACTAGAATAGTATATATACATGAATTCTATCCCTCTAACCATTAGATGGAAATTAAATGCAAATTACATATGCAAACTCAGAATAAGTTATGCATAATTAAGGTTATCAATAATATCCTTCTCCTCCTCATCTCCATGAGGATGATAAATGATTTCCCTCTAGCCATGTCCATGATATCACTCCTACATGAGATGAAGCACCCTATCATATTGTTACTAATGCCCATACTCATCCTATATACGCATCTTCCTTGAAGGATGGGTGCCAACATGTTTAGTTAGAAGCAACTAGGGTTTGCACTTGTGAGACTTTAAGGGATCAAATTATCATTATGAGAAAACTAATATCATAATTATAAAATAAAAATTAGATATTAAGTGAAAAGGTCACATTATTGGGAAATCACATTACATGTGCATAGTCTTCATAATATGCTAGTGTAAACCATGTATATGCATCTACACCTAGCAAAGTTGTGCCTAGCACTCTTTCATATCCAAATAATAAAGTAAAACACAATGTATCTATTATGAGTGATTCAAAAATATTACAAGGGTCCAAAAACATCTCAAGTGATATACTAAGGGAAAAGATTAAAGCTAATTTTATCAACCTACCTCATCTACACCCAATGAGGAGATCTAGATATTATTGTGCATATCATAGAATGCATGGACACCACACCAATTAATGTTTATCACTAAAAAGGAAAATAAAATAGATTATGGATACAGATGACTCAAATAGTGACACATCATCCAAACAACATACAATTACACATTTAAAAATTCAAAAAGGGTCAACTTTAGAAACAATACAAAAGTGGTTACCAAAGTATAACTCAGAACAAAAAAAGGTTCACAAAGCAAAATTAGAGCAAGAAATAGTATAAAAAGCATAGGTAAATCAAGTAAGACATGAAAATATACCTCTCCAAAATGAGGCTCAACTTTCAAAGCAATATGTTTTTGGTAAAAAATATCTATAATAGTTTAATTATCACAATCAATCTTTATGTAAACAGGCCCAAGGCATCACTTCTCCTATTATAGTAGTTGATAATGTTGGTCAATAGGGTTTGGAATTTATTGAAAATCCTAAGTAAAATCATTAAAAGATACATTTTATCAAGTTAAAAAGTATAGATACACAAGAAATGTTACAAAAATAACAACTTAAGTTGCAAAGTCAAAATCATGCTAAGCCAACAAACATTCTCAAAAAGGATTTCTAGCAAAAGATCTTCCATAGCGCCATATGTCTACAATAAGCACAATTTCAAAGGGAAAAATCAAAATCAATATTCCAAATCATAACTCAAAAAGGTCAACTCCACAGTATGAGGTAATTACCTCTAGCATTCCAAGTTAATATGATTATTATGATTTCAACAATGAACAATACCCATATTCATATTGTAATAACATTCGACTCTAGCATAGCAATCACACTGCATAAGAGATTACCAATATTATTTTATAAACAACCCACAATGATAGTGAGTCTCCCATGAAACTCATTAGTTAGTATTGTTCCTCCCTACTTATGCATACTTTCCTTCTTTCTTGTTCTTTATACATAGTCATATTTTCATGTTGTTTGTATATAGATTATATCTATAAAATAAAAAAACAATGTAACATGTCAAAAAACAAAAACATTCAAATATTTACTTAGAAAATACAAATTATATATTATACGCATCTCCATGTTTACACTTATTATATTTTTCAAACACTACATATACTAGTTATCTTTGTATAGTCAGTTTTTATCATGCATACATGCTTCACTAGCTCTTGTTGAGTGATTGAAAATTACTATAGGACTTAGGTCCATTACACTAATATAGATTTGATATTATATACCCACTAGGGGAATATACACAAATACTTCTTTGTTTGACACATTTGCCCATTTGAGGGCACCCTATACACAATTTTAATTACCAGGCTACATCTTTCTAAACTTCACATCATAGATTTAGCATTGTTAAATCTTCATATTAATCATGATACACTTAGATTTTTTTTTGGCTACTACTACTTTAGGCAGCAGATGTACATCTTATCTCTTTCACAAATTTATATTAAATGTTTATGTATACTTTCATTTCTAGTTTTCCTAGTTTAGAATTGATTGTATCTCTATGCTTCTTTTATTTGATGGCATTTGAATATGACATGGCTCTTTCAATCTAAACCACATATTTTCATAGTAGGTATGATTTGGACATGTGCTCATGTCCTTGTGTGTGCTTTTTTTGATTGTGTATGTGGACATTTGAATATGTCCTTCTATGTATCACTAAGACAACTTTCTTGTTGTTTGCATATGTGGACATTTTAACATGTCCTTGTATTTCTTTCTTTCTCAAATGTAATGACATATGCCCATGTCCCTTATATTTTGGCCCCTTAACCTATTTTGTGTGCCTCATATGTGTTGTATGTATGCTTTATTATATGCATCATGGCCATGACACTTGTGTCTTACCTATTATACACTCTAGTTTTAGATGCCATGAAGGGACCTCATGCACCTCCCCTTCTTACTTGGATGTCATGATGGATATCATGCCCCATCCCCCTAGGTATTTACTCAATTATTACTTAGATTTTTTGTTACATACATTATTATATCTATCTTGATAGACTTGTGAATGTTAAACATAACACACATTGCACATTACAAACTTATGCTTAGATTATCTTACATTCAAATTTTATGTATGCACATTATATCAGATTATTATTGTTGACAATTTTGCCCCATAGGAAGGTTTATGTTTCTCAGAGCAATTCAAAATAAGACAAGCAAAAAACTTTGGGTTTCCACAAGAATTTTGAAGATAGAATTCCTTCATAATTTTTGTTCGAAGGAATTGTTCAAGGCAAAATGGTCCTTTACAATAACCCAAAGGTCCCTTATCTTTTGGAAAGGGAATTATGAAAATTATAATGGGTAATTTACAAAATTAAGAAGCGATATAAGGTCTTTTCAATTTTTCCACAGGAATAAGAATCAAACATTTTTTTTGGATGGGTCTTTTTCATAAGCCATGGACCTTTTCAAAAGTTTTGAATGGTCATGACACTTTTTTGAGGGGCATTTTCAAAGTCTCGAAAGGTTATTTCTCCATCTAAAAGGTCATTTACAAAAAACCCAAAGGTTCATTTCATGTTTTAAGCAGACCATGTAAACTTTTTTGAGGGGCACTTTCCCATCAAGAAAGTGATTTTTAAGTTCTTAAAGGGTATTGTTTGGAAAGGGTCACTTTACAAAATCCTAAAGGGTATCTGAACTTCGAGGAAAATCCAAAACACAAAATTGAAAGGGTTATTAGCCCTTCAAAAAATTACATTTACAGAAAGGTCGAGGGATACTTTAAAATAATATGAAGGGCAAGTGGATGAATTTTGAAGGTCTTTTTCTCTTCAAAAGGGCATTGGCAAGAATCATGAAGGGTATGTGCCCTTCAAGAAAGTTCAAAATAGAAGATCTGAAGGGAGATTTGAAGATTTAGAAGGGAAATTTAAAGGATATTTACAAGGAATAGGGGCATTTTATAAAATCTAAAGGACTATTTTATAAGCCTAAAGGGTAGTGACAAAAAACCTAAGGAAATAATTCCTTCGAACATTTTATCCGAAAGGAATGAACAAGGGGAAAGTTGCAGATAAAAAGTTTGAAGGAATTTCTTCAGACATTTTATCTGAAAGAATTCCTTCAGAATAATTTCCAAGGGAGAGAGACTATTCAAAGGGGAAGAGACCAAAACAAAAGTCGTGAACAATTTATCTGATGGAAAAGAAAGGTAACTTGAAAATTTTGAAGGGTACTCTATGAAGGGCTTGCAATTTTTTCTGAAAGTCACTTGGATAATGTCAAAGGGTATGTGCCCTTCAGGAAGAGTTCATTTGTAGGAAACTTGAAGGGTATGTGCCCTTTGAGAAAGTCATTATTAAAAGTGTCGAAGGGACATTTTAGAAGCCTAAAGGGAAATTTGTGAAAGAATGGTTCAAACAAAAGCCCAAAACAATTCAAAGAAAGAAAACTCTGTGGGAAAATAGTTATGGAAAAAAAATCTAAAGGAATTCTTTCAAAAAAATTATATGAAAGAATTCATTCAGAAGGTTTAAACAAGGGAATGGACTAAAAAAAAGATAGAGGCAAAGAGGCTCAAGATATAACTCCTACGGACTTTCTGTATGAAGGATAGTTTTAATAGATAAGCCTGAGGATAAAGAGCCCAAAAAATAGATGCTAGATAAATACGTGCATAGAAGCAAATAATTTTATAAGGAGAAGGTCAATAATTAATAAGGAGTTCAATATGAATGCACAACTCACTCATTAAAGTCCTTTTCATGCAAGAAAAGGTTGTCTATAATTGATTGGTCAAAACTTTAGTTGACTAATTGACAGGTCATGCTTCTCTTTGGCTTCATGCAATCCAAGCCTTTCAAGCACTTCCAGCTCAGTATTTCAAATAGATTTCTCAGTCCTAGATTGTAACATGGCTTTCCATGTAAGAGTTTGACTTGTCAAACTAGCTTTTCACTATGGTTGACTGGTTGACAAGTCATGCATGCACGTTTGTTTAGCTTGTTGAAGGCTTTCAACATTCTAACAGTTTGAGTGGAGTTATAATTTCAATTTTGACATTGATTTCATGTAAAGGAAATTTTTTTGAACATTCTAGTAGTTCAAGAGGAGTCTATATTTGAAGATTGGCATAGCATTTTTCATGATAAAAGTTTGACTCAAACTTTGAACCACCGTCTTTTCGAACACTAAAGAGATTTCATGCAAGCATAAGACAAAAGTATTTTATTTTTAGGTCTTTAGATATCTATAGTTTGACTTGGTTAATGTGAGATTTGAGTTCCTCTCTAATTTTAGTGCCAACCTCTTTGGCTTGTGTATTTTTCTATATAAGTTCACTTTTTAGCCTTGAATTGTATCCCTCTTTTGGCAAGACAAAATTTTTCCAAAGATTGAGTTGTAACCTCTTTTCAAATTAATATAAAGACTAATGTTTTTAGATTCTAGCTACTAGTATAGTGTATTTATGTCATTGTTTTACATAAGTTATAGAGTTTTCTATCTTTTCAAGTCTTGATTCTTACCTAGTTACTAGCTGGTAAGATTATGCAGGTCATGTTTTCTATTTAATGTCTTTTAGCTAAATTTATAGTGGATACAATTGGTTGGTTAGTGCCTTAAAAGAGGCCTATTCCATAATTTCCCTCAAGATTTGATCATAAGATAGAACTTTTTCATGAAATACTTATGCATATTGGTCAATTGGAGTTGAAAGTTCAACCCTTTTTTGTCTAAATCAATGTTTTTTAGGAACTCAAATTGAGTGGATCAACCAATCATTTAGGTGTATCACCATCATTAGATAGGATTTTCTTTCAATTTTTCTTTCTCTCTTTTCCTAGGTAGTTTTTAGCAGGGCAAAGATCCTAATTGATATGCCAAAAGGAGTTAGCCCTTACAATCTAGAGATTCAATCCACTAATTACGTCACCTATAGTCTAGGATTGTTTCCATGTTTTAGTAGACTGTGAAGGCCTAAAACTACCTTCACAGGGGTGCAAGTTTGATTGACAACAATTATGAAGATATTATATATGATCTAGATAACACATATTGTAGAGATTTTTCTTTGGAGGAAAGTTCTTGCATAGGTCAATAACTCCCCTCAAAAGAGGGGGTAGTCATAGGGGTTTATCATAGAGATTACGCTCCCATAATGCACTCACAGTATATTTTCAACACACAAGCTCAGATTATAGAAATAAGACTTAGGTAAACATGGTGGGAAATAGGGACATAAAGATTAGTACAATTTCACATAAATCAAAATAAATGGACATTAACACCCAAATTAGGACACTAGGACCACATGGTGCTACTATTTAAGATATGGCACTATTATTTAATAACTTAAATTGGATAGAAAAGTATAATAGGCATAGTCTATGTTTTCATACAATCAATTATAGATTTATTTGTTTAGATTAGGGGCATCATGTGTATCATGACCATTATTTTTTACAATTTATATACGTAGATACATATTATTACAACTTATTCCAAAATCCATGCACTTAGATATTAGATTTGGGTACATGTGCACAACACGTTATTTTTATTTGCTCACTTACACATCAGTTGATCAGATGGAATGACAAATTTCATGTCATTATCTACATTGTATACATTAGAAATCATATTCTAGGTTACACACTAGTTTCATGCCTTACTTCATCTATAGTGGTTGGCATTCTTGAGTGACCTAGAGCTGCCTAAAATACCCAAGTGGCTATAGAGCTGACATTTATAGATAGATTTCTCTAGTTAGAGATTTCTAGTTACATCTCATAGTTTTAATTTTAGATGCATCTACTACACATAGGTAGGAAATGATGGATTCATAGTCTACTTGAATTCTTGAGCCACCTACATGAGAGGGTTAGAGACACCATTAATCCAATCCAAGATATTCATAGGTCATGATCGATCAAGCAGGGGTGGGAAATGATGGAGTCAAAACTAGATTAAGTTTGTTATCCACCCACACATGAGGATTGAACAATCCATAAGCTCAATTCAAGCTATTCACTAATTGATAAATATATACATGAGTTTACCTAGTGAGGTGTATTCATTCCTTTCCTTTCTTTTATCTCTTTACTTAGTTTTACTCAAATTTGCTTTTTTACATAGTTTTGTATTTAATTTTGATATCTCTTAATTAAGGACTGATATATGCACATTTCACTTGTAAGACACACATTGCATAATGTTTCACATACTTAGTTCCAAACTCATGATTTTCACCTCTTAAATAAGTCCATGTATGATTATTTTTCATTTATCCTAGTTATTTTGCTTTGCTACATTTCTAGAATAAAGGGGGTGCAAATATAATCACCTACAAGTGACATTTGAGTGCTAAGAGTGATACTTGAGACCACATATCCCTAACCTATCCCTAGACCTATCTTAGAGCCTATTTTCTCACTTATCCAACCTTCATGTGGGCCATAGGCATCCCTAGTCATCCTTAAATCAATCATATACCTTGATTCTTGTATCTTGGCCTTTTGTGCCTAGGCTTATACCACTTATACACTAGTGCCATAACAGGGATAGTAGTTCCACATGGTGCTAGCATCCCAATATTGACACTACTATCATTTCCCTCCTTTTTTGACAAATGCATATATTTTCAAATCTTAGACCTCCTTGAGTAGGCCTAGACCACTTTTAGCACCCACATAAGCACTAGAACAATATATATACCTGAATTTTATCCCTCTAACCACTATATGGAAATTAGATTCAAATTACATATGTAAACTCAGAATAAGTTGTGCATAATTAACATTATCAATATCTAGTCTAACCTACTTATGCATACTACCATCTACAATATTCCTAAACTCAGATTATTCAAATTCCAGTCTCAAGAACATTCAAAGCACTTAATTCAACTATCATACTAGCTTCACTTGTACTTACACTAGAACTTAGGTAGGGAGAACTACATCAGTCTTGACCCCTCTTTGGATTATTTTTAAGTAGGTAACTCTCTTCACATTAGGGTGTTGGGATGTCCATCCTACCCCACTAATAAAACACAACTTATGCTTGTATCAACTAAATGCCCTGGTAACATAGAGGATTAAGGTTTGCTCATAAAATTAATTAAAATAGGCCATTTACAAGGTTTTAGAACTCATGCATGTAGGAATAGACCTTATAGATCTAGACTCAGGTGCACTTAGAAGCTCAAGACAGTCAAGCACAAAGGACACTACCACCAAAACAAGGACACTAGCACCACATGGCACTACTATTGAATTAGGTCACTATTATATAGGAGGTATTTTAACACTTAGATCCTATTTAGGACACTCAGACTAACTTTTGACTCAATTTTTAGCTTCCAGATCATTTATCTTAGTCATTTTATTGCTAAGTTCTTATTTGCATTATTCATTGCTATTTTTATAAGGGTCAAATTTAGCCAATTCTATAAAAAATCAATGGTTGTATTTATTACATGTTTATACCCTAATTTAATATACTCAGCTCTTTAACAACATAGGATTTACATTTAACTAAGTCCTAAAAGGTTAAAATAGGCATATTATGCTTCATATTTCTAATTTATTGATTTTTATATTTGTACTTCATTATAGCATTTGTGATGCCCTACTTATCATTTGTTTTTTTTCCTTTATTTGCACATAGTTACTATTACACTCATGGTTCTTAATCTTTATACTTTAAATATTGATGATTTGATTACAACTCTTTATATACTTTGTAAACATTTGTTTTACCCTATCTTGGGATGATTTTTCCTTACATGGGTGTTTATGTTAGATCACTTTTTGAATAGTATAATTATTTATGTGACATGGCATTTATACCACACCTTACATTATCCTATTCTCCTTATGATTAGCTACAAAACATATTCATCACCATACTATTATTTACATGGATCTCTCATGACCTTCATATTCTCCCTATATATCCCTCATCTCAAGCACACATATTGTTAGTCTTGAGATTGCATGCTTGTGGGAAATTTTAAGCATTTTTGAAGTTGAAATAAGTTTTAAGTATTTCTCTCTTATAACTAAAGTATAATATTATTTTACATGTTAGTCATATATATTATTCATGTTTGGTTCTTTTGAATCCATACAGAGGAGGATTAGCAAAAACCATAAAATTTAAAATCCAAATAATTCAATCAAAAGGAAATGATTTAGAGGTAAAAATAAATACTCAAAATTCAAAATCACGCCAAAATATGTGACACTTCTTTGGCATATATCCTATTATAGTCAAAGCTCAAACTCTACATTTGGTCTCATAATAGATCCAAGGTCCATTACAGTGTGGTAGGCTAGTATACTGGGATAGGATGTCTCATTATTACATTTAGTTCCACCTACTTTCTCACACAAGTATCCAATATTCACAGTAGACCAACAAATCTATGAGGGGTCCTAAGGAACAGGGAACATGTTATTGGGAGGTAAGCTTATTTTAATTTTTTTTTAAATATCATTCATGAGATGATCTAGGTACTTTACTCATTATCTAATTACTTTGCATCTACTATTAAGAGTATCTTAAGTCTTTGTTGTCCAAATAAAATATTAAGTGCTTGCACACTTGTTTAGTATATCTCATTTCTAATAAGGATTGTTACAACACCTATGTACAAGTTTTTCATTCCCTATGTTCATAATATCATTCCTAAGCAATCCCCCTTGATGAATATCAATTCTTATCTTATCATACCTCTTTAGTTTCCCTTTTGTGAGTTGTAGTGTAAGATCTTGGATAAGTTCATGTTTTCATCACAAAATTCCCTTTTCCCTACAAATGAATACCACTTGGTTATCCATTTATGGGTTGTAGTGTAAGACCTCGAATAGGACCAAGCCTTCCTCACAAAATATCTTTTTCTCCTATATAAACTACATGCCATGTTTTATCACAAAATAACCTTACTCTCACATTATTAACTAACACAAATGCCAAGTTTGGTTTTTCATTCTTACTTCCCACTTTTTATTTTCGCACATTTTCATATATTTCTTATTCACATATCCTTGTTTACACATTGTCAATTTTATTTACATTGATATTTCTTATCCCCATACTTTGGCTCAAATATCTCTATTTACATATTTTCAATTTTGTTTACATTTTTATTTATTATCTACATAATTTGGTTTGCATATCCTTGTTTACATTGACCTTTGTTTACATTGATATTTCATTACTTTAATATTCATGACTTTATTTACATATTTGATATTTATTTGTATTCATATCTTTGTTTATATTGTTATTTCTTGTTTTTCACATTGATATTAAATTTTCTTCATGATTAACATGTGTTATCTTTTGTTAAAACTTATTTTTCTTCATTTATTCATAATTATCATTTTTCAAAACTAGTTTATTTGTCATTATTTTTTACCATACATTTGTTCACATATGCTAGAAAATAAAAACACATATCTTCCCATAGCATATATAAATATCAACACATGTGCTAGAAATAAAATAACATGCATGATCCATAACATCCATAAGTCATTAAAAACAACATGTGTGTGTGTGAGTGGGGAGGGGGAGGCTCAAAATGTCTAATACAAAATCTTATGATATAATCATAGCACAAAAATAACTCTATACAAGTGATCCACCCAACCTATTTAGTAGCGGATGGGCTACACTTCCCATAGAATCCTATGACTACCCTCTATGAATAATCTATTGAAGTGACTTTATACATGTATGTATTCCCTCTAATTATCCCTATAAATAGGCCAAACGACCATACACCTATGCCAATTATATATCTATCTCAAAATGTGTGGCTCACTCTACAACTAATGACTACCATGTCTATAGATCCCCATTACCTACACCTAGTGGTAATACCACCTAAGCTACATAAGATCATCTCTATATCTCTCACAATGTTGCCCCAACCAAATGAAACAAACTCACATACATGGGTGTTGAACGTGTAGATATCCAAATTATAACACCATTGTATTGAAATTATCAATATTACTCAAAATTGACTCAAATGTATAATTTAAGCTAAAATCACTAAAATGTCTAAATGGTTCAATCTTATCATATACAAGTGTTGATTTAGGCTAATGTATCCCTAAATGGAGCAATGCATTTTATGTGATTATTAACTTTTCTCAAATCATTTCGATTCAAAATGATGAAAATGCAATTTGATGCTCTAAACCATTAAATTCTTCTAATTCAGAAGTACACAACACATGCATGTGTTATTTTATGCTGATAACATCCTCAATGGGATATTGGTCCATATGCAACTAACATATTCTTATAATTCTACTCTAGTCAAATTATGGCATAGTAATATGACATTTTGAATAGTTTGATTAATTGTGCAACCAATTTCCAAAGAATTGCATAAAATTTAATTAATCTCACTTAGGCTGATTAATCTAAATCAAGAGCTTAAGTGTAAAATCCAAGGAATTTATTGAATATATTTTAATTGGAAATTGATTTCTAATATTTGCATCACTTAATGACATCATTTTTGGGGTGGCATCCATATGCCATAAATGCAACAAATATCAAGTTTATGGCCTCCCATGTCTCTTTATTGCTTCTTCCTCCCAAATATTTATAAAGGTATTTATGGATATTATCTCCAAAATTGAATTAATTCATGGCTACACATTTTGATCTCAAGATGGATGGACATGTTTGATTTTGATCAATCTCAAAAATATATAAATGGGGGAGCCAAGACCAATATTTTTAAGCTTCATTTATATAAAATTATTATGCATAATTCTCTCCACAACCTTTCTTTGTGTAGTGTTTTAATTCTTAGTTTTCAATAGGATAGCTTCACTGATAGGTATACATTTGATTTCATATCATGAGCCTAGTTTAATTAGTGCACTTGATATAATGGAGGATCTTTTCCTTGCATCATTAATGAAGACTTGAGCACCAAATCAAAGGTAAAATCACATTTTGAGCCACATTTGGATGGTGAGATGCTCTTGGGAATGTATTGTGTATGTGATTTCTTTCAATTGCTCTTAATTGTCATTTGCAAAACCCCATTAAAGGAATTGGCTTAGCTAGTTATGTTCTTATGAATTTTATTGAGTTTTCATGACTAATGCTTAGTCTAATTATCTTTGGATTCCATCCCTATAAAAGGCACCATCAGATCAATCATTTGTGTCATATCATGTTGAGGTAATACACCATATAATATATCATGACGTGATCTCTCCACCATGGATGACCATCTACCCTCCTTTGCTTTAACATCTACAAAATAAAAACTAAAAATACATTAAATATCACATATATGTCTCTAAAATACTACATCTATCTAGCATGTATATCAGTCTACGACAAACTAAACAAATTAAAAATTTCTTACCAACATTAGCTCCATTAGCTCAACCACCAAGTACCTAATGTGAAGCATGGCTTCATGGTGGTGTAAAGCCTATATAATAACCTAACTAAATCACATAATCATGATGCAATCCACTAAAAATCTACCTCACAATCGACCAACTCATTACAGGCTACATTATATGATCTACCTGTGGATATCCCTATGGTGGTGCTTGTGGTGGTGTTTGTGATGGTGCGTGTGGATTTGTACATGGTTGCATTAGAACCTAATTCTATCTCTTCCACTACCATGGTCACTCTAATATATAATGTTGTGCAAAAATAGCCACATCTATTATTCTTATAGCTATTATTGGATCCCCTCATTGTTGTTGGTATTGTCATTCCCCATGTCTCAATTAACATGGTTATATGATAAGAACATCCATTGGTACTCTTGTACCCTCCACACCATGACACTCCCTTGTATGTCATGCCTAATATGTTAGAACTAAAATAGGAGTTTTTAGGTGTGGTAAATCAAACTAACTTGGTAACTAAGGAAATATATTTGGATCGACCCACCAAGGATAGTGCCCTATAATCCTCACACACACATGTGCCTAAAAGGTACTTAGCCAAGAGGGCCAAGTATTTGTTGTGCCCTGATATGAATACAAAATAATATCTCTCTATGTGATCATATATAATGTTAGGTCATGTGGTACAATATGCAACATGTGATCATTATCACACACATGATAGGGTAACATCCACTACATGTGGTAACCCCACATGATGATACATCAAAAATCTTTCATAAATATAACCACATAATAAACTAATAAGGCCCATCATCATCTAATATATTGATAAAATATTATATAAATCATGCACCAATTTCACCCAAATCACTAATCTTAAATCAAACATTGTGCCCTACTCTAATATGGACTAACACAATATAACAATATACAGTGACACCTCCCCATCTAACTTGTGATAAATCACACAAGCTATCACAAGTTTAATAATGGATTTTAAAATATTTGGAGTGGATAACACATATAAATTAAAAATGTGCACTCATAAGATAGCTTGGATATATATATTAGAGCCAATCTCCAAAAAGGCTAAGTCTTACCTCTTTACATCTATCTCTGGTACATCACATGACACAGATAATCATATAATCAAGAGTCTTAATAAAGCATGGACATCTTTGATGGTGATACCCACCTCAATGGTATACCTATTCACCACCCACCTAAAAATGTTAGTCAGTCATTCCCATATCCCTAAGAACATGGTGACTAACTCCAACTAAGAAAAATTCATCACATCTCCATAATACCACCAAAACCCAAGGCATTCAACTAAGCTCGATCTATCGTAGACATTCTCTAAAGTAGATTTAGTAACCACACCATGTCCACTAATCTATAGAGTCTCCATCACCTTTGTAAAATATCAAACAATAAAGCACTAGTCAGATCTCCATCCCAAATAATCAACAAATATACTCTAAAAACTTAAAAATACAAGTAATTAACTACTTCATCAATCTCTTTTACCTTTTATTTACCTTTCCCAACTATGTTAGCCAAATTTTATACTAATTAAACCACACATCTATTCATATCCTTCTATATTGGACACATTTTATACTATCTCAACCACCTAAAACTTCATGCATAGTTAGCTAGGACATACGCCATTGACCACCTTACCTAAAACCTAATATGTCAACCACCCTCTTTACTATGTCAGCGACCCCTTCATTTAACTATGTCTGTCATGGAATACTTCATCAACCACCCTTGAGCCTATAACTAGATCAGTAACATTAACAGTGATTAGACACTATAATCTTCTACTAGATCAATCTCTTATTATAAGTCATCCACCTATTTAAAACTACCCAAACCAACTAAATCAGCTAGGAAGATCCAATTCAAAATGTGTGGTGATTTTTAACTAGCTCATCATTAATGCCCTAGACCTAAATTTCCAAACTTTGAATCCTACCCATTAACCCCTATAATTTATATTCTATTAATAAATTTTTGGGGGAAAATTATGTTAGATGGATTTACCTCGACACCTATTTTTCTTAACCTAGTTTTAATCCCAAAATGCTAAAAAAATCATATTAAATTCATCTCATACCTAGACTATTTGTGTAATAGCTACAATACATTCTCCCACCTATCCTCTAATGCATTTTCCTCCTCTATCTTGCACCATCACCTATTTATCTGCTCAACTAAGATACTCAAAGCTTTGATAGTCAATAATCACAAATGCACCAATGAATAATAATTTCTACATTTCATAGTAAAATTTCAAAAATTTCAAAGCTTCAATTATTTATTGAAAAATGTCATATTTTGCTCATAGATTTATTTCTATAAAATATTTTAACAAACTAAAAGAAGTTATAAAATCCTAACAATGTAGATAATTTTTTGTTACTCACCACATATTTTTGCAAAAAAATCAAATTTTATTTTATTTTTCAGGTTTGTCTCTTATTTTGCCCAATTGATGCCTATTCCATATACTTCTCATGTAGCTCCCATTTAAAAACAAAAAATTAAGTGAAAGTATCTATCTATTAATGATTTAATTTCATTTAATTTTCACTTTATACTATAATTTGTTAGCTCGAGGTTGTATGTTTTTATGTTCTTTCTCTAAGCACCATCCCATGTTAAACCTGTGTGACATGTGATGAGTTTCTAGTGGGGCATATGTATACACACAATATTTTTAAACTCTAGAATTTATTTATGCTTTCTCTCTTATAGTAAATTATTGATTTTTGATCTCTCTAAGTACATGCCTTAAAGGGTGCACTAAGAAAGGGATAGGTAGACCATTGGTTCTTTGTAATATTGTCAGTCAAATCTATCATTACCTAAATCCAATACATATCTTACTTATCTAACTCCCCAAGTAATCCAAACTCTATTTACATATTTCCCTAAGAATTTCTTCTTTTAAATGTCCCCTAACTAATAAATCACCTCTTTTCCCACTAAGTCAATTAAACTGATCATGTTATAAAAGATTAAGCACACATTATGAAACTAAATCAGCTTGGTTGACTTAGTTCAAGGCCTAACATTAAATTTTTCTAACAAAATGATCTATTTGGCTGATCTTGTCAACTAAAATTCTAAAATGTCTTAAGGCTCACCCATTGCTATAAATACAAAGTTAATTTCAATTCAATGGAGAGAAACATTTATTTTTGCATCATAATTATGCTAAATCTACATTTTAAGGAGCCATTGCTTAGGGTTTACCTTGCAAAGAAGATTACTTGTCTTGTGGGAAGTCTTAGATGCAAAGTAGGAATATTTTATACTAGAGATAATTTATATATTATGATTCTTATAAATCCACAACAACCTCTTACTATTTTATTTGATAGATGGATATTGTATAAGTAATATGTGTTGAATGTATAACTCTTTGCTTAGATTACCTTTATGCTTATAATTAATGTACACATAGGGTTTTATTTTCTTGCCATCTTCCACTTTAGGTGGTCTAGTCCCCAATTTTTCTACCATGACCCACTGATTGTTTGTTTGTGTTTAATCATCCCCATTTGTTTCAAAAAGCTTTGGTGAGCACTATATTAGTTTTATTTTATGTACTTAGGTCTAGCTAGGGTTATTACATAGAGTCAATTTCCTAGAGGATTTGTAACCCTCTCATTTATTTTTGTGTGGTAATATATCCCTTGGTTAGGTTTATCTAATTCAATTTGGTCATGTTCCCAATATAAATAATATGACAATGAGATGAATGTAAAAAATTAGGGACAAAAAAGTGGACAAAATGAAAAACACAATTTTTTTTATAAAGGGCATACACCCTTTTAAAAAGGGTGTATAACCTTATTTTTTTTAAAAGCATAGCAAACTTCATTCGGTTTGGTCCCAAACCTAAAGGGTGTATGCCCTTTAAAAAGCAATTTTGGAGGGCAATGTAAACATTTGAAATTTTTGAAGGGGAAGTGTGTGCGCCATTTTTAGTACATAGGGTGTACTCCTTTTAACAAAGGGTGTATGCCCTTTGATTTGTATTAATATTTGTGGTGGTCTTTATTTTTTTGTATCACGATATATTTAGTAACATTTAATTTATATAACATTTTATATTCTTATACTTTAAATTTATTTTACTAATATAATAAATTAGGGCCACTCTGAATCTTATGAAATTAATTATAGAGCTATAGGAGTCATAATCAAAAGTTAGTTTTTCAAAATTCATTTTGGTAAATACTTAGTTTTCAAAATTTTAGGATTGAAAAATGATCAAAATATTGGATTTGTTAAGCTCTAATCTCAAGTATGGATGCCATTGGTCAAGATAAATATAAGGATCCATATATAGATAGGGGATCAAGTATGAATTGGTCAAGATATATATGTCCTGTGATAACAAAGATGTAGCATATAAGTAATATGATGGGATGGATCTTTCCCTACCTAGTTCATCTATGCTAAGGAAAAAGGCAAGGGAAACTTAAATTC
Source organism: Torreya grandis (assembly GCA_037957365.1). Classification (NCBI taxonomy): domain Eukaryota; kingdom Viridiplantae; phylum Streptophyta; class Pinopsida; order Cupressales; family Taxaceae; genus Torreya; species Torreya grandis. The sequence continues at coordinate 2,164,895 of JARHVA010000495.1, forward strand.
CTAATATCTAGCTTTGCTTCACCCAATAACATATCAATGGAAGATTGCCTTCCCAATAGATATAAAGGAAATAAGTCATATATATCAAGGGAATATTTCCTTCCCAATATATAGATGTGATTTCCTTCTAGATTAAAAGAAAAGTACCAAGGGAAGGTTGCTTCCAGATAGATAACTTTATTCTTTCCCTACCTACTTAGTTATGCCCTACCTGATAAGGTAAGGGAAACTTTATTCTTGATATAGATCCTTGTTATTATCCTACCTACTTTATTTTAATATAATATATTCTTAACTATCAATGAAATCTTACTTATGATCTATAAATTGCATATATTATTACCCTACCTACATAACTATGTGATACCTACTTAACTTATGTTTTTGGTAAGGGAAGTCTAGTTCTTGAAAGATATAATTAGAAAAAGATTTTTGAATCATGTTACATATGTAATATATATATACCATTGATTATTCCCTACCTACTTTATCTACTTAATTATGCCATACTTACTTTACCTACTTAAGTATGCCCTACCCGATTGAATACCTAAGCCATATTTTGATCTTGAATATGTCTTACCTAAATAATTGAGTCATATATTTATCTTTAATATACCATACTTTCCTTATTATACTTGAGCATGCATAGACTCACTTTAAACCTACTTAAATTATGCCCTACCTACGTAGATTACTTATTTGACTATGCCTTGCCTACTTGAGTGTACCCTATCTGATTGAATACTTGAGCCATATCTTGATCTTGAATACCCATATCTAATCATGAGTGTATCTATTTTACCTAAGCCTTACTTTGAATACTCGATACCTAGTTAAATACCTGAGACATATCTTAAAAAGAGAGGGGTCATTATCAGATAAAGGCATAAAGGAAAGGGGGAATTCTCATGAGATTCTAGAAAATTAGTAGAGGGGCATTATCACCTATATAGATAAAGGAGAGGTGACATTAATCGATCCATATATTGAAATAAGATGGGGCATTCTAAGGAGGGGGTCAAGTGAATAAATAATCATTCATCATCATAATCACAACCTCATCATTCTTCATCATCCATAATCCCTCTCTCATCAACCTTCATCATCCCTCATTATCCATAATGATATTCTCATTGGTCCTCATGATCGATCATCATCCCTAGTCACTCCCTCATTATCCTTCATTATCCCTCATCATCCCTAATCACTATATCATCACCCCTCATCATCCTTAATCACTCCTTCATGGAACCTCATCATCCCTAAACATCCCTATCACTCCCACATTATCCCCCATCATCCCTAATCACTCCCTCAATGCCCCTCATTATCCCTAATCACACCCTCAATGACCCTCATCATCCATAATCATCCCTAATCACTCCATTATTATTCATTTATCCTCATCATCCCTAATCACCCATAATCACTCCCTCATCATCCTTCATTACCCCTCATCATCCCTAATCACTCCCTCATCAACCTTCATCATCCCTCACCATCCCTAATCACTTCCTCATATATCTTAATCATCCCTTATCATCCTTAGTCACTTCCTCATCTACCCTAATTATCCCTCATCATCCTTAATCACTCCCTCATTGGTCTTCTTTATCCCTAATTATTGATAATCATTACCTCATCAACCCTCATCATCCCTAATCATTTATATTCACTCCCACACAATTCTTCATTAACCCTAATCATCCCTAATCACTCCATCATTGAGCCTCATCATCCCAAATCACTCCCTCATTGAAACTCATCACCCCTTATCATCATTAACCCTTATTGTCCCTCATCATCCATAATCACTCCCTCATTGGCCTTCATCATCTCTTATCATTTCTAGTCATACCCTCATCATCCCTAGTCACTCCCTCATTATCCCTCATCATCCCTAATCCATCCATAATCACCCCTCATCATCCTTAATTATTAATAATCACTCCTTTATCAACACTCATCATCCATAGTCACTCCCTCATCACCCTTAATCATCCCTAATCACTCTCTCATCGAACCTCAGTGTCCCTAATCATAACCTCATTAACCCTAATCATCAATAATCACTTCCTAATTATCCTTCATTATCACTCATCATCCATAATCACTCCCTCATTATCACTTATCATCCCTAACCACTTCCTCATGGTTTATAGTTTTATAGTTCAGGGGTTTAGGGTGGTTTTTAGGGTTTTAGGTTTCTAGATTAGGGTTTAGGGTTTAGTATTAACATTTATGGTTTAAGGTTTTTAGGTTTAAGGTTTAAGGTTTAAGGGTTTATGATTTAGGTCCAGGGTCTAGGGTCTAGGATTAAAGGATTAAAGGTTTAGAATTTTTGGGTTTAGGGGTTTCGGGTTTTAGGTTTTATGTTTTAGGGTTATATGCTTTAAGTTTTAGGTTTTTAGGGTTTAATGTTTTAGGGTTAAGGTTTTATCATTTTATCATTTAAGGGTTTTAGGGTTTTGGGGTTTAAGGTTTTTGGGTTATGGGGTTTAGGGTATGGAGTTGGGGTGTGGTGTTAGGGTATTAAGTTTACAATTCATGAGGTATAGGGTTTAGGTTTTATGATTTTAGGGTAGTAAGGTTTTATATTTTTATGTTTTGGGTTTAAATAGCTTAGGGTTTAGTTTTTTTAGGGTTTATGGTTTAAGGGTAAAGATTGAGTGTTTATAGGGTTTAGGGTTAAGGATTAAGGTCAATTCCCCCTCCTATCACTTTTGTTTTACCTTTACCTTTCATTCAACACACTTTATGGAAATCAACTCCCCTTTTCTCAAAAACACCCCTTGTTTATCAAAGAAATCCTAAAACCCCTCCAAAAAAAGTAAAAAAAGAAAAGTAAAATCAATTTCAAGAAAACTCAATTCTAGGTGATTCAAGAAACCTCTACTAAATCTATGGACACTTCACCGATTGTAGAGTAAGTCTTTAAATGGGATCATATAAAAATACATCAAGGATATGGACACCTTATTAGAATTGGATCAATGTCCAAGGAATAATTCTCAAGGTAGGATTCATTATTTTGGTGATTGGATCCATAGTAATTAATCCTTGCATGTTCTAAGAAGTAGTAGATTAACTCTTTTGTACACACTGAGTCAATGAGAATGTCTAGTTTGGTATTTTATCCACTCTCATATTCTCCTCTATTTAATATGTTCACATTACATGCATAGTCTCAACCAAATATTCTAGGTTTCTAGACATATTTATATCATTCCAAAATAATCAAGAATATTTTTGAGTAGAGTTACCATTTTTTGTTGCTTACACAACATGCCCACATTCTTTCAAAATCAAAGAACCTCTTTTTGATTTATATCCACTCCCATTTACACTCATGTCTGATTGGTTTCAAGACTCCCAATTTACCTTGGTGTTCCTTATTTATTTTCATGCTGAATTGGGACCTACAATCATCACCATTGGAAATGTCATGTCCATGCGAAAAAATTTTGTATAAGGCACTCAACATGAAAGTGGAGTGCTAACCTCCCAATTTTCATTTGAAATCTATCTTGCTTATAAATATTATAATGTCCTAGGTTTTAATATTCATTTCCATGAAATTATAACTCCCAAAACCTATCTTGTCATAACAACCAAGTCTAAACAGTTAACTTTCATATATAACACTTGGCCTTGAAGTAGAATCTTATTACACATATCCAAACTTGGAAATCTTGCCTACTTACTCTCTCAACCCCTTGCAGTCACTATAAGGGAGTCACATTTATTTTATTACCCTTTTGGCCTCTAATAATTGTCACATCCTATTGACCAAGCTTTTACAAGTGATTTTCATATTTTTCACTTGGTCGTTAGATGACTCCTTGACCTCCATATTATACTTTAAAAATCTTATTGGATCGATTAAAAACTCATCTCATTATCCTGTTAGAAATATTTATAGGTATTAAAAAAAAATCAAGTCTATATAACTAATTGGGCTTCCAAATAGTGATTAGGTCTACCTACTAATTTTGGTCATGCCCAATTATAATCAAGATTTTCTAAGCCATTTTGGTCTAGTTTTGAATTTTCTAAGGTACCTTGACCTAATCAAGTTTTTAAGCTATGATTAGGTCAATTTGTTTGAGTTATTTATGATCCTTTATTAATTGAATAAATTGTTCAAACTAGGTCTTGATGGAGGACATTGGTTGGTATTAGTTCTAATTGGGTTTGCATTCCAATATTAGGTCTAGTTGTCTTCAATTAGGACTTTGTAATGGTAGTCAGGGTTTAGAACCCTGACTAGGTATTGGTCTCATCAAGAAGGTTTGTCATAGTCTTAGTTGGATAAAAATAAATGATTAAGTTAGGTAATAGGCTAGGAAGAATTTAGTGTTAATTGGGACTTAAGTTTTGATTAGGTCGTGTCTAGGGGCAAGTGGTGAGTATAGTTGTAATCAAGGTTCCAAACCCTAACTAAGGCATGCCTTCCCATCTAAAATCTACCTAGTTATAACTGGGACTTAGATCTCCAATTAGGTCTATAAACCTATTCAAAATACCCATAGTTTTATCTGAGGGTCTAAACCCCCTCAGTTTAAATTTACCACCAAGCCTTAGTGTTATTTGGGAATTTGATTGCTAACTAGGTCTAAGTGCATTACAAAATGCCTCCCTAGTTCTAATCGAGGGTTGAAATCCTAGTTTGAACTAAAAAGTCAAAAAATATATATTTAAAATCTAACTATATGCCCCCAAAATATTGAATAAGTATACTTGGCTCATTTTGGGGCATTATATGGTTTTTTGACAATAAATTTTACCTTTGATGTCACTTTTTCAAACTGTTTACTATTCTATAAAGGTGACTCCATCCTGAACAAAATGATTATCTCGATTTTTCCTAATTTTTCATGTAAAAAAATATGTTCATGTTTTTATGTGTTATTTTACTGTTCAATATTTTAGTTGTAATGTTTTAACTTGTTTTTTGGTTATTTTCAAGAAATAAACAATGAAATTGGTAAGGTTTGGAGGACAATGAAGAGGAAAGAGGTAGTTGGGCACATTAATGGTGGTATATGGTGTTTTGCAGGGAAACTCCAACCCATATAAGACCATTTTTATATATATTAGCTCATTTTAATTGAGCAAGGGTTGGGTTTTCTTCTCCTCAAAAGAGATTTGGGCTAATCACACTTTCTGTTTTATGTAATTTTTAGCTTTGGTAGTGTAATTTCTCCCTAAATATCCTCCCCTACCATTATGTTGGTGAATTTTTGAGGGATCAATTATAATGAACTTTTTATTTGATTATTAATATGATATATTATGATTAATATAATACTTAGGCTCATTTACTTGTAATTTACATGTGTATACAGTGGTTGTGGCTACTCTTTCCTTGTATTCTCTCCTTAGAAGATTGCATTGGCTATGATTGTAATCATGTGTATGTTGATTGGTTTAGTATCTAGTTTATGTATTTCATGTGATAGTGAAATCAAATTTATCTTCAATATTTCAAACTTTTATTTCCCCTCTTCCCTCTCTTTTGTCATTTTTATCAAGTTGTTAAATCTAGGTTTTGAATTCAATCTATTTACATGATTATCTTGATGGCAAGTTAGTTTATCCATTGTTGTTATTTTACTATTGATGATAAACTAGATGGAATTAATCTTAGAATAAAATTCAAACACTTTAAACAAAACCCTAAAAATATTGATTTATTGGACACTAAATAAATGCACATTTATATGTTTTCAACACCTACATGAAACATGTTCAAACAAGGAAATAAATAAGAATTATAAACTAAAATATTTAAATACCTACACTCCATTAAGACTAATTTTTAAGTATTCATTCCAATAGGCCCCTTGACTATAATAATCCATAATGCACAACTGAGCAAAGATCAGTGCATCATGGCCTAGTGGATAAAGACCTTGAGGAGACCCATCTTATGAGACTCATTTCAGGAGAGGCTTGATTGGATTCACCACCCTGAGTGACTAGAAATGGAAAGCCATGATAAATGAAATTTCAAAAAACCCCATTCCAAATTTTAATCAAAACTTTATGGCTCAAAACTATAACTATGTATACACACAATTGCCTTTGGCCCATACTCCACCTAACAAACATCTTAGCTTCTTAAACAATCATGTGTCTACATCTAATCATCAAAATTAGAGTGAATATTTAATACTAATAAATACTAATACTATGAAATGTATTACTTATAAATTTACAAAAGTATAATTGGATGTTATCTAACAAATGGTTCAAAAGTTGAGCAATGGGTTTTTAAGCTTATAGAAGCAAATGGGAAACACCATGGCGTAGAATACCAATCATAATTTTTCATATCATATATATAATAGGCCTTTCAATATATATAGAAACAACATAGAATAACATCCATCTAATAAATATCTTGAGATAAACATCATGGAAGAAACACTACCTAATTGGTGTTGAGTCCATAATATAAAACATCATGGTGAGTTAGACTATAGAAATTTCTATAAAGCCTTTGTGATTTTATAGAAGGAATGGATAGATAATAAAGATTTAAATATCATCTAGAGACAACTTCTTATACTTATCAAACTCTTTTTTAGCCACTTTCATGTCTAAATAGACACTAGAGTGACTTCTTGTAAATAATGCAAGGTAAGCCTAAAAATCATTAGAATGCTCTAATTCATTAGCACACATCATGTGCATATTATAATTCATGTCGATGTATCCTTCACTAGTGTAATTCATTATATTTAATCATATTCTTCCTCTAATTCATCTCTGGCCAAGTTGTAACATAAAAAATTGACATGTTTGACCATATGTGAGGGAAAACTTGTCAAAATTCAGAATGGCAATTAACTTGATCAAAATTGCTTAATTGGTTAAACCCAAATAAATGCATAGGTGAAAATCCCATGGCTAATTAATTGTTGAATTTTAATTTTTAGAATTTCATAAATCTAGATTGATGACATCATTATGACATCATACAAATATCTAAAATAATGACATCATCTTTTATGAGTTATAAAGTACGCACAAAATATCAAATAAATATCTGGATTTGTGAGCCATTCTTATTAATTGGAAATATTAAAGGCTTGTCCCCTCCTTAAATTAACTATGTTTAGCCTTAACTCACCTAGGGTTAGTTTGAACTCAACTATGGTTATTTCTAACCTAACTACACTTGGGTGAGAGTTAAGTTTGGAGGATATAAATACAAGGCCTCACCCATTAATATTTACACTCTCTTAGTGTAAATTCATTATGCACAAATACATATAAATATTTTTATGTGCAATGTTATTATGATAAAATACATCCAAAAAGTTTCATTATTATAGTCTTACCATACCCATTCGTTGAGCCAAGCCAATCCAAAACCATCAACATTACCAAGGTGCCAAGGAGAGGTGGATCAATGGAAATGTATTGACAAATATTTCTTGATCACATATCTGAGCACATCATCCATGACCAACTCACAACACTTGTTCTAGCTCTCTAGCTCCTTGAGTGTCAAGGCTAGAGGTGTTAGTTTTTAGTGTGTTTATTTTGATTTTATTTCTTGATTAACACAATACTAATATTCCCTCTATGTCAAATTTATTTTTTCACATAATAGCATTCCTGGTGGGACCGTATGCACCCCAAGAATCCTTCCAATGACTTTTAAGCATATTTTATACCATTATTTGGTCTTAATTTTGGATTTATTTGACTCATTTTCATTAATTTTTTTCCAAAATTCTTTTAATGAGTTTATGACTATAAATCCATGACCTAGATTGTAAACCCATGGCCTAGACTCACTATAGGCTGATACTATACATGATATCCCATAGCCTAAATAGTAGATCAATATGGTATCTTTTAGAGCTTCGTTTAGGGTCTTCCAAACTCCATTTTTGATGATTTTTTTTAAAACCACGTGTTTTCTCTTGAATTTTCATTATATTCCATTAGTTTACCTTAAAATTGCATACATTTTTCACAAAATATATAAAATGAAGGTATAAATATATTTTATTATAGGTTATCCTTCTAATTTGTTTGTCATAGGTTTTACTTGTCAAAGACCACATTTGAAACTCCTAACTTGTTGCTTGTAGGTTTTGATTGTTTAATATTGATTTCTGTGTCTTATCGAGATAATTTATAGGAATATCACTTTTTCTAAGAAATAATAAAACCCACTAATACTTTTTTTAGGACCCAAAGGCCAAGGAAAGACATTTTTAGCACTTTAAATCTCTAAAACACATTTACATTTGGTGCTTAAAAATTGTTTAATCACTTTATTTTTGTTTTTCAAAGTTCACAAATCAACAAACAAATCCAAGGGGATAAATTTCACATCACATTTCACTTGGTGTTTTTAAAATGAACTTAAACTTAGACTAAGTTCTCTTATTTTCTTGTTTATCATTTTGTTTATTTGTTGTGTGTTTTTACAAAATAGACTTAATACATATGCTCTCCCCTATCCCATTTTAGGGAACTCAGGTGACCAAAAGTGATTTATCAATTCCTTTTATTGCTTATTCAAATAATAGAATGAATATTTCTAAGGCACTACCCAAGATCCAAGTGACTTGGGTGATCCTAAAATGACTTTAAAATCTTTCTATTGTTTATTTCTTGCATCTTGGATTCTGGGTAGAATTTCATCACCTCCCCATAAGTTCTTTAGGGAAGTATACCTAGGATTTCATCTATTGGCATTATTTAAATCATACTCCACAGTGGGGTATATAAATTAGGGCATGTGATACAGTGATTGATAGGGGGCTGAGTGGCTAGCCTCTCTAATTGTAACAAAAACCTAAGTCAAGTTTAGATAAATATTGAACTCCACTAAGTATATGGATGGTTTCCCTATGAAAAGTAATATACCTTTACATAGTAAGGCAGATGGTGTGAACTAAATTGATGTGATTTCATCTCTAGTGTTAACCACACTTGGGACCATCTAGAATGCATAACAATTATAATGGTGTGAACTAAATTGATGTGATATCATCTCGTGTTAACCACACTTGGGACCATCTAGAATGCATAAAAATTATAATTTTTAGATAAATCCCACTTACCACAAAAATATTTTCAATGCAAGGCAAGTATCCCAAAGTTCCATGTCACGATAGGAACTCTTAAGATAAGAGGGGGCATAAAAACCCTAATTTTCATGCACATATAATTTTTTTGGATTAATAACTTATTTCCTCTTGAGGATTATATAGATATAATTTGACAATATTAAGCCACCTTATCAGTTTTTAAGAATAAGATGATACACTCAGGTTTTTTTATGTCTTTTTCTTTTACTTACATTGTTTTGAGTCTAAACCCATCTTTATTTTTCAAAACACATGTCCAAATCACATCTAAATCAAGTCATGTTTATATACCCCTTTTAGCCTAAAAGAGGTGTTATGACATCCATTTAATGCTACACTTTACCTTAATCATTTTTTAAACTTTGTGTGTGTGTGTCACTTGTTTGAAAGCAACATCGTTATACTACCAATTTCATCCCAAGTTTTTGCCGTAGAGTTTTTGAATAAAACCATTTTTCATACCTTTTGAGTGAGATAGCATCATTATCTTGCTCGTATTATTTTGAAAACCCTTTGCTTTATGTCAAATTGAGTTTGAAACCATGTATGCCTTTTGGCCAATGATTGGTATTGTTATGCCATCCATTTTAGTCTAGAATGTTTTCTATTTGAGAACCCAAGAGTTATAAACCAAGTTCAAAATTGATCTTGTGAAGTTCAAATTCAAACATTGAGTGGTTTATACCTATGCCTCACTTAATATTGGTTTAGGTATTTACCTCTTATTTTTGGATTATGTAACTTATACTAATTCCTTACTTGCTTTGAAGATCTTTTGTGCCTAGATTTTGGAAGTGGTCTTTTTTGTGTGCCTTGAATCTATTTTGTTGCTTAAAATTAAGGTCAAAACTCTCTTTTTAAGTACAAATTTGATCATGATTAGTTTGCATTTGAGTCTTGATCATCACTTGGGCTTGAATGTTTTACTCCTCATTCTTATTTTTAGTCACTTAGGGTCAAATTTCCCAATTAGTTTTATGCATATGCCTAAGGTCCAATGTTTTTTTATTAATGATAAAATTTTGTGTTTGAATCTATGTTCCTAGTTTGAGTTTAAATGTTTCAAATTGTTAGATTAATTATCTTGTCATTTTACCTCAACCTAATTTGTTTCAAGTCTAACTTTGTGTCATGTTTCCAAAGAAATATATTTTTACCTTTCGCTCTTAAACCCATTCATTTTCAAGTATAAATTTTGTGTCATGTTTCCAAAAGACCTAGCATTTTACATTTTTAGGCATAGTGCATTTTAAGTCTAAATTTTTGCCTTGTTTCCAAAGACCTAGCATTTACCTTTGATTTTCATTTTTATACCTAGTTGTTTCAATCCTAGCCTTGTGTTGTGTTCCCAAAGACCTAAAATTTACCTTAGATTTTAAGGTCCATTCATGTCATTTTGAGCCTAGATTTGTGCCTTATTCCCAAATACCTAGCAACGTTTCTTTTTTAGACCTAGATTAGAGTTGTTTGAAATACTTTTACAAAAATTAAGATTCAACTTACCATTTTCTTGACCATTTATATGCAATATATTAGACATTAGACCTTGAGGACATTTTAGACCAAGTTTAACATTTATGATTTTTTGAAAAGAGCTCCATTATAGGCCAAGTTTAAATCATTTAAAGCAATATATCGAGTACCTATTCCTAGACCAATGTTGTTTTCAAACCTAGACCTAAACCAAGAACATTTTCATAAACCAAGACCACCTTCTTTGAGCTAATTTCTAAACCCATCCATGTTGATTATCATATGTTGAGATCACCCTTATTTTGTCTAATTAAAGTACCAAGTTCACCCTTTCAATGATAATGATAGCCAATCTAATACCTATGCTAGTATTCCTCTTTTAGCCTGTGTGAACAACCAAGTTTCACAATGCCCAAGGATTACCATTCTAGGCCCTCCTCCTTTGGTATGTCTTAGAAACCAAACTTCACAATGCCCATTTATTACCATTCTAGGTCATCATCCTTTATCCTTCACTAGAAACCAATCTTCATAATTCCCATTCATTACTATTCCAATCCCTCATCCTTTAGCTTGCATTAGCAAACAAGCTCTACAGTGCCCAAAGATCACTATTCCAGGCCCTCCTCCATTGGTCTACAATAGCAACCAAGATCCATAATTCCCAAATATTACCATTATATGCCCTCCTAATTTGGATTGAGTCATCAACCAACCTTTGTAGCACCCATTCAATACCATTCTAGTCCCTCTCAAATCTAATAGCTCTTTATCCTAATAAGGTTGCACATGTGTGACTAGATGGATCATAGTTACCATCCTAGGACCATAGCTAGCCTTTGTTGAGTCTATCATAGATGATACTATTTAAAAAGACCTCATAATTTAACCATAGGCCATTCTTCAACCATTACCAAATTTCCCCCACTTTAAAAAATTTAATCTGTTCTTTGAACCACAACAGAGCTAGTCATTACCTCTCCATGAGTCATCTTTTGAAGACAAAGATGTGTTTAAAACCAATATTTTATAACTAATTATAAACCAAGGATAATATAACCAACCAATATATGATGATTTTATTGAAACACCTATTTTTGATGAGTTAACCTATGTTGAATCATCCTTTAACCATTGCCCTATTTTTAAGGAGCCTCACTTTGATAATCTAGTTTTTGTGGAGTTGTCTATTGACCCTTTCCCTTTGGTTAAGGAGTCTCACTTTGACAAGCTAGTCTTTATTGAGTCACCCCCTAATGATTATAACCACCTTTGGTCAAATATTTACCTTAACTATGGCCCTTTTTTAAGGAGCCTCACTTCGATAAGCTAGTCTCTATGGAGTTTCTTGTAGACCATTTCTATTTTGTTGAGAAGCCTCACTTGGATGAGCTAATTTATATGGAGTTGCCTATTGACCATTTCCATTTTGTTAATAAGCCTCACTTGGATGAGCCAGTCTTTGTGAAGTCCTTCTTAGCTCAGATATTTTTGTAGATCCCATTATTCAACTACAATTATTTACTCATCCAATACCAAGTATTCAACGTAACATATTTTCCACAACACAAGATGAAGAATTAGTATTGAATTTAGGTTTTATTCTTGAACTAATATAATATTTAACATTTGAATTAGAATCAACATTAGTCTTGACATTAAATTCAAATTCCCTTGAGTTAGACTTAGATTTGGAATTAGAATACATTTATAGCTATTATAACATTGATTACACATGCATTGTTGATCAGTTTGAATACATTTGTGATCCTTCCATGATTTTTTAGGATTATTACTTTATCATTGACATAATTTATCCTATTATAACCTATGAGGATTTTATTTCCTCTTCATATTCCATTACCATTAGAAATACCATTAACACCACCCAACATATCCATTATATTGACATTACACCTCCCACAAGTGTTGATAGGACAAATAGAATCACACCTTATTGAAATTCATCCATGATGACATACCAGTTGATTAATATTATGGGGATCAAGACCACATTCATATATAAGAAGAACAATCTCCGACTCAAACTTTTTATAGATGATAGGGGACAATCAAAGTCTACAATTAGCATATTCTAGTGAAACCTTGTTTGAAGTGCTAGAAGGTAATCAAAGTCAAAATTCAATATTATTTAGTGAAACCTTCTTGAAGGCACTATGGGATAATCAAGACAATTGTATTGGTGAAAACCTATTTGAGGCACCAATTATTGAGCATAATAGTTATTGACTACTTAATGAAGATATTATTAAAGATAACATTAGTACAACTTCCATTCTATAGAATAATTAGATGGTAGATACACTTAGGTCAAAATAATAATAAAATATGGTGGTCCTATTGAGAGAATATTTAAAAATCTTTGGCCTCACCACAACCAAAATTATGTCAAATCCAAAATCAACAACATTGTGTGTGCCTAAAATTCCTGATCTTCATTCATTTCCCAAACATTATACATTCCATTATAATCCATTTATGAATTAAAGACATATATTACATTTCTATATCAGACCTTTTATCCAATGTTTACCCTTATTTACCATCCTTGGCCATACTTTCCTTTATAGAGGCTACGAAGACATCTTGTCTCAAAGTTTGGAGGAAATAAAATTAACAACCAATAATGATCACAACAACATTATTAGAGTCCAAACCAGTAGTAAGTTCTTGACATATAAACTATTCAAAAGGGGTGTGGGCTAGTAATTTACATAATTGAATATGTTGGTTGTGTCATGTGCTTATTAGGATATGCATCTCCACATCAATAAAAAAAATAGAACCATTTGCATTGCCTTTCCATTTACCTTACCTTGATAGTTGCCTTACCTTTCCATTTACCTTGCCTTGCCATTTACCTTACCTTAAAATTTCACTTACCTTTCCATTTACCTTTAATAGCCATTTTTTCTTACCTTTCCATTTACCTTAATTTTTCCATTTATCATTTGCCTTACCATTATTTCATACCTTTCCATGTGCCTAGCCTTGCCCTTTTCCTCACTTTACCATCCTTTTGTACCTTTTACATACATTTTAACTATAGTGACTTGAGGTCCATTTGGTCTATGTAGTCAATGCTCAATTTACATTAAGGTCAACTCGGTCACCCTTTTTTAATGCTCTTGTCATTTTGTAAGAAATTTCCATAAAGACTTTCATCATTTTATGAACAACCTAAGCCAATGATCTCTCCATTTTTAAAGTGGTATATTTTCAATATATAATGAGTTAATATACCCTAAAAATTCTAAAAACATTCAAAATTTTAAAAAAATCCTAAAAATTAGAAAATCAACTTACAATATCCTAAAGAGATATACAACTTCAAAATCCAAAAACTTTGACCCTATCTTGAACCTAGTAATCCATCCTCTATCTTCCTTATTAGGGAAATATCCATTGCTATTTCCAATCCATTCCATAGCCATTGGGTGTGTAACTTTCCCTTTGCATGTATCCTTGCTTAGGGGCATTGCCTAATTCACACTTTTTAGGCCAAACTCACAATTTTCACCCTATTAGAGCAACACTAAATCATGCACTTACATCAAGATGTATTATCCCCCATTGTCATTCCCTTGCATATATATTTGATTTGGGGAACCATCCATTTATCATCCTAATTATCCTTCACATGTATTTATTGAGTTGGTTAATGACATGATGCTTTATGTTGCTTTTACTTTCAAGCTTTTTGTGTGATTATTTGATTAGTTGTTTATCTATTTGTTTGCCTATTTATTTGATTTCATTATTAACCTTAATTAAATATACATGAATTTATTAGGTGATTATTTGCACATTATTATTGATTTTATCCATATTCATATGTCAACATTATCATCATGGTTTTTATCATTGGTGCATTATTTACAATTGTTTATTGGATTAGGAGCTAGTCCTTATGCATATTATGGCAAGGTCATCATGGTGCACACCATCATGTACTACAACAAAAATTAGTTCACTGTATCTTACAAGTAATGGTGGCATAGAATCTTCTCCTTGTTCACCTTGGAAAAATCCTCCCACCCTTGATCGAATCAACCCATAGACCATTTTAATTATATCAATGCTAATAAGGATGAGCATCTATGTATTGGAAAGTATAGATGAATTATTCATATTGATCAATTCTTATTATTCTATTCTATTCCTCAATCCAAATTCTCCCATTATTGGGTGAACTACATTGGCCTGAGGTCTAGTTAGACTATGTAGGTTATGCTTAAATACATGACACATCTTAGATCAGCTCGGCTACCATTTTTTATTCCAATTATCTTTATTTTAATCACTTTGCACATACTCATATGCCTAGTTATTTTTGGATTCTTCATTTATTTTAATATCACACCTAAATTTGTGCTTGCTCATATTTAATATGTGTGATAGGTTATAT
The DNA here is from genome assembly GCA_037957365.1 of Torreya grandis. NCBI lineage: Eukaryota > Viridiplantae > Streptophyta > Pinopsida > Cupressales > Taxaceae > Torreya > Torreya grandis. Next base: position 2,179,919 of record JARHVA010000495.1, read on the forward strand.
CCTTAAGTTATGCTTACAAATTTTCCCTCCTGGGTCACAACCAATTTATTATGAGCAAATCTACCCTGCTAATGTAAAATCATTTTTTTTAATCCTAACCATGTTAATGTTTATAATTGAATTTGGGAAAATTATTAATTCTACCCATCTACCCTATTGGGGTATATACTTGTGCCATTGATTATAACTGCCTTTGGGAAAATTGGTGTCTCAACCTCTATTACTAATTATAACCATCTTTGGGAAAAATAGTACTTTTAAATCAATATATGCAATCATTATCTCAATTGGATTAATCTCACCCATTGGTTGATTTAATTATTCTTCTTACTTATTTTTAGGTATCATCCATTAATTGTATATGTTGGCCACTCCTTTGAGGGGGCATCATCATAGGCTCTCCAAACTTTGTTTGGAGCATCATTCTTGAAGCATTATCTTCTTTTTATTATTAATGGATTTTTCAATATTTGAGAAGATGTTACTTTGCCTATGTATTACAACATATTATCAAATAGGGGTAAATTGTAGACACTCTTTTTTGGCCAGTTCTATGTCTAAATAGACACTAGGGTGACTTCTTTCAAATAATGCAAGGTAAGCCTAAAAATCATTAAAATGCTTTGATTCATCAATGCACATCATGTGTATGTTATAATTTACATAAATGTATCCCTAATTAGTGAAATTCATTATATTCAATCATCATATTCCTCTAGTTCATCTCTGGTCAAGTTATGACTTAGAAAATTGACCTGTTTAACCATGTGTGAGGGATAACCTGTCAAAATTTAGAAATGGTAATTAACTTGATCAAAATTACTTAATTGGTTAAACCCAATTAAACACATAAGTGAAAAACCTATGGATAATTAATTTTTGAATTTATATTTTTATAAATTCATAAATCTATATGGATGAAATCATCATGACATCACACAAATATTTTAAATGATGAGATCATCTTTTGTGAATTGCCAAACACTCACAAAATATCAAACAAATATCTAGATTTGTGCTCCATGCCTATTAATTAGAAATATTAATGGATTATCCCCTCCTTAACTTAATTAGGGTTATATATAACTCACCTAGAGTTATTTCAAACTCAACTATGGTTAATTCTAACCTAACTACACTTAGGTGAGAGTTAACTTTGGAGTCTATAAATACAATGCCTCACCCATTAATCTTTAATCTCTCTTGGTGTAAATTTATTATGCACTAATACATACAAATATTTTTATTTTCATATTATTATTCTAAAATACCTCTAAAAATCTTCATTATTGTATTGTTACCATGCCCATTTTTAAAACCAAGCCAATCCAAGCCAAAGCCATCAACATTACCAAGGTGCCAAGGAGAGGTGGAACAATGGCTCTTCATTGACAAAGAGTTATTGAGCACATATCTAAGCACATCATCCATGTCCAAATCACAACACTTAATCTCATGAAAGGTAATATTTCTTATTTTGCTTTTATTATATTAGTTATTTGTGTAGTTTTGTATCTCCTTGAGTGTCAAGGTTGGAGGTATTAGTTTTTAGTGTGTTTTTTTTAATTTTATTTATTGACTAACATGATACTAATCTCCCCTTTACATAAAATTCCTTGTTTGGCACCTTATAGAATAATAATGGTCTTTGAAACATATGACTTTCCATTCCCAATGGAAGATGAGAATGAACCTAAAGATAATACAGATGAAATTCATGCCTTTTAATAGTTTTAGAGAAACAACTATAACTTGAGGAATAAATAGGCTACTACTACATCAATGCCTCAAAAAAATATTTTTAATATCCTCCAAATCCTAAGACAAATAATAACCTACCCCCCCTAAAATGGAATGATCAGCTAAAAAATTCATAGCCATAGAGTAGGTAAAATATAGTTAAATATATGAACAAGTTCAATAAAAATATTGGTCTTCACAAGCTACCTCAAATTACCAAACTGAGAGAAGTATTACTCAAATCCTTGACTATGATATCATCCACTGACAAATCAAAAGATGCACACATAAACATGATAAATTATAAGTAAAAACCTGAGGTACTACCTTTTTTATTAACCATCAGAATGTTTGGTAAGAATATGCATAATTTTTTGGTTGACTCAAGTGCCTCAACCAATGTGATGCCCATATTTATATGCAATAAAATGGGTTTAACCCCAAAAAAATCTAAAATAATAGTCCTAATTATGGACAAGTCCTCTATCCCATGTGTTTTAGAGTTGAAAAATGTACACATCCAACTTGCCTCTGAGCCATGTGTACAATAGTACATAAACATTTTGGTCATTGACATTCCTAAATCCTATGGCTTACTACTGAGTCCAAATTGGTCTAAAACACTGAATGGGTACATGGAAATAGACTTCTCACACATGTTTCTACCTTGTAATGGGGTAAGCAATTAGATTCAATTAGATCAAGAACCAAATGTGAATTACTTAAACAGATAAAATAATTCCAAGAACAAGAATATTGACTTTTTATCCTCACATATGGGTGTATACTTGTTCACAACAAAAAAAGAACCCCATCAACAATAATTTGAAGGTAATTCATAGTTATAGACTCTCCATTTTAATAAATCTAGATCAAAAAAAAGTTGTGGCATTGGTATAGCTTTGATCGACATAGATAGGAATCAATATTTAGATGCATATAAATATAATTCCATTGTACCGATAATCAAGTTGAGTATGAAGCTCTGATTCTAGACTTGCAATTTATGTTGAAACATAATGTAGAGAATTTGTGGATATTTTGTGATTCAAAGTTGGTTGTCAACTAGATTAGAAATAAATACCAATTTAAACTTGCTTATTTGAAGAATTAAAAACATAGATCATGGAATCTAATCAAATCCTTTGAAGCATTCAACATCAAAGTTATTCCAAGAGAAGAAAATTAGATGATAGACTTATTAGTGGCTTTAGCTCCTAATTTAGCACCACTCTAGGAATCTAAATGCAAAAGTTTTATGTCAAACTGGTTCTTTTCCCATTTATCCCAAACAATGTGGATAAATTATAGGTATTTGATGATGATCAATAAATTATATAATTTATGAACAATTTTTTAGCCTTTGAATCCCAAATGATTATGAAAAGGATGTTTAACCTATGAATATAAAATACTTGAGAGAAGATGGTATATTATAGCTAAAAGATAATTGTGTTTTTATGGGTATGGTTTTATTAGAATGAGATTTTTACATGGATACACAATCTCAAAATTAGAAACTAAATCTAATTTTATCAAATAAAATATGGGGATTGACTATCACCCTCAATATGTAAACATTGGCCTGAGTTGCATTGAAAGCGAGAAACAAAATTTTAAGGGTATGATGATAGAATACAAAGATGTGATAACTTATACTTATATATATATATCTCAAGGTATTTTATCTTAAGATCATCACCCACACTATTCGACTGAATCCAGAACACAAGCCTTCAGGTAGCAATAGAGGCTAGTAAATCCAATTTTAGAGCCCCTCATATAGATAGAATTACAAAATATATTGGATGCTAAGATTGTATTTCCAATCAATAATTCCACTTGGGTATCTAACCTAGTGCCTATCAAGAAGAATAATGGATAAATTAAGTTGTGTGTTGACTTTTAGAAACCTAAACCAAACATCATAAAAGAATAACTATCCTTTACCCTCCTTGGATGAGGTAATCTAGAATATTAGTGGAGATTAAATGATGTCATTCATGTATGTATTCTTAGTTTATAATCAAGTTTTAGTATAATCAGAGGATATAATTAATACCACCAAGTGGGGGACTTTTCTATATTTTTAAAAGGATGCCTTTTGGCCTAATTAATGGAATAACAACCTTCCAGTGAGCTATGGACTTCACATTTCAAGGAATTATTTTCAAGTGCATCATCATCTACATGGATGACCTCATAATTTTATAAATTAATATATGTGATCATATAGACCGTCTAAAAAACTTATCTGACAAATGTAGGAGATATGGAGTATCACTCAATCCAAATAAGAACATCTTTGGAGTCACTGAAGGGAAATTTTTAGGCCATGTCATTACCAAAGATAAGATTTCAATTGACCCTAAACAAATATAGGATATTTCCAAGCTAACATATCCTAATAAAAATAAATAATTAGATTCTTTCTTTAGCAATATAAACTTTGTAATAAAATTTATTTCTAGATTTGTAGAGATTGTCAATAAACTGAATGTCATGTTGAATCAAGATGCTAAAATAGAATGGACAACTTAATCCAAGAGATTTTTTCAGGAATACAAATCTACCATTGTACAAGCTCAAAATTTGATAATACTAATCTATAATAAGGATTTATTCCTTTATTAATTTGCTTCAAAACATATTATAGAAATAGTACTCACACAAAAGGTAGATGATAATAAACATCTAATTGCCTTCATGAGTACTAATTTGAAAGATGAAAAGTTAAAGTATTCAAAGATAGATAAGTAGATATATGAATTGATCAAAGTTGGAAATATATTTAGTTATTAAATTCTTGAGAATAAGACATATGTCATTATCTCAAATATAGTGGTCAAGCTCACACTTGGTTGGAATGAATTGGGTGAAAGAAGAGGAAAGTGGATGGTAAAACTATAAGAGTTTGATCTTAAAATCAGACTGGCTAATATGATGTGAGGCCAAGGAATCATTCCACTCATGACTGAGATATATCCATGCATTCATATTGCATACATCAATTAAACACAATTAGCTAGTGGCAAATGGTATGCACACATCATCCACTATTCACTCACATGTACCTATCCCCTTGAGTTGAATATATAACAAAGGTGATCCATTAGGATCAAATTATCCCATTATATGATAAATAAGGGAGTTTTATACTAGAATAATTATGAAGGAATATATTTGAGGTGTGTTTTGAAATAGGAAGCCAAATACATCTTGAATAACTTACATCAAAGAATAGGTAGTGGACATCCCTTAGGTAATGCAAAAGCTCATAAAATTTTAAGAATGGGGTACTACTAGCCTAAAATTTTAAAATATGATCATAATTATGTTAAGACATGCCATGAATATCACGTATTTGGGAAAAGGTAAGTACATATTGCCATACATTTATAACTAGTCATTGAGAGATGACCTTTTGCTTAATGGGGGCTTAACTTTGTTGGGATGATCAACCCAAATTATATAGTAGGACATAAAATTATCATAAAAACCATTGATTATTATACCATATGGATAGAGGTGTAGCCATAAATAATTCCATGGCACTTGAAGTGATCAAATTTATATAAGATAACACACTGAATAGGTTTGGCACTCCAATTGTGTTGGTTTGTGACAATGGTCCAACCTTTCAATCTACATAGTTTACCAAGTGGGCCTATAACAATCAAATTACCATCAACTTTTCATAAAATTATTATCCCCAATGGAATGGAGTGTTTAACTCCACTAACAATAATCTAATAGATGCCATCAAGAAATAATCCTAGGTAAACCCAAAGAATGGCATATGTTGTTTAAGTATGCATTATGGGTAGATAGAACAAGGCATAATAAATCCCTCAAGGCTTCACCTATCCTAATGGTGTATGGATAATGATCATTTTTTCCTATCACTCTTAATATACCAACATGTCATTTCATTAAAGAGTATATGGGAGAAGATGAACTAATTTAGTCTAGACTACTTGACATATTCCAAATCAAAGATGTAAAAATTGAATCACTGCATAGCTTCAACAAACACCAAGATAATGTCAAAAGGTGGTTTGATAAAAGATCTAAAATCAAGGTTTTCAATATTTCAAACCTATTATTTTTATGTTATAAGGTGCATGAAAATAAAGGGTAGCATGATAATTTTACTCCTTTAGGGATTGGTCCATACCAAATATCTAAAATCCTAAGTAACAACACATTTTTACTAAATAATCTCCAAATAATGACCTCTCATTTCCTGTCAATGGAATATTTTTGAAATATTAGTTCATGGTTGCTCTAACTGGAGATGCTTATGAATGACTATGAGTGCACTTGTATAAATAAGAGTATATTAGGTTTCCTACTTTCTAGACTTTGTTTCCTACTTTATTAGGTTAATCTTTCTTATTTTTCTAGATTAGTTTCTTGTTTTCTATATTTTATTTCATATTTAATATCATTGATTTTTAGGTTAGTTTTCTTATAATGGTAGAACAGTCCAATCAATTTCTTATACTAGAATTATGAAAGACCTACCAAAATCAAGGGTATGACTCAAGAAGAGCATAATTGGCATCCATAAGGATTTAATCTACTATTAATTGAATTTATGGAATTGAGGTATGTGTTGTGACTAAAATTAAGTTCTATCTAGATTGAATAAGTTCACCAGGCCTTTTGAGTTCACTTTTATATACTCATGCAAATTTTAAAAAGACTTTTCATTTCTAAAGATCAACTGCATTGTTGCATGTTAAAACTTGGATGAGAGATAATAAACATTGAAATATATGCATATTAATAGGGACATATTGATTAAAAAAAATTATACATACACCCATCCAATGGTGATTCCCAACCATTCTTCTATTTGTGTTCCAAGAAAAAATCATACAAACTTATGGAGGAAGGGTGAATCAAGTAATCTCTACTAGGACTATGGATGCTTGGTTGGAAATAAATAAAGGTTTAGTGTGGAATTAGAGTCATATTTATCATGGTTATGGATGCTTAGTTAGAAGTAGAGTAATGTCCAGGTTTCCCCTATTATTGTTGTCATAAAATTAAAAATCAAAATAAAATCTATAGTGTCAATCTAGGCCTCTATCAACAAACTCATAATCAGGATAAAATAAATTCACAAATCACACACATATCCTATGAATGAAAATGGTTAGTATGTTGCTTGAGGAATTTGGATTCTCTTCTAGCTAACTAGTATGCTTTTTCTTTCCTTGATGGGACTGAAGTTATATTATGATGTATTAAGTGAGATTATGGGTTCTCAAATACTATGGAGCATTTCCCCACTAAGTCACCATTTGTTTTTCTCCAAAACACCCCATTCTCAAAATTCAAATAAGGACCCATTTTTGTGAATACATCTTTATTCATGGTCCATATTAACCTTAAGAAATCTGATATTGAGTAAAACGTGCACAAGCCTAAGGTTATTTTCAAAGTCTAATTTTATTATAAAAGTTACAAAAGGGAAAATCAAATCTTGGACATCATTCATGAATTATATATCACTTTTTATTATTTCCTCTGCTTTCAAAATGTGTATTCAATATCATGTTTTGATTTATTAGACTAACGAAACTAACTATGTTATGTTCTAGTTTATTTTTGCTTGCTTTTTTCCTCCTATGTAGGCTATTTTTCACTTAGTTTCCTATGTGACATATTTATAACATCTTTGGGCTCACCTAATAATCCTACATGGCATCATCCCACTCATTCATAGCCTTTGATGATTGACCAAAATTTTATTCTATTTGGGTCACCAAGATCATTACAGGTGGCATTATCTTTCCCTTTTGCAATTGTCTCCTACTTATGTAAATTCTAAAATATTTTGATTCTATAAATCAATGAGATACATTCACATTTAATCATCCCATTAAACTAGATTTCAAGTGAAAAATTACAAGTCATAAAGTTATTTGAGCTAGTGGAGCAATGAGAGCCATCCACATTGTTATCATCCCTTGCACCCATAGTTTGACATATAGAAAGTACAAAGGCAAAGTATAAAATATTTATATGGATCAGTGAGATTTATCCACATGTTTTAATGCCACTAACCTAGGTCCTACATAGTTTATAATGAATATTTCAATACTCTAGATAAGCAGATACCCAAGATTTAACCAAGTGTCATCATCTTGGAATATTGTGGCTAAAATAATTAAAGTATAAAGAGTTAGAATTTAGCTACTAGTGGACAACTGATTCATAACCACATGTCTTGAATCTAAACAAGTAAATTTAAAGACACAAAATCCAACTATGAGAGAACAAAAAAGGGCATCTATCATACTAAGATAGCAAGGCACCCAGGAATAGTGAAGAGAAGACACATGGAAATAAATCACGCTAAACTTAGCCTCACAAAATCAAAATTAAAATAAGAAAATTATATGGAGAATGGAATGAAATCTATTATTTCCATTAATTCACACAAATTTAAATCTTAATGCATTTAATTCATAGAGAAAATGAATCTAAAATAAAATATTTAGCTACAAAGTAATATTTAATCACATTGACTTCTAGTTACTTAGTGCACATCATGAATTCAAGTTTCATAGCAACTTAGAGACTTCAAGATTTTAGATAATACAAAACTATTATAAAATTTAAAATGGCCTATTTATCTATAACTCTTCCTCCTTTAACGTATTTGATTGTAGGCCTAACTGAATATATAGACAAAATGTTTTATTTAGTAGCATTACAACACAAGTTCAAACTTTGTTCAACTATTTGGGATGAAGTGGTATCTGCATGACCATACTAGGTAGAATCCCAATTGTCTCTCTTCACCCAAATATATAGAGATGACATCTTGGATATCAAGGCAGTAGGCCTACATAATGCTATGGTGAAACCATAGGTAACGCCCTACATTGACTTGCTCTTTGATTTATTTACAAATGGGAAATTATAGGTAAAATATTGCACCATTGACTCAATACTACCACTATAGCTTAGATTGGTGACAATTAAAATAATAATTATTATAGACTTCCAACCCCTAAGATCACCTATGGCCAGACTATGGTCAATTCATGGTTACTTTCAAACTCATCCCTAGTAATTTACAACAATGGTTGAGAACCTAGATAACTTTGTAATTCGAGGCCCAATTTATTTTGTCCTCATAACATCCTTCATACCATGTGTAATAATCTCCATGGATCTAATAAATTAACTACACATTTTTCCTAGCATCTCATATGTTCAGGAGATATGGGTTCCACTATTGGACATTGTTCTAAGCTTAAACAAAATCATTGCCTCGAGTGAAATTATCAATTTCAACTTGATGTGTCACATTAAAAATCTAGGAAGTCTACTTGATGGAAATTTATACATGATGTCATATGTCATGAATGCCATAATGTCCACAGATCATTCATCCATTTCATAACCCTAGGATCCCTCTATAGAATACCCCAAAAATAATATTTGGATGAATTTAATATTCTTTATGTACAAAAGTTCAAAAATTAGATTTAGAGGTTGACATAGACATTATAACCCATGGTATATCAATCCATCTATGGTCAAAATATGCCCAAGATATCAAACCACATTAATATAACTATCAATAAAATAGGTGACTATTGGTATTACCTAGAATGCACTATATTCAATATAGAGGGAACCACAACAAAACCTTTATATTTACCATATATTATTCTAAAAAAAAGTGGTATAATAAGAAAATATTAACAATTAGCTGATAGTGTAGACATTTAGTTTAGAGGTGCTAGACAAGGAGCTCTACACCCAACTCTCCTTAGAATCAACTACATATAATATACAATATGTGAACACCTCATCTATGTGGGTAAAATTAGAATGCACTACAGTTGGAGTATGGATCCTTTCAAGTATTAGGACCCTAAAAATAATGTCAAGGAAAAATTAATAAACATGATAAAAAGGTTTAAATTCCTTATGGGCATGAATCATATAGGTATGATTTTATATTCATGAATTCTCAAGATGACAATGAGGTTGTTATTAAAATACATAATATTGGCATGTTAATGATAGTAGTTTAGATGATCAAATATGATCCTAAAATCACACAGTAGGATTCTAAAAGGATAGATAGAGAGAAATGAACCTCTAAACCAATTCATGGGTCCCCTTCTCAAATAGAAGCAAAAATAGAAACTAGTGAAGATAAAGAGGTAAGTTCATATGGGGAAGCAGATTCTCAAAATATATCCATTTCTACCCAAGCTTTCCCCATAATTTTAACTTTTGTTACTTTTCTTCCACCTACAATTATCATGGAGAGGTTCTTAGGTCCCATCACAGCTACATGTCCCTTCTCTTTCACACCCTTACCTCTATTATCCATAGTGTAACAAGCAATCATCCTTCATTATTAGCTCAAGTTCTTATGAATGTTTCTCAAACCATGATTGCATCCATTCCCACTTCACCTCCACATTTCACCCTTGTACGCCCTTCATCTTCCATTCCACACACTTTAAAACCATCCCTTACTCCTCCTACACAACCTATAAATCCCTATCAAAGGAAGCCTAGAACTCCTTTGTCTCCTAAGGATATATAGGAATAAAAGAGTTATTTTAAAGACTTATTTATTAGAGTATTCCCTCTATATGAGGAGTTTGAAGGGTACACTAAGGAGCACAGAGAAATTGAATAAGAAAAAGAGGCTAGGTTTCATGTAAGAGAAGATCCCATTCAAGTTGATGATGATGATGAAGAGGAATGGTTATCCAAATAATATATAGAACCTTAGGTAATTAAGCCTTATGAATAAATAGATGAAGAAGAAGAGGAAGAAACAAAAGTTGAGGAAACCAAGATATGTGAACATTCTAAAGAGGTTAAGAAATGAAAGGTTGACTCAATTTTAACTAAGTTACTACCAGACAAGGAAGGAGATGTGAAAAATAAGTTAGAGATTGAACAAAAAATCATAGCCTAGGTATCATTATTAATTACACCTCTTAGTTCTTCATTTTAGGATACTTCAACAACAACTATAGTAATAAATGTCCTTGTAACTTCCTCCCAAAAATTGAGTACCCAAGTCCTTGATTATTTGGTAACTTATTCAATTTCTATTACTATAATAGGGACCACCCATTCTTTACATACTTTAATCCCATTGAATAAGTCCCAAGCATCCACAATTCTAGTTTTCCCTACTACAACCCAAGGTCTAATAATTTGGGTTTTTCATCCTATTTATCAACATACTAATGATTCCCCTACCATTGTTATTACTATTTGGGTTTCCCATACATCAATCATAAGTTATATGTATAACTTGATTAATACCCCTGTGACTTGTTCCTTTTTTAGTCAAAAACACCCTCAACCTATAAAGCCAAAGAAATAGGTGTATTTTGAAAATATGGTGGATAATTATATGTTTTTACACTTGTTACACCTCTTAGGATATCCACACAAATAGGTATGCTAGTTGACTAATCTACCCCAACAAACTCATCCATGGTTTTAGTGCATAGGGCACTAGGTAAGACAAAGTATATTATTGATACACAAGCCTAGAATAAGGTCACTAGCTAGAGGAAATCCATTCCTTCCTTCCTAAAATTACCTATACCACCCCATAAAACCCAACCTATTATATTTTTAATGTGTCCTCAAGGGAAATCTCTTTATTCCACCTCTACATCCATAGAGCAATCAAAATCACAAGCTGGGGTACAATTCCCCTAATGGATTCAAAAGTTACAAGAAGAGGAGGTATGTAGACAATATTTAATAATCCCTAAGTAACCAATAGTTTTATTCCATCTTGATAGACAAATAAATACATTAATAAAGGTTAAAAGTAAAATTATAGTGATGAAAGGTAGGAATGTGGAAATAAAATAGAGAGATGGCATTTTCTTTCTAAGAAATAAGATAAATCTCAACCCCTTTGATTTAGATGAATATAGGGAGGATCCCTATAGTTTTGTAGATGTCACTAGAGGCATAATAAATCAAATGTTTAGGATCTATGACCAATCTAGGCATAAATTACAATAGCCAAAAATCATTCAAGATCATAGGGAAATTGCAGATAGTATGCAAAGTTAACAAAGAAGTTGTATGACATTATTGATGAAATATGGTCTATAAAGTTTGAATCTTGACCTACATGGGGAAATGTTTCCCAATTGTATAATAAATTAAATATATAGAAGGTAGGCTTAATTTTTAGGGGAAATATAAAATAAATAGATCTTATACCCATTTGAATTTAATAATTGTGCCAGAAGTTGCATGGGTACAAATTCATGTGGCCACCAAGAGAGATAACTTGATTGATTGGCATCAAGAGATGTAGACTTTAGTGCAGTAATTTTTTAGTTAAAAATAAAGATCCATCTTTATTTTGAAGGAAATGAGAGTGGTAGGTGTAAAACCTCCTCTCTGGAAGTTCGTTATCAAGTCTATTTTTTATTTTTTTCTCAAAGTTACAATTGAAAACTTTTGAGCTAAAATAGAAGGGATGATCTATAGGACCAATGAGGAGATCATGTAACTAATAGATTTTTATAAGGGGAGAGTCACATGAAATAAAAACTTATGTGTATAATTCAATTCTATAATGGTGCTACATTAATATTAATTGATAAGATTTTTTAGTTATTTAATAGACCTCTTCTTAATTTTAGAACCATCAATATTGATTTCCAAGTTATCCATGCCTTGTAATTACAAATGGAAGCATTGAAGCAATATAATACTACTAGAAAAACACTTATTATCATCAAAATTTGCATCCTTGAGGAGGGTTTTCAAGATTACTCACTTAAGTGATATCATGGAGACACCTCTAGGATATTAGTATCCTAATCAGTGAGGTGAATCTCTAGATAGGGCTAGCTCCCTTGATGATATCACCCTGAATTACTACTAGACCCATTGCTTGTAAGGAAAAGGGTAAAAGAAAGGAAATTAAAATAAAATATGGAGTTGATGCATCAAATTAACATCATCCACCTGAATATAATGCACAATAATATAAGTTAGGCATGAATCTGATGACATTACTTAACAAGGACTTTCAAGCATGACTGTTTCAACATGGAGGTAATAAACAATGTATTAAATGAGAGAGATAGTCAAGAGGTCTAATAAAGACACTAATGACTAAAATACACTTGAAATTTATGCATATCTACCTCAAAATCAACATGTGATCTTCAAGTAAACAATCCATTTACAATTAGGTAGGAGAGGACAAATGAGAGAGTGAAGGCACTACTACTAGAGTTCATTAATAATCACACAAATACACTAATTATAAACATATGAGAAGGTAAGAATCAACTTCATTCAACATTAAAAGGCATATTACAAGTGTTTAATTAAGTATTTATTTTCCATACTTATCCAAAGGATCCATTACAAGCCTTAAAAGGCTATATATATAGGAGAAAACTAGAGAGAGAGAAAGAGGTGTAGAAGTAAATGTAATGATAAGTGTGACTTCATCCAAGTCAATTATAGTTCAAGGGTGGATTCTAATATTATTTTTATCCATATCCTTAGAATTTTTTGTCTGCTTGATGATGATCTTAGAGAAGAAAGGTGTAGAAGAAACTCTTCAACTCCCTAGATGACTCATTAACCTTGTTTGAAACTACCCATTCTTAGTTTAGAAAGAGTTACAAGCCCATATTTGATATTTGGAATTATTTATCAAGCTTCTTGGAGATATCCAACACAATTATAGGCTAATTACATGTCCTTTTAATTTTGGGAGAGAATGATAATTGAGTTTCAACCTTGTTCATGTTGCCAAGAACCTATAATTCAATCCTTTTGGTGTAAGATTAATCATATTTCTTCTCTTAGGCCTAGTTAGTCACTTGTAACCTTATTGTTTATATATTTTATAGGCTAGAAAAGATACCTATGTAGTCATGGGATTAAATATCATTCATTTAATGGTGAAGGTCATGTATTCTTATGTTATCTACTCTTAATATTCACACTTTTAGTCTTTTACAATTTATATAAATTATACACAGGATATACACAAGTTATCTTATTTTTGGGTATTAATTTAATCACAAAGTTCATGAACCATACTAGAGTGATTTTGAAGCAATTAAGTAGCTCATGTAGAGATTATGCAAATAAGTTCTTAGTATGTGGAGAATGAAAAGAACTAGAATTTGTGAAAAAGAAAGAAATTGTACTTCACAATAAGTAGTTTCTAGTAGAGCTTATTGTATCCATAAAAATAGATAAACATACAAGATATGATAATTATTTCAAAAAATGATTATAAATTTTTTTAATTCATATTCAAATTTGATGATAAAACAAAATTTAACACTTTAATCCTCATAGAATGCATCAAAAAATCTCCTTAGATGCAAAGTTCCTCAAAAACCAACTTTACTCTTATTCACTTTGAACCAAGTTCATATAAAAACATACAAAAATCTAAATGCAAAGTTTTATATTTCTTAATCTATTTTGCATAATAGTTATAAGTGATTTTAAAAATTTACCATCCCTTGTATGCAGATCTTCTCCCATATTTATATATTTTTAGATACCAAATACAATTAAGAGACAACTTCTTGAATTCCCCATGTGCTATGTTAAATTATGAAAACCATTGGGAGATGACTTCCTTGAATTTTTCATGTGTGGATTACAATGGTTGATGACATGTAGCTCTTCTCAGTTTTATTGTTTGGATCAAATACAACTTCTTTGCATGTTACACTCAGCTTGCTTAAGTAATTCGTTTTTACAAAATGACTTCAAGTGATGACATCTAGCCAAGTTACTTGAGTCTTTCATTTTATAGAGTAACTTACTTTTACAAGTAATTTCTCAAAGTGAAATTACATATAAAGCAATTAATTTAAACAAAATTACTTCAAATACATTTTTAAAAACTATTTGAAGAAAATAGAAGAAATTAAAAAGTGAAATAATAGTAATCACTCTAATTCATGAACTTCCTTTTCTACACTTTTCCCTGTAGCTGATGTGTTGTGACAACATAAACTAAATGGCTACATCAACTGACTTGGAAACTAATTGCCTTTCTATTTCAAATCTCAGTGGTTCATATTTAATCTTCTTTTAATAACCTTTTACCCTCTCAAGATTGGGTTCCATCCTTTTGACATGTTGATGGATTTTTATTAGCTCCTTTATTGATTTTGCTATGAATGGAGTCATGGCCTTTTTAATTACTTATTGAATTATTGAGTCCTTGGCAGTTCTTTTAACCAAACATTCATGAGATAAAAGATACAATCCTCTATATCTATTTTCACATTACGAGCATCTTCTTCTAGAATCTTCATTTCAAGTATTGCTTCAAAAATGCACCAATAAAAAGATAAGATGTGTTCTTGTTTTGATTTTATCACTGACCCCTCTAGAACAATCTTTACTTTAATAAAAAAATTCTCACTTAAAGCATTTATCTATTGAAGGTTTTCCTATTACAATTCAGATATTCCATTTTCATTTTCAATCTCCTTTATTATTGTTTTTATTAGCACCAATTTATTCTTTATATCAGCTAAATTGCTTGGAACCTTAGAAAAGCATTTTTATGCAGTTTGTATCATTTTCTCTATCCATTCATTAACTACTTTGACCTTACCACCAGTTTCTTCTATCAAAGTTATTATTTGATGGTCTGTTGGTGAATTTATTTGCTTTATTGTATTTACTTGTATTTTTTATTTATTATTTTGGTGCACTAATTACTTATTACAATTAGTTTATTATGTTTATTAATAATTTGCACCATATAAGATAAACTTGCTTAGCTAGTAGTTAATTTAGACACTTATCTTGTTATAGTGGAGTTTCACTCCACTATTTAGGGTAAGATAGGATAAGATTTCTTAACTAATAGTCAACTTCTGTTGATCATTTACACAAGTTGGACACGTATCTTGTTAGTGTGGAGTTGCACTCCAATATTCATGTAGATAGATATCAGTTGAACTACATGTGTTGTGTGAGTTCCTTGATCTTTATCATGCACACCTTGCTCTATATAAGCAATGGCTATTTATGTATTCCATATCAAATTAATATTGAATTATCAGAGTAATTCATTGTATTTTATTTATTTATTCATTTCTATTATTATCTCAGATATACAGTTATTGTTTATTACTATTACTTTTTTATCTCTTATTTATGCTTTTTATTAGATTCATTAGATCATTTAGCTAATTCTAACATGGTATCTAGAGCTATCTTGAATCTATAGATTGTTAAATATTTAAGAAAAAAATATCTAGATAGAGGATCAATTTTTTAATTTTGTAAACGGATACAAATTGGAGCTTTGTGGAGAATTTTTGAGCTCACCATTGAGTTCAAAGTGTATGAGATAGTCAAAATCATCTACAATTTTATCCAAATTGGGCATAGGAGGCAAAATTAGCAAGGGTTTGATTAAGAAGCACCATGCCCAAATCTAGTGGGTACCTAAAAATTTAAGCATTTATGAGCAAAAAAAGCCTCACAATTGCATTCAAAAAATGTCAAAACCTATAGATCCATATAAAATTTGTCCAATTTGGACATAGTCACCCTGAAAGACAAATTTTTTTTGCTTCCAGGTACGGCTGTATGGACTGTATGAACTATGCAGACCATTTTATTTTTTGCAAGCCTCATGGATCAGTAGGTAGATTTGAAAGGAAACTTTAGAAGCCCACCATTTGAACACTGGGAGGTATTTTTGAGCAATTTTTTTTGAAATAACTTAAAATTTCATGCTCTTTACTTCTATACTTTTATTTTTTTCCATATTTTTTCAAAATCTAGATTTTTATACATCATCTCTTGCCCATCTTCATTTTTACAACTTCAAAGGCTCATAAATTTCACATACGACCTCAAATTAAGGTCTCATTTCTTTTTGAAAGTTAATACTTTTTGAGAAAAACACATTGGTGTAGAAATGTTTGTAATTAAGTGCATATTTTTTACCTTAACACTAATTTATTCTACCCATTCATTAACTACTTTGACCTTATCACCAGTTTCTTATACTAAATTTATTTTTTGATGGTCAATTATATCCCCTAAAATCAATGATTATTGGGGATCAGATATTGCCACTTTGGCAATTATTTCACATAACATAAAATTTTGCTCCTTTAGTTTAGCTTTATCAACCTTTTCTTCATCAAACTTCTAAAAAAGAGTATTGATAAGAGTCTGTGTGTCTTGATTCAAAACCTCTATAATGACTTCCCCTAGGGACACCTTTGTAATTTACAAATCTTCTTCAGTGATTTCACTCTTTTGCTTACCCTGTCGAGGAACTGATATTTTTGTAAATTTTTGACCTAAAGGCTCAATTATCAATTTTGAAGTCACTCTAGCACTCTTGGGATTTTTAACCTTATGATCAAGACTTTTTTAAAATTTCAAGTCTATCTCTTTCAAATGTATTTCTTCTTTAAATTCAAGAGTTTTTTGTAATACCAACCATAAAGAGAAATCTATATTAGTGGAAGTAACTATATGTATCACCATCTATTATTGATTATCTCTCACCACTATCTCTTGAGTAAGAACTTATTCTATATGAATAATATTGGAATCTATTTGTTCATATTTCCCTTTCTTTGCCTACTTGATAGGAGTTTCCTATTCTTTTTCTTCTCTAGTGGTTTTATTCTCATGTTCAATTGTTATCCTTTGTTGTGATATCTCCTGAGATGTGGTCATCTCTATACTAGTTATTTTTTCTCTCTTTTTGGGTAGGAAAAATAGGAATGGTGGACTGATCATCAAAAAGAGGTGGAGGTGGAGCAGTAAGTTGAAAAGATGGAGGAAGAGGAAGAAGAGAATCAGTCTCTTTCTAAGTAGATTTCTCATAAGGTTTGATGCTAGGAGACTTTGGCGGTGGTATGAGTGTGGATGTATCTACATCTTTCACTACTAGATATATGTTCTCCACCAGTAATGAAGATGAAGATGTGGTAGGTGTGGTATAAATAGGAGTGATAGGAAGAATAATGTCTATAGAATAAACCAGAGGAGATGCAGAGGTAACTGACTAAATTGGCACCTTTTATTTGACTAGAGAATATATTTCATTAGCATTCTTCTTAAACTTCAACTTCTTCATTATTTCTTGACTTCCTTCTCCTTGCATTGTTTTCCTTTTATGACTTGGCCAATTTATATCATTATTAACTTTTTCATACATTAGCCCTTACTAAAAATCCATGTTGAATTCATAGCAAGAACCACTGAATTCCTCTCAACAATAGTCTTTACCTGATTCTTTTTGTAATCAATTTATGGGAGTAGAGCATGATCTCCTCCCATTACATGATAAGAATCTAGAATTATTTGTCCATCATCTTCCAGGTATTTAATAATTGTATCCAAATCAAATGAGCAAATTTTTTGAATAGTCATCCTACTATTATCTCTTCTTTTTACTTCAAATTCATCTTTGTAATCAATATATAAGTCTTCTAGAGTAGGGATATGCATATATTCAAGAGAAACTCTACTTTGTGTTATGCCTCTGTAATCAAAATTTACTCTAGATTCAAAATGTGATTGATTATAGTTATGATACATCTCTGTTTGTATGTTTTTGGCCTTATAAATGCTTACACAATTATATTGGCCAATAACAATAGGAAAACTAATTGAACAATGGTGTAATTTTGATTGAAGATCATGTAATTCAACCAAATATCTACATAATTCCATAATAATACATTTATAACTAGGGTACCTTGGTAATTTTACTAGATTCCCTATGAAACCACCAACTAATGTATGTGAAATTTAATAATTGAATAAAAATACATCCAAAATTGGAAACTACCTCCCAAGCTACATTAGATACTCTCTTGGCCTTCAATGCAAAATTTAATTTACAAATAAATTCATAAAAGAATGCATCATTAACCCTTTTATAGTGCTTGAAGTATTTAGACAAAGTTAATTGAGGGTAGTATCCATAGATGGGATCTGTTATCATTAGCCCTTTTGTTGTTAGCCTAGAAAAGACTCCATTAGATGTAGCATATACTAAATATGAAGTCATCTTGAAATCAGTAGTTTTCAATACATTACTTAGTTGATGATCAATGTTGTCATTTATCATTTTTTACCATTCAATCTGAGTAGAACTCCTATTGACACTAATAGCCCTTATGTATGCATACATCCAGGTGGAAAAGTTATTGGCATTTTTCTCTCCATTTATTCTACATAATAATTGTATCATATCATCAACTTCTTGGACCAAGTTATACCTCACTATTTTCGTTGGAAACCTTAAGGGTTGTTTTGATTTATTCAGATAAGTAGTATTCATTATCTTGATACACTACGTTATTTTATTCTTCTAGAGATCTCTAGATTTCTTCATTGATAAGTTCATCACTTTAGGTCTTGCTGGGATCTTCAAACAATAATCAAAATACTAAACATCTAATCTGACCACCACATTTCTTGTATTATCTTTTATTATTCTAGTGAGAATCATAATACTTGGCGCATTCTATAATAAAGTCAGGTAGTTGTGTAGATCTTAGGAAGGATGCAACTTATAAGATTTTACTATTTGACATTGCTTACATGAGTGGTATTTTGATTATGGCTTTAGATCTTTCCAATAACTTAGTTATGAAAACATGTCCCATGTCAGTGTTATTAATTTTTGACACTTTGGATGCAATGCAAGACTCAATAGGATATACCTTGTATTCATACTTCATTCCTTCTTCTTTTGACTTCCCAACTCTCTTTTCTTTAGTATTTCTTTTCCTACTTAGATCTAAAACTTTTTTAAGTGTAAGCTCAAGAACTTATTCAATTAGCGTTACTTCTTCTTCTAGTCCTAAAATTTGTTGTGACTAACACTAGAAATACTTGGTAAATGCTCTTGTAAACTCAGTAGTTATTCTAATTGGTTTTAGAAAAGGTTGAAAAACAAAGATAATTTGTTGTCTTATGTAACAATCCTAAGCAAACTTTAGGTATTAGGAACTTCAAGTAGTAGTAAACCTTGAAAACTCTAGGAAACTCATTCTAAGTAATAGGGTGCTGCAATCTAGGAAAGTCTAGGTATTTATTAAGTCTGTAGGGTTTAAGACTTTGAGTGAGTGATAAGCATTTACAACTCTAGGTTTCTTTGGGTAAGTTACTAGGGTTATAAAACCTGATGAAGCAAAAGCAATAAATAGTCAAAACTCTAGGTAAGTAATGCCCCTTGATAACTCTAGGTAACATGGGACCAATTGTTTGGTTTTTGGATTCTGAGTAAGTACCAAGTCATGAAGAGTTTAGGTAGATAATATAAGTCAATTTCCAAGTATTTGCATAAATATTCTATATTATAGGATTTTGTTTGAGATTTTCATATGCAAAGTGTTTTTGAAGAATTTACAAGGTTTTAACAACATCATTCATGTAAAATAGACAAATAATTACAGGCAAAACAAGAAATTATAGAAAAACTTTTAAAATGATACATGAACATTAACCAGAGAAAAATGAGATATACAACTAGAATGAGATCAAGAAATTGAAGGGGAAACAAGATAAATACCTTGACTTCTAATGTTTTATGAAGTTTTAGTGCTAAAATTGGTCCAAAATATTAAATAATATCTCTCAATATTTTTAGGGGTAATAACTAGGTTAGAGAATACAAAATATAGGTGGGGAAAGAGGTAGACTTTTTAATATTTATATTAAACTACACATTAATGAAAACTAAGTGACACATGTGAGGAAATCCATGTAAGCATTTTGACAACTATAGGGTTTCATGAATTGCTTTACTTAATTTGGTTTATGAAGTCAAGTAACTCTGTAACCCTAATTTGGTATAGGATTATGGAGACTTCGGGCTTGCAAACCTTTATTTATTTTAATTATGACTTAAGAAAGTGAAGTAATGCAACTTTGGAACCTTATATTATTCTAATTAGTGATTTTCAAGTTTATGAATATACTTTACTTATATTTTGTAATTTTGAGAGTTAGATTCATTCCACAAGTCCAATTTAATCTAGATGATGTAACTCAGGTTTACGAAGACAACTTACTTCACCTTTGTCAACTAAGTAAAGTAACTTAGAGAAATCAAATTGGCATAGAGATGAGCCCAAACACTTAGTTTTTTGAAATTTCTTAGAAAGATGTACAAATGGGTTTTATGATAATGACATCGGTAGACATTTTCTAACCTTCTAGAGTAATTTGAAGCAATTTTGGTAAGAAAAACAATTATAGTTAAAACTACTATAATCTAAGTCTTATTTAGGGGATTGAGTTTTGACAAGGATAACTGACTCGTATAAGACAAAAGACAAAAATTTAAATATGGGTAACCCAAAATTTATTAGTGTGATATCTTGGGGACACTAGTTGGCTCTGATTAGGGACATTTTTATTTCTATCAAAAATATTGAAATAAGGGTGAGATCCTAGTATCTCTAGTTTTGAGTCTTGTCTATTGGGTACAGAGTCATGTAAAAATCAATCACTAAAAAATTCAAAACAAACAAATAAAAAATAAAAACAACTATACAAAATAAAAATTGAGGTCTTATTTATATACATATAGGTATTACCCTACTGCTCAGTTCTTGTAAAGCTTCAAGTGCTACCCATTGTAAGGCAACAACAAATTAATTCCATCTTGGTAAGCTAAGATGAAGCTATCTTTTCTAGCAAATTTTTTTATCATGAAAGGTCCTTGCCATAGTGAATCAAATTTGTTGTGCATCCCATTTGGTTTATTTTGCTTATCCCACAAAAGGACCAAGTCACCAACCTCAAACTTTATTTTTCAAGCCTTTTTGTCAAAAATATCCTTTACTTTCATCTGATGATCAATTAAATGGTCAACAACTTGAGTATGAACTTCTTGGATTTTAGATAATAACGTAATCCTCTTGTTAAGTGAATCTTGATAAGTTACATCTTCAATAACCTTGATAGTTGTAAGGCAGGAAACTCTATGGTGATGGGTATTTTAGCATATGTTCCGTATAACAATTGAAATGGTGACATGTCAATGGATTTCTTTGGAGTGATTTTATCAACCCATAATGCATCAAATAGCTTCTTGTGTCAAGTACATTGATTATCATCCACTAGCTTGTGAATGATAATCATTAATTTCTTGTTACTTAATTTAGGTTGGCCATTCCCCTTGGGATAGTAATTTGAAGAGTGAACTAAATCTATTCCATATAAATATAGAAATAAGTTAGTTCACCTAAAGAAAATTTATCTTCATTATCTATTACTATCTTGTGAGGAACACCAAACCTCACTATAGTGTTTTCCTTGATAAAATCACATAAAAAATTGAAAGTGGCTTCCTTGATAGGAATAGATTCTACCCACTTGCTAAACTAATCAATGGCAATTAAGACAATGAAGAGGGATTCAACATGCCAATGAAATTTATGCCCCACTGGTGGAATGGTTCATTGATTATGACTAGTTTTAAAGATAATGTTGGGTAACTTTAGATGTCCCATAAAATGTTGATATGCTTGACATTTAGAAAACCAATCCAAATTATCTTGTAAAATATTAAGTCAATAATACCTTGCTCATAGTATTTTATGTGTTGTAACTCATGCTAAAAAATGGCCTCCACATGATTTATCATGAAACTATTCTAGTAGTCTCTTTTTTTGTTATTTGTCTACACAATGGAGGAAGACACCATTAATTCCTCTTTTATACAAATCATTGTCCCAAAGGACTAAATCTTTTGAATTTATCTTGATGGTACATGTTTCCTTATATGTAAGGTGAGCTAGACATTCTCTATAAGTTAGGAAGAAAGTAATCTTACTATACCATTCATTAATAAGATCAATAAAAAAAACCATAGGCAAATTTTCATTTGATTCATCTTGAAGTAAAGGTGCCATCGTATCTGTGTCATCTAGTTTACTTTTTATCATTAATTGGCACAAGCCTCTTCCTCATACTAGCTTTGTTGGTTTGATATCAAGATCAAACTCTTGAACCTTATCTACCCAAGTTCCTCTTAGTAATCCCAAATCTTGTTGAGTTAGAATAGATTTAACTATAATATTATGTATATATACTTTAGTATATGAAGATAATATATAATACCTAAAGGATTTACATGCTTTGACTACAACAAAAGCGTGTTTTTCCATCTGTGTATACTTTAGTTCATAACTTTTCAATAGTTGGTTCATGAAAGCTATTGGAGATTCAATATATTAATCATTCTATTGTAGAAGTATGGCTAACATGGTATGTTCACAAGAATAACAATAGAGAATGAATTTCTTACTAAAATCTAAAGAAACCATCACTGGAGCTTGAGCTATGGCTGCTTTAATATTTTCAAATGCCATCTTACCTTCAACATTACACTTGAATTCTTCCTTATTTTTTATCATGTCAAAAATGTGGTGAGTTAACTTGACAAAGTTAGGAATGAACCTTCTAAGGAAGTTAACTTTACCAAAGAATGAATGTACCCCCTTCTTAGACATAGGCATAAATAGACTTTGAATGGATTTTACCATTTCTATATAAATCTTCACCCCTTCCTTTGAGATGATGTGACCAAGAAGTTTCCCTTCAATCATGAAAAATATTTATTTTTTAGGATTTAAAGAGATCCCATCTTTCTTGCACTAGATGAGAACCTCTTCTAAATCAGCCATATGATTACCTCTTTTCTTGGAGAAGACTATCAAGTCATAGATATATACAACTATAATCTTTTTCTTTAGATGTGTAAATTATAGATCTATCACTTTTTTAAAATTTGTTCCAACATTAACAAGCCCAAAGGGCATCTTTTGATAGGAAAATATCCCCTATGGTGTTGTGAAGTTTGTCTTGTATTGATCTTTTTTCCACCACTTTTATTTGATTATATATTGAAAATCCATCTAACATGGATAACATTTATGAACTTGTAACTATTTTCAAGGTATGATACATAATGGTCAATGGATAGTTATCCTTCAAATAATCTTGATTGAGATTACAGAAATCAACACACAAATGTATTTCTCCATTCTTCTTTCTAACTGGGATAATGTTAGCTAACCATGCTGAATGAT
Organism: Torreya grandis; assembly: GCA_037957365.1. Classification (NCBI taxonomy): domain Eukaryota; kingdom Viridiplantae; phylum Streptophyta; class Pinopsida; order Cupressales; family Taxaceae; genus Torreya; species Torreya grandis. Next base: position 2,203,783 of record JARHVA010000495.1, read on the forward strand.
GAATGGGGTAAATGATCTTAGCATAAAGTATATTCTATATTTTAGCAAAGATAGTACCTATGATTTTTGGGTTATGATGGTGAAGCTTTTGCATGAAAAGTTTTGCTTCTAGTTGAAGTGGAATGTAATGGTGTACCTCTTTTGGCTAAAAGGTATTCAAGTCTTTGTAAGACCAAGAAAACACATCAATATATTTTCTGAGAAGCTTAACGAATTCTTATTTTTTCTCTTGGGAACAACACTTTCTAATGTTAACCATCTTGGGCTCTTCTTTAGTACCCAAATTAGCTTGTTATACTTCTAAAGAAGAACTCTCACCATACTCTTTTTTTATTCAAAAATTGGTCATGTTTATCAAAAACTTCTTCTAAATAAACTAACCCTATAGGGATTTTATTTCCATTCAATTGAATCAAATCTTCATTATCACCATGCTTAGGGTCAGTATTACCCATTGTTGTCTGGTGTGGAAGTGAACTACTTCTTTTAAAATATAGTTCTTAAAAATTATCTTGTTGTTTAAGGAAACCAGCTATCTATTTGTCATAATTAAAAACCTACCACTGATTAAAATTGTTTTAGAACCCTTGGACCTATAGTGGCCTTCTTATAAAATTTTAGGATATTGATTTGGCATTAGTAGAGTTTTAGTAACTGTAAGAGAATCAGATCTAGAGTTTTGATTATGAGAAATGAAATTTATTGAAAATGTTACAAAATCAAGTGTTGTACTTAGAACTCGATCATGGTAGTGCCTTAGCTTATCCTTCTTTACTTGGTATTGTCCACAAATTTACCTTACAATCAACTTAGCATCTCCTTGTACTTTTAGAAGTCTCACTCCTTTTTATTTTAATTATTCTAATCCTAACAATAGTGATTCATACATTATTGTGTTAGGAATATTTTCAAACATTAGTTTATAATATTAAGGATATACCTTACCATCCAGTCATATCAATACAACCCCATCACCCAAACTAAGGGAACTGTAACTACCATCAAATTTTAACATCCATATTTTCTCTTCTTCTTCTTATGTTTCTAGTTCTTCCATGTCTTTACCTAGTTCAAGGTAATAGACTCTATGATCTAATTCTTCAAAAATAATATGTGATCTTGGATCATTTGACTTAGAAAATTTATACTTGGATTTCTTCTTAGGTTCAAATCTCTAATTTACACCTTTGATTGGAATATGAGCACAAGACCAATCCATCTTGACTTCTCCCCTGAGATCTTTGCAAAAGTTTTTACTCAACAACATTGTATAGGAAATAAGAATATATGCTACCAGAATTGTCATTTAAGATTCTTATTTAGAAAAGATACTAGAACAACTTGAGCATATTTTATTTATCCAATCAAGGGAACTTGTCTTTCCATTAAGTAACATCTCCCTATTGACTTAGTTAGAGTGAGGCCATAGGCATAGACTACTTTAGCTGGCATGACATTATCAAAAGCTCAAAAATCTAAGATATAGTTTCTCAACTTGAAACCATTGATTAAGAGAGATACATAGAATGGATATATTATTTTGTATGTGGAAGTAGATATGGAAGAGGTAGTTATAGCATTATTTTGAAAAGATACCTATTTGGGAGTAGGTAAGATACATTTTGAAGTAATATTTATATTGTTTGATACTTTACTTTGAACATACTTAACTAGTCTATTCAGCTAATCTAGATAGAACATCAAGTAATCAAATTCTAACATTTGAATCTTAGTTTTCTTGATGTGATCAATAATGTTAAAAGAAGGTATAGACATAGACAAAGCAAGATTAGCTTTAGAAGTATGAGTGATTGACTTTTGAGGTTGATAAGAAGATGTTTTATATTTATCTTTTGGAATAAGAGAAGAGGGTAAAGGCCTACCTCTTTTGAGAATGCTAACATCTGACTTGGATTCTTCTTTCTCTTTCCCTTGTTCTTTGAAAGATTTTTCACCAACTTGCTGAGTTTGTGATCTTGTAAATACTATAAAAGAGTGACTATGATCATCTTGAAACATTTCTTCATAATCACTTTCTGATTGATATTCAAGGTAGCCTATATTGGAGTCACCAATAGGATCTAAAAAATCATACTCATTAGCAAATATTTTAGCAAAATCAGTAGCCAAATGATCTTCATTCATTTAAACAAAATTTTTCAGAGCATCCTCAATTGTCAATCTTTTTGGAGGTATAGCAATATGATTCTAATTTTGATTATTAAAATTACATGTAGGTACATTCTTGATAGGATTTGAATGAGCACCTTGAGTAATTTACCTTTTAACTTGCAATAAGTCATTAGCCAATTTCTGTAACAAGGGATCAATAGTGGTTTGTAATGTAGTAGAAGTAGAAACATCAACCTTAGAAGTTGTTTTTTGATTTAATATTTTTGGGAATATTGAAGCATTATTCCTAATTTAGTTAAATTAGTAAATAATATTATAATAAATAGAGTACTAATTTATATAATTTATTTGACCTTCATAGCTTTCTAAAAATAGTAATAAAAGAGGAGAAATATAACTTATCTTAAAATTGGGCTAATACAACTGAGACAAAGGATGATTCCAACTATGCAAGACTAGGAGAGTGTTGTGAATTTAGATCTAGATTTCATTAAATAAAAGGATAGGGGCACTCAAAATAGGACACTTTAAGATCTGATGTTATAGTCCAGATCCTATCGTTATTGTCCAAACTAGCCATAAAGATCTGAGTTTTCTAGGTTTTACATGTTGTCCCTATGTGAGCCTATCTATAAAATTTCAAGTCCTAAATGTTGATGGAAGATCCTTGTAAATCTAATTTAATCTTTAAAACCTAAACCTTTAATATGATTTAATGAAACTTGAGAAAGAAGGTGGGGGAGGCCTAGTAGTTATTATGTGTAAGATGCACTAAATGTGTATCCACACCTTTTATGTGGGCACACTACCTACATACCAATACTCCAAAGAGTGATTAATCCATATGTAGTTTTCCCACTTGATATGATTTATAAAATAGTGTTATAGGGATGCAAAAATGTTAAACTAGGTGTGTTTGAGGTGGTTAGGGATTAGTGTGAGGGTTTAAATATGCTTGTAGTTGTATTGTATGGCTATATGTAGAGAATAGGTAAATTTGCCTTAGTGGTTTTTCTTGTATTCTTGTTTAATTTTTAATCATTGTCAACCCTTTCTAAATGAACTTTGAATGGGATTTTATAAAGATCTATTGGTCATGGGTTAAATGTATTTGCGTTAGGCTGATATAATGAAGAAGAGGAATCAAGATAAAATGGTCATCTAGGCTAAAAATATGATTGGATGGAGCATTGGAAATGGGACACCCTAGGGTCCAGTGTTATATTCCAACCCTAGTGCTCTTATCCTATAGGTTCATGACCTAAGGGGATGGAACAAGCATGGGAAATGGAGCCTTATTGAGCTAGAATCAGATCTCAAAAGTCTATAAATGACTAGGAATAAGAAAAAGGGTGTTTAAAAGGGTCATGAGAGCATGCAAGAAGGACCTATGGGTTGGGTTTTACAAGCCACACTTAAGCTACCAATTTTGACATTTTATATGACTACATTTACCCCCCCCCTCACCTTTATTCAAGTGATGTAGAAAATTGAAATACTAAGATAAAGGAAAAGTAGAAAGCATACCTAAACTTACTTTTAAGGGTGAATCTCATGAAGTTGTGTGATGTTGGGTGTGCATAGAGAGAGCATATTAAGAAGTATAAACTTGTAAAATAAAACAAAGAGTAGATCATTTTTTACTAGATATGTTATATCTAAAATTATAACATATAAAATTGGGTAAGATAGAGAGGAAGAAAAAGGAATGAATACACCTCGTCAGTTGTGGAAACTAATATAAAACCTATTCTGATGTTGAGTGATGCTATATGATGCTTGACCAAGAGTAATATTGTGAATGGATTTGAGTGCTCAATTCCTTAAGAGTGGCTCAAGAATGCAAAGGTTGGCCCTTTGGCTCCATAATTATGTACTAAGTGAAGCTATATAATCATGTGTTTGTTCATCAATGTTTGGACTATGTGTCCAATCCTTCTGAGTAGGTGGCTCAAGAATACAAAGGCTAGCTAGACCTTTGGCTCTATCGTTACCTATTAAGTGAAGTTATTAACTAATATCAATATGAATCTGTGTCATATGAGATGGATCCTAAATCCCATGAATGCTTTGTAATTTGAAAATGTGGTATAGATAGTTGAATGTGTATTGAAAACTAGGCCAATCTTGGCCACTCTAGAAGGAGGAGATTAAGCTTGTATGATAGCCACTCTAAAACTAGAAACTAGGCTTATGTGGAAGCCACTCAAGAATGTGGAGGTTAGGATTATATGAAATCCATTATAAAATAATGCCAACCACTTATAGATAAAGTAAGGCACATAATTATTGAGAATGTATGGGTAATATACTAAACTCAGAAAGAAAAGAAGTCAAATGTGCCATGCACATTACCCCAAATCACTAGTGTCTGTAACATGTATTCTAATCTGGAAGTTATACCAACTTCCCAATCTAAAATTGGAAGTAAAATCCATCATGATGTGCATGAATCCCCCTATATCTATTTTTTTTTATAAAAATAATACTAAAACTACTAAGTCTAGATTGATCTATATCTAATAAAACTATAGTTGAGCTGACCTTTCTACTAGTTTCTACAAAATTTAGGTTTTTTTTGTTTAGACAAAAGCATTGAAAACAAGACACCCTAGTGTCTAGCATTATTATGCTTGTCCGATGTTGTTTTCTTTTGTTGAATCTAATGATTATTCTATAATCATCATTATTTTTTTTGGTTTGTTTTTCCTAGTTTGACCTCTAATTGTTGTTCTGAGTGTTCTAAAAACTAATTTTTTGACTGATAAGATATCTAATCTCTATGATAAATCCCCTATTTATTTTCCCCTCTTTTGAGGGTAGAAATGAAGAACCTAAAATGATTGCCCTCAGAATAAAGAGCCTTGCAAGTGTGTTATGCTACAAAATACATTATATAGCAATGATAATTGAAATTATGTCTCAAGATATAGCATGGTTTGTATGAGATATTGTTAGATCAATAGGGGTATGTCTATATAGATATAACAATGTAATAGCATGTGAAAAGTAATGAATAAAAACTATAAATGTTAATTTTTAGTTTTTATTTGTTATCTATTAGATGTTAGTTGTTAGTTATTAGTTTTTAAGGAGGGATGGAGCATAATGTACATCATGAAATCCAATAAATCAAGATAATGCATGATTTGGATCATGGCATTATAAATAGTTGAGAATTAAACAAACAACAAGAACACAAGGAAAGAAGCAAGAAGAGTAAAAGAGTGGCCAAGGGGAAAAGCAAACAAGGGACATGGACACATATCACTCAAACTAGAAAGCAAGCATACAAGGCATATTCAAATGCCACATACACATATAATTTAAAACAATCAAGGTTGGTATGAGGGCCATAATCACATAGAAGAGTATAAGCAAAGGACATTGGAAAATGTCCTAAGGCACACACGAGAGATAAAATAGGAACTAAGAAATGCAATTACATCTAGCTATACAAATCAAGGAAGGAAAGCATGTCATATACTAGAAATAAAATCACATCTAACTAATCAAAGAAAGAAGTGAAAGTATGAAAAACATGGAGTACAAGACTAGGTATATTCTAAGAAATATACAAGTGTTATATACTAGTGAATGTTGATAGAGTAATCTATGTAAGGTAGTAAGTAATGTACATCAACATGATAACTAGAGTTTGTGGTTTAGGAATAACATAAATTGGATGGTGTAGTCATGTATAATATGCCCCTAGTGGGTAAATATATCAATGTATGTTTTGAATGTAGAAGTAGGATGCCCCCTCAATGGGTAGAGTGAAGCAATCAAGGATCTAGATGTCACTACACACACTCAAAGAAGATCAAGTGAAGTATGGTAATGTAGATAAATTGATAAATAATAGCATAGAATAAAAAATGTAAGTATAGAATGGTAGTATAAATGTAAAGCATGGATAATGCATACAATCAAAAAAAATTGGCATTTTGAGTTATTTGAATGTTTTTAGTATTTTGACATATTTGAATGTTTTTAGTATGTTTGAAATGTTATATTATTTTTATATTTTTTATGTAATCTATGTATAATAAATCATGAGGAGACTATGTACAATAAATACTAAGAAACTATGTATAAGTAAACAAAAAGAAACTATATAAAAGTAATTTTTAAAAATTATGTATAATACAATGTGTGAAATGAAATACTAGACATGGAATATATGTAGATGCATAATATTCATTAGATTTTTTAGTTTATTTCCTTCAAGTTAGGCTAGATGATACACTTTAGGGCTAAGATTTTTGGTAATAATGTATGGACCTAGCCAATTCAGTTTAAATTTTCCTTTGACTTATTCTTTGGAATTGACATTGTGAAGATTTTATTTGAGAACAAGATCATTAACTTCAAATTATATGGTGTGAACTCATTTTTTATAGGAACATTGTATACATTACTGGTAGATTCTGAGATGTTCTTTTGCTTGAATGTGTGTATGGTCTAGCTACTCGAGCTAGTGTAGATGCTTTTCGGGACACTGGTCATCAATGAGAATACATTTAAGGGATACATGAAGAAATGGGATTTCTAATTCCAATGTTAAAACTACTTATGTGCCATAAATGAGTGAATAAGGAGTGGCTCATGTGGGTATTCGAATACTTGTGTGATTATCCCATAATGCAAAAACTAATTAATTATGCCAATCATCTCTGAATTTGATCATTGTTTTATTGAAAATGTTATTGATGGTTTTATTGATAGCCTCTGTTTGACCATTTCCTTGTGGGTAGTACAGAGTGGAGAACGTGTGTTTAATCTTATATTTTTACAAAAATTCTTGACACTTTTGTTCTTAAATGATGTTCTATTATCAACAATGACAGTTGTATGTATGTTGAAACATGAAATAATGTGAGTCATGAGGAAGATATAAATGTCCTCTCCTATTGTATATTAAATGGGAATGGCTTCTACCCACTTGGTAAAATATTCTATAGCTGTGATGACCCATCATTAGATTTAGGGTTAATTTTTTAATGAGATCAAATCCCCATAACATAAATGGCCATAGAGATAATAGTTTATAATTGTTGTGATGGTGCATCTTGTAGGTTACTATGTCATTGACATTTATTGCATAGCTTTGTGTATTGTGAACATTCATCTTCTATGGTGGGCCAATAGTACCCTTGCCAAACTAATTTATGTGACATGGCCTTTCTACTGAAGTGACCACCACACTCACTATCATGTATTCATGTAAGAGAAATTTTGGCTTCTACTAAAGTCAAGCATCAAAAAAATTAGCCATCGAAAGATCATTTAAAAGGTCTTCACCAATGATTACATAACAGAGTGCTTATTTGTGTAACTTATGTTTATCATTTCATGAAAAAGTGTCAGGTGTAATAGATTTATTTAGAAATTTATAGATATCTGAGAACCATTCTGGAGTTGTAGAACTACGTGTAATGGCTAAGATGAAAAGGGAAATCAAATATGCATTAGAAATTGATGGTGATTGTAATTATTTAATTGTGAAAATAGCTTGATCATCATTGATGTTGATAGGAATCAAGGATGCAACACTTGACATTGCATCTACATGTCATTTGTCTTTTCTTGGTATACTTTCTATAGAAAAGTCATCAAAATGAGATGATAAACATTATACCATGTTTCAATATGGGATAAGATGTTCTTTTGTCTAACAGACATCATTGACTTGATTGGCCATAAGTTTGGAATCACTAAAGATTTGAATAGGTCTAATTTGGAGAGACTGGGTGGTAAATAGACCTAAGATAAGTGCTTCATATTATATAATGTTGTTGGTACAGAAAAAGCTTAATCATTATGCAATAGGAACTATGTGACCAGAAGGGTTGATAAAGACAATGCCAACCCTTGTGTTGGATGCACATCGAGAACCATCAAATAACATGGTCCAAGTATTTAAATGAGTATAATAGGTAGTAAAATCATCTCTAAATGTGTCAGTAATAGGATTGGTGTCCAAGAGTGTTGTGACTACCAAATGGTCTATAATGATTTGGCCCTTTATTTATTTCTAGAGAACTATCTTTAAGTCAAACTATGTTAATAACATGACCCATTTTATGATGCGACCAAAGAGATGTGTTTTTTCATTATAAAATTCAAGGGATCTACTTTTGTGATAACCTGAGTCTCATTATTGATCATGTAATATTAAAGTTTTTATGTGGAAAAAACTAATGCTAAACACACTTTTTCTATTTCAAAATAATTTTTTTCGTAATCAACCAATGTGTGACTGATGTAATAAACTGCACACTTGATATGTTGATCATCATGTTGTGATAAGATTTCTCCTAATGTATGATATATTATTGAGATATATAGTAGGAAAGGCCTTTTATATAGGTGATACTAAAATAAGTGGATTAAGAATATATTACTTGATTTTATTAAATCTTTTTTGATAGGGTTGGTCCCAGACAAACTTTGTATCTTTCTTTAATAATTGCATGAATGGCTAAGTTTTATCAGTAAGTTGAGCTACAAAATGGTATATTGCTTGGGTCTTACCTTGAAAGGATAAAAGTTGTTTTAAGTTCATGAGAGGTGGCATTTCAATAATTTCTTTGACTTTCTCAAGTTCAATCTCTATGCCACATTGAGAAATAATGAAACGTTTGCCTAATGTAACTCTAAACACACATTTCTTTAGGTTTAATCAAACATTATATTGCCTGAGTCTTTGAAATATCTTTCATAAATCAATAGCATGATGTTTTCATTGTTTGGATTTAGATAATATATCATTGACATAATCCTCAACAATATGGTGAATCAAGTCATGAAAAATATGCACCATAATATGTTGATATGTGGCTCTGGAATTTTTTAATCCAAAAGGCATGACAATGTAACAAAATGTACCCCAAGGTGTTGTAAAAGATGTTTTATGTTGATCTTCTTTGATGATTTTTATTTGGTTGTATCCTTCAAATCCATCCATAAATGATAAAATTTCATACTCGGCTATGGAATCTACAATCATGTCACTGTTAGGTAAAAGAAAATCATCTTTTAGGGATGTTTTATTTAAATCTCAAGAATCAAAACAAAACCAAATTTGTCTGTTTGGTTTTACCATTGGGATTATATTGGAAACCCATTCAGGGTGTGCTACTGGTCGAATAAATCCATCATATAAGAGGCATTGGATCTCGTCTTTGACTAATAGATCCACCTTAGGATGTATTTTATGATTTTTTTATTTAATCAGTTTAGCATCTAGGTATAAGAGAATATAATGAAATGCTATAGATGTATCAATTCTTGGCATATCTGAGTAAGACCAAGCAAAGAGTTTTGGAAAATTTATTAAAGTTTTATGAATATTTGTATCCTCTTCCTTTTGTAGGGCTGTGGATAATAAGATAATGCAAGGATCTTGATTGGTTCCAAAATTGAATTTAATTATTTCCTCATTAAGAAATGTGGATCAATCTAGTGTGTATGGGTTTATAAGAATAATATCATCTGAATTAACTGGTATGTCTTGAGGAAAATCTATATTTTCTTCAAAGTATGTGTGGGCATTTGTGTGATGAGGAAATCTATTTTTATGATAACAAGATGGGAGGTCCTCATATACTTTGAGAAATTTTAAGATGGATTCATATTTAGAGAGTTCATCTAATGTGAACATATCTAGTGAAACTATATCATCAATGAGATCAGGATAAATCAATGATAATTTTGAAGTATGATTAATGGTGTGGTCTACTGGTATAATGGGTGGATAAAACTTTATATGATTTGAAGTGGTGGAAGAAGGTTTATGATGAAGAAGGGTAAGCTAATATCCTATCCCTTGATTTCCATGTTGTGTTGATGCCTTGACAGGATTGATGATTCCTTGTTCATGATTTCCAAGACCTTTACCATGATATCCCATCTTATTAAGAAGTTTAATTAAAAAAGGGTATGTGAATTGGTGATTTGATATCAGTTTTGGTATAGAACTTAGAATCTTTTGATGTGTTACATGGTTTGAGGGTACCTTGTGAGTAGTGGGTTGCATAGGTATATTACTAAGATTTAAGTAAAAAATATAATTCTATGGAGATTCGGTAACTTAGTAATATTTAAAAGTTTCATTGTCTATTGGGCATGTGTAGATGTAGAATTTTTTACTAAATTATAGACAAGTATGAAGTGTAGAAGGGACTGCATGAATATCATGAATTCAAGGTTTACTAAGTAATAAATTATAATTGAGGTCATTTGGCATGACTTGGAAAGTAGTTGGCAGTGTCTTAGGTCTTAAAGTAAGATTGAGTGTTATTTGACCCAAGACTTTTTGTATAATGTTGTCAAAACCTCTGATGTTCATATCAGAATGGTCTAGATATTGAGGTTGTATATTAAGATGTTTAACAAAATAAATGTTTCAAATGTTGAGTCCTTAACCATTATCAACTAACACTCTTTTTACCCCTACATCATTAATTCTTAATTGAATATATAGAGGTAGATGTTGTTCAAAGATGTGGCATGGGGGTAAATCCTCTTTTTCAAAGTAATTATGTTCTTTAGTCCATTACATTGTGTTGAGGATAGAGGCAATGTAAGTTAGTTCAGTGGAAATAGGAATGATAGTATTATGAAGGGATGCATACAACACATCTTTGTAAACATTTGATAAATGAAGAAGCTTGATAACTAAAACTATATCAAAAGGGGTGTTAACCTAAGTAATAAATCTATAGCCATGGGTGTAATCAACCTACCTATCTTCACAAACTTGGGTGATAGCATGTACTACATGATCTACTATAGGCATAGAGCTGGTAGTACGTGCAGGATAAGAGCTAGATATACCAAGTTTTAAGGGAGGAGGGATAGATATAACAATAAGTGTTTGCTTGTGTCTAGGAGTGATAGGGAAATACTCAAAAGTAGCCAAAGAATTATATACATTTAGGTATAAATAATGTATGTGGAATGAAATGCATGAAATTTGAGTTAGAAGTTGTATAACACTATGTTTATAAAGAGCATTCCAAATGAGAGATAGAAAGAAAGGGATAGAGAGCATGGAAGTGTGAATTAATGCATAAAAAACTTTGACATGTGCTATGATACTTATAATATGTTTCACAATATAAACTTGAAAAATTTTCCATATGAAAGATAGAAAGCAAGGGATAGAGAGTATGAAATTGTGCATGAATGCATAAAAAACTTTGACATGTGCTATGATATTTATAATATGTTTATCAAGATAAACTTGAGATTTTTTCCATATGAGAGATAAAAAGTAAGTAATGAAATCTTGTATTAAAGACAAGTAAACATTGCTTTGAAGGAGAAGGATCTTACTATGTTTAACAATAACTTTATTAATATCATCCCATATTATAAAAAATAAGCATGAAAAGCAAAGAATGAAGCTTTGTATTAACATATGGTAAAATTCATCATTCATGTACATGATAGGACTGAGTATGGTCTCCTTATTATTTACAAGAAATGAAATAAATATGTCCAATAAGTGAGATCCATTTTTGTTTTGATGTGGAATATGATTTTAGATGTAAGGTGATACATCAAGAAAACAAAGGGACCTAGTATATGTAACTAGGGTTTTGAAAAATTATATTTTTAAAAATTATTAAGGAATTTTAAAATTTAATGTGAATTTTTTAATTAAATATGTAGGTAAAAAATTTAAAAAAAATATTGAAAAAAATAGGAAAGAATTTTCCCTAAGGTTTCTAGGGTTGTGTGCATAAAAAAACCTAGTAAATTCAACTAGGGTTTAGAATAAATGATTTTTAAAATTACTAAGGTAGATTTAAAAATTAAATATGAATTTATGATTTAAAATATGTATAAAAATCATAAAATTATTGGAAAATTTAGAAAATAATTTACCTTAGGATTTCTAAGGATTTTATGTGCAAATGAAGTAAGTCAGGCTCACCAAATGATTTAATAGTTTTGGCAATATTGAAGTATTATTCTTAATTTAGTTAAAGGTCTAAGTTGAATAAATAAATAAATAATATTAAAATAAATAGAGTACTAATTTATATAATTTATTTAACCTTCATATCTTTCTAAAAATAGTAATGAAAGAGGAAACATATAACTTATCTTAAAATTAGGTTGATACGACTGAGATAAAGGCTGATACCAACTGTGTGGGACTGGGGTATTGTCATGAATCTAGATCTAGATTTTATTTGGTGAAGGGATAGGAGCATAAAAATTAGGACACTTTTGGGTTTGACACTATAGTTTAAATCTTTTCATTGCTATCCAAACTAGCCACAAAAATCTTTTTTTTTTGGGTTTTGTCTGTTATCCCTATGTGAGTCTGTCTCTAAAATTTCAAGTCCTAAATGTTGATGGAGATCCTTGTAGATATAATCTAATCTTCAAATCCTAGACCTTCAATATGATTTAATGAAACTTGAAAAAGAGGGGGGGTTAGTGTGTGTAAGATGTACTAAACATATATCCACACCCCTTGTGTGGGCACGCTACCTACATACCAATACTCCAAAGAGGGATCAATCCATATGTAGTTTTCCAACTTGATGTGTTTTATGAAATAGTGTTATGCAAATGTAAAAATTCTAAACTGGGTGTGCTTGAGGTGGCTAGGAATTGGTGTAAGGGTTTGAATATGCTTGTAGCTATATTAGATGGCTATATATAGAGAATAGGGAAATTTGCCTTAGTGATTTTTTTTGTATTCTTTCTTGATTTGTAATAATTACCAACCCCTTCTAAATGAACTTTGAATGGGATTTTATAGAGATCTATTAGTCATGGGTTAAATTCATCTATTCTAGGTCGACACAATGAAGAAGAGTAATCAGGAGAAAATGGTCATCTAGGCTCAAAATGTGATTGGACAAGAGCATTGAAAATAGGACACCCTAGGGTCTAGCACTATAGTCCAACCTTAGCACTCATATCCTATAATTTCAAGACCCAGAGGGATGGAATAAGCATGGGAAATGGATCTTGGCTAAGCTATAATCAAGTCTTGAAAGTCTATGAATGACTGAGAATAAGCAAAAAGGTGTCTAGAAGGGTCAAGAGAAGTTACAAGAGGGACCTATGGATTGGGTGTCACAAGCCACACTCAAGCTACCAATTTTTACATTTTATATGACTATATTTTCTTAATCTTTCCAACCATAATAAAGTTATCTTTAACCTCTATAGTAATGTTTTGAGTTGTTTTTAAATCAACAAGACATGCTTTACATAGCATATAACTAACCTCTGGTCACTGAGCATTGATTAAAAAAAACACTTTTGATTATCACCAGTGGATTGAGAAGCCTAAGGTATTTTGTAGATTAATCTATTAAATTTGACAATAAAATCCCACATGTGTTCATGTGGTTGTTTTTTAAGCTAAGTCAATTGGGTGAGAAATATGTGTGAGTCTTCAGTAGCTTTAAACCTTTTTTTCAAATTGCTCATGCATAGTGGCCTAATTGGTTATGGTGCCAGGAGCCAAATGGTATAACCATTCTATAGATAAATCATGTAAGGTTTCAATGAAGAGTCTGACTAACACATCTGCATGTTCAATGCCAATCACTCCATAAGCTACAAACATAGCAGCTAAGTGCTCATCTGGACTTTTTTTTCCATCCCCTATGAACTTAGAAAATTTCTTTCTTGACCCCTTAGGCAAGTCATGGAGAGAGTTAAATTCAATGGGCTAATCATTGCCCCCTGAGGAACAAAAATTTGTTATGCCATTCTTCTAGGAATAAAGAATTGAGGATTAGTAGGTTGGATTATTCCTAAATAATTATATTATAGCTGATTCACATGATATTGTATTCATTTGATAGGTGAAAGACTTGATCTTCTTATTCTAGTTTGGGGAGGAAATCTAAAATTAAACTATTCTTGTAGTTGAAAGAAATCATCAGTTTAGCCTTGAGCTCTTCTTGACCTAGTGAAAGGTTGATTTTCTAGATTGAATCATTTATGCTTCTCTAAATATTTGGTTAAGATACTTCAATTTTATAAACAAAGACTTGGTAAATTATTATTTGACATGTAGTAACTTAAGATAAACAAAGCCTTTCTTTCCCTAGTGGAGTTGCCAAAAATTGTCGGCTAGATATTTTGTATGCTAGAAAATATATCTAGGTAGTCATGGGATTAAATCCCCTTCATTTAATGGTGAAGCTCCCATATTCTTATGTTATCTAATATTACTATTCACACTTTCAATCTTTTACAATTTATATAAATTATGCACAAGATATACACAAGTTATCTTATTTTTGGGTATTACTTTAATCACAAAGTTTATGAACCATAACAGAGTGATGTTGCAGCAAGTAAGCAGCTGATTCAAAGATTATGGAAAGAAATTATTAGAATGTGGAGAATGAAAAGAACTTAAATTTATGAAAAATAAAGAAATTATACTTCACAACAAGTAGTTTCTAGCAAAGCTTATTGTATCTATACAAACATATAAACATACAAGATATGATAAATCTTTCAAAAAATGATTAAGAACAATTTGAATTCATATTTAGATTTAATGATAACATAAATTTTACCATTTTAATCCTCATAGAATGAACATAAAAAACACCTTATATGCAAAGTTCCTAACTTTCTTCTTATTCACTTTAAACCAAGTTCATACAAAAACATACAAAAATCTAAATGCAAAGTTTCAAATTGCTTAATCTATTTTGCATAACAGTTACAATTTATTTTTAAAATTTACCATCCCTTGTATGAAAATCTTCTCCCATATTTATATATTTTTAGATATTAAATACAATTAAGAGACAACTCCCTGAATTCCCCATGTGCTACGTTAAATTTTCAAAAACATTGAGAGACATCTTTCTTGAATTTATTGTGTGTGGCATGTAATGAATGATGACATGTAAATCTTATTGGTTTTAATATTTGGATAAAATACAATTTATTTTCATGTGCTCAACTCGTTTAAGTAATTTTTTTTACAAAATGACTTCAAGTAATGACATCTAGTCAAGTTACTTGAGTCTTTCATATTATAGAGTAACTTACTTTTACAAGTAATTTCTCTAAGTGACATTACTTATAAAGAAATTAATTTAAATTAATTACTTAAAATACATTTTTTTAATATATTTGAAGAAAATAGAATAAGTTGAGAAGAGAAATAATAATAATCACTCTAATTTGTGAACTTCTTTTCTATACTTTTCCCTATAGCTAATGTGTTGTGACAACATAAATTGAATGGCTACATCATTTGACTTTGCAACTGATTACCTTTCTATTTTGAATCTCAGTAGTTTATTTTTTATCTTCTTGTAATAACATTTCACCCTCTCAAGATTCGGATCCAACCTTTTGACATGTTGATGATTTTTATTATCTCCTTTAGTGATTTCATTGTGAATGGAGTCATAGCCTCTTTAATTACTTTCTTGAATTCTTAAAGTAATTATTCTTGAGTCCTTGGTGGTTCTTCTAAACAAAAATTAATAAGATAGAAGATACAATCATCCATATCTATTTTCATGTTGCAAGCATCTTCTTCCAGAGTCTTCATTTCTTCAAGAATTTCTCCTAAAATGTGTAAGTGAAAAGATAAGATGTGTTCTTCTTGTTTTGATTTTATCACTAACCCCTCTGAAAAAATATTTTATTCAATCAAAATCTTCTCACTTAAAGAATTTATTTGTCAAAGTTTTTCCTATTACACTTTAGATATTCCACTTTCATTTTCAATCTCCTTCATCATTGTTTTTATTTTTGCCAATTTATTCTCTATGTTCGCTAAATTGTCTGGAACCTCAGGAAACCATTTCTATGCAGTTTGTATCATTTTCTCTATCCATTCATCAAGATTATTTGGCCTTATCACTATTTTTTTCTATGAAAGTTATTGTTTGATGGTCAGTAATATCTCATAAAAGTAATGATTGTTCAGGATTAGATCTTGCCACTTTGGTAATTATTTAACATAGCTTAGAAATTTTCTCCTTTAGTTTAGATTTATCATCATTTTATTCATCAAGATTTTGAAAAAGAGTATTGATAAAGTATGTGTGTCTTACTTCAGCCCATCTATAGAAATTTCCCATAGGGACACCTTTGTAATTGCCAAATTTTCTTCAGTGATTTCACTCTTTTGCTTACCTTGTGAAGGAACTAATATTTTTGTAAATTTTTGACATGAAAGCTCAATTATCAATTTTGAAGTCACTTTGGCACTCTTGAGATTTTTACACTTATGATCAAAAATTTCAAGTCTATCTCTTCCAAATTTATTTCTTCTTTCGATTCAGGAGCTATTTTTAATGCCAACCATGAATAGAAATATGTACTAGTAGAAGTAGATAAATGTATCACCATTTGTGGTTGATTATCTCTCACCACTATTTCTCAAGCAAGAACTTATTCTATACCCATAATATCTTCTATACAAACAACATTATAATCTATTTTTTCATCTTTCTCTTTCTCTACCTGCTTGACATGATTTTCATATTCTTTTTCTTTTCTAGTGGTTTTATTCTTAGGTTCAACTATTATCCTTTGTTGTGATATCTCCTAAGTTTTCATCTCTCCAGTAGTTATCTACTATGGCTCTTTTTGGGTAGGAATAGTATGAATAGTAGGCTAATCATTAGAAAGAGGTGGAGGTGAAGCAATAGGTGGAGAAGATGGATGAAGAGGAGGAAGAGCACCAGTCTCTATATAAGTAGATTTCTCAGAAGGTTTGATGTTATGAAATTTTAGAGTTGGAATGAGTGTGGATGGATATACATCTTTCACTAGTGGATGTATGTTCTCTACGAATAATGAAGATGAAGATGTGGTATAAATAAGAGTGATAGGAGGAATAGTGTCTATGGAATAAACTAGAGAAGATGCAAAGGTAATTGACTGAATTGGTACCTTTTCTTTGACCAAATAATATGTTTCATTAGAATTCTTCTTGAACTTTAATGTCTTCCTTAGTTCTTGACTTCTTTCTCCTTTCATTGTTTTCCTTTTATGACATACTTGGCCAATTTCTATCATTATTAACTCTTTCATGCAGTAGCCCTTACTAAGAATCCATGTTGAAGTCATAGAAAGAACCACTAAAGTCCTCTTAGCAATAGTATTTACCTGATTCTTATTGTAATCAATTTATGGGAGTGGAGCATGATCTCCTCCCATTGCATGATAAGAATCTAGAATTACTTATCCATCATCTTCCATGTCTTCAGGAATTATAGCCAAATCAAATAAGCAAAATTCATCTTGTTATTATCTCTTCTTATTTATTAAAATTCATCTTTGTAATCAATCCAGAAGTCTTCTAAAGCAGGGATATGCATATATTCAATATAAACTATGCTTTTTGCTATGCCTTTGTAATCAAAATTTGTTATAACTTTAAAATGTGATTAATTATAGCTATGACAAATATATGTTTGTATATGTTTGGCCTTATAAATACTTGCACAATGATATTATCTAATAATAATAGGAAAACTAACTAAATAAAAGTGTACTTTTGACTGAAGATCATGTAATTCCACTAGTTGTTTACATAATTCCATAAGAATCCATTTATCACTAAGCTACCTTGGTAATTTTACTGGAGTCCCTATGAAACCACCAACTCTAATGTATGTAATACTTAAGAATTGAATAAAAATACATTTAAAATGGGAAACTTCCTCCCAAACTACATCAGATTCTCTCTTAACCTTCAAAGCAACATTCAATTTACAAATGACTTCATAAAAAAATGCATTAAATACCCTTTTATGGTGCTTGAATTATTCAAACAAAGTTAATTGAGGGTAGTATTCATAGATGGGATCTGTTGCCATCAACCTTTTATAATCAACCTAGAAAAGACTTCATTAGATGCTAAAAGATATACTAAATATGAATTCATCTTGAAATTAAGAGTTTGCAATACATTACTCAGTTGATGATCTATACTGGCACTTATTTTCATGAAAAAGAGTTTACCTTGGATTCTTTAGTCAAATCACATAATTTCTTGAAACATTCACTAAAATGAAACTAAATTTGACCTTTTATCTTATTTTAGCTATTTATGCATTTAATAGTGATTAATAAATAAGATTAATCAAATTGTGGAAAAAGAATACAAAAATAGAATCCACTCATGATAAGAACATGATAACAGAGTTCAACAATGTTGACGTCTCTAGGTTCACTTATAGTATGAACCGATCCATTTCCTTGAAAATCGAGTACATGGCCAAACCTCATAATTTTAAAATGGATACTCTAATATTGCACAAAACTTAAACAACATAGCTTAAGAAAGTCCTGATAAACCCACAAATAGACCTTCCACCTTACTGTCACGTGAATGCAATCTCATAATCTTGTGGATTTCTATTAAAGGTCTTAAAAATGGAATTTAAAAATGGCCTTAAAAAAATCATCATAATTATTTCAACATACCATTAAAATCATCTCAAAGTCTAGGACAAATCCCTAGTTTACACTGAGAAGTGAAAATATCTCGAAGTCCCTCAAAACTTGGGATTTTGCAAATTGGTCTATTATGGCCTTTATACATAGTCTACTAATGTTTCACTTTGAGGAATTAAAAAGTACATCAAAATACCTCAAATCCAAACACCTAATATATGGCTAGAATTATCTCTAGCTCTCAGCTCTAGCTCGTAGCTCTGGCTCTCATCTTTGGCTCTTTGGTTTTAGCTCTAGCTCTCACTCTCAAATCTTTGGCTCAGCTCTTAGCTCTAGCTCTTCAGCTCTACCATGATAGATTTAATACTTTTGAATTAATTCATTGAATTCCAATTCCAATTCCCAATGATTTCCAAATAACCCCTCACCCCTTTATATACTTGTGGGAGGTCCACTTTTTTTGATTGGGATGATTATCCACAATCTATTTTAATAAATTTCATAATTATCTCATACCTAATTTTTATGGGATTTTAAAATTATCCATCACATTTAAAAATATTGGATCATAATTATTCCCCAATATATGTTGGAATATGTTTATCCCTAAATATTAAAGACTTGGGTCGAACCATATTACCATGTCATCGGGTTTGACCATAAATTTGACTGGTCATAATTTGTACATACAAACTCTATTTTTTGAATCATAAAAAGTGATAGAAATCTTGAAACAAAATTTACATCATGAAACTAGATTTTCAATATTCTATGATGGTCAATTTTTTCATTTTGATCAAATTTGACCACTTGACTGACTTTGATTATAACTTTGACCTACATAAGGAACATACAAGCTCTATTTCCAAAGTTACACATATTATCAAAAAGGTATCAACAGGCCCTACACAATGGTATAGGTTTTGGTCTACTTTAGGATCTTTTTTGAATTGATCTATGGATCAATCCTCCCCACTAAGAGGGATTTTGGTCTACCAAAAGTTGGTACCTAACTTGATCCTCTGAAGTGCCAGTCAATTCTAAATAATTCCAATGGGTCTTTATTAGTCTACTTAGGTTCCAAAATTTCACCTACAATTCTTGGAACAACCAATTGATCACACCTTCTACATACCTTCTATTATTTCATGGCCATCAATAGCCTCTACATAAAATGAAGATGCGATAACTTCCTCTACTGCATGGCTTCACAAGAACCTCTACACAGATAAGCCTAGTGATCTCCTCTACTACTGCTAAATGGTCTTCTAAAATATATCAAGTACAGAACCCAAATCATAGCATAGAGATAATAGTGAAAAAATATGATTCATAACTCAAAATGTAAAAATCCTGAAAATAAGGCATGAGTTATACTAAATCCTGTGACTACCAATAAGGTCACAATATATCAAACTATCTGCCCACTGTCACATCCTATAAGTAGTGAACTATCAAACACCAAAACAATCACCAATGAAATTACAAGACAAGTTTGTCAATGTAAACAAAATACAATATTGGTTGTGACCATGTCACAATACATTACCCCAATGGGTCTTATCAATGCATCCAATCACACACATGCCATAAATAGATGTATTCCCAAATAGTAGTTATTCTAAAACAAGTATTGCAGGAAAAATAAATCCTACCCAACAACCTATAGACTTCTATCAATCCCCAAGTTGATCAATGAGTTAAATTCCTAAAAAATTCAATAGAAAACTCATGAACCTAACATTGGACATTTTAAAAATAGATATTTTCAAAACACAAGTGTGAGAATTAAAAACTTCGCATGATGAACCTGTCTCAAAGTGTTCCCACAATAATAGCTCCAAAATGCATATATTAAAGCATGGGTAAATGTCCTTTGTCAACATACAATAAGAATCCCAACAATGCTTTAAATTATTAATCCACTAATCATGACATCATAAAATTTAGAAACTATTTACTAATCCTTGTTATCAAATTCTCTTATTTAGGGTGTTTAATTTCTTTAGTGGATCTATTGACATTTGCATGGGTTGATTGAATAAAAATCCATTAATTACCTTATAAATAGGGTTATAAACCATCTTCTTCTTACCATTACCAAGATGGTGGGATGGTTGAAGTTTTCAACACTTCTCAATCTGATGTCCACTCACGTGACAATGAGTGAAAACATCCCTCTTCTTAGGTGAGGTCAGTTGTTTTCTATTTCTCACTTTTCTAGTATGAGAATGGTCTTTATCACCTGAAAACTATTTTAATAAAGCTTGTATTTTCCAAAAATATGTGGCACAATGATTATTCAATCCATAAAATATCTTCAGAATATTGAAACCAAATTTCTTAAATGGTAGAAATGAATAAAAAGTCTTGGAATTCACATTTATATTGGTGATTTTTTTAGTGTAAAAATGAGGAGGTGGAATCTCAATACCTCTTTTACCTGATTTCTTACACCACTCATCATTCCTTTGCAAGGAGGAATTTTGCTTTGCTAGTAGCCTCAGATCTTGGTTGTTTGAAGCTTATCATCTTTCAACAATAGAAGAACTCTCTCCAATATCCACTTTCTCACTAGTGTAACTCAATATTGCATGGTGAGATTTATTCTCTACCTATATTGGGTTATCAATACCTTGGCCATTCTCACCAAGGCCCCTTCCATCAAATCCCATTTTCAATAATAGTTTAGATCCAATGCCCTTAGTGTGTTTCTCAATACTACCAAAATCAATATCTAAAACATTTGAAACTACATGAAATGAATTACTAGATGAATAAATTACAGTGCACTCATCAGTCATAGTGCTTGCATCTACAGTAGAAGGTAATTGATGAAGATAGTGTTTCTCTTCAACCTGCATCTATGCCAAGAGCTCATCCTTGACTTGCAGCTCTAATTTTAAGTGGGTAATCTCCTCTTCCAAGGATTAAAAATGAGCTCCCAAGAAAGTATTCTCTTACTATATCTACTAATTAAGTTCTTTAAGCTCATTAAGCCTTTCTCTTTTTAAAGATTTTCCCATGGTTTCTTATTCCTTACAAACAACTTAATTCCACAAACTGCACACTACAAATGAAATATTAACAGGCCCAAAAAGTTTGCAATAATACTAGAAACCAACTAAAAATAACTGATATCAATCTACATAATCAGAAGATAACCCAATATATTAACTACTTTGATACCAAACCTGATCCATAAATTGGCACTTATTTCCATGCAAAAGAGTTTACCTTGAATCTTTTAGTCAAATCACACAATTTCCCATAACATTCATGAAAATAAAACTAAATTTGACTTTTTATCTTATTCTATCTATTTATGCACTCAATAGTGATTAATAAAAAATATTAATCAAATTGAAAAAAATAATATAAAAATAGAATCCACTCATGATAAGCACATGATAATGGATTTCGGTAATGCCTACATCTCTAGGTTCACTTATAGTATGAACTAATCCATTTCTTTGAAAAATGAGTACATGGCCACCCCTCATAATTGTCAAATATATACTCTAAGATTTCACACAACTCAAACAACATATCTTCAAAAAGTCTCAATAAACTCATGAACAGACCTTCCACCTTACTATCACACAAATGTAATCTCACAATCCTATGGATTTCTATCAAAGGTCTAAAAAATAGAATTTTAAAATAGTCTTATAAAAATCATCATAAGGATTTCAACATATCGTTTAAATCATCTTAGATTCTAGAATAAATCCCTAGTTTACACTGAGAAGTGAAAATCTATCCAAGTCCCTCAAAACTTGGAATTTTACAAACTGATTTATTATGGCCCTTATACACAGTCTGATAATGTTTCAATTTGAGGCATTAAAAAGTAAATCAAACTATCTCAAATCCAAACACATAGTATATGGATAGAATCATCTCTAGCTCTATCTCTTGGCTCTCAGCTATGGCTCTCAGTTCTAGCTCTCAGTTCTTTAGCTGTAGCTCTCGACCCTAGCTCTAGCTCTAACTCTCAGTTCTTTAGCTCTAGCTCTTCAGCTTTGCCATGAAAGATTTGAGACTTTGGAATGAATTCACTAAATTTCAATTCCAATTCCCAAACATTTCCAAATAACCCCTCACCCCTTTATATACTTATGGGAAATCCACTTTTTCTAATAGGGATGATTATCCATAATCTATTTTAATAAATTTCATAATTATCCCATACCCATTTTTTATGGGATTTTAAATTATACATCACATTTAAAAATATGGGGTAATAATTATTATAAAATATATAATGAAATATGTTTATCCCCAAATATTAAAGACTTGGGTCAAACCATATTTTTACGTCACT
This sequence comes from Torreya grandis, assembly GCA_037957365.1. Taxonomy (NCBI): domain Eukaryota; kingdom Viridiplantae; phylum Streptophyta; class Pinopsida; order Cupressales; family Taxaceae; genus Torreya; species Torreya grandis. Next base: position 2,226,671 of record JARHVA010000495.1, read on the forward strand.
TTATTGCTACATCATCAAGTTTGACCATAACTTTGACTAGTCATAACTTGCACATACAAACTCTATTTTTCAAACCATAAAATGTACAAAAAAGCTTGATATGAGATTTACATCATGTAACTAGATTTTAAATATTACATGATGGTCAATTTTTTTATTTTGACCAACTTTGACCATTTGTTGACTGGCTTTCACTAGAACTTTGACCAACTACACAAGGAGCATACGAGCTCCATTTCTAAAGTTCAACATACCATCAGAAAGGTATCAATGGGACTTGCACAATGGTATAAGTTTTGGTTTTCTTTAGGATCTTTTTTGAATTTACCTCTAGATCAATTGATGATCAATATTATCACTTATCATTCTTGACCATTCAATCTAATTAGAACTCCTATTGACATCAATAGCCATCATGTATGTATACATCTAAGTGGAAAAGTTCATAGAATTTTTCTCTCCATTAATTATACATAATTATTACATGATATCATCAACTTCTTGGACCAAGTCAGACCTCACTATTTACCTTGGAAGCCTTAAGGGTTATTTTTATTTATTTAGATAAGTAGTATTCATTATCTTAATATACTTTGTTGTTTTATTCTTCCAGAGATATTAAACTTTCTTCATTGACAAGTCCATCACTTTAGGTATTGATAGGATATTCAAACAATAATTAAAATACTAAACATATAATCTGACCACCACATTACTTGCAGTATATTTTACTATTCTAGTGAGAGAATCATAATACTTGGCACATTCTACAATAAATTTAGGCAGTTATGCAGAGCTTGGGAAGGTTGCAACTTGCAGTCTTCCAATATTTATCATTACTTACATGAGTGGTGTTTTGATTGTGGCTTTATATCTTTCCAAAAATTTAGTTATGAAAACATGTCCCATATTAGTTTCATTGATTTTTGACACTTTGGATGTAATGCAAGACTCAATGGGATATCCCTTATATTTGTACTTCATCCCTACTTCTTTTGAATTCCCAACTCTCTTTGCTTTAGTCTTTTCTTTCCTACTTGGATTTGGAACTTGTTTAAGTGAAATATCAAGAACTTATTCAATTAGAGTTACTTCTTCTACTCCTAAAATTTGTTGTGACTAACACTGGAAAGACTTGGTAAATGCTCTTGAAAACTCAATAATTATTCATGTTGGTTTTTAAAAAGGTTAAAAAACTAAGTTAATTTTTTGTCTTATGTACAAATCCTAAGCAAGATTCAGGTATTAGGAAATTTAAGTAGTATTAAACCTTGAAAACTCTAGGAAACTCATTCTAAGTAACAAGGTATTGCATTTTGGAGAAGGATTGGGCATTTCTCAAGTTTGTAGGGTTTAAGACTCTGAGTGAGTGATAAGCATTTACAACTCTGGGTTTCTTTGGGAAAGTTACTATTTTTGGAAAACTTGATGAAGTAGAAGAAATAAATAGTCAAAACTCTATGTAAGAAATTCCCCTTGGGAACTCTAGGTCACATGGGACCAGTTGTTCAGGTTTGAGATTATGAGTAAGTACCAAGTCATGAAGAGTTTGAGTAGATAATCTAGGTCAATTGATAAGTATTTGTAGAAATATTCTAAATTTTTGGATTTTGTTTGATATTTTTTTATGCAAAGTTTTTATGAAGAATTTACAAGGTTTTAAGAACATCATTCATACAAAAAAGGCAAATAATTACAAGCAAAACAAAAAATTATAGAAAATCTTTCGAGATGATGCATGAAAATTAACTAGAGAAAATGAGATATGCAACCAGAATTAGATCAAGAAGTGGAAGGTAAAATAAGATAAATTCCTCAAATACTAATGGGTTGTGATGTTTTAGCACCAAAATCACTCCAAAATCTCAAACGATGGCACTCTACATTTGTAGGGGAAATAACTAGGTTAGAGAATACAAAACCTAGGTGGGAAATGAGTGTATATTTTAATATTTATATTAACCTACGTATTAATGACAACTAAGTGACACATGTGAGGAAAGCCATGTAAGCATTTTGATGAATGTTAGGTTTCATGAATTTCTTCACTTAATTTGGTTTATGACATCAAGTAACTCTGTAACCCTAATTTGGTCTAGGATTATGGAGACTTTGAGCTTGCAAACCTTTATTTATTTTACTTATGACTTAAGCAAGTGAATTAATGCAAATTTAGAACCCCAAATTATTATAATTAGTGATTTATAGGTTTATGAATCTACTTTACCTAACTTTTATGATTATGAGAAGTAAATTCATTCCACATCTTTGATTTAATCTAGATGATGTAACTTGGGTTTATGAATACAACTTACTTCACATTTTTAAATAATCAAAGTAACCTAGAAGACTCGAATTGGCCTAGAGATGAGCCCAAACACTTATTTTTTTTAAATTTCTTAGAAATATGGACAAATGGATTTTATGATAATGACTTAGGTAGACATTTTCTAACCTTCTAGAGCAATTTGGAGCAATTTTGGTAAGAAAATAAATTATAGTGAAAACTATTAAAGCCTGAGTCTTATTTAGGGGAATGAGTTTTGACGAGGATAATTGACTCACATAATAAAAAAGATAAACATTTAAATAGGGTTAACCTAAAATTTCTCAGTGTAAGATTTTAGGGACATCAACTAGCTCTAATTGGGTACATCTTTATTTCTATCAAAAAGATTGAAATACGGGTGATATTTCAGTATCTATGGTTTTGAGTCTTGTCTATTAGGTAAAAAGTCATGTAAACCCCAATCATGAGAAACCTTAAAACAAACAAGAAAAAAAAAATTATACAAAAGAAAAAATAAGGTTTTATTTATATGCATATAGGTGTTACCCTATTGCTCAGTTCTTGTAACGCTTTAAGTGTTGCCCATTATAAGGTAGTGACAATTTAATTCCATCTTGATAAGTTAGGATGAAGTTATCTTTTTCATCAACTTTATTTAATGTGAAAGGTCCTTTCTACAGTGAATCAAATTTGTTGTGCATCCCTTTTGGTCCATTTTGATTATCCCACAGAAGGACCAAGTCACCAACATCAAACTTTCTTTCTCAAGCCTTTTTATCAAAAAATTTATTTACTTTCATCTAATGATTAGTTAAATGGTCATCAACTTGAGTATGAACTTCTTAGAGTTTATATAAGAACATAATCCTCTCATCAAGTGAATCTTGATAAGTTGTGTCTTTGATAACCTTAGACAGTTGTAAGGCAAGCAACTCTATTGTTATGTATATTTTAGCATCTATTCCATAAAACAAATAAAATGGTGACATGATAGTGGCTTTCTTTAGATTTATTCTATCAGACCATAATACATCAAATAGCTTCTTATGCTAGGTACATTGATTATCATCCCTTAGCTTGTGAATGATAGTTATCAAGTTCTTATTACTTGATTTAGCTTGGCCATTCCCCTGAGGATAGTAATTTGAAGAGTGAACTAAATATATTTCATATAAATAATAGAAATAAGTTAGTTCATATGAATAAAATTTAGTTGCATTATTTATTACTATATTATGAGGAACACCAAACCTCACTATAATTTTTTCCTTGATAAAATCACATACAACTTTAGAAGTGGCTTGCTTGATAGGAATGGCTTCTACCCACTTGTTGAAGTAATCAATGGTGGTTAAGACATAAGAATGATTGGCACTTGAAGAGGGATTCAACATGCCAATGAAATTTATGCCCCATTAGTGGAATGGTTCATTGATTATGACTTATTTTAAAGACAATGTTGGTAAATTTAGATGTCCCATAAAATGTTGAGATGATTGACATTTAGAAACCCAATCCAAATTATCTTGGAAAATATTAGGCCAATAATACCTTTCTCATAGTAATTTATATGTTGTAACTTATGCTAAAAAATGGTCTCCATGTGCTTTATCATGGAACTATTCTAGTAGTCTCTTTTATTTTTATTTGTCTACACAATGGAGGATGACACCATCAATTCCTCTTTTATACAAAACATTATCCCACAGGACTAAATCCTTTGACTTTAGCTTGATGGTACATGTTTCCTTATGTGTAAGGTGAGCTAGAGATTCTCTATAAGTTAGGAAGAAAGTAATCTTACTATACCATTCATCAACAAGATCAACAAAAAAACCATAGGTAAATTTTCATTTGATTCATCTTGAAGTAAAGGTGTCATCGTATCTATGTCATCTAGTTTAATTTTTATCATTAATTGGCAAAAGCCTCTTCCTCACACTAGATTTGTTGGTTTGATATCAAGATCAAATTATTGAACTTTATCTACCCAAGTGCCTCTTAGTAACCCCAACTCTTATTGAGTTAGAATAAATTTAATTGCAATGTTAGGTAAATATACTCTAGTATATGAAGATAATATATAGTACCTAAAGGCTTTACATGCTTTGACTATAGAAAAGGCATGTTTTTCCATCTATGTATACTTTATTTCATACATTTTCAATGGTTGGCTCATGAAAGCTATTAGATATTCAATATCTTCACCATTCTTTTATAGAATTATGGATGACATGGTATGTGTTATCACTTGAATTTGTACCCTTTGACGAGATGTCTCATCTCTCCTCATACAAGTGGCACAATTGAAAAATTATAGGCTATGGGTGAGCCTAAGAGTGAGGTGAATATCTTGAGAGGGCTAGCTCCCTTGATGTACCACTTGTAGAACACTGCTATACCTATGCTTGGGGGAGAAAGGGAGAGATAAAAATAAAAGCAAACTATCCTAAAGGAGGTGATACACAAAATTTTTTGATGAATTCTAACCAGATGCATGTTACACATGGGAATAAAGGACTAACCAAACATACACTTCTCTAATATGTATCTTCTCACATCAATGTTACATTATGATGTTGTGATGATTGTTTAGGCTAGGAGGAATAGATAAGAGGCCTAGAGTAGCACTATTTGAATAGACTAACTCACTCAACCTTGACACATCATAAAAAACTTCATATGCCCTAAAAAAGAAGCTTTTCAACTACAAATATGTGAGAGAATGAAACAACCATGCTAAGAAAACAAGAGTCATCAATTATGCAAGATCAAAAATTCAAGTAAGCACACTATAAATAGTTATGAAAGAGGTAAAAATCAATAGTCTTATTAATCAAATGGTATGAAAATGAATAAGGATTCACCATACTTAGGTGGATCATAAGTTACAAAGGAAAAAATGGCTAGTTCTTATATAACTTGAGAGAGAGAGGAAAAGAGATAAGTACAAGGGTCACAAGAACACTTGTCCAGCTAAGAGGAGTTAAATATTTAATAGAATAAGATATGAAATGAACCATGCAAGGTCAGGAATCACAATTTTCATATCAAGTCATGAAACTCATGAAAAGTGGTATGAAATTCGTTTTATTGCCTCAAAAAACTGCCTTCATGATTTATCCCTAATTAAACATCCCAAAAATGACTAGGGATTGGTCTGATTATTAGAATGAGAGGGAATGATTTCAGAAATGACTCTCCATGCATTGGTTATAGTCTTACTCATATAGAATCTCCTACAAGTGAGCTATCATTACTTTCACTCTAATAAACTCCTCTTTCACACACCCTTCACACTTAGCCTAAAAAATGGATTCAATTTTCCATGCAAATCTGTGGGAGGGAGTGGATGATACTTTGCAAGACTCTCCATGGCCTTAGACTACTTAGCCACACCTTAAAAAGCTATCCATTTAAACTTTCCATACTTTTCACCATCTTGTCCACTATGCCAGTTTTTAATGGCTAAGATGAGAGATATTATTTGAACACTTAGGAATTTTTTAACTTGATTACATATTTAGACTCCTTCTAGAACCTTAAAAACACATAAAATAGTCACAAGTACCTTATTTTATACCTTGTCCATATAGTTTTGTATATTCCAATAGGATTGGGAGGATCCTGAGAGAGTCTTCTACAACCTCCAATCACTTTCATGGTCAAACTAGTCCATTTGGATGCACTATCTCCTTCATTTCCTTCCTCAGGTCTAGACCAAGGGTTTAGGAGGGTTTTAGATAGTTTTACCCTCTTAAGTTTTATTCATGCATAATTGAAATTTAAACTATAATAAAATTCCACAAAAAGGTTATTTATTACCCTATCTAACATCTTTAAATGTCTTGAGTCTCCATGTAAAGCACCAAGGGAGATAGGAGCATTCAAATTTGACCTATCAAGCTTGTTTTCTTATTCCCTATAGGTCTAAGTTAGTTCTAAGACAAAATTGGATTTATTTGTTCTTACCATACATAAAAATATATTAAACATGTTCTAAATGACCTCACAAACATGTCTTGGTCTATTTTAATCTACTCTTAGAGTTGGAAGTGACATTGGTTTTATGTTTGGTCTTTAGACCTAAACATGCCTAGTAGGCCTAACTGCACCTTAAAGCTCAAAATTATTTGGATGGTTTTAATTTCATAAAAATAACCTATATACCTATATTGTGATCTTAAATACATTTTCAAATCAGTTGGAAATCTCACCTAGAGCTAGAAGTGAAATTGGTCTCACATTTGGTTTTTAGGCCTAAACATGTCATATAGCCCTGACTACAACCCTTGTGGTTTGGACTATTATATTGAGTTTCATACCTATTTTATTTTATTTTCATGTTTATATATATTTTTTATAAACTCATAAATCTCCTTTAAAGTCTCAAATATCTCCTTATCCATCCATTTACCACCCTTCTCTAAAATTGCCAGTTTGTGCACCTAGGGAAGTACCCTCTATCTGAGACAAAATAGAGGGTACTTCCCTTATTATCATAGACAAAAACCTCATTTTATGATATTATACAACTAATATATAAATTATTTACCAATTTAATGCTCTTGGTCTTATGATTTGACCTCCCAAATTTTCAAAAAACTAATACAGACTATGTGGGAGGCAAACTATGTGCAGGTTTCTAACATGTGGATTGTGTTTGCTTGATTGGAGACATTCCCTTTGATTTATTTGAATTTTTAAAAGCCTATTTATACAATAATGTTAATTTTTATATTCCTTATGTTTATTCATCACTTTAACTCTCTAAATACGCCTTCCCATTGTTGAATTCTCAAGACTGTGTGTACAAACCCTATTTGTGTTAACTTTAATGTACTGCACCTATAGGTTACCTTGCATAATTTATCTTGAATTAAATGATTATAAGTACATTTATAATCTCTAAATATAATTTTAAATTTATTTAATCTCTTATATCATCTTTATGTACTTCCCACTCTCACAATCCCTAAGTTTGATCATTACATGTCATAGTTATAGTTAACTATGTTTTGCTTTGGAGAGGGGGGCACCTGTTGGTTACCTACATGGATTGGAATTTAAAAACCTTTAATGATCCTCTTTTAATTTCTCCAAACCATTATATGACTAAAATAATTCATTCTATGCTTGGATTGAGGTCCCTAATTAAGGATATTTAACGTAACCTACATGTTAACTCTACAGCCAACCTGTAGGATCACATTTGCAATGAAAAGGATACATGTAGGTGAAAATGTGGCCAAAGGTCAGTATAAAAACTTAATTTTATGATAATTATATCTTCAATATTCATTTCAAACATTTAGAAACATTCAACTATGAAGGTGTGGTCTAGTATGTAACCTTGGGTTGAATAGGTCTCTTTTGGACTTAGACCTGTAGATGACACTGACTATAATTAGTGAATAAATATGCAATTTTAGGCTTCTCAATAACCAACCTCCATTGATAATATTCCCCTAAAAAAATTTGGATTCCTTATCCTTGTTATAGGATACAATAAAAAACCATTAAGATGCATCAAATGTCTCTATATCCTTGTTATATGATGTCAACAAAACACCAAGGAACTCTATTTTGCATTTTTAGGGACAAAGGGCCTGAACAAATTTATTTGATCCTAGAAGCTTGTCCATAACTCCATTTTCTCAACCCAAAAAATAGGTCTACCATGGTATTTTCAACATATTAATACTCCAAGGAAGGTTTTACCACATGTTTTAACTTCTCTATATGGCTCTTTAGCTTTCAGTTAATCCACTTGTAGGTGGTCATGCTAATGTATAGGTTGACAGTGTAACTAAATTCCAAAAAATACATGATATATGGACCCTTGATCACTTTTATTCCATTATAATCCTTTCAAATTCATGTTTATCATCATGAAGATCTTAAACCAAGCTTTAAAACCTTCTTTTCAACATGATCTCCTCTTCCAAACACCTATAGGTGCATTTTGAATTGCATCTAGGCAATAAGCAGAGTTTGGGCAATGGGCATGGTTTATGAGATTCAATGATGTTTGGGATCCTTTAAAAAGTATAAAATATAATAATTTCACCATTAAAACCTTGTTAAACTTAGACACTCCTTTCAACATGATTTTTTCAATGAGAGAACCTATATATGTGCATTAATGGCAAGTGACTGTGCAAAAATACTATATTGACTATCTTAGTTATCTTTTTTCACACTTTATAGGATGTCACTTGCTTATTATTGATAATTTTATTCATTCAACCTATCAATGCTATACATATACCTCCATGGACATATCTTAGAGCCCTACATAGTTCATCTAACTGACTGTATATGGCAATCATATAGAAAACTGATTGTATGCTAGTTATGATTGCACCTTCATACAAAATTGCTTGGATAATGATATTTAAATTTAAATAGAATAAATTTAAAATTTAAAAATTTGTAAAGGTCCTATCACAACCCTCTAAAGCCATGATCAAGCATGAAGATCTTGAAAATGGTGAAAATTGCCTGTAACATGACATAGTGATTTCACCTACAACCTAAGCTAATTTTCCCATCAAAAAACTTTTAAGCATGAAAAAAATCATAGGGATAATTATATAAAGAGTAAAACATAAAATTTAATCAACCTAAGTAACTATTTTATATGGATTTATCCAAAATGGAGCAAAACCTTTAGGGTGCATAGACTGGTAAGCAAAAAAACATAGTCAGCTTGTAAAGGATGATTCATAAATCATGGTTGAAAAAAATTTAAAATATTGATATGTAAATGGATCTATATGAGTTTAATACCACCTACCAAATGTGTTTTACCTAAAACCTCTTCCACTAACCATACCAAGCATGAACCTGTTGATCACTTCTGCATGTCTAAGAGAATAAGAAAAAAGTAGAATGATTTGGGAATTTTTTAGCACTTAAAAATAATTTAAATAACTTATATGAGTGTGAGGAATATGAATATATTTTAAATTACCTTATTCCATGTGTCACCTTCCCCCATGGATCGTACAAAAGCCAAACTCCCTTTTTTAGTTGATTACTTGTTTTTCAATTAGATAACATGTAAGATTCAAATGGGTCTAACATTATCAATAGGGAATATAACTTCTTGGAAATTTTGAATGAACTTAGGAAATTTTTACACCTTGTTAACCATACCACTTGTATTTATGACACCTAAATGGCTTCTAAATGACTCAAAATGACATATTAACTAATTAGATCATGACCAAGGATAATAAAGCATTAAATGGTATAACATAACTTGTAATACACCCTATGACATAATATTAAACCACATATAAACATATAAATTCAAATTTTTTATGTATATGGGTCTTAATTTGACCTATAGGATCAAATTTGGTGAATAAATTGGTGACTCATAGGGGTAGTATGTCCTCTATACTAACTAGACTAGTAGCCTTATCAGTCCATTGGGATTAGGGAGTCATATAAAGTTTGAGACACAACAAGAGGAAATTGACAACAATATTTTTTCAAGACAATATCAATGACTACCTCAACCATACAAAGCGAAAAAAAACACACACAAAGCAAAAGTAAACATACATGTGCTTCATGAACACTTATGGAACACACACACCAAAATAAAAAAAAATAACTCAAAAAATAACTAACCTAAGATTAAAACTCCCTCTTGAGTCAAAGGGTAAGTTTTAAACCCTTATTGTTTCATGACATGAAGGAATGAATGAGACATATAGTCTTTTGATCCTTGACATTTATGCCTCCAACTTTTCCATGATGTTTTCCAACTTCATTGGCATGATTTTCAATGAGAACTAAGTAGTTACAATAAGTTTGGATATGTAAATGAAATCTTATTTCATCCAAATATCCTCAACCTTCTCATATGGATACTCAATTACAACCTCCAATGGTGGTTCTACAAGGCATACCTTCTTGATTTCTATAGTGCTCTCAATAAGATTAGGTTTCTTCTTAGCTGCAAGTTCTTCTAGATCATCAAAGATATTTTCATACTCTACCAAATATTTATAATTTTCCTTCATGGAAGACTCTTTCTTTACCTTGTCATGTACTTGACCCTCAACTTTTCAAAAGTATTCAAGCTCTTGAAAGAACTTCATTTGTAGCTACCAATCATATTTGTCATCTTTATCATCTAGAACTACTACCTCTTCAATATTCTCTTATTGATGTATGATATCATCAATATGGTTTTATTAAATATCCAATGCATCTGAGGGTGATTCAAAATTAGGCTGAGGTATTGGATCATCTTCAATGACAATAACTTCCACCTTGATCTCAAGAGAGTTGTATAGGACTGCAACCTATTCAATCTTCTCTTCTTGATGTATGAGGTCATCAAGATAGTGTTATTAAACATTTGGTGCCTATTAAGGGCTCTCAATTTGAATCTCATTTTTCATATCCTGAATTTTCTTCTCAAGGGATGTAAGATCTTTCATCTCCTTGTCCTTCTTGGTGATGCCAAGACTAGGCATCTTGTAATCATGTGACTTAGTCTAATGAGGCTGCCAAAGAGCTAGGCTATCTTCAAGTAAGAGGTATATCTTATCTTTAGGTTCCCATACCATAGGTACATCAAGTTAAATGGTGATGGGGTGAGGAAAATATTAACTAGTTGGTGGAGGTAGCACATAGAACTCAAAATTAGATTGAGAGTGAATTATAGGGAATTCTTTTGGGAGCTGTTGAGGAAGGGGAGGAAGACCTTGGGCTAAAATAGATTGTTTTTATTCATTCCATTTGAAAATTAATTCATTTCAATATTATTGTGCTTGAGCGTTCTCTTGAGAAATGTTATATGGGGTATGTGTAGGCATAGGATCTTCTTTTGGGTATAAACCTTCCATCACACCTTGACTTAGCAATTTCATCCTTGACTCTAACTCTTTAATTTTCTTGGATAGGTTCTCTTGGAAAAGTATTTATTAAATTTCATAGGAATATTCATGAGGATGAGGAATATAAGAGGGCTGACATAGAGAATAAGAGGTCTCTTTAGGAAGGGTGGGAGGGACTTGCATAGGATCAGGTTCTTTCTCAACTTCACACTCTTTATCAAGGATTTTATCTTCTTCCATTCCCCATGACTCGAATATATTATTATATATTATGATGTTAGGATTAGTATTCTATTCTTGAGGTATTAATGCACTTTGAGGAGTGGATGAAGTGCTCAATAAACTTGGGATCTCCTTAGGCTTGGATTATCCACCTTGTCTTCAACTTGAAATCTCATATCTAGAGGTCACTTCTTGAGGTGGGGATGTTTTTGATTAATTAAGGTGGAAAACTAGGGGACGAACCCTATACAGTCAAAAAAGATAGGAAGGCTGGCAAACAAAAGATGCCAACACCGAACCAATGGCACAGTCGAGAAACACAGTCAAAAGCAAAATAAAACACTGGAAAGACTAGAGTCAAAAAGGACAAAACTACATAACTATAGAATTAACAAGATCCTTAAGATTCTCATTGTCCACATTGTCAGCATTCCCTAGATTACCCACCACTTCCAATGTAGTCATATTCAGTAGAATGTTATTTCGAAGGCCTTTGGTGAAGACCTTTTCCAGCTTTTGAATGCGGTCCTTTAAGGCCCCAATTTTTGTTTTCTAGTCATTCTCATTCTCTGAACCCTCACCAGCTTCTTCAACATGCATCTTCTCCTTATTATCAGTAGTTCCCCTAGAATCAGCACCCTGCTCTTCAGTGACCTCAAAAACTTGAGAAGCCTATTTCCCACCAGTGTCCTCTAAAATTTCTTGTATTTCTAACTCTTCATACTCTTCATCTTGGGTTTCATCATTAGAAGCACTTTTAGAATACTCAATTAGCCTTATCTTCGGGGCTAGTTTTCCAGCATTCCACCCTGACCTATGCACTCTCGAAGGGAAACCATCCTTACTGATTTTGGAGGGCCTATGAGGTTTGCCACGTTGGCCCCCCATGGCCCCATCTAGATTTGTATGGGTCCCTTCCTTAGTCTCTTCAAAATTTCTTTTTTCTCCATCAACCTTCCTCTTCCTTCCCTTTTTGCTCACAAGGGAGCTCAGAGTATTAGCAAGGGTCATAACAGGGGTGGAGAGAGGGGCGTCATTAGTCTTGGTAGGAGCAAGGGAAACCCAAGATTCATCAATTACATCATCAAAAATCGGGTTTGAGGGAATGTCTTCATTGACACCTCTGATATTCATGTTTGGCTAAAGGGAATAGTGGAAATTTTAGAGACAAAAAATAAGCCCCTGGTGTAGGGGAATAGGTTTTAAGTCTGGATTCTTGGCCATTTTGGCTCTCACCCTCAGGATAGAGTGTTCTAATGAGGACATAAGGTAGAAAGGAAAGCTGATAATAGCATTGCGTCTAAAATGATTTAACAAAGGAAGGTGATAGTTATAAAACCTAGTATATCACCCCTCAAGAGTGAAGTATTTCATAATAATGAAATAGACACCATCCCATGGCTCTGGTAGTTTGGCACGCTCGAACCCTCCTTGATATGGGATGAGTTCTTCTCCTTCACCCAGAGATAGTTTGTGACTAGCCAAATCCATGATTTTGGTTTTCTTTTGGAGCTTTAAACCCTATATGGTCATTTCTATGGCCATTAAAATCACCTTTTCAGAGATTTCAAAGGTAATACCCCCCACAGTGACCCACCTATTCAACCAGGATCTTGCAAACTGCTTAGACAAATTTTTGTCATAACCATTCAGCCTTTCCAAGTACGGGCTGATACCTCCTTTACAATAATGCTAAATTAATGGGTTGTCCTTAAATTCACAGTAGGAGACCAGTTTAGTATGAATATGATCTCCCCCATTCTATAATTGCATACCCAGCCGATGAAATTCCCAATTACTGCCTTGAGCTTTGAATAAGTAACTAGCCCTCAGTTTTGTTTGCACTGAATGCAAATGTGAAGGCTCATTTTACAAAATGGCCCACCGTGGTAACATTTACTCTCATGCTTAAAAATAATTCCCCCTTGGTTTTCATTATGTGACTCTCGCACCTCCACCTCATGATACAAGGAATTAATCATGACAATCAAAGAAGTACTAAGGTTATCATTTTCCAAGATCCGCAATGGCCTTATCCATGTGGACCACCTTCAAAATCTATCTTCATCATCAATGTGCATCATTCATGCTCTATCATCTCCTTCTAAATGATCTCTCTAATGTTTAGGGGTATATGAGCCCCTTTACACCATACCCTCCATCCTGAGAATTGCTGACCAAGGTTGGCACAAGCATCAGTGACCCTGTTACCTTCTCTATAGGTGTGGGTAATCTCAACTTCAGAAAACTTTTGTAAAAGAAATTGGATGTCCGTAATGATGTCTTTTGGATGGATACCAATGTTATATGCTTTATTAACAACATCTATGACCAACTTAGAATCTCCCTGAATATTCAAATAAGGTTTCTCTTTTCAACTCTCTCTTCCAACTAATTGGGAAAAGGATGACTTTGATAAGCTTGATTGGGTTCATGAGTGGGAATCATGTAGGGGTGATATAAATCTTGGGGAAGTATATATGAAGGATGATATGTTTTTTGAGGTTGCTTCTCATGAATTTTTAGCCTATCTTCCAAGGATGAAACTAAGCTACTCACATCTAGCATCTCACTTGTGAGCCTTTGCTAATTGGATCTCTCAATAGGTTCCCACTCTCTTTTTACTAGATCTAATGCATCTCTCAACTTTTGAATGAAATGACTAGGAATATCTAGAACATATCCCCTTTGTGTGTCAAGATCTAATATTTACTTCTCATATCCCAAGAGAGTTTGCTTGAAAGTGGAAATGGATTGACTTGAGAAGTGACTAGGTTGACTAAGAGCAAGATATGAGAAGGTTGATTATAGTATTAATACAACTCATGACAAGGATAGTTATAAGGCTGATAAGGATCATTATAAGGTTGAAAATGGTCATATAAAGACTAGTAAGAATCACACCAAGGTTGATAAGGAGTACCATAAGCTTGATATGTCTCACCAACTTGTGTAAAATAGTAATCAACACCAAATTTATCCATGAAAATTAATTAAGAAGCAATAACACAAGGAATGGTTACCAAAAATATTCAAAAGGAATACTTGGGTTGCTTGACCAACTGATGTAACTTTGGAGTCACCATTGATGCTTAGATAAATGCCTCCAAAGACTGATTGTTGAAAGACAACACCAAAAATCTTTCAACCTCTTAGACTAAGAGTCCCATTAGGCATGCCAAAAATTGTTGTCACTTGTATTTTCACCCTTTGAGGAGATGTCTCATCTCTCCTCTTCCAAGTGGCACAATTGAAACACCTCTAGGCTATGGGTGAGCCTAAGATTGAGGTGAATCTCTTGATAGAGATATATCCCTTGATGTACCACTTGTAGAACACTACCATACCTATGCTTGGGGGGAAAATGGGAGAGATAAAATTGAAAAAAATATATCCTAAAAGAGTTGATACACCAAATTTGTTGATGACTTCCAATCAGCTGCATGTTACACATGGGAACAAAGGCCTAACTAAATATACATATCTTCAATCTACATCTTCTCACATCAATGTTACATTATGAGGTTGTGATGAATGTTTAGGTTATGAGGACTAGAGAAGAGGCCTATAATATCAATATTTTAATATAACTCACTCAACCTTGACACATCATAAAACACTTCACATGCCCTGCAAGAAGAATTTTTCTAACTAGAAATAGGTGAGAGAATGAAACAACCATGATAAGGAAACAAGAGTCATCACTTATGCAAGATCAAAAATTAAAGTAATCACACTATAAATATTTATGTAAGAGGTAAAAATCATTATTATTATTGATCAAATGATATGCAAATGAGTAGGGCTTCAACATACTTAGGTAGAACATAAGTTATAAAGGCTAAAATGGCTAGTTATTATAGAACTTGAGAGAAAGAGGAGAAGAGATAACTGTAAAGGTCATAAGGACACTTGTCAATCTGAGAGAAGGAGTTATATATGAATGATAATAATATATTAAATGAACCATGCAAGGTTAGGAAGCACAATTTTCATCTCAAGTCATGAAACTCATGAAAAGTGGCATGAAATTCCCTTTGTTGGCTCAAAAAAATACTTTCATGATTTATCCCTATTTGAACATCCCAAAAATAACTAAGGATAGGTATATTTATTTTAATGAGATGGAATTATTTTATATATGCCTCTCCATGCATTGGTTACAATCTTATTCATCTAAAATGTCCTAGAAGTCAGCCATCACTGCCTGCACTGTAAGAAACTCCTCTTTCACACACTCCTCACACGTGGCCTCAAAAATGGATTGAATTTTCAATGAAAATACATGGTATGGAGTTTATTACACTTTTAAATACTTTCTATTTCCTTATACTACTCAGGCACACCTTAAAAATCCATCCACATGAACTTTCCACACTTCTCACCATCTTGTCCGCTATGTCAGTTTTGACTTGCTAAGATGAGAGCTATTGTTTGAAAAATTAGGAGTTTTTTTAAGTTATTAAATTACCATATTTAGTTATTAAAATTATATATCTTCCTCCCAAACTTTATTGCATCTTTAGATTTCTTTTAGAATCTATAAAACACACAAAATAGTCAAAAGTACCCTATTTTATACCTTGTTCATACAATCCATATAGTTAAACATGATGGAGAGGATATTAAAATATTATTATACAACCTCTAATAACTTTCATGGTCAAACTAGTCCATTTGGAAGCACTATCTCCTTTATTTCCTTCCTCAAGTCTAGACCAAGGGTTTAGGAGGGTTTGAGACAATTTTACCCTCTTAAGATTTTTTCATGTAGACTTGATGTTTATCCTTTAATAAAATTACACAAAAATGTTTTTTAAGACCCTATATAACATCTCTAAATTTATTTATTCTCCATGTAAAGCACCAAGCGAGATATGAGAATTCAAATTTGACCTATCGAGCTTGTTTTCTTATTCCTTGTAGGTCTAAGTTAGTTCTAAGGCAAAAGTGGATTTTTTTATGCTTAAAATACATCCAAATAGATTTAAAATGTTTTAAATGACCTAAAAAATATGTCTCATTCCATTTTAATCCACTCCTAGAGTTGGAATTGACATTGGTTTCACATTTGGTCTTTAGGCATAAACATGCCTAGTAGGCCTGACTGCACCTTAAAGCTCAAAATGATTTTTGATGGTTTTCCTTACATAAAAATAGCCTATATACCTATATTTTGATCCAAAAAACATGTTCCAATCATTTTTAAATCTCTCCTAGAACTAGAAGTGAAATTTGTCTCACATTTGGTTTTTAGGCCTAGACATACCATATAGGCCTGATTGCAACCCTTGTAGTTTGGACTATTCTATTGAGTTTCATCCCTCTTTGATTTTTTTTACATGTTTAAATATATTTTTTATAACCTAATACATCTCCTTTCAAGGTTAAAATATCTCCTTATCCATCCGTTTACCACCCTTCTCCAAAACTACCAGTTTGTGCACCTAGGGAAGTACCCTCTATCTAAAAAAAAATAAAGGGTACTTCCCCTATTATCATAGATAAAATACTCATTTTAGTAGATTATAAAACTCATATATAATTTTTTATCAATTTTTATCTCTTTGTCTTATGATTTAACCTCCCATATTCTCAAAAAATCAAGACAGACTGTGTGGGAGGCAAACTATGTGCAGGGTTCTAAAATGTGGATTATGTTTGCTTGATTGGAGACTTTCCCTTTGATTTATTTGCATTTTAAAAATAATATATAGACACTTATTTTCATTATGAATATTCCTCAGGTCTCTTCATCACTTTAACTCTCTAAATACCTCTTCTGATCCTTAAATTCTCAAGACTATGTATAAATCCTGACTGTGTTGACTTCAATATACTACTCCTGTAGGTTACCTTGCATAATTTAGATTTAATTCAATGATTATAAGTACATTTAAAATATTCCATTATAATTTTATATTTATTTTAACCTCTTATCTCATATTTATGTACTTCCCACCCACTCTCACAATTCCTAAGTTTTATCAATGTATATCATAGTTACAGTTGACTATGTTTTGCTTTGGAGAGGGGGGCACTTGTAGGTTACCTACATGGATTAGAATTTTAAAACCTTGAATGATCCTTTTTTAAGTTCTCCACACCATTATATTAATAAAATTATTAATTATATACTTGTATTGAGTTCCCTCATCAAGGATATTTAACTCAACCTACATGCTAACTCTATAGCTAGCCTGTAGGGTCACATTTGTAATGAAAAGGATACCTATAGGTGAAAATGTGGTCAAAGGTTAGTATAAAAAATTCCTTTGATGATAATTATATATTAAATCTTCATTTCAACCAATTTGAACCATTTAAATGTGAATTTGTGGTCTAGTATGTAACCTTGGGTTGAATATGTCTCTTTTGGACTCAAACCTATAGATGACATTGACTGCAATTAGTGCATAAATATGTAATTTTAGGCTTCTTAATAACAAACCTCCATTGATAATCTACACCTAAATTTTTTTTGAGTATTTTATCTTTCTATATTCTTTAATAAAACCATTACGATGCATCAAAGTTCTCTATAGCCTTGTTATATGATGTCAACAAAACACTAAGGAACTATGTTTTGCATTTTTAGGGACAAAGGGCCTAAATATAGTTTTTAAATCCTAGAAGGTAGTTTATAACTCCATTTGATCATATAACCATAAAAATTGGCTTTTCATGGTATTTTTAACATATTAATACTCCATAAAATGTTTCACCACATGTTTCAACTTCTCTATATGGTTATTTAGTTTTTAGTTAAGCCACCTGTAGGTGGTCATGCTAATGTACAGGCTGATAGTGTAACTATCTTCCAAATAATACATGATGTATAGACCCTTGATCTATTTTATTACATTATAATCCTTTCAAATTCATGTTTATCATCATGATTATCTTGAACCAGGCTTCAAAACCTTCATTTCAACATGATCTTCTCTTCCAAGCACCTGTAGGTGCATTCTAAATTGCATCTAGGTAGTAAGTAGAGTTTGGGAAATGGGCATGGTTTGTGAGATTAAATGATGTTTAGGATCATTTTAAAAGTATCAAATAGACTCCTTTCACCATAAGAACCTTTCTCAACTTAGGCACTCCTTTCAACATGATTTTTTCCATGAGAGTACCTATATATATGCAATAATGGTGGGTGACTATGCAAAAGTACTGTATTAACTATCTTAGTTCTCCATTTTCACTCTTTAGAGGATATAAACTACATGTTTTTTCTAAGTTTGTGTATTCAACCTCTCAATGATATAAACATACCTCCATAGACATGTCTTAGAGCCCTACACAATTCATCCAACTAACTATATATGGCAGTCATATAGCAAACTAATTATATACTAGCTATGACTACACCTTCATAGAGAATTGCTTAGAGAATGAGATTTAAATGTAAAGGGAATAAATATAAAATTTAAAACATGGAAAATTTCCTACCACAACCCTCTAAATCCATTATCAAGCATGAAAATCCTAAAAATGGTGAAAACTACCTGTAACATAACTTAGTGATTTCACCTACAACTTAAGCTAATTTTTTCATCAAAACACTTTAAAACGTGAAACAAAACATAGGAAGCATTATATAATTAATCCAAAATAATATGGAATCAATCCAAGCAATTAGTTTATATGTACTTTTTCAAAATGGAGAAAAACCTATAGGGTACATAAATTGGCAAGCAAAAAAACATAGTCAGCTTGTAAAGGATGGTTCATAAAGCATGGTTGACCAATACTCAAAATATTGATATGTAAATGGATATCTATGAGTGTAATACCACCTCCCAATTTGACCTAAAACCTCAGCCACTAATTTTACCAAGCATGAACTTGTTGATCACTTCTACATGTCTAAAAGGGAAAGAAAGGAGTAGAATAGTTTTGGGCATTTTTTAGAACTTAAAAATAATTTAAAGCACTAATATGAGTGTGAGTAATATTAATAGATGTTTCATGGCCTTCTACCATGTGTCACCTTCCCCCATGTGTTGTACAAGTTCCAAACTCCTTCTTTTTAGTTGATTACTTGATCTTCGGTTAGATAACCTACAAGATTCAAATGGGTATAACATTCCTAATAGGGAATCTAACTTATTGGACATTTTAAATGAAATTAAGACACTTTGACACCTTGAAAACCATGTCACTTACAATTATGACCCCTAAATGGCTTCTAAATGACTCAAAATGACATATTAACTAATTAGATCATAACCAAGGCTAATAAGGCATTAAATGACATTAAATAGCTTATAATACACCCTATGAAATAATATTAAACCCCATATAAACCTTTAAAAATAAATATTTTACCTGTAGGGGTCCCAATTTGACCTATAGGGTCAAATTTGGTCAATAATATGTTTATAATAATAACAATAGAGAATGAATTCCTTAATAAAATCTAGAAAAACTAGCAATAAAGCTTGAGATATGGCTTCTTTAATCTTTTCAAACATTATTTTATCTTCAACATGCCACTTGAATTCTTGATTCCTTTTCATCATGTCAAAAATGTGGTGAGTTAACTCAACAAAGTCAAGAATGAACCTTCTAAGGAAGTTAACTTTACCAAAGAATGAATGTACCCCCTTTTTAGATGTAGGCATAGATAGACTTTGAATGGATTTTACCCTTTCTGGATCAATCTTCATCCCTTCCTTTGAGATGATGTGACCAAGAAGTTTCCCTTCAATCATGGAAAATATTGATTTCTTAGGATTTAAAGAGATCCCATGTTTCCTACACTAGATGAGAACCTCTTCTAAATTAACCATATGATTACCTCTTTTCTTAGATAATACTTTCAAGTCATTGAGATATAAAATTATACTCTTATTCTTTAGATGTGTAAATTCCAAATCCATCGCTCATTGAAAATTTACTCCAGTATTAACAAGCCCAAAGGGCATCTTATGATAGTCAAAAATCCACCATGATGTTTTGAAAAGCAACTTTAATTTATTTTCTTCCATAACTTTTATTTGATTATATCCTAAAAATCCATCTAACATGGACAACATTTCTAAGCCTGTAATTACTTACAAGGTATGATCCATAATGGGTAGTGGATATGTATCCTTCAAAGAAGTTGGATTAAGATTATGTAAATCAACACACAAACATATTTTTCTGTTCTTATTTCTAATTGGGACAATGTTAGCTAACCATGTTGAATGATGAATGGGATAAATGATCTTAGCATCAAGTAACTTTTATATTTCAACAAATATAGTACCTATGATTGTTGGGTTATGATGGTGAAGCTTTTTATTGAAAGGTTTTTCTTTTGGATGAATTGGAATATAATTTTGTACCTATTTTGGCTTCAAGTATTTGTAAGACCAAGAAAATAGATCAATATATTTTCTGAGAAGCTTAATGAAACTCTCACCATACTCTTTTTTTTCTTCAAAAACTGATCATGCTTATCAAAAATTTCTTCTAAAAAAACTAACCCTTTAGGGATTTTATTTCCCTTCAATTGAATCACATAATCATTATCATCATGCTCAAGGTTATTATTACCCATTTTTGTCTTGTGTGGAAGTGAATTACTTCCTTCAAAATATAGTTCTTCAAAATTATCTTGTTACTCAAGGAAAGCAATTATCTATTTGTCATCATGAAAGACTTGCCACTGATTAACATTATCTGGAACCATTGGATATAAAAACATCTCTAATCTATAGTCACCTTCTTAGAAAAGTGTAGGATGTTGATTTAGCATGAGCAAAGTTTTGGTAATCACAAGATAATCAGCTCTAGAGTTCTAATTATGAGGAACAAAATTGATTTAAAAAGCTATAAAATCAAGTGTTTCACTTAGAACTCAATCATGGTAGTGTCTTAGCTTATCCTAATTTACTTGGTAATGGCCAAGAATTTACCTTACAATCAACTTAGCATCTCCTTGTGATTTTAAAAGTCTCACTCCTTTTTTTTTTCTTGTTCTAGTCCTAACAATAGTGCTTCATATTCTACTGTGTTGTTAATATTTTCAAACATTAATTTGTAAGAGTAAGGATATACCTTACCATCTAGTGATATCAATATAACCCCATCACCCAAACCAAGGGAAATGTAGCTACCATCAAATTCTAACATCCATATTTTCTATTCTTCTTGTGTCTTTAGTTATTACATGTCCTTGCCTAATTCAAGGTAATAAACTCCATGATCTGATTCTTTAAAAAAAAATGTGATATTGGATCATCTGACTTGGAAACTTTATACTTGGATTTATTCTCAAGTTCAAGTTTTTGATTTACACCTTTGATTGGAATATGATAACAGGACCAATCCATCTTGACTTCTCCCTTGAGATCTTTGCAAAAGTTTATACTCAATAACATTTTATAGGAAATAGGAATATTTGTTACCAGAATTGTCATTTTAAGCCTCTTATTTGGAAAAACTTCTAGAATAGCTTGAGCATCTTTGATTTTTCCAATCAAAGGAACTTGTCTTTCCAAGAATTATCATTTTAAGCCTCTTATCTATAAAAACTTCTAGAATAGCTTGAGCATATTTGATTTTTCCAATCAAAGGAACTTGTCTTTCCATTGAGTAACATCTCCATATTGACTTAGTTAGAGTGAGGCCAAGGGTAGTAACTACTTTAGCTAGCATGACATTATCAAAAGTTCCAAAATCTATGATACAATTGATCAACTTTAACTTATTCATTAAGAGAGAGAGAGAGAGAGAGAGAGATAGAATGACTCTATTCTTTTGGATGTGGAATTAGATGTGAGAGAGGTAGTTGTAGCATTATTTTATAAAGAAACCTATTTGAGAGTAGGAAAGATACTTTTTAAATCATTATTTATATTTTTTTATCCTTTACTTTGAACATACTTAACTACTCTATTTAGTTGATCTATATGGGACCTCAAGTTTTCAGCTTATGACATTTGAATCTTAGTTTTCTTGATGTGATCAATAATGTCAAAAGAAGGGATGGACATAAACAAAGTAGGATTAGCTTCAAAATTATGAGTGACTAGCTTATAAGGTTGAGAAGAAGATGCTACATATTTATCTTTTGGAGCAAGAAAAAAGGGTAAAGGACTACCTCTTTTGAAAATGCTAACATCTGACCTAGAGTCTTCTTTCTCTATCCCTTGTTCTTTGGAAGATTTTCACCACCTTGACAAGTTTGTGATCTTATAAATACAAAAGAGTGACTATGATCATATTCAAACATTTCTTCATAATCACTTTTTGATTGATATTCAAGGTAGCCTATATTGGATTCACCATCAGGATCTATAAAATCATCCTTGTTAGCAAATCTTTGACCAAAATTAGTTATCAAATGATCTTCTTCATTAATTTCAACATGATTTTTTAGAGCATCCTCAATTACCAGTCTTTGTGGAGGTCCAGCAATATGATTCTATTTATTAAAATTATGTGTAGGTGTATTCTTGATACAAGCTAAATGAGCACCTTGAGTAATTTTCCTTTTAACTTGCAACAAGTCATTAGCCAATTCTTACAAGAATGGATCATTAGTGGTTTTTAGTGTAGTAAAAGTAGAAACATCAACCTTAGAATTTATTTTCTTAATCTTTTTATCCATAATAAGGTTGTCGTCAACCTTTGTAGCAATGTTCTAAGTTGTTTCTAAATTAGTAGGATGTGATTTATGCAACTAATAACTAACCTAAGATAACTAAGCATTCATGAAAAAGAAATTCTAATTATCATCAATGGGTTGATTAGCCTAAGTTATTTTTTAGAGTAGTCTATTAAATTTAGCAATGAAATCCTGCATATGTTCATGTGGTTCTTTTTTAAGCTGAGTCAATTGGGTGAGAAATATGTGAGTCTTCAACATCTTTAAACCTTTTTTCAAATTTCTTATGCATAGTAGCCCAATTGGTTATGGTGCCAAGAGATAAATTTTAGAACCATTCTATATCTAAATCATGTAGGGTTTTAATGAAGAGTCTGACTGACACATCTTCATATTCAATGCCAATCACTCCATAGGCTACAAAGAAAGTAGCTAAGTGCTCATCTGGACTTTTTTTTTCATCTCTTATGAACTTAGGAAAGTTATTTCTTGAAACTTTAGTAAATTCATGGAGAGGAGTTAAATTCAATGGGTCAATTGCTACCCCTTAAGGATCAGGAAGTTATTGCACCATTCTTCTGAGAATAAGGAATTAAGGATTAGTAGGCTAGATTATTCCTAAAGAATTATGTTACAAATTATTCATAGGAGTTTTTATTCATCTAATAGGAAAAATACTTGATCTTCTTATTCTGGTTTGGGGAGGAAAGTTAAAATTAAACCATTTTTGTAGTTGAAATAAATCATCAATTTGGCCTTGAGCTCTTTTTCCCCTAGTAAAAGGTTGATTTGCTAGATTGAAGTATTTATGCTTATTTAAGGATTTGGTTAAGCTACTTCAGGTTTATAAATAAAGAAGAGATTACTTGACATGAAAAACCTTAAGATAAACAAAACGTTTATTTTCCTAGTAGAGTCACCAAAAACTGTTGGCTAGATATTTTGTAGGCTAGCAAAGATACCTAGGCAGTCATGGGATAAAATCCCCTTAATTTAATGATGAATCTCCTGTATTCTTATGTTATCTACTCTTACTATTCACACTTTTAGTCTTTTATAATTTATACAAATTAGGCACAGGATATATACAAGTTATCTTAATATTGGGTATTACTTTAATCACAAACTTCATGAACCATAATAGAGTGATTTTTCATCAAGTAAGTAGTTGATTCAAAGATTATGCAAAGAATTTATTCAAATGTGGAGAATAAAAAAACTAAAATTCATGAAAAAGAAAGAAATTGTACTTCACAACAAGTAGTTTCTAGTAGAGATTATTATATTTGTACAAATAGATAAGCATACAAGATATGATAATTCTTTTAGTAAATGATTAAGAACAATTTGAATTCACATTCAGATTTAATGATAACATAAATTTTACCATTTTAATCCTCATATAATTCACCAAACAATCTCTTTAGATGCAAATTTCCTCAAAAACCAACTTTATTCTTATTCATTTTGAATCATGTTCATACAAAAACATACAAAAATCTAAACACAAAGTTTTAGATTGCTTAATCTATTTTGCATAATAGTTACAATTGATTTTTAATATTTACCATCCCTTGTATGCAGGTCTTCTCCCATACTTATACATTTTTAGATATCAAATATTATGACGAGATAACTCCTTGAATTCCCCATGTGTTGTGTTAAATTTTGAAAATTATTGGGAAACATCTTCCTTGAATTTTTCATGTGTGGCATGAAATGGATGATGACATGTATCTCTTCTCAGTTTTACTATTTGGATTAAAAATAATTTCTTTGCATGTTGTACTCAGCTTGCTTAAGTAATTTGTTTTTATGAAATGACTTTAAGTAATGACATCTAGCCAAGGTACTTGAGTCTTTCATTTTATAGAGTAAGTTTTAAAAATAATTTATCTAAGTGAAATTACTTATAAATTAATTAACAAGTAATTTATCCGAGTGAAATTACTTATAAAGTAATTAATTAAAACAAAATTACTTTAAATACATTTTTTTAAAATGTTTGAAGAAAATAGAAGAAGTTGAGAAGAAAAATAATATTAATCACTCTAATTCATGAACTTCTTTTCTACACTTTTCTCTATAGTTGATGTGTTGTGACAACATAAACTAAATGGTTTCATCATCTAACTTGACAGCTATTTGCCTTTCTATTTTGAATCTTACTAGTTTATTTTTCAGCTTCTTGTAATAACCTTTCACCCTTTCAAGATTGTGTTCCAACCTTTTGACAAGTTGATGACTTTTTATTAGCTCCTTTATTGATTTCACTGTGAATGGAGTCATGGCCTCTTTAATTAATTGCTTGACTTGAAGTAATTTTTCTTAAGTCCTTGGTGGTTTTTTTGACCAAAAAATTATAAGATAGAAGATACAATCCTCCAAATCTATTTTCACATTGTGATCATCTTCTTCTAGAGTCTTCATTTTTTCAAGCATTGCTCTAAAAATGCACAAGTGAAAATATAATATGTGTTATTCTTGTTTTGATTTTATCACTGACCCCTCTAGAACAATCTTTTCTTCAATCAAAATATTCTCACTTAAAGCATTTATCTATCAAAGGTTATCCTGTTACAATTTAGATATTCCATTTTCATTTTCAATCTCCTTCATCACTATTTTTATTTTCAGCAATTTATTCTCTATGTTAACTAAATTTCTTGGAACCTTAGAAAACCATTTATATGTAGTTTGTATCATTTTCTCTCTCCATTCATCAACTAATTTGGCCTTATCACTAGTTTATTCTACCAAAGTTATTGTTTGATGGTCAATTATATCTCCTAAAAGTAATGACTACTGGGAATCAGATCTTGCCACTTTGGTAATTATTTCACATAGCCTAAAAATTTGCTCCTTTAGTTTAGCTTTATCAGTGTTTTCTTCATCAAGCTTCTAAAAAAGAGTATTTATAAGAATTTTTGTGTCTTATTTCAGACCTTGTGTAGTGACTTCCCCTAGGGACAACTTTGTAATTACTAAATTTTCTTCAGTGATTTCACTCTTTTGCTTACCCTATAGAGGAACTGATATTTCTAAAAAATTTTGACCTAAAGGCTCAATTATTAGTTTTGAAGTCACTCTGGCACTCTTGGGCCTTTTACACTTATGATCAAGACTTTTTAAAAATTGTAAGTCTATCTCTTCCAAATGTATTTCTTCTTTCGATTCAGGAGTTGTTTGTAATGCCAACCATAAAGAGAAATTTGTACTGGTAGAAGTAGTTGAATGTATCACCATTTTTTTTAATTATCTCTCACCAATATCTCTCGAGTAGGAATTTTTTTTTTACCCATAATATCTTCTATATGAATGTATACACCCTAAATTGGTTAAACAACCACACATATCATATCTTTTCATAGGAAACTCCTAACTAGAGAATATGAGCCTTTTTCACATTACTCATGTCTTGGTTTTACTTATATTGGTCTTGTTTCTTTCTTGAGTTACCTTTTTTTCCATAACCAATCATCTAGAACCTTTTGACCAATCATTCCACCTCAGCTAGACAATGTTCCCCATGCTAATCCTATTCCCTAGGTCCTGAACCTATAGGATAGGAGCACTAGGATTGGACTATAGCACTAGACCCTAGGGTGTCCCATTTTTGGTGGTCTTATCCTTTCATTGAAAAAAATCTAGATCTAAGTTTTTGACATCTTCCTGATCTTGCATAATAATTTTTAGCCTTTGAAATAGTCATCTTAGGTTTTTTTTTAGATAAGTTACTTCTTTTCCCTATGTAATTGCTTTGATCAAATTGATATAAAATATATATTTTATTAAATTTTACCCCTTTATCTAGACCCTTCACTGTTTATAAACTAAACCCTAGTTTCCATAAAATAATAAAACATTTAGTGAACCTAACTTACTTCGAACAAATTTCAAACCCTAAGTACCCTTATGGTTTTTCCTTCATATTTTGTGTAAAAAATCAATTTGAAATTTATGCTTTTTGTATAAATTTTTGTTCATTTATTTAATTTAAATTTATTTTAGAATTTAAATTATTACAATAATTTTCAAAACTCTAAAACCCCAACCCAAAACCCTAGATTTCCAAACTAGATCCTAAAATCCCAAGCCTTCCTCCCTTATAATTTTTAGATAAAAATTATAGAAATTTTGTAAATTATTTGGATTGTCAAAAATACTTTAAAAATATTTATGTTAGTAGTTATTTTTGTATTTATTTTATTAATAATAATTTTTCATATTCTCTTTGGTGAAAGCAATAAAATGGCCACTAAGGTACTTCTTCCCGCTCATCTCATAGATAAATTTCTAAATTTTTCTCATAATTATGACAATGAATGGACAAATTTGCAAAATTGTACATTAGCCAAAAATGTGGAAAATGATTTCATTTAAAATGAAGATAATTACTATTATCTTAATGAGGAATACGATGATGCACTTGAAAGTGATAGTGAAGAAAAAGTAGATGAATCTTCTTCTCTCAAACCTCTCTCTTTTCTTCCCTCTTCTAAATAAAATAATTTTGATAAATGGGAAAGGTATTTTTCACCTCATTCTCCTATTCAAAATGCATAAAATGAACAAATTAGTCATGCATTTCTAAGTGAATCTCTCATTGGTGGTAATTTTCTTGCATCTAAACCTAGTCTCTCTCTCTCTTTTGCTACTTCTTTGTTAAAATTATAGTAATATAAAAATAAAATCAAAATTCCAAAGCATAATTGATCAATCTCATGCTCTTAAATCTACTTTTTCATCTCAAACAATTGAAAAATAATGTTTAAATGACAACTCTCTTACTCTTACTTCTCATATTACAAATGAAAATAATTCATATACTCCATTCAAGGATAACATAGATGCACATAGTATTCCAAATTCACATGACAATTTATTGCATATTATAAAGGAATTAACATCTTCTCTTACCCCTCTCCCTGGTGATGATGGAAGTGATAATGAGTATCATAGTGAACATGCAAATAAATATGAAAATGAGAATGAATATGAAAAAAACTTTGATTATGATAATGCATGGAATAATGATGATTATTATGCACATAGTGAAGAAGAAATGCATCTCATACTTCTAACTATTCTCTTACTCCTTATCTCAAACATGATGCATTATAAAATGTTGATTTTACTTTTATACATGATTCTGTTTCAAATGATGCACAAGTTAATGATAACATCACATCCTCTACTCAAGTATAATGTGATTAATTAAATAATAAAGATACCAATGAATCTCCCAAGCCACCCCCTACTATTGTAGTACCTATTTCTCAATCTTCACCTAAAGATAATGGTATCCCATATCCCTCCACTAAGGTCCAAGTTACCATTCCTCCAAAATTTCAAGTGAGCACACCCCCTCTCTATGATCCAATTGCTAAATGTAGCATTCCTATGGCTAAAATAAATGATCAAATTAAACATTTAAATGAACCACTTCAAGATACTAATATACCATCCCAAGGGATTATTTTTTTGATGCATGAATTTGGTGAAATACAACACCAAGTACATATTCTTACCTTGGAAAACAAGTCTTATAAGTCTTGGATGGATGCCAATGACTTACATGGTAACCCTATTCTGAAGACATATGTAAAAGCTTCATTACCTAAGCATTTCCAAATACCATCATTGCCTCAATTTGATAGAACTGGAGATCCATTCATACACCTTAAAGCCTTTTAGAGGGCTTTGCCATCTCAAGTGAGTCCTTTGATTCTATTCAAGTTGTTCCAACAGATACTAGTGGGTAATGCACAAAATTGGTTCTTTAATCTACTCCTTGTTGGTTCCTTGCATACATGTGATTATTTAGAGGATGAATTTCTTAGATATTACATAGAAAACATGGGCCCTCATGTTAAATATGATAAACTTACTACATTGTAGTATAATACTTTAGAGCTAGTTAGTGATTATATCTTACGATTTAAGATGCACATATTAAGATTGATCTATAAACTAATAGATTTAGATATTTAGCATATATTTATTAAGGGGATTCATTAACCCCCCCTAAAGCACATATTATATAGATAGAGACCTCTTTTAGGCACTTATGTTATACAGTTTTAGCCTTGAAGTAGAAATTGGGATTGATTTAGATTTTGTTTATCAGATTATTCTAGATTCCATATCATTACCTCCATCTATAGCTCCTAGCACTTATCATCTACCATGTCCAAAAAAAGATAGGAGACCATAGCCAAAAAAGTAACCTATTAAGAATAGAAAGATAGTTTCAAGAACACCACCTACAGTATGCACTATAAATAATAGTGGTAGGGCATTACTATAATTTAATTTAGAGTGGGATATCCCATATGTCATATTATCAACACTAATAAATAGGAGGTTATTCACATTGCCTTTTATTCATCAATAAGATCCACATCTCTTACATAGACAGCCACATCAACCCTTTTGTAACTATCATCATATTCATGGACATAGAGATAATGATTGTTATGGACTCAAAGATTACATTAATAGATGTGTTAATAATGACATCATATAATTCACATAAGTAGCACCAATATCTCTTCCATCATGGAACCATATACCTCATTCCTCCACAACTGAGTCATCTTGGGATATTCCTTTATAAGAATAATCAGTTACTCATCATGAGAGTAATGTAGTTTCTAAGATAGAGCCTCATAGGAGATCTCTTATCCCACCTACTCAGAGGGTTTAGAGACTAGTATAATGAGAGAAACCTACATATAGCAGTGTAGTCCATAGAGTGCATAGTGAAGTTCCATATACATATCTAGCACAATCACAGGTACTGCAGTAGAGTTTTTAGGGCCCTATCTCATGTAGCAACCTACTATGGTTAAGATTAGATGAACCCACATCATAGAGTACTGATCTATATAGATATTCACTATAGTTGAGTTTACAGGGTCCTATCTCATGTAACAATCTACTATGGTTAAGATTAGATGAACCCATATTGTAGATTACCTCTCCAAATAGATATTCACTACAACCAAGATTTTAGGGACCTAACTCATGTAGCAACCCACTATGATCAAGATTAGATGATCCCCCATCATTGGCTATAGTTCCATCTTGATCTATTACTTTGTCATATGCATCATAACATAGGCCATAGGGTATTATTTCACATAGTAATCCACAATGATTACAGATAGATGAGCCTCCTTCATAGCACATAGTTTTAGTTGTGAATCCATTAAGATTGCATCTTAAAAATTCTCCATGTACATATATAGTTATTTCACCATAGATAGCATCAAATAAAGGGCATGGTCATACATAGCATGAGCAGTATGGACATTTGTTCAATTGGCCATTAGGGTTCAGATAGTGATACAACATAGAGTGATATGACACACATTCATATCATTATTAGTTCATATCTTCGCTTAGTAGGCAATGATGGAGCCAAAAGTCCAAACTTTGTATTCTTGAGCCACTCTCAAGGAATTGAGCACAAAGTGATATGCATAGAGTCATATCTTACATCCCATTATACTAACAATTAACCTTCTTATTTCCAAATAACCATCCCTAGTGAAACCAAATTATCCAAATCCTAATCTTACCAATTTCAATCTTAAACCAACTCACTTGATCAAATCAATTTACTAATTACAAAATAAACAAAGGTTTTTACTTACATATGATTCAAAATCAAAACTAACGGCACAATTAAACCTATTAAACAAACAATCAAATCACATCCTAAATACCTTTTTATCAAAACATATGCAACCTTAGCATCAATGCTAAATCAACTATTTATAATAAACCATTTGCATGAAATATACCACTAACTCCAAATTTCATAACATAGTATGTTGAGTCAAAATCAAACATATATATATATATATAGTTTTTAATACATATACATCAGTATCAAGTACAATCAATCATGAATGGGTATCAAGCCCTCACTCTCAAGATCACTCTCCCCACTAGTACAAGTCCCATAATCCACCCTAGTACTTGATGGCCCCACACCTCCTCTAGCTACCGTATGACTCTTGAAAAACTCTCCCACTCTAGTAAATGACCATGCTCTTCATGCAAGTCCACATATCACCTCTAAAGGTCTATATAATTATCCATAATCATCATGCTAACAAAACCAAAATTATGTGGAGGCATCCTATGCCTATCTAGCTTAGCTCTTAGATCATCTCTCTCTCTTATTGCCCTAACATATGCAGCTATCACTATAGTAGCCTTGTCAACTAGATGAGCATGAATACCAGTAATGATCATCACTCACTCTATCAATCCCTCCTCCACCACATCATCAAGTATATGTCATGTGAGTTGTTAGAGTGTTGAATCAATGATGGTCTCCTAGTAATCATCATCTCCACTCCCCACCTAAGCCTATGCTTCATCTTATGCACCTCCCACTCCACCTGCACACAAAGTATGACACTACATTAAGCTATATAATTTGAAATCAAACTAAAATCACAATTTTTTACATAATTCAAATGTAATCACTACTTACCTCCCATCATCTATATCAACTTAGGATCCTCATACTCTAGAGCATCCCCTACCTCAATAGGGTACAATGAATCCCATGGATGCCTAGCCCACCATGCAGTTTATGCATCTATACATCCAATGTCATCCACATCTAGAATATTTATAGTTTCATCCCTCACATCCAAAGTAAATACTACAAGATTAACCTTAATAGGTCTCGTATGAGCTCCTACCCTTATGGATGCTCGTGGACTCGTCACCCACACCTATGCTACTAGGGGCACATCCTATGGTATCCCAAACTATCTAGTCATGAACTCATACTAAAAAATCTCATATACTATAACCCAATAGTCATGTATCTAATAATTGACCCTCATATATAATATTAAAAGTGCTCATATACTCTAACCCAATGGTCATGTATCCAATAACTGACCCTCATATATTGCAACTACACTCCATACTCTACCTACCTAGGAAATCCTCTGTAAGGCATCCATATTATGTCACCAACCACTAATATATCTAGTAACCACCTATAATAATCTATCCTATGGGATTTTATAGCTAATGTACTCATACACTTCTCTCTAAATAGTTGTGTAGGTGCCTTCTTTTCTTCGGTAATCCAATCATCCACAAAAATGTTATATGTTCATAGGCCTAATAATGCAATAAGGTCACTACACTTAATACACCACTAAATGGCTCCTAAATAAACCTATAAATATCCTTGTATAGGTGGGCTAACATAGTCATCCCCTATAAGAATACAGTACCATATACCTCCACACTATGCATAGTCCTGTGCATCTTGCATGAAATATATCTCCACTCCCATCAATAGTAACAAATGATGCCAATAAAATATCCAACCACTTTTGCAAATGTGAAACACTAGACTGCATAATAACTAATAGTAGTACATCACTATCATTCCCTCTCTAATGTATACCTGAGGACACACCAATAAAATATAAGGAAGCACAATCAATGGCATCAGCACCCATATCATCTTGTACCATCACTCATCACCCATTAATCAATAAATACAAAATGTGATACATATCCTCTAAAATCATAATCATCTCCCTTATGGGAAGCTAAAAATTACATGTATCTACATTCCACCTCTCACATAAGGTGGTAATTAGATATTGATCCCACTATACTATGCCTAGGTCACACACATGACCTAACCCTAACCTATCCATGAAAACTCTCTCATCAGCAGATAATGGTAACATCCTCAAGGTATCCATCACCTAGCCCCTACAAAAATATCTCATCCACACCTCACCCTACATCAACCAAAAATATCACACCCATCAATCAATAGTATGAAGTCAAAATCCAAAAAAAAACAATAGCAAGTAATAAAGTAACATCTCAAAAAATCTTGCCTATTGGACAATAGCATTATAGAAAGGACAATAGCACTAGACAGGAGCATTGAAACTTGGAAAACAATGCTAAAACCTAGATAGGAGTATTGAACCCTAGATAGGAACACCATAATTAGAAAAAAAATTAAAGCTACTTTAAGGATCTCAAAAACACCAAAATATGCCTTAAAATAGACAAAAACCAAGAATTTGGGTTACTTACCAGGGTCACATCACCATCAGCCTAAACTTGGGCTACCAGCTACTCGAACTAGGTCATAATAGGTGCTCATCTCCTTGCATCTCTCTCATTCCATAACTCAAGATCTCAACCTAGTTAATGCATAAATTAATCATGAATCAATCCAATTTCTTATATTAGCCAACTCTTTCAATCAAAGAAAAATACCATTTTTCCCATAACTTGAACCTCATAACCCTATTTTTCAAACCATTTTCTTCCACAAAATCATGACAATGATAACCTTGACATCACTCAAGCTTTGTTCTCTTACGACCTCATCTACCTACTATGGCATGAACATTTCTATATTTCTCTTGTATCTAGACACACACCTTGGTCCTCATCAATCCAAACATGTTCCACTTTTAACAACTCAATCTAATCAATCCAAAAACCTTTCAAGCTATTCACAATAGCCAATCTTGTTTCTATTATTATGCCACTAGTCATCACTTTTGGCTCAATGTCCTCTATCACAAATTTCATCCCTCTATCCAAAAGTGGGGCATCATTCATATTATTCCTATTTCTATGCTTACCCAACATACCCACTCACTCTCATAGGTGGATACACCATTGTTCTTAAACATCTCACATTTAGATTATTAGATTTAGCTCAGATTGTTTGAGATAAATAGTGATTTAGATAATATGGGTCACTTAGCATTACTCAAGACATTCAGAGAGATAAGTTTATAGATACATAGACTATTCATATACAATGGTTCAAATCATATGGATCCATAGTGATTTTAGCTTACACGTTCATAAACTATTCAAACATAATGGTTTAGATTATATGGATTCACAGTGATTTTGGCATAGATACAGACTCAGATACCAAATTTGGAGTCATGTACATACTACATGTCTCACACATCTAGCTTCATAAAACATGACATAGTTTTTAGAATTAGATAGCAGACTATAAACATAGTGCAGAGCACAGTGTTTTGGGTATCTAGTTTTATACATGAGGCATGGCAAGATATGCCATATCATATGTGATTATATAGACTACTAGATTATACAGATGCATCACTCACATATTGGATTTGGGGGCATGACACATATGTTCATGTTATTTATCACTCAAGATTATATAGATTGAATGGTAAGACATGTCATTTTCTTCTTCCACATTGACCAAAGTTTTAGTTTACACCTAGTTATACCTAGGTTATCACCAGGTTAGACTACACATTCATATATAACAATTGTTCCATTGCATTAACCAGACCTAGACTACATAATTTTGTTTAGGATAGATGATAAAGATTAGTTTTGGGCCTCTAAACACTTTTTAGTTCCAAATTAGATTATTAAGAGTGGGGGCATGATATATTTTCCTCTTGATAGCATATATATTTTAAACATATATCCATATTACATGAGTTTATGTGGGGAAAGGATAGGCATTGGTTTTAGGCCTCTGAACATTCCTCATCTTTAGTCAGATTCAGCATAGGGGACAAGCATTGTCCTCTTTCTCCATGATACATGGATTCCACATTTAGATTTAGTATAGGGGGCATCCACTCCATGGATTCTTTCTCTTTCTAGGCATTATTTGTCTCTCCATCCACTTCCCTAGCTAGGAAGTGAGTTAGACCCTTGCAACACATTTATCTCCACATAGGTAGGTTTAGGTACACACGTTCTTTTTCTTTCTTTTACTCTACTATTTAATTTCATTACATCACTAGAATAAAATGGGGAAAATGTATATACCTTAAATTGGTCAATTAACCACACATATCATGTATTTTTATAGTCATTTTCATAAGAGACTCCGACTGAAGAATATGAGCCTTATTCATATTAGCTATGTCTTGGTTTTACTTATCTTGGTCTTGTTTCTTGCTTGAATCACCTTTTTGTCCATAAATAGTCATCCAAAATCTTTTGACCAGTCATCCCTCCTCATCGAGATAGTGTACCCTATGCTAATCCTATTCCCCTAGGTCCTAAACCTATAAGATAGGAGCATTGGGATTGGACTCTAGCATTGGACCCTAGGGTCTCCCATTTTTTGGTATTCCTATCCTTTTTCATTTTGAGCCCAATAGTCATTTCTCTTCACTCAATAGGTCCTAAACCTTTCTTATCCCCTCCCTTAAGTTTTATTTAGATTTTTGATGCTAGCTAATGTGAATAAATCTCCCAAATTCAAAATAAAGAGTCTCCTATATAAATGACTTCATAAGGTATTTTATATCTATCACTTACTACTTTAGCACAATAAATAATTAAAAATTAGTCAATAGTATAGTTTAGCATTTTGCATCACACATAGTTTGTATGATTGATCTAGGAAGGGCCTAGGTGAAAGTTCATTATTACATCTACCGTGTACATTGATTATGCATGTTCCCTAAGGGAGAACTAAATTTGATCTGAGACTCTAGCTTTAGGGTTAATGTAGGTAGAGATCAAGACAATAGGGGTTCTAGATTATGTGATCAAGATAATAAGGGTTCGAGATCATGCGATCATACTTCCCCTAACCTAGTTTTTTTAACCCCTTTTGCTTTTGATGTATTTGTTATTTTGTGTGTGTAGATATACCTAGGGATTTAATATTAAAATAACTCTATAGTGATCTCCATTAACATTCAATATCCAAAATTTCACAAGCAGGCTCACACAAGAACATTTCAAAGAACCTAGAAAAATTAGGTCTTTGTGAGTATTTTGGACAAAAGTGGCAAAAGAGGAACATAATGCCATACATCAAACTGTCATATTTTTTGTAGTCCTATCCTTTCACTAAATAAAATCTAGATCTAGGTTTCAAACATCTTCCCAGTCCTGCAAAATAGTTTTTAGCCTTTGAAATAGTCATCTTAGTCTATTTTTCTAAATAAGTTACGTCTTTTCCCTATGTAATTGCTTTGATCAAATTGATATAAAATCTATATTTTAATATATTTGATTATATTTTACCTCTTTATCCAGACCCTTTATTTTTTAATAACTAAATCCTAGTTTCCCAAAAATAATAAAATAATGAACAACATTAGAATTTATTTATTCATCTTTCTCTTTCTCTACGTGCTTGACAGGAGTCTCCTATTCTTTTTCTTCTCTAATGGTTTATTCTTAGGTTCAATCTATATCCTTTGTTTTGATACCTCCTGAGATATGGTCACCTCTCCAATAGTTATTTGTTCTGGCTCTTTTTGGGTAAGAACAATAGGAATGGTGGGTTGATCATCAAAAGGAGGTGGAGGTGGAGCAATAGGTGGAGAAGATGGAGGAAGAGCATCAGTCTCTTTTAGAGTAGATTTATCATAAGGTTTGATGATAAGAGACTTTGGAGGTGGCATGAGTGTGGATGGATCTACATCTTTCACTACTGGATGCATGTTCTCCACTAGTAATGAAGATGAAGATGTGGTAGGTGTGGTATAAATAGGAGTAATAAGGGGAACAGTGTCTGTAATAGAAACTAGAGGAGATGCAGAGGTAACTAACTAAATTGGCACTTTTTATTTAATCAAAGAATATGTTTCATTATCATTCTTCTTGAACTTCAACTTCTTCATTGGTTCTTGACTTCCTTATCCTTGCATTAATTTCCTTTTATGACTTACTTGGCCAATTTTTGTCATTATTAACTCTTTCATGTAGTATCCCTTACTAATAAGCCATGTTGAAGTCACAGCAAGAACCACTAAAGTCCTCTCAACAATAGTATTTAATTGATTCTTATTATAATCAATTTTTGGGTGTGGAGCATGATCTCCTCCCATTACATGATAAGAATCCAAAATTACTTATCCATCATCTTCCATGTCTTCAATAATTGTAGCCAAATCAAATGATCAAATGTATTGAATAGTCATATTTCTATTATCTCTTCTTCTTACTTCAAATTCATCTCTATAATCAATCCAAAAGTCTTCTAAAGTAAAAATATGCATATATTCAAGAGAAACTAGGCTTTGTGTTATGCCTCTACAATCAAAATTTGCTCTAGCTTCAAAATGTGATTGATTATGGTTAAGAAACATCTCTATTTGTACATTTTTGGCCTTATAAATGCTTGCATAATGATATTAGCCAATAACAACAAGAAAAATAATTGAAGAATGGTGTAATTTTGACTAAAGATCATTTAAATCCAACATATGTCTATATAATTCCATAAGAATCCATTTATCACTAGGGTACCTTTGCATTTTTACTAGAGTCCCTATGAAACCACCAACTCTGATGTATGTGAAATTCAAGAATTGAATTAAAATACATCTAAAATGGGAAACTACCTCCCAAGCTACATTAGATACTCTCTCAGTCTTCAAAGCAACATTCAATTTACAAATGACTTCATAAAAGAATGCATCATTTACCCTTTTATAGTTCTTGAAGTATTCAAACAAAGTCAATTGAGGGTAGTATTCATAGATGGGATCTGTTGCCATCAACCCTTTTATAGTCAGCCTAGAAAACAATCCATTAAATGCTACAACATATACTAAATATGAAGTCATCTTGAAATCATGAGTTTGTAATACATAGATAATGATAAATGTTTTCACTTATCATTATTGACCATTCAATCTAAGTAGAACTCATATTAACATCAATAGCACTTATGTATGCATACATCTAGATGGAAAATTTCTTAGCATTTTTCTCTCCATTGATTCTACATAATAACTATGTGATACCATCAACTTATTAGACCAAGTCAGACCTTACTATTTTCCTTGGAAACCTTGAGGGTTATTTTGATTTCTCTAGATAAGTAGTATTCATTATCTTGATACGCTCTATTGTTTTATTCTTCTAGAGATCTTCAACTTTATTCATTTATAAATCCATCACTTTAGGTCTTGTTAGGATCTTCAAACAAAAATCAAAATATTGAACATCTAATCTAACCACCATATTGCCTATAGTATTTTTGACTATTCTAGTGAGAGAATCATAATACTTGGCACATTTTAGAACAAATTTAGGTAGTTGTGCAGAGTTTGGAAAGGTTACAACTTTTATGATTCCACTATTTTTCATTAATTTCATGAGTGGTTTTTTTATTGTGGCTTTACATATTTCCATTATTTTAGTTATAGAAACATGTCCCATGTCAATATCATTGATTTATGACACTTTGGATGCAATGTGAGACTTAATGGGATATCCCTTGCATTCATACTTCATCCTTGCTTGTTTTGACTTCCACACTCTCTTTGATTTAGTCTTTCCTTTCCTAATTGGATTTGTAACTTCTTCAAGTGCAAGCTCAGGAAAATATTCAATCAGAGTTACTTTTTCTTCTACTCCTGACATTTGTTGTGACTAACACTGGAAAAACATGGTAAATTCTCTTTAAAACTTAGTAATTGTTCCTTTTGGTTTTAGAAAAGATTAAACAACTGAGTTAATTTGTCTTATGTAACAATCCTAATCAATCTTTAGGTATTAGGAACTTCAAGCAATAGTAAACCTTGAAAACTCTAGGAAACTCATTTTAAGTAACAAGGTGTTGTAATTTCAAGAAGGTCTAGGTATTTCTCAAGTTTGTAGGGTTTAAGACTCTGAGTGAGTGAAAACAATTTACAACTTTGGGTTTCTTTAGGAAAGTTACTAGGGTTGGAAAACCCAATTAAGTATAAGTAATAAATATTCAAAACTATGGGTAAGCAATTCCCCTTCGAAACTCTAGGTAACATGGGACCAATTGTTCAGGTTTAAGATTTTGAGTAAGTACCAAGCTATGAAGAGTTTGAGTAGAAAATCTAGGTTAATTGATAATTATTTGTATAAATATTCTATCTTTTAGGATTTTTTTTTATATTTTCATATTCAAAGTGTTTTTGAAGAATTTATAAGGTTTTAACATCATTCATACAAAAAATACAAATAATTATAAGCAAAATAGGAAATGATAGATTTTTTTTTGAGATGATACATGAAAATTAACCAAAGAAAAATCAGATATACAACTATAATTATATCAAGAAACCAAAGTGGAAATAAACTAAATACCTCGACTGCTAATGGGTTGTGAATTTTTGGTGCTAAATCACTCTAGAAGCTCAAACGATGTCATTCAAGATTTGTAGGGGCAACAACTAGGTTATAAAATATGAAATCTAGGTGGGAAATGAGGTGGAATTTTTAATATTTATATTAGCCTATGCATTAATGACAACTAAGTGACATGTGTGAGGAAAGCCACATAAGCATTTTGATGACTATCAAGTTTCATGAATAGCTTTACTTAATTTGGTTTATGAAGTCGAGTAACTCTGTAACCATGATTTGGTCTAGGATTATGGAGACTTCAGTCTTGTGAGCCTTTATTTATTTTACTTATGACTTAGTCAAGTGAATTAATGCAACTTCAGAACCCTGTATTATTCTAATTAGTGCTTTGCAGGTTTATGAATCTACTTTACTTAGATTTTATGATTTTGAGAATTAAAGTCATTCCACAACTCTGATTTAATTTAGATGATGTAACTCAGGTTTGTGAAGATAATTAACTTCACCTTTTTCAAATAATTAAAATAACCTAGAGAACTCCAATTGGCCTAGAGATGAGCTCAAACACTTAGTTTTTTGAAACTTCTTAGAAAGATGGACAAATGGGTTTTATGATAATGACCCAGGTAGACATTTTCTAACCTTTTGGAGTAATTTAAAGCAATTTTGGTAACAAAATCAATTATTTTGAAAACTAATAAAGTCTAATTCTTATTCATGGGACTAAGTATTAACAAGGATAATTGACTCACATAAGACAAAAGACAAAAATTTAAATAAGAGCAACCCAAAATTTCACAGTGTGAGATTTTGGGGACACCAAAACTATAATATCATCACAAAGAGGTCTCAAATGACTTTCTAAGTTTCAAAATACTTTTTTCATGGATTAAGAAACCTCTAACACTGGTTAAGAAGGCTTATAGACCTTAAAACCCTACAAACTAGCTACTAAAAGTAATCTTTTAAGCCAAAATTTTATAAATTTATCCCACATATGCCAAGTGATGGATATTTCAGGTGATCTTAGGTTTTTATAGGCCATACAATTGATTATAGGGTGATTCAATTTAATTTTATGTCATTAAAAGGACCTATACCTCCATTGATATCTTAAAAGGCTTTAGAGAGGGTTCAAAGTGGCCTATCATCTTAACAATGATTCATAAAGATGATGGGTCTATTCCCTGAACCAATTTTAAATTTTTTTGTTACATATTGGTAACCTTACATGTATAATAGCTTCAAGTCCCATGAAAATGTTCCTACAATATCCAAACACAAAATTGAGCCTTTTCAAGCTTCTCACAATGTAAAATAGGGTTTGGGATGTGGATGCCTTATTAAAGATGATTCATAGAGAACAAAGGATTAATACATGAGCCAATGCCATGAGATGTAAGTTCAGAAGCCTATATAACATCTCTAAACACAAATTTTACCCATTCAATACCTCTATGTAATTTTGAGGCTAGAAAGATAGCCTCTTGGGCTAGTAAGACTATGTGTGAGACTGAAAGAGAGAGTTTGGCCTTAAAATGCAATTTTGATGCTTGGTTTGCATTTTAGATGATATATTTATGTATTTTAATCCTTTTAAAAGGTATTTATGTGGTTTCTAAATATTAATTTACCTCCTAAATTTTTTGTAACTTGGTTTTCACATTTTGAAGGTTTCGAAGCAATTAGACCAGTTTGACCCTAGTGGCCTTGTTTGGATTTTCTCTTCATCATCTCAAGGATAAAATAATTTTAAACATATTTATCATGATAACTTACCTTACTCACAACTTATAAACTCCAAATATCAATTCAAGGTTGCATATTGTCTTTACACTTTTGAAGCCAGACATGAAACCCTCTATTATGCCTAAACATGCCTATAGGTACTTATAGACTATATGAATACAAGCTTGGAGATGAATTATATTTTCATTTGTAATTTTGTGATTTTAATTAATAATATAATTTATCTCATGTATTTTTTAAACTCTCTACAACTTTCTAATTTTCTTACCTCCATCACTAGTAAGCATCCTTCTCATGTTTTGCTTGGTAGGCATGTAGGTCTACATTAGACCTCCTTGACTGTAATCTACCAAAATGGAGTTATCTAAGACAATAAAAACTTCTTAAAGTTCATATAATGTGATTAAATTTTATATACTTTTTTTCCTAACCCCTATATCCTTTCAAGCCCTCAAATACCAACACAACATGCTTCCTTTACTTTATGTCTACGAACAAGCCTATGGGTCTATGTTAGGATTAAAACCTAATGGAGATTATAATAGGGTATTAAAATAAAGAATAATATTTAATTTAACTTGTACACACTTTCCCATTTCCTTATCATGTATCCCACATCACCATATGGTCCTCAAACATCATACTTCAAAATAGGTTCTATTGCATTTTCTTGGAAATGGAGACCTACATGTCTATAGACATGTAGGTTAGTTTTTTATCATTTTGAGCCCATTATGAATCATTATTTGGTCATATTGACCCTAAAAACATTTTTAAATTCTCTCAAAACATCCTTCATGTTCTCATTAAGTTCATACTTCATTGATAATGTAAGTTTTGTCTCTTGAGTTCATTCTTGTGCGAGCAGACTCTTACACAATCTCAAGATTAAGATCACTATAGGCTTGTTTTGGAATAGTTAGTGTTGAGGTTAAAAATATTTTTGGAGTTATTGGAGGCCTAAAATATCATTTCTACCCTTTATTTATTTTACTTATGACTTAATCAAGTGAAGTAATGCAACTTCAAAACCCTAGATTATTCTAATTAGTGCTTTGCGGGTTTATGAATCTACTTTACTTAGATTTTATGATTTTGAGAATTAAAGTCATTCCACAACTCTGATTTAATTTAAATGATGTAACTCTAGTTTGTGAATATAACTTACTTCACCTTTTTCAAATAATTAAAATAACCTAGAGAACTCAAATTGGCCTAGAGATGAGCTCAAACACTTAGTTTTTTGAAACTTCTTAGAAAGATGGACAAATGGGTTTTATGATAATGACCCAGGTGGACATTTTCTAACCTTCTGGAGTAATTTGAAGCAATTTTGGTAACAAAATTAGTTATTTTGAAAACTACTAAATTCTAAGTCTTATTCAGGGGAATAAGTATTGACAAGGATACCTGATTCACATAAGACAAAAGATAAAAATTTAAATAAGAGCAACCAAAAATTTATCAGTGTGAGATTTTGGGGATACCAAAACTATACTATCATCACAAATAAGTCTCAAATTACTTTTGAAGTTTCAAAATACTTGTTTCATGGATTAATAAACCTCTACCACTGGTTAGGAAGGCTTATAAACCTTAAAACCCTACAAAGTAGCTACTAAAAGCAATCTTTTAGGCCAAAATTTTATAAATTTATCCCACAAATGCCAAGTGATGGATATTTCAGGTGATCTTAGGCTTTTATAAGCCATACAATTGATTATATGGTGATTCAATGTCATTTTATGTCATTAAAAGGACCTATACCTCCATCGATATCTTAAAAGGTTTTAGAGAGGGTTCAAAGTGGCCTATCATCTTAACAATGATTCATAAAGATGATGGGTCTATTCCCTGAACCAATTTTTAAAGTTTTTATTACATATTGGTAACCTTACATGTATGATAGCTTTAAGTCCCATGCAAATGTTCCTACAATATCCAAGCAAAAAATTGAGCGTTTTCAAGCTTCTCACATTGTAAAATAGGGTTTGGGATGTGGATGCCTTTTTAAAGATGATTCATAGAGAACAAAGGATTAATACATGAACCAATGCCATGAGATGTAAGTTGAGAAGCCTCTATAACATCTCTAAACACCAATTTTACCCATTCAATACCTCTATGGAATTTTGAGGCTAGAAAGATAGCCTATTGGGCTAGTAAGACTATGTGTGAGACTGAAAGAGAGAGTTTGGCCTTAAACTGCAATTTAGATGCTTGGTTTGAGTTTTAGATGATATATTTATGTATTTAAATCCTTTAAAAAGGTATTTATGTGGTTTTAAAATAGTCATTTACCTTTTTTTAACTTGGTTTTCACAATTTGAAGGTTTGGAAGCAATTAGACTAGTTTGACCCTAAAGGCCTTGTTTGGATTTTGTCTTCATCATCTCAAGGATCCAATAATTTTAAAAATATTTATAATGATACCTTACCTTACTCACAACTTATAAACTCCAAATATCAGTTCAAGGTTGCATATTGTCTTTACACTTTTGAAGGTAGACTTGAAACCCTCTATTATGCCTAAACATGCCTATAGGTGCTTATAGACTATATGAATAAAAGCTTGGAGATGAATTATATTTTCATTTGGAATTTTGCGATTTTAATTAATAATATAATTTATCTCATGTATTTTGTAAACTCTCTACAACTTTCTAATTTTCTTACCTCCATCACTAGTAAGCATCCTTCTAATGTTTTGCTTGGTAGGCATGTAGGTCTGCATTAGACCTCCTTGACTTTAATCTACCAAAATGGAGTTATCTAAGACAATTAAAACTTATTAAGGTTCATATAATGTGATTAAATTTTATATACTTTTTTTCTAACCCCTATATCCTTTCAATCCCTCAAATGCCAACACAACATGCTTCTTTTACTTTTTCTCTACTAACAAACCTATGGGTCTATGTTAGGATTAAAACCTATTAGAGATTAAAATTGGGTATTAAAATCAATATTAATATTTAATTTAACTTTTAGACACCTTCCCATATCCTTATCATGTATCCCACACCACCATACGGTCCTCAAACATCATGCTTCAAAATAGGTTCTATTGCATTTTCTTAGAAATGGAGACCTACATGTCTATAGACTTGTAGGTTAGTTTTTTATCATTTTGAGCCCATTATGAAGCATTATTTGGTCTTATTTTCCCTAAAAACATTTTTAAATTCTCTCAAAACATCCCTCATGTTCTCATTACCTTCATACTTCACTGATAAAGCAAGTTTTGTCTCTTGAGTTCATTCTTGTGCGAGTAGACTTTTACACAATCTCAAGATTAAGATCACTATAGGATTGTTTTTGAATAGTTAGTGTTGAGGTTTAAAATATTTTAGGAGTTATTGGAGGCCTAATATATCATTTTTAACCTTTATTTATTTTACTTATGACTTAATCAAGTGAAGTAATGCAACTTTAAAACTCTGGATTATTCTAATTAGTGCTTTGCGGGTTTATGAATCTACTTTACTTAGATTTTATGATTTTGAGAATTAAACTCATCCAA
Source organism: Torreya grandis (assembly GCA_037957365.1). NCBI lineage: Eukaryota > Viridiplantae > Streptophyta > Pinopsida > Cupressales > Taxaceae > Torreya > Torreya grandis. The sequence goes on from JARHVA010000495.1 coordinate 2,271,040, forward strand.
CAACTTTGATTTAATTTAGATGATGTAACTTAGGTTTTTGAATATAACTTACTTCACCTTTTTCAAATAATTAAAATAACCTATGTTGTCCCCCAAAAATATCAGCGATTTTTGTGACAACATTTGAATTATTTTGGTCCTACAGACCAAAATTATCTCTTCCCTTTCCAAATTTTGTCTTGGGCATTCAAATTCCTCATTTTTCAATCTTTTCAAAAATCTATGGACTGTAAACAGGCTCATTTATTCAAGTTCAATGGGCTTCACGACTTCTGTAGGTGGGTTCAATCAAAAGAATCAGTTTCTAATAATTGGTCATTTTCGGAATTGGTTCATCGCCTTAGTTCAAAGAGTTATTTCCATCAGAAAGCATCGTCGTAGGTTCAACGTTTGGTTCATCTTTTGGTTCAATGTCAAATGGTTCAAAGGCAGGTTCAATTAAGTAGTTCAATGCTTTGTTTCAACATTTGGTTCATCCACTCAGCTTCAGCACTTTGATTCATTCTTTGGTTCAATCAAATGGTTCGTCAGTCAGTTCAAAGCTTTGTTTGAACTGTTGAAACAAAATTTGGTTCAACATCTTGGTTCAATGAAAAGGTTCAAAGCCTTGGTTTGATGGTTAGTTCAAACACATGGTTCAAAGTCTTGGTTCAACGGAATGATTCAATAGTTGGTTCATCGCCAAAGTTTAAAGAGTTTCCCAAAGAAGCCTGAAGGCCATTCAAAGACTACCCAAAGGGTAGATACCCTTGCGGGAGGCTCTTCCTGACTCAAAATGGGTCATTTCTTAAGACCCAAAAGGACAAATTCAATCTAGAAAAGTGCCAAACAGAAAAGCCAAAAGAAGACAAAGGAATGACGCACCCAAAAATGTCAAATTCAACATAGTGAATTAGTCGTTGATCCTTTAAACATACAGACATACAGATCAGAATACATTCACAGATTTCAAAGCCAATACCAGTAGAAAGTAGAGAAGGAACAAGAATAGTAAACTAAATCTAAGACCTAATTCAATTAACTGGATAAGGAGGAATGATGAAGATAAGATCAGATCACCAGTGGACATTGAAAGTTGCAAACTTTCAATAAGCGTGACTTATTTCCTTACATTGATAAAATCAAATGGGTAAAGCACCCCTAAGTTCCAGCATGTATTCTTAATAGATTCCAATGCAAAATGATGTATTGATTGTTCCCAAGTCCTTCTTGAAGAGGATATATAAGGGAATTTCTTCTATTGTAATAAAGATCTCTTTTTTGACAATTGGAACGAAACTCTGCCCAAATTCTAAGGCATTACTGAGACTTTGAGCTCAGATTGCCGATCATATTTTGTTACTGGAATAAGAAAACAAGTGATTTTTCAGACTTGCACTGTAATATCTTTGTTATTGAGTAAATTGTTCATATGTCTTTTTCTTCAATATATCTTCTGTTCCTTTAATTCAACAAGCAGAATTAGTGATAGCAGTCAAGAAGGTGTCCTAAAGAGTCGACTGTGGAGAGACTTTGTGCCCCCATAATTGCCTTTAGTTTGTTTTCTTTTCATTTCTGTGTAAAGGACCTTGAGGTGACATTGTGCCCTCATTGTCCTTCATATCTTACTCTTGAGCAATCTAGGTGAAGACTTTGAGCTGCATCTCGATTTGCTAGTTATTACATCCTTTGCTACATTTTGTTGTTACTGCTAGGAGTATTCTTATGGTTTACTAAAAAGTAATTTTGAAAGAAGAGGAGTATTGTCTATCATTTTCCTTGAGTTTTTCCTTTGATCCATGTGCATCATCTCTGAAAGAAGAGAGATGGATGGTTTGTCCCACCCATGAGTATTATTTTATGTTTATATATATATATATATATATATATATATAACATACCTACAGGGAACCTCCCCTTGATGAGAGGAGAGATCAGTGTCTTTCTGATGTGGTAAAACTACACATTTTGATGACTAATCTTCCTACTTTGGCTAATAAGACCTATTTTGTTTATCAGTATGCTGATCAACAAAATATTCAACCAACAACCTAGAGAACTCAAATTGGCCTAGAGATGAGCTCAAACACTTAGTTTTTTGAAACTTCTTAGAAAGATGGACAAATGGGTTTTATGATAATGACCCAGGTAGACATTTTATAACTTTTTGGAGTAATTTGAAGCAATTTTGGTAACAAAATCAATTATTTTCAACACTACTAAAGTCTAAGTCTTATTTAGGGGACTAAGTGTTGACAAGGATAACTGACTCACATAAGACAAAAGACAAAAATTTAAATAAGAGCAACCAAAAATTTCTCAGTGTGAGATTTTGGGGATACCAAAACTATACTATCATCACAAATAAGTCTCAAATGACTTTCGAAGTTTCAAAATACTTTATTCATGGATTAATAAACCTCTAACACTGGTTAGGAAGGATTATAGACCTTAAAACCCTACAAACTAACTACTAAAAGCAATCTTTTAGGCCAAAATTTTATAGATTTATCCCACACATGCCAACTAATGGATATTTCAGGTGATAATAGGTTTTTATAGGCCATAAAATTGATTATAGGGTGATTCAATGTCATTTTAGGTCATTAAAAGGACCTATACATCCATCGATATCTTAAAAGGCTTTAGAGAGGGTTCAAAGTGGCCTATCATCTTAACAATGATTCATAAAGATGATGGGTTTATTCGCTAAACCAATTTTAAATTTTTTTATTACATATTGGGAACCTTACATTTATAATAGCTTCAAGTCCCATGAAAATGTTCCTACAATATCAAATCACAAAATTGAGCCTTTTCAAGCTTCTCACAAGGTAAAATAGGGTTTGGGATATGGATGCCTTCTAAAAGATGATTCATAGAGAACAAAGGATTAATACATGAACCAATGCCATGAGATGTAAGTTTATAAGCCTCTATAACATCTCTAAACACCAATTTTACACATTCAATACCTCTATGGAATTTTGAGCCTAGAAAGATAGCCTCTTGGGTTAGTAAGACTATGTGTGAGACTGAAAGAGAGAGTTTGGCCTTAAAATGCAATTTTGATGCCTAGTTTGAGTTTTAGATGATATATTTATGTATTTTAATCCTTTAAAAAGATATTTATATGGTTATAAAATATTCATTTACCTCCTAAATTTTTTGTAACTTGGTTTTCACATTTTGAAGGTTTGGAAGCAATTAGACCAGTTTGACCCTAGTGGCCTTATTTGGATTTTGTCTTCATCATCTCAAGGATCCAATAATTTTAAACATATTTATCATGATACCTTACCTTACTCACAACTTATAAACTCCAAATATCAATTCAAGGTTGCATATTGTCTTTACACTTTTGAAGCCAGACTTGAAACCCTCTATTATGCCTAAACATGCCTATAGGTGCTTATAGACTATATGAATACAAGATTGGAGATGAATTATATTTTCATTTGAAATTTTGTGATTTTAATTAATAATATAATTTATCTCATGTCTTTTTTAAACTCTCTACAACTTTCTAATTTTCTTACCTCCATCAGTAGTAAGCATCCTTCTCATGTTTTGCTTGGTAGGCATGTAGGTCTGCATTAGACCTCCTTGACTGTAATCTACCAAAATGGAGTTATCTAAGACAAAAAAAAATTCTTAAGGTTCATATAATGTGATTAAATTTTATATACTTTTTTTCCTAACCCCTATATCCTTTCAAGCCCTCAAATACCAACACAACATGCTTCTTTTACTTTATGTCTACTAACAAGCCTATGGGTCTATGTTAGGATTAAAACCTATTGGAGATTAAAATTGGGTATTAAAATCAATATTAATATTTAATTTAACTTGTACACACCTTTCCATTTCCTTATCATGTATTCGACATCACCATACGGTCCTCAAACATCATACTTCAAAATAGGTTCTATTGCATTTTCTTGGAAATGGAGACCTACATGTCTATAGACCTGTAGGTTAGTTTTTTATCATTTTGATCCCATTATGAAGCATTATTTGGTCATATTAGACCTAAAAACATTTTTACATTCTCTCAAAACATCCCTCATGTTCTCATTACCTTCATACTTCACTGATAATGCAAGTTTTGTCTCTTGAGTTCTTTCTTGTGCGAGCAGACTTTACACAATCTCAAGATTAAGATCACTATAGGCTTGTTTTGGAATAGATAGTGTTGAGGTTAAAAATATTTTTGGAGTTATTGGAGGCCTAATATATCATTTTTAACCTTTATTTATTTTACTTATGATTTAATCAAGTGAAGTAATGCAAATTGAAAACCCTGGATTATTCTAATTAGTGCTTTACGGGTTGATGAATCTACTTTACTTAGATTTTATGATTTTGAGAATTAAATTCATTCCAAAACTCTAATTAAAATTAAATGATGTAACTCAAGTTTGTGAATATAACTTAGTTCACCTTTTTCAAATAATTAAAATAACCTAGAGAACTCCAATTGGCCTAGAGATGAGCTCAAACACTTAGTTTTTTGAAACTTCTTAGAAAGATGTACAAATGGGTTTTATGATAATGACCAAGGTAGACGTTTTCTAACCTTATAGATTAATTTGAATCAATTTTGGTAACAAAATAAATTATTTTTAAAACTACTAAAGTCTAAGTCTTATTCAGGGAACTAAGTATTGACAAGGATAACTGACTCACATGAGACAAAAGACAAAAATTTAAATAAGAGCAACCCAAAATTTCTCAGTGTGAGATTCTAGGGATACCAAAACTATACTATCATCACAAATAAGTCTCAAATGACTTTTGAATTTTCAAAATACTTGTTTCATGGATTAAGAAACCTCTACCACTGGTTAGGAAGGCTTATAGACCTTAAAACCCTACAAACTAGCTACTAAAAGCAATCTTTTAGGCCAAAATTTTATAAATTTATCCCACACATGCCAAATGAATGATATTTCAAGTAATCTTAGGTTTTCATAGGCTGTACAATTTATTTTATGGTGATTCAATGTCATTTTAGGTCATTAAAAGGACCTATACATCCATCGATATCTTAAAAGGCTTTAGAGAGGGTTCAAAGTGGCCTATCATCTTAACAATGATTCATAAAGATGATGGGTCTATTCCCTGAACCAATTTTAAAATTTTTTATTACATAGTGGGAACCTTAAATGTATAATAGCTTCAAGTCCCATGAAAATGTTCCTAAAATATCCAAGCACAAAATTGAGCCTTTTCAAGCTTCTCACAATGTAAAATAGGGTTTGGGATGTGGATGCCTTCTTAAAGATGATTCATAGAGAAAAAAGGATTAATACTTAAACCAATGCCATGAGATGTAAGTTTAGAAGCCTCTATAACAACTATAAACACCAATTTTACCCATTCAATACCTCTATGGAATTTTGAGCCTAGAAAGATAGCCTCTTGGGCTAGTAAGACTATGTGTGAGACTGAAAGAGAGAGTTTGGCTTTAATATGCAATTTTGATGCTAGGTTTGAGTTTTAGATAATATATTTATGTATTTTAATCATTTAAAAAGGTATTTATGTTGTTTTAAAATATTAATTTACCTCCTAAATTTTTTGTAACTTAGTTTTCACATTTTGAAGGTTTGGAAGCAATTAGACCAGTTTGACCCTAGTTTATTTGTTTGGATTTTGTCTTCATCATCTCAAGGATACAATAATTTTAAACATATTTATCATGATACCTTACCTTAATTACAACTTATAAACTCCAAATATCAATTCAAGGTTGCATATTGTCTTTACACTTTTGAAGCCAGACTTGAAACCCTCTATTATGCCTAAACATGCCTATAGGTGCTTATAGACTATATGAATACAAGCTTGGAGATGAATTATATTTTCATTTCAAATTTTGTGATTTTAATTAACAATATAATTTATCTTGTGTATTTTTTAAAATCTCTACAAATTTCTAATTTTCTTACCTCCATCACTAGCAAACATCCTTCTCATGTTTTGCTTGGTAGGCATGTAGGTTTGCATTAGACCTCCTTGACTGTAATCTAGTAAAATGGAGTTATCTAAGACAATAAAAAATTCTTAAGGTTCATATAATGTGATTTAATTTTATATACTTTTTTTACTAACCCCTATATCCTTTCAAGCCCTCAAATACCAACACAACATGCTTCTTTTACTTTATGTCTACTAACAAGCCTATGGGTCTATGTTAGGATTAAAACCTATTTGAGACTAAAATTGGGTATTAAAATCAATATTAATATTTAATTTAACTATTACACACCTTTACATTTCCTTATCATGTATCCCACATCACCATACGGTCCTCAAACATCATACTTCAAAATAGATTCTATTGCATTTTCTTGGAAATGGAGACTTACATGTCTATAGACCTGTAGGTTAGTTTTTTATCATTTTGAGCCCATTATGAAGCATTATTTGGTCATATTGGACCTAAAAACATTTTTAAATTCTCTCAAAACATCCCTCATGTTCTCATTGCCTTCATACTTCACTGATAATGCAAGTTTTGTCTCTTGAGTTCATTCTTGTGCGAGCAGAATTTTACACAATCTCAAGATTAAGATCACTATAGGCTTGTTTTGGAATAGTTAGTGTTGAGGTTAAAAATATTTTTGGAGTTGTTGGAGGCCTAATATATCATTTTTAACCTTTATTTATTTTACTTATGACTTAATCAAGTGAAGTAATGCAACTTCAAAACCCTGGATTATTTTAATTAGTGCTTTGTGAGTTTCTGAATCTGCTTTACTTAGATTTTCTGATTTTGAGAATTAAAGTCATTCCACAACTCTAAATTAATTTGGATGATGTAACTTAGGTTTTTGAATATAAATTACTTCACCTTTTTTAGATAATTAAAATAACCTAGAGAACTCGAATTCGCCTAGAGATGAGCTCAAACACTTAGTTTTTTTAAACTTCTTAGAAAGATGTACAAATGGGTTTTATGATAATGACCTAGGTAGACATTTTCTAACCTTATAGAGTAATTTGAAGCAATTTTGGTAATCAAATAAATTATTTTTAAAACTACTAAAGTCTAAGTCTTATTCAAGGGACTAAGTATTGACAAGGATAACTGACTCACATGAGACAAAAGACAAAAATTTAAATAAGAGCAACCCAAAATTTCTCAGTGTGAGATTCTGGGAATACCAAAACTATACTATCATCACAAATAAGTCTCAAATGACTTCTGAATTTTCAAAATACTTCATTCATGGATTAAGAAACCTCTACCATTGGTTAGAAAGGCTTATAGACCTTAAAACCCTACAAACTAGCTACTAAAATTAATCTTTTAGGCCAAAATTTTATAAATTTATCCCACACATGCCAAGTGATGGATATTTCAGGTTATATTAGATTTTTATAGGCCATAAAATTTATTATAGGGTGATTCAATGTCATTTTAGGTCATTAAAATGACCTATACCTCCATCGATATCTTAAAAGGCTTTAGAGAGGGTTCAAAGTGGCATATCATCTTAAAAATGATTCATAAAGATGATGGGTCTGTTCCCTGAACCAATTTTAAAAAAATTTATTACATAGTGGGAACCTTACATGTATAATAGCTTCAAGTCCCATGCAAATTTTCCTACAATATCCAAGCACAAAATTTATCCTTTTCAAGCTTCTCACAATGTGAAATAGGGTTTGGTATGTGGATGCCTTCTTAAAGATGATTCATAGAGAATAAAGGATTAATACATGAATGAATTCCATGAGATGTAATTTTAGAAGCCTCTATATCATCTCTAAACACCAATTTTACCCATTCAATACCGCTATGGAATTTTGAGCCTAGAAAGATAGCCTCTTGGGCTAGTAAGACTGTGTGAGACTGAAAGAGAGAGTTTGGCCTTAAAATGCAAATTTGATGCTTGGTTTGAGTTTTAGATGATATATTTATGTATTTTAATCCTTTAAAAAGATATTTATATGGTTATAAAATATTCATTTACCTCCTAAATTTTTTGTAACTTGGTTTTCACATTTTGAAGGTTTGGAAGCAATTAGACCAGTTTGACCCTAGTGGCCTTGTTTGGATTTTGTCTTCATCATCTCAAGGATAAAATAATTTTAAACATATTTATCATGATACCTTACCTTACTCACAACTTATAAACTCCAAATATCAATTCAAGGTTGCATATTGTCTTTACACTTTTGAAGCCAGACTTGAAACCCTCTATTATGCCTAAACATGCCTATAAGTGCTTATAGACTATATCAATACAAGCTTGGAGATGAATTATATTTTCATTTGGAATTTTGTGATTTTAATTAATAATATAATTTATCTCATGTATTTTTTAAACTCTCTACAACTTTCTAATTTTCTTACCTCCATCACTAGTAAGCATCCTTCTCATGTTTTGCTTGGTAGGCATGTAGGTTTGCATTAGACCTCCTTGACTGTAATCTACCAAAATGGAGTTATCTAAGACAATAAAAAATTATTAAGGTTCATATAATGTGATTAAATTTTATATACTATTTTTTCTAACCCATATATCCTTTCAAGCCCTCAAATACCAACACAACATGCTTCTTTTACTTTATGTCTACTAACAAGCATATGGGTCTATGTTAGGATTAAAACCTATTGGAGATTAAAATTGGGTATTAAAATCAATATTAATATTTAATTTAACTTTTACACACCTTCCCATTTCCTTATCATGTATCCCACATCACCATACGGTCCTCAAACATCATACTTCAAAATAGGTTCTATTGCATTTTCTTGGAAATGGAGACCTACATGTCTATAGACCTGTAGGTTAGTTTTTTATCATTTTGAGCCCATTATGAAGCATTATTTGGTCATATTAGCCATAAAAACATTTTTAAATTCTCTCAAAACATCCCTAATGTTCTCATTACCTTCATACATCACTGATAATGCAAGTTTTGTCTCTTGAGTTCATTCTTGTGCGAGCAAACTTTTACACAATCTCTAGATTAAGATCACTATAGGCTTATTTTGGAATAGTTATTGTTGAGGTTTAAAATATTTTTGGAGTTATTAGAGGCCTAATATATCATTGTGAACCTTTATTTATTTTACTTATGACTTAATCAAGTGAAGTAATGCAACTTCAAAACCCTGGATTATTCTAATTAGTGATTTGCGGGTTTATGAATCTACTTTACTTAGATTTTATGATTTTGAGAATTAAAATCATTCCAAAAATATGATTTAATTTAGATGATGTAACTTAGGGTTTTTAATATAAATTACTTCACCTTTTTCAAATAATTAAAATAACCTAGAGAACTCGAATTCGCCTAGAGATGAGCTCAAACACTTAGTTTTTTGAAACTTCTTAAAAAGATGGACAAATGGGTTTTATGATAATGACCCAAGTAGACATTTTCTAACCTTATAGAGTAATTTTAAGGAATTTTGGTAACAAAATAAATTATTTTTAAAACTACTAAAGTCTAATTCTTATTCAGGGGACTAAGTATTGACAAGGATAACTGACTCACATAAGACAAAAGACAAAAATTTAAATAAGAGCAACCCAAAATTTCTCAGTGTGAGAGTTTGGGGATACCAAAACTATACTATCACCACAAATAAGTATCAAATGACTTATGAAGTTTCAAAATACTTGTTTCATGGATTAAGAAACCTCTACCACTAGTTAGGAAGGCTTATAGACCTTAAAACCCTACAAACTAGCTACTAAAAGCAATCTTTTAGGCCAAAATTTTATAAATTTATCCCACACATGCCAAGTGATGGATATTTCAGGTTATATTAGATTTTTATAGGCCATAAAATTTATTATAGGGTGATTCAATGTCATTTTAAGTCATTAAAAGGACCTATACCTCCATCAATATCTTAAAAGGCTTTAGAGAGGGTTCAAAGTGGCCTATCATCTTAACAATGATTCATAAAGATGATGGGTCTGTTCCCTGAACCAATTTTAAAAGTTTTTATTACATAGTGGTAACCATACATGTATAATAGCTTCAAGTCAAATTCAAATGTTCATACAATATCCAAGCACAAAATTGAGCCTTTTCAAGCTTCTCACAATCTAGAATAGGATTTAGGATTTGGATGCCTTCTTAAAGATGATTCATAGACAACAAAGGATTAATACATGAATAAATTCCATGAGATGTGAGTTGAGAAGCCTATATAACATCTCTAAACACCAATTTTACCCATTCAATACCTATATGGAATTTTGAGCCTAGAAAGATAGCCTCTTGGGTTAGTAAGACTATGTGTGAGACTGAAAGAGAGAGTTTGGCCTTAAAATGCAATTTTGATGTCTGGTTTGAGTTTTAGATGATATATTTATGTATTTTAATCCTTTTAAAATGTATTTATATGGTTTTTAAATATTCATTTACCTCCTAAATTTTTTGTAACTTGGTTTTCACATTTTGAAGGTTTGGAAGCAATTAGACCAGTTTGACCCTAGTGGCCTTGTTTGGATTTTGTCTTCATCATCTCAAGGATCCAATAATTTTAAACATATTTATCATGATACCTTACCTTACTCACAACTTATAAACTCCAAATATCAATTTAAGGTTGCATATTGTCTTTACACTTTTGAATCCAGACTTGAAACCCTCTATTATGCCTAAACATGCCTATAGGTGCTTATAGACTATATGAATACAAGCTTGGAGATGAATTATATTTCCATTTGGAATTTTGTGATTTTAATTAATAATATAATTTATCTCATGTATTTTTTAAACTCTCTACAAATTTCTAATTTTCTTACCTCCATCACTAGTAAGCATCCTTCTCATGTTTTGCTTAGTAGGCATGTAGGTTTGCATTAGACCTCCTTGACTGTAATCTACCCAAATGGAGTTATCTAAGAAAATAAAAACTTCTTAAGGTTCATATAATGTTATTAAATTTTATATACTCTTTTTTCTAACCCCTATATCCTTTCAAGCCCTCAAATACCAACACAACATGCATCTTTTACTTTATGTCTAGTAACAAGCCTATGGGTCTATGTTAGGATTAAAACCTATTGTAGATTAAAATTGGGTGTTAAAATAAATATTAATATTTAATTTAAATTTTACACACCTTCCAATTTCCTTATCATGTATCCCACATCACCATATGGTTCTCAAACATCATACTTCAAAATAGGTTCTATTACATTTTCTTGGAAATGGAGACCTACATGTCTATAGACTTGTAGGTTAGTTTTTTATCATTTTGAGCCCATTATGATGCATTATTTGGTTATATTGGCCATAAAAAAAATTTAAATTCTCTCAAAACATCCCTCATGTTCTCATTACCTTTATACTTCACTGATAATGCAAGTTTTGTCTCTCTAGGTCATTCTTGTGCAAGCAGACTTTTACACAATCTCAAGATTAAGATCGCTATAGGATTGTTTTGGAATAGTTAGTGTTGAGGTTAAAATTTTTTTTGGAGTTATTGGAGGCCTAATATATCATTTTAATTTATATTAAACCAATTATCCCATTGGTTTCTTTGAGGTTCAAACTCAATGCCATGTTAACTTCTTACTAGTGCAGGCTACACATAGTCCCTTGGTGAACATAACCTCTCTATCCTTTTTGGATATAATAAATGATTATAGGAGGTTATAATGAGTTTAAATAAAATATAATAAAACAAAAAACAATTATAATTCCTTTAATTCAATGCAAGACTCTCATGTTGCTATGATTATTCATGCACATTGATCAGTGATGAACACTTGTGAAAAATTGTTAGTCACCAACATATTGTGAATATTTTAGGTCAATATGGAAATTGAGTTTATATTTAATTAAATTAATATCATAAAATAGGTTTTAAATCTTTTTTATAGCTTCATCATCATATCCTCAACTGTTGAAAACCCCAAAACATCAAGAAAACCATTATCTTCAACTTGGAACCTTTTAAAAAATGAAGAATTCTTCCATTTTTGAGCTCACACGTGCCAAGTGAATATTTTAATATCATGTGAAAGTATTTCAAAATAATATTAGATCTTATATAATTTCCTTCATGATTTAAATTAGTTTCATAACACATTCCAAGAAGAAAACTAAGCTAGTAGGGCTTTTGTAGGGTTTTAGACCACCCTACCTTCTTAGCATTTGTTCAAAACTCCTAGCCCATATAACTATTAAATAATGAATGTAAACACAAGGTAATTATTTCACCCATATTTTTCCAATATATTTTTAACTAACCTTCTCTCTCATGTCCATACCAAGCATCTAAACCTAGCCATTGTGAGCTTTCCAATAGCTCGATGGGAGAAAGGAAGTGTTTTTTGCATGATTTGGACATGTGAAAAATTCATAAGCCTATATTTGAATTGATGGATATTAAGAGACACATTTTGAATCATTTACACCTAAATATTATCCATCCAAATCTATATGAGTGAATTACTACCCTCCTTTTGTCATTGAAAAGATTTTATAACTACCTCTTCATATTTAAAATTGACATATCATGAAATGTGTCTATGAAATTCATATTTTAAACCTTAAAAAAATTCATTTTAAAGTAAATTTATACGTTATTTCCACCTTTTGGGTTTTAAAGTGGTATTTTATAAGTATACACATGTTAGTGATGCATAGAGAAGGTTCAAAATGTCTCATTAGCTTTGGATATATCATGAAACTTATAAGACATCAAAGGACCCTCTAAAACATGTTAAGAAATCACAAAAAGCCCCTTTATTATTAACCTTAATGAATTTTTTAAGGAAAAGGCACTGGAAGGCTTAAACACTCAACAAACATCTTTACATTAACTTTTCCAAAATAACCTTAAATTTTTCTAAACACAAAAAGGAGACCATCTTAAATGACTATTTGAAGACCCTACATGGCTATCAACAAAGTAAAATGAAATAAATGGTAATTTTTTTATTAGACTCACCTATGGTATCCAAAATTGGATAACAACACCATCAATACCTCCATAAATTTCTTAGCCTCAGGTCCCAAGGTATACATTGGTGCAAACTTAGACTAGGTTGGCTTATGTGCCATTCCCCACTTTTGCTGTAGTGAAAAAAAACTACTACTTTAACTAATTTTTTGGCTACCATAGCACATCTAATGACTCAAATTATTATTATGGATCCACTAATACCATTTTTCACTCCAATCATATTTTTATTTAACACTACAATACCCCTCAAGTTGTAACTCCAATTATAACTTCAACTCAAATAACTATCAAAAGTATGTAAGTTACATATTCATGTGGTGTCACATCAACACTATAGTTTTTTAAAGTATATATGCATGTCTAAATTATAACTTAATTATATTTTTAGCATGGCTATTTTTATATATGAATTTTCTTTGGATAAAATACTATTGTTCATGATTGTATTGTATTATGCATATCATGCATGAATTTTGACACACATTTTATTATTAGACAATGTAATTTTAGACTTTGATTGAGATATGAGGCATCCCCATTACATGATTTTATATAATTTTGTCCTCTCCATTCCAAATGGAGGATAATTTTATCTATTGAGATAAATAATAAATCCTACATGTTGTTCTACAATTTATCTTGATCTGAAAATATTATTTTTCTCCAAATGTATGATTTATTAAAGAAGTTCCATCATATTTGGGTTGTGTATAATTATTATTTTGGTATAATTATTCATATTTTTTATTGGTTCTCTTATCACTTATCTAAAGCCAATTTAGAAGGGTTTCATCTTATTTTGATTCACAAACCTTCCTTTCTACCTTGCCCTTCTTTCTTTTTTAGATTTGTTTTAATCCTACCCACCTTAGGTTAGATTCACCATCAATCCATTCATCTCAAGTAGGTTTATACTCACATCATATCAGATCCATCTGAGGTAAATAATTTCTCCATTCACCATTATTCCACCACTAGGTTGTTTACAAAACTCAAAACCATGCATTATGTGCCTTAGAGTGAATCTTCTATCACTGACCCTAAAAAATTAAAGGACACCTTGCAAGGTTCCCTAGTGTACATAATACCCACATAAACACATGTGTTCTAACCAAACATTTAAATTATCTATCTTTCAAATCTTGAATCTCTAAGAAAAGTCCACTATATGCCCCTCTTTTTAGGTGAAGGGGGAATCTTGAAAATCAATCATCTCAAAAGAAAATATTTATACTCATCATGTAATATATAAAAATATAATATTGTAAATCATGTATTCTAACATCATAATATATGTTATCATATAAATATTTTGTCACTCACACACATATGAAACATGTAATACAAGGAAATGGGCATACAAGTGTCATGTCAAGTAGATATAATAATTAGGAATGTAGGAATGATCATCACAAATAGATGCATGATATAAATCATGGAATCACACATAATATAAAAATACATGAAATATATCATGGAACTAAGTTAATCAATCATGTAAATATTCACAAACATATACACATAATGTCATGATCATGACACACATAAGCAATCAAGACACGAATCAACTCTAACCTAACATAGGCATAACATGAATGTGACATGGATTAGAGGATGCTCAAAATAATTAACACATCACATGACAACATAAAATCAATGAAATCATATAAAAACATAGTTTAACACACATAAATGTTCACACAATTAACAAGCATCAATCATCACATAATGTAATACACAATCAATTATCATACCATGTAATAATCATCAACATCAAACATGCATAGATCAAGTAAATATAGTCTACATAATAAATCCATGTCATCATTAGATATATAAAATTACAATCTCCATATGGAATATCAAACTAAAGAGTATACACAAGATAAATCCATGTGCAAAAAATATAAGTAGCTTAATATGATAAAAGGAATGGTCATAAAAATATATAACCTGTAAAGTATACCAAGATGCCTAGACTCCTATGGAGAATCTGATGATTGAGTGCTCATTGATGGATATAGAATGATATCAAATGTATGAATATCATTATCATTAGTATTATCATATTTAAATCTATCTATCATATTCATATTTATTATTTCCCTTTCAACAATATTATGCATACATATTGCATCTTCTTCAACTATATGTAAGGGCTCACACACTATCTTACAAAATAATTCTATTTCACTTGTCCTTAAATATTTTATATTTTGGTGCTCATTATCTCCATCATGTTGAATCATGATTTTATTACTTTAAAGCATGAATTTAAAAAACTTATTTAGAGTATAAATTATTTATTTAATTTATTCTTACCAATGTTTTCCAAGTGTAGCATACAATGGCTTTATGATATATATTACAAATATCAATGTATTCAAAACCTTTGGCCCATAATCAATCGGTAATGTAATGTGGCATATTGATCCATCACAACATATATTATGTTATAATTCATATATTTTAATCCAATTATTTTAAAATATGAATGTTACACATATTTTCTCCCTCATCTTTATCAACTTACACTACTCTCTAATAATCACTCTTAATGTATACATGAATATTCAATGAGTCCTTTCTTGGACGCTTCTACTCTCTATGTGACCTATTCTTATGTTGAGTCTCTCTAGATACCATTGTTGGTGTCATTTTTTTTTACTTGTATTACCTTGATGATCCCTTCATTCTTTAACTTATTAATATTTTTTTATAATTCCACACCACTATCTATTTCAAGCCTATTTATTTCATGATAACCACAAAATGACCTCACTTTTTAATGTGATAACTGAACCATGGCTCTATGATGAGTGTGAGGTATAACAATCAAATTTTTATAAAGTAAAATTTGTAGAATAATAATTGGTTTATTTTTTACTCTTGTTACTTGAAATCTTATACCATGATGTATAGAATATTAATATCCTAAATTCTACACTGTTAATTAAATTTGACACAAATATTGAGTATTAATTATTAATACATTATGAAATGTGCAATGTGGTTTGTGCTCAAATCATATTAGATCTCATAAAATGTTGTCTCAATGGAGAAATTATCATTAAATAATCATGCAACAAATTATTGTTACAAAAATTATTCCATTTGTATCCTCATGATTGGTTTGAATCAGTTCCTTCCCCTTATGTAAATTTGGTTGCACAAGAATGAGAAATTTTCATTCATTGGTGTTGACTATGTTTGAATCATTTTGATACTTTCCTAGACCTATAGCTATAAAATTTATATGAGACAAATAATAATTTATGTTTATTTTAACTTCATTCTCATCATCATCATTATTATCCTCTTCCATATATATTTGATCTAGAACTTATTAATTGACTAATAAAGGAAGATATAGTATCTTTTATTTCTGTTCTTTAGAACTATTATGTGATTCCTTTTTTGTGTCTTGATTTAGTGATAAATTTGGATTTGGCTATTTTTCATTACTTTGATTGAATCTAAAAATTCATATGTATGTATTCATTCCATTAGAATGACCTGTGATGGAGATATTATGGAGGAATGAACATCATATTATGGGATACATCCATCAATAAGTTCAATGACTTTGTAATATTTTAAAGGTTGATTATGTATACAAATATCCCTCATGGATAAGTTTTAGGCATCGATGTAAGGTAGATGGTACAACTTCCATCACATGAACCCATGATCTACCTAATAGTAGGTTATAATTAAAATAATTTTACATCACATGAAACATAGTACTTAGAATCTTAATTCCCAATTCCACATCCAAAGTAATTGATCCTAGAACTGGTAAGGAATGTTAATAACATATTTGATATTATTGTATTACTTATGAATATATCTCATATTGATATTGAGTGCTTGTATAAATTTTATGTTGCAAATTTTCAATCCTAATCCATTATCTACCAAAACATTCTTAACTCCCATATTTAAGATTAACACTTAAATGAATAATTTGATATTATGATCTATAATATGTTTAGAAGGAAAATATTCTTTATAAAAAGAAATCATCTCTGCATGTTTCTTAAATTTAATAGAAATGGATGAAAAATAATTAAGTTTTGTATCATTTGGTAAATTTGTATCCTACAATGCTATAAACATAATACCCTTGTAGATAGTCGATATCTTAAGAAATTATAATATGGATATCTTAGTTTTATTATTCTAAAGTTGATCAATGATATCATACTCTATCTAGTGCCCTACGATTTTAGGGTGGGGAGGGGGGGTGCAGGAGCGGGGGACGGAGGGGTAGGAGAGAAATTTTGACTACCTCCATTATGTTGCACATGATGGGGTGACCTACCTCTTCCTTTTGTGATAGCATGGACCAAAAAACATGATATAATCCTATGGAAAATAATGGGCCAATATGGAGTCCATCTTTTCCTTGATGTTTAGGGGGAGATAAATAAAAGGATTCATACATGCCATTTGACATGGAATAATAAATAGAAGCATCTCATATTAGATATTCATATAACATGTGTAACTAAGGAGAGCTAAAAAATCTTCATTATTAGTACCACCCTTAGTTTTAGTTCTAGTAAATTTAACCCATTTCATTATATGATGTTGAATCATATTATATATTTGAGGAAATAAGCATGAAATCATGATAATCATATATTAATTCACAAATTGTACACTATTATAATCCATTAAATGTATGATACAATTTTTAAGGGGAAATCATAAATTATATCTGAAACCCTAAAGTAAATTAGACTTGAAACCATAATAAGGACAAAAATAAACCCTAAGGAAGATAAACATAAGGTTTATGTGTTAAAAAAAATCATGTTCACCAGAATGTTTTAAATTATTTTGGAATTAGTTGATCTAAATAGGCGAAAACTTTTTAAATTTAGATTGTGTAAGATAGGACATAAACTACATAGTTATGAATTTATAAACAAATATTAGTTGCACTTTGTGTGTGTGTGTGTGTGTGTGTGTGTGTGTGTGTGTGTGTGTGTGTGTGTGTGTGTGTGTGTGTGTGTGTGTGTGTGTGTGTGTGTGTGTGTGTGTGTGTGTGTGTGTGTGTGTGTGTGTGTGTGTGTGTGTGTGTGTGTGTGTTCACTAGAATGTTTTAAATTATTTTGGAATTAGTTGATCTAAATAGGCGAAAACTTTTTAAATTTAGATTGTGTAAGATAGGACATAAACTACATAGTTATGAATTTATAAACAAATATTAGTTGCACTTTATATACATACATATATATATATATATATAAGAGAGAGGGAACTTAGCTTAGATTTGTTTTTGTATTTCTCATTGCCTATGTACATCTACTAAACTAATCTTATATAGCTTTGTGACTACTCAAATCAGGAGATAGATTTTTAAAACCTATGCAAATGCTTATAGTGAAATCTAGACACTTACTGTACTAAGTATTTTCCATTTTTTGTTGGTTCCATACTTTTAAATTTTACCAATCTATTCTATAGCATATCAATACACATACCTGTAGTAATTATTTATGTGTGATTTTTGGACTTTATTCCTATACACAAATCCTAATTTGGTCTTCATTTGAAGTTAAACCATAAATTCAATTTAAACACAATCTTGACCTAAAATTAAGGGGTAAATGGTAGGTTAGATAGCCCTAACCACTCCATTCTAAGTGATTTAGCATTTCTTACATTACAAAACTCTAAATAGAGCTCAAACCACACGTATATATTATTTTAAATAATTTTTGATTTAGGTTATTTAAACAAAAAACAACTTTAGAATATTCATATTCCATAATATCTAATAGTCCACATACAAATTTGATTACAACTATGATTTATTACACTTCACTATTTATAGAAATGACCAAGAAGATAGGGTATTTATCATGTTTCAATTTTATTCTAGAGTGGTTTTGTGATCACTCAATTCAAGAATCTAATTTTTGAAACCTATTTTAACATAAATAGTAATTCATATATGCATGTAGTAACTAGAATTGTCTACTCTTTTTTGAATTCATACATGTGATAAGTGTTTGATTGTTTTGCACCAGGTTGTTACACTTGCTTGTTAAGTGTTAGTAAATAATTATATTAGTGCTCACATTTATTAATGGTGAGAAATGATATTGTATGGGTAGATTTTAGGTGGGTAGTCATATGACTACTTATTTTTGTGTGTACTTAACTCACTCAATAAAGAAGATCGAGTGAAGATATTTAGGGAAGAAAATAAGAATTGAGATAGGAATGAAAGCTAGATATGAGGTTGTTTTCCTAGAAAATATGACCAACTATTTTGTATAAATATTCCTATAAACATTGAATAAAGCAGTGAATTTGATCACTAATTTGTGCTCTACATTCTCTAGTATTAGAGTGGGTTCTATAGACACCAAAAATCCACACACCATAATTCCAAATGTCAAAACACCCCTAGACCCCCTTGGGACCAATTTATCCCTTTGACCCCTAACCAAGCTTGACCATAGTTAGTTTGACCAATTGACTAAGCCTACCCTTTAACCACCTTTTTATCTTGGCCCTCGACTACCAACATTTAGGATGACTACCGACAGTCACCTTGACCATTGATATTCAAGGTTACACCACCTAACCAACTTAACTCACCATTAAATCTACCTTGTTGTTCTAAAAATAACTCATCTAAATCCATGTGTTATCTAGTGCATGTGTAAATTATAATTATAAACCCTATTCAACATCTAGTTACACCTCTCCTTTGAAGACTATAATAAGAGAGGAGTAGGAGGTGAAAATGGATCCATAACTATCAAGAGATTTTACATCTAGAGATTTCTTTTACAGGTGTTCTTCCATCAATGTAGTGATCTAGCCATCACAATAGAGAGCTAACTTGCCACCACCCCTTGACCAAAACCCAAGTACCATTAATCTTCTAGAATCATGCTAGACTCTATCAACAAGCCAACTACCCCAACCACTCATCTGATCAATCTTTGTAAGCTAAGTATTTATTTTCTAGTATTCAATTACTTTATTTGTATTTTGTAATCAGCCCAACATAAACCCATCTCGTATAATTACCTTCTGAAATCTCATCAATTAGCCATTTATTACCCATAACCTATACATAGTAACCATCAATAATCAGCTTGACCATTAATGGTTTGCTCAACCATCAATGGTTTGCTCAACCATCAATGGTTTGTTCAACCATCGATGGTTGCCTCAACTATTGATGGTTGCCTTAACCATTGATGGTCACATCAACCACCAATGGTCACTATTGTAGAAAATAAAAGTAAGTTATTTTCACCTTCTTACCCTCAACCAAATCCAACTTTTTATGTCCTTGCCTATTCACAGACCCCTGTCTTATTTTTTAAAGTACACTTGATCTATTTAGCATTAGTATTGATTTGATTATTGCTATATTAATCATTTCTAGCCTATTTATTTATCAAGCATTTTTTGTGTTCAATTTCAATATATTTTCATTATTGATGCAAGTACTTTATCTCATGTTTTCTAATTTCAATTATTTAAAATGTGTGGATTAACAACCCTTGAGAAAACTCCTGCTTCCAAGATCTAGCTTGCGCTAAGCAATCCATCCATCTATTTATCTAACCAACCATTTTCTTTAGTGTTTTCTTATTTATAGGTCATCCTCCCAAGTTAAAGAGGAGTTCTTCACAATCATCTGACTCAATGTGTGTACAATCAAATAGGGTTTTCAACCATACTCATATTTAGTTTCTCCTTCTTCCTTTCTCTAAATATAAGCTAAAATTAACTAAAACATCCTCGCATGCCCAGTGGGACCTGAGTCTCTACTTTGGTTTCTCTTATTTTCATCTATATGTTCTTCTCTCTATTTTATACTCATAAACAACATCAAATTTTCTTTTGGGCTTAAAATTGACTGCATACATTGATTACTTGCAAGTTTAGCTCACATAGGTTAAGTTAAAACAAAGTAATCCAATTCTAGCATCACTTTTGTTTCACATACTAAACCAAACCACTTACATCAATCAAACATCAAACAAACTTGAGATAAGGTCTGACTAGGATTTCATTACCTAACAATCACCTTACCCTTTCCTAGCAATCCTACTTGGAGGTCATTACCAATAGGAGAACCAATGCATCTCTCTGGTTGAGTATAAACTCTAAAAATTAGTATATATTAGCTAAGCACCCAACACCCTTATTTTTGTGTTGTGTGAAGTGAGGTGATAGGCCTCAATACCAAGCCACGTATTGATTTCCAATATAAATTGTTTTTTAGAGCCTGGACAACCTAAAACCATCCATATATTTATTTTCTAGTACCTATTATATTAGCCCAAGTGGAGTCACATAATTTATTAAAAGCTTAAGGTATAAGCTAAAACAGAGACTAAAAGGAACTTTAGGACTTAATGTACTTTTTAGTGTGTGATTGATTTCTTTGATCTTTTCTCATCTTCTCTCTATTTGAGTGGTGAGATTGTTTGTGTATTCTCTCTCCCTTACCTTGGATGGTTCTAACTCACCAATAGAAAAATAATATAGCATAACAAAACCCATCATCAAACCAATCAACCCCTTCTCCCCCCTCATCCATAGAGTAAATTTATAAACTAGAAAAATTTCCTCATCCTTTAGAAAGTCCTTCCTTCCCTTGAGAAGTTCCCCAAAGAGATAAAAACTTCACCACCTTCTTAGATAATAATCATGTGGCCCTTTAGCATTATCTCAACACTATGCCCCATCATACCCCTACTTCTATTCCACCTATGGACACACCTTATGACATGCCTTCCCACCTTATGGGAAACACTTTTATTACCACAATCACCACATAATCATTGAATGCCCAAGCTTCCTCATCCACCAATAATCCCTTTGATTCTACTATGTAAAACCAACCTTCCCAACCTACAAACACCCTTATACCTTCCACACCCACTAATAACTCCTCTACCTTAGGAGAAAACCAACCTCTATCCACTTATACTCCCCTCACCATGGGAGTACCTACCACTAGCATTACCAACCTTCCATTGGCTATCCCTAATCTGCTAACCACCAACCCACTTCAAAATCTTTTGGTGTTTATACCTTCCACCTTGCCACCCATTAGAACAAATGCCACTACCCTTCCTTTGATCGCCAACCTAACCACTGCTCCTACCCAATATATGCCCATTGCACCAAACTTGGTTTACCTCCCTAACCCAAAAGGGCATATACCTCTACCTACTACCCAACCACTTACATCTACCTACCCTTACATAACTTCCACTTAACCACCATTGTCCATGTATCCATATGTGGTATCTCCTTAACCCCCTACCAATTATTAGTATTTCACCCAACCACCATAATAGTATGCATCTTATAACCCTTTAGGTACACAACCCCAAGTATACCTAATTAAGATGCTCATGGATAAGATGACTACCTTACAGTCATCCATTTTTGGAGCTCACAACATCTTATCATATGATTAGATCTGTAACAAGCCTATCTATTCATATGTCTCTATCAGACCATATCCTCCTCAATGTAAACTTCCCAAGTTCTCTAAGTTTTAGAGTAAAGAGGATCCTCAATATCACCTCAGGACATTTATGCATGCATGAATTTTTGATTGCCTATGATGATTCCTTATTTCTTCATACCTTCCCATGTCCCTATTTGGTCCAACATTAGACTAGTATAGTTTCATAACCAAACACTCTTTATTTTCCTTCACTCAGTTGGCCCAAACTTTCTTGGATCACTTTTTGATAAATATCTCTATGAAGGTTTCCATCACTGACCTTTACTCTATCCAAAAATTTGATCACAAATCTATTGCTGATTTTTTTGCTTGTTGGAGGAGCCTAATCAATCAACTTTCTTTCTCTTTAACCTAACCTAAACTTATAGAGCTTTTTGCTTAGGCATGTGCCAAACACATCTCTTCTACACTATGTGTCTAGATCTTCAGAACTATTGACAAAGCTTTTATCATGGCATGTAAGCTATAAAGCAAATCCATCGATAAAGGAAAGCTGAAGTTGAAAAATAAGAACCCTACCTACAAAACCAATTAGCCTTCCTCCTCTAAACCAAACAACCAAACTAATACCAATGCCAAGAGTAATGGAACTACAAATTCAATTTTCCTTAAAACCACTCCTCCACCATCTTTCAACCAACTAAATTCCTCTAACTCCTCAAAATAAAACACAAGGAACCAAAACTAGAACAACCAAAAGCAATTTACTCTACTTGTAAAATCTTATGCTTTAATCCTGGAGAAGTTATCAAAGGCCAATATAATACAAATTCCTCCTATCAAGCCTCCTCAATAATTTGATTCTTCTCATCCTACACCTAGTTGGTATAATGAGAATGATCTATGTGATATCCATCAAGTAGTATGGCATGATGTTAGTAGGTGTAATACCTTTAAAAGTGTTGTCCAATCCCTCATTGACAAAGGAGAGCTTGTGTTGGATAACCCCAATGCACCTCAAAACCAAGCCCTTGACATTTTTAGGCAACCTTTTCCCAATCATGCACCTACCAAAAATGAGAGAAATAAGGTGGAGTGTTCTCATGATGCCCATACCGTTAATATGGTTCTTGACAGACTCATTGTTAAAGAACCTACCACCCAATCTATTTTTTCTTTGCCATCTACACTTATTTAGGTAGTGGGTTTACCTTCTCTTTTAGAGACATAAATCAAGGAATTACCCCTTTCTCCTCCTCCACTTATTGAGGTAGTGGAAAAATCAACCCCTCCTTCAACTGACATATTAGAACAAGCACCCATTTCACCTTCTCCCTCAACTATCGAGTAATTTATTACCCCTTTAGAGATCATTCCCAATGAGGAATCCACCATGTGTACACCTCCCATAGAGGAGTCACCCATCCAAACCTTTCATCCTTTGATTGAGGAAAAGGATGAGGTCACCATTCCCCTTTCTTAACCTATGGGATTATCTTTCAATTCCACTATCTAGGGAACAAAACCATTCTCTAGGTTAGTGCAAAAATTAGAATTTGTCTCCAACCCTGACATGGATTGAGAAACCTTTTGGTAGTAATTAGGGATACCTTACATCACCAAGAAGGAACCTCCAACCACACCTTTGGTATACCAACCCACCACTCCTACTATATTAACCCCTATCTTACCAACCAAACTAATAAAAACCTCTACCAACCCAACAATTTCTCAACCATCCAATGCACCTAAATCCTAAACAACCAAATCAACCCTTCTAACCAAACCAACAAAAAACCTTAGAACTTTCCCTACACAGAGCCTTAATCACCCATTTGTGAAAGTGGAGCTTACCTCACCAAACCCAACAACCAACCACAAAATCAAATTAACCAAGGAGGTAAATCCACCAAAAGGCTAGAAGGATAAACTCTTACCTCCCTCAACCTTTCCCTCTATCTTAGGGCCTTATCCCTCCAATTTGATTAGGAATCCAATTATCTCAACCAAGACCCAACTATCATTATTGGTTACACTAGCACATTTACTTTATGACACACCTATCTTCACTAAGCCATCAATAAGCAAATTACCTACCCTAAAACCTCTTACCTCTAACTTATCAACCTCTACCTTACCAAAACCAAAACCATCAACTAAGAAAACTACCTTACCCAAACCTTATACCCCCAAGACCACTCCCAAAAATAATTCCATCTCACCAACCAAGACCAAAACCTCTAAACCCCTTCCACCTTTTGATGAATCCTACTCAACTATTTTCTAAAGGTTATTGTAAGCTTTTTGTTTGACCTTACCCTCTATTAGGCCATTTAAACCTCTTTATCTGAAACCAATTTTGTATAATGACTACCAAGTGTGATCATATCATAAGACACTAAGGCATAACACGAAGAACTATAAAGCTATCCAAACCATCATCCATTGACTCTATGACAAGCATGATCTATTAATAGATGAACCTCCTACAAGCCTATTACTAATCCAACAACCAATGACCACTACCCAATGCCTATCTACTCATCCACTCTCACCTTAGAGTGATGAGGAACCAAGCCTATATCCTACCCCAAATCTTCCCTCTACCCATACTATCCATGTGGTCACATGATCACATGCTCAACAAAAGGATAAGGGGAAGGCCAAATTATCCATCCCATAAACATACCCATCTTTCACCTCCCAACTAAGTCAAACTCAAACACCTTCACCTTCAACCACAATTAAGGTATCTATCTTTGATACCTCCTAATCTAACCCCTTTGAATCAATTAGGAGAGTGATTAACAGTAGCTCCACCAGACCCTGGCAAAGATGAGTCTATATGAGTTGATCTCTACTTCGCTTCATCATACCAAGAAATGATAGAGGCATTACAATCGATAGAGGTCTAACCTAAATACCCTTAACCTCTGGTAGCATTTATTGGTGCTCTCCAAATTTTCAACCTTGTCACCTTCAAGGATTTGTAAATACCTTCTATCCATCCTGATGACCCAGATCCCCCTCTCTTTATTACTTCTTACATCAACCAGATCCACATAAAATAGGTCATGATTAATGTGGAAGCCAATATTAATATCATCTCCTCTCATGCCTATAACCAACTCAACTTATCAAATAATGTCATGTCCAAAACCTTGGCCATCCTTTGATCCTTCAATGACACCATGACCACTACCCTAAGAACTATTGGCCTTCATATCCATTTAAGATCTTGCACACTCCCCAAACTCTTTTATGTAGTGTAAGATGAATTCCAATACAAAGTCTTATTGGGATGACCTTGGATTTGATCCATGGGTTGTGTCCCCTCTACCCTTCATCATTACATTAAATTTGAGCACAAAGGTCAGGTTGTCACTATACAAGCTAATCCAAGCCATTTTTCATCATGTAACATGACTTACCGACCTAATGACATCCTCCTACTTCCATCTAGCACACCCTCATCAGCAAAATATAAGACCTCAACCATGAAAGAGGAAGCCATACCATTTTCTACCAATGAGGCATTAATTAGCTCATACATCCCCTCTAATCAAATCCCCACCTTCAACCACTTAAAATCCACATTATAACTTCTTTCACTGGGGGAATATTGTCTCCTCACCCTTGATGCTTTCCCTACTCCCTAAGAGTATGGGAAGCTCGATCCTTAACCCAGATGTGACCCCAATGTCAAAGCCATAGTTCTCTTTGGAGCTTCACACTACCAAACCCATTCCATCTATAGGGTACTTGAAAAAACACTTACCCCTTTTACCACCTCTCCTTCACCTCAACCATTCACCTCTAGCTTCTCCTCTCTAGACAAGCAAAGTTTTGCCAAGACATACCTCCATAGGTGTGCTTGGAAAGGATTTAGTCTTGGATGATATGAGCATGAACCACATGAGTTGATTTCTATTAAGACTAGAAATCCTCATGAGAAACATGGCCTTGGTTTCATTCTACCTACCAAGAAGTAAACAATACCACCACCATTATTAAGGAAGACAGCCCTTCCTCACCAACCTCCCTCCACCTACATGTGAGGATGATGACATCATACCACCTAAATTTTTTTTTCAACAACATGGACAACCTCAAACCCCTAACCTATCAAAAGGAAGGGGAAATTTTAACCATCCTATGACCCATATTGAGATGATAAGAGATGACTCTCCTACCATTAACACTCTTCAGTGTCAAGATGATGATTCCATTCTCACCTACCTTGGTGCCTTGGATTCTTTCATCCATAAATCCCTTCCTCTTAAGACTTCAACCATGTTGAATGAATCCACCATGGATATCAATTTGGTAACTCTAAACAACCCTTGTATTATCAAAATTGGCCAATCATTAAATTCCAAGAAACTTCAGTACTTCCCATCTTTCCTCCAAGATCATAGCATAGCATTTGCTTGGTCTTATAGCAACATGCCTAGAATTGACCCTATCATTTCCACCCATAACATAGTCACCAACCATGATGTCAATATTTTTGAGCAAAAACTTCAATGCATGTACCCTCACATAGCCCTTCTCATCAAAGAAGAACTTCAACATCTCCTATCTATCAATTTTATTCAACCCATTGACTATCCCCAATGGATCTTGAATGTTGTGCTTGTCACCAAAGCCATATGGGGACTATTAATTTGTGTAAAATTTCATGACCTCAACATCACTTATCCCAAAGATGACATTCCTCTACCTAGCATCGACCAACTAGTTGATCTTACAACTGGCCAATAGATGTTATCTATCATTGATAGATTCTTAGGTTATAATCAGATCCAAATTGCCCTTGAAGATCAGCACAAAACCACCTTTACCACCCCATAAGTGACCTTATACTATAGAGTTATGCCTTTTGGACTAAATAATTATGGTGTAACCTACCAATGTGCCATGACTTACATCTTTCATGACCTTATCCACAAGATTGTTGAAGACTATGTGGATGACCTCCTTGGGAAATCCAAATATTGTAAGGATCATTTGGTCATTCTCAATATTATCTTTGAGCACCTCATCCATTACCATGTTTGCCTTAACCCCAAGAAGTGCATTTTTGGGGTCTTATCAGGAAATCACCTTGGCTTTACCATTTCCCTTTAGGGGATCGAAGTCAATCCTACCAAAATCAAAGCCATCCTTGACATGCTTCCTCTAATCAACCTCAAGCAACTCTATATTTTTTAAGGGAAGCTCCAATCCATCCATCACTATATCTCTCAAATTTTAGACTGATGCCAACCCTTCGACCACCTTTTGAAGAAGGATGTATAGTTTTAATGGAATAATGACTGCTAAAAGGCCTTTGATTCATTTAAAGAGTACCTTTTATATCTACTTGTCCTCACCCCTCCCAAGGATGATCAAACCTTTTACCTTTATCTCTCTACCACTTACCACTCTTTAGGGGCAATGATTACTCATCAAGATGAATAACACAAAGATCAAGTCATCTAATACATTAGCGACACGCTTGTAGAGTATGAGACTTGGTATACCCATACCAAGAAACTTCACTTATATTTAGTCTTCATTTCCACCAAGCTTCACCACTACCTTCTTAACCATAAAACCTATCTCATAACCAATATCGACCCACTCAAGTATATGCACTCTAATCCATACCAAAACCAACGTATAGCCAAGTGGATCATGATTTTAATAGATTCTAACCTTTATTTCCTTCAAAAAAAGTTAGTTAAAGGGCAAGTCATTGCTGACTAATTGGTGGAAGCACTAGTAAACAACCAACCTCCTCTTTTTGAGTTCCCTGATGAGTCCATCATGACCCTCTCTCAAGTAGACTTTACCCATCAGGTCACCATGTTCCTTGATGGATCAAAGTGTCAACATGATGGGGGAGATGGCATCATCCTTATTCCCTTTGATAGTGAACCTCTTCCTTTATCTTTCAAGCTTGATTTTGAAATTACTAACAATATGGTTAAGTACAAATCCCTAGTCATAGAACTTCAAAATAACTTATCCTTGGGAGTTAAAATGATCAACATCTTTGGTGATTCCCAAATTGTGGTCAATAAAGTCAATGGCTCTTACCAATGTAAGAATGATGTTTTATAATAGTACAAATAACTAGTTGACAAACTCTTAGCATCATTTGAACACTGCCACATCCAATCAACCCCATGGTCTACCAACAAGTTTACCAAAACCATGGCTTCCCTTGCCTTTTAGATCTCATCTACACCCTCTGACTCTAGGCTATTTATCATTATCCATAGACTTACCCAACCTTCCTATGTTAAACTAGATTCTCCCACCTTCTTTAATGTGGAAGAGACCCAACCTAAACTTTAGTATCAGTAGACCTTCAACTATCTCAACCTTACCGTCATTCCTTTTAGTCTTTCCTAGAATACTCAAAGAGAGTTTATCCAAATTACCTCATGTTATACCATTATGGGAGGGATTCTTTACAAATGTGTTTTTGATGGTCTCCTTTTCTATTACCTACATAGTCATGAAGCCTCTGACACTATCAATGAAATACATGATTGTATCTATGGGGACACTTTAGTGGGCTTGCCATAGCTAAATGCATCCTTCACCTTGGATAGTACTAGCCTACCTTAACCAAGACTATTATTTTTATGTGAAAAAGTGTGTTGAGTTTAAACAACATGCTAATTTTCATCATGCACCTAGCCATAGTCTTCACATTTCCACTAATTTTTTTCCCTTCTCACAATGGGGCCTAGACCTTATTAGTGAAATTAACCCCCATTATTTGATGCAACACCATTATATCATCACCAAGACTAAGTATTTCACCAAATGGGTAGAATTTATTCCTCTAGTATTGACCAAAGTATAAAATTTATCAACTTTATCAACCATCACATCATCTATCATTTTGGTGTTCCTCATAAAATTATCACCAATGATGGCAAATATTTTAAGAGAAAACAAGTTCAGGGTCTTGATGATGCATTTAGGATTAAGTTAAGTTTCTCTTCACCCTATCACCCTCAATTGAATGGATAGGTTAAGGCCTCTAACAAAACTCTTAATAACAAGCTCACTAAAATGGTCAATACATCTAGTCAGGATTGGCATTTACACATCCCCTTCACCTTATGGGCATATTATACTAGCATTTAAACCCATATAGGTTCTACCCCTTTCTCTTTGGTGTTTGGAATAGAGGTAGGCTTACCTCTTGAATTCCAAATCCCATCTCTTTGCATAGCTTTGCAAGATCTCATCACTAAGGATGATTATCATCAACACTGTTTAGCGTAGCTTAAGCTACTTGATGAGCATCATTTAGCTTCCGTCGCCCATATTCATGTCTATCAAGAGTACATCAATCATTACTATAAAAAAAACCTTAGAGTATGAGAATTTAACATCAAAGATCTCATCCTGAAGTAAATTCAACATGTCACCAATATGAAGAAAATCAAGTAGGGAAATTTTGCTTTCAATTGGCTTGGACCTTATAGCATAACCCACAAGTATGGATTAAGAGATTACCAGTTGTCCTCCCTTGAAGGTAACCCAGAACTTGAGCCACTCAATGCTTCATATATATGTCCTTTCTTTTGTTAAAAAGGATCAAACTCACATTCTATCTAACTTAAGATCATCCCTTGATTACAAACCACATTCATCTCCCTATTTTAGGGGCAATCAATTAAAATCGAATCGTGTGATTGCCCATCACAATCATAGGCTCATATTGAATAATGGGTACCATGGATCTACCCATGGCATGATTCTCATGGTACTTTCTACCCCTTTTCACAAGGATGGATTCCCATGATCCTTTTCACTTAAACCTCTTTACACCTAATCAACCTTCTTGTGTTTTTAGTTTTTCCTTCATAAAGGTGAACCCCTTAAGTCTATATAAATAAATCTATGTCAAGAAAAATCCCTACCAATAGCAATCATGGGTCATTCCTAGCATTTGTAGGTTGCTCCCTTGAAGGACAGCTATCAAAAACATTAAACAAAACACACAAATTTAGACCACTCCATCAAAGGATGACTAAGTAAAGCTTTTATCAAAACAAGAAATTTCTTGAAAGCTTCTTGCATCGATTAGCTTCCCCACCCCTTCATAATAAGCAAAAGACCCATTATCAAGCAAATATAAAAACATGATAATTTTGAAAGCCACAGTTGGATCTCATGAGTATACTTCCTACATCTATAAATCTACACTTTGTATGACATAGACTTGTTTATGTTGACTCTTTGGAAACCTATAGAAGAGGCATGCTAGTCTCACAAGATGGTTCCATTTTCATCCATCTCCCCTTTATACACTATAATCAAGGGATTTTGAGCTTACTTGACATTATGTGATCAAGACACCCTTTTAACCAACTCACAAATGCTAATGCGAAGCATTTGAAGGGCTTATGTTCCTTAATCCAATCTAACTTCAGTTTTATTTTAGTCCTTGTAAAATAAGAAGCATCATGTCCTCTTCCTTCCCTATCATGACTAGTTGATATATTCACTAAGATGTTTATCTTTCGATTATATCCTTTGTTCTCACATCTAGTGTTGTTAATTAACTTGCTTCATGTTATCTACCTCAATAAAAGAAACCAAAATCATAATCATAAACACCATGCATCAACATATATCATTAGTAACAAAATCATTAGCATATCCATCAATGAGTTAAAGTCAAGCATCCATGAAAAAATAAAGCAAACAAACATTTTCACCACATGTCTAACTCTTGATAATGAAGCATATACTCATTAAAATTCATCATGTCATAAACATACATGTCACAAAGCATAACCATAAATAAAATCCATCACATGCCTATCTAGGTGAGTCTCAATTAGTATCCAATATCCATAAAATTAGCAGCCAATATCCATAGCATCATCAATAATCAAAATAAACATCACATCATCCCATAACATCAAAGTAAACCATGAATCATAAGCAATACACAAAGAACATATCTATAAATCATGAGTCTATAATCATATATAACCATATAATCATCATGTATACAACAAATATACATGTATATCTCTCAAAATTTACATCTCACCACATTAGCTCACAAGCTAAAATCAAAATGATATATAACATTATATAGTGTCTTAAATCCATGTCATAGTTATGCCCTTGGGGCATCACTATCTATCAAAACATCACTAGATCTCAGTGCCTATCCAATTATAGTACCTATCTATCTAACTATAGATGTTTCCCACTAACTTGGTGTCACCACACTGGCACCACCTTCCAAACTCACTCTATACTCACCCCATCGGGGCTCATCCAAACACTGCCTCAAGACTATAACCTTATAGTATTATAACTCCTCCACTATGGCTAGGTATCATGCCATGGGAATGGTGTCAGGTGGTCCTATAAATTCCACCACTCCTCTCTACCTCAAGGATTCCTCTCCTATGTAACCAAGGCTAGTGAATCTCTAGCCTAGTCCCTATCACCTATAAGAGTAGCAACCTGACCCTGTAAGGTAGCCACCTAACCTTGTAGTGTTGTAATCTATGCATGTGTATCAACTAGCATCACTCATACCTATCCATATGGGGTATCCCCCTATACTTGTTCCCTTTAGCCTCCTCTCCCAACTGGGTCCACATCTATCTGCCTCTTACCACCATCATCTCCTCCAAAATTTGTTGCTACATATAAATCTTAGTACCATGAAACGTAATAATCTACAAATCTTGCATCATTTATCTATGGCCTAGCTAGTAACTCCTCATAATCTATTAATATCTACATTGGATGTGGCTCTGGTGATAAGATCTCAACATCCTCCCACCTATACTTGTAGAATGTGCCTAAAATACCCTGAACCAGGCCAAAATACCTTTGAACCCTATCAAATGGGATGACCTCTACCTCTCCATCCCACTTACCAAGGATCCACCGATAACTCTAAAAAGAGAATGTCTACCTCATATACCCATCCCACTCTAGGAACTAAACATATGGTCTCTAGATGATATCACCAATCACCAATATACCTAGTGCACCCTTGAACCAATCTACATCATGGGCTCCTCTTCATACACCTAAAGTAGTAAAGTCACCACTCCACCACATAAAACTAACCAATAAATCTATTTGAGTGTATCCCATCCATAATAGCCCCACTAGCCTTAACACCTAGATGTGCTCATAGGCCTAACAGTGTAGAACCAAACCAACACTGATGCCATATCTCTTGTAGGCCCTGAAACCCCATAGTTCATTGTATATCTATACCAATAGCATAGGCACCCACCTAAACACTATCTACCCTAGAAAAATCTCAACCAACACTCTTAGTAGAAAGTATGAGAATCTCCCACTACTTGATTTAAGAAGGGTAAAACATGAAACTACCATCATCATCATTAGTCTCCTCTCACCCTCGCCCTCTAATAGAGCATATATTAGCTAAAAACCCTAGTGTGTCATCTAACATGATTATGATCATCCCCATACATCAGCTTTAGCATGTCATCATGCTCCTCCTACTCTGTGTGGTAAATCATATCACCCCATAAGGGCAACCATGTAATCCTATGCACATCTTCTAAAAAGATAGTCATCTCACCAATCTATAGAAGGAATGTGTTCATGGCCAGATCTCATCTCTCAATAAGGGCCATGATCATGGATGCATTGTGAAAAATGTATTGGTAGTGTTGCATCACTCCCAAACTAGCCTCATCTATGTGTACCCAATCAACTAGGGTCATCCCTTGGTAAATATTTGTAAATATACATGACACCTGATCATGAATTTGTATTTACTCTTGGGCCTGCAATGTTTGATATCACAACATAAACTTAGTCACTTATACTATTTTAACTACACACTTATCCTCTTCAACTATAATAGTTACCCTTAATCTTTACATAGTGACCTATTTCTCTACCCATTTAACCAATACTTGCATTAATCCTTTACCTTATCTATCACCTTTAGAATTTGTGTCTACCTCTCAAATCTACCCTCTAACCTACAAGGTCAACCTTACCTACCAAATAATACCTAAAATACCTTAAAAACTTTTAAAAAAATAACAAACCATTTTCTAACCTAGGTGACCACTAATGGTCATGGTAACCATCAATGATCAAACATCCAATTCCTTACATATTTTTACCATCAATAATTGGACTTGATTATCGATGGTCACTATGGGTATTTTGTGAATGGAACACCCAAAACCTATCCCTACCCTAACACCTAGTAAAATCCCTCCCATCCTTCCAAATTTCTTGACCAAAACCAAAACCCACCCTAGTTTATCTACCCCACCTTCCAATTTCAATAATTACTTGCTAAAATTACCCAGATCACACAAAACCCTACCTAGGGAAAAATAACCCCAAAACTTAACCCAACTAAACAACTTATCCAAAAACCTCAATAATAAATATAATTTCAAAGTTGAAAAAATACTCTACCAATTTGAATATCATCCCCTAACTCATTCCTCGATCATCATCAAGGAGGAATTTGTGGGGCCCTACCCATCCTCATCTATATATGCATTGTATATTGGCTCAATTAAGCTCAATCACTCAGTTCCCTTGGTCTAATCAGCAACTAACCCAACCAATATTTCTCACCAATAATATTCTTCACCTAATACACCAAAAACTAGAGCTCAACAAATCATAAAATACAAATGAGTGAAATGAATCTCTTTTTGTCTTTTGACCCATGACCTTTTAGGGTTTACACCCTGATCATCGACAGTCAGGGTGATCATTGATGATTGTCCTTAATCATCTTGACTATTGATGGTCAGGTTGCTACCTTTTTTATCTTACATTGAGAAACCCTTTTAGTAGACCCAAATCAAAACACCCACCCATAGAGACTACCTTTGTCACCTACCTTGACCACCTTGTCATCTTGCCATTGGTCCATTTCAGCCCAACTAGTATGCATTTTTGTGATGATTTTTTCCCTAGTCCTTTTATTGTAGTGATAAAATTACCATGTTGACCACTTTTTGAAATTACACCACCTCACACATAATAGACCTACTCATGTCTTCTCAAGAGCACTTCCTACCTTGAATACCCATGACTTCACCTGACCAGTTTGCATTTTCCCTAAGAGCACTTCTTCCCTTAGATGTCCATAGAACCATATACATTACCTAGGAGACTTGCATTTATGATTTTACTTAGTTGCCATGCCTAAATGCAGTCATGCAGTCCACTTGTCACTTATCCTTATAACACTGATCTTAATTCTTACCAATTATGGCAACCTAATATATGTACGATCTTGGGTATCAAACATTTTATCACACTTTATGCACTTATTTGCACTTAAGTTCCCAACTTATCACCCACCTTCATGACATCCACTTTCATCATCACCTTCATCTACCTTATCAAACCCACATCTAATTATGTTTTACCTCATTAACTCCCAATTTTAGGGGAACACCTCCTCCCATACTCAAGGTAACCAGACCTTTGACCCATAATCAATTTTTGTTTTGTAGCTTTTTGATTCAAAACTACATAACAAAAAGGGGGAAAATATAGACACCATAAATCTACACACTACAATTCTAAATATCAAAATACCCATAGACCCCCTTTGGGATTGTTTTGTCCATTTGACCCCTAACCAAACCTAACCATGATCAATCTGACCAACTGATTAAGCCCACCCTTTAACCACCTTTTTACCTTGGCCCTTGACTATTGATAGTTAGGATGACCATCAATGATCACCTTGACTACTAATGGTCAGGGTTGTAACACCTAACCAACTTAACTAACCATCAACTCCACCTTGATTTTTTTTAAATAAATTTTCTAAATCCATGTGTGAGTTAATGCATGTATGAATATTAATTATAAATCCTGGTTAACATCTTATTGCACCTCTCCTTCCTTGATTCTAAGAAGAGAGGAGTAGGAGGTGAAAATGGATCCACAACTACCAAGAGATTTTGCATCTAGAGATTTCTTCTATAGGTGTTCTTTTAGTAACCTAGTGATCCAGCCATCATGATAGAGATCTGACTTGCCACCACCCCTTAGTCAACACATAAGTATTGTTACTCTACCAAAATCACACCAAACTCTATCAATGATCCAATCACCTAAACCACTCATCTAATCAATATTCTACAAGCTAAGTATTTTTTTCAATATTCAATTACTTTATTTGTTTTTTGCAATCAACCCAACATAAACCCATCTCCCAAAATTACCTTTTATAATCTCATCAATTAGCCATTTATTACCCACAACCTATACACAATAACTATTGATGGTCAACTTGACCACTGATAGTCTGTCCAACCATTGATGGTTGCCTCAACCACTAATGGTCACCTTAATTATTGATGGTCACATCAACCACTGACAGTCACTATGGTAAAAAATACATCAAGTTATTTTTACCATCTTACCCTCAACCAAATCTAACTTTTTATGTCCTTCCCTATTCATAGACCCTTATTCTATTTTTTGAAGCATACTTGATCCATTTAACATTAGTATTGACTTACTTATTACTATATTAGTCATTTCTAGCCTATTTCTTTATCAAGAATTTCTTGTGTTCAATTTTAGTACCTTTTGATTATTGATGTAATTACTTTATCTCCTATTTTATAAACTTAATTATTTAAAACATGTGGATTAATAGCCCCTGAGGAAGTTACTGCTTCTAGGATCTAGCTTGTGCTAGGTAATCCACCCAGCTATTTGTCTAACCAACCATTTGCTTTAGTATTATCTTATTTTTAGGTCATCCTCCCAATCCAAAAAAGAGTTTTTCATAATCATCTGATTTAACATGTGCAAAATCAGATAGGTTTTTCAACCATACCCATATTTAGTTTCTCCTTCTTCCTTTCTCTAAATATAAGCTAAAATTCCCTAAAATAGGTTCCTTGGACCTCTCTATAATTCTGGTCTTGTACATCACAAGGGATTTGGAGTGAAAACCACATCTAATTACCTTACCATTTGAAAGGCCTTTATTTTTAAAAGTGGTAATGTAGTGTAGACCACTATAGGGTCCATTAGCATTTTGAAATATTTTATGTATGTATGTATATATGTATATATATTCTAGTTTTTGAAAGGTTTTGCTAATTTTACTTGTGAGGATTTTATAGTTTTATTTAATGAGGATTTGAAATATTTTTCAAGGTTGTACTGTCTATTACAAAATTTTGGTTTGATTTCTCTTAGTCTGGATCTACATGAATATTTTAGTGTGTAGTTTTCATTGGGTCTATGGTGGATTGGCATTGCATACTTGAACAAGGTTATATAATGGGATAAATAGAGGTGATTTTAATTCTACATATATATTGCATTAGATTGATATGCATCCCACATTGCATTTCAATCTTGTAAAGGATTCCATCACTACTCGGTTACACCACAACAAAATGTCTCAACTCCAATGATAGAGCATGGTTAATACACCAATAAATTCATAGTTGATGTTTATGATCCTTTACCGCATTATGTAACCCTTTCTCTAGATATGAACCAAGCAATAAAAAATAAAATCAAATCAACTCTTGCTCAGTCATTAGAATAAAATGATTTTAACCTTGAAAACTAAGCTAGCTACTAATGATATAACCCATTGACCTCGATATGCACAACCCACCATCATTCAAGATTCAACATAGATGCCTACTTAATAGCTCATGACTTGCATTTGGATTGGTCATAAGCTTCCTCCACATCGATGCCCTCCCTACTCACAGACACCTTAACCTTAATCAATGGTGAAAGGATTTAACCCTAATTATTGTGTCCACCTTGGTAAAACCATTTTACTTAGCCCATAGATGTAGGTTTGTAGCTTATCCACCTCTAACTTGTGCTTTTCTACCCACAAATTTTTTTTTAGTTTGTAGTTCTGATTTATGGTTTTTGGTTTTTCAGGTATTTAAGAGTTCTTTGTTTTTTAAGTTTTTATTAAGTATATTTAGTTTTATATTTTTAGTTTTTTTAGTATTCAATTGGTTAAAGTCATGTTTTATGGTTAGTATAAAGTTTTATGTCACGATTTTGTTTAGAATAGAGTTTTGAATTAGTTATTTTAATATTTTGTTTTAGGTTTTAGTTTATTATTTAGTATATGGTTTATTTTGATTTTAAGTTTTAGATTTATTTTTAATATGTCCTTTGCATTTTTTTATTTTATATATATGTTTTTTTCATTAATTTATAGTTTTATCAAACATAAAACTCAGTTTTATTTTGTAATTTTATTTAATGTTTATTTTTTATATTATTATATTTTGATTTTTTTATGATTGAGTTTAAGTTTAAATTTGTTAGTGTTTAATAAGTTTTTATAATGTTCATTCAGTTTTAATTTATTAATATTATGAGTTTTTGAAAATGTCAAAGTATAGTATTATTATTATTTTTTGATAGGTCTAAGGTTTGTCTACTATTGTCTATTATTAATAATGTCTCAAAGTTAAATTTTTAAGCTTATGATCAAAATATAGATATAAATAAATTTGTGTATGGTGCTTCAATGTAAATTTGCTCTTCATGGTCATAGACTTGTAATATGCAAAATCTCTCAATGTAAAATCAAACGCATTATCAGGATAACGACATCCACAAGCTAAAATTTAGGGGGGGTAAGACAAATAAATTTTGTCCATGTATGGGTAGATTTTAGGTGGGTAGTCATATGACTAATTATCTGTGTGTGTACATAACTCACTCAAAAATAATATTGAGTGAGGATATTTAGGGAGGAAAATAGGAGTTGAGATAGGAATGAAATCTAGATATGATATTGGTTTCCTATCAAATAGGACCAGCTATTTTATATAAATATTCCTATCATTATTGAATAAAGTAGTGAAATTGAGCGATAATTTGTGCTATGCATTATTAAGATATTTCTTATGCAATATCAAGGGCTCAGTCTTGTGTGAATGTTAAAATGCATCTTCTTTAACCTTAAAGATATAGTGTTTAACCCTTTTTATTTAGGTGGGGGTTAAATTGGTAGAATAGTCTTATCAAATGGATGAATAAAATTATTCTACAGTAGGCCAATTAAATTTATTTAGATAACACAATATATTAAATCTATAAAATTACTAAATATCGAAAGTATAATGTAAATTGATATTATGATAAGTTAAACACAAGTAAGGAATAATACTTATCTTATTTATAAATGTGAAGGTAGATCTGATGTGTGTAGAGGTAGAAGCAGATAGGTTAATGCTTAGGATTTAGTCATCAAATTATAAAAATATTATTTTTGAAGGCCTAGACACTTACGTCGACTCATGGACACTTACATCAACACTTATTTCCATGTATTGATGGTTATATCATCTAAAAAATATTAATTGTATTATGAATCAACCCCATGTGCCTTTTAGAGTTTTACATTTCCTTTCTTTTGATGTATCTAGATTGCATGCATAGGATTTGTAGGATAGTATATAAATCAAATCATATTTCCTCACCTTAGGTTAGGTCACCTTTCCAATAATGGGTTAGTGGGTTCACAAAGTCGAGTTGACCTCAATGACTCTTCTACAAAAGAGTGTTGCCTACATAGCCAATACTCCAAGGAGGGACTTAGACCTATGCATTTGTCCCCTATGTGTGAGATTATGTGTGCATAAGGGTGAAATATATTATATTCAAAGGCATACAATGATATATATTTTAAATTTTAAAAATACAACTCATGGGTTATTATTTTAATGCTTCATATATTTAATATGAAGACTTATATGACTGATATATAAATAGGGAAGAATGGGGTAGTAGAACTTAGTTTTTCATTTGATTGAATGTTATTAAATATGTGATGACTTGGTATTTGATGTTATAGGTACAATCACAGAGAAGGGGGGTGAATCAGTGAGCCCAGATATTTGACTTTCAATTCCAATTATTTTAATATGACTACCTATATGACTGATAGATAAATAGGGAAGAATGGGGTAGTAGAACTTAGTTATGTACTTGATTTAATGTTATTAAATATGTGCTTTCTTGGTATTTGATGTTAGATGTATAATCACTAAGAATGGGGGTGAATTAGTGAGCCCAAATATTTGACTTTCAATTTCAATCATTTCAAACTATGAGACAAACAATATATATCAACTTAATTAAATAATATTAACAAGAGAGATCACTCATTCAATGTATACACAAGATCAAATGTATAACACATAGTTCCTATGGGAAACCCTCATGGGGAATAAAACCCACTCTCAAGCCTAAAACACATGGACTACTTGTCATATAAGAAATTATAAACAAGAGACTGGTCAACTCCTTTAGACCAACAAACCTTGATCATATCCTTCTGACCAAAGGCCTTTAGTGAAATACCTATTTCACAAACAATAACTGAACCTAAGGAAGATCAAGTCCTTTAGACCCTCCTTTTAACACCTATACCTTATAAATAATGTCTTCAACACCTGATGATGAATCTCTATTTATCTAACCCATACACAACTCTCTCTATCTCATATAGGCCTCTTACATAGGCATGCCATAATCTCTCTCCTTCACTCAAATTATCCTCAAATGCACACTTAAACCTCTTCACATATCCTCAAAATACAAGAGAAATTTTTTGACATCATAAATATGACCTATAGGTCATACACACATTCATTAATTTTATCTAC
This sequence comes from Torreya grandis, assembly GCA_037957365.1. Taxonomy (NCBI): domain Eukaryota; kingdom Viridiplantae; phylum Streptophyta; class Pinopsida; order Cupressales; family Taxaceae; genus Torreya; species Torreya grandis. The sequence continues at coordinate 2,311,133 of JARHVA010000495.1, forward strand.
TCATCAATTCATCCACTAGGCACTCTACCTCTCCTTTGCTCCACAACTCTCACATACACCTTGCATAAGTCTTCCTCACAAGTCTAGAAACCAACATATTTGGTTTCACCATTTATATATTAATCATTAATTAAAAAGACAAAAATATTTCCTATAGGACACAACACATTCATTCACCCTTAAGGCATCTTACATGGGTCACACTTAAGCACAACACACTTTCAAATAAGCCTAAGTCACCTTTTAGGTCCTATGATGACCCATTCACCTCTTTGAAACTTCTCAAAGAAAACTAAGAACATAGTACCACTCCCAAATGTATGTACCCATTCTAAGTGACCCCTTTTACATCCTCAAATTATCATAATACCTTTCTACTTAAGCATAATTTACTCAATCAACATTCTATACACACAGTCACCATGAATGAATACATAGTCAACTTGTAAACCTTTGTTTATATTGCATATGATTGTTAAAACCTTAATAATACAAATAAATTATCCTCATGTAGTATAAAACATTATCCAATATCTAATTCATCATTAAACATCAAAACAAGCTTAATTACCCTTTTCGGGTTACTTGTAGAACACAGTCAAACACATACTAAACTTTGGAGCCTAATATCTTTACTTATACATACATTCAGACATTCAAATTTATATTTCTAGATGCAACTTGGAGTCTTCTAAAAATTATATTTTTACACCATGGTAAAAAATTTCATAGATCAAAATTTATGGCTCAAAAATAGGCACTAGTCTTTTCTTTGTTAAATTCAAATATTTGAATTCAAACGGTCACAATTAAACTTCGAACACCATGTTATAATCTCAAATCCTTGATGCTCAAATTAAACATGCATCATAAATATTATTTTAATAATTTCAATATTTAACACATAGTATGATAATTCCAAATGTTAAACCTTGAACATATTGACCTCATCTCATGCACTCTTACAACATTGACTCAATGTGTACCATCGATCCTTGTATATCAATCAAATCTTTATCTTATGGTGCTCACCATTATATTTTGCTCAAAATTCCCATGATCATGATACTTATAACCCTCATGGGTCTTTTGATCACTTATACTATTAAACATCATGCACTTCTTACCATCTCTCTCAACACATCGTTAAATCAAAACTGTATGATCGCCTGCACATCGTTGGATCTTAGAAGAAGCTCGATCTTTATCTCTATTAACCAACAAAAATTTTGAACTATTTGACTTATTTTGAACTATATATATATATATATATATGAACTCTTTTTCACCATTGGATCTCTATCTGGTCCTGATCTTTAACATTGTGTAAAAATGACTAAGTATGGGGGCCATTGTTTATCTGCCTAAAAGGCCAACTTTACACCTCCATATCTTTTACTTCACTGAAGCGCATACTCTAAAATTTAGACCATATGATCTCCTCAATATGAAAATATAACCATGTGTTAATATACTCCTATAACCCTCACATGTGTGATATATAATGACATTGAAATACTCACTCAAATTTTTCTATTTATAGATCCAACTATGTCAAGAACTGTCTGGAAAGACCAACTTTGCACATGCATAGCTTTCACCATGCTTCAAAATTGGACCTAAAATTTTGTGAATATAAACTAGGAACAAGTATTACTAAACCCATATGATAAAATTATCTTTAAATATCCACATTTGTGATATATTCCATCACCAAACTATTTACTCGACTCTTCTTGCCACATTACAAATTTGGCTAAGTATGAGAAAACACTGTCAAAATGCCTGAGAGTCTAACTTTGCACTTGAATATATTTTATCATGATTCATCATTAGACTTGAGACTTTTTGTATAGAAACTAATGACTAATGTGATCAAAACCATATGAACAACTCCTTGTGATGCATCCATACATGGCAATTATGACATCATCAAACTGCCTACTCAGATTTTCTACCATTGGACCCAAAATGTCTAGATGAGAAAAATGATAAAATGGCTGAATTATACTCATGCACATAAAAACTCAAACCATTATTGACATTTTATATGACCCCTTCACATTCTCAAATCACCATACTCATCCCTAAACATCTCTAACCAAGCCAAAACTGAAGATCAATCAAGCATCCTTTAAGCACACTTTTTCAAACACATTTCACACTTTGTCATTATTACTTAAGCTATAAAAACAATTCATACACTCATAAGGACACCTCCATGACATCATTTAAAACTCTATAACAATATCCCCCTTTTTCATTGATGTTAACACACATCATACAGCAATATATAACTCACCTTCCTTCTCTCTCTTCAAGCACTCCCACAATATGAAATTTCTCCCCCTTTGATACAATTAAAAATGGGAACCAATTGATTATAAGGACCTAAAAATACTACCAAAAAGAGAGGATGACCTTATAAATATGATACAAACTCCCCTTACCTTGAGCCTACCTCTTCTTGCCTTAACACCTTCCTCTTACTCCAAGCCAACACTCTCTTCAACCAAGCACTGCAATAAATGAAGAAAGAACACACAAAATAACTAAAATATAATGGAACCAAGAAACATTTGAGAGGGACACCCCCTAATATTTATGATCCATTTCACTCTTGAGCATCTTCAGATCTCCATATACCATGAATAACCACCATATATGCTTACTAGCCTTCTCTCTCAAACCACCTCAAGGACCACCAAAAAAACTTTATACCACACAAAAAATAGGAAACATTCTCTAAAAAAACTTGATAACTCACCTTGAAATATTAATGCCTTGTTATTTTGTAAAAAATGAACAAAGTCACTCTTCTTCTCACTAAACCTGTCTAGTCTACTTGTAGCCCTACCTAGAACTTGCAAAGCCCATAACTTTTAGAACACACACCATCAAGACCTAAAACCTTGTATCTAGTTAACTCTCATATGCCCCCTATATTACACAAATTTTCAACAACTATATCATCATTTGTAATATACTTTTTTCATAAACCAACTTGCCAATTAGTCCTCCATATTGACAAAAATATGAATAACTTGAAAACCACAAATTTTCAAATATCTGTGAAGCTTGATTTGATAACCCATTTGGCCCATTAAATATATTAAGAAACCTTATACCTTAAATCATAAGGGAAACCACTTTTCCATCATAACCTAAAACCCTAGAATCTCAAAATAAATAGAGTCAACAACCTCCTTCTGGTCAACGTCAACCTATGAAACTTCTTATACACCTGGAGATAACCATTACACACTTTTGGATATTTGAGCTTATAAATCTTTGGTAACCCATACATCCTATAACCCATTTTAGGACTTGCATACTCTTGAGCATAAATTGAGAAACCTGAGAGTAAATAAAAGTCTCTAATTTGACTTCAACATACCTTCAGACCACAAAACCACCTGGAACATGCTAGAGTAAGGTCAATAGACATTTATATAAAAAAATATCATCTTGAAAAATCATAAATCCTCTTTTTCCCCTTGAAAATATTTAATCTAATCTTGTATACTAACCATATAAAGTTATGACATCACTCTAACATCACCATAACATATCTTCTATTTGGACATACCTGCTCTAACTGAAAACACTCATCTCTAGCCTTCTAAGACCATCTTAAAAACACCACAACAACACTTGATTCTCCACTGAAAGGAGTTTATTAAGAAGTATAGATAAAGACATTCTCTTCACCATAAGGATCTCAAAAAAGTGAATCCAATAGTGACCCACATCTCCTTAGTAACTACTAGAATCCTCTTATAGATATAAGATTTATTGATTTTGTTCATCTTCTTCTCAGTCTAAACTATGACAACTGGTTCCTTTTCTAAATCATTCTTCTTTTCTTCTAAGATTGGATTGACAATACATGGAGACAACATAGATTCACAAAATACCTTTTGATCTAAAGAATCCACCTTAAAGTTAAGAAGCTCATCACTAGTCACTGACAATTGATGTACTTTGAATAATAATTACTTAGAAATAGTAGGATGTTCACTTGGATCCATACTCATCTCATAACTTGCCTCAACCAATACCTTGGTCTTCTCCTTGAGCTTGGTCTCTTCATTCTCAATATGAGTAGACAATGAGATCCCTTAGCACTCATAAACTTTTATAGCATTCTCCACCATATAAAATAGATTACTTCAACCCACAGACTCATCATTACTCATAATTACCACAATTAGTTTCCATGAGTTAACTTGACTTCTTCCTTGCACTCTAGGAGCCTGATTGAACCTATTCTGACTTGTAGGCCTTTGCTTGCATAATCTATCCATGTGACCTCTCTTTTGATAGTTGAATTACATCATACATTTTTCAAGAATCTCATTCTATCTTAACATATTTGGACAAAATATTGCAATGTGTCCTAGTTCATAACAACTATATCACTCAATATTTCTTAAAGGAAAATCAACTTACCTTACCTTAAATGGATAATGGTTTGCAAAGTATCCCACATCATGATAATTGAATCACTCAACCTTTCTCACACCTTTTGATTGATTACCCCCATCATATTTCTAAGTAAATTCGTTTATAATAAGTCTCCTGCATTCTCTAACTTTATACCCAAACTAATTACAAGTGTAATAGTAACCATTGAAACTTACATACCTCATGGCATTTGGCTATGTAATCTGATTTTTCTTCATTATTCCATTACCTTAATTCATTATCTGATTATTTGTGTTCAAATCATGATTGTCCTTATTCATATTGACATTCATGTCAACTTAAGAAGCAAATTTGTGCTCTTTATTAAAACCCAATCCAGATCTATCACTAGCTAATTTTTGACTCTTTAGAAGATCATCCAAATCATTAGAACTTTTATCAAACTTGAAAAATTATTTCAGCTTGCTTTCATACTTCTCTAACTCATCTTTAAAAGATACAATCTTAGAAACATACCTTGACCAATCATCTTCTTTATCTTTCAAGATTGTAAACATGATTTTCAATTGACAACTAAGATGTTTGACTATATCTTCATATTCATTGGCATATTCATTCATTCTTGCCTCAAATACATTAAATTTCTCCTCATAATCTTCAATTTTAGATTTCATCTTCTTATTGATCTTATTCTCAATCTTTAGTTCTTCAATAGTGTTTTTCAATGTAGTCTCATAGTTCACCTCATCTTCATTATCATATGAATCACTCCAAGTAGACCCCTTTTGATGTGAGAAACAACCTTCCTTAGCCATTAATATATCATCTTCAATAGGAAAATCATATTCATGATCATACTCTAAGTCACTGACTTCACTCTCATCTGATGAGTTGCAATCTTCTTTGGTGTAGAGACTCTTCTTATCCTTGAAGTACTTCTTCTTGTTGTCAAACCTTCTAAATCCATTTTTTCTTTTATCATACCTAAATGATATCTTATTATCATCATGACCTTGATCATTCTCTTCATCATCATCCTTATTATACTTATGAGGAAATTTATTATCAAAATTTCTTATCTCACCATAATTGAAGCATTTGAGGGGTAGTTTACCTTTATACTTGCATGAACATGATCTCAATTTCCTTAAAATCAAAGCAATCATTTCATCCTCATCTATATCAAAAATTCCATCCTCTTTGGATTTCTTACCTTGGAACTTCTTATTTATCTTCATTTCAATCTTTAAATTTGCTACCTTATTTGGTGGTATATCACCATTCTTCCTCATCTCATAGACAGTAAGGGTACCATGAAATTTATCCATCTTCAACTAAGTAATATCATGACTTTCTTCTATAGTAGATACTTTTTGATCAAAATTTTGGGATAGAGACCTTAATACCTTTTGAACAATAGTAGCCTCTTTGAGTTTCTCTCCAAGACCTCTGATCATGTTCATAATCTCATCAAATATCTACAAAAAAAGATGCCACAAAATCTTCTTCCTTCATCTTGAGACTTTTAAATTACCTTCTGTGAGTCTACAACTTAGCAAAATCGACCTTTGAATCTCCATAATTGATTGGAATTTTGTCCCATATCTCTTTAGCATATTTAAAATAGATTACCTTGGTGAACTTAGTCTCTGTAGGACCACAAGTGATGGAATTCATTACCTTAGAATTGTTCTCAAATAGTTTCTTATCCATAGTACTAGATGAAGGAGTAGTAGGAGCAACATGACCATCCATAATAGATTGCCTTACATCAAACCCTAGGGAAATAATGTATGTCCTCATCATTATACTCTAAAAATCATAATTGGATCCATTGAACATTAGTGCTTTCTTAGTATAGAAACCTCCTTGATGACTACCCATATTATATCTTAGATCACCTTCAAGTTGTCAAGCCTTTACCAAAGGACCTGATATGATACCAATTATAAGAGGTTTAATTATTGAGAGGGGGGTGAATCAGTGAGCCCATATATTTTAATTTGAATTTCAATCCTTTCAAACTATTAGACAAACTACATATATCAACTTGATCAAGCAATATTAACAAGAGAGCTCATTCATTCAATGCATACACAAGATCAAACATATAACTCATAGTTCCTATGGGAAACCTTCATGGGGAATAAAACCCACTCTCAAGCCTACAACACATAGACTAATTATCCTATAATAAATTACAAACAAGATACTGGTCAACTCCTTTAGACCAGCAAACATTGATCATATCCTCTTAACCAAAGGCCTTTAGTGAAACATCTATTTCATAAGAATCAACTACCACTAAAGAAGATCAAGTCCTTTAGACCCTCCTTTGAACACCTCCACCTTATAATTAATTTATTAAACAATTTATGATAGATATTTATTCATTTAACCCCTACATAACTCTCACTCTATCTCATATAGACCTCTCACATAGGCATGCCACAATCTCTCTCCTTCTTCACTCAAACTATCCTCATATGCACACTTAGAATTCTTTGCATATCCTCAAACTAAAATATCACTTTTTTGACATTATAAATATGACCTAAAACTCATACACATATTCATCAATCTTCTATACTCATCAATTCAACAACTGGGCACTCTACCTCTCCTTCGCTCCATAACTCTCACATACACTTTGCACAAGTCTTCCTCACAAGTCTAGAAACCAACACATTTGGTTTCAAAATTTATATATAAATCATGAATTAAAAAGATAAAAATATTTTATATCATCCAAAACATATTCCTTCACCCTTAAGGCATCTTACATGGGTCGCACTTAAGCACAACACACTTTCAAATAAGCGTAAATCACCTTTTAGGTCCTATGATGACCCATTTACCTCTTTGACACTTATCCAAGAAAAATAAGAATGTAAGACAAATAAAAAATCCATGGACCCATTCCAAATTACCCCTTTGACATGCTCAAATGATCATATTACCTTTTTTCTTAAGCATAATTTGCTCAATCAACATTCTGTGCACACAGTCACCATGAATGAATACACAGTCAACTTGTAAACCTTTATTCATACTCCATATGATTGGTAAAAAATTAATAATGTACAAAAATTATCCTCATGGAGATAAAACATGATACAATATCTAATTAATCATTAAAAATCAAAATAAAATTAGAACAAGCTCAATTACCCTTCTTGGGTTACTTGCAGAACATAGGCAAACATAGTTTAATTTAGAGATAATATCTTTGTTTGTACATACATTCAGACCTTAAAATTTATATTTAAAGATGATCCTTTTAGTCTTATACAAATTATATATTTACACCATGCTTAAATTCTACATAGATCAAAATTTATGTCTCAAAACCTAGGCACTAGTCTTTTCTTTGTTAAATTCAAATATTTGAATTCAAATGGTCATAGTTAAACCTCAAACACCATGCTATCATATATAGTCCCCACTAATCATATTAAACATGCACCATAAATATTATTGTAATAATTTATACCTTTAACACATAGTGTGCCAATTCCAAATTTTAAACCCTAAACATGTTAACCTCATCTCGTGCACTCTTGAAATATTGACTCAATGTGCACCGTCAATCCTTACAGATCAGTCAAGTCTTTATCTTATAGTGCTTACCATTCATCTTACTAAAAACCCCCATTATCATGACACTTATTACACTCACATTCCTTTTAATCACTTATATTATTAAATATTGTGCACTTCTTACCATCTCACTCAATATGCACTGTTAGATCAAAATTGTACGATCACTTACACACCGTTGGATCTTAAAAGAAGTTTGATATTTATCTCTATTATCCAATGAACACTTTGACCTATTTTACTTGATATATATATGAACTCCTACGCACCATTGTATCTCTATATATTCCTAATCTTTAACATTGTGAAAAAATGACTAAGTATGGGGACCATTTCTTATCTATCTGGAAGGCCAACTTTGCACCTCCATATCTTTTTCTTTGTTCAAGTTCATGTTCTAAAATTTGGACCATATGATCTCCTCACATAGGAGAATATAAAAATGTGTCAATATTATCTTATAACCCTCACACATGTGAGATATAATGACATTAAAATTTTCACTTAGATTTTTCTATTTATAGAGCCAACTATGTCAAGAACAAATACCAACTTTGCACATGCATATATTTTGTCATGCTTCAGCACTGGACCTAAAATTTTGTGCATATAAACTATGAATAAGGATAAACAAACCCATATGATCAACCTATCCTAAAATTTCCACATGTGTGAGATATGTCATCACCAAATTTATTACTCAATTCTTCTTGCCACATTGAAAATTTGGCTAAGTATGGGAAAACATTGTCAAAATGCTTGAGAGCCCAACTTTTCACTTGCATATCTTTTTTCATGCTTCATCTCTAGACTTGAGAATTTATGAATAGAAACTAGGGACTAATTTTATCTCAACCATATGACCAAATCTCCCTTACTCATCCACATATGGAAATTATGATGTCATTAAACTACCTACTCAAATTTTCTACCATTGGACCCAAAATGTCTAGATGAGAAAAATGATGAACCAGGTGAATTACACTTATGTACACAAGCACTCAAACCATTATTGACTTCTGATAAGACCCCTTTCACATGAGAAAATCACCATAATCATCCCTAAACATCTCTAACCAAGCCAAAATTGAATATCAATCAAACATCCTTCAAGTACACTTTATCAAGCACATTGCACACTTTCTCATTGTCACTTAGGCTATAAAATCACTTCATCCACTTACCAAGACACCTCCATGACATAACCATGACATCATTAAAAACTCTCCAACATTTGATACATGTTTTATTGATAATGATGAATGATATTTGTTTTGTATCTATACCACATAATTTGGATGACCCATATATTTTAAAATATTTTCAATTTGGATGATTTTTGAGGTACATACACTTTATAAGGAAACTAGATAGTAATGTCAATTCTAGTATCCCTATGTAAACGTAAGTGTTTGTAGGGTATAAAACTATTAAAGGTATGTAACTAATATTGATTGATATAGATCATATTTTAATATTTATGTAATGTACAGATGATTTGGGTCATCATAATGATAGGGTCAGACTATAAGATAAGAGTTGGGCATAATGAGATAGTGAATGTGAGGCTCTCAGTACATATAATGTATATGATTAAATGGTATATCCCTAATTGGTATTTTTCAAGTGTAAAATATTTAAATTCTATATATAATCATATTTTAGTATCTACATTCCCCACTTTAATATATTAATTCATAAGGATGAAATTACTAATCAAAGGAAAGAAATGTGTATATGGGTGTGTAAAACAAACCTTGCCTTTTATTGAGCCTTAGTGAAATTTAATACTAATATATGACCTATAACCAAGATCATGTTATATTATAAAATATTTCATATAATCCCAAAATTGAACAATTAAAATGCTTGAAAAGTTAAGAAATCAATGGAGTACACATGTTTGTCGATGCAACCATATTGCCCAAGTGTACTTTGCTTTGGTAAAGATGCTTCCTTAATAAGCATTGAATTTGAAAGAGGTTTAGACTTTAACCTTTGAGATTTGAAGAGTAAAATTTAGAGGGTAATTATTCCCCTAATATAGTGCAAGTTTGAGCAATGATATGGCCATTAAGATCATTAAATCTCAATCGCACAACTCGAATGAATGTACAATAAAACAAAGTTAAGTGGTATAACCAAATCAACATGTAAAAGGAGAGTATTTTTAATTAAATTTAGGTCATTGAGTCTTGATCAAACTACTTAAATTATAAAATTATTATAGATAATAAATGCTTAAAATGGTGCTTCTTGGTAAAAATAATGGTTCTTAGTAAAGTGTTTTGAATATGTGTTTGAAATTTTTGGCACACTTGCATAACATATGAACCTCTAATTTGTGTCAAGATGAATTATATATCAAAATTTAACCTCTAATCTATAATATTGTATAATATAAGTCACAAATCTAAAAAATATGCCCCAAATCTATAAAATTAGTGACAAATGTATAGGATTTTGACCCAAGTGTATATCTAAATCATATAAATTGTATCAAATTCTTTCAACTATGTATGTGTGGATTCATTTATTTATGCCATACCCCCAATAATATGACCCACATTTGATTTAATGGTAATGTAATTTGGTAGTCACCTTACCTTAAAAGGATAAGATAATTGTATTATTTATGAATGAATCATATAGCATATAGGAGTAACATGTCTATGTAGATAAATCAATGAAGATTGTAATATGTGATCACAACAATCCCTAATATGTCTGGTATATATCATACATATATATATAAAGTAAAAACATGAACTTAGTAAACAATCAATCACACACAATAACACTCAATGTCAAACAAAAAAGGGGTCTAAGGAGATTGCAAATAAGGGGCATGTTCAAATGTCACACACTCGAAGGGATGACATATTCGTATGTCCACACACAAATATATAATAATCAATGGAATAGGGGCCTACAATAAAGGAACATAGTTAAATTTTACATAATAAATAAAAATAAAATAAGAAGTACACTCAATTAAGTGACAATATAAATAAATGAAGTATAAGCAACCATCATAAGCATATCATACTAGTCCCTACATGTATATGTTAGTAAAAACTGTCATGTAACATAACTTATAAATTACATGGTGTAATATATAAACATTATTATAATCATGTGTAAGTATTATTATATAAGTTCAACGTGATAATTCAAATTTATCATAATAAAATATAACCTATGTTGGTCATGATCAAAGAAGTAGATGCCCCCAATGTAGTATGCCACATGAGAAGAGGAAATGTCCAACATTTGTATTTGTAAGTATCATGTGTGTGGTGTATTGATGTGTCACACTCAAGTATTCATGAAAAAATTATGTGTATATAAAATAAATAATAGGATGTATACTAACATAAAGTAAACAACATATATGCTAAAGAGCTAGTGACATGTGTATGTTGAATTTTTATTTATTTATTTTAATATTTTTTAATTTTATTTTTAATATTTGATTTAATTTAATTTTTTTAAATATTGGAAAGGTAAAATTTCCAACCTATGATCTCATTTAATGGATACTCATAGTAAGATCCAAAATCAAAATATGGTACATCAAACTAGTGATATTTCCAAAAGGCGTGCATAGGTATCATATCTAAAATTATAGAATGTATGGTGATCTATGTATGTATCATAGGACTCTATTATTTTAAAGAGTTAATAAAATGAGTATTGGTTCTTTAAACCCATTTTTTAGTGCTTTGTGGTTTCTTAAGTGAAACTATAATTATAACTTATTTATTTGCTCTTATCAACTAGGTGGAGCATGTAGGTGTAAATGAAGATTCCTTGCACTCCACTATATATATTTGGTGAAATGCTCTCTCAAGTATAATCCACCTAGGAAATGGTACTACTTTTTTATTATCATTTCATTCATGATTAACCTTAGTCATTTTTATAATTAGATGTCTTGGAATAAACTTTTCTTGTTCAAGTGGATGTTCATATAGAATTCTAAAAACTATAATTACCCTATTGGAATGTATCATTTAATACACCCATGCACTATGGAAGATATTACATGGAGATTATGTATCTAAGTTCACCCCAATAATATATCAAATACTCTCATGTATGTTATAATAATAAAATGTAGTGGTTGCATGTGTTAGACCAACTTGTAAAGGTAAATAAATGTCACCAATAACTTATTTTGATGTCCCATCAAATTCTCTAACCATTTTGGTTGAAGGGTATAGATCATCAAGTTTATATCCAAATGTGTGAGTAATTTAATGGTACATACATTATCCCTGTCACCATCATTAACCATAACATTGTGTATAGGTTGGTGATCAAGGTGTGCTCTAACAAAAAAATAGTGAAGATCTGAATCATCATCCTTGATGTCACTCTCAACGAAGGTAATTGAATATATATAAACCATAAAAGGTATAATTGATGTAAATGTAAAAATAATTCCATTTAATGGGTACCCATAATGTGGTGGAGGAAGATGTGCATTATATGCCATTTTCACTTTTGTATCTTTCTTAAATGATCTTGTAATGGATTGTTAAATATATTATGGTTTTGATGGTCACTAGGTTGTGATACTAAATCCTTTGGAGGATCGTCAAAGTTAATTTTTTGATTATAAACAAGGTATTGCATCTTGTATTTCAAGGAAAAACATCTATTTGTAGAATGGTTAACACTTTGGTGATAGTCACAATATGTATTACAATCATATCCTTTTGGTATAGGTCCAGTTTTATTTACCTCTATTACAAGGGAGAGATATGAGATGACACTCCATAATATTATTAATTAATTAATTAAGTTGTGTACTTAGGTATTTATGTAAATTGTATCTTGGGTACATTTGATAAGATGAGTCAATTAGGTTGTTGTGATAGTACATTAACCATTATGGTTGCTTCCTTTTTAGGTTTTGTAGGTTTAACATTGTAGCTTGATTTGATATGAAACTTGGTAGTATATGTAGTTGGTGTTTTTTCTAAATATGTAATCTTATTTAATGAAATAAGTCTCATTTCATGATCTTTCCCAATATAACATAAGTCATCAAAGGACTTAAACTTATGAAAGACAATAGACTCATGTAATGGTGCAATAAAACTTTACTTAAATATATCTTGAAGCTCTTTATCTACCATTATATTTTTCATTTTGGCCAAAATTATTTTTTACCTCAAAACATATTCATTAATAGGTTCATTATTTCCTTATTTTATCTCATAAATTTGTGTATATGACATGTTTTTAGTGATGTTGATAGATAAATGTGCCAGAAACTAATCTTTTAGAGGTTTGAATTTTTTTACTAATTGAGTCGGTAAATAATATAACCATATTAAAGTACAATCCTTTAGTATCCTTGGAAATAATTTGTTAAAAAACTATCATTTGAAGCATAATCAAGGCATGATGCATAGAAAGATCAGAGATGTTGTTCAGGATGACCCTTGATATCATAAAATATGAATTTGGGTGCAAAAAAACTAGTTGGAAAAGGGTGAAAAGATATTATAGGTGCAAGATGATTATGTAATACATCTTGTGAATCAATAGCATGATTTGATTTAAAATAAATTTTTCAATGGTGGTAACCTTAGCATCTAAATCTTGAATAACTTGGATAATTTTTTTTACAATAAACCATTTTGGATTTAGATTTGATATCTGAAAAGATCCAAAAAAGGATGAAAACACTTTTTTTTTATTGTAGGTATTAGAATCAGTAATTGATTTGAAGTATTAATTATTACCATGGATGATATATCAAGATTTGTACCATCTAGGGGTTCACCATTATGAGATGTGGATGCATTATCCTTAGCATGTTTATTGATATCTTCTTATGTAACATGTAAAAATACATTAATTAATTATTGATATGTATTTATATGGTTGATTAAGGATTATTTATCTTCCATTTATAAAAAATATTTATTAACATACACCAAATTTGATAAATGAAAACAAAGATGCCAAAATTAATGAAAAAACTAGATCTGTAAATTACTGAAATCAAAAACCCTAGTAAGATGAAAACCTTAGAGCAAGCTAGGAATTATATGTGAAGACTCATAGATTGAGTTCAATAAATATTTAACCCTTTTTATTTGCATGCAGCTTAAATGGGTATAATATCCTAATCAAATAGATCAATAGAACTATTCTATATAAGGCCAATTAAACTTATTCATATAGAACAATATAGTGAATCTAGAAACTTACTAAATATGAAAAGTAAAATGCCAATTGATATTATGATAATTGTAACACAAGGAAGGGATAATATGTAGATTATTTTTATGTGTAGGTGGATCCAAATTGTGTAGAGGTGGAATTAGGTAGTTTTATGTTCAAGATCCAACTATCATATTTTATAAATATTATATATAGAGGCTTAGACACTTGTATCAACCTATGGACACTTGCATTAACACTTTTATTTGTGTCTCAATGGTTTTTTCTCTATATAAAATATTCATTGTATTTCCAAGTTACCACCTATACCTTTTAGGGGTTTTTTCACCTTAATTTTGATGTATCTAGATCATGTACACATTATATGTATGATTGTGTATAGCTCAAATCATGATTCCTCACCTTAGGTTAGGTTACCTTACCAAAAATGGGTTAGTGGGATTATGAAGCTAAGCTAAACTCAGGGACCCTTCTATAAATGAGCACTACCTACATAGCCAATACTTCAAAAATGGCCTCATACATATGTATTTATCCCTTATGTGTGGAATTTTGTGTGCACAAGGGTGAAATATGCTATATGTAAGGGCATGCAATGATCTAGCTTGTAACATGACAAATACCACTCATGAGTTGCTCTTTGAATCTTCAAACATGTAATATGATTGCTCCTATGACTAATAAATAATAGAGAAGAATATAGAGGTATAAATTAGTTTTGAAATTTATTGAATGATATTTAATAGGTTCTTACTTAGTATTTGTTAATGGCATGCCTAGTGGGACTCATATTGTTTACTGAGTCAAGATTTTTAGTGTTCTCTTCATCTAATCAGTGTTTGAAGGCATGTGTGTAAACACCAATGGAAACTCCACGTATTTATCAATTGGTATAAGTATCCCAAGTGCACAATCATCATTATTTGGTATGTATTATCACTCACTTCATCAAAATGTGTGTTCTTTGCTCCCTTATTTTTCATATCTTATTAGTAATGTTTATGTTTTCACCCCAAGTGGCTCTCAAGCTTTAATGTATCAACCTTGTTAGAATTTATCTCTCTTTAGTCAATCACAAAAGATTCTTAGAGAGATAAGACTTGATTTTGAAAGAGAATTGAGAGAGAGTGATATGGTGAAAGAGTGTTATAGGCAGTAAGAAAATCTTAGACACAATTTTTTTGTTTAGGAGCAAGAGTTGAGGTTTCACGAAGAGTGCTTGGTTAGGCAAGACCAAGCTTAGAAAATAAAATGACTATTAGTTGTTCTTAAGAGTGAAAGAATCCAATATTAGACCAAAATTACCCTCTCCTACCCCTGTTTATTCTCAAATCTAACCCCCTAGTCAACGTTGTGAAATCTCATCTTTGCCAAGAGTCAAGCAAATCATTATAGACCATGGGAGATCGATCATGAAGGTGAATGTAGAGGTAGCCCTTGGAAAAGATTTCCCCATCTATGCCATGAATAGGACAAGGGACTTATTAAAAGAGTTTTGGAGTGTGTGGGAAGTTATTGAGGAGGGAGATTATTCATACTTTGAGAATAACTAAGTAAAGGAATGGATACTCTCAATAGAGGAGATGTTGACTCATTGGGAGGATGAGTATGTCAAACCTAAAATAATAAGTTTGCCCTCTCCTATCCCTATGTCCATTTCCACTCAAGATTTTGAAACCATCTAAACTTGGATACCCCAGGACACCTTAAACCCTAACTATGTCATGCCCTCTCTTTTGAAACCACCCTCTCCTATACCCATTCAAGAAGAAGAAAAGGTGGTTGTGCCTTCTACATTCCCCTCATGGAAATCAGTCAAGGAGAGCATTGAGGAGAAAGAAGAGGTGCTAGTTGAGGCAGTCTAAGATGTATTCTTGGAGGAGGATTTAATTGTTTAAAAATTAAA
Source organism: Torreya grandis (assembly GCA_037957365.1). Taxonomy (NCBI): domain Eukaryota; kingdom Viridiplantae; phylum Streptophyta; class Pinopsida; order Cupressales; family Taxaceae; genus Torreya; species Torreya grandis. The sequence goes on from JARHVA010000495.1 coordinate 2,327,271, forward strand.
TCAAGCAACCATATCTCAGCTCAATGAGCTTTCTCTACAAGATTTTCAAGACTCTCTCTCCCTTCCCCAAGAACCACCTAAAAAATCCTCTGAAGTCCCTAGTAGAAGGATACTCGCCTAATTTGTAAGCAAGGTGAAATTTTTCACCCTCCCACCATCTCCCTCTTGAATAAGGGGCCTATCATACCATTCTATGGTGAAGAGTAAAGTCTTGATGAGTTGGAAATGATAGAGCCATAAATAGGCCCTTAATATGCTACTATGAATGAAGAAATGGAAGACCAAAATGAGTTTACAAAGGTTGACCAATCAAAAGAGGTAAAGTTGATTGAAAGAAGTAATGATGACTTCATACTTTAAGAGATGTGTATTTAGGTTGTAGCTAAGAGTAAAATAGATTTTTGTTTGTTTTATTAGCTTCCATTTGGTATGGTTAAAGATGAAGATGAGAAAGGTGCAGAAATTGATATGGCTGCAATAGTCAATCAGTTAGTTGATTATGTTAAAGAGGTCATAAATAAGAAAGAGAAAGAGATAGAGGAGCATTTATTAGAAAATATTGGTGATGTTGAAGAACATGATGTAGTAGACTTGTAACTAGATGTTCTTAATGATGCTTCAAGTGTGCAATAAATGGTTGAACAAGGTAACTATGAAGACTTATTTGAAGTGTTGGAAGCAAGCTATATGTTATTATCAGGTAATTTTGAGTTAACTAAGGTAATTAGAGGTAGTCTTTGTGACCTAAACAAAGATATATAATTGGTGGATGAATAATTACAAACCCCTCAAGAGGATACTGAGAGCCAAATATACCACTTCAATTAGCCATGGGTGAAAAAGATTGCAACAGTTGATCAATCATGAGATGAAGTGTCACTTGAAGGTAGTAATAATTTTTTTAGGTTTGAATAATATTGGTCAAATCAAGAGTCTCAAATTAATATCCCTCCTAAAAATTCCCAAGAGGAAGTTGCCTTTTGGGATGAATTATAACTCCTTTGCCTAAGCCTGTATAGTCAACCTTCACATTCAAAAGAGCCATCAAGTGAGAAGATTACAAGTGATCCTATAGTCCAAAATAAATAAATATTTGAAGACTTGGACCAATATATCTACATTGAAGACATGTTTTTATTTTTTCATCCACTTGAGAGCATATCAAGAAGATTGACAATCAATCAGACCAATGTAAGATTGGGATCAAGCAAATTGACACCCAAGCATGCTCTCTCACACCATGACCCATTTCATAAATGAGGTGATCCAAAATATTTTATATTTGATCAAGGTGGAAGGTACTAGTGAGTTTTCATGCTTGTATATATTAGATTATATGTGTCCTTTCTCCTTGTGTTTTGTTTTTCCCTTTCCTCCAAGTACCTTATGCACATTTCTTTATGTTGTGTGTTTCCCTTCCCTAAGTGATTTTAACACATTTATTTTCCTATATTATTGTTTTATTGATATTAATAAAGTCATAATAATAAAATTTTAATCCTTATGATCAGTTAAAAATCAATTTGAGAAAGATTTTTATGACCCTATATGCCCAATGGATCAGATAAGACAACTAACCTTTTGCATAAATAGACATGAAATCCCATGAGGTCACAAAAAAATTTGGCCAAAATTGTCCTACATAAAAAAAAATTGATTACATTTACTAGGCCATTCTAATAGGCCAATTAGTTCTCTTCTTACCTTGATGACTTGTCTCCTTCTAATCATGCCTTGATGATGTAATGTATTATCCTAGAGAGGTCTTGGTAGGGTGTTGTGATGATTTAGGATCTTATTGAAATGAGCAACAAAATGGGGAAGAGATAATGTTGTTTGTATGTTTAATTATTCTCAATACCATGAAATAATGCTATTGAAGTCTCTAATGAGCCTTCAAGGAGGAAATTTTGTGTTTTACCCCCTAAACCATGCATTTTCCCAAGCTTGGTGCTATAACTATTTCAAGGTTTGCATATGATCATAAGGTTAAAGGTCTCAAATTTGGCATGGGACATATTCCCAAATGTGAAAATAACATTTCCCAAGAGTTTTCATAAATGTAAAGGTCAAAAAAGCCATTTTTTAGTTTCCTAGGCTAAGAGAGCTAAGAGAGGCCCAGAATGCCATAAGAGAGGGGGTGACAACAATACTTTTCTTGAGATTTAGGATATGAAATTTGGAAAAAATTTGGGGGAATGGGTTATATCCATAAATCTCTCTTATTTTCCTTATTTCACCCCTATAACTCAAGAACCATCATCAAAGCCATAATCAGTTTTAAACCCTTCTTAAACCCTCAAAGCTTGGCTTTGAGAGAAATTTCACATTTTTTGAGATTTTTGCTACAAAAAATGTGTTTTTAGATATTATGGGTAATATTTTACCTTTATATACCTTCCATAAAAATTTTGAGGCAAAAACTGGAAAAGTGTAAGTTAGTCAAATTCAAGATTTTGGCATGCAAATGTAGTAGTCAAGAAAGGAGATTTTGAGGCACTTAAAGGGTTAAATGGTAAAAAATAATGATTTGATAAGTTACAAGGGTACTTAAAGCTTTAAAAAAAATTAATTAGGTATTTATACCTCTTAAATATCAAGATGCACCTTTTTATTTCTCCCTATGTCTCGCATTTCACAATTTTTGAGTGTGCTCAGGAGTGGAAAAATGAGTTTTGGGGCATATAGAGGTATAATCAATTTATAAAATTTGGTGAAGTTGGTTATCATGAGTTTATATATATATATATATATATATATATACACACACACACACACACACACACACACCAAATGTGGGGTTTTTTAAGAGAAGAATAATAATATGGTTATATGGTGTGAATTTTATTTCAATGCTACTAGCATAAGATTGAAAAATATAAGGTTCATATTGTAATCGATCCTGAGAACTCTCTTCATCAAATGTAGGAAGATTATCTTATGGAGATATTCATCAAATATGGGAATATCATCTTGGGGATATTCATCAAAGATTTGAAGATCATATTATGGATATTCATTGAATATGGTAAGATTATAGTTGGATTTTCCAACCACATTATATTCATTAAGGATGTGAATATCATCATGGGGATCTGCATAATAGATGGGATGATCATCTTGGGGATATTCATTAAATATGAGAAGATCATATTAAGGATATTTTTCAAATATGGGTAGATTATATTATGAATATTTTTCCATGATATGAGGATAATCTTAGAGATATTTTTCCATGTAATATTGGATAGGTGGCGTAGGTTGAGAAAAATTACACTATGATAGATTGTTCTTGATGGTGTACATTGAAGAGATAAAGGAACAACCTATAAAAAATATTAATGGGTTGAGACTTGATAAAACCCCATTAAAATGATACATAATTAGGATTGATTGAAAAATATATAAGAGAGAACTAATAATATTGATAAATAAAAGTATGAAAATCATTTAACACAATAGTAGGGTAAGATCCACATCAAGTTCACCATAATATATATAGGTTAATAATGGTCAATAATATAAGTTTCCTCCAATGTATTAAGAGGTATAAGACCAACTAGATCTAACATACATACAATATGCTAGTCCAAAAATTGTTTCTAGGATATAGACAATGGTTGTGATAAAAGGAGGTTGTAAGGGATCTAATAGGGGAATCTAAATAAATAATAGAAAACATAGGCCTAACTAGCCAAGATTTATTCATATGGTAACCAAGAGGTGTAAAATTTAATCAAGTGAAATATAATTCCATTAGGTTGTAACTATGAGGCATATAAATGAGTTAAAGTATCATTATAAGGTAACCAAGATGTGTAAAAGGTAATCAAAATTATAAGGTTAATGCCATTGAGTGGTAATCATGATGTATCTAAACTAATTAAATGGGACATTAAATGTTAACTATGAGGTGAAAATAAATAAATAAATCATGCAAATATAATAATATACTAACAATCATATAATAATCTAAGTATGGAAGACATAAACATACCAATATAATGTAACCAATAAATTATAAAAGAAAGTGTGTAAGTTAGGATATTTACCTTGAGTTGACTTGTTGGCACTTTAGTCCCCCACTTAGTTCAAGTGACACTTTATGATAGACTATGTGAAGTCAAGATGTAAAGAAGAAAAACTAATTATACCTTAGTTGGGGACTCTAAATACTAGATGTACCTTATTTGCTCAACTCATCTTTTTGATATTTGCATGTTCTTGTGTAAATGAGTATTCCTCTAGTGTAAGCTCCTTAGCCTTGATTCATATTTTTATTATTAAGGTGTATTTTCATACATAATAAGATAGGATTTTATTTCTTTCTTTTTGTCAGGATCTTGCTCCACCAAAAGAGCACAATATGATTACCAAACCAAGCAACTTAATATGCGGAAATAAACCAGATTCACCAAGTAACTAGAATTCAGAATAACACATGATATGAGAGACAATACACAACTTGTATTAACACTTTATACAGAAAAGAATACAATAAAGAAGATGCCACTTCTTCTCCACCACCTTACAGAGGTTTCCCACACCTCAAGTGAACAGTAATTCTTCTCCCTAAAGCTCTCCCTCTCAGGTCCCAACACCCAACTCAAATACAGAGTTGGTGTTCACCTCTCGTGCTCCACGCACACCACAAGTGCTCCACGCACTCCACAAGCACTCCACGTACTCCATAAGTACTCAAGGTACTTCAAGTAGATCTCCCATGAACCTGCAATAACTTGCACTTCAACAGACCATACTTATGGAAGGAACTCCCTTGCCTTCCTCTCTTGCTCTATCCGAGTAAACACCTGTACTCCAAGTAGATCCTACCTGATACTGCTCCCTATTGTTTTGCTGTCTATATGATCCTGCACACCTGCAAATCAAACACGGTTCTGCTCCCCTATGAACCTTGACCTTACACACACATACACCTATAGATCAACGATCTTACTTACCATGTAGATCACTCTACACCCTGACGAACCCTTGTCCTTGCCTCACCAAGTCCTTATGATTCTCCAACCAGTACCAAGCTTGGCACTGATAGGGAACTAGGAGGAACACCCTTACTCACTTCACACACAGAAGGAGCAAACTTTGCTCAACTCAAACTAGAACACTTTTCCAATACAACCATGAGTCTATTATATAGATCTCATCCAAACAATGATTAGACATCTAATTACAATAATTAGATCCACAGCTCTCAGTCTAAAAATAGCTCTCTTCATGCAAACACTTGGTTCGTTAGCTAACTGCCCGTAATAAGTGCAATCCGAACCACACAGGCGACCGACGTCAGTCCCTGTCCGCCTGGGGGTCACCGACGCCGGCTGATCCATGATCGACGTCGATTGCATCCTGTCTCCCACCTGCCGACGTCGGTTGGCTAGACCAACACCAAAGACTTCTGACACTCAGCAACTCATCCTGCAACCTCCTCCATGTCTGCATTAGTGAAGCTTTTAGCTCCACAACCTAACAATCTCCCACTTGGAGATAAACAGCTGCACTGTACCTGTACCTGTACCCCATCTAATTTGTTTCTTGGTTTGTATCCCTCTTCAAGCTCAACCCTGAAGACAACCCACCACACAACCTGTGATGTACCTCCTGTCATCCGAGTACCCTGCCACATCTGAACCTACAAACACATGTAGTGAAGTCCTGACCCTGCATAGCATGAATCCCTGTTGCCGGTCCCTCTCAAGTACCTGAGAACCCACTTCCCCGAATTGGCTCCTAACTCTCTGACAGCTCCCACTGCATGGGAATACTCAGGTCTATACCAGACCTCATGTGATTTTGGACACTGTACCTGTCCAGCCCTTAGTGTGCTCCGGCTCTGCAGCCTGAACCTCACCAACACCTGATTCACATCAGCTCCCACTCGAGACAAAATCAACCTGTGATCTCCATGTCTCCCATGTCAAAGAATTTCACTGCTCTAAACTCCTCCTGACATGCCACTGAACTAATCTTACCCTTAGCTCAGCAAAACCCTGTATGTACAATCCTGCTAGCAAAACATACCATCCACATACAGCAATAGAATGATGTCATGACTCATCATCCACCTGGTAAGGCAAACCACAGTAGTTACCCTGACATTGACTAAAGCCATGCTTCATCCTCCACCTGTCAAAACCTGTACCACTGTCCTGCAGCTCCTCAAGACCATGTACCTGGTCTTTTGTCTCATGTATTCGTTCTCTCTATTCTTCTACTAAGGAATCCATTCGTCTCTGTGCTTTCATACCTGCTGGCAACCCTACCAAGACACACCTGTATGGTTCTCCTCCAAGGAATCACATCCTCATCCATGCCAAGCTCACACCTGTTTCCTGGATCCTTCCTGCTCTACAATCAGCAACATGTATAAAGAAGAGGAACAATGAATTTGAGGGCCTACTTACATCTTCAGTCCTCCGTATGGGTGTTTGAGACTCCTTGACAGCGTGCTGTCCACCCAAAATCTGTTACAGTGATCGACCTCGATCACCCCACAGTCTGCATCCGACCGACATCGGTTCCCATGCGTCTGCCCCTGACTACCGACCCTACGGTGTCCCTGCTGCCGACGTCGGTCCTCTGACCGACATCAGTCTTACCTACTGCCGACGTCGGTTCTATGACCGATGTCGGTCTTACTCTGCCCGACATTGCCGGCTTCGGTCTGCACATGACCGACATCGGCGCCTGTCTGTTCGACGCTGGTTCCTCCTGACCGAAATCGGTATCTGTTTTTGCCTGTGAGTGATGACTTTTTACCTGCGAGCTCCTTTGAATCAATACCCATGTCCAAACTGCCCTGCTCAGAAGTATCCAGCCACATCCACTGGGTTCTGTCCGCCATCTCCTCCAAGAACACCAAGGCTTTCCAGTTCTTAAGCCTGTCAAATATATCTGTCTTCTGCTTAAGAACATGCATCTCCTTCCTGCTCATGTGACCAAGCCTACGAAGCCACGTCTCCGCAACAAAATAAGAATCAGTAATATAAACAAGTAGATAAAGGGTACCTGTTTTCTTACCACCAGCTAATTCAAGTGCATCCGCTGTGAGAGTTCTTGTGCATCTCTCATCACCCAATCTTTCTAAAGAAATTAGCCATATCTCCAAACCTGGGACCTGCATGACCTTCATCAACACCTGTGTGTTGGCCGCCTGCAATTTCAGCTTCACTTCCCCTTTGCCAATTCTTTGGCAAGGCTTACCAGCTTCTCTACCTGGAACTGCATGGAAAGAGGCAACCGAATCTTTTATCCAAGATTCAACTTTATCCAAGAAACCTCCTAAAGCATCCTGTGCAACAACACCTGCTACATCTGCTTCTTCAGTTTCTTCATGCTGATCTGCTACCAACCAACAATAATCTTTTACCTGCTCTTTCTTTCCATAGGACCGTGAGTGACCATCTGTGCTTTTCAACTCCTCCATTCTTAGCTTACTTTCATCTGCCATTGCTCTACTCCCACTCAATCAGAAACCCCTGAGAGTGACCTGTAATCAAAACACACTACCCAGATCTAAACCAATCTGTTAGTATCCCAACCAAAAGCTTTGATACCACTTGTCAAGATCTTGCTCCACCAAAAGAGCACAATATGATTACCAAACCAAGCAACTTAATATGCGGAAATAAACCAGATTCACCAAGTAACTAGAATTCAGAATAACACATGATATGAGAGACAATACACAACTTGTATTAACACTTTATACAGAAAAGAATACAATAAAGAAGATGCCACTTCTTCTCCACCACCTTACAGAGGTTTCCCACACCTCAAGTGAATAGTAATTCTTCTCCCCAAAGCTCTCCCTCTCAGGTCCCAACACCCAACTCAAATACAGAGTTGGTGTTCACCTCTCGTGCTCCACGCACACCACAAGTGCTCCACGCACTCCACAAGCACTCCACGTACTCCACAAGTACTCAAGGTACTTCAAGTAGATCTCCCATGAACCTGCAATAACCTGCACTTCAACAGACCATACTTATGGAAGGAACTCCCTTGCCTTCCTCTCTTGCTCTATCCGAGTACACACCTGTACTCCAAGTAGATCCTGCCTGATACTGCTCCCTGTTGTGTTGTTGTCTATATGATCCTGCACACCTGCAAATCAAACACAGTTCTGCTCCCCTGTGAACCTTGACCTTGCACACACATACACCTGCAGATCAATGATCTTACTTACCATGTAGATCACTCTACACCCTGAAGAACCCTTGTCCTTACCTCACCAAGTCCTTATGATTCTCCAACCAGTACCAATCTTGGCACTGATAGGGAACTAGGAGGAACACCCTTACTCACTTCACACACAGAAGGAGCAAACTTTGCTCAACTCAAACTAGAACACTTTTCCAATACAACCATGAGTCTATTATATAGATCTCATCTAAACAATGATTAGACATCTAATTACAATAATTAGATCCACAGCTCTCAGTCTAAAAATAGCTCTCTTCATGCAAACACTTGGTTCATTAGCTAACTACCCGTAATAAGCGCAGTCCGAACCACACAGGCGATCGACGTCAATCCCTATCCGCCTGGGGGTTACCGACGCCGGCCGATCCATGACCGACGTCGGTTGCATCCTGTCTCCCACCTGTCGACGTCGGTTGGCCAGACCAACACCAAAGACTTCTGACACTCAGCAACTCATCCTGCAACCTCCTCCATGTCTGCATTAGTGAAGCTTTTAGCTCCACAACCTAACACTTTTAATAAATGATAAATGGTAACCATATAAATAAAAATCTAAACCCTAAAATTCAAAACTAAAACTTGGTCAATGTTGATGACATCAGCCAAGTTGGGATCACTAAAAGATGTCATAAGTCACGCTAATAATGTTGGAAGAGGTGCACAAATTTTTATAATATGAGTGAAAATTGGGATGGATTACCCTCTAAATATAATAAATCAAATTTCATGTCAGAATAGAGGTAATAATAGTAAAAGATCATGATGTGGAAACTATCTTAAAGCACCAAGAACTAATCTACCCTAATCTAATGTACCCATTAGAACATACACTTATATATATTAATGTTCTAAAAGTCTTATGAATATAAAACATAATTAAATAAAAATCATGTGTATACACTTTATAATAATTCAAGGGTGTCTCATAGGTTTCACATATTTTGCACATTGTCATGGGGATGCACAAACTACATGGGTCGTCTAAGCATGTGTAGCATTATGTGGTGTAAATAATATTTCATTAATGTCTTAAATCATCTTAGGGAATTTGAATCAATCTAATAAATTCTTAGGATACGTTTCATTATGTTATAACTATGTCATCTATGTTGGTGTGAATATAAACCTGTAGTAGTCCTTGGCATCGTGCACCACCTCATATTGTGTCAATCAAGTGAAGGGTCATTTAATTAAATCTTAATTTTCTACCACATATCTAGGGTAATCCACTTAGATGGCACATTTTAACATGTAATGGAAAAATAATTCACATGTGCATAGTGCACACAGATAGTATTTTGTGTTCCATGTAATGCCTGAATATTATGTTGCATAGTACATAAAGTTACACCCAGTAGCATTGAGATTGATCATCAAACATTAAGTGTGGGACATTTTGAATCAAAATGATATATTTTCCCCCAACCCCACAAGGGATAATACCTTGACCCTTACACACTTCACACCTATCAAGTGATGTGTGCAATGTGGTCTTATAGTTTATATAACATGTTTCTTTGTACTGCATGGAGTGCACATTATGTTGGAAGATACATGAAAGTGATCAAAGCATAGAATTTCACTTAAAATTATCAATTGATTTAATAAATGTCTATGAAATTGTTCAAATGTGGTGACAAACATTTTACAAGTGACCAAAAACCAACAATAGTTTCAAAATGTTAAGGCATCCTTGAGGGAACCTTCACATTTTTAGATCAATTATTGAAAGAGCCTCTATGTTATTTTTCCTAAACATAACTAAACAAGTAGGGATAATTTATTATTTCATCTTATCATACTCATTGGTGGTGAAATCAATGTTTGGGGATTCAATCATCATTTCTAGAGGAGTAAAGGTATCTTTTGGAGATGTCTTATCAAATTATGTTTTTGTTTAAATCTTATCAATTGTCTTCTTATGGTAAATAAGTCTCAAGATAGGAGTAAATTAAGCATTGGTATTTTGACGTAATTAAAAAAATTTGATCTTAAGTTTTATCTCATTTGGATCATCATCATCAGTATCAAAGAGGTTTGGTGGCACTCTCTCAATAAGATTGATTTGAGTACTATAGCCTTTAAAATATTTAATGAGATAGTTAAATAATTGATATTATAGTAGATCTATGGAAAGTAATTTATAGATGTTTCATTGTTGAAATTTCTCTAAGGTCCAAGGGTTGGTTTCCCCTTAGACCTTGTATATGGATCTTAAATAGTGAAATTTTATACATTATAAATCAAAAGTTATGTCCATCATACAATAAGTCCATGTTAGCATAGGTAAGGCGCTATGATATTTAGTCTTATTTGACATTAATTATAAAAATGAGAAAATAGATTTATGAGGTGTAAGGAGGAGTCAAAGAGTCACTAGAAGGGAAAGGTTAAAAAGGGAATGTGAAGATTCAATTGAAATATTTTATAAGCAATTATATGAGAAAGTGTAAAGCATGCCAGTTGTTTAAATAAGAAATATATCTTTTGGTCTCATTTGAGATTTGAGTTATTATTCTTATCTTCTTTCATTTGTTTATTGATTCCCATCATTAATGGTTTATAGTTACAAATTTATTTTTATGGTTTTACCACTAAACTACTATCAACATGTGTCTATTATTCAAGCCAACATCTCTAAAAAGTAGGAGTGTAATATGTTGGGATAATTCAAGCCCCCAAGAATGAGATTATAGTCAACAATTATTTTAGTCTTACCAATAGTTTCATGCATTTAGCTTCTTCTTCATCATAGATTGAAATAATTTCCATGTTTATCAAGATACAAAATGGATCAAAGATATGTTAGGTTCGACACTTGGTATCATGCCATCAAGCATGATGAAGGGAAGGAAGAGATATTTTGATCGATGGTGGCATTGAAATAACATATGATTGTATTTGAGGATGAGTCACTCAAGGGATTTGAGATGTAGGAGTTGACTTTTTGGTTCATTGGATGTGTTTTAGAAAGTAGACATGTCAAGGAAGAACATTTGTATCAGTGTAGGGGTGAAATTAGAAAGTATCTCAAGAATTTACATACATATCTCAAGACTTTGCCTCAAATTCATTTATTTTGGTCAATCTTAATTTATAGAAGGTGAAGATTCCTGAAGTTATTAAATCTGATGGATTATTTATAATGATTTATAGAAGAATTCATGAATTTTCTAAATGAAACTTCCAAAAGATGTTAGAATATGTAGTGAGCATGAGCAGTTATTTATTTGTAGTTTTAAAACCTAGCATTTGACTCTTATTACACAGTTATTATATAGAAGCCTTAAGACACTTGGTGGGATAACTATGTTTCAGTCTAACAATTTCTAGGGGATAGATGCATTAATGATCATTTATCTTTGAAAATTATTATTTGATGTGTACCATCACATGCTAGAGTATTTTTCTATATTGTAAATAAATTTGGCTCTTCTTTATGGTTATTCTACTCTTACCTAGAGGATATATCTTGTAATAGGTCTTAACAGAGAGAGAAAGAGAGAGAGTTTATAATTTTAGTAAATTTATCAATATATTTAAAGTTAGATTAATTAGTTGTAGAAGAGCCAAAGATCTGGCTAAAGAGGCCATGGAGAGTAGGAGTAGGAGTAGTTTAGGTCCTAAAATGCATTTGTAATGGATCAAAATTGTAAAAACTTGATTTTTTGGCCTTTGTGTGTCTTGAGAGGAGACACCTTTTAATTTGGGGTGAGTGTTAGCATAGGTAAGGGGATATTATATTTAGTATTATTTGACATTAATTGTAAAAATGAGAAAATAGATTTATGAGGTGTAAGGAGGAGTCAAAGAGTCGCTAGAAGGGAAAGATTCAAAAGGGAATGTGAAGAGTCAATTGAAAGATTTTATAAGCAATTGTATGATAAAGTGTAAAGTAAACCAATTGTTTGAATAAGAAATATATATTTTGGTCTCATCTGAGCTTTGAGTTATTCTTCTTCTCTTCTTTTATTTTTTTATTTATTCCCATCATTAATGGTTTACAGTTTCAAATATGGTTTTATAATCTTACCATTAAACTACTATCAATAGTCCAAGAGTTCCCAAGGAATATATTATAGGAGATAGGAAAGACAAAAATCATGACTTTCACTTTAATTATTCTATGAGGTACTATGATAGGAATCCAGTCTCATCCCATGAGAGATATTTATCTTCAATCATATCCTTGAAAAGTGTTAAGATTTGACTTAATATTTATAGTATAGTATTTGAGATATTTTATGAAGTCTAAAAAAATGACACAAGTTCTATATCCTTCATCAATGTGGGATCTATTTGTTGTCCCCAAAAAATGACTTCTCATTTTTAGGACAACATATGAACTATTTTTGCCCTACAAGACCAAAATTGTCCCTTCCCTTTACAAAAATTTGTTCTGAGCTTTCAAATTCCTCATTTTTCAAGATTTTTCAATAAAGGGATTAGCAAGTCCAAAGGCTTCTATAGGTGAGTCCAATCAAAAGAACCAGTTTCCAACACTTAGTCATTTTCAAAAGGTTCAACGCGTTTGGTCCAAAAAGATATCAATGGACTTAGCCAAATAAAAGGAATGAACCGATTGAACCGTTGAACCTTGAACCGCTTCAAAGTTCAATGGTTCATGGGTTCAAGGGTTCAAAGGTGGCCTCAGTCAAATAAAGAAGCAGCAAAATAGATGGTTCAACCGAAGCGTGCACAAAAAGAAAAGGATGAGCGAAAGCTACCAAGTGTCGCCTGTCGAGACACATTACACTTTGTTTCTAAAAGTGGCAGGTACTGACACGTGTCCCTTATAAAGCTTGTCAGAAGCCTCCAAGTGTCAAAATCTATAGCCCCTTCCTTTCTTTCCACTATTTTGAGCAAGGACCGTGGTGGGTCCCAAGCGAGTGACTAAAACAAATGGGACGCGATAAGTGTCATCATGTGAGAGAACCCAAAGGAGCCCCAAGCATTTCTCTGGCGTTGCAAAATCTCGAGAGTGGAAAGCGCCAAGTGTCAATGGTGGAAGATGCCATGTGTTTCTAGTTAAAAGCAGTGGAAGGCGCCACGTGTCAAAAGACGGAGCCCCTTCAAATGCAAAGACACACATAAAACCAAGGAAATATTTTTTTCAAAAAATTTGTCTGAAGGAATTCCTTCAGATATTTTGTTTGAAGGAAATAAAGGGACCAATAGCCTGCCGAAGAAATTGAAGCCCGAAGGCCACCTGGAAGATCCCAAAGGGTAGATACCCTTGCAGGGGGACACTCGAGACACATGAAATGAACCTTTTTCAAGACCCTGATGGGCATGTTCCCTTCGAAAAGGGTCGAAGCATCAAAGCGTAGTGGAAACTACCAAGTTTTGCGTACTGAGACATAGTTTTAAATGAAGCTTCAAAGCGTGAAACTCACCACGTGTCCTGTCTCATTGTAGCAGAAGCTGCCACGTGTCTACATCCATGCCCCAGCCCCTAATAGTTTCAAAGCTTATTCTGATAAGCTTATTTCAAAGCCGCAGATGCCACCACGTGTCCTCACCCGTGTCACAGTAGAATGAAAGGCCCGTGAATGTCAAATTTAGGATGACTAGCTAGTCGTTAACCTTCAATAGAGGAAAGACTCGTGAATGCCAAATTGGCTGCAATAAAGTGTCTTTTGATTTTTTGCGGACTTAAAATGCGAACTTGAATGCATTCAAAGAGCCTAAGGCTAGGGCCAAGAGAAGGAAGAGACAAAGAGGGAAACTTAGTAGGAGTTATTTCTAGTAGGTGAAGCAATTCGTTAGGTAGATATTTGGGGCTTGCAAACATTGAAAGCGCCGTCTGTTTGTCCCCTTCGAGAAAAAGGTAGAATAGATAGTTGCGTGGCTATCAGGTGATGAAATGAGTGATTCAACCTAAGGAGTAGACAAAGGAGATGAACCAACATGCCTCAGTTAAGGCAGGCGCCCTACTCCAGCATGGCCCTTCCTGATAGAACCCTGAATGCATCCAAGGCATTAATGCGCCGAATGGGTCACTCCATGGGAAAAAGTGCCAAGCCTCTCTTTGCCTCTATATAATGTAATATTTTGTATCATTTGAATGGAGATCTTTTAGACCACAGAAGCAAAACTCTACCCAAATTGAAAGGCAATTACTGAGACTTTGAGCTCAAATTTTATTTCATATTATTTTATCTGAATGAGAAAGCAAGTGATTCACAGACTTTGTGTTGTATAGCTTGTATCATTTAAGGAGATTGTTCTTATGTCTATCTTCTGAATGTGTTCTTGTTTATTTAATTTAACAAGTAGAGCTAGTGGAAGTGATAAGGAAGGTGTCATGAAACCAGTTACTTTCAGACTTTGTGCTGACAAAATTGTTTTTAGTGTGTGTTTATTTTCTATTTCTGTGTAAAGGACCTTGGGATGACTTTGTGCCCCCATTGTTCTTCGTACCTCACTCTTAAGCAATCAAGGTGGAGACTTTGAGCTACACCTTAGATTGTTAGTTGTTCTACATTCTGTTATTAGTCACTTGCTACTAGAAAGATTCTTGTTGCCTACAAGAACAAGCATTTTTGAAAGAAGAGAAGTGCCTTCTATTGCTTCACCAGAATTTATACTATCCAAGAAGGGATCTGGCTCTTAGTTGAATGTTACTTCTGAAAGAAGAGAAGCACCTTCACCAATCACCCAAGATTTCTCCTCTGTTTGTTAACATCATCTCTGAAAAAAGAGAGATGGATGGCTTATCCCACCCCTGTGTCTTACTTTCTGCTTATATATATAGTATATAGCCTCCGTATATTTAATAGGGAACCTCCCCTTGATGAGAGGAGAGATTTGTCCCTTGTTGATGTAGTAAACCTACACACTAGGATGACCAATCTCCCTATGCTGTGGTGATAGGAACTATTTTGCTCACCAGTTAGCTGGTCGACAAAATATTCACTCAATAGTTTTTGGTGACTCCGTTGGGGATGAATGTGTAGTCTAAAGCCTTAAGTTTCAGATTGAAGCAGTTCCTTCCCTTATCCATTATATAGACTCTGGCGACTCTGTTCCATGTGTTACCCATTATCATTTATAGCCTTACCATCTTCCTCCACCTCTATTATTTTATCTGGTCTGTAAAACTAGAGCTACTAGGAAAGAGTGCGTAGTTTGAAGCCTCAAGCCTCAAGCTGAAGTAGGGCCAGTGCTTTTCCATTTTTGTTTTGCAATATGGCCACTCCTTCCAAATTTGTTATCCATATTTTTCATAATTAAATCATGGCAGTTTGAGGCCCCTGGGGTAACTCTTTTGGCCCACTCAATTTGACTCCACCTCTACATGAACTCCCACGTAGTTTAAGAAAGAATTTCCCCAAATTATTTGGTGATGGGATAGTTCACCCTGATGAACACATTGTAGCCTTCAGCATAGCCTATGGTGTGATAGGGGTGGAATTTGAAGACGTGGCAGTCAGGCTTTTAGTGGAGACACTACAAGGTGCTACTGTAGACTGGTTTTACCATCTGCAAGCTGGATTAGTGATCGACTGGGATACACTCAAGGCTAAGTTTGAAGTAAGCTTCAAGCCCGCAGAAAATGCACATGCCTTGCTAGCCTAGCTCAATCAGATGAAGAAGGAACCTCATGAGCCTATGAGGGATTTTATTGCCAAGTTTGACAGGCTGAGGCATAGGATTCCCATGGTCACCTAGCTGACACCTCAAAATCTCAAATGCTTCTTCATCAACTCACAACTACCTAAAGTGAGTTTTCTGCTTAGACGAGCTGGCCACATAGACCTTGCTATTACTTAGGACTTGGATACTGAGGTAGAAGATGACCTTATCTTGGCAGTAAAGATAAGGAGAGACTCAAACAGAAGAAAACCCTCTTCATCTTCTGAATGCTCACCCACAACCACCACTAACCCAATGATACAAAAGCTAGAAAATGAAATGCTAGCCTTGAAAATGCAAATGGCCCAAGGTATGTCTTTTACTCCTCTATATAGAGATGCACCGAGGAAGACATTTCCCAATCAACCATATCAAGGCAACGCTACCAGAAGTCAAGGGCAACTAAATCATCTTCCTCCCCCACAGAGGAACCTTGCCCTTGAAGCACCTCCAACCAACTCAGTAGTTGGATATCTGGAAATAGAACATGTTTCCTCTTTTCAACCTGAGTTTGAGCAAGAAAATGATGTTGATCTCTTTAAGGAGGATCAAGAAGGATCAGTTGGTGACTTCCACATTGGTTTCCTAAATTACCAAGATGACTCCAGAAGTGAAGATGAAGCAGTCGAAGGATCATACGCAATATTCACCTGGTCTGAGAATTAGTCAGCCCAGCAGGTCGACAAAGAGAAGACAGAGGAGTGACCTCAACCAACAATCTCAATTATTGAGTAGAGAATCCCTCTTCCTTTCTAGTTGAAGGACCCAGTGATTGCCAAAAAAGTAAGTACATCAAACATCTCTGCACCTTCTACTTTAAATTCGTAGACCAGTCCTCCCCTCCCAAAAACCAAAAGGATGAACTCCCATCCTCTCTTCCAAGTCCATCTCAGTCATTTGACATGATTGATCATGTCAAGAAATCCAAAATTCAAATGACTGAGTTTGAAACCCTGCATGCCAATCCTGAGCAGTTGAACATTGGTGGAGAACTAGGTGTGGACCTATCTGAGGCAAAATTTGTGGTCACCCAAACGTTGGCCCCTATAGCTCAAATTTTGTTTGAGCCGTCAGGTAGGGGTAATTACTTCTTGACCATAGAGGATGATCATGTCTCAGCTGATGAAAGTCCTGTAGCTGGTAATCCAGGATTTGATCCAAACAAGACATCAGAAGAATTGGCAGGGCGCAGTACAAATCAAGAAGGATCTTCCATCTCCAATGAAGAGAAATCTGATAGAAGATCATCTTCTAATGATGCTTGGATCCTAGAATATGATGGCAGCAATTATTCCACTCATGGTAGATGTGGATCTTTGTTGCTCGGATTGAAGACTGCTCAGGATGAAGAGATCAAACTCCTTCACACCAAAGGAGATGCTGAGCTAATGGTGTCAGGGGTTTGATGCTGACAATCAAAATATGTGCTGGAATGAACCAACAAAACAACAAGCTATGGTGGTGGACCATACTACTGTACTCCAAAGTCAGCAAAAGGAACTCTTCACCAAGAGAGCAAGGAGTTATGGTTTTCAAATTGAAGACCACATCCTGCCATGGGGCAAGAAGAAGAAAAGGCCAAGAGGAAGACGCAAAAAATTGGTTTCCTAGTGGAGAGCTCCATTCACCCCTCACCATTTTTGGCAACAGAATGGTTTCCTACTAGTTTATCAGGATGGCATCCCCTTTTCTTCACCTCATGATGCGTAGCGTCTGAAGTAATTCAATTCTTGAAGTATCAGATAAGTTCACATGTACATATGTATATCTGTATAGTCTTTAGTTCTATTTTGTTGTTTTCATTTTCATTTTTTGGAGCCTTTATTTTTGGGTAGCATGACTCCATAGCCCAATGGCATGCTTCAAGGCACTGGAGATTCTATTTTCTACTCCCCTTAGTTGCATTTCAAGTTTCCAACTGAAGGTAGTTCCCCAACAAGAGCTAGTTGTTGTCCCTGAAAAATGACTTCTCATTTTTGGGACAACATATGAGCTATTTTCGCCCTGCAAGACCAAAATTGCCCCTTCCCTTTACAAAAATTTATTCTGAGCTTTCAAATTCCTCATTTTTCAAGATTTTTTAGTAAAGGGATTAGCAGGTTCAAAGGTTCAAAGGCTTCTACAGGGGAGTCCAATCAAAAGAACCAGTTTCCAACACTTAGTCATTTTCAAAAGGTTCAACATGTTTGGTCCAAAAAGATATCAAAGGGACTTAGGCAAATAAAATGAATGAATCGATTAAACCATTGAACCTTGAACCGCTTCAAATTTCAATGGTTCATGGGTTCAAAGGTGGCCTTAGTCAAAGAAAGAAGCAGTGAAATAGATGGTTTAATCGAAGTGCACACAAAAGGAAAAGGATGAGCGAAAGCTGCTAAGTGTCACCTATCGAGACACATTATGCTTTGTTTCTAAAATTGGTGGGTACTGACACATGTCCCTTGTAAAGCTTTTCAGAGGCCTCCAAGTGTCAAAATTTGTAGCCCCTTCCTTTCTTTCCACTATTTTGAGAAAGGACCATGGTGGGTCCCAGGTGAGTGACTAAAATAAATGGGACACGAGAAGTGTCATCATCTGAGAGAACAAAAAAGAGCCCCAAGAGTTTCTTTGGCATTGCAAAATCTTGAGAGAAAAAATCACCAAGTGTCAATGGTGGAAGATGCCACGTGTTTCTAGTTAAAAGCGGTGAAAGGCGCCACGTGTCAAAAGATGGAGCCCCTTCAAATGCAGAGACACACATAAAACCAAGGAAAGTTTTCCTTCAAAAAATTTGTCTAAAGGAATTCCTTTAGACATTTTGTCTAAAGGAAATAAAGGGACCAATAGTGCGTTGAAGAAATTGAAGCCCGAAGGCCACCTAGAAGATCCCAAAGGGTAGATACCCTTGCGGGGGGACACTCGACACAAATGAAATGAACCTTTTTCAAGACCCCAAAGGGCATGTTCCCTTTGGAAAGGGTCGAAGCATCAAAGTGTAGTGGAATCTGCCAAGTGTCATGTACTGAGACAGTTTCAAATGAAGCTTCAAAGCATGAAACTCACCATGTATCCCGTCTCATTGCAACGGAAGTCGCCACATGTCTGCATCCATGCCCCAATCCCTAACAGTTTCAAATATTATTTTGATAAGCTTATTTCAAAGCCATGGATGCCACCATGTGTCCTCACCCATGTCACAATAGAATGACGGGCTTGTGAATGTCAAATTTAGGATGACTGGCTAGCCGTTAACCTTCAATAGAGGAAAGACCCATGAACGCCAAATCGGCTACAATAAAGTGTCTTTTGATTTTTGTGAACTTAAAATGCGAACCTAAATGCATTCAAAGAGCCTAAGGCTAGGGCCAATAGAAGGAAGAGACAAAGAGGCAAACTTAGTAGAAGTTATTTCTAGTAGGTGAAGCAATTTGTCAGGTAGATATTTGGGGCTTGCAAACATTGAAAGTGTCGTCTATTTGTCCCCTTCAAGAAAAAGGCAGAATAGATAGTTACACAGCTAGCAGGTGATGGAATGAGTGATTCAGGTTAAGGAGTAGACAAAGGAGATCTTTTGGAACACAGAAGGAAAACTCTGCCCAAATTGAAAGGTGAATACTGAGACTTTGAGCTCAGATTGTATTTCATATTATTTTATCTGAATGAGAAAGCAAGTGATTCACAGACTTTGTGATGAATAACTTGTATCATTTTAGGACATTGTTCTTATGTCTGTCTTCTGAATGTGTTCTTGTTTATTTAATTTAATAAGTAGAGCTAGTGGAAGTGATAAGGAAGGTGTCCTAAAACTAGTTACTTTCAGACTGTGCTGACATAATTGTTTTCAGTGTGTGTTTATTTTCTATTTTTGTGTAAAGGACCTTGGGATGACTTTGTGCCCCCATTGTTCTTCGTACCTCACTCTTGGGTAGTCAAGGTGGATACATTGAGCTACACCTTATATTGTTGTTTGTTTTGTATTCTGTTATCAGTCACTTGTTACCAGAAAGATTCCTATTGCCTGTAAGAACAAGCATTTTTGAAAGAAGAGAAGTGCCTTCTATTGCTTCACTAGGATTTCTACTATCCAAGAAGGGATCTGGCTCTTGGTTGAATGTTACTTCTGAAAGAAGAGAAGCACCTTCACCAATCACCCAAGATTTTTCCTTTGTTTGTTAACATCATCTCTGATAAAAGAGAGATGGATGGCTTATCCCACCCCTGTGTCTTACTTTCTGCTTATATATATAGTATATAGCCTCCGTATATTTAATAGGGAACCTCCCCTTGATGAGAGGAGAGATTTGTCCCCTGTTGATGTAGTAAACCTGCACACCAAGATAACCAATCTCCCTATGCTGTGGTGATAGGAACTATTTTTCTCACCAGTTAGCTGGTCGACAAAATATTCACCCAACACTATTTACTTGGACATCACCTATTTTGAAGTTCATAAAGGGTGATGTGTCATCAACAAAAAATAATATTTCTTTTGGGATCATTTATTGAATAGAAAATTTTAGTGATAAATCTTGATTGGTAGTTTGGTTAATTTGAAATGATATTTATTCACATTATTTCATGATGCTCTCATAAAAACCATGTAATTGAGATTCTTACCCCAATGTAGGTGGTTGAGTAATTTTCATTTCAAAGAGTGGTTGCATTAAACATTTATGATATTTAAGTGAGGTTATCATGAGCTCAAGGAAGGAAATTTTTATTTAGAGGTTATATAAATTCACAATAATATCTCAATCCTCAAATTTAGTTTTCTTTAATGTGGATTGTACTTAAGAGGATGAAATTTGAATGACATCAGATTTGGCCTTAGGAAGAACTAAATCTAAATTTTTTTATTTTATTTTATTTATGTCATCAACTCAACCAATAGCTTAGGTTGACATAGGAAAGATCATCACTGATGGCCTTGTCACATAATACTCTAAAATTTTAATATCATCATCCCAACCAATGATGTCAAAATTTTACAAACATTTTAATATTGATGGTTATATGGGGGTTTTAAGATATGTTTGGCTTCTAAGATATGCCTAGAAAAATGTGTAGGTATTATGGTTAGTTGTATGAATAGGTTGGGTGTTTTACCTTGAATTAACTCATGTGAAAACATGTTTCATGTAATCCATGTCAAGTAAGTTTGTCTCCTTAGTGGAGGAATTATATTTAACTACAATTTTCATGGCATTAGCACTTGGATGATTTTACAATTTTTTTTATTATTGGTGTTATTTGGAGTAGCTTAAATTTTATTTTTTGATTGATATGATATAGGATTGGTGTAGGTACTTGAGTGGGTGTTTTATTAGTGAATGAATTCATTCTTGTTGTCATTTTCATTGTGTTTGGAATTGTTAAGTAACTCTTGATATTTCTATTTAGCCATGAAATTGTAGTCAAAATTATTTCTAATGAAAAATTCATATGTTATGCCACAAAGGGAACAACATTTTTCATGTAAATGACCCCAATTAGAATGAAACTAACAAAAACATTGTGTAACATACCATTAGGGTGTAGGATTTAATTATTTAAGATAAGGTTTAGGTATTTTTTACTGCGTTATTTGTTTCTTATAAGTTTATGTTTACACTCTCCTAATTGAGGGTGGATTTAAAAAAACTTATTGAAACTAGTTGGGGAAGAATCACATTTTGAGGATAATTGTGCATGATCACATAGATTTTTATTTTAGATTAAAAACTATAAAAAAAATAGTTTTGGAAACACCATCATTAATAGAATGCTTTTTTTAGGTCTAATGAGAATTAGAATATTTTGTTTAGGTTTAGGAATATCAAATTGTCTCGTGAGATGATCCTATATTTAATCATGTTTACATGTTTCTTCCAATATCTTAGGAGAGAAGGACCTAACTTTGTCTTGTGATTTTGGCTCTAAAATAGTTGTAAAGATCTGAAAAATACTTTCCTTGGTCATATTAAGATCATTTTATGAGCTAATGACTTGCATCAATTTATTAATTCCTAGGTAGGAATATGATCTAATTATTTTTTCAATTGATAAATTTTCCAAAGTTTTCCTTAGGTAAGTCATGATATTGAAATTATAGTACCAATACATTAACTAATCCTTTTAATTCGATGATAGTTAGGCTTTGGTTAATTATACCAATCTAAAGCACCACCTATGAGGGCTTTTGTTATTAGTTTTGTCATCACAAAGGTATTAGTTTTAATCCAACACTTTTAGAGATTATTAAATTCCCTAATGTGAAAATTGAGATTCATAGACCCATAAAAATTTATGGTTGAGTAATTCCCACAATGTCCATCACTACAATATAAGACACTAGAGGTTCATTTTTCAAGTTTTATAGTAATTTGTTATAAAAGGGTCATTATGGTATTGGGTTCCAAAGTTTATCCTTAAAGGGAGAAGGGGGAAGCAGGGTGTCAGATTGGGAGGAAATTTATTGTGTATTAGCCATAAAACTTTTTGTGGTTGATTAGACATTTGTAAGAGTTGATTTTGAATTTGCATTAATTGGTTTGCACTATATAATTAGATGTGGATCACTCAATCCAAAACTTACATGATCATATAAGTGGGGTCTATTGGAGGATTTTTCATTGCATAAGTGGCTTTAGTAGTATGTTAAACTTTATTTGTTACTCTATTTGATTTATTTACTTGAGAGGTCAAGGTACTAGTGGTAACACTTATAATGGTTTTAGCTATAGTTGGGGTTATGGAGGAAGATGGGATATGGAAATTCATGGCATGACTTGTCCCATTTCTCAAGAAATTTACCAACCTAGTATGGGTTTTTTTAAAAATAGGAACCATGAGAGCTTGAATTTATGTGTATGACTTTCCTACATGTTTGAAGTTGTCACCTAGAAAAAATAATTTTAGAGGCATACTCAACATAATCATATTTCTCTTTATCTTCTTCTAAATCTTCATGGGATAGCAATTGTTCATATTTTTAATTAGTTTAAGATATTTTAATGACCATGTAGGTAGGAATTTTATCATTGTATTTATTCATGTGGGCAAGATCCATGTTGAAATATTTGCTTTTAAATAATGGTAAGGTAGTGAGGTTCTAACTTGAGAGAAATATAAACCTTGATTTTCTTTGGCTTCATAATCATTGAAAATATTTATTGTGTGAAGGTGATAAAATCCTTTAGAATTGTGTTAATGTGTTAAAATGTCCACTTGATGTCACTAATACTTCAAATATACATGGGATCTCTAGTTAGTGTAGGACTATTTCTTGTAGAGAAACTCCAGATCTAGCTAGTTTTGTCTCTTATTGTAATTTTATGCTACCTAAACTAAAATGCATTAAGTAAAATTTGCAAGGTAAAAGAGCTAGAAAAAATGCATAAACTAAAAGTAGTGATTCACTATAATATAAAATGGGAGTATATCCTACCCATATGAACACAATGTTTATTAGTAAGTAGGAATGGAAAATAACACAATAGAGAAAATAAAATACAAGGGGCAAGGAACAACCCATTAATGTAATTGTATCAATAAGATAGAGACAAAGTGGAAAACAAATAAGATCCACAATTACTTCTATTACTTATATAAATTACACGTAGTTATACTTTATCTCAGTGAGGGCTCAATATATTCATACATAGTAAAATTAACAAGGGCTTGGATCTGAATTATAAAAAATCAATAGACTAAGGAGTCCAAGAAATCATTATTTTGTTAAAAATAATCAATTAAAATATTAGGAGAGCTAAAATTGAAAAGAGAAGGGTAAATATTAAAGTTTTCAACCATAGATTACCAATGTAGCTCAATTTCTCTCATGTCTCCTCTTATGATCATTAAATTATATTCTACATATATGACAACTTTATATTACATATTTATGTGTATGTACCCTATCTAATCACTCAATTCGACCCATGCCACTTTTATTAATAAAACTTTTCATTCAATACATGCTATCTTTCTAAAAATAATGGATCCATTGTCCTTTCTTACTGACCAAAATTAATTTGTGTCTACTTAAATACTCATGCTTATAAGTGTTTGGTCATTAATTGGTAGAACCACTTATTGGATTTACCATTTATAATGAGGTAAATCTTGCATCTACATATTTTACACTTGAAATGTTTCGTCGTGGGCACCATACTTCATTCATTTCCAAAAAATATTTCTATATATCATATAATATTTTATAAGTGAGAATATTGTATCCCCACTACATTTATTTTTTCTTTAAATCCTAAATCTTGATCAAAAAAATAGAAATACCCATTGATTAGTGTGATATTATGGCATGAGACTCTTCTTTATATCAAGGTCACCACTTGTGCACATAATAACTCACAATGTTTGATATGCAGATCATGTAATACACATGATTAAATTGATGGTATGAGGCTCAAGTCTATGCCTTTTGTACATTTTCTTTCTGTATTCATGGCCCCATTAGTATAATATTATCCAATGGCACTACTTGATTTTGATTATAATTCAATGACCCAATGAGGTCCTTATTTTATCAAGAATAATTTGTGTCTACTTTGTGTACATTATAATTTTAAATCATTTCTGCCAATTGTCCTCTAAATTTTATTTCACCTTTTGATAAAAAATTATATTTAAAAATATATGGCTTAGGATCCCTATTAATAAATTTTAATCTGATGGAGTGGGGGGCATTATTGATTTCATCATCATACATTTTATCTTATCTCGTCATTGATATGAAAAGATCCAATGAGATCATATTTCCATAAAAACATTATAAGTCTAAACCATTGAGCCATCGAACCATCATAGATTATAAGGCTTGAGATTAAAGAAAATATATGATTGACCATGGATAAGTTTTAAATGAATTTATCTTATTTAGTTATTTTTCAAAGATTTGAATGAACCTTGAAATTTTGAGTGATTCTAGGGTTGATTCCATTTTTTTGAAATTGCACTTCTTGAAAACTTGGGGTTATTTACTCCTAAATTAAAATAAAAAACATTTTTGATGAATCACATAGGATGTAAGGCCTGCCTAACTTGAATATAGATTCTTGAGTTTGACCCATTGGGATATGGAATCATTATGAATGGTTGAGGAGTTTTGGAAAATTCTAAACTTTTACTCTCCCAACATAATCAGCTTGTGTGAATTGATAAGATTAACACTCACCTGAATATATAATCATGAGGATCTAAGACATGTGTCCATTTGAACTTATAATGTCATTTTCTAGCCAATATTATTCCAAGTTTAATAAATATCTTTTATTTATGATTATTTTTATTGATTAATGTGCATGTTGATTGATCCTAGTCACATCAAATGTTGTTCACTTCCCTTCATAACCTTCTAACATAAGCTCATTGATTACTTATGATCTCTTCCATTTTAATTTATTGATTTATAATGAGACACCTTGTTTTCACTTTTACATAGTATGTGACTTTTTCTAGTTCCAAGACACTTAATAGCCTAATTTTTTAAATATTTAATCTTTTACAATGTTTGAAATCTTGATTACTTTAATTTAAAAATATTTTTAGATAGTAGTGCATGTGTCATTCTCATTAAATATCCAAGACTTTACCACCAATTTGTAGCAAGTTTATTCTAATTAATTCCTTGTTCATTCTATTTTAATTATGGCCTCCTCTGATTTTCCCTCTGGAGCTTTGCAATTCATCTCCTAGATGGTGTAGATTAATTTTTCATTTTTTGCATCTTATTTTTTGATAGCATGGAAAGATTTAGGTCCATTAGGAAGATCCCTTTAGCCATACAGAGAGAATTATTTTCCCATTTTCTATGGTTAATCCCATGTTTTGCACATTTCATATGGTAATATATCAACCCTCCCCTTTAACGCTCTTCACTCTCCCCTTTATTAATGAACTAAAGTAACTTTGTTTATTGCATATGTCATATATTTTTATTATATATAATGATGGAGAAGCACTTTTCTTATTTTTGACTAATCAAGAGGCATAGCTTCCTACCTTAGGATCAGTCCTATCGATACCCATGTTGTGGCTCCGCTACCAATTTTTCACACTATTATTATGTTTGTTAATTCAGTTGTGGTGAAATTTGAAGTGTTAGCTAAACTTCATATTCATCAATTTTTAAGCCTTGATTCTCATAGTGGATTCAAAAATGGGAAATAATATTAAAATAAAATATGTCTAGTCTATCTATATACTTTTTTATCGAGCCATGTATTGATCTTGCCAATTGTATATTGTAATTTTGTTTATAGATAAAATCATGAGACCCCAATAGATACTCTCTTGGTTTTCTAAATGATTTTTTACAAAAAATGATGCAAAATGTACTACAACTACTAGCATATCCACTAAAAGGCAAAGAAATACTAACAAAATTCTAAGGTCATACATAAACTTAAGTAAGTATATGCCAAGTGGCACAAAACACCTTATAACACTAAAATAAAATACAACCCTAATCAAACAAAAAATAAGAAATTAAATGTACTCATTCACCAATTGGGGGAAGTAACTACCTTTTTGAATTAAATCAAGAAATATGGTTGAATTGAATGTAATAGCAATAATTTTCAAGGAAATAAAAGACAATGTAGGCTTTCTAATTCCTTATGAATTTGCCTCTTATTTGTATTAAATTTTTTATTTGATTTTGAATTGCTCATGTTGATGAATAGCTTATTTTTATTAACATTTATCTCTCCTTATTTATCTAAGGTGATAATGATGGTGAGTGGATTTATGTGTTGAGATCCAAGTGGATATATAATTAAACAAGTAATCCCCATTTTAAATTTGAGCTTATGTATTCCCTTGTAGGAATTATTTCTTCTGAATTGTAATCATAGTGTAAGGCATTCCCATATTTTCATCTATCTCCTTTGATACTCGAGGAAGCATCCTTATATTCATATTTTTTGTTGTTCGTGAGCATTTCATGTTTGATAAGAGAGTCTTATTTTTTAATATGACTTTCAAAGAGATATTTAATAAGGTCATAAAATGATTTTTCTTGGCAATGTTTTCTATTTTACTCAAGTACATGTCTCCTTCATCATTGGAGTTTGTGTAAGCCTTGTCTAGATTGTTAGTTTTATCTTCTAAAATATAAGGTATTTTTTTAAATAAACTACAATAATCATCATCTATGGATGCTTCAAGGATATTTTTCCATATTTTTTCTTCACTAGGGGCCAAACAAGTGAATGTGGACTACATATTATATTGCAACTAACAATACATCAAGGTCCTCTTCCTCTATGAGTTCACTAATCCTCATCTATTTTTTCCTTTATGCCTCCATTTTAGAATTTTATCCCATCCCTTTAATTTTTTTATCTTTATGTCCAACCTTAGAGAAATAAGCCACATCATTATCAAAATATTCTTGGAAACCATATATGGGAGGTCCGTTGGCAAAAACTCATATATGTCTTATGATATATTTAGGTATATAATACATTAGTTCTCCATTTTGTTAAATTAATCATATACACAGGTAGGATATAGATATGAAGAATGTATCAAAGACAAAAACACACAACACCAAACATGCATGGAAAAACCTCATGGAGAGGTAAAAACTCATAATTATTAATCATTAATTGAAGAACACATCTGACCTAATATATTTAATCTTCCTCTAACACTTCTTCTAAGATAACTTCATTCACATAAATATTCCTCAAATATTATAAATATTTAAATACTCGTAAGCTTGAATATATGTTAAAATTATTCAAATATATAATTTATTTATTTTATCAAATAAAATCAATTATATGTGAAGTGAATTGTTGTAACCATCAGGGTCAACCTCCCACCAAATTCATAATGGTAAGAAATATAAACATATATTGTATTATTTATTAACATAAGTATTAACTCACATAATTTAAATAATAAAATATATTGTTATTATGTAATTATGTGATTTATATTATTAATGTTTTAATGGAATATTATATACCACTAACATTAATTATTTTAACACTCCCCCTTAATTTGTGTGGATACATGTCATAGCCACCTTTATATAAAAGGAATTATACTCCATAAACCATTTATGATGATTTTAGGGTACATGTAACATTATGAAATATTTAAAAAAATTCATCATGCCAATATCACCTTTTAAAAAAAAAAGAATTGTAATCTATAAACTATTTAGATTAAGTTTACTATAGCATGATCGTGAAACTATATCTTATAGTTTCTCATGAATAATAAACCAAGCATTTTAAAGACTTTTATAATATAAGGCCCTCTATCAAAAAATATATTTTTAAGTATTATGTACATTGTAAACTCACATATGGTGAACTTTACCAAAATCACATAAAATGACTTATTACAATACTTTCACAATTTGATAATAAGTATAGAGAAGAAGAAAGAAACACATAGTAATTAAGAAGTGACATTGTCATACAAACTCCCCCTCAATGGCAACTCTGAGAGACCCATTATTGTATGAAACTTATAAAAATTGGTAGCACCAAGTGGTTTTATGAAGATATATGTCACTTGTTCATCCATTACCATCGAGGACTTTCTCTTAGATATAATACACATGAACTTCAATATGTTTAGTTCTTATGTGTTGCATTATTTTTTTGTCAGATCTATGCAACTTTAATTATCACAAATAAGGGTGGTACTATAATAAATATCTAAATATATCTGTTATAACAACTTTCACATCCATGTGACTTCTTTAATAGATTTCATAGCGCTATATACTCTACTTTTGTAGAAGAGATAATCATTAAGTTATTTTTTTTGCTCTAAGTGATAACACCTACACCAAACTTAAATACATATCCATAAGTAAATTTGTGATATATTAATATCACCATCACATTCAACATCATAATAACCATCTAAATTATTATAATCAATAGAATAATAATATAAATTAGAATTTATATTTCTTTTGATATACTAAAATATCAATTTTTTTAATTTTAATGATCCAAATATGGATCTGACATGAATATGAAAGTAACACTTACAAAAAATAAAATATATGACTTAATAATAGTTAAATAAATCAAAATACCAATTAAAATTAGGGATAGCTTTATCACAAGTAGGTTTTAGATCAAGATTAATGATATTTTTGAGAGGGGTATATTTAGGCTTATAATAAAGCATATTAAACTTAACATATAAGTTATGTGCATACTGACATTAAGAAATTAAAATTGAATTTTTATCTTGAAATACAATCATTCATAAAAAATAATGAAGAATATCTAGATCAATTATTTCAAAAGATTGATTTATTTTATCTTTATTTTGTAATAATAATATCATCAACATATAATACATTAAGATAAAATAACTATTTTCAAAATTTACAAAGAGATCATTATCAAAATATTAGTTAGAGAAAGCTAATTATTTAAAATAACTAGTGATTTTAGAATATCAAGTTCAAAGATATTGTTTTAAACCATAAAAGAGATTTCTTTAGCTTACAAACATAATATTATTTATTAGGTTAATTGAAATATTTAGGTTGAGTCAAGTATATTTTTCTTCTAGACAATTATTTAAAAAGGTATTTTTGACATCTTTTTGGTGTATAATCCAACCATTATGAGATGTAATAAGAAATTTAATAGTACTCATTTTTGTTATAGGATTAAAGGTTTCAACATAGTCAAACCTAATTTTTTGAGCAAAACCATGAGAAACTAATCTAGTTTTGAATTTATCAATTTTACTAATTGAATTATATTTGATTTTGTAAATCCACCTATAAATAAAAATATGTCTTTAGATGGAGGTGAGATAAGATCCCAAGTATCATTTTTAATTATCTATTTATATTCAATTTATATAGCAACTTTTCATCTATCATCTTGAATAGCTTCCTCGAAATATTGAAGTTCACTTTCATATAGAGTCATCAAATCATGATAGGTATGTTTAATCCTAGTTAGTTTATTAAGATTATCAAGATTAGATGACTGAATTAGGGATTCAGTCCATTTAAGTATTTTAGTTTGAACACAATGTGGAGAAGGTTCCCCTTTAGACTCTAAGTTATCCACAATTGGTTCAAAAGAAGCAATATGAGGTTGTTTCACAGAAGGTTCACAAAAAGATTTCTCAAGAATTTAAACATTCATATTCACAATTATTTGTATTTTATATGGATCATAAACTCTTAATCATTTTTTTTCTCTCTGTAACCTACAAAAATATAAGAATAGGAGGTAGGATCAAGTTTCTTTTTTTTTGTTTTAGAAATACATATGAAAATATGACTACAAAATATTCTAAGGTAATAAACACTCAATTTCTTATTAGACCACATTTATAAGGATGTATGAAAAAGTAAAACATTAGTAGAGACTCTATTAGAATGTGCACAAAAGTATTCATGGATTTAACTCATAGTAAATTAGGAACATTTCTAGAATACAATATTGTTTTAGCCATTTTAAGAATGTCTTAATTTTTTATTTCATCAATTCTATTTTGTTGTGGGGAATAGAGAGTTTTTAACTCTCTTTGTATACTAAAATTAATGAAAACATAAATCAAACTATTTACTAATGTATTTACCACCATTATTAGTTCTTGGTCTCTTAATAAAAAAGTTAAAAGAAGTTTCAACTAAAACATCAAATTATTTGAATTTAGATAACACTTTATATTTACTTTTAATATAATAAGACCAAATAATCCTAGATTAATCATCAATAAAATTAATAGAATACAAATAACCATTAAGATATGAAAACTATAGAGGTCCTATAACATCACTATGAATAATCTCTAAGGGATCAAAGGAGTTAGCATCACGATTTTATAAAAAGGTTAAGAGTGTTGCTTACAACATAATCGTCCCTCACACATTTCATGATGAGAATAAATAGCATGAAAAGAAACAACAAGATCATGATGGTACATATCATATAGTCTTATAAAATTATCATGACCTAGTCTTTTATGCCATAATTAAGATTCATTTTTACTTTGTGATGAAAGATAACATGTAGAAGAAGCATAAAACATATATAATTCATTCTTTTGAATTTCTTCAGTAATCAAAGAACCAAATTGATATTTAATACACAATGTATCTTTAATTAGAGTTATTTTGAAATTATCATTTGTAAGATAAGAATAAGATAACATATTTTTAAGAATGTATAAAACTTTATTTAAGAATATATTTACAAATTTCACTTTTTCTTGTCTAGTAGTTTCTAAAAATGAATTATCCCCTAAATAAATTTTTTAAGATATGTATTTAAGTGTCAGATAAATTATCTGATAAATATGTCATGTGATGTAATGTATCACTATCTAAAATCCATTCATTTTTAGTAGAATCAAATAAGGCAGCATATAGTGAAATAGTGTTAGTATTATGTTCATGATTATTGTTTTGATTCTAGTTTTTTTTTTTTTAATTCTAATTAAAACTTTTCTTCCCTTAATTTTTTTAGAGTTTTTATTATTATATTTATTCTTTTTTTTGTAACATTATTCATTTTTATGTCTAAATTTAGCACACATTACAATTTCTATTAAATTTTAATTTATGATTCTTGTTTCCATATTTCTTATTCCCATCTTTGTCATTGGCATGTTTAGGTTTAGAATTAGATTTCTAGTTTTTAGTGTTTTCAAAAATATTATTAAGATTGAGAAGTTCCTAAGTTTCATTCTCTCTAGAATCAAATTTTTACATCACTTATTCTTCTTGAATAAGAAGAACAGACAGTGTAGTGAAGTCAGGAATGTCTTGCTCTATTTGATATTTAAAATTAAGAATAGAAATTAAATTATAAAAAAAATCATGAATGTTTAAATGAATAATAAAGTACAAAATATGATCTTCAATAAGATTACAATTAAAACAATCAAATTGAGATTTAATATTTTTATTACTTTTTTAAATAACTATTTTTTTGTCACCTTTCATGGGAGTAGTAAGCAGTTCAAGTATAAGTTTAAGGATTTCTTTAGAGAAAAGTGTCCACTTGCATAAATTTAAAGAGGTTTTAGGCATCGTTCATGACTCCTAACTGACATGACTTCTTACAATTTTTATTAATATGGAGTAAGAAATCATCCTTTACATTTTTTAAAATGATTGACATGACTTCTTATAATTTATATTAAAATACATTGGTAACTTTGGTTGTGGCATGTCTCCCTAACAGAAATTTTTAAGTCCTGACAATAATGTTTCAAATTTTTGAGCCATAAATTCATCTTTAATACGGATTTTTTAAATGTTATAGTTTAACTATTTATAGCTTATATAGCATAAAATTTGAAAAATCTATAAGTTTCTTCAAAGATCGACACTTTCTAAAAAAATAATACTAAAATGACACTACAAAAATATTTAAAATTAAAAATTTTAATGTGATTTTATACTTTATTTTTGTAATAAAACAAATATTTTAGTGTTTCAACAAAAATAATCACTTAATTATTTTCAAAATAATTGAAATATCATAAAAAAAACATGTAATAATAATAAGATTTGCAAGTGTCATAAGAGGATTTTAAAAGGTCTAAAGAAAAATAAATAAAATAACAAAATAAAGTTTTAGTTAATTATATTGTTTTAAAAGTAAGTTTGACCAAACAAGGTTTGACCAAAAATATAAGTTTAGCGAGTTTTGAAACTTGTACCTTTATTTTAAAAGTGTTATACAAAATTACAATAACCAAATCCCCTACAACACTTCATGAAACATACATACACAGTATAATATTTAAAGTGTATTTAATCAATATTCCTTAAATAAATAAATAAGTGCATTTAAAAATAATTACTTGTCTTTTTTTGGTTAAAATTTTCAAATTGAAAAGTGGAGAGTGTGGCCCTCCTTTGTTTGCATGTAATTTATTTTTTTATTAAAAAATTATTTAAAAAATAAATATTATAATTATTACTCTCATCTTATAACACCATACAAGTAGCCATGGCATAGGGAGAGAAGTAGGGGCACAACAGGAAGTTTGTAGGAGGCCAAAACAACATTTGGAAAAGGTTATACAACTTTCAAAAAAGCTCCTAAAACATTAAAATATAAATAAACTATTTTTTATTGTTTAAAAACTTAATATTATGTTATTTTTAGTTATATCAGGGATTACAAGCACACCATAGGAGGGAGAAATTTTTAGAAGATATTTAGAGCTACCATAGGGTCCGTAGGAGGTCTTAGCAGGCCAAAAATATAATATTTCACCACTTAGAATAAAATTACAAGAAATGGGGGTAGTAAAATGTTTTTTATTAATTTTTCAACCTCTCAAGCCATACCATATTGTATGACCATGCCATATGAAAACTTTTCTTGTAGATTTGTTCTTTGATTTTTACTTGCATTAAAGTTGGAGTGTTTATTTGATCAAACTACAAAGATTAACTCCATAGGTTCTACATGATGTCAAAACAAATTTGTGTTCCTCCTATGTCATACAAGAGCTCGTACAAGATTGATATTGGATTGAAATTTCATTTCACAGAGGTCTAGAATGCTCTGCAAGCCAAACAAATCAACTGTCAAGTCTTGCCAACAATCCACACCTATCAAACTTGCTTTAAAACCATGTTAATTTTTTTATATGCAAAGATAAATAGATCTAGATATGAATATTTTAACAAAGACACAAACACACAACACCAAATATACATGGAAAAACCTCACAAGGAGGTAAAAAGACAACAATGATTATTCATTAATTGTGAAACAAATTTGACCCAATATATTCAATCTTCCTTTCACACTTTTCAGGCAATCTCTTTCACATAACCATTACTTGAATATTATAAATATATAAATGCTCATAAGATTGAATGTATGTTTGAATTCTTAGAATGTTTGATTATATTTATTTGACCACGTAAGCTTGAACCCATTGGTTATATGTGGAGTGGACCATTTTAAATAATGGGTTCGACCTCCCATCAAATTAACAATGTTAAGAAATATAATTATATATTTTATTATTTATTAACATAATTATTAACCCACATGATTTAAATAATAAAATATATTATTATTATTTATCTATGTAAGTTGTATTATTAATGTTTTGATGGCATGTTATATAGCAGTAACATTAATTGTTCCAGCACATTTATTTTCTCTTTAATGTAATAACATTGTTCTAACTTTTCTATTTTTGAGGACCTTTCTAGATTACAAGATGTTTGAGAAAACCTATCAAAAATATATAAGTCTAAATGAATCAAATGAATTCTTAACATTATTAATTCTTCAAGAAGGTGAGAAAAATATTTTGTCATTTTCTTTGAAATTTTATATACAGATTCTTCAATTTATCCTTTTGCATCATGGTGGCAGAAAACACCATCATTGGCCCATTCACTTCCTCTAATCGAGATCTAATCTTTAACTTTTTTTATACAAAACTACATAAATCATAGGATATTTGATAGGAATTGAGTCATCATTGGAACAACAAAACTTGCATGCCTCTATTTGATCATTTTTAAAAGTTTATTAAAGTTATTTGGGTTGAGATTCATTATTTCCTACTTGATAAGATATTAGGATTTTAGGGATGACAAGCTCGTTATAAACATATTTAATCAAAAGGTTCCTTTTGAAGATTATGAATTCATTTCAAAAATATATATAAATCCCCTCATCTTATTAATCACATGACAATCTAAGGATGTATTGGGAGTGGTTTAGGTGGACCTATTATTTTCACATTATAATATTAATGAGCATGAGCATATAGTAGGCAAATGGATTAAAATAACTCCAAAAAAAAAATTGAATTTGTATATTAGAGTACACAATGGATGCATAACAAACCCAAATCTTACTTCTTGAAGTAAGTGATACACACTTAGCATACTCACGTACACACAATCAGAAAGGTAAATCTTAACCTTTTAAGTCATCAGAGGTCACATCCAGACACAACATGGAAACCAAGAAAACATCATCCCTAATGGAAATCAGGAAAGGAATCTAGCATTTTAAACACAAATAATAACCCACTTTCAATAGAGTGCAAACAGATTAAGCTAAGGCTCTTAAACATACCACATGGATAAAAATCCTTAAAGAATGATTCAATCAATTATTAAGCATGCTTGCCATGGTCCAAGTACATGGACAAAGCTACCATCACACCTTACTATGTCCTCCAATAGGTAATAGTATAATGGCAGTAAATCTTGAATCATTATAATAAATTCTAAATTGGAAAAAAAGCCATTTTGATAAATTAATCAATGATGGGAAGAGGAATTAATACACCTCAAGTACATGGCAACCCACACATGTATAATCCTTAAAATTAATTATATTATCAATTATTGTTTAAGGTGGAAAAGGCATACTATCCCAATGAATTTACACACTCACATTAGCATTTTATCCTATTTATAAGTAAGAATTTATTATGCATGATTAAATTTTACAACACTAACCTCTATTTTTCCTTAAGGAATTCGTTAATGAGTTGCCTTACTTCACAGGACCTCATACCAAGTATTCTAGCATGAAAGAGTAGCATGCTTCTCTTATACACAAATGTCTATTGTTCAATCATGTAACGGTACCAAATGAATCAATTTCCCAAAGCATATCAATATCAAGGTTTAAATAAGGTTAGATACACACACTAATACATACCAACAACCATGTCTACTTATTGAGATAATCTAGCCATCATAAGGTCAAGTTAAAATTTATACCCATCAATTTAAAATGATATCTACATAAATATGTTTAGTCACTTCATTTATATAAACATATACACAAGGAAAGTATAAAATAACATTCCAATTACTTCATAATGTACCATGTCTCAATTACCACATACAAGTTTGAGCACTCAAGTAGTCTCTACACTCCATGCATAAGTTGAAAACCAATTACAGGTAGCTCAATATTCTTATGGTTGACTAAGATAAATCCCAACTAATATAAAATAAAGTGAGAATAATCATAGGTGTACAAAAACCATAATTAAATATCTCACAATTATTCACCATTAAGTTTAAGATTCTAACTTATTAGTGATTTAGTCAAATATTCAAGCATATCAAGACACCTAACTACATATAATCTATTTCTTATGCAATCTCTAGAGCAACATCCTCATGAAAATTCCAAATTAAGGAAGTGTATTTATAGAATTTTGGTATGATGGAATAATAATATCAATGCCACACAAAAGCATGTACAAAATCACATACCATATATTCTTTCGTATGAATAACAAGGCAATTCACCAATATGGCATTAGTATTGATAATCCAGTAACATGGCATTAGCAACTGGTAAATAAATATCACTCCAATATAAAACTCAAGTATGATTAACATAAGTAACTCCTTGTCTAAACCATCATTAATCAAATTTTCCATGGTAGTTTATAACATATGAATATGTTTGAAGTTCTATAAGATTGTATAATGAATCATTTCCATATTAGTGTGTCAAACTAATTTACCAGTTATAAATATAAGAAGATTAGATATGAAGTGACATAATAAATAATCAACAATAACAATAGTATGGTCTGACACTATTTCATTAATAATTATTATCCGGTCAGCACCAAGGTAAAACCCAAGTACATCCAGGAGTGAATTTAGAACTATATGCGAGATCCAACAAAATACATCACACTCAGCAACATGAGCTTGAATTTATTGAATCCATAAGGGTCTCTAACCAAACACAAGATTAACATGTCAAGAGCCAATTGCAACTAATCTAAAATCCAAAGGAAGTAATTATAAATGCAACCACTAGTCATGCTAGATGATAATAACATACATCTAAGCTAGTAAAGAGATAAAAAAACATGTGAATAACATTACCAAAATACACCATCCCTATCCATAGAGTCATCCACATATGAATTAGTATAAACCAATTAAGATAAACCCTCCTAACTGGCTCTATGAGCCCTCCATATTTGGCCCTCACCACCCCCAACCATCGTCTAGATGATGATTTTTGAAAATTGGGTCAAGGAGAAAGTTTTGAGCAAGTTGGTTACTAAACCAATAGACATCACATCCTAGTAACATAGCACCAACATAAGGTATAGTCTCCACCCATGGTACACTCCAAAAATCATGAGCAGACTAGAAAACATCACATATAACTTCATAGTTGCTTTCAACCAAGTCAATGGCTAACAAATAAACTCAACCAAGCTCAAAAATCAAGCAACTTAGTGAAACATAAAAATCAATCAACTCAACCAAATATAGAAATTAGGCAATTTAGCCAAACATATAAATCAGGCAACTCAGCCAAATATAGAAATTAGGTAACTCAACCAAATATAAAAATTAAGAAACTCAGCGAAATATTTTTAAAAAAAAAATAACCAAATATAGAAATCAGGCAACTTAACCAAATATAGAAATTAGACCATCAATCCTAAATGGATTGTAAGGTCCACAATGGTTCCCACTACATCCAAAAATAAATTGATTTTAAATAAAAATTGATATAGGGGATTTTGGGAGATCATTATGAGGTTTCATGACCTCATATGATCCATGACTAATAAGCACTGGATCAATCAAGAGTTATGAGGAAACAAAGCATTTTAATTAGTTTGATTATAATTGAAACCTTGGTTACAAGGTAATGATACTAACAGGGCTTAGCCCTTTACCCATAATTCCTCAAAATTCCAAGGATGTAAAATTTCACTATAAAACTTGACCCAACCATGCCAATAGGTTACATGGGAAAACTCTGCCCAAAAACATATTCCTAAATTTTGACAATTCAGATTTACTCAAAGGGATGAAAAAATAACCAATTTTCCTTTATCATTGGTTTACCATGAAGCCAGCTGAGGGAAATATTTCCATCCATAGGTGATTTTGAAGGACATAACAAATAAGAAATAACAATTCACCCTTTTTGATTCAGGGTACCCATATTGATTTTAATTTGGTCTTAAGATTTTTATGACAACCAAAACTAAAATCTTACACAACTTGGATTTATTATTATTAATACACAAACCGCTTCCTTTTCCTCAATGGAAAATAAATAGGTATATTAACATCCCCATTCTACCAAAATGCTTAATTGTAATGTGATTGGATTATTCAAAATGGAAATCTTATACAATATTAGATGGTTAAATTTGCCC
The DNA here is from genome assembly GCA_037957365.1 of Torreya grandis. NCBI lineage: Eukaryota > Viridiplantae > Streptophyta > Pinopsida > Cupressales > Taxaceae > Torreya > Torreya grandis. The sequence continues at coordinate 2,365,275 of JARHVA010000495.1, forward strand.
TATAAGTAACCATATTTCCAAGTTGATTTATTCACATTGAATTCATAATAATAAAAGAATAATTTTTTAAAGGGTTTACTTTGTACCATGGTCACTATTTCGACTTAACGTTTAATTCATCTTTACCAAGCATTCGGCTACCCCGAATGGGGTATGACATCCATCAAGGGGTGTGTGTGTGTGTGTGTGTGCACATGCATACAATCTAATAAATGAAATCACATCGAATATATCTATTGGAACCTAAGGCATGGAATTTTATAAACCAAAACCATTAATTACTAGCAGCAACAATAACAACCATAACATTTTTAATATGAATATATATATATATATATATATATATATATATATATATATATATATATATATATATATATATATATATATATATATACATGGTGCTTCTTTTAGTATAATAGGGTCTAATTGAGCATAATACATAGACCAAAATAAGTAAATGAGGCCCACTATTTAGGAAATATATTTACATAACAAAATGAGATATATAACCAAGTTTTATGCCTTCACTAGATTTAGAACATGTTTGAAAAAGTATATATGTAAGTGGATTGATTATATGTCTCCCATTTTCTAGATAACATAGAAAAATGCATATATATATATATATATATATATATATATATATATATATATATATAACATGGTCTAATTGAGCATAATACATAGCCCAAAATAAGTACAAGAGGCCCACTTTTTAGGAAATATATTTACATAACAAAATGAGATATATATAACCAAGTTTTATGCCTTCACTAGATTTAGAACATGTTTGAAAAAGTATATATATAATTGGATTGATTATATGTCTCCCATTTTCCAGATAACATAGAAAAATTCATATATATATATATATATATATATATATATATATATATATATATATATATATATATATATATATATATATATATATATATATATATATATATATATATCACTAGATTTAGAACATGTTTGAAAAAGTATATATGTAAGTGGATTGATTATATGTCTCCCATTTTCCAAATAATATAGCAAAATGCATATATATATATATATATATATATATATATTGAACTCAAAATAGCCACTTACATGCAAGAAGACACTGGTTGTGAAAAAAGAACTTACCCGTTAGACTGCAGAGGAAAAGGAATGAGACAACAATACCTTTTATGGTTCATTCAACTTTCTATGTTTTTCTTCTCATCCCATGCATTCTTTCTTTCATCTCTACACACTTCCATGCACTCCTCCAATTCATCCCTCACTATTATTTCCCCCCCCGCTTTTCCACGCTCCCTCCTTTCCTTTTCTCCACATGTTTCTCCTCCCACGTTACTTTCTCCCCTACATCTTTATCACCCACATCTCCTTTTTTCCCATGTCATTTTACCATCCTCCCTATCCCCTTTCCTTCTTTGTCACTCCTCTCACCTTCCCATATGCATCCATACACATCCTTTTTCCCTTATATCCCCCTTTCATTCCTACCTATGTCGTTGACTCCTCTTTTCTTAACTTATCACCCCAAAACACTTCCTACTGTTGCATACCTTGTATGCCCCCACCGCCATTCCTTTTCCTCCTTCTTCCTTATGCCTCCCTCTATCTAATTCTTCACATCTCCTCTCAACCACCTACTCCATGTCCTCTCCTTTTTCCTCTTTGCCACCTCCATGCCAGTACACACACACACACACACACACACACACACACACACACACACACACACACACACACACACACACACACACACACACACACACACACACACACACACACACACACACACACACTTATATATACCTATTTATATAAAATCATATCTATATGTAATTAGATAACTATAATGATGTGTGTGTGTGTGTGTGTGTGTGTGTGTGTGTGTGTGTGTGTGTGTGTGTGTGTGTGTGTGTGTGTGTGTGTGTGTGTGTGTGTGTGTGTGTGTGTGTGTGTGTGTGTGTGTGTGTGTGTGTGTGTATTAATAAACATATATCTATATACATAGATATATATTTATATCTATATGTATATAAAACATCTATCTATAATCATATTATATGTATATACATTCATTATATGTTTCCAAAACAATATACATTCCTATTGTAATTATAATCATCATCCAGTTTCCATAGCTATATTTCTAAGTAGAAATGTATGACAACATGTGTGTGTGTGTGTGTGTGTGTGTGTGTGTGTGTGTGTGTGTGTGTGTGTGTGTGTGTGTGTGTGTGTGTGTGTGTGTGTGTGTGTGTGTGTGTATAGCTTGAAAGATATCTACAATAATATCTGAAGAACTCAATGTGGTGGGTATCAGAACAAGGGCTATCACCACTCAAACTGTCCACTCACATTCTTAGATTAAATTGAGACAAACTCTCAAAGAGTGTCCACATCATCGTGGACTAAAATTTCAAAAACACTTATGCTCAAAATAATGGGGAGTACTATGTTATAGCTAGGGATAAGCAAAAGCAATAAGCACCAAAGACCAACCTGGTAAAAATAGGACACTTACACAATCAATGAGCAAAAAGATAAACCAATGGCCTAGATGGGATACAAATAGCACCATGTAACAATTCAACAATATCAAAGGATAGAATTTTTGAATGCATAGGAGAAACAAGACCAATTCTCACATAATACTAGAAAAGATGACATAATCATAGGAGAACAAGTATGATGGACTAGTGGCTTAAAACCCAAGTTTTAATAGATTTTACATGTTGTAACTCATCTGACTACTCAGAACTACTCCACTACCCCAAAAGCTGATGCCAACATCTAGCTTATCCCATAGTCAGTATCTACAACCACCAAGTGGATCCATCAGTAGTATCTAGTCCAATAATCAGTAAAAATGATAAAATAGTAATAAATTGTAATCAAGTATCAAATATAACCATAACTCATACATCATCAAATGTAGAATTATAAATAGGATAATGCATTAACCTATAATCATATTTCAACACATCAAGATATAATAATACAATCTAACTAAACAAGTATAATAGCCACTATACACATTTTAGATGCCAACATGAAGCTTAATATCATAGCATCATAACACTAATGCAATCAGTTATGCAAGGGAGTGTAGCAATCATCCATACATAAGCTAAATTAATTGTCTAAGTATTCATTTCAAGGTGCACAAGGGTGGGGTCATGACATCCTCCCCTTCTTAGAGAGGAGCCATCCCTATGACTAAATTAATAACTAAGAACTCGGTTGTTCCTAAGGACTCTATCACTCTTGAAACAAAGATTTCATCTACCCATTCATAGTATTAATTATAAAAACATCAATTTTCATAACTAAAAAGTAAGGGAGTGTACTACACTATACAGGTAAGGTACATTTGTTACTTCCAACATAAATCATAATCACTAGCATATGAAGAGTCTTATCAATTCATGTGTCATTTCACGACACTAGATGAAAATATGAAGCTATCAAAAGTCAGGTATTAATAATGGTTAAACACATATCTCAACTTAGGGTGTAATTCACATTTATGATGCTCAAGTCATTTAATAATAGCTAAAAATGTATAACATGGCCTTGTAAAAAGGTCTAACAGCTCTAATTTTGTTAATATTAGCACAAATACCAATGGTATACCACCATTTTATCATAGTTCTAAGAAAATTATAAAAATTCAGTCACCCATATAAGCACGAATTTCTAATCCAAAAACAATACCAACCATGGGAATGAACTTTTCCAACTCAGTAAAGGCTAATAAAAGGCTTTTGTTTCCCTACAAGCACACCTCTTTCAGTTAAAAGCTGAGAAAAGATAAGAAGCTTCAACAATTTTTGACTATTTAGATCAAAAAAATTATAGAGAGCTAAACACCAATTAGACATCCGTCTTATGAAGAGGAGAACATACCATAGAAATTACAAATTTTACAACCATAATTGTAATTTATACAATCCATTAGGGTTTTAAGCATAAATCCGAACTTAAAATAGTGTTTGTACCAACACACATACATTATGCATTACGCATAATTTAACCAACATTCACCATAAAATGCTACCATAAGATAGCAACCCATTTTAGACAGTTACTTCCAACTAAACTTAATACTATTTAGGGGATAGTGCAGTATCCCACACTATCCACCCTAAACAAGAGAAGCAAACCTAGGCCATACATTCTACCTTAAAGATTTACCATGTGCTCTCCAACACTTGTGAGATCACATGATGGTTATAGGAATCATGGTTCCACCATCATACTACACTTATCTCATGGAAATAAATAGAAAAATAAATAAATATGGGTACCTAATAATAATAAAATCTGCCTGATCAAAACTTACAGTGTTCATTATGAACACAAAACCATTATATTATCTAGTTATGCATATAACAATACCAAAATATATTCATACCTAAATATATAAAAAATAGGTATATCAATCAATACCTCAATTACAACATGTCTATACGCACATGCCATCACATGCATACATGTTAGAAAGTGGCCCCTTACTGATTTGCATCCACATCCTCAATGTAGAACCAGTTGGTGTTTTACATGGCTTACACAAAGAGATTACACATAAGTTATTTTGAAACAACCTCTAAGAGGTGGCTAAAGATCACTAAACCATAAGGTGACCATTATGCAGGAGGGTCTCATGACCAATATGTGTCTCTCATGGTGTACACTTTGAATGAGTCAGGTGGCTACCTCATTCAAAGGGGTGGAGTGAATTTTTAATCCTTAAGAGACTCTACTTCCTAGCCTATACTTATTCTATCTAATACATAAGTAGTGTCTCTTTACCCTTGACCTCACACTTGCATTGATGTTCATAGCTAGAACAATGATGCGGGATAACAACATACATCACAACACTATACCTTGGCAACTTAACAAGGGATTTGGATTTCAAACAAAATTATAATATACAAGTTCTTGAGTTCACAATTTATATTTTGACAATACAAGGTCACTTATATGTAACAAAATTATAACACCAGGATAGCCAATTGGATAGCACAAAACTCACACATTTCACATGGTTAACCACTTTCACATTTCATAAGTTAAATCATTTCCACACTTTACAAGGTTTATACAATAAACATATAATAATGTACATGAATGAATAAATAACACAAGATAATTCCACAATTGGATATAAGTAACTATGCCAAGGTACTTTTCCACATTAAAATGGTCAAACTCACAAGTGCATAAAGCACAAAGGTCTATGAATCTACATTGGTCTACTGATGTGCAAATGTCATGCAAAAAGTCATCAGATACCCATTTATGGTATCACATAATCAAATCCCAAACTCTCAACTTTCTCACCAAGTCAATCACACTCTCCCCATCAAGCCCTCTAGCCTTGAACCATACCCTTGTTCCTCCCAAGCTAACATACCTCAACCTCATTGAATAGCTTACTCATGCAAGCAATCAATGCACATTCAAGCATTATCTTAAAATTCTAACAAGTTTATCACAATTCAATCAATGGACTGAATCTAACATGTCAAAAGTCGAATAGAAAAACTTATTTTAATGCAACATTAATTTGGAAAGGGTGAGCTTAGCCAAGGCTCAAGGAGAGTATTATATCACCATTGTGGGAGTCACAATTCCTCATAATCAACAAGTTTAATTATAACTTGTAACACACATCCTCATGGATGTAGGACATATCCAAGGTCTCAATAGACATTCTCATAAGTGTCAAGATGAAATCAAGTCTGAATAGACATCCCCATGGGTGTATAACCCAGCCAAGATCATTGAACATACACAGGAAATCAATCATCTCCATGAATCAAATATGCATCAAAGGTAAAAAATTGATCCAAGGTCGCTATAACATGATAAGACTAGCTAACTTCAATATTTTTTTAGAGTTATGAATCCACTTTCTTCATCAAATTTACCCAAAAGAGGCTAACAAAGCTTGGCCTAACTTAGCTAGAATGCATAGTTATTAGCCAACACATAAACCTGTCTATTTACAAGGTGCATAATAGATGTAGTCAGCCAACTAGGCAACATCATAAACAATAAAACCTCATCAGTTTACTGAAATTCCCAATTCATAGGATGAGCCAATACCTCCCAAGTATTGTCATCATAATAAAATTATAGTATTGTTGCCCCCAGTCATGTATAGTGACACCCAGGCCAAGCCAAAGTCTATGGATGCTTACCACAACTATTTTGTAGTGTCATTACAAGAAGCTTCTGCATAACAAGTTGGTCATAAAGAGAAAAAGAATCGATAGGGTAGCCTTACTATCCATAAGTAAATCACCCCATGGAGATGTGTCCACTCCACTAAAACCATCCATAGTATGATCACTGGCTAGTACACCCATGAAAGATCATAGGTTCTCACAGCTCAAGCCAATCCTTTACATGAGTGAAGAGCTCAACCTTGATAGTTTACTAAAAAAATCAATCTTTTTCGTACCCTATTATACCCTATAGTTTTAATTTGAACCTTTGATCTTCTCTAGGTCATAATGTTCCAAGTATATAAGGAAGGCTCACCCATACAATCTGATCATAGATATTTGGGCATCATTTTCTTGATTCTAAGAGTAAAGTTTGTATCACCTAACTCCCATTGACCTACCTATACAAGTCAATGGTTTTTAGGTGGGACTAGCCCTAATGCAATCAGATTCAATAAGGGTTAACCCAAACCAAGGCTAGGGGGTGATAACAATTGACAAAGATAAACTTAGATTCCTTAGAGTCACTCCTGAGCATTACACAGAACATTTCAATAACAAGCATAACCACACAATATCTTAACCTTCAGCCTGAAGATTAAGTGTTTTCAGAATTGTTTCTCAATTCCACCTAATTGGTACAACTCACTGGTTACCATGTATCAATTTTTAAAAAACCCAAATTTCCCTAGAGCAAAAACATGGCTCTGATATCAGATGAAACAACCCAAAAAAAAATTTGAAGTTGTATATCAGAATACACAATTGATGCATAATGAACCCAAATTTTGCTTACTAAATCAAGTGATACACACTTAGCATACTCTCATACACATGATAAGAAAGGTAAATCTCAACCTTCTGAGTCATCAAAGATCACATCTAGACATGACGTGAAAACCAAGAGAACATTGTCCCTAATGGAAATCAAGTAAAGTATCCAATATTCTAAACACACATAGTAACCTATTATCAATAGAGTACAAATGGATTAAGCTAAGGCTCTTAAACATAAAACAAGGATAAGAATCCTTAAATAATGATTCAATCAATTCTTAAGCATGCTTTCCATGGTCCAAGTACATGGATGAAGCTACCATCACACCTTACTACATCCTCCAATAGGTAATAGTATAATGGCAACAAATATCAAATAATTATAATTGATTCTGAATTGGTAAAAATCTATTTTGATAAACTAATTAGTGATGTGAAGAGTAATTAATACACCTCAATTACATGGCAATCCACACATGTATGATTCTTCAAATTAATTATCTTATCAACTATTGTTTAAGGTAGAAAAGGCATACTATCCCAATGAATTTACACACTCACAATAGCATTTTAGCCAATTCTATAAGGAAGAATTTATTGTGCATGATTAAATTTTACAACATTAACCTTTATTTTTCCTTAAGGAATTCATTAATGAGTTTCCTTACTTCATAGGACCTCATACTAAGTATTCCAGTATGAAAGAGTAACATGCTTTGCTTATACACAAATGTCTATTGTTCAAGCATGTAACAGTACCAAATCAATCAATTTACCAAATCATATCAATATCAAGGTTTACATAAGGTTAGATACACACACTAATACATACCAACAGTTATGTCTACTTATTGAGGCCATCTAGCCAATGTAAGGTCAATTTAAAATTTATACCCATCAATTTAAAATGATATCTACATAAATGTGTCTAGTTGTTTCATTTATATAAACATATACACAAGGAAAATATAAAATAATGTTCCAATTACTTCATAATGTACCATGTCTCAATTTCCACATATAAGTTTTAGCATTAAAGGAGTCTCTTCACTCCATGCACAAGTTGAAAACTAGTTACAGGTAGTTCAATATTCTTATGGTTAATCAAGAGAAATCCCAACTAATATAAAATAAAGTGAGCATAAGCATAGGTGTACAAAAACCATAATTAAATATCTCATAATTATTTACCATTCAGTTTAATATTCTAACTTGCTAGTGATTTAGTTAAATATTCAAGCATATCAAGACACCCAACTGCATAGAATCCATTGATTATGAAATCTCTAGAGTAACATCCTCATGACGATTCCAAATTAAGGAAGTATATTTATAGAATGTTGGTAAGATGAAATAAGAAGATCAATGCCACACAAAATCATGTACAACATCACATACCATATATTCTTTAGTATGAATAACAAGGCAATTCACCAATATGGCATCAGTATTGATAATCCACTAACATGGCATTAACAACTGGTAAACAAATATCACTCCAATCTAAAACTCAAGTATGCTTAACATAAGCAACTCCTTGTCTAAACCATCATTAATCAAATTTTCCATGGTATTTCATAACATATGATCATGTTTGAAGTTATATAAGATGGTGTAATGAATCATTTCCATACTAGTGTGTCAAACCAATTTTACCAGTTATAACTATAGGAAGATTAGATATGAAGTAACGTAATAAATAATCAACAATAACAATAAAAATAATATGATGTAACACTATTTCATTAATAATTATTATCCGGTCAGCACCAAGGTAAAACCCAAGTACATCTAGGAGTGAATTTAGAACTATATGCGAGATCTAACAAAATACATCACACTCAGCAACATGAGCTTGAACTTATTGAATCCCTAAGGGTCTCTAACCAAACACAAGATTAACATGTCAAGAGCTAATTACAATTAATCTAAAATCCAAAGGAAGTAATTATAAATGCAACCACTAGTCATGCTAGATGATAATAACATACATCTAAGCTAGTAAAGAGATAAACAACATGTAAATAACATTACCAAAATACACCATACATATCCATGAAGTCATCCATGTATAGAGTAGCAGAAACCAGTCAAAACAAACCCTCTCAACTAGCCCTATGAGCCCACCATAAGAGGCCCTCACCACCCCCAACCATTAGTTGGATGAGGGTTTTGGCAAACTGAACCAAGGAGGAATTTCTAAGCAAGTTGGTTACTAAACCAATAGACATCACATCCCAGTAACATAGCACCAACACAAAGTACAATCCCCACCTACGGTATACACCAATAGTCATGAGTAGACTAGGAAACATCACATATAACTTTACAGTTGTATTCAACCAAGTCAAGGGATAACAAATAAACTCAACCAAGCTCAAAAATCAAGCAACTCAACCAAACATAGAAATCAAGTGACTGCCAAATATAGAAATTAGGCAACTCAACTAAATATAAAAATCAGGGAACTCAGCCAAATATAAAAATTAGGTAACTCAGCTAAGTATAGAAATTAGGTAACTCAACCAAATATAGAAATTAGACTAGCAATCCAAAATTGATCATAAGGGCCACAATACTACATCTAACAATAAATCAATTTTAAATCAAAATCGATATAGGAGATTTTGGGAGATCATTATGAGGTCTCAAAACCTCATATGATCCATGATTAATAAGGACCGGATCAATCAAGAGTTAAGGGGATGCAAAGAATTTTAATCAATTTAATTATAATTAGAACTTTGGTTACAAGATAATGATACTAACAGGGCTTCACCCTTTACCTGCAATTCCTCAAAATGCCAAGCATGCAAAATTTCACTATAAAATGTGAACCAACCATGCCAATAGGTTACACAAGAAAACTCTACCCAAAAACATATTCCTAGATTTTGATAATTTAGATTTACTCAAAGGTATGAAAAAAATATTCATTTTTCCTTTATCATTAGCTTACCATGAATCTAGCTGAGGGAAATATTTCCATCCATAGATGATTTTGAAGGACATAACAAATAAGGAATAACAATTCACCCTTTTTAATTCAAGGTACTCATATTGATTTTAATTTGGTCTTAAGATTTTTATGACAACCAAAACTAAAATCTTATACAACTTGGATTTATTATTATTAATACCCAAACTAATTCCTTTTCCTTAATGGAAAATAAATAGGTATATTAACATCCCCAATCTACCCAAATGATTAATCGTAATGTGATTGGATTATTCAAAATGGAAAGCTGATATAATATGAAATGGTTAACTCTACCCTATAAGTAACCATATTTCTAAGTTGATTTTATTCACATTGAATTCATAATAATAAAAGACTAATTATTTAAAGGGTTTACTTTGCACCCAAGTCACTATTTCCACTTAACCTTTAATTCATCTTTACCAAGCATTCAGCTACCTTGAACAGGGTATAACATCCATCAAGAAGTGTGTGTGTGTGTGTGTGTGTGTGTGTGTGTGTGTGTGTGTGTGTGTGTGTGTGTGTGTGTGTGTGTGTGTGTGTGTGTGTGTACATGCATATGATCTAATAAATGAAAGCACATTGAATGTATCTGTTGGAACCCAAGGCATGGAATTTTATAAACCAAAATCGTTAATTACTAGCAGTAGGAATTAACAACCACAACATTTTTGATATGAATATATATAGTTATACATGTCACTCATTTGAGTAGAATAGAGTCTATTTAAGTGTAATACACAACCCAAAATAAGTACAACAGGCCCACTATTTAGTAAATATGATTACATAACCAAGTTTATGCCTTCACCAAATTTAGAACATGTTTGAAAAGTATGTATGTAAGTGGATTGCTTATACGTCTCTCTTTTATAGTTAACATGGTGAAATGCATATATATATTGGCCTTAAAAAAACACTTACATTCAAGAAGACATTGGTTATGAATTAAAAACTTACCTGATAGATTGCAGAGGAAAAAGAATGTGACGGCAATACCTTCTATGATTTATTCAACTAACTATGTTTTTCTTCTCATCCCCTACATTCTTTATTTCATCTCTACACCCTTCCACACACTCCCCCAATGCATCCCTCACTACTCTGGTCCCCCTTTCATTGTGTTCCCTCCGTTCCTTTTCTCCACAAATTTATCCTCCCACGTTACTTTTTCCCCTGCATCTTTATCACCTATGTCTCCTTTCTACCCATGCCATTTTACCATCCTCCCTGTCCCCTTTCTTTCCTTATCACCACTTCTCTCACCTTCCCATATGCGTCCATACACATCCTTTTTCCCTTACATTCCCTCTGTATTCCTACTTATGCCATTGACTCCTCTTTTCTTCATTGCTCACCCCAAAAGACTTCCCACTACTACATACCTCATACACCCCCACTGCCACCCCCACTGCCATTCCTTTTCCACCTTCCTCATGCCTCTCTCTACCCAATTCTTCACATCTCCTCTCAACCACCTACTCCACGTCCTCTCATTTTTCCTCCTTTCTACCTCCCCACCATATGTGTGTGTGTGTTGTATACACACACACACACACACACACACACACACACACACACACACACACACACACACACACACACACACACACACACACACACACACATATATCTGTGTGTGATATGTGTGTGTGTGTGTGTGTGTGTGTGTGTGTGTGTGTGTGTGTGTGTGTGTGTGTGTGTGTGTGTGTGTGTGTGTGTGTGTGTTTGTATAAAATTATATCTATATGTAATTAGATAACTATAACGGTGTATAATATATATATATATATATATATATATATATATATATATATATATATATATATATATATATCTATTAATAAACATATATCTATATACATATATATATATATATATATATCTATATATACATATATATATATACATATATATATATATACATATATATATATATATACATATATATACATATATATATATATACATATATATATATATATATATGTATGTATATGTATATAAAACATCTATCTATATTCATATTATATGTATATATTTATATGCATTCATTATATGTTTCTAAAACAATATACATTCGTATTGTAATTATAATCATTATCTGGTTTCCATAGCTATATTTCTAAGTAGAAATATATGAAAACACATATAGAAAATATATAGTGATATGTATATTTTTTTACATATATATCTGTGTGTGTGTGTGTGTGTGTGTGTGTGTGTGTGTGTGTGTGTGTGTGTGTGTGTGTGTGTACACACACACTTCTTAATATAGCTTGAAAGATATCTAAAATAATATTTGAAGAACTCAATATGGTGGGTATCAGAACAAGGGGTGTCACCACTCAAACTGTCTACTCACATTCTTGGATTAAATCGAGACAAACTCTCAAAGATTGTCCACATTATCATGGCCCAAAATTCTAGAAACACTTACGCTCAAAAAAATGGGGAGTACTATGTTATAGCTAGGGATAAGCAAAATTAGTAAGTACCAAAGACCAATCTAGTAAAAATAGGAAACTTACATAATTAATAATCAAAATGATAAACCAAAGGTCTAAATGGGATAAAAATAGCACCATGTAATAATTTGATAATAGCAAAGGATAAAATTTTCAAATGCATAGGAGCAACAAGACCAGTTCCCACACAATACTAGAAAAGATGACATAATCACAAGGGAACAAGCATGATGGACTAGTGGTTTAAAGTCCAAGTTTTAATACATTTTACCTATTAGAACTCAGCTAACTACTTAAAACTACTATGTTATTTGTAAAAATTGATGCTAGCATCCAACCTAACCCATAGTTAGTACCTGTAAGCACCAAGTGGATCCATTAGTAGTATCTAGTCCAATAATCAATAAAAATGATAAAAAAATATTATACTATAATCAAGTATCAAATACAATCATAACTCATACTTCATGAAATGCAGAAATATAAGTAGGATAATGCATCAACCTACAATCATATATCATAGCATTAGGATCTAATAATACAATCCAGCTAATTAAATAAGTGTAATAGCTATTGTACACATGCTAGATACCAACATGAATCCAAATATCAGAGTGTCATAACACTAATGTAGTCAACTATGTAAAGGAGTGTAGCAATCAGTCATATGTAAGCTAAACCATAGTCATGTCAGGGTGCACAAGGGTGGGATTGTGACATGGATAATTTATCATGCTTGTATGAGAGCCATTTTATCCACTATATCAAGGTCAAAATATTGTGAAAGAGTGTTTCCTCATGTTACTTGTATCATTATAGCCAAATCAAAGTCAAAATCTTTTATAAGATATAAATAGGCTAGGCCTAATAATGGAAAAATCTTTGTATGTATCCACTCCCATTCTCTTTTGAGCTTGAAGTTGAAATCAATAATATGCTCTAAGGCATCCCTCTTAATTGTAGTCAAATGCTATATTAGAGCCAAATCATCCACCCTCTCCTTGAATTGATTACATGGCTTCTCTTCCAAATCATCCCATGTTGATATTACACCTATTGGTAAAGATATATACCAATCTAAGGCCTTTATCTTGAATGGTGTAGCCAAAATCCTAACAATAACATCATTATTAATAATATGGTGGATTAAGCATAAATTAACAACATTTGTAATAGGGTTGATGATATCAAGTGAACCATATACATATAAATCAGGGAGAGATTTAAGTGTTGATTTAAGAATGGGATTCCATCATTGAAAATTTAATGTGATTTCATAATTCTAAGACATAAAATGTAGGGTTCTAAATTGACCATAAGTTCATTATCATAACAAATATGTTCTCAAATAGGTAAGGTCTATTTGCTTGGATATGATCTCATCGACTAGTAGATTCACTAAGTGATTTAAATATTACTTTCAAAACAGAATGGATATTATATTCTAACAAAAATCACATATTTTAATGTGTATGAAATGAATTTGTATAAGGATTAAAATTCAAAACTAAATCATGTCCCATCAAGCATGCCAAAACTATTAATGTTTTGATATGTCTACTTAAAGTCACCTACACTTAAACAATAATGTGGGATCTCTATTCATTGTGGGACTCCTTTTAGAGAATCTCAACATATAATTTGTTTTATCTCTTATTATAATGTTATTTTACATAAAAACTAAAATGCATGAACGGAATTTTACAAGGGAAAAAAGGTAGAAAGAATGCATAAACTAAAATTGGTGCTGCAATTAAATAGAAATTGTGAGGATCTCTTACCTATACAAATATAATGTTCATTAGTATGCAGAAATGGAAAATAACACTACATAAAAAATAAAATACTAAGGAAAAGGCACAACCCTTAAATGGAGTTATAGTAGAAAAATATAGGAAAAGGGAGAGACAAATAAGAACCACAATAACTTATATTACATAAAAAAGTATGCACAGTCATAATTTACGTCAATGAGAGCTCAAGATATTCATATACACCAAAATTACCAAAGGCTCAGATCTAAATTATACAAATTTAGTAGACTAAAAAGTCTAATAAATCATCTCTTTGCTCAAAATGAGAAACTACAGTATATAGGAAAGCCAAAATATAAAAAAATAGGGAGAAGTATTAAATTTTTCAACCATAAAGCATGAGTTTAGCTTAATTTATTTATATGATAGCTTCAAACTGAAAAAGTGGGTGCATGTACTCTATCTAATCACTCAATTCATCCCATACCATATTTATCAATATCATTTTTTCATTCAATCCTAGCTACCTTTCTGAAAATAAAGACTTTATATTCCTTTGTTTTTGACCAAATTTAATCTATTTGCTTCAGTACTCCTACCTCAAAACATTGGGTCATTATTTGTGGAATGGTTTGTTACCTTTTCCATTATTAAATGAATGAAAGCTTGCCTCTGTAAATTCTTAACTTGAAAGGTTTCACTGTGGGAACCATGTTTCATTAATTTTAAAATAAGATTACAATATTATTGTAATATAATTATAATATAATATTCTAAATCCTAGGAGTAATTATAGGATATATTTTATCTCATAGAGGTAAGCTAGAGAGTCTTTGTAGGTAGGTGAAGAGTCATCTTAAATATGAAATGAATAGTCATAAGTTTGGCTATTAATTTTGTAAGATTTCACTCATTTGAATGAATGTAATTTGTAATTCTTTATTTTACAACAAATTTTATTATCCATTTTGGCCTAACATTGATATCGGAACACAAACTTGTTATTGGTCATTCTCCATTATTCCTCTTTGATATCTCCCTCTATCTAATCGAATTCATTTAATCAGTCTTGCTCATTGATAAAGTCTAAGTAATTGTTTTAGTATGGCGAATTTGCTTAGGTTCTATTTTTTTTAAGGCATTTCAAACTTGTATGAGGTGTTATTGTAGTTATAAATCAGATTTTTATAGTATAGAGGCTATTTTTAGAAAATTATTAAATAGTTACAGTTGAGCTAAAGGCATTTTGTAGCTATGTGTATCTATCTCATGGCATTTTATTATTGTTTGTTCTTTGTTTGTTTAGTGTTCATAACTACACATTGATTTTTTATCATAATTCTAACTCTTCTTCATTGTGTGGTTGTTAAAGAAGGTGTTTTCAGCTATTGAAGTGGAAATTTTGTTGTGTTTTGTCTAGTTTGGATTATGTCTCATGTAAAATTTGATACGTGGAACTATTTTAGGCAGCTTACTCTATTATTTTGTCAATTGATCAATTGAATTTAAGGCATTTTGGTGGTTCATGACCTAAGTGGAGCTCAAATCAAGGTGTATTACCTAACTATTGGTTGTGTGGCAGCATCAAAGACTAAAATAAGGTGTTTTTGTGGCTATATGTATTGTAGATTATTCTTATTTAGTTTTACTTATCCTAAATCATTTAGGTCAACTTAGGCTAATCATAAGTCTATTTTAGTTGTGTATTTATTATTAAAAAAATCATTTTATCCCAGATTTATGAGGTGTCACATCTCCTTTGTATTTTTGTATGAAATATTGGAGTTACATTTACATTTAACTCCCTCCACACTTGTCACACAAACTCCCCTCACCTTATAGAGATTAGGAACCTCTGACACACATAAGAAGGTTGTGTAAGTAACTCCTCTTTCCTTCTAGTTCTAATTATTGACCTCTCCTCTTTCATTTTACTCATTTTCTCTAGTCCATCTTGAGACTATTATTTATAGATTAAGGTAATTTTTCTTTATCTTTATCTTGTATTAGGTAAAATATTATACTTGGATAATTTTACTTTGTAATTCTTCTAATAGATGTGAGATTTTTCTTCGTTTGATAGTTCCCCACTTGACAAGTATTGTCTCACATTTTTACTTGCTTTATATTGATGTAATATCATTTATTAATGCATTCATTTAATTTATGCTTTCAACATTATTCTAATGATCTTGGATAATTTTATAATATGGTATCAAAGCTAATTAAATTTAATGTTGAATGTTGAGATTTTTCCAGGGCATTGGATGGAAAATAAGCATTTGTTTACATCTTTTTCTTAAAATTTTATGTTGATTTTGACTCATTGAATGCTATGGACAATATATTATTTTGAATTTGAGGTTGTTTGAGTGAATTTTATTTTTTTACTATTTGGCTATTCCTTGCATTTCCATGTTGTGTAAAGTCCTTTGCAAGGCATTTTAATCATTTTTTACAGTATTCTATGAGTAGTATTATGTAGTTTATTAGTTTTATTTTAATTTGGTGTAGAATTAATATGTGGATTTTCTATTTCAGGTTTGGCTCTAATAAACACTTACTTTCATAATATTGATAGAACTTGCTTTAGTAAAACTGACATTTTTCAGCATTTTAATATTCATATCTATGCCATGTTTAAAGTAAACCTTCTTGTGTTTTAGTGTAATTTTATGTGATACATCACCCTACCTCTATTTTTTCATGTAACATTATTACTATTATTTGTATTCATTTTTAATGTTATCCTTTTCAACTTGGTGTCTTCTTTTGTTTAGTGATGTTTTAAATTTAGTTGTATACTCCTTGTCCACTTCATTGCCATTTTACTTACTGTAAAACATTTGTAAGGTGTCTTATTCATTCCCTCTTTAACACATTTATACATATTTTATGTTTAATGTATGTGCCAACTACATTTTAATCTATTCCTACCAATTTTGCATTCCATCTAGCTTTAGCTGAAGCATTTTGGTAACTCTGTGTTGCATTAATCTTGAGAGTTTTGATCAGTTGGACATCTTACCTTGACACTTTTAGATTATTATTTTGACACGTTGTGTATTCACTTATTCCTTCATTGTGCCTTAAGTAATTTTTAATGGTTTGTATTCTCCTTGGTTGCTCCATGTGCTACTTTAGAATGCTCTTTCTTTTGAGTGATGTCCTCCTTCTTTGGTTGTTTATGCCAAGTTCAAATGCACTTTAGTTTATAATTTTTAAACATTTAAATCAATGTCATATTTCAAATTTATTTTGATACATATGATTTTTTATAATTCTTTTTTTCATAATTTTTTGGTATATTTTCCCTCTTTGTTTTAGCAAGTACATTTGTCAAGTTGTAGTGCTTTGTTTATTTATGCTTGTTAATTACTTGAATTCAAACAAAAAAGACAACTTATGCATAATTAATCATGGTAAGATTTGTCTTTATTCTTTGTTTGTCTTTTATGATTACATTATATATTGTGTTTCTTTATTTTTTAATATATAAGTAGCAGTTTAATTACATGTGATAATATCAATTAATAAAATAATTTTATCTTAATACAAGACAAAGTGCCAATTTTTAGGTTTTGATATGTGTGTGTGTGTGTGTGTGTGTGTGTGTGTGTGTCTATGTCTCTCTCTCACTCTGTGTGTGTGTGTGTGTGTGTGTGTGTGTGTGTGTGTGTGTGTGTTTTTAATTTTTCTTCATTTGCCATGTTTCAATCATATTGTTAAAATAATCCTTTTTTTTACTTCATATGTAAGTGGCATTGTTATATGTTGGTTTTATTTCACATGGCCCTTTTGTCCTTTGTTGGTAAGGATTAATCAAAACAAGATTTGTTTATTTACAAAGGCAATGCATGAAAGTTTTGTAATTTGATAAGCTTTGGTTTAAAAACCGATTTGGAACCTTAATCACCTTAGCGTAATTTGGCATTTCAATTTCATTTAGTAATGTTGTTATTTATTTTACATGGAATTTAAATTGGTAATATTTTTATCATTTGAAAATGTTATGAAATAAATTTCTTTAATGGATAATGAAAATTATATTCTAAGTGTCAAATAGAATGTCAAAGCATGAATATTTATGATTTGCAATCTTCATTTAATACAAAATTAGAAAAAATGCAAATCTCTTTTAATGTAAATATGGAGAATATACATAATATAATTGATACACTTAGTGTGAAAATTGTGTCTTTTGATCATAATCATGCCTCTATTGATGAGATTAAATGTGCTTCTAAATAAATTCTTTATCACATTCATTATTCTAACCCTGGCTTAAAAATCATGTAATCGATGGGTTATCTAGTGATGGTCTTTGTTAGTGTGGTAATGGTATTATTGAGTCCATTTCAATTGTCTCTAATGTAAATTGTGTAGGGATCAATTTTAATGCCTCTAATAAAAATTTTAACTAATATTGTCCCCCTTACCAAAAGACATTGCATAATCATGTTTCTCACTTTCATAAGACTTTTTTTTATTCTAATGCTTCTTATGCTCATCGTTTAGTTGAAAATGATAAAATTTATGAGAATTATGGAAAAAAATAGCATCATATTTTAGAATTTTTAAAATTGCATCCATGTACATCATGAGGTAAATCAACTCGTGATAATTTGCATTGTTGGAAAACCACTAATCTTATGTTTTATAGGGTTCATTGATCATCTTTATCATCTCCTTTCTTCTTGGTCCATATTCCAAAATATATTGGCATTACTTTAAAAAGAGGCTTATAGGAGAATATTGATGATCACATATTCATCCTTGTGACTTTTGGAGACACTTTTTCTTTTTCTTTCTTCTCTCAAAATCATTATTTTAATTCCTATAGAAGGAAGTTTCTAATGTCAACTTCCTTCTTTGTTTGTAAGTTTGTTTATTATTTTTCAACCCAAAATAAATATTAATGGAAGTTTTTTAGATTAATGTTATTTGTGTTCACCTATCCTAAGTCATTTAGGTCTATTTTAGTTGTACATTTCTTATTAAAAAAATTTACTTTATCATAGATGTATGAGGTGTCACACCTCTTTTGTCCTTTTATAAGAAATTTTGGAGCTACATTCACATTTAATTCTTCCCACACTTGTCACACACATCTCCATCACCTTATGGGATGAGGTACATTTGGCACACATGATAAATTTGTGTAACTCTTCTTTCCTTCTAGCTTTATTATTTGAGCTCTCCTTTCTCATTTTACTCACATACTCTAATCCATTTTGAGATGTTTGTTTATGGCTTGAGGCCATTCTTATTTATATTTATTGTATTACATCAAATATTTTATTTGGATAATTTTAAATTACAAGCCTTCTAATATATGTGGAGTTTTTCTCCATTTGGTAGTTTCTCCACTTAACAAATTTTATCTCATGTTTGTGGTTGTTTGTTATTGAGTTAATATTGTTTATTTATGTATTCATGTGTTTTATGTTTTCAATGTTATTATAATGATTCTAAATAATTTATTAATAATATGATCCAATGAATGTGTGTTTACTATCATTGGATGATCAAAGGGGTACATAGAAATTATTTAAAAATCACCAAAAAATTATCAGTCCACGTGGTGTTAAACAAAAAGATAAGTCAATTTTTATTTTTTATTTTTTTTCCTTCATTATAAGCATAAAAAGTGAATGGAGAAAATTCCCACAAGGGAATGATAACATTTTTTATACATTTTTGACTTATCAAAAGTAAAATAAGTCAAATTATAAACCAAATCAATCTCATTTTTCTAAAATAAGAAAAACTTGAAAATAAATCAAATTGTAAACCAATCAATCTCTTTTTTTGAAATAATAAAAACTTGAAAACAAATAAAATTATGAAAAAAAAAATGTAGCATTTGGTATCAACAGAGTGCCTCTAATTTGCATTTATGAGTAAAGTCATCATCGTAATCCATTTACTGCACTTATAATCTAACATAGCTATAGCAATGGTGTCTATGGCTAGTTCCCTATAAAACACCAAGGATAAATAAGTAAGAACTCATTTTTCCATTCTTTATATTACCCATTTACGACTATGATAAGGTAAAAATCTCAACAATGAACAAGAGTAATCTAAGTATATAAGGTTATAACACCCATGTACAAGGACTTCTCATTAAGCGGATGTCATAGATTGAGAAGATTATTTTCACATACTACCTAGGTACCACATACCACTATTATATCACATACTTTAACAACTCTTTCACATACCTTTAGATATATATTTCTTCTACATAACAGTGGGTATATAGGAAGGGAGAGCATATAAATAGGTTTGGTATATCAGTTGGATGGTATATAAAAAGGGAACTTTTTGGGATTGATAAGGAAATTTTCCATCTATCGATAGAGAAAACATGCATTCTATGAAAATATCTATTGGCATAACCCTAAATAAACTTGGTTAGAATGGTCTAGATAGGTGGATAACACACTAATCTTTGATGACTTGTGGTTCAACATATGTGATGATAATGATCAACCCATCAAAATTAAGGATGTAAAAGAGATTTCATAACGGAAATAGAATAAATCTAAAGCATTGGCCTTGATGAGGGCCTCAGTTGAAATAGAGGTATTTTGTTACATTCAAGGGTACAACACTCCATGATAAGCTTTTCACAAATTAAATAAACTATATGATTCACACTTAAAATTAGAGCTCATACATCCACAATTGAAACTATTCAATCTAGATTTATAAAATGGAGATGTCATGAATTTAGATTCTAAAATCCATACAATTAAGCATATGTTAATGTTGACAGCATGAAAATTTATGTCTCTATGACCACCTTAATAAAGTATTTTCTTCCTACCTGCTCAATCTATCTGGACTCATTGTAATCAAGCATTTTTTTAGTACTCTTACATTTGATCAATTGGTTGAGAAAATGGATGAAAGAGAAAAAGCCTTTGAGAAAAAAAAAGTTCATAGGATAAATCATTTCTCATGAAAATAAAAGGGTAATTCTTTCAATAATACAGGGAAGGAAAAGGGAAAAGGGAAGAGCAAAGGTGGAAAATCAATAACATTCAAATGACAAACAACACTTACATTACAATGTTGTGATATAAATGGGATTCATGAGACCTATGAATGAAAGACACCATGGGATAAAATTGAAGCATACATAAAATAGAAAGTATAAAATAAGAAGAATAAAAACTCAATATCTGATTTAGCTCAGTTCTTTTTTGATTACATGTTTTCATCTCTAAAAAATCGAATAATGCATCAAATAATTCAACCTTGTATAATTCTTGGGTTATAAAAATTGGATCCACACAACACAACTTTTCAAAGGGACTTATTTACATATTTTCATGAATAAATTTGTGGTCTAGTGTATTTTGAATATAAAATAAGTCTATAACCTCAAGGTAAGGGTATAATCTAACTCAAGTCCCTAGGATATCCAGATCTCATTTTCCACAATGTACTATACCTTCCTCAGTTAAAAATAAATGTGTTGTCTCTTGTGTTAATTTAAATTCAAGGCCACTCCATAATGCTTGATAATGGAGAGGTGAAATTCATAATAAAATGTGATAACACATTTGTTCTGAATAAATATGAGGAACAAAAAATATTGAAACTTAGGGGAGAGAGCTCAATGCCAAGGAATTTTTCTCAACTCGTAAAAGAATTAATGCCAAATAATACTCTCTACCATGCCATATTTGGACACGCACTATGATAGCATCTACACAATACACAAAAATGGTGTTATAATATTTATTACTTTGCCTTAAAACATTTAAAAGTGTGCATTCTACATTTTGGTGAAACATGAAAGAGAAATTTCAAATTTAGAAAGGAAAGCAAATAGGTTAGAAGTTGTAGCTAGTTCACTCCGAGTTGTGTTCTCTCCTAATCCTATCCATTGGTGGTCATAAATACTTCATGTCATTCATTGATCACTACATCAGAATGAAATGGATATATTTCTTGAATAATAAATTAGAAGAGTTCAAAATGTTTCAAAAGTTTCAAGTCATGGTTGAAAATGAAGCCTGATCCAAAATCAGCACACTAAGGATTGATAATGATGGTGAGTTCACTTAAAATATATTTGAAACCTATCTCAATAAGAATGGAATCAACCATCATATCATAGTTCCTTACACTCCATGATAGAATGGAGCAGTTGATCAGATGAACCAAACTATCAAGAATATAGTTCAGGTAATGTTATTCTTCAAAGGGGTAAATCTACACTTCTGTATAGAAACAACTCAAACAATAGTATACCTCTATAACATGTCACTATTAGCATCCCTATATATGAATAATCCCTATGAAGTCTAGTGACACCTTCATATTTTTGGATCCACATGCTACACAAATGCACACTTTTGAGATACTTTGAGTCTTCAAAATCATACAAGTTATTTGATGATAACACCAGGAAATTTTTTATCATAAGGGACATCATCTTTTATGACACTACCAAAGATCATTTGACAAATAAATTTACTAGAAAAATATGCCAAATTTTATGTTTTTAAGGAGGTTGATATGGAGGTCTCAAATAATAAAGAGGGACTATAATTGATAAAAACTTGAATCTCTATTGACTCTTATAATTGAAAATGACACTTCCCCTAAAGATGATAATGAAACTTCATGAGAAGATGGTTTGATTGTAAAAAATGAAGGATCTTCAAATTCAAAAACTAAGGCACCTATGATTCATCAAACTACACAAATAAAGATTCTAAAATGGCTCAAACAAACATTGAAAGATGTCAAACCTAATGAGGTTGGGAGAAAAAGCACAAGAAATGCACACACATCCTCACAATAATCAAACAAGTTCCTTGATGAACTTCAAGATAAGATATAAAAGCTTACCTTGGATGACCCTCCTAAATAACAAGTCAATGTTGCATTTGACTTTGAACCCACTTATTTCAAATAAGTTCAAATTTTTGAGGCATGGAAAATGATATGAGAAGTGATTATGATGTGTTTTTCACTAATGGAATTTGTAAATTGGTTGATTCTCAAATCCATTGTAAACCAATTGGAATCAAGTGGGTCTTTTGTGATAAATACAAAACATATGTATCACTTGACAAGCATAAATCAAGGCTTGTCACAAAGATTTTTGCACAAAAATAAGGAATTGACTACAACGAAACCTTTGCACCTAGAGTAAAATAGAATACTGTTCAAACCATGTTGGCTCTATATGCTCACAATCTATGAAAAGTTTACTAAACGGACCTCAAAATAATATTTTTAAATGGTGATCTCAAGGATATAGTGTACATGACACAACCTAAAGGTTTTTTATTAAATGACCAAGAGCACAAAGTATGCAAATTGTAAAAATCATTTGTGTTTTGAAAAATACTATGATCATGGTATGAAAAACTCATTGAGCACCTCCTTAACATGAACTCAAACATTTTGAGTTTGAAGATGCAACTCTTTTTTTCAAAATAGTTGACAAAATGATTGTATTTATAGTGGTGTATGTTGATGATCTACTCATTATAGGACACAATGAAATATACACTAAAAAATTAAAATCAAAGTTAATGAAAGGATTTGAAATGACAAATATAGGTTATCTTTATTACTATTTGGGTATTAAAGTATTTCAAAAACTAAAATATATCATCATCACTCAATAGAATTACATCGGTAAAATTTTGATCAAGTTTGGAATGATAAGTTAGAAGCCCCTCAATATGCCCATGGAAAATAATTGAAACTAATATCAGAAGATATCACATATTTATTAGATGTTACTAAATATACACAACTCATTGGAAGATTGATCTATATTTATTTTTTTGTTGGTGTTCTTTCTCAATTCATGTAAAAACCTAGACAAATTCACTAGGTATTAGCCAAAAGAGACCTTTGATATCTCAAAGGAACACATAATTTTGAGATGAAATACTTCATGCCAGGGGACTTCAAACTATCAAATACTCAAATTTTAATTGTGTTGATTATTTAAAAGATGTAAAATTTACTTCAGGTTTTCTATTGAATTTGGGAATAGTAGTTGTCAATTGGAAGTCAAAGAAGCAATCAATGCTTGTAATTTTTTCAATATAAATCGTATACATGGTAGCTTCAAAGGCAACCATAGATATTTTGTGGATTAGAAGGGTTATTTAAAATTTGAAGGGAAAATAAGTTTCGTCAACACCTCTCATGGTTGGAAAAACTTCTACAATTCAAATAAAAAATAATCTAGTCTCTTACGACCAAACCAAACACATCAACATCAAATTTCAACTAATTTAGCATTATGTGAAAGATGACAATGTAAAATTACTCCATTTTCCTATTGTAGATCAACCAGTAGACATCCTGACAAAAACACTAGGACAAGAAAATTTTAAAAAGTTCAAAGGCATGATTAGTATCACAATAACCCCCACAGATTGAAGGGGGATGTATTATTATTATTATTATTATTATTATTATTATTATTATTATTATTATAGTCTAAATTCTAGGAGTAATTGTAAGAGATATTTTATCTCATAGGGGTGAGCTAGAGGGTCTTTTTAGGTAGATGAAGAATCATCTTGAATATGAAATTAATAGTCACATGTTTAGTTATTAATATTGTAATGTTTCATTCATTTGAATGAATGCAATTTTTAATTCTTTAGTTTTCATAACATTCTGCCACCCACATGGCCCAAAAAATATTTCCAAATCTCATAGAAGACTTTATAAATGTGAGTAGCCTATCCCCACGACATTCATTTCTATTTAAAATCCTCCCTCTTTATCAAAGGGATATGAATCCCCATTAAAGGTGTGATCTGACAGTGTAAGACTTTGATTTATATCAACGTCGCCACTTGTGTGTATAATAACTCACACCATTTAATGCACAGATATTTTACTACTGGTCTTGATTAAATTGATAGTATGATGCTCAAGGTTATGTCTTAGTACATTTGTTTTATGTAATAATGAGCCCATTAATATATTATTATAAAATGGTGCTACTTATTTTAATTATAATTCAACGTCCTGACAAGATCCTTGTTTTTATTGTGTTTTCCATGTGTATATTATAGATTTAACTTATTGCTTCCAATTGTCTGCTAGTGTAGGCTTTTTCCCACTTTGTGATTTTAGCTACACGTTCTAATTAGCTTGCTTACATTAATAATAGGTCATTGGGGGAATTTTCTTTAATTTATTTTCTATTTATGAGTTGAGTTAATTAGTTTTGGGTGACCTAATTCCTCGCTATATAATGTGTCTTCATATGTACTTTTTGGCTAATGTTTTTAATACAATCTTTTGGTTGTGAAGACAAACTTCTTCCTTTTGCGTTGTTCTTCAAATTTCACTACTCCATATAGGTTAAACTTTGTGCATTCGATCATATCCAAATTCATCCTTGATTGTGGACCTCTCTGACACTATCTCTAACATTTCCTTTAAAAATCAATGGCTTGGGATCCTTGCCAAAAACTATTAATCTGAAAATGTGAGTGAAACCTTCTTGATTACATCATCATAACTTTTCACATTAGTTATCATTGTTGGATATGGAAAGATTCAACAGGCTAAGATATCCATAGAAACTTAATAAGTTTTATCCATTGATACATAATATATTGGGTGGCTTGATATTAAAGTAACAAATGGTATAATAAGATTGGTAATGGCTAAGTTAAAGACAAACTTAACTTATTAGTTTTTTTTTGAAAATATGAATTAATCTTGAACATTTGAGTGAGCTTGGAGCTGATGCCATTTTTTGAGAATTAAGATCCTTGAAAAAATGGGGTTCTTTACTCCTAAAGAAAAATAACTAAACAATTTACTAGAGGGAGAAAATAACTTTAGAAATCAAGGATAGCTTGACAAAATGATAAATGTTGAGAAGCAATAAAATTAAAATGTGGAGATAGAATAATAAACAATGGGTTAAGATTAACCTTGGGTTCATCAAAATGTATGTAAGCCTAAAATAATCTCTCATATGTATCTTATAAAATAGGAAAAGATATAAGACCATTCTAGATATAAAACACATACAAGATGTTGGTCAACATAGTTGTCTAGGGCTATAAACAAGGGTCATGAGCATAAGAGGTCATAAGGGATCTAAAATTAGAATCTACACATTTATTAACAATTAAAAAACCTAATTGGATCCAAGGTATAATTAGAAATTGAACCAAGATCTAAAAGAGAATTAAGAAGTGTGCCACTATGCCTAAGCAAGAGCTATAAAGGTAAAAGTGCCATTATAAATTTACGTTAGAGCTATAACTAATTTAGGGTTGTCATTAGACTTTAAAACAATATGTATAGCTAATAATGATGTTGAAATATCAATAAAAGGTGTCTCTAGGCATAAAAAAGAGCTATAAATAAAGATCATGTAAATATAGAAATGGACAAACAAGTACGAGTTAATCTAAACATGGAAGACATGAAATAAAATAAACTAATAACACCAACGAAAATAAAAAAGAAAGAGTTTATGGTTATGGATGCTTACCTTGTGTTGACTTGTCAACACATTAATATCCTTGTATTGTAGCACATTGTGAGAGATTATTGTAGGTAAATTTAAAGTGTATAGTGTTAGTGTATTTGAATACTCATAAACTTTTTTATTGTTTAAGATGAACTTTTAATATTAACTTTAAATATGGATAGGCACTAATTTGTGCACACTTTTCTATATCCTATTAATACATAAGAGTATCAACTAATTAATTGATATAATTGCCTTTGGAAATTAATAGGAAAGCATTGCACTAAAGAAGAATTGTTCTATAAACCCACTTTAAATAATACTTTTTATATAAGTTTGCTTTTAAAAAGCCTTGTGTAGACACCTAAATTACATTTAGAGTCAAAATGTACCTAACATCTATTAATTATTCTTTCCAATATTTAAAATATAATTCATGGCATTTACCTCTTCTTCAATAATTGAATAAATCAAATTTAATCAATTAACCACACTTTAAATCCATATTTAATTATTAAATCTATATTTTACACCTCACCCAACATCTTCCATCTTTATTTTCTTCATATGTTGACTCACCCCAACCAATCCCATAATTTCCTTTGAGTCATTCTTTAAGTTTTCAAACAGTTTGACTCATTCTTGGTGACTCAACTAACCATCTGCATATTTCTCGTATCCATTTGAAATGGTCATCATCTTTATGGATGAGGACTCATTAGCCACCATAAATTATTTAGATTATTTGAAATATCCAAATAATATTCTACTATTTAATGTTTTCTCCAAAAATATATAAATAAGCATGAAATCCATCACTTTCATCATCCTAACTTATGCTAATGAAGTGTTATCAAAATTGCAAGCGAATCAAAGCCATCAAAGAACATTTTTGCACCAAAACACTGCCCATTTTTCCTTGCATTAGAAGAGTGAACAAACACAATTCAAAGAAAGTTAATTGAATTCACATCGCAATGGAAGAAGTTTTTTGCAACTAAGGTGTAAATTTATGTTGTTTCTTTTGTATGTAGCTCTAGCTTAGTTTGAGATAGTTTAGATTAAGATTTATTCATTTATTTTACAATTCTAAAAAAATTTCAATACATTTTGACATGCTTGATGGGACCACTAACTCATCTTTTTCATCTCATTTTCATCATAATTGTATTTAGAAATTATTTTTCAATTTAATTTTGTTGTTTTCATTCTACATATATGTATAATCTTCGTTTTGGAAGTGTTGTTTGAAATTACAGGTCATTTTTTGGTATTTTTCATTCGATTGTACGTGGTTGTTGTGTCACTACGAATTTGAAGACATAAATTATGAAATTATAATCCAAAACTATGAAATTATTTTTTAACTTATTTCTACAGTCTTTTTCCTCATTTTATTCTTTCCAACATCTTTATGCTTGTTTTTTGCTTCTATCTGTATTTTTTATTTTTTGCAACTCTCTATTTTAGGCAAACTATAAATTTAGTGAGTTTATATGTGAAATCGTTGTTAATAAATTTGAAATCATTGAAATTAACTGTGATATAATTGACATTAGCCACAAAATCATCTAAAAACTATGAAATTGTCCTCCCTATTTTCTATTATTTTTATGTATTTTCTATTTCAGATTTGTGCAGGTCAATTGTGAAATTGTATTGAAACTATGAAATTGTCATTATAAATCGCAAAATCATTGTTATCATCTTCAAAATCATCATTTTAAGCTACAAAATAGGTAACTATATTTTTTAAATTGATAAAAGATTACTTACAAAATTGTTCTGAAACTGTGAATTCATTTCTATGTGTTTTCTTATGTTCTATTTATTTTTTGTGTCTAACCAGTGACAATTTCATTTTTTTGCTTTATTCTGTAACTGTGAATTTGTAACAGAGGTTAGCTTTTTTATTATTTTTATAATTTTTTTTGCTTACTCTACTACAGGTTGCCTTGACTTTAAGCCAAAACAAACACTCTAACCAATTATTTATAAGACACTTGTCAAAAAAAAATTACAAAAGGCTAAAATAAAATTCAATTTTTTTTATTTTTTCTACTAACATTTCATTTAAGTTTTTATTTTTAGTTTCTATTAATTAGCTCATATTTGACTTATTAAAAAGTTAATTATTTGATTTCAATAGTTTCTTTGTGTTGTGAAATTATGTATGCTCTTCCCTTGGCATTGCATTGGTGATGATACTCAAGAATCAAAAACAATTTCATAACTTTTATCTTATCTAAATTGTGTTTGTGTATGCTCTTTCATTGGTATCATGTTAGTGATGATACCTAAAAATCAAAAATAAACACTAACTTTTTATTTATTTTTAGGGCTCTATTGATCATAGATTTCACCACCACACTAGGCTAAACCCCATATATCAGTGGGGTATATAAATAAAGATTCAACTATTTTAATTTCTTAATCATTTGTGTGTTTTAAGTACATTGTAATATGAAGGGATTTCATGTTCCAATACCTAGGGTTTCAATAGTTGCCTCAAAATATAATATTATTGATTGTTAATAACTAAAACTCATACGGTTATGTTACGCACTTTGGGATAAGACCTAATAGTGGCATCTAATCTATATATTTATTTTATAGAATTGGGCCTTAACGTATCGAAAGGTATATTAGAATACTCCACTTAGATAATCTTGTTCAAACCTTAATACAAGGAAAACCTTTTTGTTGTTCAATTTTGGTGCATCAATTAATGATTAGCATCGAGAAGTTATATTTCACACACCCACAAAATTGGACTTAGTGGGCATGAGAATGCAGGATCCTCTATGGTTAGTGCTTGAAATATTAGGCCATAATTAAGAGCATGGATGAGTAAGTGACATCAGAAGGCCCAAACACTGTTCACAACTTTTATCCTAATTTTTAACCTTTTTATGTAATTGTTTGACTATTTAAAGTAGGACTTTGTTCTTTCCTTGTATTTTTCACATGCTATAATATCCTTATTTGTAAATAAATTTCTTTTGAGTCTAAAATCTATTATAACATCTTAAAATCAAATTTTCCCAAAAAACTCAAAGTAATTAATTTAAAATCATAATTTTTCAGTCACTTTGGTTATTATTCTTAGTTGAAATATTCCATTTATTTGAGTTAATTTATTTTTTCATATTCATGTCACATATTACTAGGTAAATGTCCATGCTTAATAACCCAAATTCAAGGGTTGAGCCATTTGGCAATGACCCCTTTCAATTCACCAGCCAAGAGCATAATGTACAAATAAATGAAATCACTGAACAAGAAAAAAAAGGAGAGGCTTACCAAGATTAGGGTAGCCAAAAATCTATACAACCTCTACCCTCATTTGATCAATATATCATGTCAAACAAGAATGAAGTCTTGATTCAATCCTTGTGCTTTGGAGCAAAATTATTGCCTGACTTTGATGTGTAGAACCTGTAATACTTGATTACAAGTAAGGAACATTTACCCTCAAATATTAATCAATCTATCTCTCAAGGTTCTTTAGAGGGTATAAATGACCTTGTAACATCTTCACATCCCAATCTCCAAGTCTTTTAAGGCAAATGTAAAGCCATTCTATGTGAGGAATCATCTCAAACAAGTCATAGATTCTCCACAAAAATTCATGCAACCCCTGGTAACCAAGAGATTATACACTTTCAATATCATCAACCAACCAATCCTTTTGGTAATCCTAATGTGAATGTGAATCTTAGTTTACCTTCACATATTCATCCAACCAATTTTAGTTTGAACGTTCCTTCAAACTCACCAATCATCAACCCAACCAACCAAAACTTGAATCTCCATTCAAGTTTACCAATCATGCAACAAATCAATCCAAACTTGAATATTCACTCAAGTATAACCAATCCAAATTTGAATGCACATAATATGCATGTACATCCAAGTTTACAAGTTCATGGTCAAATCAATCTAAGTTTGAATCTTAATTCAAACTCACAAATCAACCCCAATCAGAGTCTTTAAGGCTCACCCATCATTACCAATCAAAATCAAATCTTGAATCCTCATTCTAGGTCACCAATCCAATAATTTAATCCTAGTTTGATCATTACTTCACGTATTCTGAACAATCCTAATTTAAATATTGGTTTACCAAATCAATTTTCTCACCCAATACTCTTGGATCGGTTCCACCCAATCTAAATCCAACTCCAACCCATGTTAACTCCATTCTAACTCCACTTAAATTTAATCAAAATCATATCTCATATTCAAACCAAACTCAAAATCCAACTAATTCAAACAATCCTAACTTTAATGCAAACCTTAACGTCAACAATTCAAACACAAATCCTAACTATAACCTTAATCAAAATCAATACAACACAAACCAAAATCCACTTCAACCAAACCAAGCTAATTCTAGTTTAAACCTAGGATCTAAGCCATCCAACCTAAACTATAACATGCATCCACAACAATTCAATCCCAACTTTTTTAACCAATCTAACTTTGGTTACAACACCAATGTGAATCCTCCACCAACAAAATCTAACTTTAACACAAACCCAAGCCAACCAAATCCAAACATAAACTTTGAAAATAATTCAAACCTTGGTTTCAACCCTAATCCAAATCAAACAAACTTTCATTTAAATTCTAATCCAAATCAAACAAACCTTGATTTCAATGCCAATCCAAACCCAACGAACCTTGGGTATAACAATGACCAACAACATAATCAATTTCCACAAAACCAAACTAACACAAACCAATTCATTGGTCAATCTTCCAACTTCTATAATCCAATAAGTTAAATAAAGCAATTATCTCCATATCTTATATAAGAGTTCAAAAACATAAAATATAGGGTTCAAGGCTTACAATATTGTACTTAATCTAGGCAAAAATAGTTCAAATTCAAATAAATTTGTTCATATCCTTATGATTTAAGTACAATGACTACACATTTTACAAAATGCATTGAACCCCCAAAATTCACTAAATACAAAGGTAAAGGAGATCCCAAAGAACACTTAATCATCTTATTTTACGCATGTGTAGATGTTGTTTATAGCAATGAATACATGTTGTGATTATTCCCATGAAGTCTTAGGGGTCAAGCCCTTGAGTGGTTTTAACACCTTCCAAAAGGATATATCTTTACCTTTGAGGACTTATCTAATAAATTGGTTTACCACTTTTCCTATAACATCAAAAAATATTTGACCACTTTGGATTTAAATAATACCAAATAATACAATGGTGAAACCTTTGCCTCCTTCCTCTAAAGATGGTGAGAAATGAAAAATCATTTCATATGGCCATTTCCTAAAACTGAACTTGTGGACATATTCACGACAATTTAAATTCAGACTTGGGAAATCATTTTTTACTCCTTTACCCAAGATCCTTTGAAAAAATCATTGAAAAGGGAGTTCAAGTTGAGAAAACATTAATTAATAAAGGTGTGATCAAAATATTTAAACCTGATAATAATTCCTATAAACCAAAAAAAAAACCAAAATTCTTTACAAAAATAAGAAACTTGTTGGTGATGGGGTGACTGATGTAAAAAAAATTCAAAACCCTCCAAATCAAACACAAACATACACCCAACCTATCAATAACATAACTATTCTTGGTGGATAATCTAGACAAGGAAGAGCTAAGTATAGATTCATTCAATTGGGTGACACTTATAAAAAAGTTTTCTAAAAGTTGGATCACACAAACATGATCACTTGGCCTAAAACCAAACCCTTCGATAAGACTTTTCCTAATATCAATTGGTATAAATAAGATGATTATTGTGAATATAATAGGATCAAAGGACATTCTACTAATAGGTATATGCACCTCAAACACTATGTTCAGGACCTCATTGATAGAGGAGACATAGCGATTCAAAATCAAAAATCTAACAACCAAAAATGGGGATATACCAAGATCCATTCCCAAATCATGAGCAAGGAAAAGAAAAGCAAAAATAAGAACAACCGTAAGCTATTAATGTCGATCGAGCAAGTCATCCTTTCGATTCTATTATCAATAGTGTTAATTTTATGAACAACCATGCCAATTTCATTACTTTTCCATCATAAGAGTGCATCATTACTACAAAGTGTGAAAATATTACTATTATAAGTGCATAATCATCTAATGTTGAATGTAAGTAAAACATTATCTACCAACTTGAGAAGACACCATAAAATATTTCTATATTAGACATTCTCAAGACATCTCTTGTATATAAAGATATATTGTAAAAAGTCTTCCAAGAGTCAAACGTCCCTCAAAACATCAATCCTACAAACTTCCAATCATGAATAGGCTCTTTTCCAACTAATAATCAATTAACATTTGATCATTCTAATGTCTTTCCTTGAAGGTCGAAGCGTAATCTTCCATTGTACATAGAAGTTATCATCTCTAGGCACAAGGTGAAGAGGGTGTTTATATACAATGGATCAACATTAAATCTATGTACATTATAACTTATAAAACACCTAGGATATCTGATAAAAGTAATAGAAATATATATTATTACTATAAATGCATATGACAATAATGACCAATAATCTATGGGAACAATCTATCTTCCTTTGATGGTGGGGTCCCTTATTAAATAAACTTGCATTCATGTACTTGATCTCGATCTACCTTATAACATACTTCTTGGACGTCCATGGTTACATTCCATTAATACTATACCATCCACCCTACACCACTATTTGAAATTTTTCCATGAAAGTATGGAAGTTACTATGCAAGGTGATCCTCAACCCCTCCAATATTGCAAGCTATTGGAAGATAAATACCAAAAATATAATTATTTAATAGTCACTGATGATAAATTTTCCCCATTTGAGGATTATCCTTTGCTTGAAAACTATGTTCATCTATAAAATTTATTTCAAACACCTCTTAGTGGTTGGATTAATACACCAAATACTTCCATTTCCATTGAAAAGGCTTCCACCAGTGAATCATCCAACCAATCATCTAACAATATTCTAATTAACCATCCATAGATCAAGCTTCCAATCATCCTTCTATGACATAAGCTTCAAACCCACCAACCACTTCTAGAGCTTCTTCATCTGCCTTACCCTATTTTATGATCATTGATAAAGGAATGACTGAGTATATAATTCAAGATTTCAACTATATAAGTACAATCCATACAAATCCACATAATTATGGTAGGCCCCACCATCAAAAGGATAATAGAGTGGTTAATAAATTTGGCAAGACAATATTTATATAAGGTGGTTTCCTTTCAAATAAGCATCTCAAAGATTTCAGTCCTTCTTGACTTTATTCTAATGAACTAGCTAATTTCTTTACCAATAACAAATATCTCATTACTAAGTCCATCTTGTGTAATATTATGAATTATAAGGGTAAAGACCTTGGCCTCCATGAATAAGGATCCAATGAACCTATAATGATAAAATCAAATGAAGCTAAACATGGCATAAGATTTCATCTACTCAAAGTTCATTTCACACTCTTCCAAAGTGACTCTTATAGTGAGTCAAAGGATGATTATTCAGCTATCAAAATGGGTTCCATACTTAGTCGCTTCAAAGACCTTTCCCACACCAACCTTTTTCATGAGAATGTCATGCTTACACCAGATATCTGATACCCATCTCTCATAAAGTGGGATTAACACACAAAACTTCCACTTAATCATTTTTAGAATTATAAGGCTATTTCTAAATTTTTGAGAATGAGGGCCCATATTCCAACAGATGATCACAAGAAAAGTTTTTCAATTCAGTTAGATGAATAACATACTTTGGAAAACAACAACTACATCATAGTATAAATACAAATTCTACATCAAATTAGATAGACCTAGAGGAAGATTTCCATCTTCTTTCACCACCTCCAAATTATAAAGATGAATCAACTCTCCTTGTTGAAGAAACTATTCCTATGAACATTGTCATAGAAGAGGATCCAAAAATTGTCAAACTTGAAATATCTCTTACTCAATAAGGGACATACTTACACTTTTGCTTCATGAAATTTTTGATGTATTTGCATGGTCTTATGTGTATATGTCAGGGCTTAATCTAGAACTAGTGGTGCATCACCTTGTTGTACATCTAGACATCAAACCAATCACACATAAACTTTTTAAGATGTACCCTAATATTACACTACTAATGAAAGAGGAACTGAATAAGCAATTGGTAGTTGATTTCATATGCCTTATTGGCTATTCATATTAGATATTCAACATGGTACTAGTATCAAATAAACTAGAATGAATCATAGTTTACACATATTTCCATGACATCAATAAGGCATGTCTGAAAGATGATTTTCCATTCCCAGATATTGACATGATCATGGATTCCACTGCATGTCATGAAATGTTGTCTTTGATGGATGGTTTTTCAGTCTATAATAAAATAAAAATCATTATTGAAGACCAAAACAAAACCACATTCACAACACCATGGGAAATATCTTGCTACCAAGTAATGCCTTCTGGTTTAAAAAATGTTGGATCTACATATCATTGGGCAATGACTATCATCTTCCATGATATGTTCCATGACATTATGGAAGACTATGCTAACTATTTTATTGAAAAATATAAATCTAGATAAAAACACCCTCAAGTACTTTTTACAGTTATTAGGTTTCATTATTTCATAACATGGCATAGAAGTTGATCCGACTCGGACCAATCAAATTGCACCTAGTTGTCTATATTTTCATTGGTCTCATGGATCCTCACTGTCAAATCTTGACCCTTTGACCCATATTTCACCATTGATCATGATAAGTATGATCAAGTGAGATCCATAAAACTTCTATCATCTTGAACATGCTCATGCCACTTTTAATCTCACATTGATCTCAAAATCCTATTCTCGATCTATATGATTCACATGTTTATGCCATGTGGTGGCATCTTGAGCTCCTTAACCTTTTGACTCTTATTGCACCATCAGATCAAGATGTACGATGTAACATAGAATGTTGAATCCAATATCTACTTTACAAGATCAAATTTGATGTTCATGCTCTCATCATTTGATGTTTGTGTGACTATATTTGACATCCATGCAACCATCAAATTTAAGCTCCAATGATTTTTTCTCTGATATTTATTTTGACATCTGCACGACCATAAATTACATCCACATGATCATCAATGACATCCACGAGAACATCATACTTTGAACACCAATGGATTTATGTCATGTATTAAATTTGACACTTGCACAAACATCTCATTCTATAAGTCAATCTTTAGAATCTTATAACTTGAGATAGAAATCTCATGCGTGGATGAAACTTTCAAAGGATGATCTTGGAATGAAAATCTCCATGGCACTACAATCCTTTAGCTCGCATGGATTTTTGAGGTGTATTTATTAAATGCATAAGTGAACTAGTCCATTTATTCCTATGTGATGTGCAGGATGGCCTGGCCCCTTAGACTTGACAAGTTGAACTTTGAAGGCTTAGATCTTGAGATAGAAGGCTCATCAAGGTATGAAACTTGTAGATAATGATCTTGGCACTACGAATATTGATTGTGCATGGTCTAATGGTCACGTGAGGCTTTCTGAGAATATTTATAAATTATACAAGCAAACTATCTAGTTTGGTTCTTCATGACATCTTAATGATGGTCTAGATTCACAAAGCTTGTTCCTTAGCTAATGTCATTCTGAATGAACTTATGAGGCCTATTGATGCAAGAGCATCCATTTTTAGATGACTCAAAATGATGTTTGCTCAAGCCATTTTGGTTTGCTAGGTATTTTTTAGACAAATAGCATGTTTAGGTTTGTTAAAAAGGGTTAGGATTCTTATTAATCACCTTGGAGTGCTTCCCAATTAATCTATAAGTGTTGAGATATGCTAGAAGTTCAACTATTAAATTTCCTACCAATTCTCATAATTTAAATATTTGAATTTGAAAAGCATGTCTAAGGAATTTTATGAGTTTTTTATGGGTTATATAAGTGTTAATAGTTATAAAAACATGAATAATAACACCATGGATCTTTACCATGGACTATTGGTCACCTTTGTATGGAAAATCTATCTTGGGTTTTGTGCAAGGTGTTTTCCTATTAGCTAGTGACCGTTAGGAGTTGGTTAGAAATTTTATTTTGGATATAAAGTCTGAAAATTTTGGTTTTGGAGTTAGTTATTCATATGTATTTGAATAAGAGGGTTATATTCCCAATAAAATATGAAAAAATATGTCCAAGTTTAAAATAACAGCTCTGCAACCCTATTTTTTTGTGCATGTAAGTGGAAAAGGTTTGTATATTGTTTGCTCAACTGGAGAAGGTTCAAAGTTTATTGGTTTATCATGTTTGAATTGAATTTAGTTTATTTATTTCTATTTACTAATTTATTTTTATAAAATCCTTGTTACTTTTTATATCATTTAGTTGGAGAACAGTATATTCCTTTTGAAATTATGTGTGTCAATCATAAACAAAGTATTGAAAGTGTATATAATAGGAATGTTAGAATGATTAAATAATGATTTCATAGGTTGTATGGATTTTTTTCAAGCCATAAAAACATTGGTATAGTATTTAAGTCTTTATTTAAGTTTAAACCTCAAGATAGCACCTATAGATTCTACAAACTATGGTTGAGTTTGTAACAAAGCCAAGAACATCATCAGAAGGTTAACAAAGGAGGTAGGAGACAATATAAAGGTTGAAAAATATCCTTACATTTTCCATTGATGTAAAATAGGTTTCACAAAATATTGTCACTCTTTTTGAAGTTTTCAACTACAAATTATTGGTTTACAAATGACTGCATGAAATGATTGTGCACAAAGGGAAGGCAGAATGATGTCAAAAGATCGAATAGAGGATTGATAGTAAAGAAGTAAAGGTTGAATAATGTGTATTTAATATTCTAAACCCAAACCATATTTTACAGGCCTTTGAAATATTTTAAGGATCATTTGGAAGCATTTGGATGATCTCAGGTTATACAGATAGACTCTGTGTATACAGTGAGCCTGAGTGTGTCATGGAATCGATGAATAGAGGAGAGACAACATAAAATTAGTGATTAGAATAGATGTATAATTTTTTAATATATCTATGATAATTTTTTCAATCAAGATGATCCTTTTATATTTCATGGAAACACCAGTTAAGAGCTCTCAGGATTAACAGTTAACAGGCAACCCTATTTCTAGGGTTTTCAAGGAAAAATGCTTGTGATAAATGACTCAACAACTGGAATCCTTCTAAAACTAGTAATTAGTTAGATTTTCATGTGTCCAAAGATATTTTTGGGTTTATATATTATACTCGTATGAAAAATAATGGATTTATAAGGTCTTAGTGTTAGACAGGTTGTGATAGACCTAATAGGGGTAAACAGTGAGCAAAACAAGCTTAGAAGAGAGACTTAAGGGATGAATAAAGGGTGAAACTTTGTGGATAGTCAAATAAAAATAGAGAGTATCCAAAATTATAGGTTTTCCCTTAGTATTATGTACTACTAATTAGTACAAATTGAAATTTAACAAAAAAAGGCTACAAAGCCTATGTGTTATGTAGGCAGAGTTGAGTATGAAGTGGATAGATGTTTAGAAAGGTGTGTATAATGGATAAATAGGAAAATTTATATCATGAATAACTCATTTAAAGTGATAATATCCTAAAACTAATAAAGTAAACCTTAGAATCTTGTATGAAAGAGTGCATCTATGAGTCATTGCTTAGAAGTGATTCAAGAACAAAGTCAAGTGTGAGATAAGTAGCTTTTTGTTTGCATCATTTTTGGTATCATAACCTAGGAGATCTTGGGAAGGAAAAAAGGAATCATGGTAGGTAGAAGATGAGGATAAATAGCAGCAATCCAAAGTAGAATCCAAGTAGTGGATTCTATGGTAGTTGAGATGAGGAACCTATAAGCAAGATTGCAATCCATGGAGTTAACACAATGAAGAGAGATAAATAGGGGTGACATATCTGATGTTGAGGATTATTCCTCATGAAGAGGCAACATAGAAAGGTTATGAAGGAAGAGTTAAAGAGAGGTTCATTAGAGCAGTGCTTGGGGTGACTTCAAACCCCAAGATGGAAGTGCCCATGTATGATGGCAACCTTAATGTGGAAGAGTTAGTGGATTGGATCACAGCCATGGATAAATACTTCAATTAAAAAGAGGTGAAGGAGGATAATAAGATGAAATTTATAGTAAAAATATTGAAAAGACATGCATCTTTGTGGTGGGATGGCATCCAAGAAGAGAGAATAAGAAGAGGCAAAGACAAGATAAATTCATGGGATAGAATGGTGGCTAAGATAAAAGGCAATTTTATGCTTAAGGATTATTAAATCCACTTGTTTAGGAGGCTATAAACCTTGAGGTAGAAGGATATGATAGTGAAGGAATACACAGAGGAGTTATACAAGTTGACCATTTGAGCAAAACACATAGAAGATGATGTTGATAAGGTTGTTAGGTACATGAATGTCTTGAAGTTTTCCATTCAAGATGAGTTGAGTATATTGGCACCTAGGAGTTTTGAGGAGGCTTATCAAGTAGTCTTCAAGTTAGAATAGAAGTTTGTAAGAAGGAAAATTTAATTTAATAGAAGAAGAGGACAATAAGAAGGAAGAGGGAATCCAAGCCTAGAATTCAATGGCAAGGACAAAGCAAAGAAGTGGGCAGAAATTCAGAGGCATCAAATTCATCAAGTAGAGGTAGTTACAATAATAGAGGTGGCAAATCCTATGGTAGAGGAAGAGACAATGGTTGGTTTGCAATAAAATGTTTCAAGTGAAACAAGTTTATAGGGCATAGGTCTTACGAGTGTCCTAAAGATGTACAAAGTGGTAGCTCATGACATGAGAGTAGAAATCAGGCGGTGCATTAAGAAGAGGATAATGTAGATGCATTTCCAAACTATGTGGAGGATCTTAAAATAGGTGAAATCTTGTTAATGAAGAGAGTCCTTCTGAAAACTAACCAAGAAAAGAGAAAACCATCACAAAGGAAGATTTTATTATGAACCATGTGCAAGAGTAAAGGTATGTGTTTTAAGGTTATTATAGACAATGGTAGTATAGATAACTTAGTCTCTTCATTGATGGTGTCTAAACCAGGCCTATAAAGAAGTAAGCATCCAAACCCATACAAGGTTTATTGGATTGAAAATAGTCACCAAGTCTTAGTGAATGAACAATGTCATGTAGACTTGCAAATAGGTGGATTATAAGGATAGGGTATTGTGTGATGTCAATCCCATTGATGTTTGCCACATAATTCTTGGGAGACCATGGCAGTATGGTAGGAAAGCATTGCATGATGAGAGAGCTAACACCTATACTATTTAGAAATATGGTTGTAGGCATACATTAAAACCATTGAAGGAAAATACATGGAGAGAGATATCAGGTGTCATGTTTTTTGGAGAGGAGCACATGCCTAAATAAATTAGTTTCAGTAGTAAGAAGGATGAGAACATAATAGTTGCAAATAAGAGACAGGAAAGAGATAAGCTAGTGTAAGTTGCCAAGCCAGTGGAAGAAGAGAATGCCATATTTGAAAAACAATTTGAGGAGTTGAAGATAATCAATAAGGATCTATTTTAAATAGACCAGCAAGGTGATTTGTTGTCTAATGAGCATTTGGAAATGTTGTTTGCAAATTTGTCCTATTATTTGTCTTTCATAAAAAACAAGGAGTTTCTAGGATGTTTTGTTGAGAAAGTGGCTATGTTGAGAGAATTGGTGGTGGTAGGAGAAGGAAATGATCAAGTGAAGAGTAGATAGTAGATAGAAGTAGATAAAAACAAGTTTTAGCAGTTGAGGATTTGGTGAAATAAAGGTAGCAACCATCAGCAACTATTTCAAAGATAATAAACTCAAGCATGGACAAGAAAAGTGTGTCAAAACAAGAGATTAGGTTTCAAGGAAATAATCAGTAGTTTGTTTTATTTTATATGTGTGTTCCATGTGCAGGTTGGTTGCATGAAAATTATAAGGTTCTAAATATTGTCAAACTAAAAATCACTATGCAAGACATCCACCTCAAAGAAGTAAGCATGGTAACTTTGGTCAAAGCACAAAGAGGTCTATATGTTACTCATAGACCTTGGGATCCAGGAGGTGTACCTTTGCATGAAAAGAGAGAACCATAAAGAGGAAATCTTAGGAGATTAGAAAAAGTGTAAAAAATTCAAACTTTTATGTAAAGTTTCTTTTCATAGTCCAATATCATGATGTAGCAGCATCCATTTTTGGATGACTCAAAATGATGTTTGTTCAAGCCATTTTGGTTTGCTAGGTATTTTTTAGACAAACATCATGTTTAGGTTGTTTAATATGGGTTAGGATTCTTATTAATCACCTTGGAGTTCTTTCCAATTGATCTAGAAGTGTTGAGCTAGGCTAGAAGTTCAAATATTGATTTTCACACCAATTCTCACAATTTAAATATTTGAATTTGAAAAGCATGTCTAAGGAGTTTTTTAGGGGGAATATGGTGTTAATAGTTAAAAAAATTAATAATAACACCATGGATCTTTACCATGGACTATTGGTCACCTTTGTACAGAAACTCTACCTTGGGTTTTGGGCAAGGTGTTTTCCTATTAGCTAGTGACCATTAGGAGTTGGTTAGAGAAGTTGTTTTTCATATAAAATTTGCAAATTTTGGTTTTGGAGTTATTTATTCATTTTTATTCAAATAATATGGTTTTAGTCCCAAAAAAATATGAAAAAATATTTCCAATTTTAAAACAATAGCTCTGCAACCCTATTTCTCTGTGTATGTAAGTGGAGAAGGTTTGTATATTGTTTGCTCAACTAGAGAACGTTCAAAGTGTATTGGTTTCTCATGTTTGAATTGAATTTATTTGAGTGATTTATATTTAATAAACTTGTTTGTAGCAAATCTTTGTTACTTTTTATATCATTTGGTTGGAGAACAGTCCTATTGAAACTGTGTGTGTAATACAATCATAAACAGAGTATTGAAATGGGTATATAATAGGAGCATTAGGATGATTGAACAATTATTTCATAGTTTTTATGGATTTGTTTCAAGTAATAGATTTTTTTATAGAGTATGTAATTCTTTAGTGAAGCTTAAACCTCAAGATAACACCTATAGATTCTACAAACTATGACTGAGTTTGTAACAAATCCAAGAACATCATCAAAAGGTTAACAAAGGAGGTAGGAGACAACATAAAGGTTTTAAAATATCCTAACAGATTCCACTGATGTAAAATATTTTTCACAAAGTATTTTCACTCTTTGTGAAGTCATCAACTACAAATTCTTGGTTTACAAATGATTGTAGGAAATGATTGTGCACACAAGGAAGGTAGAATGATGTCAAAAGATCAAATAGAGGACTGATAGTAAATAATTGAGGTTTAATAATTTGGATTTAAGTTTCCAAACCCAAAACATATTTTACAAATCTTTGAAATATTTTAAGGATTGTTTGGAAGCATTTGGATGGTCTTGGGTTATACAGACAGAGTTTGTGTATACAATGAGACTAAGTGTATCTTGGAATCAATGAATAGAGGAGAGAGAACATAAAATTAGTGATTTAAACATATGTATAATATTTGAATACAACTATGAGAACTTCCAAAATCAATATGATCCTTTTCTATTTCATGGAAACACCAGTTAACAACTCTCAGGCTTAACAGTTAATAGGCAACCCTGTTTCTAGGGTTTTGAAGGAAAAATGCTTGTGATAAATTAATTAAATATTAGAATCCTACTAAAATTGATAATTAGTAAGATGTTCATGTGGCCAAAGGCATTTTCAGGTTTATATCATGTACCCATATGAACAAGAATGGATTTAGAAGGTCTGAGTGTTAGACAGGCTGTGATAGACCTAACAGGGGTAAATAGTGACTAAAATAAGCCTAGAAGAGAGACTTAAGGGATGAATAAAGAGTTGAAACTTTGTGGATAGTCATATAAAAATAGAGGGTATCCAAATTTATGACTAGTTTTCCCTTAGTATTCTGTACTAATCTGTACATATTGAAATTCAACAAAAAAAGGCTACAAACCCTATGTGTTATGTAGGCAGAGTTTAGTATAAAGAGGATAGATATTTATAAAGGTGTGTATAATGGATAAAGAGGACCATTTATATCATGAATATCATGTTTAAAGTGATAATAACCTCAAACTAATAAAGTAAACATCAAAATCCATTATGAAAGAGTGCATCTATGAGTCATTGCCAAGAAGTGATTCAAGAACAATGACAAGTGTGAAATAAGTAGATTTTTGTCTGCATCACCTATGCAAACTCTCTCCATGATCCTGATCTATTTGGACACCATGAACCTACCACTTGCATATATGACTCTAAAATGACCCCTAAGACACCAAATGACACAAGGACTAAGTTAGACTATGAGCAAAGCTAGAATGGCATACAAAATGACATCAAATGAACTACAACATACCCTATGACATTTATATTTCACCCCTATATAAGATTAT
Organism: Torreya grandis; assembly: GCA_037957365.1. Classification (NCBI taxonomy): domain Eukaryota; kingdom Viridiplantae; phylum Streptophyta; class Pinopsida; order Cupressales; family Taxaceae; genus Torreya; species Torreya grandis. Next base: position 2,408,485 of record JARHVA010000495.1, read on the forward strand.
GGCTATAATATTTGACCCATTTTGGCTTGTGGTAAAAATGGTCAACATCTTTGGTGATTTCCCAAGGGTGGTATGCTTGTTATGCTATGACCAATTGCCTAATCCTATCCATTGGGCTATGGATTCACATGTAAAATAGGTTTGGCATATAAATTGCCTTGAACAACACATAAAATATAAGGAAAGACAAAGAAAAAGAAACACACAAGATAAACTAATTAAAAACACACTTTTGCTTCATGAGCACTTATGGAACACAACACAACAAGAAAGGAAGCACACACCTAAATAAAATGACTTAAGCACTAACTAACCTAAGATAAAAACTTCCTCTAGGATCAAAGAGGAATTTTCAAAATTCTCTTGCTTTATGACATGAAGGATCGAATGAAACATGTAGCCTTTTGATCCTTTACATTGATGCCTCCAACTTATTCATGTTGTTTTTCAACTTTATTGGCATGATGTCCAATGAAAACCAAGCAAATCCTATAGGCTAACTATGGAAATGAACTCTTCTTGCATCCAAACAGCCTCAACTTTCTCATATGGTTCCTCAGCTATGACTTCTAATAGTAGTTGAATAAGGCTTTCCTTTTTGGTCTCCATAGTGTCCTCAATAAGATTGGGTTTCTCTTTAGCTGCAAGTTTTTCAAGATCGTCAAGGAGTTCTAAATAATCCAGCCAATCTTGTTCATTTTCCTCCATGGGAAACTTTTCCTCCTCGCGTACTTGGCCCTTAATTTACAAGTTTGAAAATATGACAATCCTCTCAGCCTTGCTTTCTCCTTGACATATTCTACTTGATGTTTGGAAGAATCAATCTCTTCTTCTTCAAGATCCAATACATTTGGATATGGATCAATATCAGGTGGGTCTCTTGACTGTTCTTGAGGTGTAATAACTTCTACATTGCCCTCACTTTCCATGTCTACAATCTTTTGGACACTAGCATCATCAGATTGTTTTATGATAGTATATTCTTGATCAACAGAATGGCCTTCATATTTAGGCTTGATAGAATACTTGTCCATATGATCATTAGTATTGTTAGCAACCTATTCATTAGATATATAATCTCTTGGAGAAAAAAGAAACTCACCCAATTTTTCAAACTCTTTGCATATAACATTGGGATTTTTCCATAGTTCCTTTTCATCAACAACATGAGACCTTTCTCCATTCTTATAGAGACATTCATCAACATGCTTTTTAGAGGAATTATCCAAATTAGATGTAGACTTCTTGGGAGGAGGAGAAACCTTTCCGAGCTGATCAAACTCATGACATATGAAATCAAACTTTTGCCACAAGTCATTTTCATTCACCTCATGAGTGTCCTCTTCAAGAGCCATTTCATTTATCTTGCTCTCATGAGACTCGCTTAAGATTATAACTTCTTGAGGAGTGACTTGACCTTCTTTCTTGATAGTACACTCCACTTCATGCTTGATATGGTCATCCACAACTCCATGATTATATATGGAGTCTTCTTCAAATGCCTCTCTCTTCAATTCTTGAACACATTCCTCATGGACAGTTGTAATAAGATCTTCAATATGTTTCTTCTCATCTAAGAAGGTAGGATTACACTTGTTGTCACCAAGGGAAGCCCCTATGGTGATATCTTCCTCATAATCACTCATGACATCCTCTTGGTCAGCCTTGGCTTGGATTTGCTCCTCTTCACTTCCTTCTCTCAATATGGGTTCTTCCTCAAGAAGGGGTGAGGTGGAAGGTTGATGAATAGGCTCATGTAAAAGAGATTGAATATGAGGTGTAATGGAAGGTTTATGAATTGGAGGTGGAGTTTGAGGGGAAGAAGAAGGCTTATGAGTGGATTTAGGAAAGAGAAAATCACTAGTGGGCTCATAGATAAGTGACTTATTCGGCTGATTAGAAGGGCAAACATCTACATAAGCAGGAGTTGCATCTTGACAATAGTCTCCTTGAGTTTCTTCAAAAACATCATGTTCATTTTTGGGCTCTTTATCCTCCCACATACTTAACCTATCTATTGAAAATTGAAGGCACTTATTTTCCAAGTCCATTTTTTCTTTGATCCCCCATTGAGTTCCTTCTATCTCTTCAAATGTCTCCAACTTCTACATATAATTTTGGGTAGCACCTCTCAACCATTCCATGAGATGATTAGGGAGCATGTCATACTCATCATCCCATGTTATCATTTCATCTTCATTAACTAGTAAATGTGGTATGTATGCCAACAAAGACTTGATATAGGATGGAAAAAGTGAAGGAGGAGGGTAATGATGAGCATCAAGACCAGTTTCATTTTGTTGCATTCTAGCTTGCAAGAATCTACATCTTGCCTTGTAATACCTTTGTGTATAATTAATGTAAACATATGATTCCTCATGGAAAGACTTATAGGATTACTCTTGAGGTTCATAAGCATCATGGTATGGTTGGTAGGGCTCATATTGGGACTGATAGAAAGGCATTTCTTGATAGGTATCTTAGTAGCCTTCCTCATAGGGATGTCTAATAACATGGTGTCTCTATTGGGGGCAGCGCGGGGGGCGGCAGGGGGATGGAGGATTATAGGGATACCAAGGCTGATATGGTTGATAGCCATTTTTATAGGACTATTGAGGAGTATATTATGGTTCATAGCAAGGCTGATAAGTAGGTTCATGGTAGGAGTACTTACCATACCTATTCATATCAACCTCATGTATCAAATGAGATGTAAAAAAAATTGATCAAAACTTCAACTAAAGATACCTGGACTACTTACAACTAGAAGTTATCATTTGGAGTCACCATTGGTGCTAGGTTGCTTGCTTCCAAAAGTTGATAGAGGAAAGACACACCAACAATATTTCCACTCTCTTGGACTTGGTCCCACCAGGTGTGCCAGAACTATTATCACCAAATCGTGTACCTTAGAAGAGGGTATTCAAGCCTCTTCTATATTTGGGTAACATGGGAACACTTCAAGGTATGTGGGTGTACCTATAATGTAAGTGAGCCTCTAGATTTAAGGGCTAGCTCCCTGAATGTATCTTGAAATGCTAACACTTACTTAACTAGTTGTTTATGGGGGAAAAAGTTAGGAGTTACATGAAATGAACCAAATATAAGGGGGTGATACACCAAGATATCTTCCATATGACCATCATACTTTCCTACACTGAGAAACAAGACACACAAACTAAATTTCAAGTCATATGGATTCTAACATGAGTATTTCAATATGAAGGTGAGATGCATGAGAGATATCCAAGGTAAGTGAACCATAGGCTAGTTGTAGACACTAAGGCTCATTGTACACTTAAAAGATAGGCTCATACACTTGAAAACACTTTATATGACCTGTTAGAATAGAAACTCTTGCACAAACATGAAAGGATAAGGGAAGAAAAGATAGAGAATTATCACTTTGCATCACCATACATCACTTGCATACTTAGACAATTGTTCAAGAACTCAAAATCAGATTTGCATTTATGTTCAAAGGTAAAATATAACATCATCCCAGTAGGGATTCACCATACATGGAGTGGAATTTATTACAAAGGCTAAAATGGTAGTTATTTATAGCAATCGAGAGAGAAGTGGGAAAAGAGAATTCCAAAGGGGAATCAAATGAGTTCAATGTCATTCGAATCATAGCTACAACTGCTTCTACAATTATTCTCATTAAAATTTTCTAATTGATCCAAGTTACTTTAGTCTATTGCACAACTACATTATTCCTTCATTGATGCTCCTTGATGGTTACAATGGCAGGATCAAGTTATTTCAAGCTAAGTTTCAGCATCAATGTAGTTACAACAATCGGATCCATCTGTTAGAATTTTGTCCTGGTGCTAGCTGATCTTAATTGGTTTGTCATGGCATGCAAAAAGTGGAGGAAGGGTCCTTTTCATGCAGTTGGTCCTGGAGATGAAATTGTTGAGGTCTATGTGTATGCCTCCATGACATCCTTTGAAATGTTACTTCTTCCTCAAAATAGATCATGCTCAAACCTATCCTCATGTTCATAGGTCCACTATAGATGGAAAACCAATCTTAAACTATTGGTTTCCCTATAGTTGTTATATTGATGCTCATTGCATACACAGGTCCTCCCTTAAAATATGGTGAACATAGTCACATAAAAAACCTTGTAGGCTATAAAATTTCAAACCATAGGTCCATATTAAGCCTTGACAGTGGTCCTTTATTGTTCTTGATCTGACTGTATTAGTGTGTCCTTTTAATGGCATTTAGTCGAGCTTCAATAATGGCATGTGCCCTTTAAAAAGCTTGCCTTAGTTTTAGTCAAACACTACTCTTTGGCTTGACTTTGTCTATTAAAAACCAACTCAGACCAATCAAATTGTGCTTAGTTGTCTCTCTTTTCATTGGTCCCATGGATCCTTGCTATCATATCTTGACCTTTTGACCCATTTCGTACCAACGATCTTGATCATCATGATCGAGCAAGAGCCATCGATCTTCTATCAACTTAAATGTGTTCATGCCACTTGTCAATCATGTATTGATCTCAAGATCCTATTATCAGTCTATCCTCTTCATGCGCTTATGCCACATGGTGGCCTCTCGAGCTCCTTAATCTTTTGATTCATCTCGCACTATCAGATCAAGATGTACAATGTAACCTAGACCATCAATTCTGCTGGAACCCATTATTTGAAATCTAATGGCTACTTTACAATCTCAAATTTGATGTCCACACTCTTGTCATTTGATGTCTGCATGATTGTATTTGACGTCCATGCCAATGTCAAATTTAAGCTCCAATGATTATTTTTCCAAGCTTTATTTTTACATATGTGTGACTGTCAATGGCATCAATGTGACTGTCAATGACATCCATGAGACTATCATACTTTAAACTCCAATGGATTTTTACCATGTATTAAATTTGGCACTCGTGCGAATGTTTCATTTTGCAAGTCAATCTTTAGAAGCTTTTAACTTGAGATAGAAATATTTCACAGGCATGAAACTTTTAAAGGATGATCTTGTCATGAAAAAATCCATTGCACTACAATCCTTTAGCTCACACAACTTTCTGAGGTGCATTTATTAAGTGTATAAGTGAACTGGTCCATTCATTCTTATGTGACGTGGAGGATGGCCTGGCCCCTTAAACTCGGCAAGCTAAACTTTGAAGGCTTAGATCTTGAGATAGAAGGCTCATCGAGGTATAAAACTTGTAGAGAATATTTTGGAACAAGTACATTGATCATGTGTGGTTTGATGGTCATGTGAGGCTTTTTTAGCATATTTATAAATTGCACAAGCAAACTATCTAGTCTGGTTCTTCATGATGTCCTAATGACAATCTGGCTTCACAAAGCTTGTTCTTAATAAAATTTTGCTTTGAATGAACTTTTGAGGCCTATGCAAACTCTCTTCATGATCCTAACCTATTTGGACATCATGAAAACCTGCCACTTGCATATATGACTCTAAAATGACCCTTAAGATACCAAATGACACAAGAACTAAGCTAGATTATAACTAAAGCTAGAATGGCATACAAAATGACATCAAATGAACTAAAACATACCCTATGACATTTATATTTGATCCCTATATAATATTTTGGATATATGGGTTTGACCTATTTTGGCATGTGGTAAAAATGGTCAACATTTCTTTTACCAATCATAGATCAAGGGCAAGTATCTTGTTAGTCACATTAGATGGGGATTATATTCCCAAGGCTTTTAGGATTGAGTTGCCTTGCACAAATAACATACAATAATATGAATGTCTTAAAATGGTTATCCAATGGAGAATCTAGCATCTTCTTTTTTTGGTGATCCTAAGCTTATCATTAATCAAGTAACCAATAAATTCTAAGCTTGCGATGATAAGTTGATCCCTTACAATTAGATGGTGGATAGTTTAAAGTTGTTTTTTGAAATCATCCAATTTAAACAAGTGCCAATAATCAAAAATAGGGTAGCAAACTCCATGGCTACTATTGGTTCGTTACTTTATTTAAACACAAAACACAAGTTCTTGGTAGATACTTGATGATACCAACTTACAATACGCTTGATTCAGAAATGGTTTGTGAGGTGGTTGGTCCCAATTCTCCTTGGTACTCTAAAATTTATACCTATCTTCATAATAACACCTTACCATCTAACCTATCCCATAATCAATGCAAGTCTTTTATCCAAAGTACCTCTCGCTACACCATCCTTAGCAACACCTTATAGCGTAGAGGCTATGATGGAAATCTTTTACGATGTTTGAATTATTATGAGTCTACTTTGGTAATTAGGGAAGTTTGTGAGAGAATATGTGGAGTACATTCAAGTGGCATGGTCCTAGCAAATAAGGTTTTATGAGAAGGTTATTGTTGGCCTACAATAAAATCCAAATCATGTGCCTATTTTAAGAAATTTATACCTTATTAGAAACATGGGGACTTTATACAGATCCCATATCAAGCTCAACAACCTATCAACACATCTTCGCCATTTTTCACATGGGTGTTAGACCTCATTAGCAAAATAATTCCCAGTTCTTTCGATAGTCATACACATATTATTATGATAACAAAATACTTTACCAAGTGGGTTGAGGCAATGCCCCTTACTTATGTAACTGGAAGCAAATTTTCAAATTCATCTTAAACCACATTATATGTCACTTTGGTATCCCTTCCACTGTCATTTCTGATAATGGAAAAACATTCAAGAATAAGGACGTTAAGGCTCTTTATCAAACTTACCACATCAAGCATAATTGGTCAACTCCTTACTACCCGTAAGGCAACGTCCAAGCTAAGGTAGCCAATAAAATTATTTTGTGCATCCTTAAACGAGTTGTCAATAAATTTGGTCATGACTAGAATATGCAACTATATCCCACCCTTTGGTCATATTGCACAAGCATCTGTACACCCACAAGGCAACCCCTTATTCCCTTATATATGGTAGTGAGTCTATTATACCAATAAAAGTCGATGTTATATCTTTGCATATATTCTTAAAATAAATTATTGATGAAGAATCCTATCATACTTCACACCTCAGTGAACTTGACCTTCTAGATGAGAAATGACTCAATGATTTAAACCATTTGTAAGTATACCACAATCGCCTCCATCTTAGCTATAATAAGTAGATAAAAGCCAGGGAGTTTGAAATCAAAGATCTTGTTCTTAAGAAAAATCAATGTAATATAAATTTTGAAGGAGAAACGAAAGGAAAGTTTAAGTCTAATTGGTTGGGCCCTTATGTCATCATTACTAAGTATGGATTAGGGGCTTACAGATTGGCTATAGAAGATAAAGAGGAACTTGATGAACCTTTGAACATCATGCACCTTAAGAGAATCTATGCCTAAATTTTTTCTATATGTTATTATTGATATCCTAGGTGTTAAAAAAAAAAAAAAAAAAAAATCAAAATCCACAAAAAAAAATTAAAACAAAAAAATAGATCATCAAAAAGTGAAAATTATTTTACTAGCACTTTGGGCAAGTATTATGGTGAAAACCATATTTCTTACACCATGTGTAAACCATTGTTTATATTCACCCTAGTTACTTGGGTTCATCATGTTTCAGTAGTTCATTGTAAATTTACTCGTTGTCCTTTGTCACTTGTCCTATAGCATGTTAGCTTAAGGTTTGATACTTTTACTTGTGAACCTACATCCTTGTTCATGACAGAATAACATCTTCTATATTACCAACTTTCCCACAATCAGTTATCACCTATCTTAAACCCAAAAAATGCAAAATAAAATCAATCACCAAATCAAAAAAGTAATGAAAACATCCAAAACTACATGTAAACACCTACCATCCTAACTATATTCCAACATTGTTCACTCACATTTCTTGGGTAGGTCCATTGTGCATATTTTTATCCAAAACTCCACACTACATCAATCATCTACTTTCTCATCACTTCCCATATTGGGAGAACTACATCTTGCTTGATATCCCCATAGAGACTTTGTCTAGGGTGGATATGTAGGCAGGACTTAGAGACATGGGGTCTCTAGGGTCAGCTCGAACACTGTCTTCCCTATCATCCATTTCTCCGAGAGTGAATTTGTTCATCCTTATATTTCCTTATCAGTTGTTCGATTATTAGCCTAGCTCTTGGCTACCAATTATCTCAAATTTGTTAAGGATGTCAAGTCTTTTGTTTGGTCTTTTCATGTATTAAGTACTTGTTTGTGGTTTTCATTACTTGATTCCTTGTTTGTTTAGTTTTTGTATTGTTCATATTCTCTCCTTAACCATTCCATTAGCTATTATAGTTTTTCTAACTTTAACCATGTATTTGGTTATTTTATCATTTTTTATCCTTAACCATTAATTTGGTTATTTTATTCTTTTCTATACTTAACCATTAAGTTGGTTATTTATCATTTTCTATCCTTAACCATTAAGTTGGTTATTTATCCTTTTTTATATTCTTAACCATTACATTGGTTATTTATCTCTTTTTATCCCTGATCATAAAGTTGGTTATTATATTATTTTTTATCTTTAACCATTTGTTTGGTTATTCTTTGTTTCTTATTTTAGTTCTCAATGGTTACTTACTATTTAATTATCCTATTTATCTCTCTTATTCTCTTAGTCAATTTTGATTATTTTACATCATTCTGTAATTTTTTTATCTTTAGAACATTTTATCTTTATTTGTTTGTATGATGTTTGTATTTATTTTACAAATGTTGTTATCCTAGTCTTTTTGTATGTTTACATAATCTAGAATAATTATGTTTTTATATCTTAATTTACATATTTTATATTTAATTATGTTTATATGTCAAGATTATTTTGTAAATTGCATTATAGTATGGTTATGATTTGTCTATATCCTGGCATACTTTGTTTTACACAATTTACTCTTTTTTAGTCTAGATGCCTAAAACATTAACATTCATCGTGATTAGTTAATATCATTCGTAATAATGTGTTTACATTATATTAAACATCATATTTCTCAATACTCATTATTATTGGAAAATATAATGTAAGGAACAATTAAAAAACAAAGCAGCGATTTAAAACCATTATCCATGTATCCATAATCAACTCATACATGTCATATCCCATAATAAAATACTGAAAATAATTAAAATATATTAGTGTGAATCAAAAGGCATGAGGTATAATAGTAATCTATCTATGCATCCATCAATAAACCATGTATAAATGAAAATAATAATCATAAACAATCCATAATGTCTATCCATATAGTATAAGTCTCATAAAAATCATGTATATATATCTAAAAATCGAGTGTGTCTATACAAAATATACATCTCAAACATATGTATACATCGATACATTCATCCTCAAAACTATGTCAAGTCTCACCCTGCCCCTTAGATTGAGCATCTGGTCTTGTATTTGGCTCATCATGTCATGGTGTGCCTCGTGGAGGACCCATCACGTGATGTGAAACATGTCCCATAGATCTCTTTGACTCTATAGGTTGCATGGATTTCCTTAACATAGAACACCTACCTGAGTACTCCCTAAAGGATGGTGCCCTTTATGTCCATGGAATAGCCTCCTCATATAAATTCCTGTAGTATCTCACATACTCCATGGCTCTCATAACCCTGTCTAGTGTGGTTATCTACCCCTATCTTGTTAATAAATCCCTTGCCTCTACTAGCGTTATCCCAGTTGTATCCCTCTCCTACATATACCTATGAGTCAGTGTTGTGTAATATGGAGTCTGTGTCTCCACATCATGTGTCACAAGTCCTAGTGTTGTATCCATACCATCTCCCTCTAATCTCTCTATAATAGCTTGTAACCTGTCCTCATCCACCTATAAACATTTGGTCTCAATACCCTAACCTCCTCTACTATCCACCTCCCCCTATAATCTAGATACCTCCCTATGTAAACCTGCAATCTCACTATCATAGGCTCAAATCTCCTAATGTAGTATGTCAATAAGGATCTGATCCTTCCATGATCTAACTGTACTTGAAGGATCAGTTGTGTCCCCTCTATTTACATGTCTAACATGTACTTATCTCATCATTGTATCCTCTCCATCACTATCAATAAATATCAATGGAGTATTGTATCCACCTCCCTGCTCTGTATCCAAACTCATCTGTGTATCTCTACCCACATCCACACCTACCTCACATAGAATCTCCACATCCTCAGCCTCAATAATCTTTATGTTATGCAGTTGGCTCCTCTCTACAACATGTTCTTTGCCTCATCCTCGTGTATGACCTATGTATCTTGTTATTGCCCTCCTGATATGGGATCCTAATCTTGTACCTCATGGTTGCATGCTCAAATTGGCCACCAATCTCTACCTCCAAGTGCATGGTGGTGCATATGGCACCATTAATCTCATAACCACTATTGGGCCCACCAATATGTATACCCACATACAACTCATGTATCAATGACACCCCTCATATCACTCCATCTCACCATCTATAGATGTGACCAACTATGGTCTATTATCACTAGATTAATAGTAAACCCCCTTTGTGATTTCTCCCTAACCACTCGTGCAAAGATATGCGGACCTACAAGAATGTGTTGTCTAATCCTGAACTGCCTCATCACCCTATCAATGTGATATCTCTATATAATATAATCATGTATCCTAATGAAATAACATTGGCTCATCATGTATCCCATGTACAAATCATCATGTGGCCATTGGAACATGATCTCTCTATATGGTCTCCAAGTGATTTGACCATCACTTAACTCATTTATAGCCCTCCTGTAGAACTCTAGGTCACCCAAGTGTGGTCTGTAGGTACCTATGATCATATGCCAACCATATCCTAATGGCTCATCCACATAATGAGTGATCATATGACCAATGGGCCTCTTCATTATGATGTGATCCCAGCACCAAACTTGTAATAGGGTGGAAGGACCAATCTCCTTCCCATTAGTAGAAACCATATGGTGCAAATCCCTATATAAATGTGCAAGCATGCATGGCCCCCATGCGAACTTCTCACCCATATCTGTCATGTCTCTAATAACATCTAATAAATCAATAGGACATAATCTCCCACTCTTGTCAAGAAACATAATTCCACTAACAACAACCATAAGTACCATGGTCAACGAATCAGTATCCAATCGCATGCAATAATAAATGTCTACTCCTCTAACAATCAGAATCAATCAATCTCCAAAAATCCTATAAAGTGTCATCTCTTGAGGACCTTGACCATAGTATACTCATTTCCCCTATATCAAAATACCCAAAATCTGATACACATCCTCTAGTATCATTGTCATCTCACTTATAGGTAGGTGAAAAGTGTTGGTCTCACTATGTCACCTCTCAGCTAGCACAGTCATAAATACCTATCCATTTGAATCTATAAAATCTGATTGATGTAAAATAACCCTGTCACCTCTAGAACCCCAAACTCGTACTTAGTGAATCCAATAATCTGCTCCTACACACTCGGCCTTCACTCCCATGTAGTAAGTATTGGAAATACCTCCTATAATCAAAACACATTAGCATATGGTTAATTCTATTTATTAGCATAACCATCCATTTACCACTACTTTAAAATAGTCAAAAAGCACCCAAAAAAAAAAACATTTTTTATCATATTATTTTTATGCAATTCTTCATTCTACTTATTTATCCTTTAATAATTTCCCCTTTTTTTTCCAAACTCACGTTTTCACTCCTCAAATTAATGTTTTTTTAATATATTGTGATGAATTCAAACTCCACTCCTTTGATTTTGCATCCTTTTGCATTTTCTCTACCCATTTTTGTGATTTTGCTATCCAATTATTTAATTTTGCTCCTATGTTATACAATTTTGCATCCACCTATTCTATTTTCCTCCTACAATGATTTTGCTACACATATTAATGAATTCAATACTCATTTTAACAATTTCACAACTACAAAAGCACAAATTCACCAATCTCTAACCTAAGTTCTCCCCCCAACGATTTTGTAACCTTGATCAATGAATTTTTTTTCACTTTCAACGATTTTGCAATTTGTTATAGCGAATTCATAACTTTTATTTTCGAATTTGCAAATAGTCTATCTGGGAATTCATTTTCATTATTTTTAAACTCCAATAAATGCACTTAAATGAAAAAACTAAAGCTTTAAACTTTACTTACTAGAGGCCTGCTCCTCTTTGGTCTTTGGTGTCTCCTTGCACGCTCTTTGTGGTGTTGGTGGTGTGGAATATGGTCCACTTTTTGCCAAGGTCTCTGAGAAAATCTCCTCAATAATATTATACTAGCAAATAGATCTACAAATTAAAAGTGCACAAATAAATTTATTACCCCCAACTCTTCTATTTATATTGTCACCCCATTGCAAATATTTTACCCCCATCCCTCCATTATATCCAATTTTCATTTATTTTCATTCAAATTTCAGGATAAACTCAATCAAACTATTCTGAATTTATTTCAATAACTTCCAACTATCAACCTTGTAAATTTTTCATTACAATTTGAAAAACTTTATTTTCTTTGTTTTCGGACCACAGGTTACTATCACTGTTATATATTATTCCCACATCCGCTCTATTGACCCCTCCATCATGAGCATCCACTAAGAATGCAATCTTTGAATGGTAGAATATTATTTTTCCAATCCATGCTCTAGTTTTCAGGACTAGGGGAAACCTATTTACGTGTACCTTAATCCTGCAATTTTGACGTCAATTCTAATAATTTTATTTCTTGATAGTCTGAACTGCGTAATCATTATCTCCTTTTCATCCATTTCAACCATTTGTTTGTTTTATCGCATAAACTTTTGAGAGGGCATCATCACATTCATTCTCATTCATTTGGGGCAACTTTTTTTCTTCTTAATCATCAACGCTCTACTTCTTTTACTATTTTTTGAAATAGTAGTGCTTCGCAACACTATTTGAAAGAGGGGCAAATGTAGACACCTAAATTACATTTAGTGTCAAAATGCACCTAAAACCTATTAGTTATGCTTCCTAACATTCAAAATATAATTCATGACATTTGCCTCTTCTTAACCTAAAACCTATTAGTTATGCTTCCTAACATTCAAAATATAATTCATGACATTTCCCTCTTCTTAAATAATTGAATAAATCAAATTTAATCAATTGTGCACACTTTAAATCCATATTTACTTATTAAATCTAGATTTTAAACCTCACCCAACATCTTCCACCTTTATCTGCCTCACATGTTGACTCACCCCAACCAATCCCACAACTTCCTCAAATTCCTTTGAGTCATCTCTTGAGTTTTCAAACAATTTGCCTCATTCGTGGTGACTCAGCGAACCATCTTCATGTTTCTCTTAGCCATTTGAAATGGTCATCATCCTCATGGATGAGGACTCATTATCCATCGTATATTATTTTAATTATTTAAAATTATCCAAATAATCTTCCACTGTTGGATCTTTCCTCTAAAAAACTATGAATAAGCATGAAAGCCATCACTTTTTTCATCTTGACTTATACTAACTGAGTGCTATCAAAATCACAAGTGAATCTAAAGTGAATCAAAGCCATCAAAGAGCATTTTTGCACCAAAACATTTACCATTTTATCTTACATTGGAAGAGTGATCAACTACAATTCAAATAGAGTTAATTGAATTTACATCGCAATGGAAGAAGCTTTTTGCAACTAAGGTATAAGTTTGTGTCGTTTCTTTTATTTGTAGCTCTAGCTTAGTTTGAGATTGTTTAGATTAATATTTCTTAGTATATACACTTCTATATTTTCTTCAATACAACTTGTTCTATAAAAAATATACTCTCCAAACTTGACCTCAACCTTCTTATTTATATAAGAACATAGAGGGCTAGTGGGCAATGTAACTTATGTGGATGAGAGATATTTTTTTAATAATGACATTCAATCAAAGGTTTTTAATATAAATTAGTAATGCTAGTTGGACAAATATTTGTGTTATCTTTTTAAATATTTCATTTTATTTGTAGTTATTTGCTCTATTACATACACATTTGTGTGTATCTTAAGGTATTGTAACTATCCTAGAACATGTCTAGGAATTTAACATATAGAAGATCTACATAGACCCAAGTTGGGGAATCCAAAGGCTAGGTATACATTACTAGTGTAGATCCTATCATTGATAACTTCAAAGACTTTATTTTAACTTGTCTTCCCTTAGTGTAATTTCCTTAACCATAATTCCTACGGTGGATTTTTTAGCACAAGTAGAGTATTTTAAATACTCATATCTTAATAAATGACAATCAAGAACTCTATAAATACACATCCAAAACTTAAGATTCGCATCTAAAATCTATCCAAAATCATCAGTATGGTCGATAGTGTACAGAAACTTTCTAGCACAAATAGTATGTCATTGACCAAGTTGATGTTGTCAACTAGACAATAGTCACTGCAAAACATCATCGACTGGGTTGATGACACCAAAAAAAAGGTGTGCAAAGGGAAAAATAAGAACAAAAATGAGAAGGGAAAATCTTGGGAGACAAACTTAGTTTATGTCATGATGATTTTAAGGTGGTAGTAGGCATGGTATTCCAAGATATAATCGCAGAGGAAGCACAACAAATTCATCCACCCCAACCTCGATTTTCTCTTGAGGATGTACACTCAGGGAAATTAATGTTATGATGATTCCTACAAATTAAAGTGTCAATAAATGAAAGCAAGTTATGTACAAATCTAATTAATCAAGCATGCACCCCATTTTTTCTTTTAATTACCCGACATACTAGTAATCAAGTGCGATGCATGCATAATTGGGATTAATAAAATATCGATTCACATTCATTGGTAATAATTAGGTTAATCATGTATGATTATCCCTAAATTTGTGTCTACTTATGCACACTTGGAGCAAATGAGGCCCAAATTAGCCTTATTTGGCCTTAATTGGTCCTAATTACATCAATCAGACCTTATCTCACTAATTTTAAGTGGATTACCCTAGTTAAAATCCATTCCCACAACACCCTTATATGAAATTAATTAACTTACCTCACTTCATTAACCATAATGAATTAATCCCTATCACCTATTTCCTAATAATTATTTAAGTAGTAACCCAATTTATTAGTCAGCCCTTGTCCCCCACACCTAATAGTTATTTATGGACAAATATAGTATAATTATATTATATATCATTATAATACATGTATAAAATAGATGAATGATTTATGTCAAACCTTAAAACATATTTAAGTATGGGGTAAAACCAAGCTCAAGTCAATTCTAACATCATCCAAACACCATGATGACGTGATCCAACATTAAGTCTGACTGCAAGGTAACTATAAGGGGTTTGGCATTAAAAATTAAGGGGGAGGGGGAATCAATATTTGGGGTTAATTTCAGTGATCCATGTTGGGTGTGACGCAGGGATGACATAATATGGTGAAAATTTGTGGTATTGACTCAAGTAGCATTATCTATATTTGAAATAATTACTAATAAATAAAATATCCATTCAAATTGAAAAATAAAATGGACAAGGCTTATGATAATAAGAGACGTATGCAATGAATAACATAAAGTCTATAGGAGCGCAAGTTCTCCTCCTTGACTAGTTGTTCATACACACTAGAAAAGACATGCATGACTAACAAGAAAAATTTGAAGTATATTTTTTATAATTATAATAATAATATATTTAAAAACAATGGTATTATTCACATACATAGGACTAGAAATAAGGTGGCAGACATTGTGGCTAATAAAGGGATAGTTAGTGCTACGATAAATGGATCATGGGGTAAAATATTAATGCCTTCCTTTGAGGAGTATATTATAAAAATGGTGGGTGTTGACTATAGGAAATGTGTGGATGGCCAAGGAATGTAGACCTCACAAAAGTGGTAAAGGGACCAAAATTATTATAATATCTATAAGAAATACCACCTTCAAATTCATTAAAATATTTATAAATATTATGCTAAGGTGGTCTCAACCTATTGGTGTAGTGGATTGTACCTTAGAAGCAAGGTGAGAAATTGTGAGAAAATAAACTTGAATCTAAGGAAACACTCTAGCATTTCATTAATAAATATCAAAGAAGCTTAAAATATTTATAAATATTATGCTAAGGTGGTCTCGACCTATTGGTGTAGTAAATTGTACCTTCGAAGCAAGGTGAGAAATTGTGAGAATATAAACTTGAATCTAAGGAAACACTCTAGCATTTCATTAATAAATATCAAAGAAGCTTAAAATATTTATAAATATTATGCTAAGGTGGTCTCGACCTATTGGTGTAGTAAATTGTACCTTCGAAGCAAGGTGAGAAATTGTGGGAATATAAACTTGAATCTAAGGAAACACACTAGCATTTCATTAATAAATATCAAAGAAGCTAAGACAATCACAACTATGAACATGATATTAAAAAAACCTCTCATTAACCTCCCTCATTTTATACCAACAATAAATGAGAGCACTAGACTTGAAAGTTCGACATTGAATGGTTCAACATGTAAGGAATTTGAGGATTGGGAAGATAGGATTGAAAAATTCATGACTAAGGCACCTAATTATTATCCTAAAAAACTCTCATGCGAGGTGGCTAAATATTTTAAATCCACTCTTATATGATTCCTTGAGGATCTAGTCGATAGGAATGAGAACACAATGGTTTCATGTCAGTCCACTAACCAAGACACCCTTTATGGTTGAGTGTGGTATACATTTTGAATTTTAGCTTGCCTACAACTTTAGTCGACAATAAATTATCACTACTTGCACCATAAACTTTAACATCCAAACACTTACCATTCATTTCGCACTTGGTTCTGAATATATGATTCCTTAGGCATGGTTCCTCATGCCTTCTTTTTGTCTTCATGTTCATTTTCAATAGCAAATTCTTTCTTGGTTCTTTGGCTATAGCTGAATTCTTAGATGCCACTAAATCATCTTCTTCCCATTCATGCACTGTTGATTAATAATAGGATTGGGTTGTTGTCCCTTGACTTTCAATCCTCTTAACTTATTTCAGCCTCTTTTTGAGAGCATTCAAACATTCAAAATAATGTCCATGAAATTTTTGTCATTTTTAAGCATAATTATCTTCTTGACTCCATGAGGTATAATGCTCATCATCTTTCTCTTCATTTGATTCATATGGCAAATACTTGTCTTCTCCTTCCAACAACAATGCTTGCCATTTCAAGTCTCCTCATATCTTTTTTCTTCATCACACTACTCCTATCCTTTACTAATTTCAGTCATCTTTTCAAAAAAAAATTCTGCTTTTCAAGGCAAATTGACATGCCTTTTCAATTGTATGCAAGCTTACCATGCTTAGCTCGTGTTGAAGACCATTGACATACTTGGCTACCTTCTCTTGATCCCTCTCACTATGAGCAAACCTTACAATTAACTTGTAAAATTATTCTTTATATCCTTCATTAACAACTTCTCTTTGCCTCAAATTTTGCAACTTCTTTAACAATGTCAACTATTAATCAAAGGACGAATCTTCCCTTTTAGCTTGGCCACCATTATGTTCCATCTTGAAATATTGGCCTTACGTCTTACTTCTCTTTATGTTTGTGCTTCCTTCCCCTATAGGGTTGCATGACCTTTCATCTTGGTATGAACCATCTTCACCCTCCTAGGATCACTATTATCATCAAACTCAAAATATTCATCTTTATGTGTCAATCTATCAATTTTTTGGGTTAGGGTTCCTAAAAGGCTTGGAATTTCCATCTTTGCCACTTCTAAATCTTGATGTGGCTCTAACGAGCATATATTCATGTGCCTCTAATTCTTGTTCATTTGCTTGCTCTTGTTCTTCCTCTGCTATGTGTTCTTCCTCAACATCACTCACATCTCCATTCTGATATAGAACCTCTCCTTTTGTCTTCTTCAACAACATCTAGCATGTTTGTACATTTCTCAACACAGCGACCACCTCTTTCAATCTTCCTGTGATGTTTGCAACCATTGCTCCTCTTCTTGGAGGCATCTTGACTCACACTAAACACTAAGAGACACTGCTTCATATCTTACATAAGCCACCAATTTTTAAACCACACTTTCAACTATTTATTTTCTACTCGCCTATCCACAATGTACAATTCTTTGTATTGTCTCAACACCTTCTACCTGACACTCTCTTGTTGGAAGATGTTCTTCAACTCTCTAGTGCACACCTAAAAATAACTCCTCTAATAGGAACTAATGCAATCAAGGTACGAGGGCCAATTTAATAGATGTATAAGCTTGCAAAGTGTCAGGTAATTCTGACTACAATCACCAACAACACTTATATTCCATGTTAGTTTCACGCATAAAATTATGTGCATGAGTTGATCTTTCAATAGAGTAATAATAGAACAAAGAGACCAATGATGCTTGAAATGAACTTATTATTAATAAAAAACTTTCAGACAACCATGAATCAAATCATGTTCAACTCACACGACATTCCCTTGGGAACACTTAGTCTTAATTGGAAGTTTGTGATTATTTTCGCCCAATTGAAGCCAACAATAGGTCTTAACATGAAACAAACACTTATAGAACGAATTCTAAGTTGATCCCTTGATGTTCTTCAAACATGCAAACATCTGAACAACCTACCCACTTTCTTCAAACTTAATACATAGTAGACAACAAAGAAACAAGAATTTGGTAATTTGTCAAAATATCAGCTTTAATTTTCACAATTAAAATCCACTTCTATACAAATTGTTTTAATTGTCATGTTTGATCCTTCAATTAAATGAAAAATCTTTGTTAAATCTACTCTTCGTTTCCCCCTGCAACCACTCCTAACTTTGTATCCCTCTTCTTACAAAATTTGCTTTGTTCTCTAAAAAAACAACCTACACGGAAAGGAGAATGACTTTTGGTGATGGATTCACCTTTGTCCATGCCTAGGCATTTTTATCAATTCCTGGAACACACTTTGAAACTGCCCCCAAACTTCCTAACCTTCACACATTTCTTCCAAAAACGTTTTGTTGTGTTTTTTTCTCGCTCTAAAATGTTAATTTTTTCCTTTAGCGGGTTTGAAAAACAAATAAGTCTTTCATGGTGATATTGGGTGCCTAAGGGACATTTTTCATCATTTCCTCCAATGGTTCTTTCCTCTCCCGGTTTTTTTTGTCTTCTTGACAAAAATGGTCCAAGCATGAATTAAAATGTCTTTCATTTCCCAATAGCCGCACTTATCTTCTTTGTGCATTTTTGTGTGTCATTGGCCTTACAACAAAGATGTGGATATTTTCCTAACACCTACACAATGTTTTCTCCAACTTCGATGCATAAGCTTCTCCAAAAAAATGCCCACAAGGAGTGAATACAGATTTATTCATAATGCTAACATAGTTTCTAATAATTATTGAGATTATGGGCCTCAAAACAAACATGGAGAACCAATTCACACCCTCTCAAATGCTCCCATGAGGTAAAACAAGTAAATTTGAAGTAAACATTTTTATCTCCAAGTTTGATGATACACACACGTTAAGAAGTACAATCCCAAATTGCTTAGGCCTTTAGTTCGCCTTAGAGGTTCCCAAAACTCCGTTACCTTGACTTGGCCACTATGAGCCATATAAAGACAAGCATGCATATGATGTCCTTTTAGTACTATAATCACCCCTTATTCCTATCATGATGACTTCTTCGAAGTTCAAAGACGAATTCCAAACACAAGAATTGATCAACATTTTATCAAGTGAAAAAGACGTTTTTTAATATGCCCAATAATTGTCCATACTGAAGATATTCTTCAATCAAATATATTTCTGTTTTCCTGAAATTTCATATATTAAAACATTTAATTTTATTGAAAGGAAATTTTTATTATCTAAAATTTTCCTATTTGTATATATACCTTACAACTATTTGGCGGTATTATTAGATAACTTCTTACTTTATATATATCATCTTCACTCTATCTCAGCTGAACTCTTTTCAAGGTAAAAAAAAAATTGAGCATTTATTACATACTACATTTGTTACAAAAAATTATGCATTTGAATAAACTCGTACTTTTGTGTATGCTATTTTTTCAAGTGTTATTTAGAAAAAAATATTTTATAATGTGTATTTGAATGTAGCGTACATGCTCCACTCATCTCGTAATTTAAAATTATGATGTACACTTTACCTACCAATCTTGAATTAATAGCAAAGTTGGGATCCAAAAACATCAATATGTCAAATTTTTACTGTGAATTAAACAGATACTCATGTAACAATTTTGTAAAAGAAATCTGCATAAGAGACTTATGATTTTGTTTTCATCAATGCCTTAGGGCATACAATGGTTGTATTAATATGCCCAACACTTTGGATTTTTTATACCTTGATAAGACTTGTATAGTTGTTTACCAACCATTTGACTGGGGTTGTAGCATGGCATAGACCAGGACATCATTTTCATCACTGTTTTGTAATAAATGGCCATTTGCACTGTTAGTCGTGATTAATTCATAAAATTTGAAAAAAAAAGTGGTTCTAAGTCAGAAAAAACATGGAATGTACTACTAAATTTTGGTTATTGAAGTGAATATAGGCATTTTTTGCACTAAAAGTTGTCTAATATTTTTGAAAAATTTTACCAAAGTAAAGTAAATTATAAAAAAATACTTTTAAAAAAGGCTTTATAATTTTTGACCTTAAAAGGTAGGTGAGAGACATGAGACTCCGGTACAGACTAGCTGAAGGATCTACTCTTTCAATATTAAGTTTCTAGAGATTGCATTTCAGTTTAGGAGGATGTCAATCTTTTCTCCAAATCTCTGACGAATATGTTTGGTAGGCTTTCAAAGAATAGTAATGGTTCTCAGTCAAAATTATTGTATTTACATGTCAGTGATTGGCACCAAAAAAATGTACTTTTGTCTACATCCCAATCCTAGTATACTGTATGACAGGTTATATTATTTCACGGGAAGTAGTAGAAGTTACGAAGCTAATGCTATTTAGTTCTCATGTAGTGTTTCTTTGACTTTGTAGCTTCTTCACTCATTCCATTATTTCTATTTAATCAAGTCTTAATAGCCAAACTGCAATATTAAAAGGAAAATAGGCTGTTTTTAAGAAAATTGCTTGGCAAAAGCAAAGAGATTGTTTGCATATGCTTTTATTACATGAGACATGAATATTCCTCTGTCCAGCAAGTAGTTTCTTGAAGCATGTCCAATTTTTTGGAAAGACTACAATAGTTCATCCTGAAGTCTACAAAAATCATACAGAGAGGTTTGTTATAAAAATATTCTATAAAAAAATTTTATCAGAGAGGCTGTTGACTGAGCATTGCAAGCCTCAACTAAATCCCAAATCAAACCCCTACAGAAAGGCTATTTCAAGACTGATGCACATGAAATGCCTTGCATGAAAATGTTTACACGGCGATCAGGTAGTAACATCATGAGAAAACAAAAAATCTAGTAATTATATGGTGATTTGGGAATAACACCATAAACCTGATCTGCATCTCACAACCAATATAAAGCACAATGCTTCAACAGTTCTTGAATATCCCCAATATTTGAAACCACTTCCGCACAATAGCTACTTACTGCAGAAGCGCAGAAAAACAACCTTGATATAGAAATATTATCATAGGGGACCTTTGGTCATCCGTACAACAATTCAAACACCATCAGTAATGTTGATTACAATATGCATACCCTAGGGTCATCACCTTGACACTCTATGAGCAGTCTATTGAAATGAACGCCAAATTCCCTGCCATAAGTGGTTGGTATTCTACCAAAATAATCCCAAAAGAATAATAAATAAAGTGCACTATTAAGATAGATATGACGCTATATTATAATCATGGAACTAGAGTTCCATAAGAGGCAAATTTGATTGCCAACAAAATAACACTTGAGAAGAAAGCACAATGCCTGAGCATAAGGTACACAACTAAATAATAACTCTTCAATATGTGTTATGACAAAAATTGATGCTTCTATGAACCCCTTGCTTGCTGCCGCTTTTCCTCCAGTGCCGCCCCTTCTTTTAACATATCAGCAGCATCCTTGTGCATATCAAGTTTATTAAGCGCAGCAGATTGCATGTAGAATGCAGTGGGCCACTCTGGATATACACATTGTGCTTGCATCGCATCACGCAGAGCAGCATCTGGTTGATCACACAGAAGATATGCTAGACTCCTCCTGGCATAAACTGTAGGGGATACCATAGTCCCAACTTCTATAAACTGCAGTCATACAAAGGACAAAAGAGATGAAAAATGTGACTCTTACTCGCTACCCTAACAAGTAGTCTGCAGACCCAACAGAGTGCCTGTCGGAACTCATTAGTTTCTGCAGACTCAAAAATCCTGACAGGCAGATTCGCTGAGTCTGCCAAATATATACAATTAAATAAAAAATATATATTTAAAAATATCATTTATATATTATATTCTATAAAAATTGTAGAGTTTTTGCTGTGTCTGAGTCCAAAATCAGCTTGCCAAGTTTGTGCTGAGTCCAAGTTTCGTTAGTACGAGGAAAATCCTTCCTTACACCCCATATAGGGATGAAAACACAAAGCTGTTTGCAAAAATATTTTAGAAAGAATCAAGTCAATATGATCTCATCTTTAGTTTCTTTCACAGTAATGTTCATCAAGGTTTGGTTAGGAATTTCAATTTCACGGCTGTACTGAATAGGTTAACATGAATTATATTCAAATAGAGTTCTTTCTTGGTTTTAGCTACATATGTTCCACAAACATCAAAAGCATATCCAAGTTGAAACAATGTTAAATTGTCTTCAAGAAATATAAGGAAAACACACCTGTGCATAGTAATCTATGGCTGTTTTGAAGTCTTTATCACGAAAAGCTAGATCACCAAGCTTCCTTGCGTTTAGCATATCTTGCATCTGTTGTGTCCATTCTTGGAAAGATAACTGAGCACATTTCCAAAATACAAAATTATAAGATCAAAAAAATTCTTTCAAAGATTTTATCAGCTTTGAATATTAGAAAATTAAACAGCAATCACAAAAAAAGGCCAACCAAATTTATCTCATAACAAACACAAGAATCCGAGTGACTCTACATTACCATAGAGCAAAAGGAATATATGAGAGGGTGAAAATGCATCCAATTCCAAACAGTTCAGAAAAAACTCCATATTGCCAAACAATTTATCATCATAAATCTTTTCAGTCAAAAAAGACAACAAAAAATCGCATTACCAAGCAGCAAAGCCCCTGCAGTGTCCACAGATGAACATTTTGTTTTTCAAGAAGCAACAGAAATCGCAGAAAATATCACAGGTACATTTTTCAATAAATCAGTTATATAATCAGTACATCAATATATTTGATTTGCATATATTACCAATGCCACCAAATTGGCCCTCATACCAAACGTGCATGGTGCAGACCAGTTGTGGACATTTCGTCCTATTGCTCTCTGTAACATGGTAAAGAAAATTATATCTAAAAATATAGCCCATAGATTGGACCCACTCATGGGCAAGCTGATCTCAATCAATCAGTCTTCGTTAAGGAAAGACAAATCATAGACACTATTGTCACAGACCAATAGTCGATCCACTTTCTTCACAAGAAAAGCCAGCTAGAGTGTTCCCCAGGTTAAATATGTCAAAAGTGTTTCATCAATGCAACTATGTATTCCTCATCAAAAATTATGAAGGTATTTGGCTCTGTGGGGCATATCACCCAGAGGATTTACAGCTGTCAATCTTTCCTACCTTCTGTATTGCACTCGATGGCATTGAAGGTAATTTATTTTGCCAGGAGACCCCATATTACCCTACTTATTTATATTTATAATTTGAAGGTAAAAGAGATTACTGGCCCACAAAAAGGCAGGTAACCAACTACATGGCTTATCAGCTACTCTCACTGGTGCCAAGCATGCGAATTTCCAAATCTCTGAGGTTCTCTCACCAATAATACTCAAATAAATCAGTCATCAAGTCGTATTTGACCTATATTAAAATGCTACGGGAAATTGATCAATGTAAGTAGAACATCGGTCTATCTTATCAACACACCTCCTCAAAGGAAAACGTGCTATTTCAGTAAGTTCGATTTCCCACCATTTATACTGGCTTCGCACTGCATCTTTGACCTCTCTCAACAACTGTTTGGTCTCCCTTCATATTATAGAAGATAGATAAGACAGTCATTGGACTCAATGATGGTTCTCCTTTGCAAGAAGAATTCATTTGATACAATTTGTGCTATACAGGCAATGCCCGTCTATCCTCCCTCTCTTCTTCCCATGTCTAAGGCTGCGGAAATGGCAACCATAGGATCTTTCTGCCCCTTTCTGGGATGCTGCACGTAATGGACTTCTGAGTTTATCCTTCAAAGATAATCTTGTGCTACTAAGGAAACAAATGATTACTAGAGAATATATTACGGTTGCCGATTATCTTCTACCAGACCCTCCACACCCACAACACCAACAGGATTGGTAATGTGTAACAACATTTCAACAAAACTCATCTGCAATCCCAAAACCTGCTGTTAAATTTGATCCAAAAAAGAGTGCTTCTACAATCTTCCAGGCCATATTTGATCTATTGGGCTAAATAAATAAATGAAATATGTACCGCTAAATCAGCATACTTATGTCTTCTTCAGCAACCTGGTCATAAACCAAGATATTGGGCGAAGTTGTGGACACTGCAAATTTAACCCAAAATCCACCCCTTCTTGTGGGCATGTTTACACTAAAGAATACTGAGAGTGAATAATTTATAAAGGAAATGTTTGATCAGTCCATCCAGATGCGCTGTGTCAGTGTAATGAGGAAACAAGAATGATCTATTCATCCATCGGCCCTTTTCGCAACCAATATGGCTGCATATGAAAAAATTTATTTTTTTACATCGGTCCCTCCCTTTGGTCTTCTGTCAGCTTCTATTTCAATGGTGCCCACAAAGGACCAAATCTACCTATACTGGCTCACTATACCAGGTCAAATCACCTTTTGTCTAGTGATCTATTTGGTTAGAGAGGAACAATAGAATATTTGAAAATTCTTCTACTCCAATGCAAGGAATAATCAAGTGTTTTGGAACATCAAAACTACTGTTTTTGCCCACACTAGGACCTCCAAACTGCAGGATTTGGATATGTTGGAGCACACCATACTTTGTCTATGGAATATTCACGCACAATAGTACTATCCTAGCTTTACCGTTAGCCCCAAAGAACAATGGAAAGTGCCCAATCAAAATAAATTTCAATGGGTCTAGTATGGGTAATCTGGGATTAGCTGGTGCAGGAGGCATATCAAGAAATTTCAACAGGGGTGGCATTAATGGATACAAAAGAGCATGTGATATGCAACACAAATAATTTTGCGGAAGTTTGGGCTCTACTGAGATGCATTGTCATTGCAAAACAGCACACGATTGACTTAACTAGGATAGAAAATGATTCTCAATTGATATTAAACTTGACCCAAATTATTGTGAATTTAATGCAACAACCAAATTTGCACATTGGACCTCCTAAATATGTCCTTCCCCTTAAGAGGTATTATAGAACAAATAGCTTGTTCTCTACTTGCGTCGGTGGACTTTAAAAATTCCCATGTACAAAGGCTTTGAAACCAACTAACCAATGTTTTTCTGAAGCCAGAGCTACGTAGAAGACAACTGCCCAAGGAGTTATAAATTTTACCATAGTTTAAAAACTCGTACTCGGAAATTACTCATCAGCCCAAAATTTTGAACCATGCTCAGTACTTGGCAATAACTCGACAGCCCAAAATTTTGACCTGTACTCAGTACTCGGCAACTTTATTTCTACTTTAAAAAATATATAAATTCATAAAATAAACTGAAACAGTCACGATAGGCAGCAATAAAATAGCTTATGCCATATGTCTTATGTCAGAAAATAGCAGACCCATCACAAAATAGCAATAAAATGGAACCCTGGAAATCGCGAACTGTTTGATGAATCGCAACCCGTTGTATAAACTGCTCACACTGTCATAAATTACTAAATAGCAATAAAATAGAGGATTCATCGCCATTTGATCACCGTTATAGTTTGTCTTATGTCATAAAATAAACTTTATCCTTATGTCATATGTTGTTGGGTGTAGCGATAAAGGCTGTTACAGTCTGCTGAAAGTTTGAAACCCTGAAAGCTTGAGCCCTATAACAGCTGGCAGCAAGCAGTTCACTCAGCACTGTTCAAGCCTTGAGGTCAAATGGCGATGAATCCACAAACGGCAAGCATTTGGAAGCATTGAAGTGAGTCGTGAATCAAAACCCGCAGTTTATAAATGCAATTCGAGCTCAAAGGGCGATGAATCCTGTAGGTTGTTAGAGTGATGAATCCTGTTGAACGGCGATCAAACGGTGATGCATCCTCAGTCAAAGCAGTAATGCAGTTTATAACAGCAATAGCAGATGCATGGCCAAAAATTGCGATGAAAAGAAATGCCAAGTAGTGCCTTGAAAACCACAGCAGCAAGTAAATATAGTTAGTTACTCGCCCTTAACCGCAATTTTTAGGGCACCAAACAGCCTGCGAAAAGTTCAACAGTGTTACCCATTTGTCCCAAAAAAAAAATTGTTTTTCACAATTACCCAATGGTTACCTGCGGGTTTTAAAACAGCGTTTTACAAATACCCGGTACCACATGAATGTCCTAATTGACACTTACACACCTAAGAGGCCACTTACTGAAGGAATTCAGCTTCTAAGTGGCCTCTTAGGTGTGTAAGTAGCCTTACTTCTAAGCACCAAGGATTTATTCTAAGCACCCTCATATCTGTAACTTATGCTTACACTTAATTATTCACACTGGCTTTCCTTGTTAAGTCTTGGACCACAGGCATTCTATGTTCCACTCCACAAGGCCTCCCCCAACGTGTACCCACCACCCTTATTACATTTTTTTTCTCTTTTCATTTCTTGTATTTATTACCATGATAGACAATACCCTTAATGATCATGCCTCATGTTTCGTCTCTTTTATTATCTTTGTCTACTGTCATGCCTCACATGACCTATACTCTATTACACCATTATGCAAATACACAATTTGACTGATACGCATCCGCCAACACTCCCTTACCTGCTGATTCAACATCCGATACAATAACACTCTTCACTCGGATGTATATTCACAGCTCCCGATCAATTCACATACACAAAGACCCCTGTATAGATCTGTCAAATCTGCTCAGAGGGCTCACAGCGTCTACCTGCACCAAAGCATCTCATCCTGATCAGCTATGATGTAAAAGTTAGCTTTGAGTTTGTGAATAATAAAAACGTCTGTCCATAGTCAATACAATTTTCTTCTTCCACAGCGTGTTTTCAACACATTATTCTTACATGCTAACATACCCACAGGGGAGTCCAAGGTTGTGACCAGTACCATAAATCTTCGATGCATCTAATAATTTCAATAAGCATTGTTCATTTCTACTGACCTCCTAGTTTGTCAAAGTTGTTATGGGTGTTGCACAACAGATTCAACCTTTTTATATTTGGTCAGTTTGGAAGATCATAACTTTAAAAGGAATAATAAACTATTTCAAAATTCTCTCATATTAACCTCAATGTATAACTCTTATTTTCTCGGGACAATGCGCACTTATACTGTCAGCAGACCTTCTATGATCTGCACCACAAGGCCCAAGACAGTGGTATAGAGGACAACCCAACAATTTAGCTAGTAATCTATTGAGTTATAAAGAATATGCAATAGCAAACAGATTTGCCGTAAACCATTGCAAATTTGGACATAAAGAGAGAGCATAATGGTGCGTGTAGTAAACGTGTCCAAGGCCTAGAAAGCTAAGATGAGGATTATCCCAATCAAAATAGGGGAAACACTTCTTAATTGATTTTCCAAGACTAGAATGCGAGTCTGCATTTCCATGTCAACTCTTGGGATCGAATGGTTACAAATATATCATTAGAAGAAAATAGCTACAAAAAAATATGGTTGTGGATGGCAGTTTGCCTTCCTATAAGTTTGGTGGTTCAATTTCCATATGCACATGGTGTTGGAAAGTCTGCTGACATGGCATGGGAGCTGGGAGCACTGTCTAGCATGGCATAACATTGTACAAAGGGTCCACGTGGCATGCGACTGTTTGGCATGGATACTGACCTGAGCACCATTCCTCCAGGTTCTGAACCAACTCAGGAAAATCCAATCGAGTGGAGCATTGCATGCGGATGAGCACTCATGTGCTACCATGACGATTTGAGTGTTTGACATTGGGAACTTTGGCACTGAAGCGTATTTTGCTTGGGGCTAGCATTGCACAGGATAGCACAAAACTACACGGATTCTCCAAGGCTCTCAAGGTGAGAGCGCAGCCCAATGCATCTATGCACAAATCATTCACCCTTTCTTAATAAGTGATAGCCCCCATTGTGTCTTCGATTAGATGCAGATACTAAATCTAAAGTTGTTGATGGTTGTATCACTTAGCTTGATCAATTTAGTGTCTTGCCTTGACCACTTTGAACAATTGATGTGTTCCTTGGCGGGTGCACATAGTTGTGATTTTAACAATCTAATCTTTGGATGCTTTCTACAAATGTTCAAGATCTAAATCTAAAGGATGTTGAGTAGTTGTTGGCTCAAGCAAAGGTGGAGAGTAGGGCTTAAGGAGGAGTTCCACATTGAATATTGGATAAAGATCCATGAATTGTGAAAAATCAACAACAAAATCGTTCTCTCCGACTTTGCATGGTATGGTGTAAGGAACATAGCACAGAAGCTTGATCTTTCTATGTGAACCCTTAAAGTATTCTTTTTGAAATGCGACCAAAGTTTATCACCTACTTTAAAATCATGAGGTGTGCAATGTACATCAAGGCCCACTTTGTACTTTTGTTGTTGGTGCAACAGTGTCTATTGAACCTGCTGGTGAACTTGTTGGATGTGTTGCATAAACATTTGTGCCTTTTCTACTTATTTTTTCCACGTATGCGACTTCGTGTAGGATGGCGCACAATAGGATATGTCGAACTGCATGATTGGCTAGAATCCAAGACATCTTTGAAATAGATTGTTTAGTAGAACCAAGAAGAGCTTTGTTGTAGGCATGATGAAAGAAAGATTATCATCCCAAGTGCATAAATGTACATTGTTTTACATCAACAACAATTGGAAATTGAGCAATTAATAACTTTCATTCGCACATTTGTCTTAGGATGGAATGTTGTAGATAGGAATCTAGCATCTCCTTCAAGACATGCCAAAGTAGTCGCTAAACTTGGGATTGTGATTAGAACAATGGATGAAGGTAATCCAAACTCAAAAGTGAACCCACATGTGATTGAAGCAACGCACGATTTGTGATTTTTTTTTTGCATGAAACCATGATAGCCAGCTTTGAAAACCTATCCACTACAAAAAACATAACAGTCATTTTCGTGCTTTGTCATAGGTAATCCAATCAAGAAATTAATGCTCATAGATTCCGTAAGCTTGGATGGAACTGGAAAAGATTTGCATAGCCCAAGCTTCCACTTCACCAGTTTGGCAACGCAACAAAGAATGCAGGGCCTGATATGGCACCCTACATCTGTGCACATATTAAGCTGAAAGAAAATTTATTAAATCACTACCAAAGTTTTGGTAATGCCAAAGCGTCCAGCTCCTTCGGAGTAGTGTACCTCCTAGATAAAATATTTGGAGAGTTGCACCAGCAAGAACACAATTGTTTGAGCTTGTAGAGAAGCTGGTTGGAAAGCTAGAAATCAGTAACTTGTTCACCCTATGGAAGAGCAGTCTAGGCCTATGTGAAATATTGGTTTGCTAAGTAGAGAGATCCTAGTCAAATAAGTTGTGGCCACAAGTCTCAAGCACTATGGTGAGCACCTAGACGAGGACGGCTTAGGCAATTTGTTGCCTTATTATCTTTTTCCTTCTCATGTTTTATCACCAAACGGACCTGCTGCAAATATGTCATCCAATTCATATAGCACGCATTCTCCAAGTGACTTTGTGTATGAAAGAATTCAAGTAGCTTATGATCTAAGTGAATGATGGTATCCTTAGCCAAAATGTAGTGTCACCATTGCTTGACTACTTGCACAATGGCATACAACTCTTTCTCATAGGAGTAACTCTAAATCATGTTATTAAATTTTTTTGAGTGATAGGTGCTTGGGTGTCCATAGTTAGAGTTTATTGTATCGAGTGCATAATCAGAAGCATAAGTCTCAATCTCATGGGTGGACAATGTCAGGGATGCTAGGATTGGCATGGCACAACAAAATTGTTTGAGTTCCTCAAATGCACACTATTGCATGGTTGTCCAAAAGAATGCACCTTTGGCATTCATGATCCGATTGAGTAGCCAAAACATGTGTGAGAATACAAGGACAAACCTGCAGTAGAAATTAGCAAGTCCAAGAAAAATCCTGAGTTTTGTGAGATTGCATGCAATTGGTCAATCTTGGATCACCTTGATATTTATTGCATCTACACAGATGCCTACGCAATCAACGATGTAACGCACATACTAGATTTGTGCAGCGCCAAATGTATACTTGCCTAAGTTGGCTTGCAACATGTGTTTGTGTAAGGAAATGCACTACGTGTTCTGCCTAAATTGGCTTGCAACATATATTTGTGTAATGTGTCTAGGACATGCACTACGTGTTTCACATGCTTCTCCCAAGTCTTGTTGAAGACAAGGATATCATCCAAGTAGACGACAGTGAAGGAGTTGGAAAAGAGATTCAATATGCCAATCATCAAGTGCATGACTGTTGTTGGTGCATGATCAAACCAAAGGTTATAACCAACTATTCGTACCCTTTGTTGTTTTGAACATTGTCTTCTAAATTACGTCTGACCTAGAACCTAATGGTAACCTGATTTTATGTCAATCTTGGTGAAGTATGGTGCACCCCAGAGCTAGTCAAAAAGGTTGCCAATTTGTGGTCGAGGTTAGCAATGCTTAATTGTTGTCTTATTTAGCATGCGATAGTTGATGCATAGGTACCATGAGACATCTTTATTTGGCACTAGGACTCAGACTTCCACAAGGAAAATAGCTTGGCTTGATCTTACCTTGATCACTAAGATCCTACATCTGGGACTAAATCGCATCCTCCTTTGAAATAGATTTGCAATACAACAAGCCGCTTGGAAGAAGGGGCCCTAGAACGAAATCAATTTTATGCTTTACCATGTAATGTGTGGAGAGGTCTTTGGGTTCTTCAAATACATCTCCACATTTTGCTGTACACACTTCTTCACCATTGTCTTGTTTAGCATGCATACGATGCATAGGCACCATGAACCACCTTTATTTGGCGCTAGAAGTATCAGTCTACCACAAGGAATAGAGCTTGGTTTGATATTACCTTGATCATAAATCTCGTACATCTAGCATTGAATCGCATCATTCTTCCAAGTAGATCTGTCATACAATAGGCTGTTTGGAAGAGGAAATCCTAGGACCAAATTGATTTGATGTTTTACCATGCAATGTACGGGTAGTTCTTTGGATTCCTCAAACACATCACCGCATTGTTGCAATAGATTGTCAAGCTGCTATTGCTGCAACATGCGTGGAACATGGCACATTGCCAATGCTTGCTTGCTCTGGCGCTCTAGTGTCTCTAGGCAGACCATAACCAACATGAACTCATACACATGAGATATGAGCTTAAGGCATTGCTTTGCAGATATCAAAGTAAATTTTGTCTTTAAAAGAGACTCTGGGATGTTGTGAATGCAGCCATTGAATTTGACAGACCCGTTGTGTCATTTAGCTTGTAGGTACCATTGGAGTCATACATGAGATGGGAGGATCAATCTGCATCATGAGTTCTTGTAATTGTCCAAAGAGCGTTGTGTGATGCTCCTTAATGGCGTCCCAAATGAGCTGTGGGGCATCTAGAGAATCATCACAAGGTCACTTTTCAGAATCAGCCATCTTACTCTTGTGTCAACATTCTTCCTGGTAGTTTGATACCATGATACAAAACTGATTTGGTGTCCTATATGTTGATATGCACACGTTTTTATAGGCATATGAATATCAACTCTTGATGTATTATCCTAAAATATGCTCAAGTACCAATGATCTGCACCACAATGCCCATGAGGACGGTATTGACAATAACCCAATAATTTAGCCAGTAAACTACTGCATTATAAAGAATATGAAAAAGTAAATAAATTGGTTGTAAACCATTACACATTTAAACATAAAGAGAATGAGGATTCTTGTCATCAGAAAGGGGAAAACATATGCAAATAAGGCTAAAAATGAGGATTCTTGTGATCAAATAGGGGAACAATTTCTAACTGATTTTCCATGACTAGAATGTGACTTTGGATGTCCGTGTTGACTTTTGGGGTCAAATGGTTACAAATATATCATTACAAGAAATAGTTACAAAAGACGATGGCTATGAAACACTCCAAATTTTACAGCATATCACAATTTTCCTTCTTGTAAGTGAGACAGTTTTCCTTCCATATCAACATAGTTTTGGTAAGTCTATTGACATGGCACAATACCTCAGAGCATTGTCTAACATGGCACAACGTAGCGTGAAGGCTCCACATGGCATGTGACTATCTAGAGCAAATTCAGACCTGCACGGCATTCTTCAATGCTCCATGCCAACTCAAGGAAAGCCAATCGAGTGCAATGTTGAATGAGGATGAGCACCGATGTGTGTTAGATGTTGTTAAGCTTGGCGCTGAAGCATTTTTCTTGGCACTATGCAGTTTGGCGCAGCTACATACTATGACTGATTCTATTGCTAGTACTAATGGCACAATCATAATACACTTTGGGTGGTCATCTATGCCTCCTCTTCTCTTTGTTTTTTGTGTTCACTTCTCCTCGAATATCAGGGCACTTAGCCTTGGATCACTATTTTCTTACAATAACACTTTTATTAATGGAAACTTTAAGACCCCTAGATTGAGTGATTATTTTGTAAGACAACCCTCATACATAGGCTTTGTGCCAACACCTCCATTATCTCCCTCTAAAAGGCCACACTAAGGGTCTCCTCTTATAATGGATTATGACCGATGACACCATGGACCCAGCATACATAGCAAGAGTGAGGAATCTCATGATAATGCCTTATGTATCATCCAAGAAGCCCTCGTACATAAGCTTTGTGCCAACATCTCCATTATCTTCCTCTAAAAGGCCACACTAAGGGTCTCCTCTTATAATGGATTAGGATGTACAACACCATGGACCCAAAGTACATAGCAAGGGTGAGGAAGCTCATGAGAAAGCCTTATGTATGATCCAAGAGGATCTAGCACTCTGGGTGACTCGTGATAAAATCGCACCACTCTTCACCAATCTAAACCACACCATCAGCCTCAAGACACTCTCAAGCATATGTGGTCATACCGTGAGCTCATAACTCTTCTCCAATCATGCCGCACAACTCCGACATTGTCAACCCAGTTCTGCCCAATTGTAATACAAAATTTCCAAAAAAACAACTAAACAGAGAATCTAAAAAGCCATATGTTGGGCGGTTGCACTTATTGTGACATAACAACTGTCTCTTCATCATCCATACTTGTAGTAGAATGTATTTACCTATTCTGTGGAACACAAGAACAAGTAGAGAAGACCCCTGCAACATACATCCGACCTCTTGGATCATTGTACAGAAATTTTCATAATACAATCTTGCATTTCAAGTTTAAGAACCGTGACTTATAGCTTGTGTGTCTGTCTGTCTGGAAGCACTCTGATATATTCAACCTTTTCTATCATTCACATACATTTTCAGCTTCTATAACAACAAATTTGAATCCGTTTGAATGTGTTGTCCCCTAGGCCCCAGATAAATATAGTGAGTTGATATAGAGCTACCCACCCCAAACAATCTAAAACAGAGAGAAATTGAAGACATCATCTGCAATATCTTAGATTTAGTCCTGCATTAACAGCCCTTGCTCTCAATGTTAATAGAGAACATGGACACAACAAGAATCCAAGAGTGACCTCCTTAACTGTGCGACATTTCATTCTCTTAAGAAGAGGCAGACTACACTAAAAATTACACGAGAGCCTCTCATGTGAGTGTGCAAGGCTGGCTCAACACACCCCAACCACCTTAGCCAAATGCAGCTACTTATAACACATAATAGGGGTGGATAACAAGGGACCATTGCATCTCCTTGTCACATTACATCCGGTCATGTCTCCCTAACAAGACTGCATGAGACCACTTTGGGAGCTATCTTAGGGTCATCTTATCCCACCTTGGGAGGCCGTGAAGAGAACCAGGCAATGTATGGCCAAGTCCCTCAACAAATTCATCGGGGAGTGGAGCAATCTCAATTAGATCTTCTCAAGTAGCTCACAACAAGAGAAAAAAGACCGCTGCAACTTACCCAACACCTTGCGAGTCGTTGCGGCACTATGAAGACCTTGAATATACACTTCTTGTTCATGAGGATTGCACACCCACCACCATGGAGCAGCACCTTCAATTTATATCCCAATTCGTCACAAACTTCTCTCAACTTGGACACCAATTGTGTAAGCTGAATCTAGATGACCTTGCAACATAGAGTTCTAGTGTCACATGTTGCATTAAACATTATTGTTGAACAGTCATATTCAGATCACTCAACAGATTGCCGCAACATCTCCTATGACCCCACATCCTCCACCCCATCTCTTCCACAGTGCACACCTACTAGGGTCCATGTCTCTGTGGCAGACATTGTGGCAGAAACTGTGGTGGAATCTGCTGCAAGCTCCAGGGAAATGATTCTGCCTAGCCAATACTTGGGACTAGTAACCTCTACCATTCCAATGCAAAATGTCAAACCTTGACTAGAACTGGATGACATGGATAACATCCTTGTCATACTGAAAAAAGCTTGCTAATGGACAAATATACCCTTATAAACCACTTGAGATTATTTGTGTTTCCAATAGGTTGCAGATTTGGGACTTCTGGTTTATCTTTTATTCCACACCATATGTTTGTTACAATCATGCAGACTTGTTTTTACTGGAATAATTGTCTATTCCATTGTATTGACTATGTTTTTTCTTATGTTGAAATGGACCTGGACTACAGAAATTCCCCCCCTCCATGTTCAGCCGTGTTACAATTTCTTCAGAATATTAATATCTTGCAGTATTTTTAATTATCAAAAAAAAAATTGATTTGCATCTCTTGTTTAATATATATATATATATATATATATATATATATATATATATTTTCTCCCCATATAATGGAGCCTATAAAATAAGGAAAAATTGCTTTGAGAGCAGATGGGTTCCTCTGCAAGAATGAATTCGCTAAGCTGAAGTCTAATAGGACCTCAAAAGGAAGCCCCAGAGGAGCAGGTGCTTGGAGTATTTTTAGGAATCACCAAGGCCAGTTATTAAATTATTATGTCCTCCACATTCCTCAAGCATCAAAAAATGAGGCTGAAGCAATGGCTTTGCTGGTCTTATATTTCCTCACAAGACTAATTTAAATTTCCTTGAAGAAAGCATTTTCCTAGCTGTAAGGGCAACAAAAAAAAAAATCTTTCATGTCGCCGCCTTAGAGGTACCATTAAGGAGGCTCTCTACCTCTCCTCCACCATAAAGAATATCTCCTTTCCTCATTGTTTCAAAGAAGCCAATTGTCCTGCAGACTTTACTGCCAATTTTGGAGAAGTTCCATAACTTCTTATTAGTGACCCTCCAGAAAGTACAATGGAAGAAGAATGGGCTAGTTCTTGTAGTGGGTAACATAGTTGTAGATCCATGCCCGTCCCCTTTAATTAACATGTGGCTTTAAATTTTCTATGTCCCTATGATGTCACCCCGGATGCCTTCACATCACAATGATTTAAGGTGGCAGCAGAAGCAATTTGGAAGATCCGAATGAATGTGGAAGCCTTTCATAACCCTGCCAGCCATTACCGGAGATCCATTTCAAGGTAATCAAGGCTTTTATGATGAATTGAATGGAATGAATTAAATTCCATTTCCTTCACCCTTACTCGCATCATCCACCTATGCTTGTGTTTGGTCACTATGTATTTTTTTGTGAATTCAGTGAGAAATATTGAAGGATTAATACAGCGCCAAAGCCCCATGTCAACTGTGGTGGTGTATTGGGTGAGCTATAGCCAACTGGGATTGGTGAATAAATATTTCAATAGCAAGTTTTCTAGTAACAACATTAGATCCCAAAAAAAAATCTGTCCCTCCACTTGCTGTAAATTACATCAAAGAAATTTTTGGATTTATGGTGGTGAGTTTTAGGATAGAATGGTTCAGTCTACCAATGTTATCAAAAACCTTTATAAGCAACCTTACAGCCTATGCTCCCCATGCTTTTTGTTGGAGATTAACCTTTATTTGGGTATATAAATATCCGGAAGTTTATTGATTATTTATTACCATACAAATTTCAATTCACGTAATACGGAGAATTTGAGGTGGCATGTGGCCTTCATCTGGTTTGTCCCATTAAGGATATTCCTCATTATGAGAATGGAGTTAGATTTCAAGTGTAACTCTTTTGTCACTTTGTGCCCACTTTCCCCTCGCTACGTAAGAAATAGGCTCACTAGGTATACACTTAAAAGGTTGGCTAAATAAATGAGGAGTCACAAAGGTTACTATTTTTTCTCTTTTCACTCTGTTTGATGAGTCCAAAGGTCTCTTTCTATTGAAGCCTTATTTTAATGCTTCTAAAGATTTTATCTTCTCTGTTACTCTCTCTTGGAAAAAGGTTAATGCATATTGTGTAAGCTTTGTAATTTCTTTGCCAATTTTTAATAAAATGTTGGGTTTTCTTATGTTGTACCAATTTTCCCGCTTAGAAATCTCATGTTTCAACATTTTCATGGTATGATTTTTATGTTGGCTTGTTTTATTGTATATTTTCATTTATGATTCATTATTTTAGTGGTTGATCTTGAAAATCTATATTTCATGTTATCAGAGGAGTTCTACTAAATTTGGATCTAAATGTGTACAGGTGCTTTAGTAGATGTTCAATACTAAAAACTTGTTTTTAAAATAACTATTAAGTCACTAATTTTTTTTTTACTGACTTCAGTGTTAGTTTAGAGGTTTTCTTTCCCTCCCTTACATTTTGTTCTTTTGCCTTTGGTCTGGATTCAGGTTGCACGCATGCTTAAAAAAAAATTGCAGCTTCTCTGTGTTCTGTACCAAATATAACTGTTTTTTTGCAGCAACAAATTTTTTGTAGAATTTATGGGTCATTTTGTGTTAGCACTTTTACAGTCCATTTTTTTCACTTGGCACTTTGTTCACTTTGAGGGCACCCATCTGGGTCGCTTGGATTGCATCCCAATGCCATACGTCTTTCATTGTGGCATTTTCGCATAAATTTAATATACCGTCCTCTGTCTACAGTTTTATTTGTATGCAGATTGTGAGGCAGAATAACATACAGATTTTTTAGCTACATTGTGCAGGATTTAGTTCAATTTCTTGTGAAGCCCTCACTACTGATTGAAGGGTTTCTAATATTTGCAAAATTCTTCCATTGCTGCAAGTGTTTTTCCATTTTTGTGCATTTCTTCCAATGCTGTTTTTCATTCTTGTGCGAGTTTCTTCATTGCCGTGTATTTCTTCCATTTCCCTATATTTCTTCCATTGTTGGAATTATTTTCATTACCGTGGAATTTTATCTTTCATTTTGAGTACAAATTTAATAGCCTTAGAATCTTTTTCACCATATATTCTAATATTTATTTAAGTTACCTTTATTGTGTCGTAGCCCAGGGAAGTTTTAAAGTAGAAAAATATTCGATTTTTTATTTTAACTTGAGAGAAACTGAAGCATCTACATTCATAAAACACTCTAATGTCCCTTTGGGGCAGAATTAACAAAATTGTGATTTTTGTAATAAAACCCTTATACTGAAATATTCCCTTAGGGAAAAATTAAATAAATATTAATTTTTGCAATAAACCCTTATAGAAAATAAATATAGTTTAAAAATCATTGATAAACCCTTTGAAAATAACAATCTTATTTTTATTGAATGTGGAGATCAAATACAACTCAAATACCAATCGTATTTATATATTTATATGCTGCAAATTAACAAATTACAGATGACTGTGCAAATGGAAAAAACGCCGAAAAACACAAATACAATGGGTTGATGATGGCATCCCACGCAGAAATCAGCCTTTCCAAACCCTAGAAGGTAACCCCTGTTGTACAGCAGGCTGCAACACCTCCCAATGACGATCTCGGCCCTTAAACTGGTGATGCCATCCCTCAAGCAGCCCTGAAATCCTCCTGAAAGGTGATGCCCTAGCTGATGTGACTGATCCACAACTACAAATGTTGCCATGTTACTTTGTCAAATCAAAATGAAGCTCAAATATAGTCCTTGGATAGAACTATCACAAAAGATTGGAGAGGTTTCATCCTCAAATCTGAAGTGCAATGGAAGGTTTCCATCCTCAAAAGCATAAATTGAACCAATTTTGATTTCAATCATGAATAATGAATAATTCATATTTTTGGCCCCACTTGTCTTTTTAGGCAATTATTACCTTTTTGAGCATTTAATAAATATTTTTTTTTTGTCCATGTAATCAATATTATTTTTTAGCCCCTTTTAATAATAATACCTAAGTGTCATTTTTCTGCATTGTAAAATAATGCATTTCTGCATTATAAAATAATGCAACTTAGACGACTTAAATAAATTATTTCCCTAATTAAATATTTCAAAAAGAGGACATGACAGTTTGCCCTTCCCAAAATTATTTGCCCTCAAGCAATTACAAGTTCAACTGTTTTAACTCACCCAATCTAATCATCTTTGTAATACCCGATTCCAAATTAACCTTGGGAATTTGGAATTCCATATTCTGACTTGCCACAAGGCCAATGGCTGCCACATGTACTCACCACCTTGTTTTTGTTGCTATAATTAGCTTCTCCAAAGTGATGAAAAATCCAGAACACTAATTTGAGCTTCATAACTAAAACCTTGATTTCCAATGGATCCTCCAATAATGTTACAAACTGTACCTTACAAAATATGGCACAAATTAGACTGTGTATAGACTGGAAACAAGTTACAGCAGCCACAAACAACTAGAATCTCATCTGGATTAGAACTAGGGTGGCTGAAATGATGGTTCCTTTGAGCTGAAACCTCCTACCAACATCATCCAGCATTGATACTCCCTTAAAATGTGCAAACTTGCAACTGTTCATGACTGAGATCATCAAAACCAACAATATAAAGATGGTGTAACAGCTACAAAGATGAAAACCCGTGCAAAATTTCATAGTGTGATCAATATAGAAGTGGTGGGCAACCATACAAGTGCTGAAAACTCCCCGTTAATAGTCACAAACTGAAAAGTACTCCTCATGACTGGAAATCCTTGCAAATCCACTTGTATGAGTGCAAATAAAAAAAAGCACTGGCTGATAATGGTGATGACAGTAGCATCAAGGCTGAAAAATAGGCTCATAGCTGTCTTAAGTGTGTTCCTTCTAACATTTGATGATAGTATATTATCACCACTTGCTTCATATCTTGTTGATAATGAATGCTTTGTTGTTGCAGTTGTTGATCTGTGGCTTTCAACTGAGATATTTGACCCTTTTGTGACTTGTTAACCGTTATGAACTTTGAGTTTGTATCAAATAGTTCATGCCTCTTTGATTGGAAGCATAATGGGGTTTTACCAATCTAGAGAGGTGTTTTGTGAATACCCTTAGAAATTATCGAACATCTTTTACAATTTTGCATTCAACAAGCAATGTTTGCTCCTCCTCGACTTCATTACAAACTTTTTGCTAACAATCAATTTTAAAAGTCAACGAAATATCTTTTTTTGATAAAAGATCCTTACTTTCAACTTGCATGGCGGATTCCTATCTTTCTAAACTCTCTTATGTATTCATACAAACCTCTTTTATTCGGATATCTCACTTCAAGTAACTCCATGTACTCATCAAAGGAAACTCAAGATTTAAAACTATCGAGCATACCTCAATACTGGTCAAGATCCGGTTGCCCTCAAGTTTGTATCTTTCCTTGTCCTTTTTCTTATTTTAATCGACACCTCTTAAATAGGATCTATATTTTATTCCCTTTGTAAGAACTTTGCTTGAAGAAACATGGGTTGATTAATTGTTGGACTCCTTTGGGTAGTAGCTTTATTCTGATTTATATTATGCAAGGCTTGTATCATCTTTGTCATGGATTCTTTCACTGTCCTCTGAATGGTCCTTGTCAAATCTCTCTGACTTTGATTGATCGCTTCATGCAAGGAATTCATTTCTTCTATGGGTATTTTCTTTTTTGCCTCCCATAATTTCACGTTTGATTAATAGGCTGGCAAGATCACAACTCCAATACCACTGTAATGTACCTTTCTAGGTAATTTTATAAATTCTGGAATTTACTGTGGTTCCTTTTCAAACTGAAAAATCAAATAACATACGCAATATTGTTGTTCTAAAACCAATAGAAATTTTTATTGCAATGGGATGAATACATACAAAATACTCATGATGATACAAACCGATCATTCACAGTAATACAACGGAAAACCCTTATTTATATATTAAAAAATCCAAGTCTTGTGATCAATAACAAGTAGCATAACACTTACAATATCCAAGAAGAAGACACAACTCCCAAGAATACTAATGTTGTTTACCATGAACAACAGTCTTCAAAGTGTATGGATGGATGTGTTAATGTGGTACAGTTGTCAGCAAATAGGTATGGCAGAAAGTAGAAGACAAAACAACAACAAACAAATGATTTTTGATCCCTAACAAGGTATAGTAGACCCTAATCAGCGAATAATTTATGATCCCTAACAAGGTACAACAGACTATAATCAACAAATAACCCTCACACAATTCACTATAGCTGACAGTGTGGTACAAATTATTGTAGCGGCGATACAGTAAATTTGAACAATAATAAACACCTTGAAATTCCTTTGTAAACTGATAGCAACCTTCACCAAACAGTAAATTGGTAATAACCTCAATTTTTTCTGCACAAATGTAATCCCGAGGTGGAATCACATGAAAGATATGAGGGTTTCGTCTTCAGATCCTGTACAACCAAAGGGTTTTTGTCCTAGGGCAAAAAGATAAACAAATGTTCAATCTCAAGGAATTGGGATTTGATAATAACTGGAATGCCCATCTTTTTGCCCAAACCCTTCTTTTATAGACACTTTTGGGAAAATAAAATATTATTTTTTATTTTCTCCTTTTCTCAAAATATAATTCAAAGGGACTTAGGAACCTTTTAAAATAATATCACTCTGTACCCCGTGCCTAGTGTCACTTTATAACATCAATTCATGTCCCCTTTTAAAAACTATTGGACTTTAACTTTTAATTATTTTAATAATAATAATAATAATATTTAAGTCATCCTTAATAAAGATAACTTTAATTAAAGTGAGGACTGGACTTAACATATTAATATTATATTAATTTCCTTACTTCTACCTTTTTAGCCTACAGGAAATGAAAATAGACTTCAAGTCCACTCCCGTTTAATTATTTCAAAAAATGGGACATGACAAAGACTCAATTTTTTTTTTTAATTACTTTTCATTTGTCGTACATTTCCTAAACTTTGTAAAGTTGTTTTTGCTATCTTTGTGAGTTATGGATAAGAAAATATTTTTATTTGTGTTTTCATTTTGGGCAATTTATAAGTTATGCTTTAATACATTCATCTTTATTAGAATGTTTTTCAACATCATAAAGCTGATATAATAGGTTTGTTATATTTGAATAGATTTTCTTACTCATGTTATCCCCTGTTTTGAAAATTAGGGATAACACGTCGAATCGCGCTTTCCTAGGCAAACAAAAGCCAATTTGCAATCAAAGAGTTTAAAATGTGACTTGTGAC
The DNA here is from genome assembly GCA_037957365.1 of Torreya grandis. NCBI lineage: Eukaryota > Viridiplantae > Streptophyta > Pinopsida > Cupressales > Taxaceae > Torreya > Torreya grandis. The sequence goes on from JARHVA010000495.1 coordinate 2,450,350, forward strand.
ACCAAAATACATGGGTATCCCCTTCATCATTGACAACTTCGCCAGATGGATCCATCATTCAATCATCATGGTCGAAGATATCTTATGTAAGACCCAGTTTCAAGTGTGAACAGGGGTTATGTGCTTCATGAAACAGAGATGACGTGTTTCACAAGATGGCAACCAAATGTTCATGGTATGAAACTGCATACTCCATCACTCCATGGACAAGGTTTGGTGGGCCCACTCCATGTTCTATTTGTCATTCTAAGGGTGCCATCTATCATGGAATGTCTTACTATTCTAACACAACACAATTGTAAAAGAAGATCTGGTAATTAAGGTGTCATGGAAAAAGTCGTGTAATTTCATCATATAATGTTAATAGAGGGCGCATAAACATTTCAAGTGTATCAAAGGGCTTAGTGTTTTTTGGGCCTATGTTAAACAATATGTAACCTTGTAGTATATTGGGTCAAATTAATTCTTTTAAAAATTAATTATTATTATTTGTATGTGCAAAGCCATAAAACAATGTAATATTTTTGTCATGTATTAGTCTTTTGGAAAGTGCCCAACTATGTGAAATTGGAAAAGTGGGTTAAGTGAGGTTAGGTCAAATTGAGGTTATAAGATCAAACTTGAGTTGAGGGTACTTATCCAACAATCTTGCAAGTGCAAGTGGATACAAAAGACAAAAGAACAATTATAACATGGTTCTTTTTGCCCTAGGTGAGGGCTTGCTGCAACTTTGAAGTGTTTTACATTTTATTGAAGCTATGTTAATGGAATGAAGTTTTCGAGTGCATGATAATACAATATTTTTTCATGAAGATTGATTCATCTTTATTTTATGAAATTTTACTTTGTTGTTCTATAATAGAGAGAAAATTGAATCCCTGCCATTTATGAGTGCACATTAATCTTTCATTATTTGTAACCTTTGTAATGTGAGCTTTGAAGGGAGAACTTTACTCACCAATATGTACTCATATTTGAACTTTACTCACCAATACGTAATCATATTTGTTGAAGACTTGGTTCTTCTTATTGCTTTCTTTATTCTCATAACGCACATTATTTGCCTTGACCATTTGAATGTGGGAAGATGAAATCTCATTTTAGTTATATCTGTTCTTGAGCAATTTGAGTGGTTCTCCATGTTCATTCTACTATTGATGTTTCACCCCTTTTCCATTTCCCTTTCTTATTTTGTTCCTTTTTGTGCTTTATGGTTAAAAGTACACAAAAACCCCTATCCTACGAAGGACCTGCCCCTCTCAAACACAAAGGGAAATCACCCGTTACATGGGGATAATCCCACATCTGTTGCACATTATGTCGATCTCCGTTGAGTGAGTCAGTGAATCAATCAGAAGAATCACATCGACATAAATTTGTGCCAACATATTTTAGGGACTCTGCTAGGGATTGAAGTGCCCTGTGCACTCCTTTTCCAAATAAAAAAGGAACCTCCCTTTTGAATGCACGTTGGCGACTCCACTGTAAAGTGGAACCTGAAACCTAGTGTCTTGCTCAACAATGTAATCTACCACGTCCCCTGAAGTTACAAAATTGTGTTATGTTGTCTCAAATCTTATGGAAGATTACAAGATGTTGCAGCATGAAAATGGTCGGCTGCAACAAGAATATGAACACCTCGCAAAGGACTGGTGGCAAAAGGGTAAAGGTATCAAGAAACTACTATTGAAGCTTTTCAACTAGCAAACATCTAAGCTCTTGGCATCTGGTGATGATGAAGCCAATGTGATGTGGAAAAAGTTGACAAATAGAATTAAAGAAGTAGAAAAGATGCAATTCAACTCCCTCTATGATCACAAATCTTTGCACTTTTCAAAAGAATTGCAAAATAGGCTTGACCTACTGAAAATTAAAAAGAGACAATCACTGTTGGAAGAGGAACAGTCGTGCATCAATAATCATGGGATCTTTACTTCTTTTGGTGCTGAGTTGGTAGACGACTCGTGTGGTGATTGAAATCTTGTGAACAACTCATGGATTGATGAAAAACTCAAGATCTTGCCCTTCCTTTGCCTTGCTCTCAATGTGTTTTCCACATACAGAGATGAAGAAATGGCGGTGCTGCAAAAGGAATATGTTTTGAAGATTGAAATGCTGATAAAAAATCACTCAAATCCCTGCCACGACCTTGAAGTCTTGAGACTCTTTAAGCATATGCAAAAGAAGTTCGAAGAACTAGAAACACAAAAATTCCAACAACTGGATGCCAGTCAGCAAGATAGAACATATAAAGAACCGCAACATGTGGTTTATAGAACAGATTGCTTCTTTCAAGCCTCCTCATCTGATGATACCTTTCTTGGTGAAGAAATAAATGATGCCTTTCCTCAAGTTGATAAAGTCTAAGGAAAAGATGTGCTTTGTGCTCCCCTCTCATCCTTGGCTATTGAATAATTCTCTGGGAACCCTGAACATGATACAAAACCAAATCAGAGAGACTCATGCCCAGTGTTGGATGTGTACAAGATGGAAAATGATCAAGCGCGAGAAGATAAATTTGACAAGATGCAGGGGGATGGCTCATTCAATGACAATTTTGTCTCTACTACATGAAATGTTCCAGCAACAAAGACCTTCTCCAAATCTGGATTTGAAGGGTATTCTGTTGTTTCTGCTTAAAAGGTCTGTGACATCCTTGGCTTCTCAATCTAACCTAGATGCATAAAAATCATGAAGTAAGACATTGAAGAAGTTCGTAACTCCTCTAAACCCAACATTGACAAATGGTAGACGTGTCGTGATGCTTGTTTCGAGAATGATGCGGCAGATGTCATTAAAGAGGAAGATATAATTGATATGTTTTGTTTTGAGTTGCCTCCAGCACTTGTTCAAACTGTTGATTTATTCCTTATCGGGGAAACAAGTTTGATGGTTAATCCATACAGCGATCATTGTTCTAAAGTACACTAAGCTGAAGCATTTTCTCAAAAAGAGGAAACTGTTATATGTTGTCTCTCGAATCTGGTTCACAAATCGATCCACGATTCCACAGTGCTGTCTGTAGAGATGAAACAAATTTTTCTCACCTTGTTGACAGAAAATGAAGAAATTCAAGAATGCCTCGAACTGCACACTGAGAAGTGGAGAATATGCAGTGATACCGGCTTCAAATATGATCATGCTGCTAACTAATTGATCATAAATCAGTTTGTCTGCAAATTGATACCCGACCCGGTGCAAGAGATAAATAACCAAATTCTCCAAAGGGCCCCAGTTGCAAATATATGTGCTTTTTAAAGAATGTTTAAACAAACCAATAAATAGCCATGAATGTTTCACGGTTCATCTTCAAATGATATATGGAACATTTACCTCTGTTTTTTTCTTCCAAATCATTCCTTTGAACAAGAAATTTCTGAGCTCATGTTTCCTTCTCTTTGCTAATTGTTGACCCTAAGTTCACGACAGTCTCGCAACTTCATTTCCTTGCTTCGCAGAGGTAGCCACTTCTCTAAACCTGTCAATGGGTTTGCATGAGCCTTCGCTGTCCTTATTACCCTCGTGTACATAATCTTTTGCTTTCCTTTTATTTTTGCCCTGTTTTCGTTTTGTGTTCTCAATAAGTGCAGTGAAATAAGGAATTCCCCTTAACTTTTTCCGAGTCTTCACTCATAATGACATGTTTCCCTTGCATCTTGTCTAACCCTGTTTATCTTATTATCATCTATATCTTTCCCCTAATCAACGTCCCATGTGCTCTATTTAGTGACACTGGTTTTGTTCAGTCGGATGTTATGAAAGCACAAATTCTCTGTCATATTGGTCATGTTGCTTGTAAGGTACATGCGTGTGAGAAAAGAGATACAACATTGGCATTCCAATTTAAGTAAAGTTTCAAATAAGAGATACGTACACGAGTACTACTAAAAACTTAGAGAATACTTGCCTAGGTCTTCTGGCCCTATGCATACATTTCAAAATCCTTCATCTCTCTCCTCAGCTTTGTGCCTAGCCTAGCCTGCATCCACATATACTACACGTATGGTATACTCCCTTTCCTTCGCATTCATGCAAGGAGAGTTTCATGTCAAATGCCCCAAAAAAAAATTGCATTTTCTTCCCACATTAAAATCTGGGAATCGGAACTTTGCTTCCTCATTTACACTTTGCAAAGAGTGTACATGAAGCCCGTTTTTCCCAAATATACGATCCTAAGTCATAAAACTAAGTCAAAGTCAATGGCATACTAAAATTTGAAGGCATAAATTATTCATTATTCATTTATGTTAATTGTCGAGGTAATCAGACTTTAATTACATGTGTCTTGAGAAAGTTGTATTGAAAACCCGACACTCCCAATTCAAAACAGAAGTTATCAAAGTAGGTCCTAATTTGTAAAGTTTTCATGACATGCCTTTATCAGTGGAATGCATGTGGGATTATGAAAATGAAATTTTAGGGCAACAGAAGGTCATGATGATAGAGGGAAAACCAAGATTTGAAAAGGAAATGGAGGCAGTGTCTGACTAAATTGAACAAAAATGTAAAGGAAAGACTGGGCACCGTGCATCCTCATAGAGTATTGTTAACAAGTTGAACGCTTTGAAGGTAAGGTACAATCGGAATCTCATCCAAAAAAATCGGACCAGCATGATGATGAGCTTTTCAGCATATATTAGAACAAGTATTCAGCAATCATAGGAAACAAAAAAAATGGCCCTCTCTGGAACTCAGTTTCTCAATGCAAATGACAAGCTATCTAGGTCAATGCCTTCAGGCAATCAAAGCATGAAGAAGCCATGAATTCTGAACTTAGAATTGATGTTAACCATGAAAATCAAACTTTTAAGGATCTGCCGAACCCTTTGTCACCATCTGCAAACAAAGCTAGCATGGATGAACATCAACAACCAAAGAGAGGAATCTTGTCCTAATATTTTGAATACAATCAACCTTCATTTGCCGACATTCCTGCAGATGTCTCGTGTAAAGGTGGCAAAACAGAATAAATATTCTCAACTCAAGTTAACCATGGTGTGAAGAACCTTGACGTGTTGAAGGACACTGAAAATACTAGAAGCAAAATACTTGAAGATATATCTTGTCATAGAAGTGATTATGAAGAAGCTGTAAAGCGTCTTGAACAAAAGTTTCGGAAACTATGACTCTTGCAGTGATTGTATAAGATTAACTGTAGGTCATCATGATCAGATTTGCCGCCTGTGTAATCTTCAAATCCTTTTTGCAAGGGTGAATGGCATACACAGGTTGACAACTCTATTCCAAATCAATTATTTTATGTATATTTCTAGGCAGTTTCAATAAAGCAGAACTTGCAGGTAGGACATTAGAAAGGGGAGCAGGTGATTTCAAGAAGACAGGTGAAGAAAAATGTCAATCCTATACAAAATCAACCAAGACATGAAATTGTCCATGATTATACAGTTGAATAGAGACAAGGTCGCAGCAAACTTCATGGCCTTAGCAATAAGGGTTCTGACCTTTACATCATCACGCTGTGTGCTACACAGCCTTTCAGGTAGATAGTTGTTTGATATCACAAGGGCTGAGTTTGGCAACGATATTGAAGAACTGTATCCCAGCTTTTGAAGGGCAATGTTGAATAATGCAGATATACACACGCATGTTGGAGACAAAGCTTTAAAGAAATTCCATGTTGCAAGCGTCGATGGGTGTCAAAATCAAGAAAAGAGATTGGCAAAGGAATAAAAAGCAGCAAGAGAAAGCATTCAAAGCATTTTCCTATATGCATATGGCAGTGGTGCAACCTTGTGTTTTTAAACATAATGGCATGACAATGGAAATGTCTTAGAAATAAGATGTTTCATTCTTCCTTGCCCACTCCACATATCTGTACTCTAATTTATCACTCCAACCAAGTACTGTCACTCATGTCTGTTTCCCACCAAGTCCTTTGCAAATTTTCAAATTCAAACTCACGCCCAAAGGTCAAAAATTCAACTCCCAAGGTCCACGGAACTTTGCTACCCATCTTACTCACCCAAAAGTTCAAAAATCCCCAATTGTTAATCGGAAATCCTGGAGGTTTGTTACATTCATAATGAGCAACATTCCAACCTGTCAATCCCCAAAATCCAGTCCTCATAAAAATTAAATCTGCACGTGTATGAAAAAATCACACTTCTAGGAAGTTCATTACAAACATTAAAAACAAGCTCATGCCTTCAAAGTCCGAAAAATCCGATTTTCATCTCTTGAAAGGAAATCAGACTTTTCTTTCCTCCTTTACAAATGAGCCGGCGTATACCCAAAGTCCAAAAACTCTGACTCCCTATCAAAGTGTCTCCCATATCCTGATTTCCCAATTTTAAGGTGTTCATCGAACGTTTGAGCTCCACAAAGTCTGACCTGAATCCCAATAATTTTTTTTAAAACATTTGTCTAGGTACTAGCAGGAAGTGGATGGCTTTTTCATCATTATTATCACATCCAGAATATGCTTTTCCCCCGTTCGAAGGGTTGGAAAGCTCAATCAATGAATAATCCAATCATGAAATATAATTGCTTCCTAGGGGCCAATGTTGGTCGGAAACATTTTCTTCACATGGGGACAAATTTTTCAAGGCAACGTACTCTAACCTAGCAACGCATGTTCATTTCCCATACGATTGGGATATGTGAATTGGTTTTCAGTTGGTCGGATGTGTGCACGTCACCAACTGTGGTACATCATTCACTGACACTTGTAAGTTACAATGACGGCACTAGCCTACAAAATTGAAGATTTTGAGATTCTCCTGCATTCTGCTAGGGAATGCAGTTCCCAGACACAGCCACTTTTATCCTTTATTTTAAGAATTGAGGATAACACACCCTCAATCCCGCTTTCCAAGACAACCGGGGGCCAATTTGAGACTCATGACACCTAAATGCAGGTGTCCCCTTCGTCATTGAGAACTTATCCATATAGATCCATCATTCCCTCATCATTTTGGTCAAAGATATCTTATGCAGAACCTGGTTTCAAGTGTGAATGGGTAGTATGTGCTTCACGGATCTAAGATCAAGTGTGTCGCAGGATGGAAACTAAGTGTTCATGATATGAATTTGCAAACTCCATCACCCAATGGAAAAGGCTTAGTGGGACTGCTTTGTGTTCTATTTGTCATTTTGGGGGTGCCATGTGTCATGGAATGTCTTATTATTCTGACATGACACAATTGTAAAATAAGTACTTGTGTTTAAGGTGTCATGGAATAAGCCATGTTATTTCATCATATAATGTTAATCGGGTGCGCATAAGTGTTTCAAGTGTATCAAAGTGCCTAGTGTTTTGTGGGCCAAGTTAAACAATAATTTACTTCATAGTATTGGGTCAAATTAATACTTTTAAAATTAACTATTATTATTTGTATGTGTGAGGTCAAAAAACAATGTAATATTTCTATCAGGTATAAGTCTTGCAAAATGCCCAATTATGTGAAACTGGAAGTGGGTTAAGTCAGGTTAGGTCAAATTAAGGTTATAAGGTCAAGTTGAGTTAAGAGTAGTTATCTAACTGCCTTGTGAGTGCAAGTGCATACAAAAGACATGAAATTCATAGTAGTTTCTTCTTCTCTCTTCCCTACGTGAGAGCTTGCCACAACTTTAAAGTCGTGTACATTTTATTGAACTAAGCTAATGGAATGAAGTTTTGAAGTGTGTAATAATACAATAATTCTTTCAAATAGATTGATTCATCCTTATTTTATGAAATCTGCTTTGTTGTTCTAGAATATATATAGATTGAATCCCTGCCATTTATAAGTGCATGTTAATCATTCATTGTTTGTAAACTTTGTAATGCAAACTTTGAAGGGAGAACTTTACTTCACAAACATGTAATCGTATTTGCTGAAGACTTTGTTCTTCTTATCGCTTTCTTTAATCTTTTAATGCGCGTCACTTGCCCTGCCCATTTGCATGTGGTATGATGAAATACTATTCTAGTTCTATATGTTCTTGAGCAATCCAAGCAGTTCTCCATGTTCATTCCATTGTGGATTTCTCAACCCCTTCCTATTTCCCTTTCCTTTCTTTTTTTTCTTTTTATATGCTTTTTGGTTAAAAGTATACAAAAAAATCCCCATCATACAAAGGAGCTGCCCCTCTCAAACGTAGAGGAAAATCACCAGTTCTATGGCGATAATCACACATTTGTTGCACGTTATGCCACTGTCCCTTGGGCGAGTAAGTGAATCAATTAGAAGAATCAGGACGACATAAATTTGTGTCCACATCAGTGAAGATTTTTTACATAGCATATGAAAGAATTTATATAGCAAAGAACCTTTACCATACCGATTTGATTGATATAATCCACTTATAAGTGAATTTTTCTTTTAATGTGTCAATGGTCATTATCTGATTAATTTGTGTTCCTTTGAAATATTCGTTTAATTATTTTTTGGTACTATTTTGTGATTTTTCATTCAGTGTGGCTATTAAATTAGCTTTATTTTAGTTTTTAAGAACATTCAGCAGCAATTTTCTTCAAAAAAATAAAAGAAATTTTTGCTAGAGAGTCAAGTTGAATATTAAAAATGATTGTTAATGCATTGTAAAACTCACATACAGAATTCTCAAACACTGGATAAGGGGAGGTGCAATTTAATTTGTCACCAGCACCTTCCCCTACAGTTTTCAACATTTACTCTCGAACTAGGAAGGTTGAAGGGAAAAGTGGTGTTGGGGGGAGCTTCAGGAGTTAAAAGATTGCCACATGGGACCATGGTGCTGTGGATGATTTGGCGAATACGGTTGTCGGTGGGGATAATGGTTTTTTTTACTTGGATTCTGCTGGAGGAAACATTATTATCCGTCATAACTCCCCCAAATTCTCTGATGTTGGTGAAGGTCCTGCTTGGGAAGGCTTTGGTATCTGTGTTGAGACAGATGTTAAGGCTGGTGGTAGCTATGGTGTCAACTTGAGTGCTAAGGCCAATGACAGTTGGAGTTTATGAAACTATTTACTGTATTGACATGCAGGATGATGGAATGCAAAGTGTCTTTGGCAGCAATGTGAAGAATCTGTTTGATGCCCCTCCAGATTTGTCAAGATTGATATTTCTATTTGGTCAACGAAAATGCAATGTTGTGGAGAGAAGATGGGGAGCTGGGTTGGGCAAGGAGATAGAAGCATTGAGAACTTGGCTTCAGGAGGTCGCAGAAGACCCACTGAGCAATCCAAAAGTACCCCCCTATATTCCAAGCAGGATGTTTTATGTGCCCACTAAAGAATAGGTGTTTTTCTGATTGTGTTCATGCCAATTCATAATAAAGATGGATCTCTATATGATGCATATAGTTCAAGCAAGACTTCTGCAGAAATGGAGGAAGATTAAGATTTCTGCTCAAAGGACAACCCTTTCTGATGGTGTATGCTGTGTTCAAGGACAGTTTCATGTTCATCTTTGTTTTGAAAGTATGCTGAAGATTTATTAGTTCCTTGTAGTTATAATTGCATCATCTTGTGCTTCCTGCTGTTCTCATTTTAAGATTATAAGTTGAAGGCTTTCGTTGTAGCATCAAAGTCTAAGCAAGCTGATTTGTTTTTATATTCCTACGAGGGATGGTAATGTAATGCTTCATATTATTTGAATTCAGTTCCTTGGTTTCTCCTACTATTGAATTGATCCGGAGGTGAATTCGGAAAAGATCCCAGATCAGACCGAAACCTACACCATTGTGTAGGACCCGTGGAGACCTTTCCAACGGTATGCGAAACTTTGGAAACGGAGCTCATATGCTCCTTGTACAACTGGTCAAAGTTTCAATAAAACAAGTCAACAGCTGGTCAAAGCTGGTCAAACTGCAAAAAATGATCATCATGGAATGTTTTGAATTCCGTTCCGTGGCGTAGAGCTCATCGCAAACTTTCTGACGCATTTTGAACGGACCAAATCCGAGTCCGTATGTGCAAGTTATGGCCAATCAATGTTGCAATCAAACTTGGTCAAAGTGATGACGTGGCGGAAACATGGACCAATGAGAACGTGACACATGGCAGTCAGTTCGTGCAAAAATATTGGTTTTGGTTTCTCGCCTTCGTCTTTAACAGGTGTATTCGGCAAACCATAGCCGGTGGAGTCTCCTTTTATCTCAGAGGTGGACCCTACCGTCGACAGAGCTACGGAGAACCAGTTGGACGTCGACAAGTGTCGAACGGCGAGTGGTCCACGTGGTGGGTCCTCAAGCCACCATGTGGCTTGCCACCTCTATATTTCTCCATAGTCGAATTTTAATTACCATGTTCCATGCCAATTGTGCATTATTCCACGGATTTCTTAAGTCTGGTACGAGCTTAGCATGCCACGGATGGACCACATTGCCCACTCAAGCTGCCACGTTCCAAGTTCAATTTGCCACGAAACATCATGTTTCCAACGCCACCAGCACATATGCCAACCGAATGCCGTAAACATACCACGGTGGAGGTGATACGTGGCCAAAAGCCACGAAATACGTGGAGATAAGGCTATTTAAAGTCTTCCACACACTATCATCCCACGAATGTGGGACAAAAGATAAAGCTTATCTACAAATGCAAAGCCGTGGGAATTGAACCCTTATCCACTCGGGTAAAAGGATAAAGCCCAACCACTACACCCACAAACTTGAGTAGCTATATAAAGCCACAAAATTGTATTTGAAGGTATGTATTTCCTTGGAGACAAGGCAGTCTAAAGGACTAGCTAGCACTCTTCCTCATTTTTGATGTACGTAGAAGCATTTCCAGACTTCGAAGTAAACTAGAGATATGTTCTAGACGTCGAGCCGATTCCAACCATATGTTGAGTGTCTGGCTATGAGGTCATTTGATGTACTTTTTAATACCTCAAAGTGAAGCTTTTGCAGACTATGTATAGGCCATGACAGACCAGTTTGTGAAATCCCAAGTTTTGAGGGACTTGGAGAGCTTTTCACTTCTCGGTGTAAACTAGGGATTTGTCCTAGACTCCAAGACGAATTCAACGATATGGTGAGTTACTTGTGATGATTTTTGTAAGACCATTTTATAAGTCCGTTTTTGAGACCTTTGGTGGAAATCCACAGAATTGCGAGATTGCATTCGCGCGACAGTAAGGTGGAAGGTCTGTTCGTGGGTTTACCAGGTCTTTCTGAAACTTTGTTGTTTGAGTTGTGTGCAATCTTAGAGTATCCATTTGACAATCGTGAGGGTTGGCCATGTACTCACTTTTCAAGGAAATGGATCGGTTCGTATTACAAGCGAACCCGGAGAGGTAGGTATTGCCGAACTCCATTATTAAATGCTTGTCGCGAGTGGATTCTATTTTGCATTCTTTTTTCACATTTTGATTAATCTTGTTTATTAATCACTATTGAATGCATAAATAGCTAAAAATAAGATAAAAGGTCAGATTCAGTTTCATTTCCATGAATATTTCGGGAAATTGTGTGATTTGACAATTAAGATCCAAGGTAAACTCTTTTGCACAGAAATAAGTGTCAGTTTACGGATCACGAATTCATTCTTATTTTTTCTTCTGAGGGGATGGGAGACCCAAATCAAAAGCCCCATTAATCCATCCAAAAGAATGTCTTTCTTTTCTAAAACAATCATCCTTATAAAATAAGGCTATCATAAAGAAACATGCTCGTAAACAGATCTCAGCTAACAAATGAAATGATTTCATCAAGACACTTTTCAAATCTTTAATGGCAGTGAATATCTTCGATAAGAAGAGAGATATTAAAATCAACGAAATATTCAGTTTAGGACAAAATTTAACTCTTATTCCACCCAAAATCAGTTCATTGTTGTCTTTATCATCATAAACATATACCTGATTAGCCCTGTAAAGAGAAAGCAGATAGCTGAAACAATATCAAACTTAATCACATAGGATTCAGAAATTCAAAAATCTGAATTTGAAAACAAAGGAAAAAATTAAACATCATGATTCTTCCCTCCCTTTCTTGTGATACAGGTAACCATACATCCAAAAGGACCAAACCCTTTTGAAAGCAAAATATGAGAAATAAGCCACAGAATTTGGAAACATGCTTAAAGAATGACTGAAAATACCAATTAATTTTCATTTTATTAGTCCGATTTCACCAAATTCAAGTTTGGGTACTGGGCATGGTATTAAAAGACATTCATACACAATGTTTGCGTTTACTCTAGATATTATGAAGTGAATTTTGTACAGAATTTGCTAATGCAATATGAAATAGAAGGAATAACGTACCTCATTAGTACCCTCATCATCCTTGTAATGTATCATGACCATTATCTGGTGCATTGCAGTTAGATCCATTCTCGCACATGCCTCACCCAATTGAGAAAGAGGTGGAAGTTGCGGAGGAGGCAGTGTTTCCTCTTTTCTTGAAATACCCATCATAATATGAGATGCTACCTAAAAAAACCCAATTTTTTTGTGAGACTAAAAACAGGCAATTTACCTTTTATAAATTTCATTCTTCTATTGTTAATCTATAGTGGCAGTTATAGCATCCACGATTGTGAACAAGCAAAATGTCATGGTCAACATTGTGCAACAAAATAAATTTTGCATGTAAATGAGATAAAGATAAATACGTAGTATTTTTTACACACTTCGCAATATTCTAGAAGTTGGAAGTAGGTGTCCATATAAGAAAAGTGTGCTATTTGTCAGCATGAAAAGATGGAGTTTGCTAGTAACCATGCAAACTATGCAGTACGTTTCTGCTTGGCATAATATCAGTAAATAATAAATATAAGACTCCTGTTGAAAAAATGTACCATTAGTCAAAATGCCAACAATATGATATTAGTTGCAAATGTCAAAACTCCTTGGGGTTCTAGACAGATGGGCAAGTCCATGTTTACTCCCACGCTTTGTCATCAGATAAAGACCTGGGGAAATACAAAATTCAAATAATAGTATATATGTAGTGTAATGTCCCTTGCCAACTGAAGGGGGCCATTTACACCAAGAAATTCTGCTGGCTGTGCTGCAACCTGATACAATTTCTTTACCTTTACCTTTACCTGTGAAGGAAATCTGTGTACGTCAATTTGTACTCCCAACTGTAATATTAACCTACATTATTTCTCTTTAACATAATACTACCAGAATAGTTTTGGCATCTATTACTTTTAAACATCAAATTGTTTTTTGTATGCTAAAAACTACATAAAGCAATGTTTATATTTCTACAAATCTTAATATACTTCTGTCAAATGGATCTGAAATTTAGATAAAAACTAACTCTTACATTTCTGCATGTTAACTAGAATTTTGAAATTGTAATTTCCTCTTCTCAATACATGGTTCTGTTATAATCCAGATTATTAATTCCATTTTCATGTTAGATCCATAACCAGCAAAAAAAAGGTTTTTCTTTAATTCAAATGAAATAAAATTGCCATTATATTCTAGTTAAATTTTTTCTTATAATTCGATTACTTTTGAGATTGATGAACCTTCTGACTTTTCTGACTGCAGAAATACAATATCAAACGGGGAATCTCGAATGGCAATGGAAATTGAGGATATTTGGAAGACCACTAATTGAGGACTCTTAAGGTAAATGTTCTCAAACATCTATATCTAGTAAAGAAATCTGTGAGGTGAATTGCCACCCTAGCTATCTATTTGGTACAACTCTATGTTCTGAGGTTACAGCCATTTTGAAGACCAACATCAATTTTCATTTGAAATGTTTGTATCGTTTCTTACTAACGATCGAAAATATGGATCTAATGTACTAGCTATACTTGTTAGATGTTTCCATTATTCCCAATGTATGTAATTCATGCTTGTAAGACACTTCATGTTCAAAACATCAATCCAGATAAGGAGTAATGGCAGAGTCAGTATGGGGATGATCCAAACATTTTTAGAGTGATGAAGTCAGTAATGTTCAGCTCTTGAATTGGAGGGGTTTGCCATAGATAGCGGAACAATTGCTATATGCATGTTACGGTTGCACAACTACCCCGACAGGTGCATAATCACACAGGTTTGCAGGTGGTGATTGTGTAACACCCCAACCAATAACTACCGGTCTGCATAGACCAGCCATTTCAATACCATACAAAACATAGGCAAGGGAACAGTTGCAAACGTTTCCTCTGCTCGACGATGGTTTCTTTGAACTTCTTGGCTGATTCCAAAGTAAGAGGGCATAAATAAAAACCTTGCGGAAGGCAGAAGACATCAGAGAAGTCGGTGAGGAGTTGTTAAGTTGGATGCGCATTGCAAATCTGGATGTTTGAGTCTTTGTTCATATATCTATTTTTTTCCTAGCTGTTAGTGGTTGTTTACAGTGTTGGTTTATTTTGTGAAGTGTTGTCAGAATGCAAAGCAACTAGGTACAAGGTTGGGCAATGCAGTAATTGGTAGCTCTATTCATGAAAGGCCCAAAGTGCTAGTAACTTGTACATTTGAGGATTACATAGTGGAAGGGGAGTGTGATCGCCTCACCCACTATATTTTTTTCCCACACCGGGTTTCTCCAGGGCAATTCTTGTGTTCATCTTGTGCTTTGGTGTTTCTTTTATAATTCTATTTATGTTCAGAATTTTGGACATTTCAATTCCAGCACACTATACCTATGTTGTAGCAAGTAAACTAGTCTACGAAAAATCATTCATCAATCACTTGTTTGAGTTTGAAATATAGTATCTGTGTTGGTGAAGCTTAGTGTGGAATATCCACCTTGATTACAGATTAGATTGATATCAGAGCTGGTTTAGTATCAATCTTTTTGTGTGGTTTTTGTGTGTTTGTGACTACATTGTAGTTTATGCCCGTCACTAGAACAAGTAGTGCTAGTGGTAAAGGTATCCTAGTTCCCTTTGAATAAGACATTTCAACAAAAAAGTGCAAGCAAGATATTAGATGTATGGCCCATGCTGATGAAGAAGAAGCTTGTACAACAGACGAGTGATTTAGCGAGCTTGAAGGAGGAGTGGGTGGCATCTCTCTTTCTATGAGCAAGCTTCATCAATTGGAGTCCATCAATAGGATTCTCATGGAGAAGCTTGGTGTTTCTGCAGAGTCATTGAAATCAAACAAGGAGAATGCTCCCGAACATGACAAGATGGAAGAACAGCCTCGTGCCAACCAATTTACACCTCCATTCAGAGCTGAGGCAAAGATAGAGATTCAACCATATGATGGAGATGTGAATGCGGAGAAGCTAGACCATTGGCTAGCTCAACTTGATGTATATTTCAATTTACATCAGATTAATGAGACCCAACAAATTCCGTTTGCAATTTTAAAATTAACCAATCAAGTTTTACTTCTTTTGAGAGATTCAAGATAAAGAAGTGGTTGCACATAAGACTTCTTGTAGCATGTTTACTAAATAACTAACAATTAGTAGAAGCGTATGGGAGAGTTGGTGCAGCAATATAAGAAGGATTTCCATGAGGCCGCAGGGTTGCCACTAGTAAGGCCTATTGAGCACAAAATTCAGTTGCTATCAGAAAACCCGCTTCCAAATATTGGGTTGTATAGGCAATCCTTGAAAGATGTCAATGAAGTAAAACACCACTTACAATCTTTAATTAATCAAGGTGTAATTTGTCCTAATACTTATCTATGTGGTTCTCCTATTGTTTTAGTACCTAAGATGTTTCATAGAAAATGTGTGTTAATTATAGAAAACTTAACAAAATAACCATCAAGAATAGATACCCTCTTAAACAAATTGATAATTTTCTTAATCAACTTCAACATGTCAGTATTTTACTAAGCTTGATTTGAAATCTAGGTATCACCAAAGTTAGAATTAAAGAAGACATTTGGAAAACAACATTCAAGACAAGGCAAGGGTTGTATGAATTGTTGGTTTTACCTTTTGGGCTATACAATGCAGCAGCTACCTTCATGTGGTTGATGAATGAGGTAATGAGGCCATTTATTGACTCCTTTGTAATTGTGTATTTAGATAATATATTTGTTTTCAGCAAAACTTTTGATGAGCATATTGGTAATTTAAATCAAGTTTTTCAAGTTTTGAAGGAGAACAGGTTAGTGTTGAACAAGAATAAATATGAATTTGCTCAACAATCACTTGTCTTCTTAGGGCATGTGGTTTGAAATGGAGAACTGAAGATTGATCCGATGAAGGTAGAGGCTATCATGAATTGTCCAAAACCTTCTAATGGAACCAAAACAGAGCTTTGTTGGTGCAATTCAATATTTGAGGAAGTTCATCAAGAGTTTATCTTCCATAGCCACACCTTTGCATGCCATGACAAGATGCAACAAGTTAGAATTTCATCAAGAATTTATCTTTCGTAGCCGAAGATGAACTTATCTTCCATAGCCGCACCTTTGCATGCTACGGTAAGACTTTTATTTTGGGTAAGAAGCAACAAGATGCATTTGATATGTTCAAACATAAGAATAGTCATGCTCTAGTATTAGCTTTGCCTAACTTGCAACTGCCCTTTGAGGTTGAAAGAAAAAATAACTGTGCACAAAATAATACAACAATGAAACAAGATAATAAAAAGACAACAAATAGACACCATATTTACATGAAAACCTTGGAAATATACCAGGCGAAAACCACTGGGCAAAAGATCTCCCTGTCGTACTTTAACTTTTAAATTATCAGCAAAATCAAAATTACAATTGTGTGTCTAACCTCAAAGGATCATGGCTATTTTATAGAGGCCAAAGAAGGATCCAGAAACCCTATCATAAAACTTCTAGAAGAGTCGCATAATCTAGAAGCATACCGCATTGTACAATCTAAAAGCATCTTCAAGCATACTGCATCGTGTAATCTAGAAGCATGTTATAAAACATGGGATTGCCATATGCCACATCACAATGTGGAACATCTAAATATTAACTTCATTTCCTAACATTCTCCCACTTGAAGCTAATTTTGTCTTTTGTTGCTAACCTTTGTACTAGAAACGCCACTGCCCATGTTGCTTATCATCAAGTTATATGCAGTTCCAAATAATTTTTGCACTAGATGAACTTCTCTTCCAATCGACTTTGTCAACATGTTTGCAGAGTTGTTATCAGTGTGGATTTTATTCAATAAGACTTGTCCTTCTGCCACTACATCACACACAAAATGATATTGCATGCCTATGTGTTTTGCCCTGACATGAAATGCTAGGAACCTTGCTAAATGCAAGGCACTTTGACTGTCACAATGCAATATTGTTTTGGACTTGCAACTCTCCCAGTAATCTGTCCAGCCATATTGCTTCCTTGCAAGCTTGCATTGCTGCCATATATTCTACATTTGGAGTTGATAATAACACTACTAACTGCAATTTTGATATCCGGTTGATTGCACCACCTGCAAGAGTGAACATGTACCTTGTAGTAGATTTGTCTATCCATATCGCCACCAAAATCTAAATCCACAAACCCTGTCACTTGAAGACCTACCACACTATAACAAATAGCAGCATCTGAAGTGCCCCTCAAATAACGAAGGATCCACATCATAGCAGTCCAATGATCATAACTGGGATTTGGCATGAACCAACTAACTACTCCCACTGCTTGGGCAATGTCCGGTCTAGTACACACCATGTCAAACATAATGCTAGCTACTGCTAATGAGACAGTACATGAGACATATGTGCCTTTTTTGCTGCATTGTTAGGACTCTGCTTCGAAGACAACTTCATGTGTGCAGGAAATGGGGTACTAACTAGCTTAGCATTATGCATGTTGAAACGTTGCAGAACCTTCTCCACATATGTCTTTTGTGTAAGCCATATTTTCCTGCTCTTCTTGTCTCTCTGTATCCTCATCCCGAGAATCTGATTTGCAGCACCTAAATCATTCACTTCAAATGTCCTAGCTAGCTAAGCTTTAAGTTTGACAATTATGTCCATGTTGGGGCTTGCAACCAACATGTCATCAACATACAATAGCAAAACAAGAAAATTGTCATCATATCTTTTGAAGTAGGCACAATGATCAGCGTCGCACCTGCTGAATACCAAGCTCATCATGAAGGAATCAATCTGTTTGTACCAACATCTTGGCACCTGTTTGAGACCATACAGCGATTTGTTCAACCTGCATACTAGATTCTCCTTGCCTTTTATCACAAAACTTTTCAATTGTTTCATATATATCTCCTCATTGAGATCACCATGCAAAAAGGTTGTCTTCACATCAAGTTGCTCCAATTCAAGGTCAAGTGAAGCAACGAAAGCCAACACAACTCTAACAATAGTCAAACGTAAATCTAGGGAAAGTATCTCATCAAAGTCTATACCCGATTTATGTGCATACCCCTTTGCTATAAACCGGGCCCTATATCGCTCAACCATACCATCTGCATCCTTTTTCAGCTTAGAGACCGACCGATTACCTATGGCCTTGTAACCTGTAGGCAATTCTACCAACTCCCACGTGTTATTTTTACTTAAAGCCTCCATTTCCTCCTCCATGGCATTTCTCCAATTCAAGGTCAAGTGAAGCAGCCAAAGCCAACACAACTCTAACAATAGTCAAACGTAAATCTGGGGAAAGTATCTCATCAAAGTCTATACCCGATTTATGTGCATACCCCTTTGCTATAAACCGAGCCCTATATCGCTCAACCATACCATCCGCATCCTTTTTCAGCTTAAAGACTGACCAATCACCTATGGCCTTGCAACTTGTAGGCAATTCTACCAGCTCCCACGTGTTATTTTTACTTAAAGCCTCCATTTCCTCCTCCATGGCATTTCTCCATTTGTTTGCATCTTCAACTTCACAACCTTCTTGAAATGAGTTGGGCTCACCATCATCAGACTAATGCAAACGCTAAGTGTGCATCAAGAATATACCTTTGGGGTGCTTTGGATACTCTTGTGGATCTCCTCACCCAATGCGATGTATCATCACATGGCAGTTCAGGGTGTTCTTGTTGTTCAGACATGACATTTTGCTTAACTAGTAGCTGATTTTCATCATTTTCTATAGCATCCTCTTCGACTACCTTAATAGGTACAGTAGTTGTACTTCATTGTTTTTCAACTTTTTGCATGGATTTCTCATTAAACTCCACATCTCAGCTAATGATCAGCTTGCGGGCAGTAGTATCCCACAGCTTATACCCCTTCGTTCCATCACCATAGCCGAGAAAAATGCACTTTTTAGACTTTACGTCCAACTTGGACCTTTGTTGTTTTAGGACATGGGCATAAGCATCACAACCAAAAGTGACCAAATATGAGTAACCAACAAGTTTACCTGTCTAAACCTCTTCACGAATCTTTCCGTCTAGGGCTATAGTGGGTGACTTGTTGATAAGGTGGATAGTTGTATTTACAGCTTCACCCAAAATTCCTTCCCCAAACCAACAGTGTTGAGTATAAACCTGACTCGCTCTCTAATGGTACGATTCATCCTATCTACTACCCTATTTTGTTGAGGTGTGTCGGGAACTTTTTTTCCCTAGCTATTCCATGCTCACTGCAAAAATTATCAAACTCCTTCGAGCGAAACTCTCCCCCATTATCAATCCTAAGACAATGCTCTTACCTTTGTGATTTTCTACAAGGGGTTTTAGTCTCTTAAAACAGTCAAAAGAATCTGACTTCTTAACAAGAAACACCCAAATTTACAAAAGTAGTCATCAATAAAAGACACAAAATATCGTGCCTTAAAGAGATTATTGGTACAAGTCCAAAACAATCAGCATGCAATAACTGTAGGGAATCTGAGCTTCTAGTAACACATTTAACAAACCTGAGTCTATTCTGCTTCCCAAACAAACAATATGCTCACAAAAGCTGAAATCAAGAGATTTTAAACCTAGAAGAAGGTTTCTATAGAGTTGTATGTTGAGTCCTCTCTCGCTCATGTGGCCTAAGCACTGATGCCACATCATTATTGAATCCATGGCTCCCGTTGTGGCCACTACAGCCTCACCGGTTATAGTCTCTCCAATTAGCTTGTATAAGTTATGCCCATATTTCTCAGCTTTCATCACTACTAGAGCTCCCTTAGAAACCTTCAAACAACCTTTTTCACCACCGAACTTAAATCCCAACGCATCAATCTTACCTAAAGACAACAAGTTCTTCAATCCTGGAACATGGATTCAAACTCTCTGAATATTACAAACAACTCCATCATACATCTTCAGTGTGACCTCCCTTCCTACAACCTTACATATGTTATCATTACCCATGTAGATTGTACCTACATCACATGACCGGTATGAAGAGAACCAGTCCCTGTGTGGCATTATAGAACTACCTTTTTTAGATGTCCTCATTACTAAAAAAGAGGATGGCACTTTAGCTAGAAAGGTCTATAGAAAAGGCACACATACAAACCTTTAACTGCATGCCTCCTCCCATCATCATCCTGCTCAAAAAGCAGGGATTCTCAAAACTTTGATCACTAGGGCATTCAAAATTTGTGACAAGGATAACATAGATCAAAAAATTGAGCACTTAAAAATAATTTTTAAGTTGAATGGGCACTCAGGTAAACAAATAACTAAAGCTATCAAGCAAGTGAAAGAGAATATCAATAGATCTAAAAGTAGTGATGCCTTAGTGGAAGGACCAATGGCTTATTTACCATATGTTGAAGGCATTTCCAACAAGTTAGCTAAAATTCTCAAGCCCCAGAATATTAGCTCCACTTTCCTTCCTATTAATAAGTTGCATATGACTTTAGCGTCTACAAAGGACCATATGGACCCTAACCTTCAATGCGGAGTCTACATTGTCGATTGCTCATGTGGCATCCCTTACATAGGGGAGACAGGTAGGTCTGTTTGTACTAGAATTAAGAAAGATGCAGCGGATATCCGTCTTGAAAGAAAGGAAAAATCAGCTCTTGCCGAACACTCTTTCAAGACTAAGCATGCTATTAATATAGAAGCTAAAGTCATTGTTGTCGAAGATCACTACCAAAAGCATAAGTTACAGGAGGCCATTGGAATCTTCAAGCACCCTAATAATTTAAATAGGGATGAGGGACTAGGGATCAATCATGCGTGGAAGCCAATGGTGTATAGGTGTTAATGTTTCTTCTTTAGCTTTCCTTTGTACCTTCGGTTAGGTTCTTGTAATTTAAAATCTTTGCATGTCTCTAATTTGTTGTAATTATTTGGTAGGTCCTAGTATGTCTTAGATCATTAGGTTAAATAAGTTTTGTATTTCTATTAATAAGTTCCTTGGTAATTTTTAATAATAATTATATTATTATTCTGATAATAAGGATGGTTGGTAATATTAATAATAATAATAATAATAATATCAATTGTGTCAAATTCCTTATAGTGAAAATGACCGCCACTTAAATTCTAATAAAGAGAGCCTTACTACTATTATAAGCAATTAATAACATAAAATTAGCAATATTATTAATCACTTCAATAATATTCTCAAACAATTTATTAGAATGTAGGTAGATTTGTTTTTTAGTGTTTGTTTCGTGTTGGTAATTTCTATTTAAACTAACAAAAAATTTCAATTTGACCAATTAGGTTTTAATCTTCTTAGATAATCTAGGTTTCAATAATAGTAATATTTTACAAGAATAACCTCATATCTAATACAATACACCTAATTTAATTAAAATCTAATTTCTTTCTTTTTCTGATTGTTTTTTCATTTTTTGGAAATAACTTTCTGTAACGGCTAATTTTTTCTTCTTTTTAGAAACTCCTTGCAACAGCTATTTTTCCTTTGCCTTTTAAGGGGTGTTAGGTCATGTTCCACATGATTTCTTTGTCCTAATGAAGGATCACAAAAGATGATCCGAAACATTGAGCATCAAAAATTGTAACACAGCTTTTCCAAAAACGCTATTGTAAATTTATTGTTGTTTCTTGCATTCTGACAGCAGCCATGCATGCTGGTACTTATGGTGGCTTCCTAACGATCCCAATTATCTTATCCCAATTAAAGATAATACAATTCTGCACAACTATTTGTGAGCCAAAACAAGCAGCTGAAATGGTTTCCTAAGAGGTTTTCACCCTTGATGGGGACGAATGGGATTAAACCTTGTTGATATTTGTCCTTAGGGTTTGGTTCCAGATGCCAAAGAGATCATGAGTTTGGTTTCAGATGCCAGAAAGATCATTACTCCCCTCACATAAATGCAGTTTGGGATGTTATGAGAAGACAATTATGTCTGCTAAATACAATTTTGAAATACACAATAGAGAGCCCCTTTGTGCATTAAAAAACACTCTGAGGTCTTTGTTGAGGAGCAACAGCTGCTGCAATAGATGCGCTTTGGTGTTGTCCAAGACTGTTGTGGTCGTTGCAAGGTCATTTTGGATGGAAGAACCACTTTTTCTTGTCGAAACAACCCTACAATGGCAAGTCATTGCAATGTCAACAAATGACAGCCACATCACTGATTAAAACAAAATTAAAAAAGACAACACGAAAAAACTAATAAATAAAACAAACTCATTCGAACATAAATTGAAGTCACACCCAGCCTCGACAAACAAAAACTTATCCCATACTAATCCCGGTGGATTTTTTTGGGCGTCATTATGCAATCATCCTTCCAAGTTGACATCTATATGCTTGTGTGAACTGTCTCAATGGGTCTTTGCGAGTACACGGTAAGGTAACTCATAACATACACCACATTTTAAAATTGTACATAAATTCGACCTTAGATACAAGATGAGGAACTTCACTTCTAGATGGCTTAAAATTACTAACTATAATTTGGATTTTCCATTTGCATTCAAGCACAGATATATCATTGGCTGATGAGTAAATAGACTAGCTAAAATTGACTTTACTAATGCTCTGCATACAAAACACAAATTAAAAACTCGTCAAGCATTTTTAATTTTCAAGATAGTAATTTTGCAAAAGTTTTGGGCAGAACATTTTCAAGTTTTCCATGGTAGCTTTTACCGACCCTATTGGAAAGCTACACTTAAAGAGAGACTTGGATATGTAAAAGGTCAGCATAAAGTTTCTAGGTTGTCCTGAGATTTGGATAAATAATTTTGTAAATCAAACTTTATTAGTTTCACAGATGACTAAGCAATTCAAGTTTGAGGTGAGCTTTGTCTTTTGGCGTAGGGTCCCAATTAGGTGAAATCTCTCCTTGGTTGGGTGGGGAGGGGAAATACTCTTGATATCAGACGATGTGCTTTTGTTTTCTTTTGTAATATGACTTAACTTACCATCAAATATGAGAGTTAAATTTTTGAAGTTCTTTAAATTTGTCATATGTGCATAAAATTTTGTCTGATCATAAGATATTTCAATAGGTTTCAATGACAATCCATGTAAGTAAAATATGTCATATTTTCGTTTAAAGAATCTTTGAATGAACAAGGGTACCCCCTTTAGAACCTCTCCTAACATCCATGGCCAACAAGCTCAGAGGTAGACAGAAAACACACAATGTGTGGATGTCCCCTCAGTGTGGATTGTGACCAAGGAGAACAGCGACACATTATGTCAAAGCATTAGACCCACCATGAATGGAGAGAGTATAACAAAATTAGTCACTTAGGGACAGCTCGCAAATACGGACATTGTTGCATGGTCCTATCTCCATATATGTTTGAAACTATTGTATTCACAGAGTGCTTGATGCCTCCAATGGCTAGAACAACCCAAAAAGAAGGTAATCAACTTGGTAGTCCCAAGAGTCCCCGATAAATCCCATTGTCTAAAATTAATAGCTTCCTCAAGGTAAAGGACCAAACACCTCTGGCAAAGGTATGGAAAATGGTCGCTTTTAAACTTCTTGTGTCTCTATACAAACAATGATAACTTCCTCGAATGTCATAATAAACAAGCGACCCAAAAATAAAGTGCCCATCTATCTCCACTTCTTTGAAAGAACAAAGGCGACAAACCCTATCACATTGTGGGATATGGTGGTTAATCTTAACTCATAATTGGTGGGAGCATATCCTTAGTTGGAAGAGATGAATCCTAAGGTCATGTGACCAATGATGTTGAAGATAGCTTGGATAGGCGATGTTTTCTTCAACAATCTGGAATAAATTCACAAAATTAAATCTCATCTTGGGCTAAGAGGTTAGTAGTAGTCTAACTAGCTTACGTGTATTGTCAATATATGACATCATTGATGATTTTGTTGATCTCACCCTTTAGGGTAGGGAGTCAAAGAAGAATTTGAAAGGAGCAATCTAGACAATGGACAGGCCAATAGATTGAAGAAACAAATTAGTCTCAGAATAACTAAAAATTTTGTTGACGGAGGCAATCCTTTCAGAAGAACAAATGGTTAAAAATGAATATCTCTAGTGACCTAAGGCTGAATCGCCCAGAGACTTGGTAAACAAAGCTCTACACCTAGCTTAGAAATGCAGTGCGCAACAAACTCCAACTCTGAAGTACAACTTAGATGCTTGTAGGTAATATTTAATAGTCATGATCCTTCATTATAGAAGACCTTAAACCTAATACTTGAGAACGCATATTGCCAAATAATACCCAAAACAGTAGCATAAGCCCACAACATTAACCCTCAAAATACAGAACTTCAAACAATTAGAGAAGAAAGTGCCCCAAATGCTACACATACCATTACAAAGAATGTTGGGGTCCTAGGAATCAAAATGATCAACCCCACAACAAAGAACAAAATATACATAGTATAGCATGTAACAACAACAATAAAGTGTTAAATGCCACAATATCCACAAAACAACCTATGAGAAATATCAACCAACAAAGCTTTTGCTTGTTAGAAGAAAAACAAATAGAAAAAAGAGAAAAAAACTTGTACATTTAAAATGCATCCACAACTTCATTACGTCGATAGGTGTAACCTACAATGGCAGCTGGGGGTGATGGTGGACTGTAATGTCCGTGGGATGTTACCAATTAATGGCCAACCTTAAATTTGATGTATATTTTACTGCAATATGGAAGTTTTTTCTTCTTGCTTGGATAAGTCGACTGAAAAATCATAATATCTTGGGCATATGGTGGAGTTTGGAGCACTTTTTTTAAATTCCGAAAAGAATTTTTCAAGCCCGACACAGTGGTGCAGCTAGATTGAGTCCATATGTCACCAGTTAGCAGGAAATTCAAGGAGAAGGTAATGGAGTCATTAATCCATGTGGAAAACCCAAGATAAGCGCCTCAAGATTTATATCTCTTGGTGTTTATCAGATAGATGTATTTAAGATATTTGTACTAGCATCTACCATTTTTGCTCAAAAGACCCACATTTCAAAAATCAAATTCAACTTAGCCTACGAAGCTCATGCTATCCTCGGGTATGATCTGAAACAAGTTAACTTTAGCAACAAATATTACAGGTGACAGAAAATTAGGATTCAAAGTGTTACACTTCATAAAGTTCCATAAGAAGACTTCCCAAAGGAATTAATTCTTCCAATTATAGCCCTGATAAGGCTTACACCTTATCAACTGTCCAAAAATATTGAGGAAATTTATCAACAATTAGGAAGAATGTTGTGACAACCTATAATGATATTATCAAGCATTTTTTCCCATCCATCGTTTCTAGCACCAGTTCCCCTGGGAATCGTTCAATCAAAGGTCTGTTTTTTAGAATCCTACACTGATACTCATTTGGATCACAGGAGAGTCACGTCTGAAAACATACGGCAGTCCTACACAGGAGGTCATAGTAACACTCCATTTACACGGCATTGGCATGGTGTGGCCAAAGAGTAAATGGAATTCAATTACACAGATTTAAAACAGGAAAAACTCGGTAAAGACTCGGAAAACAAAAAACGATGTAATATTTGAATTTAAAAAAATGATTTTTTATTTCATGTTGAATATATTGCATAGAGATTAAAAAAAAACACAAAAAATTCCTGTCACAAAAAATGTGTAGGGTTTTTTTTTTTAAACTATTTTACTTTTACCTAATAGGGTTTATGTTAAAAAAAGTGCTGGCTCTAAACTAGTATATCACGCTGTCATGGACTACGGCCTATTATTTTAGGGACAGCCCAGTGTTGTTCACCTAAACCCTCATTAGGGTTTAAGTTTTTAACATTTCAAATAAATCTATTCAAAGTAAAACTTTAAAAAAATATTATGCCCAAACCCTAAGCTTAATCAAATCAGTCTGCATGAGGTTTGTATTTTTTTGCATCTAAGTGGAAAGAAAGGCAAAACAAAATGTAGGTGTATATAAAAAGCTTTCAGAAGCAAATTTTGAAAAACTCGGGAAATGGCACAGCAAATGCGGCAGGTCACAATTAATCACAAGTTTTTGGAAAGTAATGCTACTGTGCATTAGATATTAATATTTGGACGGATATTGTATTTTTAGTATGTAACTTTGTTCCCTTCTCTTTATATAAGAAGCATTTTTTCACCAAAATATAATATATTTGGAGCACATGTTGATAATCAGTTGCCATTTTCCAACTAATCCACTTATGTCTACGGTGTATGATATTTTTCTTTGTACATGCATATTAGGTGAAGAATCGCTAGTAGAAAGCATCTGAAAAGGGAGAGGTGCTTAATATTAATCCTGAATACACTGAGAATTACATCCAGTATTTTGTAACAGATGTTGAAATGGATGATACAGTGTAGGAAATTTACCATTCAGCATGTATTCACTTAAAAACAGTAAGACAATGAGTTGAAGAAAGAAAACAGGAATGATTAGAGTGATTACTGCCAACACTGACAATATAATCAACCATATCTGCAAAACACTTTCAATCATGCAATAGTTCGTGTGAGCAGCCCAAGCTGAACATGCATACCTCTGTTCTTTGCTGCAGTAGTGCCAATGCTGCTACAAGTGTCTTTGGATTAGGCCTTTCCCGTGGTTCAAATTGTAAGCAGCGTGAAGCAATACGCACAAGCTCGGTTCCATCCTCTGGTGAGAATTTCCCTTCTAAGTGGGAATCCATTAACAATGGCATATTTTTCCCCCTTATCAAATCAAGAGCCTGAAATGCATACACAACTCTTGAGAGTATATCACAAATTTTGGGTTTTAATTGATGCACATCAATTCTTGCTAGAAGTAGGAAAGCAACATAACTGCATCCAAGTGGGATGGAAAAATGAATCCATGTTGCATTTGGTATTTTGTTAAGCTGTCAAATCATGCCATCTACTTAGGTAATACTCCCTAAAAAGAGATTGTTTGATCTTGAAATGAAGATAATCATCAATAGGAACAAAACATTTACTTCCAAAAATAAGAACTCTCATGATATCATCAGTGGAAAAAATGAAAATTAATAATCTAGCTAGATTGAATTAAAACAAATGACTGTATAATTACAATAAAAGAAACAAATAAAGAATGTCAAGTTGGCAGAAGGTTTGCATAAGTGGCCTGCTATAAGATCTTACATGTGACATCCAATGTATACTTATAAGTTAAGTCCATGGTCAAATAACTGATGTAGAAGAGCATATAAAAATAAGCAACCAAAAAAACGTCAAACTTCATCTTCATACGATGATGGTTCACGTAGTGTGAGCCGAAATGTTGATGTATTCTATTTCTATCACAGGTCTTCCAGAAGAATTTTTCTATTATTTTGGAATGCGGAAGCTTGAAAATTCTAATCAAGCATCTATTTTTTGAGAAGGTGGTTAAGAATAAAAATTATAATATCAAATAAAGTTAAAACAGCCATGCTGGGTTCAATTGACAGATATCATCAAATGTGACTTTCGTAGTAGTTTTTTCTTTGTATCGTTAGAGACCCAGAGAGGTGGGAACAATCTCATCCCACTCGGTGCAAATAATACTTTGGAGTTCAGAACTTATCCATAGGTATCTATTTTATGAAACAAATTAAAGGTGCATGACATGAGATGCCTTACACCTCCACAAACCATGCAATTATTGTTTGCAATATTAGATTAGCAGCTACAAGTGTATTTGGTCATAACATTCTAATCATGTACATACACACGTTTCGCATCAAAATGACCTGTAATACTTGGTTATAAACTTATACATATTGTGAATTTATAGGAAAAAAACAAAGAAACAAATTATTTTAATGTCCACAAATAACCAAAATAGGTCAATGGGACTCAGAAAATACTATCAGTTATAACAGAGAAGTACTGGGGTGGAAAGACCCTAGAATAGGAAAAGTAACTAAACACAGTTTGCAACAAAAGGTGAATCAAGCAAGTGGTTAAACCCCAAGCCATAATACATAGTACAAGTATATTTAGAGAATATCAAAAACTGACTTTAGTCGCTGCACAAATCTGTGCAACACCCACTTTATAGTGTTAGCAAAATTTTCAATTAATGGGGTATCCAATTAATTGGCAGTTTTGGGGGTCTTCAATATTTTCCAAATAAATCATTAAAAACACACATACGAAAAAATGTCACAAATTTTCAGAGAAAAAAACTTATCAGCCAGAGGACAATATTTTAAAAATCTTTTTTCAATTTTATTTTGAATTTTCAACCGGCAACTTTTGAGAAAAAAATCCCAAAAACATTGATTAGGTGATTTTAAACTGGAGTAAACAGGCAAACAATCCTTCCAAAACAATCACCAATAATTTAAAGGCTGAGCATTAAAATATTTTTCTTTCTGAAGCAACCTTGGAGGGTGATTAAATACAGACTCAACCATCATTCTACAAGAAAAAAATTAACCTTCACAGTATCTTTCGTAGGTTAGAATTTCTATCATCCATCTCTTTTTATAATTTTTCAAAACAAGCAATTTTTTTCTCACAGTAGGTGTGTGCTCTTTCCAACCAACATGCCACTTAAATAGAGATGTATTATAGGCACATAGGAATCACTTTGAGGGGAAACCCAATAAAGTTCAATGAGCATTATGTATTAAAATTAATCCCAGCAAAGGCTGACGCTGAGACAATTACCAAAACACAAAAAATTGAAGGCCAAACCCTTCTAAACAAAATTGCAGTAGGATGTGTAACAAGAATCAGCAATCTTCCTCGAAGGCAACTCAAACTTAAAAGGACTCTTTTTCTACCATACCTATCCATGCTTCTAGCACGGCATCCCTATTTTTTGTGCCAATAGCACAACTCAGATCACAACTTTACCTCCAAAATGAGAAAAATGACTTACCTGACCGTCCTTATAGATTGAAAGAGTTGAAATTATGGGAATAGAATAATTGCACAAATATGCTGGATGAATTGATGAGAAGGGTTGGACCATGCTGAACTTTTTAGTTTCTTGCCCCAAATGAAAAACGTTTCTTAAATCTATACATGCTTCTGCACAATTAGAGATACTTCATTAGATGTTCTCTACTGTAGGAGTTTGTCGTTGAAATAGGTTTGCAGCATATCCTGCAACTGATGAATGGCAATGCTTCAATTGTTTTTCAGGTGACAAAAAGTTAATGGAAAGATACCCCACTTTATTTGGGGGTCTCCATGAGTATCCCATCACATACATCTGATATTCAAGACTATAAAAAAATTAGAGATTGTAAAGGAAATAACTGAGGTAAATAAGAGCATAACAAATTTCATTTATTACAACACCTCAATACACAGCCTTGCGAAGATATAAATCAACAACAAATAGTTCATGCATATTACCATTACTCGTTTTCCTACAAAAAATATTCTCTTCCCTCTATATTCAATCATGTGAGGGAGCTAAAAAAGATGTTTATGAACAGCAGAATCTTTCCCCGTTCAACAGGAAATCAGAGAGGGCTGCCATTACCGTACTTGTTTGGAAAGATTCTTTTGGGCAATTCACATGGCACATATATTGTGCGATAGAGGTTCATGATTTGGTTGATCAAGAAAGTGATCTATGTAAGATCGTGGAGAGAGACAAGGAATACATCAAGATATCATGAGGCGTGGTGAGGAAGACAAGTTCAAACTTCATACTAGTATGAAATTTAAAATATCGATTGATGGAATAGGTTCACAATAATAAGTTTTAAACTCATTAATAACAAGTACATAAGGTGCAACTAGATCATTAAGATAACAAAATACACAAATAAGTCTATCCCTGTCCCATAGTGTTTACTTCACTAATGTTACTCCACGACAATCTCTGAAGTGCTCAAATTTCTCACAAGCAAGGAGTTTAGTGAAGATGCTGAGCCAGCTTCTCATCCATTGGCTTGAAAAGCCAACTGATCTACCCATTCTAGACAGACTAGTCATAAGGGCTAAGTCGCAAGGTTCGAGTTTGAGTTCGAGTTCAACGAGGAAAAAATTCTGTTCAAGTTCAGCAATGGATAAAGTTCGAAAAAAATCGCCATTAAGTTTGAATTTAAAATATATATATGCATATGTATACACACACACGTATATATAGATACATATACATATATATATATACATACATACATAGATATATATATATATATATAGATATACAGTGTATTAAAAAATGTGGGTAACCGGCAAGTACCCGTGAAAAACCTTTTTTTTTTGGCTCATACCGGTAGACGGTCAGAAAACCGTTGGCTGGTTACGAGGCCAAAAACCACGGTTTTCTGAGAGCGATTACCCACCGAAAACCGTGGTTTTTGGCCTGGTAACCTGCCAAAACCCGTCAAACAAGAAAATATATGAAAAGTGCCTGGTTTTTAGCCTCAATCAATTTTGTTCTTTGATGATCTTTCAGGGCATACATCTCTACTTCTTTAACCTATTCTGAATGTCAATTTCTGAAAGTCCTCCGGATGGGTGAATGGTTATGGCTTGTGCCTTACCAGTGGCCTTATCACGTGCAGATACATTAACTATACAATTTGCATCAATATCAAACATAACTTCTATTTGAGAAACACCACGTGGCACTAGGGGAATGCCCACAAGATCGAACTAGCCAAGAACCTTGTTATCAATTGCCATTTCACGTTCTCCTTGAAGTACCTTTATTCCAACCTGTGTCTATCCATCAGCTGTTGTGAACACTTGATTCTTCTTGGTTGGAATGGTCGTATTTCTAGTAATGAGCTTTGTAGCCACTCCTCCAACAATTTCTATTCCAAGAGACAATGGATTAACATCAAGCAGCAGCAACTCTTTTATAACACTTATTTCATTTTCTTATGTATTTCAATGTATTTTATGAATTTATATATATTTTTTAAAGTAGTGATAAAAGTGTCGAGTCCCGAGTACAGGTCGCAATTTTTGGCTACCGAGTAACCTCGATTCCTGAGTTTTTCTACTATGTCTATATATATCAAAAATAGTTAAAAAAATAAAATAAAAACTAAATAATTTTTTTACACTTTTATAACACTTATCTCATTTCCTCTAACTCTTTTATAACTCTTTTATAACACTTATTTCATTTTCTTATGTATTTCAGTGTATTTTATGAATTTATATATTTTTTTAAAGTAGCGATAAACGTGTCGAGTAATTGCCGAGTCCCGAGTATGGGTCACAATTTTTGGCTGCCAAGTAACCTCGGATCCCGAGTTTTTCTACTATAAATGTATGTGTGTGTGTGTGTGTGTGTGTGTGTGTATTTGTGTGTGTGTGTGTGTGTGTGTGTGTGTGTATTTGT
This sequence comes from Torreya grandis, assembly GCA_037957365.1. Taxonomy (NCBI): domain Eukaryota; kingdom Viridiplantae; phylum Streptophyta; class Pinopsida; order Cupressales; family Taxaceae; genus Torreya; species Torreya grandis. The sequence continues at coordinate 2,481,783 of JARHVA010000495.1, forward strand.
GTGTGTGTGTGTCTATATGAATTTATATATTTTTTAAAGTAGCGATAAAAGTGTCAAGTAATTGCCGAGTCTTGAATATGGGTTGCAATTTTTGGCTGCCAAGTAACCTCGGTTCCCGAGTTTTTCTATTATATATATATATATATATATATATATATATATATATATATATGTATGTATATATATACGTATATATATACATATTTATGTATGTATATATACATATATATATGTATATATATCAAAAATAATTTAAAAAATAAAAAACAAATAATTTTTTTTAAAGATTATAAAAATAAAAAGAATAAAAGTAAATTAATTTTTTTTAAAGTTCACAAAATAAAAAATAATTAATCTTTTTAATAAATTATATATAAATGAAAATAAATGAAAAAACTACCAATAAAACCAGTTGTAAATAAATTTAAAAAAATAAAAACAAAATAAAAAGTAAAATAATTAAAAATAAGTTTAATAAATACAAACAAAATAAAATAAAAATAAATACAAAACAAATTAAAAACAAAATTAAAAAATTATATAAAATGAAAAAAATGAATTGAAAAAAAATCTAAAATGAAACTAAGTTTAATGTTTTTTAAAAACAAATTCATTAAAAAAACACCTACCTCGTCTTCTTTGTGTTGGGTTGCCGGTCAGCAGGGTTCTCTTGGTCGCCGCTCAACAGGTCTTCCTTGGTCCTCCATGCAACACTCCACGGCAAATCCACAAAACAACACTCCATGGAACAACTCTCCACAACAAGTCCTCCATGCAGGTTGCATGCAGCATAGTGGAAAATGCAAATCTCAATTCCTCCACAACACAAACAGTAGAAAACAAAACTCGGCTCCTCCTGCTAAATATTTTTCCCACTCAGGGTATTTCTACTTATAAGTTCATCGAACCTAACAAATTTGACCGAATTTTTGGTCAAGGGCATTAAATTCGATGGACTCCGGATTTTTACCTAAAAGTTCGGCAAACCTTGTGACTTAGTCATAGGGTGATGCACCTCAATATTCTTGGTATGAAAACAGAACATATGCTTGGAAATCATCAAGAGATTCTAATTGTAACAATGAAACTATGTTAATTTTGACCATTAAAATCCAAGATTCATGAGAAATCATTTCATCCAAAATGGCCTCACACACTGCTTAAATCCCCCCTTGTAATATGCTCCATTTCCATGTTATCTCTTTGAGGATGTGCTTCTTCCTTAGTCATTTGACCTATAATTCTTTATGGTTCAGAGATCCGCCCAAGTTTGAGATTTACAGATTGGACTTGTATTCATAGGATACAGAATCTCATCGTTCAGTGCATGATTCACCACAAAGGAACAGGTCCATACTGTATTGTCCAAGCCAAGTTTTTTAATCAACGCCTTGGCCTTGAGAAGATCTTCAGGTTTTACTTTCTATATTCACATATTCATATCCCTCGATGATTCAACTTATGGCAGTGTTAGGTACCCGTATTTGGCACTTTGTTCTTTAGAGAGGGTTGCCTCTGAGTTTCACTTGTCATCAAGGTGGTTGTATTTCCAAGTTCAAATTTCTCCTTACAATCTTTGGCTATTTCTATTTATCAGCTTCCTCCATTAAGGCTTGAATGGAAGTTCCCACTAAAAGGAGATCATCAATGGAGTTGGCGAAGAGAATAGATACTAATAGTACATTGATACCACTTAGACTACCTGTCCACAACCACTCAGCCCCAAGCTGGCTTTTTATGCCAAGCATTTCCTGCATATTGGGAATGGCATCATCATTCAACCTAGCTACCTCCAACATCCTTAGACACAACTTGAGGATGCCCTTGGAGAAATGAGAGTATGCTCCCACCAAGAATTAGTTGAGATTGACAGCATATTCTGCACAATGATAGGATTTGACATCTTTGCTCCCTTCAAGAAATGGAAACCGAGTAGCACTTTCTTTTCAAGTGTCCTATCTAGGAAGTACCATTGTTTGTACAGTAATTCTAGAGGCTCTTTGTGCCCTTTCTTCCACTATCATGATCATATAGATGCACGGCTCTTTTTCTTCTAGAGGTTGTCATTTTCTGATGTAGTTCTTACAAGGGGCCCCTAGAGCCACCAGGATAATTGAATCCTTCCTTCATCCCATCATACACATTGGGGGAGTTAACGCCCCACTTGTATACTATTGATCCACACACAAATGGAGATATACCAGTGTGACAACTTAACTGTGTGTACTACTACTGGAATGCCCAAACCCTCTGACTCCCATTCCAAGCATGGTAGATCCAATGTTCCCCATTCTAGAGTCTGAGCTATCCCTCCTCATCTGCATTCCAAAATATTTACACAAGCACCTATTACCAGATCCCTTTCTACTCTTGGATGGTCTTTTGTCATGGATGTTTGGAGAGTTTTTGGAAGATGTTCTTGACATCTATTATCTCCCCACCATGCACCTTGTCTAGATGATTGAATCCTGGATAGGTTGGGTCAGGAGACCTCCTTCAAAAGGCTTCAATGAAGTGTGTTTGTGAGGCAGGCTTTCAGATTTGAGGAATGTCGCTCTCTTCTAGAACAATTAAAGATTGGTCCAAAGGGGTGTCTCAATTTGCTGCTACTTGTCAAATTTTTCCGACTGTGTAAGGATGAAAGATTATTTTATAAAGCTATATGAGAAATAAAAAATTTAAATTATTAAATAGCCTTATCCCAATCAGTACCTCATCTTTAAACACAAATAACTTGTTGTGGCATAGATTAATAAAGACAAATGAAGAAAAGAAAAAGAGAAGGATTGCAACAAAAGTTTACTAGAGTCGACACCTAATTCATTAACCATATGAATGATAAAGAAAAGAAGAAACTTGCACAGGCACAATTGTTGGGATATCAAGAAATTTGCAACATCTAATCAAAACCGTATATTTAACATCCACATGCGGCCAGACAAGAAACTCACAAGCGATTAAGAAATATGAAAAACTGTAGACAAAGTAAAAGAAAGAAAATTACCTTTCAAAACAAGGCAATATTTTGTGGAATGTCAGATTCTTCTGAAATTTCAGAACTATAACTAAAAGTCTTCACAAAATACCAAAAAGGATCCAATAGCTAGCCTACAATTGATTCTAAGGCTAGGGTTCAAACAACTGATCCTAGCTCTAGATTACATATTTTATGGTTTGCTATGACTTCTCAAATCGCAAAACTACAAGCGAATGATCTTGAAAAAGAGAGAGATGGGATAAAGGATGATGAGAGTGATTTTCATATGACATCGGAAAATAATACAAGCAAGCAAAAGACAAACGACTAGATGGGCATACCGATTGGACAAACAAACATCCTTTGCAATGTTGCACCATTGGATGATTGAGCTTGTAGACCAAAATGACAGCGTTGATTGTTTGCTAGAAATTCAAAAAAATTAGTGAAGCTTAGTGAAGCTCATCGACCGGTTTAGTTCGGACCACAAATTCTTAAATGCTCTAATCATTAATCATTCTTTCAATCTTTGAGTTGGGGCTCAATTTTGCATTGATCTGAAGGAAAGAAGACTTCCTTGACATTTTGCACACAATTTGCCTTTAAGTAGTGGATCTCCTTCATGGCACTAACCAAAAACACCATCTCTTGGTAAATTTTCTCCTTTTTGTTGATATTGTCAACAAATGACTCAACGAGGGCATGAACTCCAAAAGTTGTCACCAATAGATTTGTGATTATGTCTACAACATTTTCTCCATCATCATCGAACTTCTAGAGTTAAGCAACTACATATCAATCAACCTCTATCAAGTAGTTTAGTGTGATTTTGAGCATTCTAATTTGGCCAACAAGTGAAGGAAAACCTTAGATCCCAATGTATCGCATCTTGTTGACCATCTCGATGGTTTTCGTCAACATATTCTGATTTTACGGAAGCATTCGTTATAGCTTCCTTGACCTTTCAATCAAAACTTCCAACCAAGATTATGGCTATAATGCTAGAGATTAACCTGTTTGCGACAATTTCTTCTTCATTCATGGTTTGGAAATACGAAGAAAATCAACGTTGGTGATGGAAAATTGACCCAAACCATGGTGGCATGAGCTTGACCAAAGTAACAATGTAAAAGGGTTCCTTTGCAAATGTTGTTTGTGCTTGGTAGTAGCTGACAGTGATTCCCATTTGCGCTTTGATAACTTTAACAACTTTTCTCAACTTAGTAAATTCATTCTTTAGACCACCACCAAGATGTCCCTAGTATTGAGCACTAAACTTGTCCATTTCAAATATTGCATTATCGGACTTAATGACCAACTAATTGTGAATGTGACTCTCAGTATCTCTGAGACTCACCTTTATTTAGATGTTCTCTACCTGCACTTTTGCCTTGGCCTTCTTACAAAATCACTTGTGCCTCTAGGAAGGTCAAATTGTATTTGTTAGTATTCTGCTTGAGATCCATGACTTTCTTGGGAGCAAAGTCCTTGCCCTTGATCTTCAATGAGGATGGAAATATGTCCTTGGACAATTTTCTCTTCATTATAGCAGTTTTGTTGACATAGCCCACAACGCTGAACTAATTGACCAGGGTGTCAAAATTGGGCTCCAAATTGATCTTCCCCAGCTCAAGAGTGAACCAAAACTGCCCCCACTTCTTCAAGCAACTTCGTGCATTCCTCATCTTCATAGAGTGCTATCAAAGATCGGTCTCCAAATTCTTTAATTTTCGGGTCGAATTTGGGGGTCGACATGCCCTGCTTCTTTCTATGGAGTTATCTCAATGACCTTCACAGTGTTAACTCTATCAATCTTATGCTCTTTCTAATCTTAAATTGATGTTTAATCTGAGTTTGAGGTACTTTTTTTTTTCCTTATCAGACACCTTGTCACCGATTTCTCTCCCTTGGGGAGCTCATCACCATCCCCTTTGTCTTGATATCCACCTCTTGCCACATTGGATGCTCCCTTAGAGGTGGAATTAAGCGCAAATACTACACATTGGCTGAGTTAATTTTGAATGGGGAAGGGGTCACTTCCCTATTACATTGCTTTGCTATCCCTATCCTCTAGTGACTTGTGAGGCCTTGATGGAGACCTCATATTGGTTGAGACCATGAGAGGCTACATAAATAATGAACTAACCTTGGGGGCGCTCAACTTCTCCAATACAAGTGTGGACCCATGTGTATGTATTGATACGCACATGAGCAACGATATACCCTCGATCGGTTGTGACTATTTTGGAATATTCCTCCATGCTAGAAGAATCACAACTGTGATGTTTCTTTGAACATGGGGTAAGGTAGATGCCATGTGTCTCCACCTAAGTTTGAATTGATTACCCCGAGTGGCAAACGCTTCATCATGTGGTGGGGTGGTTTTAATGCTTCTGAATCGTGCATCAGCCTCATTGTCTTTGGGAGCCTTAGTCTTTGAAAAAATGAGGTCTTTGCTACAAGAAAAGAACCAATCACTCTCACCAAATTATTCCCCATCTTCATTGGCTCTAATTGCATGGTCTTTAGGAGGGAATTACGTGGCACTATTCTTTGCGTAGAATCAATCATCTACAAGCTGCTCCCAAGTAGTGTAATTCATCCATCTCTCTTTTCTTGGGTTCATCTCATGACAATTTGGTTGAATCCCTTCTTGTAGGTTCTTCGAATTTATAATAATTGAATCTAAGGTCGCAAACTTGCAAGGCATCTCTATTCTATTATGCGAGTTCATATTAAATGAGACCCTGGGAGGATACATGCATGATGCAATGACCTCAAGGCTGCCCATATTTTTTTATGTAAGTGTGGAGCCATGTGAATGTCATCATGCATGCAAAGGCAAGGATATACCCTTGGCTGATAATAACTTTCTTGGGCTATTCTCTCATGTTTGAGGAAACACGACCACGCAGTTTCCTTGAACTTGGATTGAGGTAGAGGTCTTGTGCCTCCACCTAACTATGAAGCAACCACCCCAATTAGTAAAGGATTCATCATGTGGTTGGATGGTTGTAACAGACCCCACTCCTAACTTGGCCTCGTTATCTTGGGGATCTTGGGGAGACTCAATGTTTGAAATGTTCGTGTGTCCACTAATTGTAAATAATACATTGTCCTCATCAAATTCTTCCTCTTTTTCATTGGCTCTATGTGCATGGTCTTCAAGAGGTCAGTAGGTGTCACTATTCTTTGCGACTAATCGATCTTCTACAAGCCACTCCCAATAGATGTTATTCATCCACCTCTCTTTTGTTGGGTCTATCATGAATGAATTGTCAAAACTCCAAGGCTCTGCATTTGGCAGAACAAATATCATAAGAGTCATAATCCCTTCTTTTAGCTTATTTAATTTAACGTCATTGACCTTGTGCTCACAAACTTGCAAGGCATCTCTCTTCTTCAATGTAAGGCTACCTAAGGGAACGAGGCATGTGAGTAATGGTTTCTTGTCATTTTGGCAAAGTGCTTATTAGCCAAAGCCACCCATCGAAAGAATTCAAGAATGAAGATTCTCTTTGTAACAACTATCGGGAGATGATAGTGGGCTACCTTGCTGCTATAGATTATGGGATAGGTGTATGATTTCTATAGTTACAAATTGTTGAGATAAGTTTTGTCCCCTTCACCACGTTTCTTAGACTTCAACAAATTGTTATGGGCACTCTCAAAAGGAGGTAGGCCATCCCATTTGAGAACAACCAAGAGTTTGCGGCACTATCATTGCTGCTTATATCATCATGGTACTTGATGTCTACACAAGTACCTCAAAATTTTGGTCCATCCAAAGGCCCTCAAACTCTCAAGCGTAAATGAGCGAATAGCATAGGATGGACACACAAGAGAATCAACAGCGTATTCCAAAGTTGGCAAGCCAATACCTCACCTTGCCTAAAATCCATAGTGCCCAATTGAATACAAACACATTGTACTTGTTATGTATGGTTGCCCACATGGAAACGATGTACGAGTAGACCATGTCGAAGTCCACACCCAAGACATGTCACAACATAGTGCAGTGCTCCTAATGTTCAATGATTTTATCTTTGGGTTCCTCGAGAACCATAACTTCTTTGGCAATGAGTCTTCCTTTCACATGGCTATTGGAAATTGGTTGTAATCCATGCAATTATCGTTATGAAAAAGGGTTTATTTTTATGTCCTTTTGATTTAGTTTTGGCTTATAGCCTCATTTTAGAGATTCTTTTCTCCCCATGCTAATTATATTTATTGTATGTTTGTATCCCATTGAGTTATTATGTGCACATTAATATAATATCTTTCTTGCTGCCTTAGTCCATGAAAAAGCAACATTGGATTGCTTCTTTCTACTCCATGATACAATCTTCAAATTTAGACTGAAGTAACATAAAGAAGTGGATCTGCTATCATTGCGCTCCATTCAATCTAAATATGAAATCCCTTCTAGTTTAAAGTTTCCTGAGCATATTGCAATATTGTATGCAAATACCTTGACACTCTCTTTGCAGCTTTCCGATGACAGTAGGATTATTCATGATCCAGATGGCATACCAACCGAATACAAGATTTCCAGTCAAGTCTCAATTGAAAAAATCAGAGTTTTGAGGAGCTACATACATAGAATTTCATTCACAAGTTTTCCTTAAACTAACAATTTCGTACATGTTTTTGTTTGGTAGGTGGCATCTTATAATTCTCCATTCTGAACTTTTTAAATGTTTCCCACAAAGTAATTGTCCTGAAATATGAGTGTTTTGTTGGGCTTCTACAAAACTTCAACTCTGAGGCAATAATAAAGTAACCAAAGGTCAAAAATGTCAAAGTTTCCCTACAATTCATTTCTTAGATCCTCTTATCATTGCCAATAATCTAAGTCACGAGGTTCGCCGAATTTTCTCCTAAAAATTCAAAATTCGGCAAATTTAATGGTACAACCAAAATTCGGTCAAAAATGCCCTAATCGCCAAATTTAATCCACACAGGGAAAAATCCAACTCGGCTGGAGGTTGTCTGTTGAAACAGTTTTGAATTGGAGGAGCCAGGGATGTGCCTGTCTTCAAGGGTTCATCTTTGTTCCAGGGTTTGTCGTTGTTGCTTGATGCGCGAGGGTTTGTGGGACTGTGTCACAAGAAAGTTAAAATCCCATGCCCAACCCAGTCGATAGTCTTACATTGAAAAATTGATCTCCATATATCAGCCATGCTATCACCAGAATTCATTGTTGTGCTTTCAAGCATAGATTTCAGTGGCTCATGATGGCACCCACGAAGTGGCGGGAGAGAATAATAAGCTACGGCGCATAGGAGTTTATCTTTACAATGACTTTTGTTAGTGTTAGAATTTTAGGGTTTTGTTTTACATTTTTTTAAATTCATTTTTATTTTTTATTCTGTATTATTTTTTAATTGTGTTTTTAATTTGTTTTTAGTTTAAATTTATTTTGTTTTGTTTTGTTTTTATTTTATATTATTTCTTATTTTTTATTTTTATTAATTTTTATTTTATTTTTATTTTTTGAATTTATTTACCTTTACTTTTATTTTTATTTTGTTTTATATTTTATTTTGTTTTTATTTTTATTTTTTCTATGTATTTTTTAATATATAATAAAATTATTTTATTTTTAAATTTAATATCCATTTTATTTTATTTTATTTACACTTGGTTTTTCAAAATTTATTTTTTATGTTTTGATTTGATATATATATCCATGGTTCAAATTTAATGGCAAATTTTTTTCGAACTTTATCCAAGGGCAAACTTGAACTGAATTTTATCCTCGTCGAACCCAAACTTGAACCCGAACCTTGTGACAGCCAATAATAAACAAGTCGTCAACATACAAAGCAGCATGGTCATTATCTGGCCATTTCAAAGCTTGATGTACATGTTTGAATCTGTAGAGGACCTTTGAATTCCGCTCCTCAAGAAGTACTCGTCAAACTTGGTATTCTAGGCTCTGGGAGAATGCTTCTACCTATGCAATAGCTTTTTCAAGCAACACCAAATTCTCAAACATCTACAATAAGATGTAAAAGCAAGGAGAAATTTGAACTCGGTAGCCAAAGCATGGACAAATTTGATGGTGATTATCTTGGCTACAGGTGCAAATGTTTCTTTGTAATCAATTCCTTTCTTCTATTTGTAACCTTTTGCCACTAATATGGTCATGTATCTATCAACAAATATATCGAATCTGAACGTCGTCTTGTAACGCAATCTACACCCAATGGTTTTCTTACTCTCTAATAATTCAATTAATTCCCTTGTCTTATTTCTACTTAATTGCATCTTTCCACGTTTTCTCTTGACAGACCTTTGCAAAAGGGGGACACTCTTTTGTCTTTGTCACATGTACCAAGTACGCATAATTTATTGATTGAATCCACAGTTTGGACTTCCAATTCCGTTCTTTCTAAAATAGAAGGAATCCATGTCATTATCTGAACCACCTTGATCACGCCCCTCTCGAGGAGCAATGCGGAAATAAAAGGCATGATTATTGAAATGGTTCACAGCTTCCTTGTAGCTGGTGTCATCATTGTAGGAAACATTAGGATACTTAGCACTTTTTATACATTGTTTTGCAAAGACTTTATATATCTTTTGAAGTGAAGTCTGAAATGCTGCTCTGAAGACTCTGCTCGGCTTTATGAGGATACCGCTAGCTTTTTAGTGGCTCCACAAAGGAGTTTCAACCAAATCTGCCCTTTGTGGAATCCTTAGAATTGTATATATGTGAAATTTTACTTTCACTGAAATCATCGCTTTCGTAAACGTTTTTCTTTTTCTACATGTGCAACGGAATAAACCTGGATTTTATACTCTATTCTAAAAGAATGCTTTGGGCCCCATGCATGTGACTACATTCAGCCTAACACTCGTGAACTCAACATTACAGCATAAGTCTAGATTCAGTTTGTCCGTATGTGAATGGTTATTTTGGATTTCGGGCACGTGATTCAACATCAGCATGGGTGATAGACGTGTCAGGAAAAGTTAGAGAAGTTTGAAAGTCAGCCGAGTTTTGGCAAAAGAATGTGTATTGATGTAAGTCAGATCCCTATTTCTGAAATCGATGTGGACACAATATCCACACAAATAAGATAGCTAAAAGTACCATAAGAGACCATTTGCAGGTTTTGAGGCAACTTCAGCTGCCACGAAAGATTTGGAGCTTACTTTATATATACCCAACAAAGGCAAAAAACTTCACACAAGCTACAATTAAATCAGAAGATAACTATTGAAATAAGACAAAGAAGAGAACTATTGAAATGAGACCAAGACCACACAAGAAACAGAAAATGTTCTCAAAACATTATCTTGTTTCTAGCAAATATTCAGCGGGAAAAGAAAAAAGATCCTACTACACATTACCTCGATGTGGGATATTTCAGGAAGGCAAATGATTTAATGAATGCCATGACCAAGCTCGAGTGTCTTCCTAGCACCTTGCAAGGGTATGCTATTCAGTGGTATGATCTATTGGAGCTTAGAGCCAGAACAGAAAAAAAGACTTGGGATAGAGAGAGAGAGCTTAATCCAATAGAGAATTTAAGGAGGAGCATACAGACCGGAGGGCAGAAAAATCCAGAATTGCAAAAAAAATTCAGAATGTCTGGCTCAGAAAAATAATGTGCATGTGTACGTGTGTGAAACAATATATAGAATAAACATATGTAAATTTTAATTGTTGGGCTGATCACAGTAAGTGGGCTTGGACATGGTTTTGCAGAGAAAGGAAAAATTATTTTTTAATGAAAAATAATAAGTGTCCGGATCAGATCGGACCAATCAATACATCTGAAAAATATGACGGGATTTTGGTGACCATGCGTACAGGACCAAATTTATAATAAACTTGCAAGTTTGAAACAACAAAAAGGAGAATCAACTAAAGGATTAAAATCGTTGAGTGTTGAATTTAGTCCTGATGTTGGAAAAGCCCATTGGAGACAAGCTAAAACCTATGTTGCAGGGATGCGCCCCCCGGCCCGGCGCCTCCGGCACGGGGACGTCCCGGGTACTCCCAGAGGCGTCTCGAAGGTGCCCGCCGGCATGCCGGAAACGTCTGGCACGCCAGCGGGCACCTCCAGGACGCCTCCGAGAGTACCCGGGACGTTTCCGGCGCGTACCCGAGGGATTCCAGCAGAAAAATGGCGAATTTTAAAAAAAAAACGTCAGAAAATCCTTAAAAAAAAACCCTAAAAACTAAGCAACCCTAAATGTAAAACCAGTCCGAACCCAACCGTATAGAAATAAAATGAACATTTAAGTATAAGTTTACATCTTGTAAACTTATACTTTAAGTTATATTTTATTTATATACTTTCAGGATGTTTGAGAGGGGTTTCAGACTGCTAGGAGCTATAATGCAAATTCTAGGTTTTGGAGGATCCTGTCATATTTCAGAGTTAGTCAGATTCCAGGGTTTCAGGGTTTCAAACTTAGCCATATTTCAGGGTTTCAAGATTTCAAGGAGACATCATAGGAGGTATGAAGGCTACATGAAGGGATGTATGTGTGATAGAATAGTATGAGAATATCTTTGGCAAAGTGCCACAAGCCAATCCCACCCCATTCCCTGTGCACCCCTTAAGGCATGCACTCGAGAGATTCAATGCATCGATGAGCCCTTGTGAGAGAAAGTGTCAGTAAATGATAACGTTGAAAAATAAAGGGAGTGGCATTCATGATTTTGTGGACAATCGAGATGATTTATTCTAGATTTGAATGTACATCTTGTCTTTGAAGTAATGAATGAATGAATATTATAAATTTTTAAGTGTTTTATCATTTATAGACAAATATTTTCACACTATGTAGTTTCAAGTGTTTTACTAAAAAAATGAGTAATACACAATATATATATATATATATATATATATATATATATATATATATACACAGACGTACCCACGACGTATCCAAATCAAGGTTTTTGAAAAATGACGTACCCGCATACCCGAGACGTCCCCGTACCCGTACCCAAACAACATAGGCTAAAACAGCAATACTAGGTAAATGGACTACATATCTCATTCAAGGAAAGCCTTCCCATAGTTCCAACTCCAATTATACCAATACTTATAAGGGAATGCTTGATGTAGACCAACAGCATTTCATAAAAGTTATGAAAGAAGATAAATATGAACCAGAAAAACTCTCTGTGTTGTATAAAATGCCACACCAAAGGGCATAAAGAGGATGAATGTCTGGTGAAATTATGTATAATTTGTGATGTCAAAACTCGTGGCACACCAAACAATGCCCACTCAATCTAAAGACAAAAGTCAAAAGAAGATTGGCAATGTTTATTAGCCATACTAGTGGCAGCTACAAAAATTAGCACAATCGGCATTCCATTAGCAACAATATTAATATTAGTAGAAGTACAAGGTCACCTCCTCTGAGATACAAGAAATGTAAACCTTTAATTCATTTTCTGATATGTAAAGTGGGGCAATTTTGCAAGTAACAAACAAAACCTGGCTAATAAATTACTTATTGATCGTGAAAGATGGGACCATGGAAATAAGGCTTGTCCAAAACTAAAGTCAGCCAATATGATTGAAGTCATGCACAAAGAAAAAGAAAGATACTTGCTAATCATAACAAAGGCAGCAGAGAAAACGAAAGAACTTGATATCGTGGTAGGAAAACAACGAATGCAAGACACCATGCATGTTGTACAAGACATACCTAGACAGCTTGATGATATGGAGAGGATTAGAGAAGCAACACAACCACCTCCATTATATAAATAAAATTTGAGGACGGGTCGACCTCAAATCATATAACTACCAAATAAGCAAACAGTAGAAGAGATTGTAAATTCTCGAGCAGAAAAGAGAAATGAGCAATGCAATCAGTTGTTAGCCTTGACACGTGTCACCGTCACAACAGTGATCATGCCAGTTAAATTAATATTGGATTTCTTACCGCGACTAATGCAATCACAAGCAGCAAAAGGGTCAGATGATTATAGAGATATATTGATCTCAGGTAAAGATGATGTGCCAATTGAGATAAATAACTTGGTCCTATATAATGCCTTGGTAGCTTGAGTTAATATACCTCTGGAAAATATATGGAAACAAGTGGATAAGACGAGATGACAACAAAATTGCTAAGATGGGGCCAAAAATTTCATTAATGAATCGCATGAACAAGGCAGGTAAGGTGGTGAGCCCAATGATGAATTGTTCAAGGAACCGAAACTTGTCTTAAGGGTCGTCTTCCAAATGTCACAGGTTTCCATGCAGACTTGGTGATAACTAGAAGCCAAGTTGCTCCATGAGGGTCAATTGTCTTGAAGTACGCCTCTGGACAGCGAATCCAAGCATCCAGTTGGCCCCTCATAGATTGAGCCGTCAAAATCGGGAACGATTTTAATTTCCAACTTGAAATTAGGAGAGGCAATTGGGATGATGCTTGGAATAGACGTGTTCTATTGTTGTTGACCATGAGTTGCTCATACGGGCTTGAAATTTGATAAATAAGTTTGAGTTGAAATTCTTTTTTTTGCCTTGATTAGCCATGCAACTAGACCAAATCTAAAATTTTGGGTGTCTAATAGACTACTTCGACTATCCTGATGATTTTTTTGTATCACAAAAAAACACAAGAAAAGAGATCAATCATGAAAGATGCCAAGAAAAAAGGCATATACACATAAATAACTTTTAACGTCCTTAAGGCTAAAATGCATTTAGTTCTTTAAAAGATTGTTTCTATGGCGGTTTATTTTAAAATAAATTTCCCAAGCTTTGTTTGATTGTCTTGGTTTAAGATTTCGTGAACTAGGTTACAAATGCAAATATCTGCATCATTATAGCTAATATAGTTAAATAGTAGGCAGGTTCGAAGAAAATGTATTTCATGTTTACTTCATTCAAGTTACATACCCTACAAATTTTTTGTTTCCAAAGTGTATTTCTGAGGGTTCAACCACGAGTTTCACTATATAGTTCATGTGAGTTAGTTCTTAGTTTTGCAATCATGATTGTCTTTTTTTCAGCTGGTTATCTTGTGCAGGCAGGTCGGATGTTCTAGTTTGGCAATAACGATATTTTTATAACATACCAAACTTTTTTTCTTGTCTGACTTTTCACTGTTCCAGAGGTTGTCAGTAATTTTAGTATGAATGTTTAATTTTAGTATGAATGTTCAAATATGTCAATGAAGGACCATCACAGATGTCCCAATGCTTCAACCATTTATCCAAGTCTTTTTGCCAGCCTTTATATGTTAATGCGGGTCCATTCCATTTTGTAATTTTACCCCTTTAATGTCACTTGGGGGTATTCATCATTCCTCGTCTTGTCTAGGATGTGTCTTGAGGAACCGATTAGGGTATACTCTTTCCCTTCCTTTATTAGGGAAGTGTCTTTCACCATTGATATCAACTCCATCAAAATAAATGATAAAATATTATACCGTGGACAACATGGGAGATGATTAAATGGAGCAAGCAAGTGCAGAAGAAAAACAAAGACAAGTGAAGGGGCAACATATAGAGGCACAAAAGCAAGAGCAAGCACGAAAGAAAAATAATAAAACTCATCCTAGCAATCACGGGCACCACTGGTGTGGGCGCCATTACTCAAAAAGATTAAATAAATCTCAATTCAAAAAAACAGAAAGAGTTGGTGCCTACTAGCGCAAATTAAACCTAGTATTGAATCCTTTTGCCTCGAGGTTTTTTAGGATTCACAATGAAGATATTATTCATCCCTCTCCAGCCATCAAATTAGTTTGAACAAAAAGAAATTTGAGTCACAATTGGAGAACATGCAAGAAAGCTCAATCAACCCCATTAAACAATCCAGTGTGGATAGAAGAAACAATCACCCTATAATAAAAAAGGTGTATTGGGAAATTCGATGGAAAATGGCCAACTATCGCAGAGCTAGAGAAATGGGTGGAAGATCATTGTAGAAAGGAGACGCCCTTGAAATTATTGCCAAAATGTTTTTTTGCGACAATTTGCATTGATGCAGAGATTAAAACTGAAGTATTGAATGGAGAGTCGTCAATAATGGATGGCGAACGCTTATATTCGCAGAAGTTCATTCCAAATTTTAACCCTCTACGAACGAAAAAAAGGGGCACTCCTGTGTGGGTAATCACTCTATGGCCTACCAATAGAATATTAGAAAGAAGCATCGCCCACAAAGACCGGCAATCGCTTACAAAACCCCCTAATTTGAGATTGTCAAGAATACACTAGAAGGGTTTTTCATATCTTATGCAAGGATTTGTATCAAGATGGATCTCTCAAAGTCAATACCAAGCTTAATCAAGCTCCAATCATCATAAGGGGTCACAAAGATTTGAAGTTACAAAATCCCCATTTAAATGCTTCAAATGCCATTAAATGGGTAACTTAAGCAAATTTTGTATATCCCCGCCCAAAGTGAAAACCCCCATGTTAAGCTCTGGAAAGAAAATGCCTTTCCACCACCACCAGACTTTATTTGGTGAAATCAAGGCGAAATATTCATTCAATATCAAGTTGGCCCAACACATTCTATTCCACCATCTCATATTCAAGGCCTATGTTCCCCAAGGGAAATCACAAATAAGGAATGCTCACCAATGGAAATCACAAACAAGGAAATGGTCACCAATGGAAATCACAAACCTCATATTCAAGGCCTATGTTCCCCAAGGGTAACGAATGCTCACCAATGGAAATCACAAATAAGGAATGCCCAATGGAAATCACAAACAAGGAAATGCTCACCAATGGAAATCACAAACAAGGAAAGCATAAAAGCAAACAAGGATCCAAATCAGCACACTTCCAAAATGAGGCTAAAGGAAATAGAAAATATTCTTAGAGATACTCAAAAAATAGTGGAAATCCTAAATTCCAAATGTCTAAATTTATATAACTATTCAAATGAAAGGGCGATAGTTAATAAAGAGTCAGATTGGGAGTCGATGGAGGCAAGTCAAGGAGACGTGGACAAGGAACAAGATTTGCAAGTTAGATTTTATATGAGGAACTTTCACTAACTCAAACTAAAATCCAGGTTAAGCAGTTCAACTGTGGATTAAGAAGGACAAGAGTAGGAAATCAAACAACCAAATAATTTGAAAGAAAATTGTGTCTAGGAGATGAAAAGTATTCAACAAATTCTCCAGCCTTGAAAAGCAGGGAGTGAAAACCCCTCCATATAATAAATGAAGGTCGTGACATAGAATGTTAGTGGTCTCAATGCCCTTAACAAAGGCACTTAACCCAATTGGTGGTCAAAGCACCATCCCTCATTCTTATCCAGGAAACAAAAAACAACAAGAAAAAGGCAGCCTCAATGATGAAAAAAGAATAGGAAAAATGGCATGGTCATTTCATTGGCTCACATGGGCCCTTAGGGGGCCTGGTAGTCATATTATTCCAAGCCCAAGGGCATCAACAATACCATGCAATAGTAATAGATCCCATTGGCAATTGTGTGGGACAAAAGACTTCGATATCTCATTTTTTTTATTAACATCTATGTTCCTAACAGCCCACTATTGAAAAAAAAGAATATGGGAGGAAGTCTCCATCGCCATGGAACCATGGAGTTAGGAAAGAATTCTGTTGAGGGGTGACTTCACTGCAATCTTATCTGAAAAAGTTATGGGGGGGAGTACTTTGCTGAAATTATGGCCTCCAAAAATCCCAAGAACATTGAGCCAAATTATGGCCTATTCACATGGACTAACAGATTAGCAGGGTCTAGCAATATTGTAGACAAATTAGGCATATTTTCGATCTCGACTGCTTGGATGGATATGAACTGGCTTCTAAAATGCAGAATTATGCCCATCTCTGAATCGGATCATGTTGTATTTCAATTGATAATTTCTGAAGATAACCTTCAAGTTTGAAATGATGTGGATTAGAGACCAATCATTGACGGACAAGGAAAAGGATTGGTGGAAAAAACAACCCCAAAGGTCAAAGGAACAAAAATATTCATTGTTGCTAAGAAGTTGAATCATATCAAAACATGTCTCAAGGAATGAAACAAGAAGCATTTCAAGGACGTTTTTGCTGAAAAATGTAATTAACTTAGTACATCGCAGAAGCAAATTCACAACAATGGATAAGCAATATAACAGATCGCATAAGCAGTATAACAACAATCAATTGTAATTAAGAGCAAAAGAGAGCAAATACACACAATATAAGTGAAATGAAGAGCAAAATACTTAAATATGGGACTGAGCCACATCGAGGGGGCAGCCTCCACCATCCTTACAATATGAATAGATTTCAGAATATATTATGACCATAGCTCCACGGCGTTTTCGGACAGGGGACGGGGGAACGCGGGGACGGGTTTCGGGGACGGGGGGACAGAAAGCCTAAGTTTGGGGACGACGGGGGGACGGCAGGGGGACGGCCGCTGGGGGGCGGCGGGCGAGCAGTGCTGAAATACATATAGTACTTGAAAAATTAGTTATAAAAAGAAGTATAAGGATTAGGTATATTGCATTGAACATCAACACTTTAACATTGTGATTTAATTGTTTAAGTTTCAAGTTTGATCCATTGAACAATGAACATTAACAATTTAACTTTGAACATTAAATCATAAATATTGATGATTGAACATTGAATTTTCAAAATTTCATAATGATTCATGATTACAATCAAATATCAACAATGTTCAAAAACAAAATACTAAA
The DNA here is from genome assembly GCA_037957365.1 of Torreya grandis. NCBI lineage: Eukaryota > Viridiplantae > Streptophyta > Pinopsida > Cupressales > Taxaceae > Torreya > Torreya grandis. The sequence goes on from JARHVA010000495.1 coordinate 2,499,433, forward strand.
ATAGTGAAATACTAAAAGTAAATAGTAAATACAAAAGACTCAATGAGTCAATGGCTAATCATCCCCAATGTGGAACTCCTCATCACTAGAACTGTTGGACTCCGCACGCTCAAGCTCCAAGCTAATACCAACCAGCCCTGTCTGTGTAGCATCAACATCAATTTAAGTTGGCTCCTCTGACTCTACATGCCATTTGGCTGCTAAACTCCTTGTACGCAAGTGTGTTGCGGTCAATGAGACGCAAGGCACTATGTACCATAGTTACCAAGTTTGGAAATCCAGATCCATTCGGGAGGGCAAAAAAATCCAAAATCTGAAATTCTTGAAAAAGTTCGAAAAAATCTGATCGGGAATATATACAGATATATATGTGAGCATAGTTTTAAAATATGCAAAATTGACAAATACGATGAAAAAGATTAATAAAATAATATAAAATGTTAATATTATATCATGTTTATGGTTTTTGGGCATTTTTTCGCGCAAAAAAATCTTAAAAAATAAAAAAATAAAAGATTTAATTTTTTAAAAAAAAGGGCCGACCCAGACGAACTTATCCGGGCAGGCCAAAAAATGCAGATCCGGCCGGATTTGGTAACTATGCTATGTACATCCACAAGGTTAGGGTAGAAAGCATAAAAATCTAATTTTTTTTTTTAATTTTAAAAAATGACACTTTATGGCTTTGGTTTGCGCGGGGAATGCCTAGGCGTCCTCAGGATGTCCAGAGGACTTCTGGACATCCAAGGGACGCCCAGAAGTCCCCTGGACGTCCAGGGGACATCCCTCCAAAAGGGGGGCATCCCATCTCAAAGGGAGACGTCCCCGGGACGGCAGAGAAATGTGGTGGAGGTGGCAGGACGACTGGGGGATGTCCCCACATCCCCAGGACGTCCCCATCCCTGAAACAAAGGGTTTTTTGAGGGGGACGCGTCCCCGTGGAACAATGATTATGACTAATATCCTACCACTACTTCCTCTTTTATATATATATATATATATATATATATATATATCATAATTAGGCTATGGGAACTCTATAATCCAATTAGGCTAACTACTCCTACCAAATTGCAATTTAAAAATTATCAAATGATTAAGTCAAAGGTTATCTACGCCACAAATCGAACACATATCCTCATACACGTCATAGGCTAAGGGCATAGCATTCCCCTCCCCTTCAAACAAGCATTGCCCTCAATGTTGACCATCTATGATTGCTTATGTATCAAAGCATCATCTTCCATGTAGCATTTTCTTCAAATAGGTTCTTTCATTGATAAGATAATTTGTGATCACCCTCATTTGCAAGCTCTTAGTGTGTGTTTGGAGAATCGCTTCCGGTTCCAAGATGATTCTTCCCTCTTCATCAAGCTCTAATGACTTTGTCTGGGATGGAATCTTCTAACCAATGACCTTCTTCGAACAGAAACATGAAAGACAAGACGTGTTGATTGAGGTAACTCCAAATTGTATGACACGCTGCCAATTTTCTGCATAATCTGATAACGATCATGATACTTCCGTGATAAATTGTTATCCTTCTTTTGGTCCTTCAAGAACATTTGTTTATACATCTACAACCTTAAGAAAACCCAATCTGCTACTTCAAAATGTCTTTCACTCCAGTGTTGATTAGCTTGATGTTTAATTCCATTTTGTGCCATGGCTAAGTCCTGTTGGTGGTGAATGTGCTCTTCAATTGCTCAAACTCTTGGTTTCACTTTCATGGATTAGGTGATGGATGGTGGTAACCATACAATGCCATAAATGGAGACATCTTGGAAGTGACACACACGGTGGGACCACGAAAAATTTATTTGCATATCTAAAGAGTTTTCGCAGCAGCAGAAGACATTCATCTAGCTCTAGTTGCAGAGTTCATAGCATCATTCAGGCAATTCGTTCATGCCAAAGGTTACCACAAGATCAGCAAGTAAAGGCATTCCTTTTCAAATTGTAACTCATAAGAGATCAAGGCTAGGAGGGCAAATCCATATCCTCAAAGAGAATATTTACCTCCTCATCTATGTTGTTAATCTATGTTCAGTCCATAATGTTGTTGAAAATAATGTTGTTATTAGATTGTTGGCTGCCTCCTTCAAAGGAAAAGCGTTGCAATGGTATAGAAATCTGCCACTTAATTCCATTGCCACCTGGGACAAATTGGGCGCAATGTTGGTCAAACAATGAGGACAAATATGATCATCTCTCTTTGGTTGAACAATTGACCACCATAACAAGGACTCCTCATGAGGTCATGTTTGAATTTAACCTCAAATTCCAAAAAACATAAACTAAAATACCTGCGTTGATTAGGCCATCCCCTCAATATGCATTTTTGTACTATTTGAAAGCTCTTAATTCTGACATTAGTGTGATGATACAGTCAATGGGTGGTACTATTTTGTCGGATGCTTATGAAGTTGCAATTAACGCTGAAAATAGTTTGATACAAGCTAGTAAGCTTTCTCCAAGACCTCCAATACCCATATTTTCAAAAATTAGTTCTATACCAGCCCCTCAAGTTCCTATTACAGCGCCTACTAGTCAAGCTAGTGAGATAGGAGAGTTGAAAAGTTTTCTACAGTCTTTCGAAAATGAAATAGTACAGCTCAAAATGCAACAATTTCAATCAAATAGGCCCTATCAACGGCAAAATCAGAACACCTATCATTCCTTCAAAGATCAGAGGCCTCCTTATCAGGGTTTCAAAGAAAATAGACCACCTTATCAAGCACAAAGAGCCATAACTCCAGCTAAGTCATATGTTGCTCTTGATCCGAATGCTCCTTCCACTTCAAAAGCCATTGTTCCAACACCTCAAAACAATTTGGTGCAGGATTCAGGTTGGCAGCCCTCAAATCTCAATGATGCCCAAAACCAAGCCTTGGTATCACAAAACATCACCATGCCACAAATGACACAAAAAGAGTTTTCTTTTCAAGTCAGTCAGTATCAAGATATAGATTTGGCATCACAAGAAGAGACTCATCAAGTTCAAGGGCAGCCTGATGCTATTAATGTAAATTGGCAAGTAGATGATCGTGTTGCTTTTACTCAGAACATTAAAACTAACAATACAAGTGGTCAAGTTGCAGCTATAACCTATCAAAGAGCTAAAAGAAAAGCTATTGATGAGGCACAAGCGGTAACAAATACTTCAAGTACTCTTAGTATTGTTGCTAAAAGTAAAAAAAAACAACTTGTTGCCCCTACAACTCAGACAAATCAGAATATAGAGGTTAGTAAGGTTCATCAGTTACCTCTAGTTTGTGAGCAACCAGTGCTCCAGAAAGTACAACCAAAGGTTAGTGGATCTCATTTCAGTATGGTAGATAAGATGAAGAAATCTAATATCAGCATTAGCATGTGGGATTCTCTTTCAATCCCAGGACAAAAAGATAAGCTTATCTAAAAGCTTTCAACGCTTGAATTGTCTCCAAAACCGATTGAGAAAGAAGGGGTTGTCTTAGCTAATTCAAATCAGCCAACTAAGCAACAGGGACAACAAGCAAATAAGATGGCAAAGGTTGACAAAACTGAGGTAAAATCAAAAAAAAACCCTCCTTTCCACCTTTCTTTGATAGTAGGAGATACTTTGGTTCATAACTGTATGGTAGATAGTGGAGCTAATAGTACAATCATGCCTAAACAGATTGTAGATAAGCTTGGACTCGTTTATAAGCCAAATACTAAAAGAGTATTGCAATTGGATGGATCACCAACAAAGACGGTAGGCATCATCAAGGATTTGAAATTGACATTACATGCATGTCCTAATGTTACTATTCAACAGGGTGTTGTGGTAGACTTGCCTCCCTACTTTGCTATGTGTCTATCAAGGGATTTCACCTCAAAGATTGGGAGATATTTATTAGCTGATTGAATCTATTTGTTGTTCAGACCCAAGTATGGTACTAAGGTAACAATTCATTCTGAGCCTATTGCACGTTTTCATATGGAGCCATACATGCCTAGTGTTGTGAATACTAACTTATCATCTCAGATGAAATATTACAAACTAGTGATGTAGAAAAAGACTCACCTTTGGATGGAGTTCCAAATTTGTTTCTTAATGAGTGGGCTTCTACCTTGCATGAGCATGATCCCTACAAGCTGATTGAAGAGGAGGGTCTTGGTGTGTATTGTCTTCATGAGAATGATGCACCAGTTCTAGCCATGGTCAAAGAAGACGAATCTAATGAAGGTTTGTGGCAATTGTACTTTGATGGATCAAGAAATAAGCATGGAACCGGAGTTGGAATGATGTTGGTTACTCCTACAGAACAAAGGTATTTCTCCTCTATTAAATTTTAGTTTGGCTGTTCAAACAATGTTGCTGAGTATGAAGCGCTAGTTCACGGTTTGCAGTGGGCTAGAAAGATGAAAGTCAATTGTTTGCAAGTATTTGGAGATAGTGCACTAGTAGTTCATCAAGTAAGAGGTTTGAATGAATGCAACAATTTGTTGCTTAAAACTTACAAGCATAGAATTTGGGATTTACTTGAAGATTTTCAGGGTTTTAACATTCAAAGAATACCAAGAGATAAGAATAAACATGTTGATAGATTGGTTGTTGTTGGGGCACAATTTAGTATTCCAGCGAATGTAAAAAGTGACAAATTTCAGTCACATATAAAGGTAGTTGTAAGGCCTTATGTTTCGGATAATCATGTGAATTGGCAGGGGTTCGAAGATGACAAACAAATTGTGAGATTCTTGCAAGACGCTGAGTTTTCCTCAAAAAATCAGTCAAAACACTTGCAGCAGTATGGCAATCAGATTGTGCAATTAAAAACGAATAAGCTACCCAAAGGATTGGTCACTCTCGAGAATATTTTCAGTGGAAATGACATACTAAGGAAAGAGAAGTCATCATTGTCAACGAAAGAAGAGCACTATGCCAACGTAGAGATTGCAGTTGGTAAAGTTTTGAAATTAGGTAAGGTATGCACTCCTTCCCAACAGAAACGCTTTCATTGAGTTATGCACAAGTTCTTCTGATATATTTGCATGGCAATATAGTGATCTCAAGGGGTTTGATCCAAGTTTGGCTCAACACACCATTGAGTTAGAACCTGAAACTAAACCGATAAGGCAAAAACAAAAGCCAATCAATCCAAAGCTTGACCCTTTGATGAGAGTTGAACTTCACAAGCTCATAGAATTAGCTGTCATATTTCCAATCAAGCACTCAACTTGGGTGGCCAATCTCATTCCAGTACGGAAGAAGAATGGTGAGATTCGTTTGTGTGTTGATTTCCGTGATTTAAACAAGGCTTCACTTAAAGACCACTATCCATTACCATCAATGGAACAAATTTTACAACATGTTGCAGGTTCAGAGAGGTTTTCTTTGTTGGATGGATATAGTGGCTATAATCAGATTTTGGTCAAAGAAGAAAACCAATTCGACAGCCTTCACAACTAAGTGGAGGACATTTGCATACAGAAAGATACCATTCGATTTGTCTAATGCTGGAGTAACCTTTCAAAGAGCCATGGATATGGCCTTCCAAAGCCTTCTCAACAGGTTTGTACTTGTTTATTTGGATGATATAAGTGTTTTCAAAGGATGCAGAAAATCACATGGCTCATCTCAAACAAGTTTTCGAAAGGTGTAGGCAATTTGGGATATCTCTAAATTCCAAAAAAGTGCATTTTCAGTTCATGAAGGTAAGCTTCGTAGACATGTTTCAAAGCATGGTTTAAGCATAGATCCTAAAAGAGTAGACTCCATTCTTGCACTCTTCTTGCCGAATCACAAAAAGGCTTTGCAAAGTTTATTTGAGAAAATCAATTTCATAAGGAGATATGTTTCAAATTTCGCGACTGTAGCTAAACCACTTACAGCGATGCTAAAAAAAAACCAAAACTTCAGCTGGTCCAAGAAGGGAGTAAAAGGGTTTGAAGATTTTAAGAAAAGCCACAGCTAGTGCTCCTACGCTTCTAAATCCAGATCAGATTTCAATAAAGATTTCATTTTGTACACTTATGCTAACATGGACACTATTTCAGGGATCCTTATGCAACAGAATCATGAGTCTTTGGAGCAGCGAATAGCTTTCTACAGCCAAAGCTTGGAGGAGTATGAAACAAGGTATTCTTTGTTGAAAAGCATGTCCTTTCAGTTATAAGATCTCTTTAGAAGTTTAGGCACTTGTTGTCTAATAATAAGATACATCTAATGGTTGCTCATCCAAACATCAAAGAGTTTCTTTTTAACAAGGATATAAATCAAAAAAGAGCTGATTGGATAACCAAGGTAATGGAATATGACGTAGAGATTAAGGTGACAAAGCTGATTAGAGGCAAAGGGCTTTGTGAGCACCTAGCACAAGACTTGCAAAAGGCTAACGAACTTGGTTTGACGTCACATGAGGAAAAAGTTGCAGCTGTTCACACCTCACCTTCCAGTTGGTTTCATAACTTAGTAAGCTATCTCCAACATGGTATTTATCCCTCTCATCTAAGTGCTTCAAAAAGCAGATATTTCAAGTTGCAATCAATTCCATTTTTGCTTGTTGATAGTGTCTTGTTTAAGAAGGATATCAATGAAATGTTGCTAAGATGTATAAAGCCAAGCCAAACTCAAAGATTGCTTGAAAAATTCCATGATAGACATGGTGGACACTTTTCCGCAAGATTTACAGCCCTTAAGATCATGAGAGGTGGGTATTATTGGCCTAGTATATTTGGTGATTGCCATGCATGGATTAGAAAGTGCAAACAGTGTGCTATGTTTGTCAAGAAAGTCAAGCTTGCAGCCTTACCTCTTCAGCGAATTGCAGTGGATCAGCTCTTTGTTCAATGGGGATTGGACTTCATTGGCCTCATTAATCCTCCTTCAAGTTCAAGGCATAAGTGGATTCTAACACCTACAGATTATTTCACACGTTGAACAGAAGTAATTGCATTAAAAAAAGCAAACAAAACTAATGTTCTTGATTTCTATGGTTTGTTTACTAGGTTTGGAGTTCTTTCAACCATTATTTCTGATAATGCAATGGCTTTTGTGGGATCTAGGATCAGCGAATGGGCTGTCCAACATGGAGTTTATCTCAGCACTTCATCGAATTATTATCCACAAAGAAATGACCTTGTTGAATCTACAAACAAGAACCTCTTGAAGATCATACGGACTATTAAAGACAATTAGAGGTCATGGCATCTCAAGCTGAAGTCAACTCCATGGGCTGATAGGATCACCTACAAGAAGTCAATATCCAACTCTCCATACATGCTGGTATATGGTAAAGAACCACGATTACCCATTTCTCTTGAATTTCTAGCCTTAGAATTGATGCATCAGCTTGAATTGTTGAAGAATGAGCCTATGGAAATCAGGTATGCCGAGCTTATGGAGCTGGAAGAGACAAGAAATCAGTCCATGTTAGCCATGGAGATTCATCAAACACAGGTAAAGAGAACCTTTGACAAAGGAGCTTCTTCACGAAGCTTCAAAGGAGATTTGGTCCTCAAGTGAGATGAGTATCGAGCCAAACTAGAAAGGCACACAAAGTTTGATTCTCTTTGGAGTGGCCCATACACAATCTCCAACTGCAAATCCCACAATGCCTTCCAACTTGCAAAGATGAATGGCCAGGGGCTTCCAATCCCAGTCAATGGGATACATCTAAAACATTGTTATTGAAGAACAAAGCTCCATATACATAGTTTGTTTTGCTTTCCTCCAAGTGTTGTTCAAGCACAGTAGTTTCTTTCAGTTTTGTTCCAATAAGTGCTTGTTTGCACATTTGTTTCTTAGTTTTCCTACTTCCGTGTGTTTCCCTTCTTATTTTGAAGGAGGAAGGTTACTTCAGCAATGATCAAAGGAGACTTGCAGTCATGGGCCAGGTTTACTTGCAGTCATGGGCCAGGTTTAAAATTGTTTTTTGTGAGTTCTATATCATGTATATGGTCGGGTTCTCAAGCATAGCAGGCATGCTTCCCAGTTGAATCGCCAAAAATGTTTACAATTTTGCCCCACAGGCCAAATTGTCACCCCTACTATTTGGAACTCTGCATATGGTGCCAGTTTGTCTTGTAAATCCGTTGTGGGTCCTGAGTAATGAAAAGAAAAAAGGTTTTGTGAAGCTCAGTGAGGCTTGGGGTCTTTAAATGCATACCTACAGCCACCCAAGGAGCCATCTATAGCGAGATATAAGCCAAAGAAAGACACCTACAGCAAGTTCGAAGGCCATATCTCATGTTCAAAATGTCACATACAGTCTTAAAGCTCCAGGCCTGTAGAAAGAATGACTTTGTACGGTGTATAAGAGCCAATGAAGAATTAATAGCTACAGCCATCCTTGAAGTTAACCTACAACCCTGTAGGTTCATTTACAGATGAAAACAAGCACTCATAAGCATGAGCACAGGGTTATGTCTTCAGATTCTTTCGTAAGTGTTTTATTTCCTCGAGTGTTGTCTTTTCATATTTCTTTTGGACTAAATGTGGAAGCAATTTCCTCGAACTTCTTGTCCGAGGACAAAATTCTGAGGGATAGAAGATTTCAAGGGATTTACAAAAACCCTGTGTGCCCTCCAAAAAACCCGAGTGCCTTACAAAAGTCCGACAAAATTACAAAGGGGCAGTTCTTTGGCGAAGAAAAGGACTTTTACAAAAATCCCGAAGGGCACTTACTATTGCCCATTTTTTGGCCTACATACCAAAATTTTGCCCAAGTGTGAGAGGGTGGGCATTCAAGCAAGACTTCGGGTTTTACACAGTAGAAGACTTCAGCTTTTTGGAAGAAGTCTTCGGGTTTTACAAGAGACGCAACTTATTTCACTTTATGAGTAATCAGCAGAGGGAAACCCTCAACAAAAGTAATCCAGGTTGAAAAACCCAAATTACTCTTGACAATGCAAATCGGATTTTGAGAATGCTTTGCTTATGAAAGTTTTATTAGCAGAAGTAATCCAGGTTGGAAAACCCGAATTACTCAGGATGGTGCATTTCGAGTTTCTCAGGGTGAATGACTTATCTCTTTTTATAAGTAACAAGTAGTGAAGAATCCGAAGTAGGTGCCAGTGAAGAGTCCAAAGTTGCAGACATTGAAGAACAAGCAAATAGACTCGGACAAAAAGCCCGAAGGAATTCCTTTGGGAAAGTTCAAAGGACAATAAAATCCGAAGGGCAATGTACCCTTCAGAAATGACATTTTCAAAAATCCCGGGTACCCTCCAAAAAGCACGGGTGCCCTCCAAAAGGTTTGGGTGCCCTTTTCTTAAGGGTTATTCGCTTCGGAAGGGGCTATTTAAAAAACCCGAAGGGCAAAGTACCCTTCAGAAGGGTCATTGACAAAAACCCCGAAGGGTAGGGTACCCTTTGGGAAGGTTCACTTCAACTTCGAGAAAGACGTTTGCAGTCTGTCTCGTGGTTTTCTAAGGGCTTTACAAAAAGCCCAAAGGGCAAGGGCATGTGCCCTTCGGGAAAAGACTATTCAAAAAACTCGAAGAAAATATAAGCAAAGGCAAAAGGAAGTTTGTGGGAGGACATCCTTCGGACAAAAAGTCAGGAATTCCTTCGGACTTTTTGTCCGAAGGATTCCTTCGAAAAAATTGCAAACATAATAATCCAAAGGTAAAGACAAAAAGTCCGAGGAAATGAGACAGCAAAGAATCTCGAAAGAAATAGAGGGTGAACAAGAAAAAGATGAGTCAACAGGAGATTGTCCGAAGGAAATCCAACGAGAGGTCAACAAGAATTCTGAAAGAAATGCAGCCAAGGTAAAGCTAGAAAATAAAGTCCGCAGGAAAGGTAAAAATCCAAAAGAGAAGCCAAAAGAATTCCGAAAGGAAATAATTAAAAAAAACAAAGGCAAGACAAAATTCCGAAGGAATAATTGGACTTGGACAGAAAATAGAAGTCCGCAAAAAATAGACACGAACAGGGAGACCAAAATAAGAGGAAAATCCATGCAAGCAAAGGCTTTTTTTGGTTGACTGGTCAAAGCTTCAATTGACTAATTTTTTAAGTCAAGCTCATCTCTTGGTCAACTCAGCACTTCAAACGTTCCAGTAGCTCATGAAGGGTTCCAAATTTGGAGGTGGACGTGGCATTTTTGCATGATAAGAGTTTGACTTGTCAAAATTAGCCTACCATCCATAACGTTCCATGCATGATGCCTAAATAAAGAACAGCCTAAGCTTAGCCACCGTCCATTTCAACGCCAAGGAGTCTTCATGCAAGACAAAAGACATGGAAAAGACAAATTTGGAAGCCTCATGCAACGCAATTTGGACTTGGGCTAATGAAGAGTTAACTTGCTCTCTTATTTTCAATGCCATCTCTTGGCTATTGTATTTTTCTATAAATTGGCTTTCAGCCTTAGATTAAAAGGATCCCTCTTTTGGCAAAAAAAATTTCTTCCAAAGATTGTGCTGTAACTTTTTTTAGAATCAATGAAAAGAGGATTGTGTTTTTTCAATTCCCAGCAACTGGTATAGTGTACTATCGTTATAGATTTGCCTAAGTGATATATTTTCTTTCTTCTTTGTCAAAACAGGATTCGTACCTAGTTACTAGCTGGTCATTTATGCAGGTCACATTCTGTGTTTAAATGTCTTTTGCTAAGTTTATAGTGGATATTAGTGGCTGTTTAGTGCCTTTTATCAGGGCTATTTTTATGTTTCCCTCAAGCTTAGATCATTAGACAAAACCTTTTCGTGAAATACTTATGTGTATTGATCAATTGAATTTGAAATTCTGCCTCTTCCTTGTCTGAATCAGTGTTCTTAGAAGCTCGATTTGAGTGGATCAAGCAAATTAGGTGTATCACCATTTTAGCTAAGATGTTCTTTCAAATTCTTTCTACCCTTTTCCCCAAGCAATTTTTAGCGTAGAAGTTGAGATCCTCATAGATACATCTTACAGGAATCAGCCTTCTCTGGAGGTTCTACTCACCATTGAGGCACCCACCCTCGCAAGAAGATCCCATTGTTTCAACTGGAGCGAGGATTAACCATTTCAGCACATCTTCGATCAGGGTGCAACTCCAAGTTGACAACACTTACCCTTCGGGAAGGTCCATTACAAAAGTTCGGATGCCCTTCAAAAAACCCGATTGCCTTTTTCTTAAGGGTTATTCGCTTCGGAAGGCGTTGTTTGAAAAGTCCGAGGCACTATTTAAAAACCCAAAGGGCAATGTACCCTTCGGAAGGGTCATTGACAAAAACCCTGAAGGGTAGGTACCCTTCGAGAGGGCTCATTTCAAGATCGGAAAAGTGATTTGCAAGAAACCCGAAGGGCATGTGCCCTTCGGGTAGGTCCATCTCCCGAGTTTAAGGGCTTTACAAAAAGCTCGAAGGGCACCTACCCTTCGGGAAAAGACCATGACAAAAAGCCCAAAGGGCTGTTCTTTGGAAGGCCAAGGGACAATTCCCGCGGACTGAAATTGAAAGCAAAAAAACTCGAGAGAATAGGAAAGAAAGCCACAGGAAATCCGAGACCAAGGGGAAAGCGAAAAATCCACAGAAAATGATTCGATCATTTTGTCCGAGGAAAGGAATTTCGAAGACCTAATTCCTTCGGACTTTTTGTCCGAAGGAATGGTCCATGACAAAGCACAGGTATAAGAGAGGGGCAGAGACAAACGTCCAAAAATTTGCCGCAGAGAAATGAGAGGGCAGAAAACCAAAAAACAAGTCTGTAGACATAAGCCCGAAGGAATGGACAAGATAAACACGAGAGAATATAGCTCGAAGGAATGGACAAAGAAAAGCCAAACCACAGACTCCGAAGAAATAAAATGACCAAGGGAAAAGCAAATAGCCCGAGGAAATGCATATACAAAACAAGAGATAGAGTCAACATGGAAATCCATGCAAGCAAAGGCTATTTTCGGTTGACTGGTCAAAGCTTTAGTTGACTAGTGGTTGAAGTCAAGCTCATCTCCAAGTCAAACTCATGCTTTCAAACGTTCCAACTCAGCTTCCAACGTTTCAATTGGAGTTCAAATTTTGGCCTGGCATGGTGTTATGCATGCTCTTGTTTATCTCATGCTTTCAAACGTTCAAACAGCTCAAGAGGAAGTCCATATTTGGAGCTGGGCATAGCATTTTTGCATGATAAGAGTTTGACTTGTCAAAATTAGCTTACCGTCCATATTCCAAAATGTTCCATGCATGATGACTAAATAAAGAACAGCCTAAGCTTAGCTTAGCCACCGTCCATTTTCAGCATCAAGGAGCTTTCATGCAGAGAAGAGGAAGACAAAATAGATGTTTTTTGGAAGGCTTAGTTATCTCCTTGAACCAAAAATAGACTCACGTGAAGTGATAGTTGATCTTCCTCTTCTAAATTCAGTGCCACCTCTTGTTTTAGCGTATTCTTTCTATATTAATGGCTTTTCAGCCTTATAAAAAAAAAATCCTCTCTTTTTGCAAGAAAACTTCTGCCAAATATTGTACTATAACCTTTTTTAGAATCAATAAGAAGAGAACTGTGTTTTTTCAATTTCCAGTAGTTGGTATAGTGTACTTTTGTTTTGATTTGCCTAAGTGATAGATTTTCTTTCTTCTTTGTCAAATCAGGATTCATACCTAGTTATTAGCTGATCATTTATACATGTCACGCTCTGTGTTTGAATGTCTTTTGCTGAGTTTGTAGTGGATATTAGTCGTTGTTTAGTGCCTTTCATCAAGGCTATTTTTCCCATTTCCCTCAAACTTAAATCATTAGATTAAACCTTTTAGTGAAATACTTATGTGTATTGATCAAATGAAGTTGAAGTTCTGCCTCTTCCTTGTCTGAATCAGTGTTCTCAAAAGCTCGATTTGAGTGGATCATGCAAATTAAGTGTATCACCATTTTAGATAGGATTTCCTTTGAAGTTCTTTCTTCCCTTTTTCTCAAGCAATTTGTAGCGTAGAAGTTGAGATCCTCATAGATACATCTTACAGGAACCAGCCTTCTTTGGAGGTTCTTCTCATCATTGAGCGATTTCAGCATGTCTTCGATCAAGGTGCAACTCCAGGTTGACAACAAGAAGTATGGAAACAAGTATTGTACCACCATTCTACTAGTGGCAACCAATTAACCCGCTATGTCTGCTTCTCAAAAGTAAAGCAACGGAGAGAATTTTCCAAACACGTGTTGACCATCTTTGTTTGCCCATCAAATTGGATATGATATGAAAAGCTATGAGCCAATTGAGTTCCAAAATAAGAGAATAAATCAGTCCAAAACTTATTGGTAAATATGGGTTCATGGTTACTTAATATAATATTTGGAGTCACATGTAGCTTTTGAATTGTCTCTATATGAAATGTCCTTTTTTAGGGTTATATTGCTAAACAAGGAATTATTCAACCACTTAAGGAAATAATTAATTTTAAGAATTTTCTCGAACCCTAACAATCTAAAAATTATTATATTACTATAGATGCCTTGAAAATAGCTCAAAAAATATTATTCCAAGTTCCCAAAAATTGCAGAAAATATTACAAATTATTTGCCAAATAAACCAACCAAAACCCTGATCTTTGGCAAAGCATAATGCTAGAAAATTATTATAAAAATTCTGAACTATTGTGTGGCTGATCCACACCCTCCTACAAGCTCAAAGTGACCTCCAAGTGGGTCACCAACCCTCAGAAAGAGTTTGTTGCCCCTGCAGACCTGCGCAACCCTCAAAAATACAATATGCTGCCCTAGGGCAACCTCCAAATCCACGCCCAGCTCACAAGGTGGTTTGCCTACCTGCAAATGACCAATTGGTTTTGAGAACACCTTACTTTTGCAATCGAAGCACTCAACAACCTCCTTACGAAGTTGTTCCCGACTGAAATCAAGGGTTTTCATCCTCAAGGTGCAAGTCAAGCTTTTCGTGTTTAGACTTCAAGAAAAATAATTATCCAAAAAAGCATGAACCTCTCCAAATGATTCCTCTTTTGCCTTATATAGCCTTCCCAAGAGTGGTGCCCAAAAAGGGGAAGGGAGAGCAACTCAACTATTTAAAAGACCCTTGCCTTTGATCTTTTTTAGTTCACTTAAACATCCATGACCCTTAAAGGTCCCCTATTTAAGTGAAATAAGAAACATAAAGTGCCTTTTTGAAAAGTGCAAATAAGACCCTGTTTCCTCTCTTCTCCATTCGCCCCTTAGCTTATTAGGAAACAAATTAAGCTAAGGGTCTTCATGACTCAACTTGAAAAGGGGGACATGACACTATAAATCTTGTTGCCACCGTGCTTGCTACAAAAGATGTGACAAGGCACAAAAATGGGAACATTTGTGAGTCTATCTTTGACTACCATGATGACAATTTTCCCTTCTAACTTTAGAAATCACTCAATGAAATCCATGGAAACCAACTCCCATCACCAACTAGGGATAGATAAAGGCTGCAAAAGACTCAGAATCTTCATTGTCTCACCTTTGTTTTGTTGACACACCAAACATTTTGCCACAAATTTACGTACATCAACTTTGAGCATGTCCCAAAAAATACCGACTTGATCCTATGATAAGTCTTCAAGAACCCTGAATGTCCACCCACCAAAGAAGCATGGAGCTCCTCAAGAACCTTATGCTTAAGGCTCGAGATTTTGCATAGGTATAGCCTATCCTTGTACATACCACAGGGAGTCCCATTTTCACACAAATTTATCTTAAGTGTTTGGATCTTGCTTATGTTGTTGAATGAGACTCCACATATCTATGTCATATTTCCATTTGAATCTTTCCTCGTCCACCCAATCCACCTGTAAAATGGACATGCAACACAACAATGCATGTGTTTTCATCCCTTCTAAAGACTACATCTATCGCTACAATCTCCTTCCTTTCTCTATAAATGATCTCAAAGTCATGCCCCAACAACTTCGTGACCCATTTTTGTTGTTTTTCCAATGATATCCTCTGTGTAATTTGTATTTACCTTATAGTGGCTTCCCATTAGATAAGGCCTCCATTGCTTGACTACATGAAGAATAGCTAACATTTCTTCTCATAAAAGGGAATCACCAAATTCTTACATTTGAGTTTGTGGCTTTCAAACATAATGGGCATGCCATCTTGCATGAGGACTGCACCCATACCATGCCCCAATGCATCACATTCTACAATGAAAGTTTTGAAAAAATCAAAAGTGGCCAAAACCAAAGTGGTGCACATGCCTTCTTAAGCCTCCTTGAATGCCCTAATCATTGCCTCGTTCCAATGGAAAAAGTCCTTCAATAGAGTACATTATTGAAGGTTAGGTACTTGCCACCTCACCATAGCCTTTAACCTTCTAGGGATCCACCTTGACTACATGAGAGACAATGTGACCCAAGTACTGCACCTCGACTCTAAAAGCACACTTAAAAGGCTTCACATAACGTTGATGTTGCTTGAAAGTTGGTAAAATTCAATCAGCATGGTGCAGAGGGTCTTCCCATGCTTTGATGTAGATCAATATATCATCAAAGAACACCAAGACAAACTTCCACTAAAATGGCTTAAATATGGAATTCATCATACTCTGAAATGTATAAGGAGCATCTATGAGACCTTAAGGCATAACCAGAAACTAATAGTGGCCCTCGCGTGTTTTGAAAGTTGTCTTGGGATTATTCTCCTCTGATTCTAATTTGATGATAACCGATCTAAGATCTAGTTTTGCAAAACGAACATCACTGAACTCATTTAGAAAATCATCAATTACAGGAATAAGAAACTTATATTTGATGGTGAATTTATTGAGTTCTGTATAGTTAGGACATATGCATTAATTGTCATCCATCTTACACACCACCACTAGAGAAGAATATACACTTTAACTATGACAAATAATTATGTTTCCTCTTTTTCACATACAGTAGTTATCAGGTCTATTGGGTGGTTGGCTCCCCTGTACAAGTTGAATCGCAGACCATGATCTCTTTTGGGAGGCAGACCTTTCCGCATATCACCAAAAACTATTGAATGCGTATCCGCAATAGCCTAAAGATCTAGTTGTGTTGACGCATGTGATTGTTTTGCTTCTATTGAAAATAATTGTGCCACAAACCCAACCGAATTTTTTTAGAAACTTTTGCATTCGATGAGGTGTTACCATTTGTGGCATCTTTCCTTGCAACCCTCTCAATTCATCTTGCCCTCAAAACAAAAAAGGCATGAACAAGTATTGGAAGTTCATCTCTATTGTACCCAAGGTAGTAAGCCATTGGAGTTTAATACTATGGCATTTTCCTGAACAACTAACTGTACCACCATCAACAATCGTGACCTGAAATTCTAGAGCAGGATAAACAAAATCGTTCAAACTTGCAGCCAACTTATTGATAAAATTGTGAGTACTTCCCAAGTCATTAGCATTGTTGTTCTCTATTTCTTCGAAAGACCCACGACCTTGAGGGTTTGTGGGGTGGTAATACTTAATAGCGCATGTCAAGAGATAGTTATATGTGGATTTCATGATGCTTCTTCAGGGTTCTCTACAATCTCAACATCATCTTCTTCTTCATCAGTTGTCCATTCAACATATAATAGTTTATTTCCTACACATTTATGTCTATTTTATTTTCAATCACAGTTAAAACATAACCCTTTTTCCCTTTTTCTTCAATTTGCTAAGGTGTTAATCTAGTTGGTTTAAGTATCATGTCAAGGCACTATAATCTCTTATGCTAGTAAATGGTCATCTCCTACTGGCCAAAACATTTCCCTCTGCCCCTCATGCCATGATAAGGCTTAGATAAAGTGGATCAAACAAGCATTGACCTTTAGTCTGCCTCAAAATAGATCTCAAGTTCTCCCTTGTAACATTCTGCACTCTCAAGGATAGGATCTGAAATTGCTAGATATAATTCTTGACCATATCCATTTGTCATGGTTTTCCCAATTGGCTAAAGTGGTTATCCACTAAACTACTACTATAGTGTGTAGACAATTCTTCTATAAAAACCATGTGACTTCCATTCTTCTCTTTCTTTTGATCACAAAGCCAGTGATACCAAAACAATGATCTGGTTCCAAGTATAAAGATGCCATTGTTACTTTTTGCCCATAGGGAATCTAATGTAGATTTTTAAAAAATCCATTTGGATGATATAATTGAGTGGATCCTTGCCATCAAATTTGCACATGTCCATCTTTCTTTGACATAAAATGATGCAATCCTACATTAGAATTGGGTGGTGGTTGCATCGAATTGCTATTTGGGTTGATAATGTGCGGATATGTCAATCCATTAGTACTGGTAGAATTAGTTGTATCTTGAGTCTTGGCATGCGAAAAATGACTTTTGAAATTCCACCAAATTGTTGACAAATGGAGCAAGCTAATTCAAAGTTGTGAACGCGGTTGCCATGCTGAATTGGAGCTGAGCTATATCTTCTTTCATAGCCATGTCCTTCAGTTCCGCTTTGATAGCCAAGGTAGATAGCATGTAGTTCTCATCCTTCCACATCATTGCTTGAATTTTTGCTTCATTCGGTACCAACGTTAGAGCACAATCCCCAAACTGGCCCATTTCTACCTCTAATTTTGTATCCTCCTTGGAAGGAATCTTTCTCTGCTGTGATTGTATTCTTTCCCATGCCATAGGTAGGACCTACCATGATGTGGCCCGACCGGAAGTCAAAAAAGAGTTGCCAAAAGTTTATATGTTGCAATCACCTCTTCAAGACAAATCCAATGATTGTTATATTGCACAAGGGTGAAAAACCCTAAAACCCGAATAAAAATGAGAATCCACCAAAACTTATGATTGTCTTTTATTATCAGTCCGAAATGCCCAGTGCAAACAAAAACCATAAATTCCACTTAGATCAAAAAATTTAAAATGTGAGCCTCACATAGAACCCACCAAAAAGCATAATGGATTCCAAACTGAACAAAATTAAACCAATAAATAAAAAAATTGCAGGAAAAAATATAACCGAACTTGTTTTTCACTTCCCTTTTTTGCCCTAATGCACCACATAAATTTTCCCAAATCCAAGCATTGATACCACTTGCAACGAACTTACTATATTGCAAAAGTAGATTCATAGCAATAGATATCAATTTAACAGATCACATAAGCAAAATAACACAATCACTTGCAATTACTGGCAAAAGAGAGTAGATCCACGCAATATAAGTGAATTAAAGAACAAAATACTAAAATATATGACCAAGCCACTTTGAGGAGGCAACATCCACAATCCTTACAATACGAATAGAATTTGGAATATGTGAGGACTATTATCCTAACACTACCTCCTATATATACCATAATTAGGGAATGGGAACTCCATCACCCAATTAGGCCAACTACTACTACCAATAAGCAACCTAGAGATTATAGAATGATTAAGTCAAAGTTTATGTGTAAAATAGTTCAGCCACACATATCACAATACACGCCATAGGCTAAGGGTGTAGCAAAAAAAAAAGAATGAAAGCCAAACCAAAGAGTGTGGATAACAGCGTCCAACAATTCAATATGGATAATGAAATTTTCAACAGAGAAATTATTGCTCGTAGAACTAGAAGAAATTCAATGCATGGAGGACATATTCTAGAAACAAAAATCCAAAGAAGGATGACTAAAAGCAACGGATAGAAACACAAAATTCCACTAGGGCCTGCTTATGTGTGAATTGAGTTTCTATTGTCACATCTATTTAAGGAAAAAGTTGGAACAAATGTCTAACATAAATGAACCGGTGGATTTCTAATCTCATTGCGCAAGAGACTCTCTCTTGAGCAAAATACCCCGCCTCATAACAAATCAGCAAAAAACCTCATTAATGGAGCCATTCTTAGAAGAAGTCAAAGGGCAATTTCCGCCAAGCAAAAGGACAGAGCTCCTAACCCAGATGGTTATTATGGGGATTTTTTCCATGTTTTCTGGGGCATTGTGGAATTAGATGTAGGAAAGGTAGTGGAACAATCCATGAAGTCCAAGAAAAAATTTGTTCGACTTAAATTATACTTTCATATCCCTATTCCCAAAATTGGACGGACCTAAAATATTTGGAGATTGTCGGCCACTATCTATAAGATCATCTAGAAAGCTATTAAACTTAGGTTGAAGCTCGTTCTTTCTTCCATTGCTTCATTAGAATAAAGGGACTTTGTGAGTCGCAAACAAATAACGGAAGGGGTGGTAATTACCCATGAGATCATTCATTCTCTGTCCTGTAACAAATCCAAAGGAATGCTTATTAAACTAGACATTAGCAAGGCTTATGACGGGGATTATTGTATGTTCCTAATTAAAAATTCTAGAAAAAATTAGATTCAGAGAGGCATGGAGGGAATGGAGCGAATGGATTTTCAGCTACATATCAGCACTCTGATACTTAGTTCTGGCAAATGGATGCCATGTTGTCTTCTTCCAAACAACTAGGGGTCTCAGATAGGGAGATCCCCTTTCACCCTTTTTGTTCATAATAATAGCATAAGCACTAGGCAGATCCAATAATGGAGCAAGAATACATAACCAAATTTATGGCATCAAAGCAATGGAACACGTGAAACCTTTTACCCACCAACAATTCACAAAAAACACAATTCTATTTGGACAAGCAAAGAGGAGGGAAGCAAGAGAAATAAGGAGCATTCTAGAAACATATATAATTGCATCAGATCTGGCGGTGAGACCTAGTGGTGGGCCCTGAGTGATTTGCCACCCCCACCCAAGTTCAATACCCCCTAGGCCCCAGGGGACCGGTCACCTTGCATTTACACAGTCAACTGGGTAGTGGAAGCTCGCCCTGATAGAGATGAAAAAGCTCCAGGTCGTTGGGCTATACCTCAATCCCCAATTATACAAAAAAACATATATAATTGCATTAGTTTAGTTGATAAATGAGTATAATTCATAGAATTTCTTCTTCAATATTCCACAAGAAATTTAAGACAAAGTGGCTCAAATTTTGGGATTCAAAATAGGCAACTTCCAAGTAAATATTTAGGAATCCCTTTGTTTCCTAGAGCTAGCAAATATGGTCAATGGAAGAAGCTTGTGGCATCATTTCAAGCTTGTATCACTTCATGGAAAGGAAGATAGTTATCCTTGGCCAGGCATATGATGTCAAATCAGTGTTAAGCGCCCTTCCAATCTACATGATGTCAGCACTAAAAGCACCGGCAGGTATAATTAAAAAACAGAATCAGATTATGCATCCAGGATTGCCAATGGCAAGGTGCAGAGGAAAAGAAAAATATACCTATCCTTAAGTGCAAAAAAGTTTGCATTCCCAAAGCAGCAAGGAGATCAAGAATTGAAGGCATTGGACTCCAAAATATGGCCTTAGGCACATAACTGATCTGGAGAATGTATTCTGATCCAAAAGCCAAATGGTGTCAGCTGCTACAAAAGAAATATTTAGATTTAACCTCTCAGAACCGCATCCTCAACAGAGTTTATCCTAGGATTCTGAATCTAAATATCACAAACCACTTGTCCTGGGAAATAGAAAACAGCAGTAGAGCTGACTTTTGGGCTGATTCATGGCAAGGCCACAAGCCACTTGAGGATAATCCGGAGCTGGTGGAAGCAAGGGAATTCTATTCATAGTCTAGCAACAAAAGATATGTAATTACGTGGAACTTCATTCTGATCATGGCATTGAAGACATGGCATTGGAAAAGTTTCAAGGGAGGTCCCATCCCCCTGAATCAAAAAGCTGTCTTAGCAAACATCCTAGAAAAGAGAAGGACAGGATCTGGCCTGGGAGGAGGACGAGATCAAATGGACTGAACACAAAAACATGGAACTACAAGATCAATCTAGGATAGATGATAGCCAAAAGGACCTTCCTAGACCCAAAGTAGCCTAAAGAAAAGTGTTGGAAACAAGGCTTATCTTCCAAAGTGGAGGCCTAAGCATGGTTGGTTTTGGAGAACAAAATTTTAATGCATGACAGGCTGCAAAGAATGGGGATAAATAGGCCATTCGGATGTTGCCTATGCCAAAATGAATAGGAAATGGCAGATTCTCTGTTATTGCACTGCCCAATTGTAGTAAAATGTTAGAACTGGTTGAGTAGCGCGTTGAACTGGTTGCAAGCATAGTTACCAAGTTCGGAAATTTTTGATAGGGCCAAAAAAAAACCAAAAATTCAGAATTCTTGAAAAAGTTTGGAAAAATCCGATCCAGAATATATACATATATATGTGAGAATAGTTTTATGAATATAAAAAATTACAAATACAATGAAAAACATTAATAAAGTAATATTAAATGTTAACATTACATGATATCTATGGTTTATGGGCTTTTTTCCCACATTAAACCTAAAAAAATAAAAACGGGGCCAACCTAGTCGAACTTATCCGGATCTGGCCAGATTTGGTAACTATGGTTGTGACCTTATCCCAATCCCCTACTTCAGGCCTTGATCTCTTGTCCGTCTTTGTATCCTAATTCTGCTTTTGCGGCATTATGGAAGTAGGCCCCCTCAATTCTAATCTGAAATATCTGGCTTGAAAGAAACATGCAAATTTTCAAGGACAAATCTTGTCCAACCAAGGAAACATTGCAACATATTGAAACAGCAATCACGGAACAGGTTTGCAAAGCTGCTTCAGGAAATTTGACAGTGTGGGATAAGGAGCTTCTCAAAAAGTGGAAAGGTTTAAAGAAGATTCTCGTTAATGGGTCAAGAGTTAGCAACAAAAAGAAGCAAAGAAAGGAAAAGTGTGCCTAGAGGAGGCCCCCTCCTGGTTCATTTAGAATGAGCTTCAACGGACACTCTAGACGAAACCTAGGGGCTTTAGGGGCCATCTGCATAATCAAAGATTGCACGTGATACCTAATACGAGTTGTGCCCATAAAGTTAGTGGTTGGATCCAATAACGAAGTTGAGGCCCAAGCACTTGTGTTGGGCCTCGAAGTTGCTCTATAATGCAGCATAATGAATCTGGAATTTGAGGTGGACTCCTAGTAGTTATAACGGCACTAAAGAATCACACATCAAAAAGATGGCACCTCAACAACATTCTCAAAGCAGCTTGGCCACTATTATCAAAATTACAGTCTTGGTCTGGACAACACTGCTTCAGTGAAGTAAATGCTATGGCGGATTGTTTAGTGTATTCATGTATTGATCAAGAGAGCCACAAAGAGTGGATAACATTACAAAGTCATGGAATGGACTTAAGGATAATTGGAAGGGGATCCCCCCTTCCAGCATCCTAAAAATTCTTCCTCTATATCTTTGGGGATTTAGATATATTGAAATGCATATAACATTCTAACTCCCCATGCCTTGAAAGGTTTATACCTTTGATTCAAAACTGATTCCCCATAGATATCCACCGAATGAAGAGTTCTTGAAAATAATAATTTGATTGACTTGATAATTGGGATGACGCCTACCTATGATGAATCTCTCAAGGTGCACTATTCTTGTGCGATAGTATGTCTCGCTCCACTTTCTGCAGTCAGTTAATTGCTGGCCTTTTTCAAATGACAAGTGTTGTTTTCATCCTATATACAAGACATTAATCAGCTTGAGGAGAGGGGAGTCTTTCCTTTATCCATTGCATCCTTTTTTCTGTGCCCTCTTCCCTGATCACCTCTCTGTGTCTCCTTCTCCCTGCAGACATTAAAGGAAACCAGCTTTTACCTTTACAGATCCAAATGGGAAATGAGCTTTTGTTCTTCAATTAGAGTGGAGAGGCTGAAGATATCTTTATCATCCAGAAAGCGGAAGAGTTGCAGGCCATCAAAATGATCTTGGGCATGGATCACTTTAAAAATGAAATGAGGAACAAAGCAAACTCAGAGGTAGCATCCATGTTCGTTAGCAATCTGCTTTCCTTGACCCTGGACAAAGAAGTTGTTAACAATTCTAGATGATATTGAGGTCCTTCCTACAAGAACGATGCCAATAACAGGAGCAGCCAACAGAGGCCCAGTCTCAATGGCTTCCTTCAGAGAGTTGGAGGATTGTTTCTTCCAACTTGTCAACTATGTGGAGGCAATGAAGAAGTCTATGGCTGCAAATGATCATGTTTGAGGAGGAGAAACACTTCCAGTCCTTGATTTTCAGCACCTTCATCATCAATCTGGAAACGCTGCTCCCAACTCAAACAGGGGTTTGGGGTATGCAGAAGTGAAGGCTATCAGATTGTTGAAAAAAGTTGCAGGGGTATGCACTTTGGAGCAGCACGGAGCAGGTGGAGTGTGGCTGGATGCTAGGAAGGAGGAAGGCAGACCATCAAAAACAAGAGAAGCTGGCCATACTCACATCAGCAAGTGAACTGCCACTGAAGGAGCTAACCAGTGCCTATTTGGCCCTGTTAGGTTTTCGTTATATTTTTGTCCTTTGAAATATAATCTCCTCTCTGTAATAGATGCTAAGCTAAGTTGATAAACTTCGTATAACTGGTAGAGCTAGAAGGTTTGTTTATGGAACCATGACAATGCAGTTTTTTATATATTCTATGTTGCTCAGTTGCTTGTTAGGCAAATGTCGCATGTATTGGAAGCCTGCTATGGTAACTCTACGAACTTGTAATCTGATTTTTTTAAATTAATGGAACGTGTGGGGGACCTCTTTTAACCCTCTTTGATTGATCAAAAAAAATTAACTCAATCAAAAATACAACCACCACTAAAGGTTCTGCATTTCTGAGGTTAGATGCATTTTCTAAGATGGAATATATTTACTTTTTAACATCTTTCTCATTTACTATAACGTGGTTCTGTGCATTGTACTTAATGCATGGAAAAGATTGAGACAACAATTGTATCAATTTATTTTGGAGTTAGAAGTACCCAACTAATGAAATTTTGGTCAAACATTTGCAACCATAAAATGTTGTGGGGGACCTCTTTTAACTCTCTTTGATCGATCAAAAAAAAATTAACTTGATCAAAAATACAACCACCGCTAAAGGTTCTGCATCTCTGAGGTTAGATGTATTTCCTAAGATGGAATATATTTATTTTTAACATCTTTCTCATTTACTATAACGTGGTTTTGTGCATTGTACTTAATGCATGGAAAAGAATGAGACAACAGTTCTGTCTATTTATTTTGGAGTTAGAAATACCCATCTAAAAAAAAATCAGTCAAACAATCTCAGCCATAAATGTTTAATGCTTTCCCAGGTCATACTCCATTCAATTGACCACTAATAATAATGCTTTCCCAGGTTGCATTGTATTCGAATGACCATAAATGACAGCTCTTCCAGAGAGAACCTAAAGCTACCCCTCTCATTCTCATTTCTATAAAAGCAAGTGCAGTGGATGCAAAACAGTTGCCCTGCTCTCCAGAATTCTACCAAATACAATACAATTACAATGTCAATGAAATGTGCTAATTTACCTACACTTGGGAGCACAAACGTTTTACAATTAGATGCAAGGAAGTAGAAAGGGATAATTTAGTAATCTCGTGTACATTTTACTCAACTCACAATTTTTTGCTCTTCATTTTTTCAGGTTTATTATTTCATCTGACACTTCAATTTCATGGGAAGGGTGGAAAAGTGAAATCTTTTGAATTGCGATCCCTCTTCACAAATTCTGTTTTTCCAGCTTCTCTTTGTAAGAAAAAAATTGTGTAGCCTGAGTGAACAAATGGATGAACTTGCTGAACTGAGAAAAATAGGTATATATCCTATAGAATAAGCATAAGAATAATTACATGGCTTGGAGGAATGTGCTTTCCACTTAAAAGGTCCAAAAGAACTGTGCCGTAACTGTAACTGACACTCTCAGGTGTGACTCTTCCTGAAAAAATCATATAAACATCCCTAATTAGCAAAAGAGAAATTTATGATACAAACCACAAATGAAAAGTGCAATTCTATCATGATGTTTTTTCAGAATAGAAGTAGAAAATTATTGCAAACAAAAACTGAATGTAAGCATAACAAAACATTATTGTATGATAATAACAAAAACCTGACCCCTTTATCGTAGAGAACCAAAGAAGTGCAGATATTAGGAACCTAAAACAAAAAGACTTGACTAAATACAGACATTTTGTTAAGTTGCAAAAACATGCAAAACTTTCACACCTGGAAAGACAATTTTGACAAGGCTGTAATAAGTATAGGATTTTCAGGTTCCAAATTGAAAACATGCTAAGCATAACCATACACACAAAATTCAGCAATTACTGCACTCGATCAAAACCCAAAAATTCAAAATGTTGCCAAGAAAAATTGACAATCAAAATGACATGACTAAAAAGAGAATTAACACATTTTGAGCATTTTTAGCCTTTAGGTTTTAAACTAAGTTGCATGAAATATGGAAACCGTAGAGCTTCCTACATAGAAAGGCCTTTGGAAACATGAGCCCCCAAACCCCTGAAACACACAAACAAAACTTGAAACAACTACTAAAAAGATTTTAAAACATTCATATAAAAATAAGCAAAGAAGATAACAAATACATGAAAAACACATTTACATTTATCTACAGTAAAGCATTTTTGAAAATCACAGTTACTATCTAAATATGAAAGAGCAATTTATCATACGCATGTTTCAGTCAGAATGCTCTTGAAATGACATTGTTCCTGCAAATGGTTCTCTATCCTTGTTTTGCTAAGAATTCATGAAAATTGGAGATTTCGTTTTACTTTCAATGGGTAACAGCTGACTTGCAACATGCTTTTGAGAAGCCCTGCAAGTTGAAGGAGAACATGTCAAACATAATTGGAGGTTAGCTGTGTAGAAAAGTTTGCCTACACAACTCGCTCTTCATCATAACATTATACACATAAGCATGTCTAATAATGGTCATGAGTTGTATGCATGTTTCTGAATTTAGTGTTTTTTTATATCAAATTTTTTTTGGGGGGTCGTGTAGGCCCAAGTGGGAACCACACAACCCACCAAAAGTACATTAAATTTACTGCAAAATGGGCTAAAGCGTCCAAAAATATGTCAGAAACAATTTCCGTGGAGTTTATAAATTGGGTACACAAAAAAAATCCAGACACTCCAAACGTGTTTCCATTTTTGAAACATTTCTGCAACATAAGTTTAATAGAAACGTTTGTTACCATGTCCTCCTTCTCAGGACACTCAGGTATCCTATCCCCAACAATCATAATCTGTTGACATAAGCCTTGTCTCTTTATCAAACCAAGCATCAATTTTAATCAAAAATTAATCCTCTATTCACTTCTTCAGAAATTGTATGGTATATCTTTAAGTCGTCCACCTGTAAAGCAGCTGCCATTTAGATAGAACTTGAAACCCAAATTCACAAAGCGTAAACTAGCACTCTTGGCAACCCACATTGCTCGACTCTAACCAACTCACATCTCATGGATTCCTCCGTATTTGGGCATAGCATTTAACCCACCCTATTCACACAGTGGGAGACCAGCAAAATAATAGCAATTTTTGAAGGCATGGTTGCACATAGACCCACCAAGCTTTTGCCACGATAGTTGATAATTTGATTCTAGATTAGCCGGATCCAAGAATCCTCGTGGAAAAGGCCAAGCAGGTACCCAGACATTATCCACGTACAACTTGCCTCATCTTGGCACTTACAGCCATCATCAAAAAAGAAAAACTTACACACGAAAAGTTTATTATTGCTAAGTAGAATTTTGCAAAGTTATCAATATCATACACAAACATTTGTTATTCTAGATGCATTGAGATTTATATATCCAAGAAAAGATAATTGCTATGGTGATTTATTTATATATGAGAGGCTTGTTGGAAAGGACCAAAACCCTCCACAACATAACATAGCACCATTTGAGTCAAGGGAGGATGCCCATTCTCACCAGCACCATAGTTTAGAAGCCACATGGGGGAAAATCGAATTAATAGACATCACAAGCCCTAAAATGAATCTAAAGAAGTTAATACCTACACTTGCATATCAATGTTACCAGGGTTTGAGGGAGTCGGGGTATGAAGGATAGGTGTAAATAGCACCCAGTATTTGACCTCAAAAACATGGGTGCGAGGTTATCAACATACATCCACAATCATGCAAACATTAGAAAATTCGGAATAATTGTAGCACGGATAATGAACATTGAACAATGAAAACATTAGAAGTTAGACCAATATTAGCACAACAAGAATCATGATTCAAATTTTAGATTAATCAGTCTTTCAAACGTCAAAGTAAAAACAAGGTATCCATTTTCTTTTTCAAAAATTTCTGACCAAAAATTGGAGTAGAGGGTGTGGCATTCGAAACGAAAGTCACGAGAGTGAAATTTGGTAGGAAGCATAATGGGTACTTGGTGCATTTTGCGCAAGTATTAGTATCAAGTAACTTAGTTTATTAGGCAACTGTACAATTCTACTTAATTATTATGAGAGTATATTTTCAAAGAGTGTCTTCCTTTGGTGATAACCCTTCGATCATTATTATTAAAAAACAAATCTGAAATAATAAAATATCCATCCCCGGCAATCATTAGTTGTTCTTTGCTTTCATATTACTATCTGTTTATTGCTTTTATGTACTGCTACAAATCTGTATATGTAGAAACATCCCATAAGCTGTAAGAAGACAACTCAGGCCTGATGCACGTCATCATTGGTGAACCCAACATGGCATAGTGGGAGAGTTATATGTCAATGTATGTACACAGCAATTTTGAATGTAGTGATTCAACCCCACAAAGCAAGAGGCAAAGTTCTAAACAGCAGAAAGTTGGAGCAGTGAGAAGATCTGCATGGTTGTGGAGGAGGAACCACGCACTTGATATCAATTTCAGTCAAATTCCTATTCTGGAAACTGAAGTAGATACAGTATCTACACAATTTGGACAGATTTAAGTGTCACAAGGACTGTTTGAAGGGTTAGAAGAGACCTTGACTGCTACAAAGGAGACGAAACTGAGCGCATCTACCCGAAAAAGGAATAAGAAGTCACTTGGAGCAGTTCATCATCCGCAAAATCTGAAAACAATAGATTTTAGCTCTACATCTTTAGAAACAAAATTAATGGAGCCAAACCCATACATAATTTCAAAACCAGCATGGTTTGATGGCGAAAAGAATCTGGAAAAGAATACATGGTCCAAAGTAAAGTCAGCATTCAATAATTTAGCCAAAACCTGGCACATTGATGTCCAGCAATTGAATGAACTAACACGTTTAAAACAACATACGGATGGTTTGATTAAAGATTATAATCATAGAATGCTAGATTTTGTGAAAATGTTAGAAAACACGAGTGAGGATTTGAAACAACAATATTTTGTAAACGGATTACATAAGGTATTCAAGAAGAGTTTGGGTATAGTAGCAACCTCTAAGTATCAGACACATCAAAGAATGGACTAACACACACGCAGAATGAAATGATTAAATATTATAATGTAGAATGCTAGATTTGGTGAAAATGTTAAAAAATGCAATCAGTGAGGATTTGAAACAACAATATTTTGTAAACAGATTACATAAGGTTTAAAACAACACGGATGAATTGATTAAAAATTATAATCTAGAGTGCTTGATTTAGTGAAAATGTTAGAAACACAATGGATGAGGATTTGAAACAACAATATTTTGTAAACAGATTACATAAGGTATACAACTAAGTAGCCGATCTTGGTACTGGTATGGGATTCAGGTATGCCGGTACAGTAAATTTTTTGGCTTAGGATGGCTCGGGTACGGTCGTACAAAAAAATATATTTAAAAATATAGCCAAATAAGCAAAAGCTGCCGCATAATATGCAGAGTAAACAAAATTAATTAAACAACCACAAAACATATTGATAATTCAATGGCAAATGTCATGATATTCAGTGGTCAAACTTAGAACAAGTACATAGTGCAACTGTTACAATGTATACACAAAAAGCAAGCTAAATAAGCATATTTATTATACTCATATTGCTTTTCAGTGTCTTCATCAAGAGCATCAACACTATCATATGGTTCATTAAAACCACAAGCAGTAGCAATGTCACTCCCACTAGCTCCTTAAAACTCCTCTTTGCTCCAAGCTCCTTAAACTCCTTGGCACCAAATGGGCAATTGTAGTAGCATATGATTAGCGAAAGGATGGACTTTCAGTCCTAAGCAATTGAAAAAATAAAGGTGAAAAAACACATGTGCAATGAAAGGTAAGTATGCAATGAGAAGTAAATGTGCTCTTGTTGTTGCTTGCTTTTAATAAAACGAATGTGAGAGTGGATTTTAGGGTTCCAGTTTCCCCATGCCTTTTTTTTTTTTTTAACTATTTTTTTAAGTACAATTTTGACTTTGTTTAAGGTGAAACAGAAAAAATTAAAAAAATAAGTTTTCTTGCTGTAGAGTCCGTCAGAATCACTCCAGGTACCTCCCAGCAGGGTTGGATACACCAGTTCGTCATATGATAGACCTGGCCTTACCCAACCCTGCTGGGTGACACCCGAGCCAAATTTAGTGGCGAATTGGACCAGAACCAAGACCGGTATATGTCATACCAGGGCCACCCACCTGGTTACAAGGACCCGGTAACGTGGTATTCAAGAAGAGTTTGAGGATGGTAGCAACCTCAAAGTATCATGACACATATCAAAGAATGTTGGATGTGGAAAAACAGAAATATTTGCAAAAACAAAGTAATGAAGAACGTAAAAAAGAATCTAAACTTAAAGAAAAATACTCAAACTGCTGAGGAATAAAGATGTAAAAATATACAAAAAGTCGAAAATGGTGATTCAAGTGTCGAACTTGATCTGGATTCAATCAGCATTCTGGTAGGAAACACACTAATTTTTTTAACTCAGATGTACTAAAGGCGGAAGCAATTAATTTAAACAATTATAGCATAGAAATAAGAGCAGAATTGTAAGTGTAACTAAATGAAACGTGAATGAATGGAGATAGAAATATACACAAAGAGAACAATTTCTGAAATAAACAAATAACTGCTTCATTGATATGAGAGGTATGTAGGACCATCTATGAGAATAGATGTGAGCCCTTACTCTCTAATTCATGCAATAAGGTAACAATGTCAGAGAAGAGATGTAAAGCTACCCCTTGCATCTTTTGATTAATACAGAAGAGGTAGCAATCTTTGAAAATATGCTCTTGCTAATTTGCTCTATTACAACATTCTCTGTGATTTTTACATTAAGAAGGCCGAGGGGGAGGGTGGCTATAGCTATTTACTATATTCTAGTCAGTCAGCACTCCCCAGACAGTCCGCTGACCTACTACATATAGCTGAAGCCTGACATATGGATTGGATCTCCTGATCAAGGGGGGCCTACTAGATATAGCCTGCAAAGCAGAGTGGTCCGAAATCATGCGTACACGGCTATGGCTATGTATAGTTGGGTGACACTCCCCTGACAGATGACAATTTCTTCAATGTTACTTTTAGCAGGAAATGAACGGTCTAAAAATATGAAGTGAAGTGATTCACTTTGGAATGTGAAAAGCGATGTGACAAGTGTTCCCCCAAGAAGTTGAGAGGATTTGTTGAGGCATGGAAATCATAAAAATACAATTTACGTTTTCTGAAAAATTTGGCATTTTATAGATTTTTGTATTTGCAAATTTTGGGCCTTTCAGTTCAGTCACCCTTTCATCGTGTTGCACACATACTAAGTTTTCTGACACTTTTTCATGAAGTCATTTTGAGCTAAAGTTGCAAAGTTAAGTCCCCGACAACGTGACCTACCAGTTTTTCAGTATATTGTCTGAACATTGTCCTGAACTGCCACCTGGATCAGTACTAAAGGACACAAGGAGGATGAATGTCCATTTAAGTAATGTGTGGTCTGTAATGTAAAGACACAATATAATTGAATGTCCATTTGATATGGAAAATAAGAAATATAAGCATTGTATGATGCCACAGCAGTTACCTTAAATTCAAGGGTACTGCAATCAAAGAAATTAAAGATCATCAGGCAATAATAGTAATAGTAGGGGTGGTCAAGGTCCACGAACACCACTAATGAGGAATAAGGAAGACATACTTCTATACAGTGCAGGAAATGTAATGAGTGGGGACACTTTGGAAAAGAATGTCCAAAATGCACGTGTTCAAGTCTACAAATTGTGCATGGAATGTGGTCTGAGTGATCCAAATAATGACTGTCCTAAAATGAAATCAGCAAACATGGTTGAAATTGAAAGTGAGAACAAGATAAATATCTATTGGTAGTCACAAGGGCAGCCAAAAATAAATAATTGGATATGTTCCTTGAACAAAAAAAGGATGCAGGGTGCAATCCAGGCTGTCGTGAATATTAACTACTAGTCA
The DNA here is from genome assembly GCA_037957365.1 of Torreya grandis. Lineage (NCBI taxonomy): Eukaryota > Viridiplantae > Streptophyta > Pinopsida > Cupressales > Taxaceae > Torreya > Torreya grandis. The sequence goes on from JARHVA010000495.1 coordinate 2,530,584, forward strand.
AATGATATAGGGTCCGTCCATAAGGCACAACTATTGCACGAAGTATGAATGGGTAAACCAAAGATAAAACGAGGCAAAAACTGAAAAGTAATAATGAGGAAAGCCCATTGCAGCAGTATGTATCTCTAACCAATGAAGCAATGGTAACAGTGGAAGTAAAACTGTTTATGGACTGCTTACCACAATTAGCCCAAGTCCAAACGTTTGTATAACCACAACTGACAACAACATAAATAAATAAAAAGAGAGATGTATTGATTTTAGGAAAAGATGGTACACCCAAAGTAACCATTGAGATTCAAAGATGTTTCTTTCAAATGGATTCATTGTTGGAGAAACCGAGTAAATATACTTCCAGAAAAAATGTGGAAGAAGTTTGAAAAAACAGTATTAATTCTAGAAATTTTCAGATTGAAAATGCAAATCAAGAGTGGATCACTCCCATCAGTATTCTTCTGGATCAGGAAATAGTAGTAGCTGGGAAGAAGCTCCAGCCCTTATATAATTATAAGAAAGGACCGTGTGTTGCAACACTGTGATGCCGTATTAGGAAGTCCTCGATGAATGGAAGCATGAAACCATTGCAGTAAAAATTGGAACAGTCAGATTAAAAATTAATTCATTATGAGATAAAGCCACTGGAAGACAGTCTAGTTCAAGTGGTGGCACTGATTCAGAGAATGAATATGAACCTAACAAAGGAATATTACATTTAAATGAGTGTTCAGAGACAAACAGATATACAGACTAAGATTTGTTCCACTCTCAAATGGTTGAGTACGGAATGATGAGGCCCACATATTTTGTAGAATCTGGAAAATGCTAGCGAGCACAGACAAAGCAAAGAAGATTTAAGGAGACAGCTATTGTATCTAATCGATATAGAGATAGAGGAATAAAGAGGAATATTCAATGGTGTATCAGATGTATCCAATTGAGGAAAATGGTTACACTGCTTATTTTAGGGACTGCAACGACAATGAACTTGATATACAGCATGCAGACAAACAAAACATTCAAAATGCAGGACCAGCCATGCAAGAGATGAATTTGGGCATGCAATAACCTTAGATAATTATTATGGTTGCAGAACTAGATGTAGAATTGACAAGAGAACTATTCATATTTTTGCAGAAAACCACGAAACATTTACTTGGACAGATAAGGACTTGAAAGGAGTGCCATGAGAGTTATGTGAGAACCGTATTGACCTTGTAACAGGAACTCTAGCAGTTCGATAAAGTCCATACCAAATGAACCTGCGGTGTGCAGCAAGGGCACATAAGAAAATAGAAGGAATGCTCGTAACTGTAATAATTTTTATAATAGCTACAGGGGATTGGATTTCATCAGTGGTGGTTGTACCTAAGAATAACACAAATTAATTTAGAATATGTCACAATTTTAGGATTTTGAGAGCTGTAAAAAAGAAATATCCCTTCCCATCACCTTTTTCACTACAAATCTGGAGGAAGTAACCGGTAGCGAATCATCTTCATTCAGAGATATTTTCCAGATATAATCAAATCAGTATTGCAGAAGAGGATACTTTATAAACAACCTTTATGCTGAAATTTAAGAAATCCGTATAATAGGATGTCGTTTGGATTGTACAATGCTCCGGCAGAATTTCTGCGAAAAAAGAATTTACATTCAAACAAATGTTTACAAAATATTTAAAAACTTTTATCGATGATTAGGGCATCCATGGGATGAAGCATGACCATTTCACAGCATTGTCCCAAAGTATGTGTTTGTGTTGGGCAGTGCAACTGTCACTAAACCAGAAGAAATATTAGATGCTTGTACCATAGGGAATATTCTAAGGCCATTTTGTTTGTAAAGCAAGAATAAAATCAGACCTAGATAAAATCAATGTGATAAATGAGTTGCAAGCCCCTACAGATGTAGGACAAGTAAGGTCCATTTTTGACATATTGGGTATCATCAGAGATTCATAAAGATTTTTTTGGGATTGTCGTATCCATTGGATTGTTTGCTAAGAAAAGAGGTAGCATTTGAACAGCCACCTAAACAGCAAGAAGCTTTAGAAAAGCTGAAGGTGATGTTGATGAGGATTCCACTTTTGTCACACCCAAATTGGGATAAGGAGTTTCATATCCATGTGGAAGGGTCAAACTATGTCATTGCTCATACTCTGGCAGCAAAGGAAGTTCATAATTGTAGTCACTCAAATTCGGTCATGAACACTTCATAATGTCAGTTTTGGCCCTAGTTTACTTTAATTGACTTGAACACTTAATCTGGACCTATTTCGCCACCTCACTCTATCCTAAGCACCTATATGAACCTATTTCTTTCTAAATTGTTATCTTACACCTACAAAAATGTTCTAAACTGCTAAAAACCCCTCTACGCATCTGTATGAACATACGTGGACCCAAAAGTCACATATTTCCCTTAAGGATAAAAACATCAACTATTGGATAATGGTGGCAAACGTTTGTCCCCTACAGGACGTTCTTGTCCTTAGCCTTTCTAACGATCATTTTTCAAATTTGAACCCTCCCTTACAGTTTGGTCCATGTTTTTATGATATGTAACATGAGGTCTTTCCCTTTTGGATTGCTATAAAAACACACTTAAGTCCCATGTTCAACGACTTTGGCAATTTTAATACAAAGGGCACACTTACGTTATTACAAATTGAGCAAACCAGCCTATTCTTCCCAATTATGATTCTAATCATTTGAAGCAGTCCTCAGACAAGTCCAACGCCCCGTTTTATCCAAACCAAACCAAAGCATGATCAAGTCTTCAAGCCATCTCCAGATGCATTCACATGGTCAAAAGAGCACAATTGCACAAAACATTCTAAGTGGGAGAACTACGTAGGCTTGAATTCCCTCTTCGGAGTTTGGATACATAGACAATGTTCAATTTTCACGAGGGTGATTGGGGTTAGCTCAGCGCATTACACTCATTTTTTCTACTTACAGGTTTTCAGTCATTGTAAACCCTATTAGGTTCCAACTTTGAAGAAGCCATTTGTATGTCTACCACACACATTCAAAGATCAAATATCCACACACATGCATGATTTAAGCTATCGCAAATGATTGTAACCTAAGTTTCCTAATTTTCAGTAGAGGACAAGATCAACTAACTCAGGATTATAGTAGCAATAGATCCTATCCCAAGTTAGACGATTCTGTTCTTCATTAGTTTCAGTCTCAGTACACTTGCAAAATCAGTTCTTGCTTATCAGTTTTTGTTTCAATCTCAGTGCACTTGCAAGATCAATTCATGTTTATCAAACTCAGTCGTCTATCAGTTTCACATAGTCAAATCTTAGACGTACACAACTAAGTTTTTCATTTTGTTCATAGTCAGTCTTCTTGCATTAGATTGCACTTTATTGATTTCAATATTTCGTTTTCATTTTGTTTGTCGCAATTTGATTTACAACATTTTGTTATATTCCATTCAATTTATTTGAATTAAGGTTAATCATCACAATAATTCAAAATTAAGGTAAAACATATTGGTGAACTTGCATTTTTATTTGAGCATTCCTTCATAAAATTTGCTCTGAGGTTTAGATAAATTCTCGAGCATCCGACACTAAGAATCTTCTTTCGACAATGGATCTAAATTTGACACTAAAAAAACTTGCTTTTGACCTCAAATTTAATAGTTAACATTGAAAGCACTTGCTTTTGACCTAGGATATAATATATGACACTGGAAAAAAAAATTACCTTGGATTTCAAGGGAATTCACCAATGTCCATACACAAATTTGTTTTTTGTTTCTAGCATCTTATTTCCTGATATTGTTTAAAACATCTTTTCCATGTTATTTTTCTATGCCATCTAAAAAACCCGCTCCCCATATTCCTCTAAGGCGAAGTGCTAGGTTAAGTGGGGTCCCTATTGAGCACATCCAAATCCCTTTGACCATTGTTAAAATGGATTCTACTAATGCAAACATTGTTTCCTCTTCTTTTGATGAACAAATTGCTCATGAATATTTTCAAGATGATAATCATAATGAACAAGCTAATCAAGATGATCATAATGCACAAGAAACTCACTAAGGCTCAAATAGAATCCATCTTGGTGAGCTTAATAGAGTAGATCATGCACAAGTCCAGTGTTTATCCATATTTCAAGAAGGACTTTGTCAAATGCCACAAGATATACCCAAAGTAATTGAAGTCTTTTTAGCTTCTAAAAGTGCACAAAAATCAAAAGTTCTATGTTCAATGCACAACAAGAACGACTATTTCACATTGTCAACCTTACCATAGGGGTTGTTACTCCTATTCATATTGTTATTACATCTACACCTTTGGATTTGGGGGCAACACATGGTTTACAACAGATTTATATGCCTATGCCTAACCAAGTGACTCATACAGGACCTTTGATAGCTACGCATCATACATCATCTACCTTGCCTACTACACAATCCCTTGTGCAAACTGTTTCTATTTTGCATGCTAAAATGTTGTAGTTAGAACAAGGTATACCAAAATATAGCCAATCATTGGATTCCTAAGCCTTGCTTTATAATCCATTCGCACCCGACATTGCATCATATCCTTCACTTACAAGATTTGTCGCTCCTAAACTTCCATTATATGAAGGTAAAGGAGATCCAGAACAACATCTTAGGTCTTTTCATATGGCATGTTTGGATTATGCTTTCAATGACAACTAAGGAGCCTAAAAGATTATTGGTTTTATGATCTACTTGTTCAATCAGTCAAAGCATTCAATCCACTAGCATATCAATTTCTTAAACATTTTCCTATTAACATTGATGAAAAGTTTTCTTATGAGCAAATTGCTAAGCTTAAGCAATGAACTAACAAGCCTCTCAATGATTATGTACTTCGTTACAAGACCATGCTTGCCAATATGACTAACACATTGGTAGATAATTAAATTACAAGATATTTTCAAACAAAATTTGCTTGCACCTTTGTATAATCAATTATTTTCAAAAAAATCAGATCATTTGAAGAACTTTGGCATACAATAAGAGAGAAAAGTCAATCATTTTGCTTTGAACAAACTTAAATATGCACCTACATCAACTTACACAACAAAGTTTCAAAGCAAACCATCTTGCAAAGCTAAGCCAACGAATATTAAACCAGATGCAAAGATTACATTTAATTCTATTTCTCAACCTTCTAGCAAGATTGTTTTAACAGTCAACCAAGGAGGCAATTCTCTAGATAACCACAAACGCCTCATAAATTGTTATAAAATATACTTGAGTGCAATCTTATTATTCTACCTCCACCATTTGATGTTGATATAAGTAAAGTTCCAGGCAAATATTTTGATAACAATACATAATGTGATTAATATAGATGCAATGGTCATTCTACTAACATATGTTTCAAGCTCAAGCATCTTATCCAATATCTTATCAACAACAATGTTATTGAGCTAGACACTCCTATAGAGGAAACTAAGCCTCAATAGAATGAAAATGCTAAGTTGAATATTTGTAGTGAGCCATTTCCAAATAATGGTACAAACAAAGACAATTCAACAATGCATCATACTTACAATACACATCCACCACCTGAGTCATTTGATCATCCATTAGAAGGAATTATTGGTACAATTGTTCAAACTACTCAACCAAGGCCTATAATTATTTTGAATGATAGTGAGATAGTGGATAATGATTCTGATTTCATGCTTTATGTATACTCACATTTATTGATCAGCAACCCATTCATAATGTTCTAGTTGATAATGGATCAAATGAGAATGCATGCACAATGACATTACTTCATTCATTAAGTTACACACAACATGACAAACAAACATCTAAAAATGTAAAGACATTTAATGAAAAACAACAAACCACTTTGGCAAACATTGTGTTGCCTCTTTAAGTGGGCCCTACTATACCATATACTTGTTTTCTAGTTCTACCACAAAATAGGGTCTTTGATATGATATTAGCACGCCCTTGGTTACAAAAGCTTCGTATTGTAACTTTCATGGTACATAGATGCAAGAAGTACATTCATTGCGATCAAGTGGTTGCAATTTTAAAAATCAGATATGAGTACCCTCTACAATCTATGGTACTTCCTCCTCTCCATCCACCACCACAGTTCATATATATATATATATATATATATATGCAAGAACAAAGCACATTTATAGTTGTTGCACCTAAGTAAAATATTTACATTCAAGTTGCATCTAAGCAAAAGATTTATATTCAACCAATTCAAAACAAGGCGCAAAGGCCTCAAAAGCAACCGTTGCAAAAGCAGCTTATCGAAAAAAGGCGTCAAGTTCCCAATAAACACCATCACATGCAACATCTTCCAAATTGGTGATACATACAAATCAACATGTTTCTCAAAAGACACAACATTTAGCACAATCTCCTCCTAGTCCTTATCAGATTTCACATCATTCTACATCTCCTACACATGGTTACACGAGTAGCGATCTGATTATTTTTATTACAGCACATGATACATTTTCTAATTCTAAGTCATACAGCTAGCACAATTTGTTCATGCAATGAAATCGTTTACCGCTTATTACAGATTCTTATGATTCTCATCTTGATAGGATCATTGGTTAACTTGTTGCATTTTCAAATATTCTAAAAACTCAAAAACATTCGAGTGATTTGAAAAGCAAAAATCTGAGTGTACATAGCTTCTCAATTGTTGCATCATACTATTCTTATATTGCTTGCACATGTGATCGATTTGATCAATTATTTTAAGCCCTTGGATCTTACTGAGTTTTTACCCTGTTGGCTCTTCTTTTTCATCTTTCCAAATCTGAACAATCCAAAACAATCATCCATACTGCAATATTTTACCATGTATCTTGTTGTTTTCACAATTTGCACTGAGAAATTTGCATTTTTTGTTAAAGACAGAATTGACCAGTAAGGGACAAAACTGACTACCACTATTGTCCTCAATTGGTCAATCCTATCCTATTTTTTTCACACAAAAATCAAAATAATTGAACACACAAAAGCCTTAATATTGCAAATTTCACAATCGTCCACTCAGATTCAATATGCAATACATTAGTTATACGTGCAAAATACTTCTTTTTTTGTATTATATTGCTCATACATGCTACATACATTAACAAGTGTATATTTGATGAAACGAGGATTTAAAATCATTCCTCTGCATACTTATTGTATTCTTTGCATGCCTTACAACCACATTCACATATAAAGTGGAGGCATTTTGTTCATATGTGGCCATGCCATCATTTTCAATGCATACTTCACATTTACTCATGTTGTGGATTGTTCGGATCCCCTTCCCCTTTTTTTACTTTCAAACCCATGGTTATCATTAGTTTCTCTTGTTCCAAGTTGAAAATTTCACATAGTAGAAAAAAACAAAAATAATCAAAATCATGACCTAAGCATGATTAGACATCTAGTTTACATCTTTGTCCTATGTTATTTATCTCATAATTAATAGATAACATACTCTTTTTCTAACACATTTTTCATTGGTATTCATGAATTTTATGCACAACGTACATATTTCACATTGATTAAGATGTTAAACTTGCCTCTACCCAATAACCTTGCTAAATTGGGCACATCTTATCTACGAGTTCAGTATTTGCAAGTGTTATCATTATGTGACTCATATACTATTGAGCCATATATTATTTACAAATGTCTTGTTAACATCTCTCTTTTGCAATTGTGTACATAGATATGCTATTTGCTAGGATATAATCACATTACATATACATGATGTAAATTATTTCTTAGTTATATGTTCCATCGATGCTATTACTTACATATAATAGAGTAGATCTTGCTTGTCTGTTGTGTATAGCCCTTGGCTCTTGTGCGCAATTGCTTGAACATCTACAAGAGATCTTGTTTGTTATGTGCAACATTTGAACATATCCTTTGCTTTTGGCCCTTAACCCTTTGTTCTGGGCAACATTTAAACATGTAATTTATTTGTGGCATTATTCATGTTCTTTGTGTGTGGCCCTTGGCCTTGTGTGTGCAAATCTTTACTTATGCAACATTTGAATGTCCCTTGTTGGGCCCTTGGCCTTATTGTATGACATTGCGATTGTTGTGTGTGTGTGTGTTTATTGAGCTTGTTAAGTTTGATGAGTGCCATGATCCATATCATGCACTAGTTAATGCATAGAATACTAATTTTATATTCTCCTACCATGACCTTCATTGATACATTTTTATAGTGCCTCATGTGTTACATACATAATTCAAATAATCTATTTATTACTATGTTGACATATTTTTCACATATGTTACATTATTCAATAATTACATATTATTACACATGATAATGATAAAAATAAATTGAGTTGGGTGACTTTCAGGGTATATTCTCTTACCTCAAAAAGGCAAACATTTCAGTGGGTTTTTCATACATGAGATAAGTCTTTTCAAGAGCAAAAAACAGTTTAGTACAAAATACAATTTCAAAGGTTTCAAAATGGTTCAAAATTCAATCATAGATACAGATTATGAGAGCATATGTCATGCATATGCACTCACATTTCACAAACAGAGCACGGATTCATACAATTTTGAGTGCATGATACAGATTCATGCACAAGCTCCAAATAGAATTTATAATTTGCATCTACATACAGATACATATTCATGGATACTATACTATTCATCAAAATTCAAAGGGCATGATACAAATTCATGCCATGCTTTCAATACTACTTGTTATTTGCGGACATGGTAAGAATATGGATATTCTTCATTCTCTTATGATCATACATTCAGTAACTAAGGAACAAAGTGACAATTGAATCTACAAGCCATCTGTAGTGGTTGATTCAGTTAAAGTGCATAATGCATAATTTAGAAGTTCAATGCCCTCTAACATTATTGCTTGCAAATCCATTATAGAGTTCCAACCCATTTCATGTCTTGGAGTTACAAAGACCAACACAAATTGAGGTTTTTGCGTCTCTCAATGGATTGTATTTTTTGTACAAGTTCAATTCTATTTGAATCTTGATAACCCACAAATTCTCCATTGGTTCGGCTAAAAAACCAACCTCTCCAAGTGCTTCATGGGAAGCACCAATTCTCCAATGCTTCAATAAAGCATCATCTCCAAGCAAAGTTACAAGAACAGCATGGGCTTCACACATACAGGGGTACTCATTCCTTGTTCTTTTCAATCTTTTCAAATTCATATTACATTTCAATTTTCAGTTTCACATATGAGCATTACCTACTTTTACATCATTGCAAGGTTTTCCATGGAACACCTTGCATGATTGGAGTTTTCTCTCAATGTCAAATTGTGTTGTACACACTCAAATATATCCTTCTTTTACTTTAGTAATTTCATTTCTAGACTAAAGGCTAGAGAAATGTAACCACTCAAATTTGATCATAAATACTTGATAATGTCAGTTTTGGCCTTATTTTACTTTAATTGACTTGAGCACTTAATATGAACCTATTTCACCACTTTACTCTATTCCTAAGCACCTACATAAACCCATTTCATTCAAAATTACTATTGTATGCCTACAATGTTCTAAACTACGAAAATCCGCTCTAAGCATTTGTACGAACATCCTTGGACCTAAAAGTCACACGTTTCCCTTAAAGACAAAAACATCCAACAAGGGTCAATAGTGGCAAACGTTTTTGTCCCCTATGGGACGTTCTTGTCCTTAGCCTTTCTAAAAATCATTTTTCAAATTTGAACCCTTCCTTACAATTTGGTCCATGTTTTTGAGATAGGTAGCATGAGATCTTCCCCTTTTGTATTGCTATAATGGCACACTTAAGTCACATATTCTACCACTTTGGCAATTTCAATGCAGAGACACACACTATTGCACATTGAGCAAACCTTCCCTACTCTTCCCAATTCTGGTTCTAATCATTTGAAGCAGTCTAAACCTTGTTTTATCCAAGCCAAAGCAAAGCATGATTAATTATTCACGCCACCTCTACATGCAATCACATAGTTAAAAAAGCAAAATTGCAAAAAACACTCGAAATGGGAGAATTACGTGGGCTTGAATTCCCTCTTCCAAGTATTGGATACATAGGCAACATTCAGACATCACATGGGTGATTGGGGTCCGTTCAACATATTGTACTCCCCCATTTTTCTATTTGCAGGTTCTCGGTCATTGCAAATCTTATTAGGGTTCTAACTTTGAAGAAGTCATTTGCAAGTCTTTCACATACATTCGAAGGTCAAATCTCCGCACACAAATGTATTTAAATTGTCACAAATGATCATGACCTAAGTTCCCTGATTTTCAGCAGAGGACAAGACCGACCAACATAGGACAATAGTGGCAATCCATCATGTCCCAAGTTGGACAATTATGTCCTTTGTCAGTTGCAGTTTTAGTCTTTGTGCACTTGCAGAATCAATTGTTGTTTATCAGTTTCAGTCGTCTATCATTTTAACACGGTCAAATCTTTGACAATAAATGACTGTGTTTTCCATTTGTTCATAGTCTTATTTCATTCAATTGCTCGCAAGTTGATTTACAACTTTTGTTATATTCCATTCAATTTATTTGAATTAGGGTTAATCATCACATTAATTCAAAATTCTGATAAAACAATACGCTATACCATCCATTGTATTTTGCAAACCAATTGTTGAGCAAGGTTAAAAAGAATTACACTACAATGGAGAGATAAGCATTGGGAATGGTGAATTCATTTCAGAAATTCTGAATCTCATCTCCAGGCAAATATGTTTTTATTCTTTGTAGATCACCAAGCATCATATTTGATTAATAAAATGATCATGATTGGAAGAAATTTAAAATGGCTATTGCTGCTACAAGTGTTGACCTTTTGCAAAAATTCGTGATTGTAGGTTTTCTATGCCGTATACCAAATGGAGATATCACTGATGGATGACTATCCACAGTAGGGCTATTCCATATCATTTTTTACCAAAATGGTGTACAAAAGTTGGTGAATAATTATCAACCGAGAATTTTTCTGCAGAAGTGACATTGGCACAAAGTTGAAAAAAAAATTCTAAATTCTAGGTCTTTCTAGATAATGCATGGAATGTTGTATTGTATGGGAAAAGACTAAATACTAATGTGTTGTGGATGTAGAAGTTGAGTCCATACAAAAAGGATCACATGAAGGAGATACGGGTGGACACATGAGCAGACAAGCTCTAGCAAGAAAGATATTGTTGGCATGATTATGGTGCCAAACAAGACATAAGGATTTCATAAAACGGGTAACATAATGTGGCACTTGTAAACCAAAAATCAAACAGGTAAAATCCAATTCCTAGCTATTAAACTCAACTATGCTGCAATAATTAATGGAGAAATAGGGCTTAGTCTTCATTAGACCATTTAAACACCCATCTAAAAAAATATGTTGTAAATATTTAGTGGTCACAATATAGGGTTTAACGAAACAGGTGGAGGCTATAGTTACCAGAAGATGGATACACGTACGCGAAGATGGGAATGGAAATGGGGCTTTTGACCAATTTCCACCTAAAATGCACAATTTGGCCTAAAAACACATGATTATGCAAAGTTATAATGCAAAATTGATAACAAAGCTTCATGCAACTAGTGTTACCATGCCAAATTGATTCCAAGCCAAGCCAAGCCACAAACCAAAGGTGCCAAAGAAAGATAGAGGTAGCCAAGCTTCCATTGCCAAGGACTTCATGAGCACAAAGCCGAACAAGTCACTACTACAAAGGCATTTGGAGCATCCAAGGAATGTGAAGAAATTCTTGTTAGTTTTTCTTACTTTTTAGTTGCGTTTGTCATTTATTTTTGTGACTAAGCTCACCCTAATAACTAGGGATGAAGATGTTAGCTTAATGTATTTTTGATTTGATTTCATTCACTAACACCATACTAATCTCCTCTTCTTAGTCAAATTCCTAGTTCACATAATGGCACGTCCGAGAGGACCAAACACATCTCACACATGAAAAAGATCATTATGCAACTTTAAAATCTTCATTTGGATCATTAAAACTCTTGCAATTTGATTTTCTAACTTTGTTTTGCCGTTTTTCTTTGTCACGAGTTTACACAGTAACCATCATCGGTTAGTAAAACCATCGTCGATTGGCATAGCCGTCTTCAGTCATGTTAGTATAACCATCGTCGGTTAGTAAGTGTAACCGTCGTCGCTTAGAGAACCAACGTCGATCACTGTGTTTTTCTTAAAAACACAAAACCAGAGAGCTAATAGGCCAGTTTAAAATGCTTGGTTTGGGGTCATACAGACTCCGTTTTGGATGATTTTTTTTTTTAACCACGTGTTTTCTCCTAAATTTTCAAAATTTGAAATTAATTTAGCTTCACGTTTCATAGATTTTTCTTAAAATTTTAAAAATCTATTTAAAAATGTTTCTAATCTAACATATTTGCTTTTGGGGTGATGCCTTAAGGGTAGACGGGTAACCAGCGGACTTGGAAATTGTTAAAGCATGCTATTAAGAGATCTTTGGCATGATTTTAAAATGAATTAGGAATCTTGTTTTTGGTGCTTAATGAAACATTTAGTTCTTACGTGAATGTTTTCATAAGGTTGGCTTTCAAAGTTCACAATCTTAAGACCAAGGGGTCAAATGAACACCACCAAATCTTTCATTTAGGCTTAAAAATGAACTCACCTTTCCAAGCTTTTTGTATTCACTTAGTTGTTTAAATTAGATTTTTTTTGACACAAAAAGGGGTGTTGCGCGTATGCTCTTCCATTTGTCTCTTTTAGGGAACCCTTGGAATCAAAAGCGCCATTCCTATTGCAAATTGCCTAGTCCAAGGCATAGAAAGAACATCATCTAAAGCACTCCCCAAAAACTTGTCAAAGTTTGGGTGACCTTGAAAATGACACTAAAGTCTTTCTCTTTTAGTCTTTTATTTCATGCAAACTTGGCTTACGAGGGGGACTTCATCACCCGTGAGTTCTTTATGGAAGCTTTGACCTGAGGTTTCACCTCCCGACATTGACTTCATTTGGCTCCTAATTGAAGTTGCACATGGGATATATCTACATTTGGACATCGCACTACACTGAGCGAACAATAGGATGTAGTGGTTGTAAAAAGGACTAGACCTTTTTACAACTAGCCAATACTGCGATCACCCAATTTTTGTGCCTGTCTTTTGCATCGTTTGACGTGAAAGTCATTGTGCAATTGATTCTCCTAGAAACGTTCGAAAACTTGATAGTTAGTTAACCCCACATTGCCATACTCTTGCTAGGATTTGGACGGTTATACTTAGAGTAGTTTGGCAATTTTTGCTTAGTATGTTTTGAGACTAAAACTTGTTTGTTTATTCATAAAACCATGTCAAAACCAATTTGTCTATACGTCACTCTTTTGTCTAAAGAGACGTTATGCTGGCCGTTTTACACCACACTTGTGCCTTGAAATTTTTGCTAAACTTATTTGTGTGTGTGTCATTTGAGTTGAAGAGGGTAGTGTTATGCTGCCCAAAACATGTTAAAACCATTTTGTCTTTGAGTCTTTTGAAACATCACATAAATCATATCATTCGAGCATGCTTACATCGTTAGGCTGCTCAATTTGTTTCAAGACTTGTTTCACCTTGTGCCAAAAACCATTTGTTTCAAACCATGTCACGTCTATCATTTGGACTTTTGTCTTATGCCATCATGTTGTCCAATCTTGTCTAGCTTGTTTGGTCAAATCCTAGTTTTCAATTAGTCTTGTTAAGTTTGGATCCAAACATTGATTGATATTTGTTTAAACCTCAATTCATGGGGCTGATACACAGATCTTTCTCTTTTGGGTTACATAACTTCGGTTAATCGATTACCCAAATTTTAAAACTATTGATGGTTTGTTTGTTTAATACCTATCCTCATCATTGTTTGTGCCTTTATTTGAGAAAACACTATCTTTTTTCAAATTGTCTTTTGTCTTATGCCTTATGTCAACTGATCATGTTTATGTTTGATTTTGTGTGTCGGGTTTATGTCAAAATTGTTTCCAAACATTTTGGATTAAATCAAATCACATCAGCGTTTGTTTCAAGTCTAGCTTTTGACGCCGTTTGACCAAAAATCCTAGCATATCCCTGTTTGTTTGAGCCTAGCTTTTGACTCCGCATTTGGACAAAAGACCTAGCAACTCAGTTTTTCCCTTTCCTAGTTTAGACCTAGTTTGGAACACTTTGACCTAGACCTTTGACATGCTAGTTTTTATTCAAACGCTTGACCTTTTGTGCATATGACATTAGACATTTGATGTTAGACTATTTTATGTCAAGTCTTAGCACAAATCATTTTGGAGATACAGCTCCACCCTTTCGACCAAATTGGACCAAGTTTGAACCATTTGTCCTTTGAACATAGTTTTTCAAAATTTGAAGAACTCTAAACCTTTTTGTTTTCGGAGCTTTCATCATTTATGCAGATATGTCTAGCTACACTTATGGTGGAGTCACGTACAATCTAACCTATGATAGAATGGCCGCACAAACTCCCACTAAAAACCCCTATAGAAAAAAAATTTTGAAGGAGTTTTATTATTCTCCTTACAATACTCCATATGGGGAACAGAGTCAAAATCCACAAAATCCAAATCAAGACCTTGATTGGCATGAAGAGGCTTGTGAGGACTTTGAAGACCCAACTACAAATAATGTTGTTTGGAATAAGGATCCATACCCTCTTTGCAATAATCAGTACATGGAACATAGTCAAGAACCAGCTTATGAGCCAACTCACGACTAGGATGATATGGTTTATGAGGAAGACTTGGATGCTTTGGCTTATGCAAGTAACAGGCTCCCCCACATCGTACCATTTCTATTCCAAGACTACAACATCGCACCATTTTCATTCCAAGTCCTTGTCCTTTGGCTTGCACGAGCAATCAAGCTCCACAATGCCCCTTCATCATACCAAGACCTAGTCCCTTGGCTTGTGCGCGCAGTCATGCTCCCCAAGGCCCTACCATTATCCAACCACAAGTCATTCTTCTTGCAGTACCAATCCCATCCAATCATTCGAAGACCACGCTATGTTCAAAACTGGTATTTTCCAACTCACTGAAAACCAAGGCCAAGAGAACCAACCAATCCAAGATGTTTCTGTTGAATCAACCATTTGTGATAAGTCAACCTATGATAAATTGCCTACTGATCCTATACCAGTTGTCAAAAAGTCTCACTCTGACGATCCAGTCTTTGTTGAGTCACTTCTTAATGATTATAACCACTTTTGGGCAAATCATTATCTCGACCATGTGCCTATTTTTCAAGAGCCTCCTATTGACAAGCCAGTCTCTGAGGAGTTGTCTCTTGACCTTTTTCCCATTCTAAAGGAGTCCCACTTTCACAACCCAGTTTTTATGGAGTCCATTATGCCATCACAAGCTATTACTTGTCCAATACCAAATATTCAACAAGACATCATTGTAACAGAGTACCCGTCAGATAAAGAATTAGAGTTAGAGTCAGGGTCTATTCTTGAACCGACATCGGATTTACCATCAAAATCTGAATCAACATCGAATTCAGAGTCTCTTGAGTTAGAATCAAATTCAGAAAAAAAAAATATGTTCGTCGTTGTTACAACATTGGTTACGCATGCCTTGCAAAGCAATTTGAATACATTTGTGATCCTTCTACGGTTTTTGATGATGAGTACTTCAACTTTGACACAAGCTACGAGGATTTTGCAGCCTCTCCCCAATCCATTACCATTCTATAGTGCATTACCATCAACCCAAATAGCCATATCATTGACGTTTCATCTCCCACGAGTGTCAATTGGGATCGACAAAATCACACTTTGTTGAACTGCATCCATGGCAACATAGCAGTTGAAGAAGAGCAAGGAGGCCAAGACCACATTCATGTAGCAAAAGAATACTCTCCTAGTGAAACCTTTTCGGAGGTGCTAGGATATAATCAAAGTTTTAACTCAGCATCTTCTAGCGAAACTTTTTTGGAAGCACTAGAAGAAAATCAAAGTCAAAATCCAATGTTCATTAGTGAAACTTTCTCGGAGGTGTTACGGGACAATCAAGACAACCTCATTGGTGAAAACCTCATTGAGGCACCAATATTTGAGCACAAAAGTTCTTCACTGCTTGATGAAGACAAAATCAAAGATCAAATCAAAATAGCTTCCAATCTACAGCCTAATCAGATGGTAGATACTCTCAAGATCAAACAACAGAAAGATTTGGTGGTCCTATTGAGAAGAAAAGTCTTCAACCCCGCCACAACCAAAGTTATGTTGAATCCGGCATCAACAACATTACATGTGACTGAAAGTCCTGATCTTCATTTGTTTCCCTACCATCCATTATCATCGACCATTTCATTTCAAAATCAAACCTACCATCCATTATTTATCTTTGTTTACCATCCATGGCCGCACTTTTCTTTGTAGAGGCTACAAAGATACCTTGTCTCGACGCTTGAAGGAATCACATGTTGTAAGCAGTTCTTAAGAAAATTACTATTCAGACGAGGTGCAGGTTAGCAATTAACATAATCGATTATTAAGTTTGTATTAGTTGCTGATCAGGGCGTGCATCTCCCCATCAGCAGGGACAACAGAATCAAAAAACACACCCAAGCCAAAAACATGTACCATCCCGTTTTACATTGCCATGCCATTGTCATTGTTACATATCCTTTTGCCATTATCACATATCCTGCCAATCACCCTAACACTTGGGGGAAACCCTCTTACCATTTTACCCAATTATCAAACCATCATTATCCTTATCATACCATCCTATCATTCCATTCCTCTCTAGACCAAAGCTTGTTTTTAGTCATCCTACACAATCATGTTTTGATCTTGGTTCATTTGGTTCTCCCTGCACCTTTTACGGGAGGATTCCAATCAGGTTTCAACAATCAATTAAATCCGTGTTTAAATGACAGTCTATGAAAATAGTGTGACAGTTGATCTGGCAAGATATCTTTCATCCTATCAAATTTGTTTATGTGAGCCTAATTATAACCGCCTATGGGCAAATCAGTGTCTCACAAGTCTTTCTACTAATTATAACCATCTATGGGCAAATTAATATCATTGACCTATGTCGTATCCTAGTTATAACCGTCTATGGGCAAACTAGGGGCAACACTTGTTTGTCAAGCATTGCCGCATCACCTTGCCATTATTGTTTTCATTTGACAGGGCATTTGCCGGATTTGAGAACTTGTTGGGACCTAGTTGGTTTTTCCCTGCCTTTTGTTTGCTATGACTTGAAGTCATTTTAGGACTATGTAGGTCATGCTCAATTCATGTTGAGGTCACCTCAGTCCCCCTTTTCATACGCTCTCACCGTTTTGTGAGCAACCTAAGCCAAATGCTCTCGCCATTTTGTGAGTAGGTATCTTGTCATTCTCTAATGAGTTAGGATACCTCAAAATGCCAAAAACATTCATAATATTTCAAAATCCAAAAACATTTGTCCTGTTTAAGCCTAGTCAGTTATCCTCGATCTGCCTTACTGAGGCATTGTCATTGTTAGGATGCTTTCTTTTGCTTTTGTTTTCAAGGTTTTTGCTTGTTTGTTTATTTCAGGTTGTTTGTTTGTTTTTCTGTTTATTTGTTTGTTTATTCACTTCCCTGTTTGTTTGCTTTCAACATTGTTGCCTCAACTCAGTCTATGTGTTCATTGGGTAATTTCTCGAGCACATTATTCTTGAGTCCATCCATATTCATCCATTAACATTGTCATCATGGTTTTTATCATTGGTGCACTGTTTTCGAGTGTTTATTGGATTGGCAGTCAGTCCTTACGCATATTTTGGCCAAGTCTTCATGGTGTTCTATCATGAAGCCTACCATCACATGCTACAGCAAAAATTAGCTTCGTGAAGGTCTACAATCAATGGAGCCACAGAAGTTTCTCTTTAAAACCTTGGTAAATCCTTCCATCCCACCCTTGATCAAATTAACCCATTGGCCATTCTAGTTGTATCATTGCTAAATAGGACGAGCATCTCCTTGTTAGCAGGTACAACTGAATCCTTCTAATGATCAATCTTATTCTTCCATCCATCTCTTTCATCACTTTGCATCCGCTCATCTTTAATCTATTTTCCAAGATATATCCTTGAGTTATGCTTGCTAATCATCCCTAACTGGGGCACCATCAATTTTAGCCAATCCAGGTCCGCTTAATGGTTATAACCGCCTATGGACAAATCATTATTTTGACTTTTATACCTGATTATAACTGCTTTTGGGCAAATCAGCATCCTTTTTACATCAATGCATGCAAACATTTTCTTATTTGGATTAATCTCAACCACGGGTTAATTCCACCTTTCTTCTTGTTTCTTTTCAAGGGACCGTCCATCAACAAATGTGACGACCACTCCCTCGAGGGGGCATCATCATAGGCTTCCCGAAACCATTTGGAGCTTTGTTCTTCAACCATCATCTTATTTTTGGCATACAGGTCATCTCTCATTATTTGAGAAGACATTGCTTTGCCTACGGTTTGCAACATCTTCTCAAACAGGGGCAAACTGTAGACCCCTAAATTTGGTCACCAATGACCTCCAACCAAGGTTTTGACCTATTTCCACCTAAAATGCATAATTTGGCCTAAAAACACATGATTATGCAAAGTTATAATGCAGAATTGATTACAAAGCTTCATGCAACTAGCGTTACTATGCCAAATTGATTCCAAACCACAAGCCAAAGGTGCCAAGGAGAGATGGAGGTAGCCAAGTTTCCATTGCCAAAGACTTCATGAACACAAAGCTGAGCAAGCCACTACTACAAAGGCATTTGGAGCATCCAAGGAAGGTGAAAGAATTCTTGATGTTTTTCCTTACTTTTTAGTTGTGTTTGTCATTTGTTTTTGTTACTAAGCTCACCATAGTAACTAGGCATGAAGATGTTAGCTTAGTGTGTTTTTGATTTGGTTTCATTCACTAACACCATATTAATCTCCTCTTCTTAGTCAAATTCCTAGTTCACAGTATGTATGTAAAATTTAGAGAAATAAATATCAGACAGACTAATATAGCCTCAGAAAAGCATTTGACTTTTTCAAAGTAGAGAAATTAGTTATCAACAAAAGAGAAGAGCAATTATATTGATATTTGTCTTTGATATTTCATCATATCTAGGGTTTAAGTACAAAGGATATTTAAACATTAAAACTCTTAAATCCAATTCCAAGAGACAAGTACCAGTCTCCAAGACAAGTACCAGTCTTTGAGATCAGTACCAATGTCTGTGACACAGCTCTGGAGGTAGGAGATGAGTTTCCATACAACATTGGTGGAGGCTAAAATCATTACTAACAATACCATCAAAAGCACGACAAAGTTCATGTATATACATATTATAACCAGATTTAGATGTCCTATAACCATAACTAGTAATAGAGGGACACACTTTACAAATGAGGTGACCAGAAAATTGCTCGAAATACTACAGATAAATCATGGCAAGTCAATGGCCTATTACCCCAGGGCGAATGGGCCATTGGATTGGACTGAGAACCTGTCAGCTGCATTATCCATAGTATTTCCAGCATAGTAGGGCATTATTCAAAACAGTTTCCAGGTTTACATCATTTCAACTAATGCATGGACAAGAAGCTGTGATATACATGGAATTCCCAGTACCAAGCATAAGAGTAGTAATATTAAATCAGTTAAACAATAAAGAGAGCTTACAAGATAGATTGTTCAAACTAACCAATTGAAACATAGAACGAACTGGCATAAAAAAAATATAAAGAAAATGCAATTTAAACCAAATATGCCAGTCATGAAATACATTTGAAAACTAAGAAAGAAAAAAAAAAAAGCAATGGGACAGTCCTTACGAAATAATGTAGTATTTGACAGAGGATCCATGCAGTTAGCTGACATAGATGGAACTCAACACCAGAGTCTGATTAATGCAACAAAGTTGAGATGATACCAATTAGAAGGGAAATTAGTGTATAGATAAAGCAGATCTAGAAGCCCGATAAAATAGAACATCAGTCATCACCCATCAATCAGTTGATGGGAATGTCATCCATTGATCACAAACCTCGAAAAATTACAATTGCATCTGCTGAACTAAAATTGAGGCCACCAAAAGTACAACAATTATGTTCTCCGCTTCACAGCTAGCCTCAATCATCACCACCCAACGGTCATCGGGAAGAATTAAAGCAAGAAATGAATAAAGGAAGAACCATGACAAGCGAACGGAAGAGTTGTTGCCACCCAATGATCACAACACAAAAGTGCACAATTTGATGAACAGCTGCAACCAGTGATACCCATGAATAGACAGCACATGTCAATAGACAACATTTATGACAGAAGATATCATCAATGTTCAGGGTCATTGAACATGTTTAGGAGCCAAAACTATTGAAATTTTATGGTTCTCGAAAAACCAGAAAGACAAATGCATTTAGCTAAAAATCCAGAAAGTGGAGATGATATTTCTGAGGAACCAATGCATTGGAAAAGGACAGCATTGATAAATTTGATCATCCATGTCTGTCAACATAATAGATTTTGTTCACCACTTAACTATCATCCCCCTTCGTTTACAAAATTGCTTCTTTCTCAAGGTCTTTCCATGTTCTAAAATACCAATCATTTGCAATGTTTCCATCTGTCAAAAAAAAAATGTCCTCTCTAGTATTGCTCATCTTCTTTCCCATTAGTCACCCATACTGTTTCATATATGTTTGTGTCATATTGGGTCTTCATTACTCATTCCTCTTAGCGGTAGGTAATTTTTAGTTGTCTGCTGTCGAAATCTAGTAAATCTTTAATAAATTAACCTCTTATCCCGACCCCTACACCACCAGCATGTGCCCTCTTGGAATCACCCTCAACATTGCTATGAAAAGTAAATGAATGAAGAATTGTTGGAGGAGTAAGAGCAATATACTCTCTTGCAAATGTTGATTACTTGGTGCTTAGACCAAATAATCCAACTCCACAGCAACGTAGCTCTACTCGCGTTCTTCCTGTTCACCCTCTTGTACATGTCCTGTTTTAAGTCTGAATGGCATTTCTCAATAGGGATTCCTTCTTGTTATGCTTGGTGAAGCTTCCCACAACTTGGACGTAATAATTTTTATCGTATTACCAATCTTCACAATCAAATATGAGAGAAAGGGTTTATACCGAAATTCAAGGTACACCTACAGACAATGTGACCCTATTTCTGCTGAAAATATTGAACCGAGTGAATGTCAGAAGATTGGTCTTGACCTCAAATTCAAATGCATCTAGTCTCACCTCAATCAGAGTTTTGAAGTGCAAGGTGGGCCAGATTTCATTGCAATTTGTCAAGTCCTACAATAACTACATTTTTACAGAAAGTTGGAGATGTTGTTGAATTGATTGATCTTCCCCTGTTAGCCCTATATATTTTGTCTCATCTCTGCTTCACTAGGTTGTAACAGCACCCCATTTTACAGACTCATCATTATAAATGCATCTAGTCACACCTCAATCAGAGTTCTGAAGTGAAAGTTGGGCCAAATTTCATTGCAATTTGTCAACTCCTACAATAAGTACAATTGTACAGAAAGTTGGATATAGTCTTGAATTGATTGATCTTCCCCTGTTAGCCCTGTAAACATTGTCTCCTCTCTGCTGCACTAGAGTTTACATCTTCAGTAGATCGTAACAGCACCCCATTTTCAAGACTTGGTACCCTTAATGAGTCCTGCTTTCTAGCAAAGGCTAGTAATTCCTAAGTAGCCCTTTCTATCAGTTATCAGACCACTCAATAAGGTAATTTTTGATTTCCCCATCTCTTAATGTAATTCTTCTCTATTGCAACTTAATGTAGCGAGTCTCATTGACTTAATTTGGTGACTTGTGGACATTAATATAATTTATTTCTTTCTTTCTTAATCATGGAGTTGTTGTTTTACTTCACTAGCATCCATAAATGTCGGGAGAAAATCTTGATGGACTTTTATTGTTTACACCGAAAGATGCATTGATATTTTTATAGCTTAAATCTATGTTGTTTGGATATGGGTACCAGTACGAGTACGGGTACGACTCAGGTTCGTGGGTACGCCATTTTCCTAGAACCTTGATTTGGATACGCCGTGGGTATATATATATATAAACAATGCATATTACTCATTTTTTTAGTAAAACACTTGAAAATATATAGTGTTTGTTCAGTCATTGCTTCAAAATGTTCAAAGTAGACATTGCAAATACATTGCAGTGTTGTAGGGTTTTTTAGTTTAAAAATAAAAACTAAAAAATTACAATATAAAAAATAAATATTAAAATATATATTGTATTGTATATATAAATTATAGACAATAAAAAAAATTATTAATAATAAAAATTAACAAAATTAAAATTTAAAAATAATTTATCCAAATAAACATTAAAGTTTAATTTAAATTTTTATTATTAATATTATGTAATAATAAAATAATAAATAGAGACTTATAACTTATAAAGTTATAAACTATAATTAATAACTATAAATTATAATTTTGAAATGATAAAATTAAAATATTATTAAAAAATTAAAATTAAAAACTTAAAGTCTAATAAAAATTAAAAATAATACCAAAAAAATTAAAAGGGCAATGGCACGACATTGCCGTCCGACTGCTACATTGAAAGAATATCCCGTCCTAGACAGAGACCTAAGGTTTGCAGTTTGCACATAATCCACGCTGAATTGGAGAGTTTGTCTACTAGAGAGGACATTTTTTTGGAGGCCTTGGGAGGTGTGGGTGGGTCCCAATAGCAATTAGGGTTAGGGTATAAAGCATTAAAATCCAAAAAAAAAAAAAAAAAAATGACACTTTATGGCGTCAGTTTGCGCAGGGGACCCCTGAACATCCCCTAGACATCTAGGGGACTTCTGGACGTCCTCGAGACGACGGATAAACGTGGTGGAGGTGGTAGGACGGCTGGGGGAGGTGCGGGTGGGTCCCAATAGCAATTAGCGTTAGGGTAGAAAGCATTAAAATCCAAAAAATTTAAATTTAAAAAAAAATGACACTTTATGGCGTCGATTTGCATAGGGGACGCCTAACGTCCCCTAGACGTCTAAGGGACTTTTGGACGTCCCCGAGACGGCAAATAAATGTGGAGGTGGCAGGATGGCTGGGGGCCATTCCCATGACGTCCCCAAAATGTGGGGTTTTTCGAGGGGGACGCATCCCCATGGAACAATGAAAAAGACATTGCAACCTACTACAACATTGCAAATCCGGCAACGGATAAGGTGAATCCGATGACAGCAAGGGTTTTCCACTACGAATCCGCGGAGAGTTTTTTTTTACATTTTCCGTCGACTTTTTTTTCCCTAACCTGAAACCCTCAAACACCCCCGAAGGCATTTTGGAGGTGTACTGGACAATGTTAAAAGTTTCCGACACTGTCACGGATGCCTCCGGGCGTGCCCGAGACGTCCCCGTGCCGGAGGCGTCTCCAGACAGGGGACGTTGGGGGGGCAGATCTTGCAACATAGGGTTAAATCTATATTATGATCTTTTCATATCTTTTTTATACGTGATTAAATTTCTAATGCATTTCTTGCTAACTAGTTGTTCTTGGTATAGGTACAAGTACAAGTACAGTGTTTGGGTACACAGTGCAACATTTTTGGCCCAAGTACGGCTTGAGTAGGGCAGTACAAAAAATATATATAATATTAAAAAATATAGTCAAATAATAAAAATTAACCACATAATATGCAAAGTAAACAAAATAAGTTGAATAAACACAAAACATACTAATAGTTTAATCCTAGATGTCATGATATTCAAAGGTCAAACCTAGAACAAGTATGTAGTGTAAATGTTACAATGTATACACAAAAATCAAGATAAACAAGCATATTCATTATATTCATATTTTTTTGTTACAAGTTCCTTAAACACCTTGGCACCAATTGAGCAGTTGTAGTGGCATAGGATTATCAAAAGGATAAAGTTTCAGCCCTAAGCAATTGAAAAAGTGAAGGTGAGAGAGAAAATTTCAATGAGAGGTAAATGGGTTGTTTGATTTTGATAAATGAATATAAGGGTAGCTTATAGGGTTTCCCCATGCTTTCTTTCATCTCTTTTTTTCTAGTCCAACTTTGACTTTTTTATGCCAAAACAAAAATATTAAAAAAAAATGTAGAGTCCTCGTCAGAATCGCCCCAGACACCTCCCAGCAAGGTTAGGTACCCCTGGGTTAGTCCTAGGATGAACCTGGTCATACCCAACCCTGTTGGGCTGCACCTTGGGCATATCAAACCAGGGCCGATACCCACTACAAGGACCCAATAACATAGATTTTGTGTATTATTTGAGGCAAAACTTTAGTCTCACCCTTAAGGATGTGACTTCTAACATAATTGGTGTGAGAGATTGAAATCCCTACATGTGGCCAAAATTGTACAGGGGAATTTTATTTTACTCCAAACATTTATCTAGTGTGATATGTCAAGTTGTTATATCTTCCATAATTTAATTTATCCTTTCAGTTTGTTCAACCATTTGCGAATGATCTCTACCACTAGACTTGGTTGGGCCTCAAAGTGTTGAAATATATCCTCCCAAATATTTCTTGTAAACTCAGTCTCTATCACTTATGATATTTTTGAACAATCCATATTTTGAAAATATTCCGAGGTCAGAAGCCTTGTGAGTCAAGCAACAAAGGAACGCATCTATCCACCTTGGATAATCTATCCATTACTACCATAATTTACTCAATATGTTTAGAGATTCCAAGTAAATGATTAACAAATCTTATGGATGTTCTTTATCATTTGTTTCATGTTATCGACAAAGGAACTAGGTTTAATATTGGAGATATTGTTTCATCTTTATTAACATTTATTGTGGATTTTTCTACTCAATTATTATTTGGTGGGACCATGGGTTTTTATTTCTACCACACTACATTACCGGATACTTTCCGAGGG
Organism: Torreya grandis; assembly: GCA_037957365.1. Classification (NCBI taxonomy): domain Eukaryota; kingdom Viridiplantae; phylum Streptophyta; class Pinopsida; order Cupressales; family Taxaceae; genus Torreya; species Torreya grandis. The sequence continues at coordinate 2,555,511 of JARHVA010000495.1, forward strand.
CCCTGTGGGTACGATACAATACTGGTAGGGATATGATTCTGCGGGGGATACGACGGGATACGGGCAGGGTACATCCTTGCCCCTGCAAGTACGCACGGATGTATCAAGGCATACCCACAGGGGCAGGGACATTCTCTGCCCGTTGGGACAGCGTATCCGCCCAGAATATCATTGTTTTATTTTATTTTATTTTTCAATTTCATTGCAAAAAGTCAACTATGGACCTCCAAAAACATTTTAAAGTGCATTCTCAACCCTAAAAGCAACATCCACACTCATTTTATCAAAATATAACAACACATTTACCTTTCATTGCATTTTTACCTCTCATTGCACACTTGTTCACTCTTGTTTTTTTTTCAGTTGCATAAGCTTGAAACTCTTTTCTTGTGCTAAACCTACACCATTACCTCTACCTATCTGGCGCCAAGGAGCTTGAGGAGCTTGCAACAAAAAAGATTGTTCATTCAAGGTATGTTTTTTTCAATTTTGTAGTTTTTTTTTTATTATTTATTTCTTCTAGTTTTTAAATGTTTTTTTATTTGTAATTAGTTTTTTTTTTTCCCTTTTAATAAGTTCTAAAAATTATTTCCACAAATGCTAAATGTTTTAAATTCTAATAGATTAATAGCAATATTATTATAATTTTATCAGGGTTTACAAGGATTGCCAATTTACCAGAATATTTGTCGCTACAAGTGCTAGTTCGGTGGGCCAAGGGTTACCCTCCAAAGCCAATTCTCGAGCGCCTCTTTGGAATTATGTGACGGTGTTAGAACAATTGCCAGGTGGAGGGTGTTTCTTTTGGCAATGCTCTGAGTGTGACTCTCAATACAAGAGCTCATATAATCGAGTGAAATCCCATTTGTGTGCACTTCCAGGCACTGGAATCAAAGCTTGATGTGGACCAAGCATGCATGGAAAACTACAAAAGGGCTTGCCACAAGCAAAGATCATTACATACATCAAAGCGCAAGAAGCAAATGCCCTTGTTGGGCAGAGAGTGAAGCATCCTTTGAGAAAGGAAGGATCATCACCTACAGCTGTTGATCAATCTCATGCTATTATGGTAGCCCCATCACACCCATTTCTTGCTACACCTGTCATGACCGCAGAGGAAAAGGATTCACCTCTTGATCACAAGAGAACAAAAGATACAGACACATTGGACAAGGCATTCCATATGAACCAGGGGCATAGCGGAGCAAAGCATTACATGTATTTACGCATGTGGGTTGCCATTTAATGTTAGATCACCATATTGTTAGGATATGGTGAGATCTATCAATACCGCCCCTTAAAGGGTTCGTCAGCTTAGGTTATGAAAAAGTGTGCACCGCATTGTTTACAAAAGAAAGAAAACAAGTTGAAGATGCATTGAAGCCCATCAGAGATTCGTGGATCGAAACAGAGGTGTCCATTTCCAATGGATGGAAAAATGAGACAAATAGACCATTGATTAATATGGTCGCAGTGAGCCCTAAAGGGGCAATGTTTTTTAGGGTCATTGATTGTGAGGGGCAATTCAAAGATGCGCAATTCATTGCCAACATCCTGATAAAGTCCGTTGGGGCAGTGAGGCCTCAAAACGTTGTCCAAGTTGTAATGGACAACGCTAAAAATTGCAAAGCAAGGTATGGGCACATATTTTGGACACCTTGTGTCATTTATTCCCTCAACCTTCTGTTGCAAAAACTGAGGACAAAAGTTGATTGGATCAAACAAGCCTATGAGGAGGCGAGCGAGATCCAAATGTTCATAAGAAACCATCACATGTCCCAAGACATCTTCAGGGCCTTCTCATAGTTGCAGTTGTTGAAGGTAACTTTTTATTTAATCATAAATAATTCATGAGTCATGTATATTTTTAATTTAATTTTTTAAATTTGTAATTTGAATATTTTTTTTATTTTTATTTGTTTTAATTTCGTACTAGGTTGTTGAGACTCAGTTTCCTTCACACACCCTCATCTTGAGACGGCCTATTAAGGTGTGTGAGGCATTGAGTAGCATGGTCATCAACAACCTTTGGATTGTATGGAGAGGCAAACAGTGAGAGGGACACAAAGGTGAAAGAGTGGGTTTTTGATGACGCGTGGTGGCAAAGTGTGGAGTATTTGTTCAATTTTACAAAACCCATCCTCAGCATGTTGAGATATGTAGCTATGGATCATCCATGTTTGGTTGAGGTTTATGATGGAATTGACTCAATGATTGAGAACATTAGATCCATCATAAATGTCAAAGAGCAAGATCATATATAGAGGTTCTTCTAGGAAGTGTAGTTGCATCTCATTGAAAAGTGGAACGAAATGACCACCCTATTACATCTTCTTGCTTTTGCCTTGACGCTCAAATACTACAACACAGAGATCATTTCATTGCTCATGAGGGTTGCACCATATAGAGATGTTGAGGTTGGTGAAGGATATAAGGCGACATTCTTTAGAGTCTTCCCCGATCCAGAAGTGGAAGACCAAGTTAGGGAAAAGTTTGTGCATTTCATAACCTCCACAGGTCACTCGGTGCTATTTGTGACAATTGCAAGATGGACGCTCACTTTTGGTGGTACCTCCATGGGTAAGCATCCACCCACCTCCAACCACTTACAATAAAAATTCTATCACAAGTTTTTTTTTGAACTCTTTTCCTTTCTTTTTGATGTTTTGTTTTAATTTTTAACATTTACAAATTCTAATTGACTTTGTGGCTTGCCTCAATAGGCTGAAAGTTCCTCCTCAACTGAACGGAACTAGAGTACCTACAACTTTATCCACTCAGTTAAGCACAAGTTGGCAGCAAAAAAAACGGGATTTGGTCTATGTACATTCCAACTTGCGTCTTATCTTAAACAACCTGAGTACAAGACAGAAACAACAAAGTGTTGGGATGTGGACCCAAAGATTGCTGACTTGGATGCCTCCGTTGCCTTCATTTCATTGCTTGACACATATCTAGATGGTGCTTCACACGACATGCATGGTGGCGCTAGTGGGAGTGGCATTGATGTTGCTTGTGGTTCTAATGAACCACATAAAGATGAAAACATCACAGCCGAAGATGAAAATGAATATAGTGAATCATGAATATACTGATTTGTCTTTATTTTTGTCCATACATTGTAACATTTGGACTGTGTACCTATTATAAAACTAATCTACGTTCACCCATTGAATATTATGATATTTGACATTGAATTATGAGTATGTTTTGTGGTTATTTAACTTATTTTGCTTCCTCTATGTATATTATATGGTTAATTTTGCTTATATGGCTATTTTTTATATTTTTTATTTTTTATATATATTTTTGTATGGCCGTATCCAAACCCAAAAAAAAATCCCCATATCCACGTATCCGATTCTCGTACTTGTATCCATATCTGCAATGTACCTACCACGTAACAACATAAAGGTCCATCATGGAATTGAAGGTTCATTGTTTTTCTTTGGACTAATAAATCTTATATTACCTCCAGGAACAAATGATTACATCAATCTAACAACAAGAAGGCAAGGAAAGTATCTTCCTAAGAAAGCAATAAACGCTTACATTTCAATCAGTACCCCAAGAGGCAAAGACTCAATCTTTGCGGAATGGAATCACTTGAATTTAGCTTTGACCAGAAAAGTCATCTCTTGCTTAATTTATCATCACTATATAGTTTTGAGTAATTATTTCAAGGATAATGTTTATCATCTCTTGCTTAGCTTTAACCAGAAAAATCATCTCTTGCTTTGTTTATCATCTCTAACTCCTAATTTCATGACCACTAGCAACTCTATAAATGCTCCAATTGGGTACGGTGATATGAATGTAGGAGACTATATTAAAAGAATTATTAAGGACCATCATTATTATTTATTAAGCTAGCAAATCTCTTTTCTTTCATTTATAAATATTGGAGAGGTTAAGTCATCCCTGTACGAACCTTCTATAGAATTTGTGAGGCTTAGGAAACTTCTAGTTTTCTAAATACTAGTTGCCATTTTCCGACCTCCACTAACCATAATCTCTAGTTATTAATTTGTGGGATTTTACTTGTGTATGTTTAAATCATCTCAAGATGGCTGTAATGTCCCTTTTTAGGGAAATTTTCTGAATTCTGGAATTTACTGAAATTCCCTTGCAACCACTGGATATAATTCAAATACTAAATAGCACATACAACATTTAATAATAAAAACCCAACTACATTCTTTATTTCAATCAACTGATTACAAATACTAATACATGAAGACAATATCAATTGAATATTAATTGCAACATCAAACTCTTACTCGGAAGATGAATTCCAAATGCTGATTTACAAGAGTCATATGCCCATACATTAATATTTATTCAAGGCAACAATATTTTATTCTTCAACAACAACCACCTTCAATTGTTAATGCTTCAAATCTGCAGCATTAACAACATTAACAACTACAACAGCGTCTTACAACAATATTTGGCAACAATGCGATTTCCAAATGGAATCATCTCACATGGACGAGAGGGTTTTCGTCTTTCAATCCAACAATGGAAACCAAAAGGGTTTTCGTCCTCCAAATCTCCTCACTCCAAGGGTTTTCGTTCTGTGAGAAGAATTTGAACAAGAAACGCTGAAGTTCTAGCAAAGGGATTAGAGAACAAAATGATAAGGGATTGAATGAGGAACGAGTGGAGATGAGAATAAAGTGTTGAGGGAGTTGTGAAGCACACACATGACAAAAGGATCCAAGTGGAGCCCAAGAGAGGTTGTATTACATGGAAGCACTCCATTACACAAGGTGGTCAACGGAAAATGTGGTCCAATAAGGAAAGCATGTTTCCAACATGAGGGGCCAGAAAGTGGTGCAATAGTGAACTCCACTAGCAAAAAGCTTGCAATAGTGAACTCCACTAAGAATGTGCACGCACGTGTGTAATAATAAATTCCACTACCAAAAATATGCAATAGTGAAACCCACTAAGAATGTGCACACACGTGTAATAGTACATTCTACTAGCAAAAGTATGCAATAGTGAAACCCACTAAGAATGTACACACACGTGTGCAATAGGGAATTTCACTTGCAAAAGTATGCAATAGTGAAACCTACTAAGTGCAACACAAAGGGCCCCAAGTGGGGCATACCACCATGTGCATGAAAAATAATTCCAAAAGCAACCCAAGTGTGAAAGGGCTCAAACAACTCCACCACCCTGAGAAAGGGGCATGAAAGCCTGCCCTTCTCAAAATTGTTTGTCCTCAAACAATTGCAAGCTCGACTGCTATGACTCATCCCATCTAACCATCTTTGTAATACCGGGATCCCAATTCATCCTTAGGAACTTGCAAGTCCAAATGGCCCCTTCTGAGATTGCAACTTCAATGTCTGCATTAAGTGCTTCAAATTGAAGAGGGTCAAGATTCCTATAGATATCATCCATTAAAAATCTCATTGCATGGCACATTAGAAACTCATACGACCTACCCTTCAAATCCACCTTCGCAAGGTTAACAATAGGGTTTCCTATCTAAGATGCATCTGGGCCCCATAGCCATCTCTTCACACTCATCATTACAATGATTGGAGCACCACCACATTGCCACTGGGATACAAGTTGCTTCAGGTTTGTTACATTTGCCATGTAACCATTGAAACCAGCACCTATGAGATGATAAGAAATATGGCCAAGGGCGTATGCATAGTCACAGTCAAATCTTGATGGTAAAGATCCTCAACCTTGATAGCCGAAGAAGTGACAAATAGCATTGAATTTCTTTCCAATATATTCACCAGACTTCAAGTCACTAACTCTTCGTTTTGGGCTTGGTTTAGAATTGTCTTGCAAGATGACTGCTTGAGTATTTTAAATCTTCTACAGCATTTCTATATCTTCTAATTGCTTTTCTATTAATTTTCCTTTACTCAACTCTGCATCTGCCTCCTCAAGTCACCCTTCACATCTAAGAGCAAGAACCTTCCTTTTAAGCCCTAATAGTTTCGAGATCTAGGATATTGATGCCACTAATGACTTGTTGACAGATTGTGCTTGGAGAATGTTCAGACCTTCAAAATTTCTTGAGACTCTCTTGACCAACTTCACGCCAATCAAGACCTTTTAACTCTTTGACAAGTTCAAGATCCCCCATCCCTTCATCAGTTACTTGTTTGTCAGTTATATCAGCCTAACCTTCCAACCGTGAAAGGAATACCTCATTGTGGGATGAAATACGATTTTCCCAAGACCTATACTGAGCCAGTGGATCAATGTTGTTAAAGTAAGATGCATACTCATTCATAGACACAACCTTCCTGAAACCATATTCATACATCACATTTGTTGGTTCACCCTTTCCTACAACAAGGACCAACTCGTTTCCAAATCTATTCACAAGCTTTTTGAATGGTGTGTGACCCTGCAAAACTTGAATTCCAAAATGACGTGTACAAGAGAGAACATAAAATCTATATCTATGGACAACTACCATATGGAAAGAGTAGGAGCCCAGCCATCTACAGCTAAAAATTTTTCTATTGATAGAAGTTCCAAACCCATATGCCTTGGATATATTTGGAGCCTTCTTTTCTATCCAAATGCATGGGATGAAAGATTCACTAGAAATAGTAATATTGATCTCATTAAAGCCTTTATCCTTCTTGTATCTCAAAAGATCACCCGAATCCCATATGTAAAAACAATATTGAACTTGAATCAAAGAATCTATATACCCTATGCTGCAAGTTATATCCTTGATCCTATCACCATTTTTAGAATGCTTTCCATAATGACAAGAATCTTGTAATGGCACATAGTATGAAGCAAAAAATCTGAAATATGACATTCTGTACATACCTTTTGCTGTAATCAAAATCTTCACCTTCCTTTATAGTATCAAGTTACATTTTATGACTTAACAATGGAGTATGAGAATCAACTTTATCAATAAAACCTTGCATCTTAGCATTGTTTTGTTTTTGAAATAAGCTCAAAGAAAAACAATCTAGGCCTTTTAAAATCTGATTTGCTTCATACTCACGTCCTTGGTCGATCAATAGTTGACTTGCATCAATATTGTAAATCATTTTCTTTTTTTCTTCCATAGATGAAATACAGTATAAAGTTGCAGCAGCAATCTCTCGAGCCTGAGGACTACTTGTCTTGAGTACAGGTACAAGTGAATTAATAGCCCGTGCAGCAGGAATTTCTCTATGATTGTTTTCACAAAGGGAAAAATTCAATAATGCAGTAACAGCGTTTTCTTGGATTGTCAAATCAGAGGAATGTAACATTTCAACCAAAGGTCTGACAGATCGACAATTTATTATTGTTATCTTGCTTCCTAAATCATTCTTTGCAAGAAGCCGCAACTCTGTTACAGCTGCTCTTTGCACTTCAATCAAGATAGCTTGCAGGTTTTCTACCAGCTTCTTAACTTGTAGTTGAAAGGCTAACCCATTGTCCCCCATATCTGACAATGGCGAAGACGTGTTCCCAGTCACCAATTTCAGGTTATCCAACTGATAACGCTGGAAAGATATGTGATCAATGCTACAAAATCCAATCTCTTGTATTTCTGCAGTGCCATGTTGAGGATCATCAGTTGCTAGATTTGATGTTAACTCTCTAGGATCATTATTGCAAGATGGCAAACGATCTCTTACTATGCCACTTGTCCCAATAACATCTACATCTTTTGTTGTTACTAGTTGCACATCATCCAATGACAAAGGAAAAATTGTAGGTGCTACAGTTTCGTCATGCCCTTGAGACTACTCTTGAGCATTAGTGGTAGTGATTGTATCCCTAGTTGCCACTTCTTGCTCACCATCAGTCGATGAAATACCTTTTGGGGCCAGGGTACTTTCTTCTTTCATTATTTTAGAGGAAAAGCTCTCACTTATTTTTTCTTTCTTCTCCAGCCTTCCACTTTTATTTTCTTTGAATATTTCCAAGAATTCTTCAAAGGTGAAGCCAGACTTTTCATCATATGTGGGAAGCTTGCTCAGATGATTTTGATGGATCCTTCTTCCTCTTCTTCTTGGCTCATGCCTCCTTTTTAAATCAGAGAAATCTCGGAGGGTCGGGGCAGCTTGCACTTTCTGGTTTAGATTATAATATTCTTCACAATAGGCCTCATAATCAAGTCTAGGTTGTTGCTACCATTCTTCTTCTGACTCTTTGCTTCTTCAACTTTTTTCTGTCTCCCATAATTTTCCGTCTGATTCGCAAATTGGCAAGATCAAAGCTCTAATACCACTGTAATGTCCATTTTTAGGAAAATTTGTTGAACTCTGGAATTTATTGAAATTCCCTTACAACCATTGGATATAATTCAAATACTAAATAGAGCATGCAACATTAAATACTAAAAACCCAATTGCATTCTTATTTCAATCCACTGATTACGCATATTAATACATGAAGACAACATCAATTGAATATTAATTGCAACAGCAAACTCTTACTTGGAAGATGAATTCCAAAAGCTGATTTACAACAGCCATATGCCCATACATTAATATTTATTCAAGGCAGCAATATTCTATTTTTCAACAAACACCACCTTCAATTGTTAATGCTTCAAATCTGCAGCAGCAGCAACATTAACAACTACAGCAATTTCTTACAACAATCTTTGGAACAAATGTGATTCTCGAATGGAATCACCTCACATGGACAAGAGGCTTTTCTTCCTCCAAATCTCCTCACTCCAAGAGTTTTCACCCGGGAGAAGAATTTGAATAAGAAATGCTCGAATTTTAACAAAAGGGTTTGATAACAAAATGATAGGGGATTGAATGAGGAATGAGTGTAGGAGAGGAGAATAAATAGTGTTGAGGGGAGTTGTGAAGCACACACATGACAAAAGGATCCAAGGAAGGGGGCCCAAGAGTGGGTGTACCACATGGAAACACTCCATTACACAAAGGATCCACATGGTCAACGAAAAATGAAGTCCAATAAAAAAAGCACATTTCCAACATGAGGGCCCAGAAAGTGGTGCAATAATGAACTCCACTAGCAAAAAACTTTCAACAGTGAACTCCATTAAGACTATGCGCACACGTGTTTAATAGTAAATTCCACTAGCAAAAGTATGCAATAGTGAAACCCACTAAGAATGTGCACACACGTGCAATAGTGAATTCCACTAGCAAAAGTATGCAATAGTGAAACCCACTAAGAATGTGCACACATGTGTGCAATAGTGAATTCCACTAGCAAAAGTATGCAATAGTGAAACCCACTAAGTGCAACACAAAGGGCCCCGAGTGAGGCATACCACCATGTGCATGAGAATTAATCCCAAAAGCAACCCAAGTGTAAAAGGGCTCAAACAACTCTACCACCCTGAGAAGGGGCCATGACAATGGCCTCCATAAGTAGTCACTACCCTAATGACAATTTTTCTCAATATTTTCTTTAATAATCACAGGACACACACCATAAGCATTTGTTAGTAGGGGGAGGAACACTAAATGTAATCCACCTACTAACAAATATTTATGGTGCTTGTGTGCTAAGTGGGTCCCCTTGTCTTGTGATAAGTACCAAAAATACACGGAAAAAAGTCATTAGGGTAGTGGCTACTCATGGAGATCCTCTTGAGATGACTCAAACACACACAAGTAAAATCCAACAAAAATTAATAACCAAATTAAATCGCTTGTGGAAGCCTTCAATTAATTAACCTTGATTTGCTTAAAGTTCTAGATATATTCCCGTATTTGACACTGTATTCTAATTATTCAAAATCCTTCTTAAATAAACCATACTTAAATAGCTTAGCATATAACTTAAGTTCTTTAAGGAGTTTTACAAATAGTGGTAACTATTGCTTGTGTTCCTCTTCATTCTTACTAGAACTCAATATATTGTTTAGGAACATGACAATGAATTTCTAAAGTAGCATGGAATATGATGTTCATTATCCTCATGAATCGAGCATTTCGTGGCTCCAATAAGACTTAGTAAGAATTCTTAGTACATGCCAGCCATTGTAAAGCCAATTTACATATCCTCAATTCTCCTCTATGGTACCTAGGGAAAGATTAATAAGGGGTTTTTGTCTCTTGTTTAATAAATTACATTCGATACACATTCTTCTTGTACCATTTTTTAACATTCAAAGGACTGCCACACCCAAAGAAGACTTCGATGGTTGTACATGTTGTATCTTTTCTGTACAAGTTCCCAAACCTGTTTTCCTACCTTTTGATTTCAACATAGCTTAATTTGTATGAGAAATAAAAATTGGGCAACCAAGGTGATAGGCAACTTATGTCATGCATCGTTATTTCAGTGAAATGATGATGACTCTTTTGACGTTTCCTTAATAAAGACCACGTGAAAATTATTACATTTCGTTTCCTAACAAATCATTTTTACCCCCATAGAGTTAAATTTTTCCTATCTCCTGAAGTTGGAGAACGTGATTTTCAGCATGCATTATTAAATCATTGTCTATCTTCATGACATCCATATGAATAATTAATTTCAAATTTATTACTGGATTTGTATTTTAACGTCGGGTCCTAGGTATCCTTTTTTAAAATCTCTTGCCAACTGCAACAATTGTAAATGTACAATGGGACTTAATCAGTTACGCTCACTGTTCCATAGAAAAATAATTAAATTGTCTTACTACTAGAGTCTATTTCAATAAATGCTAGCAATAATGATTTTGCTCATTATCTCGAGCAAATGATAATAATCGACATTCCTTGATCTATGCTGATCTACAAACACAATAGACTCATGTATACATTTTATAATACATTTTGCAATACCTTATAGCAATCTATGGTCTTCATTCACCTAGAGAACTAGACTCACATTTTTTCCTTGTTTCTAGATACATACCTGTAATAACTTTTTGTTTCAGCAAAACTTATTGTACATGAAAACATAGGAGCTGTACTGAAAAGTGAACAATTTGTTACAAGTGACTGCCATGATTTTTAAGGATATGTCTTCTCATCCCATGCAAACATCAAATGGAATTCCACCCCTTCTTTCCTCCATCTTCTTTTAATTATCATGTGTGATATACGCAATGACGAAATTGCACTGAATACCATAATCTAATCTAAACAAAACTAAACAACCAACAAGCTTTAAGCAGAAAAATTAAAAAATTCAATGTTCTTAAGTTCATTCAAAATGTTTATCATCAATAGAAGCAGTAAGAATAATGAAGAATTGAAATTCTGTCGAACGAAGTATTTTCTATGATATTTTTACCATGAACTAAAGGAAAACAATTCTTAAATAAAAGGCTACCAGTTCTTAAGTATTCTGGAGGTGTGTATGCAAGATTCGTGCTGTAGCTCTTTCCATCTCTGCTGTTTTTCATAAGGCCAAAACACGAAAGTCGAGGATCCCCTTCCTGAAACGGAAATATGAAATTTCGATTAGTAGAATGCCTACCAACATTATCATTGTGTCTAGTGTAGATTACCTCACTTGTCATAAACTCTCAATAAATGTCAGTACATGCTCTTAGTAATTAGGTTTGCTCTACCCTAAGCTGTATCACATTAGACAAGTACAAAAGCTTGCAATATTTAAATCTATTTAAATTGGGATCAAAATCTACATATTTCCAATAGAAACTTCACTCAACTCAAAGACATGAACAAAAAGAGAGGATCATGCATGAAAACATTATACAAGTAAAACACTGTTTAAAATAATGTTCAGATGACTGTTACGGCCTCAAGTATAAAGAAAATACTAGCACTGGATCCTATACATCATGCATGGAACTGAATTTCATGGAGGATGGTTCAAAATAGGGAGATATCATCCATATTGTTTCTAAAGAGGACCCCTCTTTGTGGGATCCAATATCGAAGAGAAAGAATCATCTTTCACAAACATCATAAACAAAATAAAAGGGCAATACAAGCTAAAGAGGGGCTGCCTCTTCCTACGATTAATAAAGACAGAATGACAGGGCTTCTACAGCCCAATAAAGACAGAAGTTTTGTTTTGATTATGAAGAGATGACACACCTGGCTCAAATCCAACCCCACATTTTTTTCTTTATTATGTGCAAAACATGGCTTGGAAGAAACACCTGGGCCATTGGCAAGAAGGTCTGAACCATGGATGGATTCACAACATCATTAAGAGATCATTCAAAAATCAACTGTGGGATCACGCTTTACAGAGAAGGATAAAGGCCCAATAGAATCAACTCTGTAAGCCTTGAGAAAACACGGGCCCTATCACTGCGACTTACAAGCATTGGCTTCCAAGAATTGAAATCAAATGGTGGAGAATTGAAATCATTACATTGTTTCCCATAATACAAAGAGAGAATTGAAGAGATCTTGGTAAAGCAATGAAAGGTATTTGAGGGGCTATAATTGTTCTCAAGGTTTTCCCTTGAGACATGATTGCTATGATGCTAGAAAATCCATGTATTTTCAGCCACATTTATGCATATTAAAAGGAGGATTATTGAGGTTTGATCCAGCAGTCATGTAATGAGAGCAGGGATCTGCAAACTGTTGCTTATACTTGTATTAAGCAGATGATTTATGTCGTACATATCCTTGGTTTGCATCACTATCGCTGGCAATTGTTGGTGTACTTTCAATAGTTTAGCAAGATACATTGGTGGTGGTGTATACCAACTGGGCATAGTTGCAGAAAATATGGAATACACAGATAATCAAATATTGAGTTTATGAAAGGAAAAGATCAGGGTTGCAGGATATGTCACTCCTGCTAAAGCGAGTGTATCTGCATACCGGATACAGGTGTGGTAAGGTGCAGCTTGGATACCATACCCGGCCGTATCCAAATGCAAGAATGTAATTGGGCTTTATCGTATACAGATGGATATGGTATGTGGACCAGCCATCCATAGCCATATCAAATTTAAAAGACTTTAAAAAATTAACTTAAACAAAAACCATTCAAAATCCTAAAAAGTTAATAAAAGATGGCAGAGGCCTCTATAATGCATTTTAGCAGCAGCAACTGAGAACATGGAGATGAATGATTGTTGTTTTGCTCTTTAACTTCAAAATTGCACATTGGCTCTTCTAAACCCGTAATGATTTCATTTGATTTGTTTCCTTTATCCTACTCTACTTATTTTCTTTCATCTCATCTAGTTTCCTTTGGCTTGTGCAACCTGCAAAAAAATTAATCCATGGAATACCCAACTTCCTACCTTTCAAGTGGGCTGGGAGCATGTAATTCGCATGCATTCCATGAGGTTGTGAATGGAAGAAAAATATGTCATATAATATATAATATATTAAAATTTAAATATAATGTATATATATACCGTTTCCATATCAGGAGGTCTTGAAAATTAGCCGTATCCATATCCAATACCATATTTGTATCCATATCCATGCAACTCTGGAAAATATCTATGATAGCTGAGAATAGGTGAGAGGATATGTGAATAAAAATATACAGCACAAGGGACATGAATGTAAGGATCTGACCCTACACGATACCCTTTGGTAGCCAAAAAACTATTATTTAGGTTTATAACATGCCCTTCCATTTTGTAAATGCTTTGTTCATTGAACTAAAAGTAAAAGACATACGATAAGACATTGATAAGTATTGACAATAACAACACATTGAATTAAGATCGCTCCATTTGAGATCAATCTTGATAAGCATTGAGTGATTGCATAAGTTAACACTTGAATTTCGTCAACTCAAGAATTGTAGGCATGGAGTCCATGAGTATATCTTGTAATTTTGAAAATTAAAATCTGTAGAACACTGTTGTTGGAGTTGAATATTTTGAACGTAATAAGAATGTCAATAGCATTCAATTTTAGGTTAAGTTCATATTCATTGCTTGACATTTTTAGTTTTTTGAAAATCGTTACTATCAGTCCGTCTTTGAAAAGTGTCAGTATTTCCATTTTTTTCACTATGCTTATCAATCGCACTTTGAATCGCATCCATAATTAGTAACATTTCATCAGTTTCAACTTCTTTTCTCAAAGGACTTGATCACTGGTTTGAATTTCAACAGCTGATAGTTGTTTTCTAGTTTGAATTTCCTTACCAAACGAAATGCAAGTATCATCAGTAGTTGTTTCATTATCAACTAGATTAAATATTGTTTTTGCAGACCTTCTTTTCTTCTACGTTGCAGAGGTACGCCCTCCCCCCCGACACCCCCTGTTCGGAGACGCCTCCGACACGGCCACGGACGCCTCTGGGAGTGCCCGGGACTTCTCCAAGCGTGCCCAAGGGATTTCGGCAGAAAAATGGCGAAAAACTTTTTTTAAAAAAAACTCATAAAATCCTTAAAAAACCCTAAAAATTAAGCAACCCTAAATGTAAATCCAATCCAAACCCAACAGTATATAAATAAAATAAACATTTAAGTATAAGTTTACATTGTAAACTTATACTTTACATTATATTTTATTTATATACTTTCAGGATGTTTGAGAGGGGTTCAGACCACTAGGAGCTATAATGCAAATTCTAGGTTTTGGAGGATCCTATCATATTTCAAAGTTAGTCAGATTCCAGGGTTTCAGGGTTTTAGACTTAGCCATATTTCAGGGTTTCAAGATTTCAAGGAGGCATCATGGGAGGTATGAAGGCTGCATGAAGGGATGTATGCGTGATAGAATAGTATGAGAATATCTCTCACAAAGTGCCACAAGCCGATCCCACCCCATTCCCTGTGCACCCCTTAAGGCATGCACTCGTGAGATTCAATGCACAGATGAGCCCTTGTGAGAGAAAGGTCAGTAAATGATAAAGTTGAAAAATAATGGGAGTGGCATTCATGATTTTGTGGGCAATCGAGATGATTTATTCTAGATTTGAATGTACATCTTGTCTTTGAAGTAATGAATGAATGAATATTATATATTTTTAAGTGTTTTATCATTTATAGACAAATATTTTCATACTATGTAGTTTCAAGTGTTTTACTAAAAAAATGAGTAATATACAATATATATATATATATACAAACGTACCCACGACGTATCCAAATCAAGGTTTTTGAAAAATGACGTACCCACGTACCCGAGACGTCCCCGTATCCGTACCCGTACCCGTACCCAAACAACATAGCTTTTCTTTCTCGAGATATTTAACATGATTAAGAAGGTATCGAGTGTGGTTACAAAGACGGGCGGTCTCTTCATATTTCTTGAATAAAGTCTTCCAACATCTTGCAATTTATTCTTATAAGTTTCACATTCTTCCTTCAAGATCTTAAGTTGTGTCAGCAAGTCTTGATTTTTACCATCATTCATCTATTATTTGGAGACAGAGATCACCGCAAGCATCCATCTATTCTTTTCAGACAAAGAAGCTTTGCCATTAATAAATTAAGTGGGAATCTACTGCACGATATGGAAGAGAAGCAGGCCCCTTCCAAGTAGTCCTTTGGCTGTCAATCGAGAGCATAAATGCCCTAAAGGCCCTCTCCCTCATCCTCTTGCACCCAAAGGTCGTTGGTTGAGCCCTCCTCTCCCTTATTAATGAGAACCTAAAAGGCCTCAAGTCTCATCCATTAATTCTCTCTCTCTCTCTACTGCATTGGCTTTTAACTGCACAATTTCAAGTTCTACTTCCCTTTCTAAACAAAATATTTTGTAAAACCTTTTCTTTGAGTTTATCCCAAGTTAAAATCTAATTGTTTCATGAAATCCATATTAGACCACCGTGAACTTGCATCATCAGTAAGCTATAGCCCAATAGAATGTAGAGAACTACATTTTCTTTGAAATATTCCCCACCATAGTTCAATATTTTCATTTCACCAAAAATTAAGTGTAAGATTCAAAGCGAGGACATAATTGCACATAATTTCTTGTGTTTAGAAACTCCGTGAGCAAAAAGATTAAGGTTGGACAATCTCTAGACTTTTATGCCTTGATGTGTGTTTTTTAATATATTTATTTAGGGTGTTTTATGAATATTTTTAACTATACCCACTTTTTCAAGACTTACATAATTTTCATTTTTTCTCATGGTGATAAAAAAAATTTGATGCCCTTCTTTTTTGATAATGACCAAAAGGTTTATAATAACATCAAAACAAAAGGAATGTCTTGCGCAAAGGGCTTGGGGCAAATGATGGGGAAAAATGAGTTAACTCCAAAACCCAAGTTTCCATTCCTACAAGCTCTTGGGCACACTAAAATGGGAACACCCAGAGGTAGCAGTCGAACTTATGGCAATGCAACGTAAGAATGCTCCTATGCCACCATGGGAGCACCTCAAGGTATTTGTTGAGAATAACCGTGTTACAGATCCAAGTCCACCCCCATGTCCTCTACTAATCATGCCCTAATGTTTACCTTAACATTTTGATTGCATGGGATGAGCTCAAGTGGTAAAGCATCAAATCTTTCATAGTGGAGCCTCGAGATCAAATCCCCACGAGAAATTATAGTGTTGAAACTGGGCAAAACACCACATCCAACCTGTTGGGTGCAATGTACCCCAATGGATGACGCCAAAAGCAAGCCCTGAGTGACTTTGACATTAGAGATACCCTTTAGTTATGGCAATTGAGCCAAAGGCTACCTCACAAGGGGAACTTACCAAATCAAAAAAATGTGCATCTATATAAAGTCATGTCCTAATTACACAACCAAAAATAGGATCTAGTCAAAATTGCCAATGATAACATATATCTAAATGCCGAAAATAATAAAAGTTAACTATCCTTAAAAGTTATATAGGGCATAAGCCTATCACAAAAATTTTACCCATGAAAACAAAAACAAAACATAGCCAAAACACTAGTCCCCACCCATAGCATCGAGTCAATCTTGAAGACCTGTCATTCTCAAACTTAGAGGTGGTTCGTCAACCAAAGGAAAAAATTAGTTTAATTAATTACTTGATTGTCTAATTCATGTATTAATTAGTTATTGTACCCATAAACTTGGGGATCTAATAATTAATTTATTGGGCAGTTCATTAACGGCTAATTTATAACTACAAGCATTAATTAGATAAGTGAAATAATCTAATTTATTAAGACTCTCATTACGATAAATTTGTGGCATCTAGTGTACTTGAAAGCGTTATTTGTACCAGAAACTCTAATCTACAATCCTACACGCATTTGCATCTTGATGATGGATCATGTGGGGTGATCTGAAATGTCGATGATAATTAAATGTCTCGCATCTTTTCCAAAAATGGTTTTCTTCATCATGCACTATGGAAGCCTAAAATTACTTATCATATTTAGATTTATCAATAAGAACTACTAGATACAGAACATGCTAATATTCAAGATGAATTTGCTAATGAATACAATGAACTTATTCACAATGACCATGTTATCTCTATGAAATGATCATCCTCAACCAAGTGATCCCCTATGAATTCCTCTGTTGAACTTCCAACCAATTCTCAACATCTTAGAATTCACTATCAACATGGTCACAAATTGCATTCTTGTTTTGTGTTGCATGACCCATATAATCGAGCTGGCAAACTATCTTGATGGAAGCATCCACATGGCACACAATCCTATCTACTTTGTTCACAATTACTTCAACACTGGTTTGGTCAAGTTCTTCACTATGTCTTTCGCACTACAAAACCAAGTTTCCATCTAAGACTATAAGTGAAAGAAGTGTACCCATACAAATTGTTGTCATTTGTCATCAACTTCAAACCAATCCCTTCACCCTACACTCCCCCCTTCAAGCAAATTCATGCTCATCTGGTCTTCATACAGATCCTAAACACTCAAATATTGATGATCCCTAGGCACATAGCATCATAGGGGGGACTCCTTAATCTCATCAAAGTTCATCATTTTTGTCATGAAAGAAGAATGCACAAGCCACACTTAATTGCTTCTAATTACAAATAGGCATAATAAATTGTAGAAGTTTAAGACTATAATATGCTATTGTGGACACCGACAAGTGGACTTAAATAGCATTGTCCTGACATGTCAAGATGAGTGTGTCTTGATATTGTTTTGTCTTTGTACATGCAAATGCTTAGTTGACCATGGTAGGTCGCCAAACAAGGTAGTGGCAACCACAACCAACCACCAATAAGGAAAGGACATGGAAACTGATGATGTGCGGCAAAAGCACAATGAAACTTGGCGGCGTGGTGCACAAAGGCTGATGTAATAGTTATGACATGATAGGTGTCAACACAGTTGGCATAGCAAAAGATTTGAGAAAATAATGATGACTCACATGACGAATAAAATGGTAGTCACGATTCACCACATGTAATTATGACAAATCAATTCGGAACATGATTTTCCAAATCAAGAAAAATCCCATAGAACATTGAAATGCGAAAAGATGTTACTAAAAAAGTGGAAGCATGTCAAGTTAAAAGAAGAGAGGCAAAAAATGTTTGAACAATGCCATAAGCTGATAGTAGGAGTTATGCGTAACAAAGGTATACTAATGGATATTTAAGGTGATGTGGTTGATGTGAGAAACTAATCCAAGGCCTAGGCGGAGACCCATAGGACAACACATTTAAAATGATTTTAATGTGTTGTAGAATGCAAAAAACAAGTGAGAGAGAAAGAAGGCTAGATATAATCAAAGAGCTTATAGACAAATAGAAACAAAAGAGCAAGAAGACACCATGCTAGAGCTATAAATACAATATTCTATGATGAAAAGTTTTGTACAGTCATTCGAGAGGTCAGATGCATGCCACAAGCATCCTCTCTATTAATCTAGCACCTACTTGTTACATGCTCTCAAAGAATAATATAGTTGGAGATGTGCATTACAAAGGCATACTAATGGATATTTAAGATGACATAGTCAATGTGAGAAACTAATCCAAGGCCAAGGCAGAGACCCATAAGACAACACATTTAAACTGAATTGAATGTGTTATAGAATGCAAAAAACATATGACAGATAAAGAAGGCTAGATATAATCAAGGAACTTATAGACAAATAGAAACACGGGCAAGAAGACACCATGCTAGAGCTGTAACTACAATATTTTATTATGAAAAGTTTTGTACAATCATCCGAGAGGTCAGATGTATGCCACAAGGATTCTCTATATTATCCTATCAACTACTTGTTATGTGCTCTCAAGGAATTAGTATACATTATTATACAAGTGTGGAAGATGAAGAGACAGTTGTGGCATTACAATAAGCACATATGTTCATCATGTGATTGCTCATATTCTTATTTTTGTTATTTTCTGGACACACTGCAAAGCAACCGCGCTGAATAATGCTCACACTATCAATGCTATGCGGCATGATTGGAGAAGGGTAAGGACTACGAAGTATGACTAAGTTTGCTTGAGAAGATGCTAAAGCTGGTGGTGTCATAACATAATGGCATAAAATGACATTGCAATACAACGAGTCCCACAAGATGCCAGATCCTATTGGATCATTTGCACCTTTATGAAAAGCAATGGTCCCAATTTTGTTAAGATGTGGAAGAATATGTAGAAATTTGTTGGCAGCTTGGACTTTTGTGAATCATTTCCCTTGAGAAGGTACTTGGCCCACTTTGATGATCTGAATGAGAGATGTCTTGTGTTTTTGACCCTGGTGTCAATCACTTGATATGTATTTGTCGGGATATTGTGATCAAGATTGATTCCTGCTTGTTGAAGTTTCCTTGCAACACTTGATGAATCCAACAACGGTGGAAAGTAATTGTGCAATAGTTCTACATTGAAGATTGGATGTAGACCAACATATGAAGGTAGATTTAGCTCGAATGTGTTATCTCCAACTTTCTTAATAATCATGTAGGGGCCATACCAAAATGGACAAAACTTGTAGTAAAGTTTTTCAAGTCGTTTCTTCTACAAATGCAACCATACTCGATTACCAACATATAAGATTTGCTGCACTAGATGTTGATCATGGCACTGCTTGTATTTTGCATCGGCCTCTTAAAAAATGGTTTATGGTTGCCACTGGATGTGCTAGATGTGCTCAATAAATTCGCCATATTTTTCAACTTTCTTTTGAGTTGACGGTGTTGATGTTGAGAATGGCGGCATGAGATATGATACATCAATGGGTGCCAATGGCTGAAAACCCAAGCAAACCTGAAAAGGGATGTGTGTGGTAGAGTTATCCAAAGCTCTATGGTAGCTATGTTGAATGAAAAGAAAACTTTCCTCCAAAGTGTGATGCTTCTTTGAACTGTACATTTTAAGAATATGCACAATCATCATATTCAGTGATTCACCATTTTTGTTTATCGGTTAGTTTGAAGATGAAACACAATATACTTGTTCAGTTGTGTCCATCATTGACCAAAGTGCTATTCAAAATTGCTCAAGAATTTTCTATCTATCAAATGGATGGTAATCTAAAATGAACCCATACATTATGAAAATTTAGTTGAGTTGTTTCTAGTGCTAAGATTGATTCCTCACAAGGCGCGGGAATAGCCACCTCAGAAAATCTATCAACTAATTCATAAGCACAATCATTACCATGCTTCATAGTAGGGAACCTTCAAAGCAAATCCATAGAAATTGGCTCCCAAAGTTTGTTCAGAAGTGACCACGTACAATTCTTGTTTCTTGTTAACCAACTTAGAAATAGCACAGGGGGTACAAGATCAGATGTATTTTATGAATCCACCCTGAGATGTGCCAATTGCCTTTTCAACCCTAAAATTTCCTACAACCTTGCCATAATGAGACTCTCATATGAGCTTCTGACATTTTGCCTTGTGCGGCACACACTAATGTCCTAAGTGATACAAGAGTTCATCTTGCAAATAGAAATTTGGACATGACTTATCGCTATGCAACTACTAATAGATTTCTGCAAAGTCTGTAACATAAGAGGGTAGCTTTTCTTCCCAATGATCTTGTTGAGAGCTATGTATTTGATGCACAACCTCAATGTGTCATCCGTTAGCACAAGCACAACCGGACTACTGGAAGACGAAGAGTTGGACCTGAAGAGTCAATGGATTTGCCTTTTGATCTCATTCTCGAGAAATGATCGACAGTATAAAGAGGCATTAGGTATAGGTAGTCCTAAAATCAAATCAATAAGTAAGATTTACCATGCAATGTGTTGTCACTCCAGTAGGTGACACAAGGATGTCCTTACATTCCTCCAAAAATTCATTCAAATTTTGCAGCTCTTTTAAAGAAGATGCAGTATGAGTTTGAGCCACAAGGATGTTCTTATTTTTAGGTCTCACCATCAAGAGCACAAATTTATTACTAGAATTGACTAGCTTCTTGTACTATTTGGCACTAATAAGTGAAAGCTTAGGAACTACTTTTGGTATGTGGGATCTATATTCACCAACATTTACAACAGCATTCCTAGGTTTTACTTCAAATATTGCATGTCGATGAAAATATATGGTTTTCCAAGCAAAACATCACATACTTCTAGTGGTACTACATCAAAATGGACTGCATCTTGAAAATGCTTGATTTTGTACACTAGGTGACAATGATGAGTGACACACTTCTCAAACTCCAAGATGAACCATCCAATGGTGTATGGTAGTGTGTGACGCGTCATTGAAAAATTCAACCTACAAATGACTTCTTGTAAGATTAGGTTCATTTGACTATCATTGTCGCCAATAAAGTGCACATGTTGTCCATTGACCTATATTTGAGAAAGGAAAAAGTGTTCGTCTTGATCTAACTTGGAAGATGAAGCAATGTTGGCGGCACCTAGCACTATGCTTTGATTCCATGATCTTCTTATCACTGTGCCACAAGGGTAGGATTTGGTGTCTCTATCTAAGCATTTGGTTCTAGACTTGAAATTCTTAGATTATGACTTATCCTAATATTTAGAATCTTATTTCTTAGAATTTTGCTTGGATTTTGCTTCAAACTTGAAAGAAAATATTAAGGCTTCTAGGGAAGAGCTATGGAGGAAATCTATGACACCCTAAATGTATGGTCTCAAGTGTGGCCTATAACTTCAAAATGAGATATACAAAACCATTATAGGTATCTACAAATATCAAGTCATCCTCCTCAAGGGAGATGGTATAATTCTCCCACCATTTCTTTACAAATAAGAAAACTCTCAAAAGATCAAAGATTAACTTTTCTTGCTCAGAAAACTGATTAACCGCATAACATGAACAAATGAGATTAAGCAAACTATATTGTACATTTGCATCTATTTTGCCTTCGAATATAGGAATGTCCAAATGTGTTTGACCATGAAACAGTCGACGCATTGGGTCTGAAGAAGAGAATTGAACTCACTGAGGAAGTTGAGCAAAGTGATCAATGATCCCCACTATTTCCCCTGCGTACTGCTGCTCTAAATCATCATGTTGCCTCTGCTAAGCATCTCCTTAAACATTTCTAAATTTGGCATCTCACAAATCATTTTATCTGCCATCTGTTGAGATCATGGAGCGTATCAAGAAGGGTCACAGATTTCGAGACAAAGCTACATGCACTGAGACTTTGTGTGACTGGGCACACCAAATGCAAAGGATTCAGATAGAAACTTCAACACCAAAGGGATTGATACAAAGTGTATCCTCTGATACCACTGAAACAGGGCTGGGGAGGAGACCCAGGGAACAACACACTTAAACTGATTTAAATGTGTTATGGACTGAGTAAAATGTATGAGATTGATAGAAGGCTAAATATAATCACAAAGCTAATACACAAAGACAAACACAAGAGCACGAAGACACCATGCTAGAACTGTAAATGCAAGATTGTATTGTGCAAGGTTCTGTACAATGATATGAGAGGTCAGAGATGTACGTCGCAAGGGAATCAGTATGCTTCTAACAACTTGTTGCATGCTATCAAAGAATGAGTAGTATACATAATTATACAAGTGTAGAATATGAAGAGTGTTGTGGCGTTACAAAAAGCACAACCGCTCATCATGAAACTATTCAGATTCTCTGATGTGACTCTTCAGATTCTGTGTAGTCTTTTTTTTTTTTTTTTCAAAAGTTGTAGTACAGCTGCACAGAACAGGGCTGACACTGTCATAATTGTGTGGCATGATTGGAGAAGAGTTAGGACTTCATGGTATGATAATGTGGGCTTGAAAAGGCGCCAACGCTGATGGCATCATCAAAGTATGGCACAGAATACCACCATTATACCACAAGTCACTCAAGGTGTCAAACCCTCTAGGATCAGAGACAACATACTACATTTGCACGGATTGATCGGCATGTACAGTGTAGCAAAGGTTCTCTTTGAGAAAAAGCAAGGAACAAGACACTCCCTCAACCCCTAAATGGCGTTAACTTTTATAGAGTTTAGACCATTGGAGAGATATAGAGACAAGAAGGCTGAACTCCAAAAGCTAAGTGTGTATCTTGT
This sequence comes from Torreya grandis, assembly GCA_037957365.1. Classification (NCBI taxonomy): domain Eukaryota; kingdom Viridiplantae; phylum Streptophyta; class Pinopsida; order Cupressales; family Taxaceae; genus Torreya; species Torreya grandis. The sequence continues at coordinate 2,578,791 of JARHVA010000495.1, forward strand.
TCTTAAATGTGCATTATGAAATTGGATTGTGTGAGTGGCCATCAATAAGTTCTTATCGTGTAGACATGTACAAGAGGCTACGTGGGTGTTGTGTTCTTTGTGAATGAATTGAGGTGATAAATCACAAGTTGAACAAGGTGAGAGGTGGTATATCTGTAGTCTATTATAGCCTTGAGCAAGTGAGAGGGCGAAAAGTAGTAGCACATGTCCCTACTCTTCAACACCAAGTCAATATCTCCTTAGTAGCTTGTGTGCCCTATAGCAGATAGAATCTGGATGGCTTAATCTTATTGCACTAAGTTGATTGGTCCTTAATCCATTGTCTATTATTGTCTTGAGCTAGTGAGAAGGTGAAAAGTAATAGCATATGAACCTACTCTTCAACACCAAGTTGATATCTCCATAGCTTTTTGTGCCTCTAATAGATAGAGAGTGGGTGGCTTCCTATTATCGCACTAAGTTGATAGGTCCTTAGTTCCATCCTTGGATTGACAGACCTTGGGATGTCCTCTTCACACCAAGTTTAATGGCACTAAGTCGAAATGCAAATTTTGGCCGTCAAGTTCATAGGTCATACAATTGGATCCTTGGTTACAAGTGATTGGTCCTTGGCAGTTTTGCTTCATACTATAAAGTTGGGGAGTTTCTGAATGTTAGCAGTAGTCATGGCAAGTGAGCACAACTCTATATTTTTTTTGTGGGGGAAACCCTGAACATTTCCAGTCTGGAAGCATGACTTTGGGGTGCAAGTCCATGGGTTGATGTGTTAGCATCCTCCTTTCCGTTACTAACATCTCTTAGAGGTTCTTGTGTGCTTCTAGGGTCCCCTGGCCTTGTGATTATTGCCAATGTACGTAAGGGAAGGGTCATAATAAATTTCCACTCAAGAAAAATAGGCCATCAAAGGACGATATGAGTATTAAATACTCCATGCAAATAAAATATCTAAAATAATATTCAGCGGAAGCTCCAACTACTTGGAAATTTATTTTAGTATTGTCAATGTACATGAGGGAAGGATCATAAGAAATTTCTACTCAAGAAAAATAGGCCATCAAAGGACGATTTGAGTATTAAATACTCCATGCAGTTAAATTTTCTAAAATAATATTCAGCAGAAGCTCCAACTACTTGGAAATTTATTTTCTTACAAATATAGTCAATTAGAATTTACAACAAACACTTGGCATAAACTGTTTGAATATTTTCCAGATTTATAGGTTCAATGTAACCTGCCACAGTTTTGGTCACACTTAGTAATTGTGAAACCAGGAAAGGATGTAAAATTATGTTTTACCACCTAGCTACCTAGGTCAACTTGAGACGAGATTTAAGATAACTACAATCCACAAGCCTTACAGATTTTTGTTGTTTCAGAAAGAGAGACAGCATGCTCAATTTTGTAAACTTAAGCCAACTAGAACTAAGAAGCAACAATAGTAAATATTAGTTAGAGAACTATCAGCAGGAAATCAAATTATTATGGTTCAATTATAACTCCTTTTTGCCCTGATGCAACGTCAGAAACTAGGCAAAGGATCAAAACCATGAAAATAATGCTTTTACTATGTTTTTTGAACGAAGTTTGTCCCCAAGAATGAAATAATGAAATGCAATTGAACATTCGTCATTTTTCATAAGAAGTAAATCATTGTTAGGAGACGGAAGTTAAAAGGGGTTAAATATTACTCATCTTTGTGCCAATGGACCTTCTTACAACTAACTCGTAAGGTACAATTCAGGATACTGTTTTCTTGGGCAGGATATTATGATAAGTTAAGATGCTAATAACCTATTGAAGAAAACATGCAATGCAAAACATGCCATTTATTATTGAATGTGCATTATTGTGACTGAAAAAATTTGCAAGAAAAGAATGAATATAACTTAATAAATGGCTATACAATGTATACACCATAGTAAGAAATAGAAGAAATAACCATGGTAAAACACTACAGCCTATGGGTAGAAAGAAACAAAAATATCCAGTATTATAGATTTGAGGCCTCCACTGTCCATAATACTAGAGATGATGCTTTCGGATACAACTGTGTCAAAAAATTTCATTCAACATTTCAGATCTCAACATGAGATCCATCATCAAGAAAAATCACATGGAAACATCACTAGTAAAAAATATCCAGTATTATAGATTTGAGGCTTCCACTGTCCATAATACTATAATACTAGAGATGATGCTTTCGGATACAACTGTGTCAAAAAATTTCATTCAACATTTCAGATCTCAACATGAGATCCATCATCAAGAAAAATCACATGGAAACATCAGTAGTAAAAAATACCCAGTATTATAGATTTGAGGCTTCCACTGTCCATAATACTAGAGATGATGCTTTTGGATACAACTGTGTCAAAAAAATTCATTCAACATTTCAGATCTCAACATGAGATCCATCATCAAGAAAAATCACATGGAAACATCAGTAGTATATATTAAATAGAGAAGCATCAAAAGGAAACCTAAGAAGAGTTTTCTTGGTGATGAATCTCATGTTGAATAAATAACTTAAAAACAATTGTATCCAAAAGCGTCATCTCTAATATCTAGTGCTGTTTCAAAATGAACTCCTCAAATGCAAAAACAATTCATATAATTCCAGCCAGCAAACTCTCCTTTGACAATGAAAACAAGCTTGTACGATGAAAGACAGATTGGTTCCTGTTCTCTATAAGCTTCTGCATGCTGATATTTTTAAAAATATTTGGGCTGGTCTATTGCTTGAACTTGTTTGTTATATGTACCTGACGTCTACATTATAAGTTGCGCAATTGTGATTGTTCTCTAATGAGCAAAAGTAAGATATACTATTTTTTAAGCATATTTTCTCTTTAATAATATCTCCACATGCAAATGTAGGACAGAAGCAACAGCACATAATTTACCTGGTCAAAAAGCACCCTGTAGGCATTTAAGTCATGGTATAGAGGTCGGCCTTCATTACTACAATGCTCTAATGCCTGAGCAATATAAAATGCAACTCTCAAACGCATGGCCCATTCCATTGTTTGCTTCTCCCCTGCCAAAACATTGGAGCCAAATACAACATTATCACATGTAAAGTAGCTTTGAGAAGCTAGTGTTAGGGAGCAGTATATCTAAGCAAGGCCAGTTTATAGAAATTACTCACAACCAAACTTACCATTACCATAAACAGGAACTGATTGGCAATGATCCCAAAATGATAAATAGGAAAATTTTAAAAAGGCCAAATTCACAAATAACCATCAATTTTTGCAAAAAACAACTATGATTTTTTAAAACTAAATATTGGGAAAAAAAAGGTGTAGCACCAAAATTGCAATTAACAGAAAAGTCAAGATTGCTCAAAGATCTTGATAAGTCTGCTCAATGGATTATGTTAGTAAAAAGTAGAACATAAATCCTAACTGGAAGTGATCTCCACTTGCAGCTCTACAATTTTTGACATTTTCAAATCGGTGACTCTCTTGGCAGTGACCTAAAAATCTACCTTTACCTTTGCCTATAAGGCTATAAGTACATATCTATTGCAAACTTTGGTCCATCGAACTGATGTAGTGGCAAGTTGGAGCACATTCTGTGCAAATGACGCATGCATTTATAACATAGATCTCAGTCAAAGTATATTAAATTGGTGAAGGTGCTGTTGTAATTTATGACAATATCAAAGCAGTATTCATATGGTGACAATATAAAGATGCCCATTAGACCTTACAGGCAGATGATAGGAATACTAAAATTCAATAGCTAAAGAGCTTTCTTCTACCACTAGCATGACATCTCTAAACTAGGATCCAAATAGACAACCTTCATAAAAGGCCATGAGGAGCCTAAAGAAGAGCAAAAGATGGTCCGAGCAATGGCCAAACTATTTTATGCAGATACAATCAAATTCAAAATTATTTTTTTGATTAATTTTAGGGAAAACAACCTTCAAAAAGCATATTTACCTAAGTCTGGAGGATCGGGAGACGGAGTTTCCAATACAGGAAAAAATTTCCAAAATTTTGGAGACAACGGGGGAATGTCGGGGGGTCAGCTGGTAAAATATTAAATAATATATAAAAATCAAAAATTAATTATGCCAATAGGCATAACCTATAACGGCAGCCTGGGTGGTGGTGGTGGAGTGTAATAGTGTGAGATGTCAATAAAAAAGGTCTATCTTAAATTTCACATCTATTTGACTGTCATACAGGATTTTTTCTTCTTTCTTGGAGAAGGTGATCCAAAATCAATATCGAGGACATACCGTGGAATTTGGAGTCCGTTCTTTTTTTCACCAAAAATAAAATTTTGAGCCTGATGTATTGGTGCAGTTAGATTGAGACCATTTGTCACCAACAAGAAGGCAATGGAGTCTTTAAGCAGTATGATATGTAACAAATATAAGATAGAAGCCTCAAAATTTATCACTCTCGGTGTTTTTCAGATAAATATATTTGAGATATTTGCACTAGTATTTAAATCTTTAAAATACAAATAATTTAAAAAATTAAAAAATTAAAAAATTAAAAAAAAAAACATTGGGGACTTCATAACATCCCTAAATTTCAGGGGATGTCCCCCTTTTCCAGTTTTTTGGTACTTCCGGGGGATGTTTCCCCCAGTCCCCCCATCCCCAAAAAAGCCTCGGGTGTCCAGTATGGATGGGGCACATGTCCCTGCATAACACTGGAAAAAAACTTGAAAATTTTTGAAGATAATTAAAAAGACTTCAGGAACTCTATTACTTGAGCAAGTTAATATTATTTCCAATTATTTAGGATCTATGCAAAAAATCCTTAAAAGCAATTTGATGTTGAATAAGGTGCAACAAATAAATAACCACAGACAGCAAGACTGAGGTTATCAGATCAACTTCATTTATTAGAGTATACATGTAATCTATGAAAAAAATGCATTTACTTCCAACATTATTAAATCAACCGTGAAAGGAATTGAAGAGCAAAACACTATATGCGAAAATCAGTGCTCATGTGTGCAAGGAAATTGGATGCAAGAAAGTACAATGTATGAAATGCAAGAACAAATATTAGGGCACCTCTGTACATAGCTTCCGAGTTGATAGCGGACACAAAGGCATTGAACACCAGACTGGAATTGATGTTTTTTAGAAAGATGGTATATTTCTTAATTATTTACAAAAAGATGTAGAATATTTTAAAGATATAAAGCGATGCTCTAGCACTCTGAAAAAGAAAACTGGGTAAACACATTGCCAAAAAGAAGATAAAGATAGCAACATAATGTAATGATCATATTTGTATAGCACTTCAATAATAGAAGGTTTCAATGGGAGTTCATAGTTTGACACTGATGACAGTGGAGCCTTGAAAGTTGAAAGAAAGCAAAAATTCAGGAATTAAATTCTATCTGGGAAGCAAGAATGAGGTAAGAATGTCTATGTAAACAACAAACTGTTTTTATGGTTGACATAAGTCAACCTGCTAAAATACTTCTGACAGGCACTAATTTACAAGATATGTAGGCCAAGTTGAATAGCACCACCATGCAATGCATGGGCTGACCCAGGCATGTTTTGTCATTATTATTTTATACACCATAATCAAGATAAACCATAGATGAAAGAAAATCATTACTTCATATGTTGTGACGTACACTTGAGTTATGATATAGTTTGATTTATGTTAATGTGATAGTTGTCAGGATTCTTGGGTAAAAATTGTGCCCATCTGTACCCACTATTGTTCTGATATGAGATATCGCAACATAATTTCATCTCCTCGTTTCTCAGAAATCATCAAGCGCATTTTTGCCCACCACCTATAAAAATCAGACTAATCACTAAGCTTCCTCTTCTTTCCCACCGAAGAAGAATTTAGTACCATATGTTGCTCCTATGATCTCGTTTTCCCCTCCAATTCACCAGGCCTTGCCTAGCTTCTCTTTCTCACTCAGATTTACTCTCCTCCTTTGGTAGAATTAGTTTATCTATACCCATGTCCAAATTCTTTCAGCAGTCAATCCTGATCTCCACACTTCAGGACCTCAAGCTTTGAACATGCCTTAGCTTCCTAATTTCCACTTAGTGCTTTGAGGCTTTAGTCGCTGCTTTTTCATCAATCCTAGCTTCATCAATGCTTGCCTCCTTTTGAACACCGGGTCTATCATAAATGGTGCTTTCATCAACCCTCTTGTCATTCCTCTGTTGTCACAAGGATAACAAACACATCTTCCCCTTGCAATGGATCAGCAAGAGAACGAATCTGCAATTCTTCCACTTTCTTGATATCCTTTGTCTTCTTTTCTCTTTTTCTGCTAAACTCCCAGAATTTCTAATAATGGCAATCCTCTAAAGACTTCTTCTCACAATTGACATTAGTCAGTTCGTGTAAAATTTGAAAATGTAACTCGTCAACATTGTGGCAGCATTACTCTGCTTCTCTCTTCTCTTGTTCTCTTCTAAGAAGGTCCTCAAGCATTGTTGGATGCATTGACACTACACTTCTTGTTGTCACTCTTCTCCATAATTCTGCAAATCCAAGTAGCAATGACACAAGTATCACAAAAGGTTAATCAGGACTCTATTAACATATGCATTCTAAAGAAGGTTCTCAGCCACTTGGTCAATGAGAAACTTGTGTCTCGTCGAACTCCTCGAGATTGTAGTTAATCAAGGTCAAATCCCAAATCAGAGTGAGTTTTGTCACCTATTTTTGCCCTTGATTTTGATTAAAATCATGCAAATCAACTTCACGAACCATCAAAATTTCTCCAATGTCATTTTTTCGCTTTTACTTTAATTTTTTGTTTTGCGACTATAGATACCAAGGACGACAATACGCAGACAACAAGAATGGCTTGTGGAAAAAACTAGTGATTGACATGGGCAAGGATTCAAATCAGGAAAGATGCCAGAAATGCAGGTACGCAATATCAAAATTATAGAATAAACAAATAGAACAATAATACATATTACAGCAAAGTAAAATCTACAATCTATCATAGATGTCATAATAAGATACAAGAGCTTGAACAAATTATTTATCAACAAAATGATCACAATGTCCAATGCAAGCTTAAAACACATAGTATAGTATGCCAATAGACCCAGGTGGATATCCTTGCTCATCGTTTGAAAACTCAAAAAAATTGGGGAAACCACCAAGAAGGTGTGACAATTAATTCTAGGCTCCCAATGATAACTACCCTCAAACTCAAAAATTAAATCAACTCATAAATAAAGTGTACATCACAACATAGGAAGTAATGGCATTATTTTATTCATGTTTTATCTTTTACCATGGCATTTACAATGTGTATACATTTAAAATGCATTTTTAACAATTTTCATTGTCAAAGGACGAGTTGCAGTAATCTTGTCGTGAGTAGGTCTCTAGGTCCCATCATTTTGCCTCCTGTTTTGCCTTCACTCAGACCCTTCACCTCATGACATCATTCAGCTCCACATTCCTTTAGTCCCCCTTGTTTTTTTTTTTTGCCCCTTAGGAATCCCTAGGCCCATTTCGATCGTGGTTTTTCTTTGAATTAGGACCTAGGAATTAACATGTGTATTTATAGGGTTCCTATTTCGCCACTTTAGAAATCAAACAACATATATCTACCTTATTCACTTGCATTTACAGCCAATTTCTCCATGGGACACTTAAGGAGAAAGGGACTTCAACATAGGTGCATTTGTTTGCTAGAACAGGAGATGAATTCGAGAATAGAAATATACTAGTGACATACATCAGATTCTTACAGCCCTAACTAGCCTATCTGTCCTTCTCTATCCCTCTTGGCTTCGACCTATGACATCTCACTTTACAATAGGCTTGCTCCAGTCAAGGGGGAGGGGGGATCAATGTGCCAACAAGTCCCCATGGTAAGTACCCCTTTTCCCATCTATTTCATTTCATTTGTTTGTTCGATTGTGCACTTACGCCTTCCAAGACTACATCGAGCTAACAAATAAGTACTCTTGCCTTGCCCCTTGTCAATTCTATTACTTTACTTCATTTACTTATTGCCTATTTGAGTGTGGACACTAGGGGACATCCCACTTCTTATCAATTTAGAGACTTACCTAAGAGGCTCATTTCCAAGCACATGCATTTTGGTGAACCCGACATGAACCTCCTTTTGATTGATTCATGTTTCCCAATATTTTCCCCCATATCCTTTTAATCTATTTTCTCTCATCTTACACCATCCAAAGTTCCCAAAGATAATTCATTTATTCCCATAATAGATCATGTCAACAAACAACTTGGTGACAATGTTGAAAACCAAAACTAGAATGTCTTTCACTCAAACTCAACCTACATCAACCATAGAAATGCCAAACAAAACACTCATTGCCCAAACCTAGAAATATTTAAACTAGGTCATGTATCAAAAAACTTTTTGTCAATCCCAATGGAAATCCTCCCACAACCCAAGTGTTGCCTACAGAGAAGGGCCATATTAATGAGGAAGGTAAGGAAGAACCTCAGGATACTCAATTTGATAATGACCCTTTTCCTTTCTAAGAGTTATCCCCTTGAAATGAAGGCTTACTTGGAAAGTCATCTCACACACCTCAAAAAATATCCTGATTGACTTGAAATTCTAAAGCAAGATATGACTCTCACTAATGGCAATCTTCATAAGCCTGCCACTTATTCGTTCGCATACAATAGCATTCCCCCCTTTCATTGTTCCTCTTTATGCAACTCTCCCCTGGTGACCATTTCAAATATGGCCAAAACTGCTGCGGCTCTTTCAACCACGACCGACAACACGTCCTCACGAGGACAGAAGATACTAAAACAGCATGGAATAATCCTGGTGTTAATCAGCATCAGGTTCTGCAGCCTTTGCAGACTTCTACACCACTTCAGACATCTTAACCACTTCAAAATCAACATCATAATTCTCAAAAAATTCAATAGTCGCAAGATTCACAACTCGGTATGCAGAATTTAATGTTAGAAGTCATGGATCGAAGGAGTTAAATGCAAATAACCATGGCTCAAATGCAAATCAGATCCTTCAATTACACATGTAATATTGTCTCGCTTCTCCAAGGAAGTGGGCCAGCCATGAGACAACCCCCAATTCACAACCAGGTCATTGAAAAATTACAAAATGGTCCATTGTTGCCTTACATATATTCTATCAACATCAGACATGTTACACTTAGCATCACTTTCGATGGCAGTCAAGATCCTGTCACTCGCTTAAAACCTTTCACCAACATTTATAAGGATTGACTCCTAACTAAGCTCTTTGCCAAGACTCTCTGTGGAGATGCCTTAGAATGGTACAATCAACTGAAACCCCACAAGTTTTAAAGTTTGAAGACTTGATTAATGCATTTGACCAAAAGTTCCAAGCTAATGCCTTGAATGACGACAACATGGGGAACTTTTTCCAAGCAAAACAATTAGAACATGAAACAGCCCATGATTTTATCAAATGTTGGAAAAACCTTGTTCATAAAGTTAACCACAACATCAACGAGCAATCTCTATTAAACATTTTCCTAATGGCCTTGAAACCAAAATTGCAATACAAAGTACGATCATTCAAGCCTAAAACCCTTGAAGAAGCCATAGAACAAGCTAAGCAACAAAACACCTAATAAAAGCATTTGAGACTCGAGGACAACCTATGATTCTTCACAGAGACAAAAATTGGAATGCCATAGGAGATGGTGCTTCTGACACTTGACCCTATGTTTACTATTACTGCCATTGAACATCAATATTCAGGAATGCACAAAAATCAACGAAGTCCACTATTGCAAAAAGGGAAGTCTATTCCCCTAACCCCACCTTAGCTGAAACAATCAATCGTACCAAGCCCACTCGACAATGGTATAACCCCAACAAATTTTGTTGGCAGCATACTAATTGGGACCATGCTAAAAAAAGTTGAAAAGATTTTATGAAATGTGCCATGGACTTCTTCATTACAAAAGACTTCAATCATGACACCATGGACTTCCAAAACAAACTAAAAGCAACTCACCCAGTCAATGCTCACTTAGGCGTCTTCAATAACCCATTTTCGGATCATACACAAAATAATCAGCTCTAATATCAAGGGCAACCTAGTCCACAACCACCACTAAATAACAACTTAACAGCTGCCACTATTCAAACAGTACCTCAAACCAGACATTGTGACCAACCACAAAAAGACAAACAAATGCAAGCAGCTTAACACGTTATTCGCTGCATAGAAGTAGGATGTCTGAAATGACCTCATATCAAAAATATTCACACTAAATACAGACACGGACTGACAAAAATGCATCTTGAAACAGTTTTTTATCCATCTGAACCTCAAAATCAGCCAAACAGGCAGAAGCGACCATTTCGACCATGATCAAAATAAACATCCCACTTTGACCATGGCTGTAAATGCCCCCATACAGCCAATAAACCCTAAAACTGAATTGGAACAACCCCAAGAGAATCAAAAGAAATTCAGGAACCTCAGAAGCAACTCATGGAGCCTACCATACAATCCAAATATGACGAATGGGACCCAACTGCCAAATTATCTCCTTTGCCTAGCAAAGTCTCATTCCTTGAACTCGTGAACATCTCCTTGACATTGCAATATACTTATGAAGAAACCCAAAGAAATGAACATTCATGCCCCACCTAAAGTAGCTAAAATGCCCACTTTACCAAGATCTAATGAGAGCCAAGAGTGCCAAGAAGCAGCACTTTCCAAAGAGATTGACAGCCACCGATCAAAGCCTATCACTAAAATTCCCTATCAAACAAATGAGTCACGATGAAATTCTTTCCCGAGCTAATGATCCTACATCATTCATTATTATCCTTAAGGGTGATGTAGAAGTCAAACATGTCATTGTCAATGACAGATCTCCTTAGGATTCATCAAGAAACTTGATTTCTCTACTAACAATATAAAACACAAAAGATCAAAATGTCAAGGCTACGATAGACGACAACAACGCTCTATGTGGTGCATTTGGATTCCCATCACAACCGGTCCAAAAACCTTGCAATCTCAAAGTCGTGATCTTCAACTTTACACAATCCACAAAATCCATGGACCCACCTATGAGAGTCACTGCTACCTCTAAATGTCAATGCATCAAATTTGCATACTGGGCACTATCTACAAAATCCAAGGACATACCAACCCTTAGAATTTTGAGCTTTACAAAAAAAAAAGGTGTCTACAAAATGCCTACACTTGACCCATTACCATAAATCCCATTTCAAACTTGCCTACATGAGAACTACCCCATCAAATCTCTTATAGACGATATGGTGGTCATTCTGAAGCCACTAGACAATTATCGCCTAAACTACTTGAATTCGATGATGGACCCAATGAGCTACAAATCAAGATCAAAACTTCCAACTTGCTTGAATACACTGTGGACTAATTGCCACCGAGCTTAAAAACCAATATCCCAACAACCTCAAGAAGAAATTATAGTTAAGATGCAAGTTCAAAAAAGGCCCGCCAACAAATCAGCTCCAACACAACCGACCAAAATAGAAGTAGAAGCCACTCATATACAGCCATCCATTCCCATTTGCATAACTGACACTAGCCACAAAGATCATGACGATGGATATATTGTGGATGATTTCCACTTGTATGGGCATGCCCAAGCAAGGAATATGGAGATTTTGTGGTACATAGATATACTTCAAAAGCATAGACAGTAGCAGGACTTCATCAAGGTGTCAACATGGTTGAGCTTACTCCTCTATATGACAATGAAGAAAATTCAGTCTTTCATCTTTTAGACATTCTGAATTCAATTAAGCAATCAGAAGCATCTCAATTCCAAATTCAAATTCAGCTGATTTACAAGCCGTCATTGCTTCAACCAGATCAGTCTTCATATGCTCCACAACAAAGGAAAATCAGCTTTTAATCACGGTCAGTTTTATTGCTGGCATGCCCAACGAGGGCATTCTGCTTATATTTTCCAAGCTTATCAACGCCATATGGAGAGGAGTGCTACACAGGGGCATGCTTCAGAATTAGAGAGAGGACACTCAAGTCTTACTTCTATCAAGGGAGCAGCTATTTTTGGTGGCATAACTCTACCACCCATTACAATGATGAGTGGTGTGCCTACAAGAGCCACCTTGACAGCCTTCGTGCCAGAGAAGCTTCACATTCCAGCCTACTTCAGACTTAAGGGCATCCCGAGATGACCCTCCTTTAGCATTTGACATTCACAACAGGTTATAGCTGACATTTCTGCACCCATCAAGGATACAGTTACAACTGCGAAACCACAAATGGAGAAACAAATTCAAGACATCATCAAGAATGTATGGGCTAAATTTTTGAAGCAGTGACATTTATTTTCATTATTCTGTTGGGTTTGCATATGAATCCCCATTCTTCATGTAGCTAAACTATATCTTTTAATTTCACTCTTTCTTGCATTTTAGAATTTCCATACGTATTGCCATACATATTCAACCTTTCTTGGGCTCTCCATTCCACTTGCTGCACCCATCAAGCATGCAGATTCGACAATGGTTGAAATAGTTCAAGTTCCATTTGACCTTTCCAACCATCGCCGAAAATGTCCCCATCCTGCAAAAAATTACAAGACTTCAATCATTTCAGCATTTACAATCACTTCTAAAGCACTCATAGTTTCTCTCCTTCTGTGGTCCTGTTATAGCTTGTCCATCATTGTACCATTTTGTTATTTACTTTACTTTGCCAACATCTTCCTCTACTCCTAGTATCACTCCCTTTTGGGCATACCTAGGTCAAATACAAGATACCATCCCTTGACAAGGTGTGAGTCGAGGGACATCTAAGTGTCTTTGTCTTAGGATAATTAGTGTAACTAGGTGTAAGTTGTTATGTGTTGTCCTCTTCACACCACATGGTTGTTTGAAACCGTATGGAGGAGAATCAATTTTTCGTTTCATGCTTTATAAATCCATATGGAAGACAAATCATTACGAAAATCAGTCTCCACAATTGGCCTCATTAAGAGCCAAAGATCCGAGGAGCAATATGCAAGTAGAATAGGGTATGCAAGATCTGTTATAAAAAACTCCAAATCAGTTAGAGATGATTGACTACACATAGGGTACTAAAGAAAGGAGGAAATATGATTAGGACTAGGTGCATTTATCTTATCCCAACCATCATGGATCCCAGCTTCAGTCAAAATTGTCAATGAGGCACCTTCATTTTCCACCCCCTCCATTACAACCCCTTGCTTGTTATATTTGTTACATGATCACCTCCAAGTTGTTTTTTGTCGTTTCCTCTTGTTTTAGATTTGACTTCCAACTTCAAGCAATTAGACTCTTGGGTGTAAAATTGTACAACCTAGGGAATACCACTGGACTTTCCATTTGAGCAGACTACATTGTGACAATTTCCAATCATTATTTCAGCTTTTCACTGGAAAATTTCACTGCTTTTATTCTCGATGTGGATGCTTCGATCATAGCCGAAATCGTCACTTAGGTGTCATACATTTATTCCATTAGATTCTTATCAAAAGGACATATCTAAGTTAATTTTCGATAAGGAAATTACAAGCATATTATGGCATCACATTTTCTATTTAAAATGACATGCAAGCAAATCAAAGTACAGATTTACAACCATACAAACAAACTTGACACAAGTTTCACGCTATGAGCCATATCTCTCTCACTGTGGCATGTTTTCACATGTCAGATGCTCCTACATCATTATGATATCAAAGCAAACAACTCTTCATCAACCTAGTGAGTCTAGGTACAAATTTTCATTTTACATCATTTTCATCTCCATTATTTCATGTGTTTCTATATCAATAATTGCCTTATTCAGTTTCATATCATGGATGGTCTGTGTACCTTGAGGGGCATACATATACATATAAAATGGATTATAAACACTTTTTATTGCATTGACCTCTCGCTTGGAATTGGGGTGGACTCAAATGGAGTAATCTTGTAGTGAGTAGGGTCGTCGACCTAATCCCCAAAGGAGGAAGCCGTTGGTGCCAAATCAGCTCTTTCCTCTCCATGCTCTAAGAGGGAAAAAGAGATAAGATAACCATATGGGGGCGGCTACAACTTTGATAGAACCCCAAGCGGTCCGTCAAGCAAAGTGAGGACATGAGTGAGAGGAATGTGAGCGAGGCGAAGCTGCCTGAAGCTGCAATGACCTTGGATATACGCAAGGTTTTTCCACGAGGTAATGGCACTGGTGGTGATACAACCCCACAACCCGAATGTTTCTAGGTCCCATTATTTTGACTCCTCATTTTACCTTCAGTCAAACCCTTCCCTTCATGAAAGCACTTGTCCCCACCCTCCTTTAGTCCCCTTGTCTCATTTTAGCCCCTTAGACACCCCTAGGTCCATTTCGACCATGATCGAAATAGTCAACCGAATTTCATCCATGGTCAAATTGGCTTATTAGTTGTTATTGCCCTAAACATGCCAATTAATGCAACCATTGTCTAAATAATCTGCCTTCTTGGAATTTGGACCTAGGAATTGCCCTGTTTAATCATAAGATTCCTAGTTTGCCATTTCAAAAGTCAGACGACACATATGTGCCTTATTCACACACATTTACAACAAAATCCTCCATGGACACTTAAGGACAAGGAGACTTCACCAAAGGAGCATTGTTCGCTAGGACAGGACTTGAATCCAAGAATCGAAGAATACCAATGACATACACCAATGTCTTAGGGAAACCCTACCTGGTCTAATAGGTTTTTTTAATCCATCTTGACTTCAACTTACAACATCTCACCTCACGGCAAGCTTGCTCCAATCAAAGGGAGAGAGGTCAATGTGCCAACGATTCCCCCATGCCGGTTATCCTTTGCCCTTCTTTAATTCATTTCATTTGCTTGTTTGATTATGCATTGATACCTTACAAATCTACATCGAGGAGACAAGTACTCTTGCCTTACCCCTTGTAAATTTTGCCGCTTTACTTTGTTTATTTATTGCCTATGTATTGCATATTTGAGTGTGGACACTAGGAGGGACCCCTTTTCTTATAGGTTTAGATACTTACCTACGATATCCATTTCCTAGTGCATTCATGATGATAATGACAAAACACACACTACAAAAAACTAATTTTAGAAGTGTAGATGATGACTAAAGTATGATATAAGAAAAAATAAGATAGAATTCTAATCTTAGATTTTAATTTTTCATATGGAGACTAAATTTAAATTTTTTAGAACCAAAATTGACACTTGTTTTATTTTTTATCATGATCACTAAAGATATTTTTACTTGTGAATTGCATCATGGGAATCACAGTGTGCATTGGCCTTTGTGAATGATGTATGGGGAATCTATGATAGCAATTCCCTCTTGTACTTTGAAGAAATGCCTCTTCCTTTGGTCAAGATGGCGAGCTTGGAGGCCTGCCATGGAGAAGACCATTTGGCATGGTCTGCTTTGAAGGCCCAACTCAAAAAGATAGCTGGTGTAGATAACTCACTTTGAATGCCTATTGTAGGTAATTACTGATTTAAAGGCTAGCTTATGCTTACTAATATTAGGCTGGACAGAAATGGCGAGTTGGTTGAATCCATGAATATTGGACCTAATCCTCAAGGGGATGACAAAAATTGAACATCATTGAGTGCCTATCTATTATAGGTTTGGCGATGGCCATACTTCAATCATCATTTTAGAGGTTTGGTATGATTCTCCATATATCTGACACCTTTATAAGTTTAAGTACACTGCATTATCATGCTAACAATTAAGCATTTGGTATGATTCTCCATACATCTGACACCTTTATAAGTTTAAGTACACTGCACTATCATGCTAACAATTAAGCACATTTGTATATAGATAGACATATATATACAACCATGAATACATACAATTCCATTTTCTAGGATGGAGTCAATATAATTCGCAAAACTCGCATGAATCTTTACAGCAGGTTTAACACTGTTGTTCCAAATAGTAATCAACTGAATCTAATGTGCATTACTACATGCACTATTTATTTAAGGAAAGTAGATTTATGAAAACAGTTTCACAAAACCAAAAAAACAACACAATCTCTCCTTTTAACCAAGTTTTTCATCAAGATGAATTTAAGTGTAAAAGAACTCCAAGCGCTGCTTGTCTAATTCACTTTCTCCAATTTATCTAATCCTTTGTGTAGGTAACAATACAAAATTTCACTTGAAAATGAAAAAAATGGCAGCTATTCATCATTTAACTCCCAATATATACTTATCTACAGGATCCTGTTACATAAACAACTCATTGAGAAATCTGGCAAATTTTGAGATTGACTTGGCTTTTTCACCCTTGCTGCACATCCCACTTTATCACTCACCACCATCAATGTTGCTAACAAGCCTTCTAGCACCAACTTCTTTGCAGCACTACTTTAGCTTTGGCATTATTGGCATTCTTCTTTACAACGGCAACTTTTGCACATTGGAATTGCAGATAGATTTTGATGGCCAATAAAGTTTTGGTGTCAAGTTCACTTTGGACGATTTTCCCCATTGAACCTGAACATCTTTGGTGTTGATTTCAACACTTTTGGTGTTGAACCTTCCTTCATGCCAATACCTATAGCTTTTCTAAGTCTCAAATACTTCTAATGTATG
This sequence comes from Torreya grandis, assembly GCA_037957365.1. Taxonomy (NCBI): domain Eukaryota; kingdom Viridiplantae; phylum Streptophyta; class Pinopsida; order Cupressales; family Taxaceae; genus Torreya; species Torreya grandis. Next base: position 2,595,389 of record JARHVA010000495.1, read on the forward strand.
CAACCTTTATCCTTTAGGACTCTAAACTTCCCTCGTCGGCAATGGTTGGTCCCCAGTCAGCTGCTCTTGTAAATGAAGAAATTTTTGTGCCATTTGTGATGTCAAACACCACCACGCTCCATTTGGGAACTCATCATTCCTCACAATTGGATATAGCTCAATCTGACCTCATTGCATATCTTTTGTCTTCCACTACAAGATAGCGTTTAGTTGCAGCATTTCCTAAGAATCAGGTACCAAATCCTCTAATACAAGTTAAATTAGCACTGATCCATTTTCGTCAACTAACCCTGAAGGAACAAACAATTTCAATACATTTGCATTTGCTATCAATTAACTGTATGTGTTTCTTGGAAAATAGAGCTTTAAGATATCTACAGCAATTTGTTCTATAATCTTGAACTAACCATTCTAGATCGGTCCTAGCTTCCATCCTTTACCAGTGAGTTATTTATCACCCTGGTACAACCATACTATGTTACAATGTCAAACTTATGTGCCACTCAGTACTGGTCATTACAAGATTTAACCTTTTCCTGAGCTTGCTTAATTAAAATGGTCCTTAAGCATTAATTTGTCAAATACAATCCAAAAACTAAGTGGATTTTTATTTGTTGCCACTAATTGCCACTGATTGTAATACATCCTTAGCAAATTTCGAACTGATTCCTACTTGAGGCAAAACTACCAAACAAGTTTCAAAAGGAGAGAGTTTGGTGGATCCATGAATTGCATGGCTATAACGATGTTTTTTTAATAGATGATAATAAGGGAAAAGGGGCTCTTACCGCATGGTACAAAAGGATCTGTCTAGCAGATCAGACCAAGAGAGACAAAAGAAGCCTCCAGGAGAATAGATGGAGAAGAGCAGAGAAGCCAGAAAGCCAAAACAGCCATAAAGCCAACAAGCCAGAAACAAGAGATAAGTCTAAAGAACCGAAGTCCAGAAGCTACACATTCCAGAACAGTCCAGAAGTGTTAAAAGGGAAGCATCACCATGGAACCACTCCCAAGAAGCTGGAAGATACCAACACCAGAAGCCTTGGTCACCAGTCACCAGAATGTCCAGAAAGCACTGAGACTACAAAACACTCAAACAAAAGGGAGGTTGTCAACAGGTAAAGTCTGTTCTAATTAAATATCTGCAATCTTCCCAGATCTTCATTAGGAGGACGGTGAAGAGTTCCAAAGTTGGCCAAGAAATCTGCTGAAAGGTTGGTCTCACGATAGTTGTGGGAGAAAGAAATGTCATCAAAAAATGGAATGACATGGAAGATATCTTGAATGATTTGAATTAAGCTGCCACCGACCAAATCTTCTCGTTTTAACAATGTTGCAATATGGTAGTTTTCATCCAAGTCTTCAAATTTTGGTGTTGCATCCCCTTAACAGATGCGTTGACATGATGTTTACAACTTTCATCTATCCATCAATCTAAGGGTGAAATGAAATTGTGTTTTACATTCCCCAATCCATCACTAGCTAAGGAATCAATTTGAAAAAATAGATTATAGCATTCAAAATATAGCATAGTTGCCTAAGTCTTGGAGATGGGAAAGAGGGGTCGGGGTTTCTAGGATGGCAAAAATTTCCCAGATTTTGGGGACAGCTATGGGACGGCTATTAAAATATTTAATAATATATAAAATAATAAAAAGTTAATATTTAAATCTTTAAAATACAAATAAATTTAAAAAAATAAAAAGAAATTGAAAATAGCAAAAAAATAAAAAATATGTTTGGGACGTCACGACATCCTCAAAGCATCTCCTAGAATTCAAGGGGCATCCCTGATTTGTTCTGCTATTTGGGAACGTGAGGGGACATTTCCTCCCCATCCCCCATCCGTGAAATGTCCCATACATCTGGGACGGCACCACGATGGGGGAGACACGTCCCTACATAACAATGAAATATACACACACATGTTGAAATAACAATTTGGCGACCTATTCCTTACTAATGGTCTTTTACATATTATCAAAACCTGCCATTTCACTAAACCTACAGCTATAAAGAAACTCTCAATTTCATGTTGTGTATTCTGCGAACTGCAAAGGACTTCCATTGAAATACATTCCCATAGTCAAATTGAATCTACTAAGGGTGTGTACAAAGGCCTCATTTTTGTTTCAAATTTTTGCTAGTGTTTTGCAACACATGTCCTCAAACGAAATGTAGCACATCACTCTGCATCTTTGGCCAATAGATGTATCATTACAAATCTCTACGTGTTCTACCAACACCAAAACATACAGCCACTTTGAGAGCATGAGCTTTTCACAACAACTTAACTCTTGCTTTCCCAGTTGGTATGAAAAAACTCTCTGCCTTAAACAACAATTTGTCCACCTTAGAGTCAATGTGCTCTTCTTTACTCCAATTCTAAGGCCTGCCCAAGTCCCTACCTCTCACATAATTCTTTCAAGTCATCATGTGAAAATGGTGTCTATTGCATCACCTCTCCCAATGCTGAAAATATCAATGACCATGACAACATATCCACCACTTAATTGTAAATTCTTTTCTTGTATTTAATCACTAGGTTAGACTGCTATAAAAATACTTGCTACTTAAAAGTGTCGACTTTGTTGTAGCTTATTTTGCTTTGGTAAAAACAAGGACTTGTAGCAGCGTCAACTATTATTTCTTTTCTAAGTATATAGTGGTGTCAATGTTCCACAATTTTAAACATTGCATACAACTTATTATCATACTTTGGGTAGTTGGCCAATTCTCCTAAAAGATCTTTGAGGTATCAAAGAAACTTGTTACATAAGTATTGCTCCTAGTGAATATTTGAAAGCACCACTTTGATCTCGAACAACATCTGTAAATCCAGTCAATTGAATGTTGGTGTTTTGCAAATCTTCCACTTCAACCTTTGAAAGGTCGTTTATAATATCTTAGCCCAGTGAAACATTCCACCACCTTAAATTAAGCAATTAATTGCACTAAAATGTCTATGAATTTGGCATTTACCTTGCAAAGATATTAAAATGGTCTCATGAAACTATGCATAATTGTTAACTCTTCGACGAGTCTTGACTTCACGAAACTTGATAGCATCAATCTTTAACTCGCTACCTCTCATGACAAATTCTAATTCCAAAAGTGATTATCATACAGATTTGCACATCATCAAATTTACTTTTAGCAGAATCTATGTAGGATTTCCAACAATTGTTCCAAATGGCCTAAGTGCTCATTCCATATCTTACTAAACACATGTATGTCATAAAGATAAACTCAGATGAAAAGGTCAATATAAATCTCAAAACCCCCTTTGAGTTTGAGGATTTTGTTCACGAGCCTCACAAAGGTAACTAGCGTGTTGGCATATCCAATATATTGTACAAGCCCTAAATGGAATTGAACGTTGTCTTCCAAGAATTTTTTTGACAAATTCTAACTTGATGATAGGCCAACTTCAAATCAAAGGGGGTAAAATACTTCACTTTCTAAAATTGGTCCAAAAAGTCGTCAATCCTTGGAAAATGATATCAATTCTTGACGGTGATCTTGGTCAAAAGTTGAAAATCCATGTACATGTCCTATGACATGTCATTCATAGGAACAAGTACAACTAGTGATCTAAATGATGATACACTCTTGATGAATCCTTGGTCGAGGAGTTTTCACAATTGCCACTTGATATATAATTCCATACTTGTATAGACCAATATTAAGCAATGTTCCATTGAGAAGTCGTTCAATATCACACACCATCAAGCACTTGGGCAGTAATCCTTTGGGCTCCATAACAACATCCTAGTTGTTAATAATATAATCATCTATCTCTCCCATATGTTATGCACCAAGAGTTTTTGTAATGATGATTTTTAATTGTTTTCTTCTCACCCACATCAAGAGAACAAACTAATGAAATTTAAAGCACAAAAAAATACATAAAAATAAATATCAAATGACTTATCTATTACATGTAAAAGTGTAGATTTATCAACACTCAAACTTTAAACTTACATATATGATATATCAAAAATTGAACTGCATGTAAGCTACAACAAGACTTTGCTAGAATTTAAAACTTAATAAATGTTGATTTTACTTTTTACACTTTTTCTTCTTAAATTATTATTGTACATACAGTGTGTGAGTTATGTGCACTTCACACATGATAAATGCACCATTAGTTCAGGGTGTGTCTTATACGCACTCAATGCGTGAGTATGTCTAAAAATACGATGTGTTACAAGCATACTGAGTGTGGTTGAAATTTCTTTAGGTGCATGCACCCAAGTATCTCTCAATGTAGCTTTTATCATATTATGGCACGTCAAGAAATTTATTTTAATTTCATGTAGATTCAATTATTAAAATTTAAGGAAATGATCATTTCTATTATATTAATATTTTAATTTACATAGTAGCAAAACTCCTGAATAAATCGCGATTAATCTTGAATTGCCAACAAAAATGCTTTATTCCTTGAAAAAATCAATGCTTTATTCCTTGAAAAAATCACGATTTTTATGCAGTCAACCCCTTGCCAACAAGTAAGCATTGAAAATCGTGGAAAATTGGTAAAAAATCGCGATTTTTTAAAAAACAAGATTTAAACTCGTTTAAATCGCGATTAATATTGTTATTCACTTTTTTTAAAATATATATACCAAAAACGATTTTTTTTGGTTCATTTTTGCTTTATTTTCATAGATTTTCACCATCAAAGAGAATATTTTCGAAGAAAAAAATTGACTAAGGAGAAATTAGAGATTTTCAGCGAGAGGTCCAAGATTATCAGCAAAAAATTCGCGATTTTTACTTTACATTAAAGAAAACCAAGTTACGACCATTTTATATTGAATATGTTCAAATTTAATAAAAACTATAAAAAATATAGTTGTCCCCTAGCCCTAACCTCTGGATAACCCTAACCTATATATTCAAATGTGAAGGCCAAAAGGGCAAGAACAAATATAGATGTGGGTTCTAACTCTTCAGACGCAAGGGGTGATCAATTTGATGACACACCACTGCCATCAACAGAACATGAAAAGGAAAAGGATGGATCCCAAATGACCTTTAGATTAATGTCTTGTTGGCCAAACACAGGTGGAGGAAACATTCATGCCTTCTTTAACCCTCGCACTACCCCTGGAGCACAAACCACACTAGAGAGTACATGTTGGAAAAAACTGTGTACGAGCATGCAAAGAAGGCAATCTCCAATTTTTGGTACTCATCTAGCTTGTCGTTTAATGTGGCTAGATCTCCATACTGGCAAAGTATGGTGGATGAAATTGCAATTGTAGGTCCTGGGTTCACGACCACATCATATGAGGCTTTATGAACTAATTTGTTGAAAGACACTGTACAAAATGTGAGCGATGTCCTTGCTAAACATCACAAGGAATGGGCACAATCGAGATGCATTGTCATGTCAAATGGATGAACAGATAGAAGGAATTGCACGCTCATCAACTTTCATGTGTAATGTGACATTGGCACAGTGTTTCTTAAGAGTGTCAATGCATATGATATGATAAAATCGGATCAAACACTATTTCATCTATTTGATGAGGTTGTGATTGAAGTGGGGCCCTAAAATGTGATCCAATTCAGTACTAATAATGTTGTTGCTTGCATGGCCACTAGGAGGCTTCTTATGGACAAATATACAACTGTGTTTTGGACACCATGTGTGACACATTGTCTTGATTTGATCTTGGAGGACATAGGCAAAATTCCATGGGTGAAAGAGATTTTGCAAAAGGCCCACACAATCACAAAGTTCATATACAATCACACAAGGGTGCTCAGTATGATGCGCACAGTCATAGATGGCAAGGAACTTCTTCAATCGGGGTTGACAATGTTTGCAACCCACTTCCTTGCCTTGCAAACTCTTTTCCAACAACAAATGAATTTGAAATGAATGTTTGTTTCAATTGAGTGGGCGAAATCTTCATTTGTGAAACATATGGATGGCAGAATGGTGAATGACTATGTTTTCTCACCATTTTTTTAGGAAGAGATAGAGCAAATTGTGTTATTCTTTGAGCCTCTAGTTCAAGTTTTGAGACTCATCGATAGAGATAAATCCCCCATGGGTTATTTGTATGAGTCAATGGTTAGGACTAAAAAAGCTATTAGAGATAGATTGGAGAATAATGAGGCCAAGTACATGCCATTATGGGAGATAGTTGATAACAAATAGAATCGACAAATGCATTTCTCCCTTCATATAGTGGGATACTTCTTGAATCCAACATTGTTCTAAAGCATCTCATTTCGAAACGATGCAGAGGTCACAGAGGGCCTATTTTAAGTGCATGGAGAGAATGTTTCCTATTCAACAAGACTTTGAAGAAACTTTAACCTTAGAGAGATGTTGAAGTGTAGACCTGTTGGTCCATAGTCTACTTGTTATTAGCTTCCTCCCCTTTTTTGTTCCCTTGTAAATGACAATAGCATGCACTTTAAAATGCAAATATAATTTGAGTAGTATTAAAAGCATAGTTGTTAGGAGACGAGTACATATTTTGTTTAAAAATAGGAGACGGGGGTACAGGGAGACGGCTATATATATAATTTAAATATATTAATATTTTATTATTATACTTATATATATTTATCATTATATGAAAATAAAAAATAAAAACCGAAAAATATATTACTACTGACGGGGGTACGAGGAGACCGGTACGGGGAGACGCATCTCGGGGGGTATGGGACACGTCTCTCTGCAACACTGATTAAAAGTAATGAAGATTTTGATGGTGTACAATCTCATTTATCTTCCTCTCATAATCTATATCTATTCTCTATGCAATTCAAATGCTTAATATGTATCTCTATACAATGGAAATGAGTTTAAATTTTTTAAAAAATAGTTTTTTCTTTTTTTCCACAATTTTCGACTATTTTAAGTTTTCCCACTTTTTCGCTATTAATCGCGATTTTTTTAAAAACACTTAATGTTTTGAAAAAACACTTTTTTCCCCAAATGATTTATGTTACTATGATTTTAAAATATTGTACACGCACACATTTTATTCATGCCTTAATTTCATATATTAAGCACTTTGATCCCCTTGCATGTATGTACAGAGAAAAACTATCCATTTCAAGGCCATCTAAATTCCCAAGTTGTTCATGGTTCCATCTAGGTGGCCGAGTCAACAAGGTCAACATGGCACACCAGCGACAAAGTACAGTTTCAAGGATGAAAACCCTAAAAAGGGTGATCTACATGCAAAACACTACATGCTATATATCACACAACAAGTTTCAGCGCAATGAAAATTTGACCACTTAATTAGGCCTTGTGACTTGGCTTGGTGAAATGGCATGAGGATGATGAGGTACGGTTAGCATAAATGGGACTTGGCATGTCAGGTGAGGTGTCTTAAATATTCTCGTTATAAATTTCAATTTCCTTCACATGTTTGGATGGTAACTTCATATGAACAAGTGGGGAATGGAGATCTATGCACACTTGTGTGAGATTCCAAAACTAGAACACATATTTCCCAATAATAGATCTTATCTTCACATGGCAGCCATAGATCAGAATTTCAAGCTTATTTTTATGTAGGTTGCCCTTGGGTAGCCATGAGGTTTTGTGGGGAAGTGGTCACACATGCTGGAGCCCATTTTCTTTTTCATGTTAACTCAGATGTAGAGGAGTTTTCAGGTTTTTCCAGTTTTTGCAGTTTCCATGTTTAGGGGGAAATGGTAGTCCTTGGGGAGTGTGAAATAAGTATGGAACTTGGGAGATGGAAGAAGGAAGAGCAGGAAATATTTTCCTCACACATACACATTTATTTGTTCTTGCACTTTGAGTTTTGAAAAGGGAACATCTCATAAATTCAGGATTTCGAGAAAGGGAATAGAATGGGAGCTTGGAAAGGAGGACTGGAAAGATTTTCAAGCTTATGGAGGAAGCCCAAGCCAGCCTCTTGGGTTGTTAGAAGTTGCTGAGGCTGTGGGAGCATCTTTCTACAATCTCTCTCCTGATTTTGCATCCAAGAGAAAGGTAAGTTTGAATCTGAGATTTTTCTCTGTATATCATTTCTCTCTTTCCCTTATTGTTGTTTGAATGCTGCATTTTGTCCTTGATTGTGTGTACCATGATGCCTGAAAACCCGTTGTGTGTTGGTTTCTTGGTCATGATAGTGGGAAAAGGGAGTTTTAAAAAGATAAAAGAAAGAATGCATGTTATTCTTTACCTATTACTCTGACCGAACCGAAACAGTTCCAGTACTGATCCTGGTTCTCCCCAGAAATGACTGGGTTCTTCAAAATTGTTGCATTTCAGCATTTCTGGGATGAACCCAGGGCAGCGGTCTGCTGAAAGTTAAAATAGTAACCCCAAAAAAAAAATTAAAAACGAAAAAAAAAGAACTGACTTGACCTAAATCATAAATCATAATTTATAAACCTATTATATTTTGAATTACATAATGTTTTGTAAAAAAAAAATTGTTTTGGTCCCCATTATGCACATAAGACTCATATTGTGGCTATTTTTTATTAAATCTTGTATATTTTATGTACATACATTTCCACGATAAACTGTAGCTACGGTCACAAAAAAATCAGCACTTCATGTACCCATTCCTGTTTCCTAGTAACTTAGCCTATTACAGACTTTGAAAGGAGGTGGGAATGAAAATGTGAGAGAGAGAGTTAGTATTTTTACGTCCTTATGTGAATAAAAAAGAAAGATTGGAAGTTTGTCTCTTTCAGATTCTGGTGCCTTTTCCATTCTGATGGAAGCTGTCATGTCCATTGGGATGAACAAGGATGACAGGAAAGAGTTTTTAAGACATTGGCTGGATTGGTTGGATGATGAATGTGGTGACACAAAACGGATGTGAAGAGGTTTATCTGCAGCCACCACACCTTGTTGGGGATTACTAGTCTTATCTGATGAAGGAATACCTCAAATCTATAGATACACAATATGCAAACTATTTTAGTTAGCTAGAGAGGATGCTTGAGGTGTAGGAAGCTCTATAGTCCATGATTGTATATAGTGAGCGATCCAAGTTAAGAGAGGCCAAGATGAATGACAGAAAGAGTATGAAACAAAGGAGGCTGAATGAAATTGATGGGCAAATGCCAAGCTAGTGTCCTTTATAAAACCTATCGCACAGGCAATCAATGTTATTGACACAATCTCTACTAATCTTTGAGAGGCCTATGAGACATTTGACAATATGCTTGGTTGGGTTAGAGCTGCTATTGAAGAAATGGATCCCACACTAGCATTTTACATCGAGCAAATTTTACCCATTGTTCAGCAAAGGTGGGCCATGATGAAAACTCCTTTGCACATGGCAGCACATGCACACCTAACTCCAAATGCCATATGGAAAGGCTTGGGAGAGTGCCTCCTACTGATGATCAAGGGATAAAAGAGGGTTTCAAGCTGCCATTACAGAAATGTTCAATCCAGGAGAGTTCTCCTGCATTTACTTTCATTTGTAGAGCTTGGTGGCCCATTCAACTCACAATAGGCTAGAGAGGATCAGCTCACTTACAGCTCCATCCAATCTCTCTCAAGAGGAACGAAGTGTCCCAAAAGGATATTCCATATCTCAAGAGAATACTGTCACATAAGGTAGAGAATTACATTCTAACTTATAGACTTAGTCTTCGTAGAGATAAATAAGTGGAAAACCCTCTAGATGGGAATCACATTAGTAGATACAATTGTTTATGATGTGAAAGCTAAAACTAAGAAGAATGATGCATTATGTCTTCAGGTGTGTGCATAGATTAAGACCTGTAATCTGAATTCTAAATGATTCCTGGCTCTTTCTCTTCAAGCCCAGCTCTTACTGTAAGACGCTATCATTTTTGTAACCCATGTCCGTATATATTTTCCTTGAGATTAGTCCAATCTACTTAGAATATTTATTTCAGAAGTGTAATAAAAGTCTTGTTTTCTGAAAAAACGAATTTAATTTACACTTCTAAATTCTACCAAGCTAAACAGGAAAACAACTAGCAAAAGCCTGAGCCTTAATACTTAAAATTATGCTGAACAGAAATTTTCAAGGGATCTTTCATTTTATACAAGCAACGTTTATGTTATTGTCATGCTGATACTTCTTTCAAATGAATTCAAGGACTTACAGTGGAAAAGATGTTTTGCAAGGGTATCATTAGGCATGTACTCTGCAACTAAGAGACGCTCGTCTCCCTCACAACAATACCCTATTAAATTGACCAATCTCTCATGGCGTAGCCGCCCAACTCCCCAGGCCTCTTCCTGCACTTAGCAAGGATAAATAAGAAAAATTGAAAAGCAACAGACATACATAGTATCTAAAAGAGAAAAAACTAAATGATCTTGTGGTTCTAGTTTTAGAAATAAAGTTGAATGGCAGCTTAAAGATTTTATGTGCAATTGCTGCCCAGATTACTCTGAAGCAAATTAAGAAAAGAAGACCACGATCATGAAAGGAATACCCAAGCAAAACATCGTACATCAGACTGAAAATGAGAACCATATGCTTCAGAATAAACAAAGAACTGAAACTATACCACAAACTGCTTTGCATCAGGCCAAGCTATTCTGGGGAATTTTTTAACTGCAATCCAACGATTGTTCTCCAGTCTTCCTTTATAGACAACATTTGGGGCCTTCTCTCCACTTTCAGAAACAATATTGTCGGAATTAAAGAAATTTGTAGCTGCTCGGAGCTCCTCAAGTGAATACTCAGTAAAGGGTGGGATAGAATCCAATTCAGGCTCACCTCCATTTTCTGCAACAGTAACATATTATAGAAATAACAAATTTGATGCATTTCTACCTCAAAAGCAGCAATCAAATTCGGAAATGACAATTACAGTTTTTCCATATAGGAGGTCCTCTGATCTACCAAATAAACATCAAAATGGAATAGCAACTTCCCAAAAAATACATATACTGGATAGAAGAACCAGTACATCAAAGTATTTGTTGAAAATCAGATATGTGTCGCAGTTCTTAAATTTATCAAATGGATGCAACGGCAGTGCTTCTGAAAATAGGATAAGCCCAATTTCTGGAGATGGACAACCTGCCTTAACACACTTATGAATGGTCTATTGATGGGATTTTGGGTATATACAGGGAGATTGAATTTAAGTTTTGTTTTTCTTAAATAAGGCCACTAGTTTTGATGGCAAACACGCAAATTTATAAGGTAACAAGAAAGCCAAGTTGCGTGCATCTATTAATTTAATAAATAAATGGACTTTTCTGCAAAGAATGCAATCTAGTGTTCACCATAGGGCCTGTAATGTGAGTGGAACTAATGACCTTAAAAACAGAATTGAAGTCTTAACTATTAGTTGGTGAAGGAAGGAATACCTTCACTAGCATAATTTGTTGCACTAAGGGCAAGAACAAAGAAAAGAGTTTGAAGAAACAGGATTAGAGAAACAGTGCACCTCTGGAAAATGATAGAGAGAATTGATATATGTTGATAAAAACATATATTCATACTCTTGAAAACATAAGGTAATAATGCTAAGTGAAGCTCTAGAGGCGTTGGAGGCCCTAGAATTCCATCTGTAGAGAACATCCAATTATTAGCTGGCTCTGTCTGTGCCGTTAATGGAATATCTCAATAACTTTGCAAATTCATAAGACTGGCGATTACGAGATCAAACAAGCTGCTATTGACTTTGAGGCTAAATGGGCTAACCAAGGGAATCGCACTGGTGACTATGCTGGAAATACACATTCTGCGGGGCCCAGGGAAACTACTCACTCCCAAGGCATATTGAAGAGATGCACAAAACATCAATCAAAAAACTTTAACAAAGAGGGACCAGAAGATCCCCATACAAAGGTACGATGAAGCTAAACTTTAAAGTTTGAATGGCAGTTAAGGATGGGAAAATGGAAAATAGGAGAGACAATCAGGGCAATTTAATTTCATTTGATTTAGATATTAATCACTACAAGTGGCCAAGAATGAGCAATGACATTAGAGGAAAGAAAGTAATAAAGCTTCCACGGTTCATAATTAATAGAAAAAGAGTTGATCATACCTTCAGCTTTGGCGATGACTTCAACGTCTTCCTGGGGAGGGGGTGAGCGCTGAAGCCTCGAGGGGCAACAACCCATGCCTGCCTTCCTTCTCGCTTATCAAATACGCTGAAGACTTTCACTCCACCATAAACTTGTCACTCCAGACAAAACAAGAAAAGAAAGTCACTGGTATGATCTAAATGACCCCATGCCTGAGATGGGACCGTTTGTTCACGGCGAATATGTCTGTGCTACGCTAAACCATGCCGGAAGACAACAAGCACCGCCAGTGGCAGGGAGAAATTCCAGTAATTAACACTTGGCGAGCTAGGTTAGACTTTAGACTTAGTCCCCTGACAAGTACAAGCTGCCCAGAATGAATTGCTGCCAACGGCTGACAAAAACAGACACTGCGGTAAGACTCACCAAGTTTAGCCACAGCACTTCCAACTTCTGTCAGAAGCAAAAAGAAAAAAAAAACATTTCAGCATTAGAAAAATGCGGCGACGTCCCATACACGACAAAAAAATGACATTAAGATAATAAGAAATGCCGCACGGCACAAATACCTCACATCAAATATCCAAATCAGTGTTTAATTTTCGAATAAAACCTTAAACGCAACTTGCAAGGGTTTACTTTGTTAAAGCCTTCAGCTATTAAGCCCTACCAAATTATGGAGAGCTGACAGGGATCAGGTTAAGTGTGCGGTTAAATCATGCAGAAATTACAGCATTTATGTCTGCCTTTTCGAATGCATAAAAATATATATGCAAATGTGGATATTGATCCCCTTGGGCACTTAGTATGTACGGTTTTGGAATATAAAAAAGAATGGAAAGATGAATTTAGGGATTTTAATGCCTCCCGTTCGGAACAAGCCTTCTAAGTTTACAACATTAGCATACATCTGAAGTAATATAATAAGCAGCACAGCACCTAAAACTCGTTCTATGCTTGGATTTTGGATTTTATTAAGGAAGCGAAATTTAAACTGGGGCAATTGTGCAAGTCCTTATTGATTTTGAAAAGAGTAAAGCCTTTTATGTTGTTTATAGCTGACAGACGATAGAATAGTGCAAAAGTTTGAGCCCCTTGCCCTCGGATTTTTTTAAAGTTAAGATCTGGGGTTTGATTTAGCAATTATTTGATACTGTCTGTAGCTTGTGAGATCTAACAATCTTGATACGCAAGTTCGGAAAAAACAGAGTGAGAATTAGAATATGAAGATGAAAAGACGTTTGGTGGATTCGAACAGCAGACGTGTTGACTAAGAAGAAATAGCTTTGGGGGATTATACCTGGTGGTATGAAGAATCCTAATGCTGCATCCGCTTTTGCGAGATCTGTGTAACAGGGACGCCCTTATAAGATTAGTGAAACGCTGAATGGAACGGCATCTGCAACTGCCAAGACAAATCAATCCCCACATGCCAACACGACCCAATTCCGTCGTCTCTTGTATTTTTTCCTCCTTTTCGGCTGTCATTTTTATTAAAATATTTTGTATGCATGCTAATTGATCTTAGCCCTGGGTCCCATTGAGAGAGTTTGGTTGTAAAGGGGCGGAATCCCCTCCCTCTTCTTCACTCCCCTCCCCTCCCTCTTCTTCAAAGCATCCTAAGTTTTGTCTTCGCATTTCAACGTTTTCTTCCATTCACACACTTATGACTATCAAACATTCCTTCCACATTTTAGTTTTAGTCTCCCAAACATTGCATTCACATTGGCAACAACCGATCCCCGTATCCTCTACTCTCTACTTCCTAACCATAAGTAACTAGCATTTGTATTAAAGGTCCAAGTTATATTGGAAGGGATGGTATAATTTTCACATTTAGTAAAGTTTGGATTTTTCGTAAAAGTGATGATGGAGAATGAGGTTGTATATTCCTTCATATGATAATAAGTTGTTATGACTATCTAAGGAGGAGACGTTCTATTTGATATTGAGTATGAGCAATGGCGGAGTGTTAGTAAATAGTAAGGCCATACAAAACATGAAAATGATTAAATATTTCAAAGTTCGCAAGGAATTGATGGTAAAAGACAATGACAAACTATATCAAATAATGGACTTGAAGAAACCGAGACAAATCCATGTCACTATTATAATATTTAATATATTTTATATTAAAAAAATTATAAAATAATATATATATATATATATATATATATATATATATATATATATATATATATATATATATATATATTATTAATTTATAATTATAATTAATAAATCACCCATTAATGGGTTGATTGTGTGCTCGAAGGCAATGAGACGTGTTGGAAAAATAAAGTAGTTGCCTCCCCCTTTGAGATGTTCAAAATTAAACTTTGATGGGTTGCAAGGGGAAATCCAAATGCATCAAGGGCATGATGTGTGCTATGTGATTGTTCTTGCTTGTTAATTAGAGTTGCTTCGATAAAATTAGTTGATGGGACCAATAATGAAGTGGAAACACAGACCCTAGTGTTCGGACTAGATCTGTTGGTTTGGTGTGTTATCAATCGTGTGGTGTTTGAGCGAGACTTGATGGTTGTTATTCACACTCTAAGGAAAAGAAAGACATTTTCATGGAATATTGAGAACATTCTTAACCAAGCTTAAGATATTCTAGATGATTTTAGTGCTTGGGAAGCCAATCATTGCTTTCGTGAAGTAAATTTGGAAGCAGATGGCCTTGCCCACAAGGGCATATCACAGGGTAATGATGTCATTATAAATAATATTTGGGATGCATGGATGGTTGAAGGGTCAAATCCCTTTGCATAGCTTGGTTTGTTTGCAAGGACTGTGTGCATTATGGAAAGATGTGGATGGTTCTAATCATTGTTATGACAAACCTCACTTCCCATGCTTGAGATGTAATGTTTACTCTCCCACATTGTGTGATTGAGAAGTGGCAATCGACATTTATTTACACTTGTGATGAGAGGTTTCATCATCTGCATTGGGGAAGCACTTATTGTGTGTGTGGGGTGGAAGAGACTACAAAGATGGAAGGAATGAGTGGCATTGAGCAAGCCTTTTCTACGCATAAAGGTGACTAAGAGGGAGATGGCTTTTGAGGCGAAGGTAATGGATGGTCATCTAAAGAAGGTGTTCATCATCCAATCTAGGAACATCTTGTAAGTGATTAAGAAGGTCGTAGTGTTGGCGTTCCGGAAGACTAGTTATAGGGTGAAGGTGAATTCATTGATTGCTTCGACCTTTGTGGGCAATCTTCTCATGGTGTCAAAGGACAAGGAGTTTACATTGGCGATCATAGTTAAGATTATACACGCAGGCTTCAAACGGGGATTGGAAATTGCAATAGAAGAATTCTCTCTCATAAAGTAACACTCCCTGATTTTCACTATGCATTAGGGACAAGGGCTTGTTCCCCTACAAGCTTTTAGGGACTTGGAGGATAGATGTTACAACTTAGTGGAGCATATTAAATTCATACAAAATTATCTCAAAAATCTTGGGCCGATAGTTAAGTTATTACCAATACTAAATTTGAATGCTCTAAGGATGTCGATGGCATCGGTGGTGGTTGCATAAGCACAAGGAAGTCATCCAAGATGGCTTTTAAGGTCAATTTGTTGGCTCGTCTCTATGACACACACACTTTCATTCTGCAGACCTCCCCTTAGGCGACAGGGGGACCTCTCATAAGGCGACAGGTGACCACAGTCCATATGAGGGCTTGTTTGGAAAGAGTCATTGTAACACCAGGATCAGGGGTGTTTGGTTTGAAATGGGTGGGTAGACCTCATCTGCATATGAGGATAATGTTAACATTCAAAGTTAGTGGCTCAGTTGGGTGGGAGTCTAATGGTGATGTCAGATTAGTTGAGCGATAAGGGTGGTAGCAACGGGTTTGGCGGTAGCTCCCTAATGACAGATGGGGGTGGTGGTTTGTAGGTTGTCATTGGGTGATTTGATTTTTGGTTAGTTACCCATTTTTTGGTGGCTTTGATTAGTTTGGTTTGGCCCTACGAGATTTATTTTTGGTTAGCACACTTTATGGTGTGTTTCTTTTTATCATATGATCAGTCTGTGGTCGCGTGGTTTTGTTCAATTTTCAGTTGTTGTATCCTCGCTTTTTCATTTAATAAATGGGTGAGGGACCCTCCAACCATCAATCGTGTGTGTGTGTGTGTGTGTGTGTGCGCGCGTGTGTGTGTGTGTTATTAATATTATACCTTATATATAATATTATATTAAATATAATATACAATGTATTATATTATTAATAATATTTATATGTATGTTATTTTATTATAGAAAATCTATTATGTATAATACGTAATATTATATTCAATAATTATATATTACAATATATGATTAGGTGTTTATTAAAAATAATTTAACCCCCCCCCCGAAAAAAAAATCTAAAGCCTAATGTATGGCCTAATTTATACTATCACCACACAACTCACATACAAATATTTCATTGTCTGCATGTTTTTGTTTAACCCTAAACTGGATATGGATCTTAGTGGTAGATAGGGTTAAGAATATAGAAATGAATAAGCACAAGGGTGATAAATAGATCTATAGCAGGCTAATCAATTGCAAAACTCAAATAGAACATATATTAAATTTATTATGCTAAGATATGCTAAAAATAGGAAACACAAATGTGCTAGATATTGTAATGATAATAAAAATAAGATAATTAGTTTTAATGCTAATGCAGATCTAGATCTAGAATAGGCAAGAAGTGGACTGTAATAATATTCTAGAACAGTAACCAAATTTTGGATTAAATGTCGGCCTTCGACATATGTGTCAACCTAGGATGGTTGCGTAGATGCCACTATTTGGATTAGATGCATGTGTCTAGTACAGAATACCTGCTAAAATTGGATGCAACCACCTAGATGCTTCTAGGTTTTATGTCATCTTCACTTTGGTGCATTCAGATCTGGGTCATGGAATATCGTTCCTTGTCAAATGATCAAACCTTAGTTCTTCATATTCATAGTGACCTTGGAAAAAATGGGTTAATGGACTTAATGTGTCGAGCTAACCCCAAAGACCCCTCTATCAATGAGTGGTTCCTATATAGCCACTACTTTGAAGAGGGCCTCAGATTGATGTCATTCTCCCTTAATGTGTTGCTCGTGTGCGCACAAGGGTGCAATATATAGAAAGCAAGTACAACAGTGACCTGGCTTGTAACTTGACAAATGAGACTCTTGAAAGGCTTCTTAAATACTTCATACCTATAGATATGTTGTTATTATGACTAATATGAGAATAAGAGAAAATAGGAAAGCTTTACTCACTTGAGTGTTTGAATGAATGCTCTTTGGTATGAATATTAGGTCTCTTTAGGTCTTTTCTAAGTGAGGAATGAATGAGGGTTGATCTTATATTTATATCAATCCCTTTGGAGAATATCTTGCATTAAAACACTTGGACTGACAATAAGAATATGTTTCATTTATAAATTAGATGAATTTAGGGCACTAGATACTTGCATCAAGGTAGGACACTTACGTCGACGTAGGCATTTAGTTGTGATGCAAGTGTCCTGAGAGCAAGAAAATAGATACAGATCGTAAACTCACAAAGATGGATAATAAGTATGTTAAAAGCATTCTAGGCAAGATATAAGGCTTGGGTCATCATAATGATACTAGTCAGACTAAGAATAGGCAATGAGCATAAAGAGATAGTAAACATGGGACTTGCAGAAGCGGGAGGGATCTAAAACTAAGAGGAACATCTAAGGTCTATATTTGCCAAGTGTATAAGATTAAGGTGTTGTATAATTCATAAATATCATCTACATCCCCCCCCCCCCAATCTAGTAATGAAATTGTTAGTTTAAAGGAAAGGAATGTGTACCTCGGTGTGTATAACACACCTTGCCTTTGCTTAAGTCCAGCCTAAGTGTTTTGTTGGTGACTGACATGTGTATCATTGCAATCACCTTGCCTTTTGGTAATTTTATTTGAAAATATGTATCATTATGAACCATCTAACTAAGATTAAGACATATATAAATCTTTAAAGTGCATATATATAAAGGGATCGAGAGAGATTAGAGGACACATGCCACCACCCTTGGAGGAAAGATGAGTTGTTACTTGATAGTTGAGATTAGCTCAATTGTGCAACCCAATCATACTTATAACTTGGTGAGCATGAATGAACAAAGTTAACCCATACTATATATTTGGTGATGTAATCAAGTCCAACCTATAAACTTGGTAAGATTGAGTGATCCAATCACCTCAACCATACCAAAAGTGAACCAACTATTGCAATAGATTAACTTAGTAGAGTCCATAAAAGTCTAACCTAGTGGGTGATGATAGTCCATATAATCGTTTTAAATCTAAAACTAATTTGGATTTTGCAATTTTAGATGCACATTGCATAATATATGCACCTTAAATATGTCATGTGTTGAAGTTGTGTAGAAATGTGGTATCAATGTATGAAATAATGCCACAAATGTGTATTTGAATCATATAACTATGTAATTTGGTCAATTTAAAAATTGTGTAAGTGTGAAGAACATGTTTCCCAAGCATACCCCCACTATATATGGAGAAATATGAAAACTAATATAAGTGACTATGTGGAGGACATGTTTCCAAAACATGCCCCCATTGTAATCTAGATATGTTGAATACTGAATGAGTGTGGAGAACATGTTTCCAAAACATGTCCCCACTATAGATCTAAAATTATGACCGATGTGGAAGTCATGCCTCTACAACATGCCCCCACTAATATGCCCCCATTTTGAGGTGATAAAAAGTAGTAACTAGTAGTTACCTTGCCTCAAAAGGGTAAAATAACCATGTAGTATTTGGATGTACCACGTAGCATATAGAAAGAACATGTTTAGGTAGGATTAAGTGCACAGAGATGGGAGACAATTACATGGATATTTATCGTAATGCATACGCATTATTTAAAACTAGGTTCAGTGAATGCGTACATGTTCTGTATAATGAAAGGAACACATATGCGTTATCTTCACATTGCACAAAAAAACACAAAATATATATTGGAAGTGGTAGATGGTCTACTATCAGATGGTTTACTAAAATAAATGTTAAGTATAAGTGTACATTTAAATGTAACTATAAAATTATTTTAGCAAATATAACAAATTAGGGTCACTCTACATCTGATAGAGTTGATCTCATAGTTACATGCCTTACGATGTAAAACATAGTTTTTCAAATCTAATTTGATCAATACTTAGGCATTTTTAAGGTCTCAATGTTGATCCTATGGATTTCAGGGCATAAGTTTTACAATTGATGTCCATTTTTGGTAAACATATAGTCATTTTTTAGGTGTTTTTGCCTTACAAATTACTACTTAGGATTTCTAAGAGTCCTAGTTTTGTCAAAAATTGAAGTTTATAGACCACTCACTTTAAACTCAAGCCAAAATGGTGTGATTGGGACAACATATGTCACATTGATGACCTGCACACATTAAATGACCACTTTGTGTTAATTTCACTTATTCATTGTCCCTCCATCATCCCTAATCACTCCCTCCTTGTCCCTTATCACTCCTAATCACTCTCTCCCCATTCCTCATTGTCCCTAATCACTCCCTCATTGTCCTTAATCACTCCTTCATTGAACCTCACCATCCCTCATCATCCCTAATCACTACTTCATCATCCCTTATCATCTGTAATCACTCCTTCCTTGTCCTTCATCATCCTTGATCACTCCCTCATTAAATCTCACCATCTCCCATCATCTATAATCACTCCCTCCATATCCCTAATCACTCCCTCATTAACCCTCACCACCCCTCACCATCCCTAATCACTACTTCATCATCCTTAATCACTCCCTCCTCATCCCTCATCATCCCTAATCACTCCCTCATTGACCCTCACCATCCCTCATCATTTACAATCACTCCCTCATCATCTCTAATCACTCCCTCATTGACCCTCACCATCCCTCATCATCCTTAATCATTATTTCATCATCCCTCATCATCCCTAATCACTCCATCCTCATCCCTCATCACCCCTAATAACTCCCTCATTAACCCTCACTATCCCTAATGATCCTAATCACTTCCTCATTATCATGCCCATTTTTTTCTCTAGAATACACGCATGACATAATCTACTGCAATAAATACCCAAAAACATAAGAACACACACCATAACTCATTTCAATCAAATGCTATAGGCAATCCGAATCACTCAATGATCATACATAATCTACTGACTGAGCTCTAAGTTTGCTTGATCAAGCATCCATAAACTTGAACGCAAGCTTATGCCTAAGGCTACTATGTAATGATGTTTAGATGACCATCACAATTGGCCTCATTCATTACTAATGCAATCAAGCTCCACGTCGTCATCTTGATAGGCTATAAGGCCATGCTCACTTCTCTCTGGGTTCCCAGGGCTACTCTCACCACTTATCATTTCTTAGGAGACTTTATGAAAAATCTCCATGTGGTGATAATTTTCTAACCCATTACCCTACCACTTAGTAGGTTTAACATGGCTTCTCTAGGACTGTGCATCACCGAGATTATGCCATGTGACAACATCCTACTAACTCACTAGCCTTCACCCTTCACACTCGATATGAATGTCTCCAGAACTTTGGAGTAATGAGATTGTTCCACATGGAAACATATCACTCCCCCACTTGCTTGTAGGCTTCACACCTAGTATGGGCATCCCTAGGATTGCAAATCAATGGGATTGTGCCATGTGGCAACAACCCACTCACCCACATGATTTGCATTCTATATGAACCTCTCTGATATCATGAGTCATAGAGATAATGCCATGTGGAAATATCTAGCTATCTTTTAGCCCAGAGGCATCACTTTCTATATGGTCCTCTTTGGGATTGTGGGTCACCAAGATTATGCCACATGGCAACATACCACTATCCTGCTAGCCTGACATCGATCATACCACAGACCAAGTTGACATCACTCTTAGGTTATTAGGATGATCCAAACCACTTACAAAAATTCATAAAATTGACTAAGGCAAATGGTTGTGAAAAAACCCATGTACGAGGTGTCTAAGGAAAAGTCCAAGAGGATAAATTTATTCGACAAGGCAAATCTAACTAAGGCAAAAAATAATATTTGACTAAGTTAAAGCCTGTGATCAGTTCAAAAAATGACTAAGGCAATAAAGGCCGATGAAAACAAAACTTGCATAGGATAATTTGGTAATGCTAGAATTGAATGCATAAGAAAAACACATAAACATCTAAGGCAAGAACACAAAATTGATCAGTCGATATAAATACTCTGAGTCAAAGCCAGAGAATCAAAATAAAATAAATACTCTAATTAGTTTATTCAAAAACTTAGATGGAATAGAGTTTAAGGCCAAACACATAAACTTTAATAATTTACTTAGCATTCAAAATAACTGACCTTTGCACTAATCCTTTTTTTAAGGGATGCGTTGAGGCTCAAACAATCTCTTGACACTAAACCAATATTTTCATTAGTTTAGTTGACTAACAAAATATCTAAAGGTGGCTTAATCTATCCAAAATTCCCTTTAAGATAATGCTCAAATTATGAATCGTCTGCTCCTTTCATTAGAAGTTAGAACTTCTAGCTTCAACACATAGGCCTAATCTGTTAAACCATAAGGAAGGGATTCAGGCAACAGATTCTCAGAAGTGGAAAGACGTAGATAATATAGGGGAAGGATTCCCTTTTTTCCACCCATAAAAGGGCTAGAATCACCAAGGTTAAACCCAATGAGCTATGCTTGTCATTTTATCAAAAGAGACATATAGACCTTAGAGTTACTCCTCACTTGGTAGATTCCTTCTAAGAAGATCCACAATCAAAACTCATTAAGGTTCTTATTAACATAACTCAAGAGTTTTGTAATATTTTATCTCACTTAGGTTATGTCGTATCATACAAGGGTTTACCATAACCATACTCAAATCAATAGAAAACAAAATTATCCCTATCATCCATACCGTAGAGAGTCTAACTCACTTGCCTTCAAGATAATAGATCCTTCATATAAAGGTCATCTAAATTAACACCATTACAAGCAACCCAAGATGTAATGAACAAGCATTCATAGGATATTCAACTAAATGATTATATATATTTAATAAGGCCTTTAACTTGGCCAAACTCAAACATGAATATACAACGTTCATATGGATTCCATTTAAGACGATGAGTCTATGGTAAGGAGATCTATAATCATATAAAAACAAGAAGACTTATCGGCAATTCTTTGGATTAGTAACCAAAACGTTCACATGGTAAGCTTCATAATGATAGTGTCTCACAACTCAGTCCATAATCAGTTATTAACATATAAATACAATAAGTTAAACTGAGAATAAATAATCCTTAGCTTAAAGCTAGTTATAGAAAGCAACAAAACAATAATAACCAATAGCTGAAGATGAGATCCTCTTTGATCCAGGTAAAACTTCAGCCAATAGAAGGGGGGATCACCTCCCAAATTTTTACCATCATTGAGCAATTGCTCTAGGCACCCCTGATCAAGACTCCTAGCTCCAAGCATGTTCTCATCATGGTGTAAGGTACTCACAAGGTGACAATCTAAGCATCTCTTAGTCAAGAGTCTACCAACCTCATATCTATTTACGTAAGAATAAAAGCATAAAAAGAGAATACACAAGGGCAATAAAGTATGGGGTGACTCAAGCATGACCATAGAGAAATAAGGAGAAGTAAGACAAGTGACCTTACTCCTCTCGACACTATAATAAATCAAGAATCGCACAAACTTAATTTAGTCAATCAGTAGAATAGTCAAGTCGTAAAACACCTACCCAATGATCCAGGCACTCCTTGGATCTTATGTTAAACTTTTATACTAGTTGAGGCTCTCCCTCTCCTAGCTCTCTTTTTATTTTTATTTCCTCTTTTAGGATGGCCCAAAGTTTTTAAATTTGAATTCTATAAAATATAACCCTTTTTCAAGAGATATGCCTTCCTCAAATAGGAATTTTCTCCTTCTTACAACCCAATCAAAACACGACATGTATTTTTTCTTTCCTTGAATTGAATAAACACTCTACTTGCCAGCCTATGCCTTCATAAATGGTTGTTCTCTTTGCTAGTCCATAATGGTGCACGATGACTCTAGTAGAGTCCCCTAGTTGCTTCTAAGACAACCCACCACCCTACACATGGCTTAAGGCAAAGGCAATTAATGGACAAGTCTGCAATTCTACCATAAGGCATTATAGACATTGTTCTACTTCATCCTCATGCATTGAAGATGATCAACCAAAGGTGTTTTGACCAACCCAGTAGTGATTATAATCCATTAAGACATGTTAAGACTAAAGAAAGGGTTGAATGACATACAAGGCATTCAATTAGGAACAGGCAAGGTTCAAAATATTATTTGGGTTAGAGGTAGGATCATATATGATGCAATAATACTTGGCATAGTCCTTGTTCCTTCATTAGCAATGAATTTTTCCTACGCACTTATTGCACCCATGAAATTTGCTATCATAATAGTTGAGGCTTACAATAATAAACATGTTAGATCATTTACTTGAACCAACATAATTAGCTTACCAAACAATTCATAAGGTCATGAAGTGATATTCTTATTGCACCTTAATGCATATGTAATTTTAATTGTAGCCGAGCATAATAATTTAAATATTATTAAACCATCATTTACCATGTGTGTAATCCTCTTAACTTCGTAGTCAACACCACTAAGGGAGTATAATCATTGGTTTAACATAGTCATGTTATTTTCTCATGAGGGTCCTTACATTCTCCCTTGCTTAAAAGGGCATTGTCCTCAATGTTGGACTACTTTGTTCATCCATTAAGGCTTTTATCAACCACTGATCCTCAATATTTTGACACAAATTCACTTATTGGCTTTATAATAATGTGACATAATCACATCAGACTTGCAACATAAGTCATGAATTCCATTTTCAAGATGTAAGCATTTGTTCCACTTTCTCAAAGTTTCTGTATCCCACAATTCTATAAAAGAAGAATACATACAAGGGGTTGTCTCCCTTTTTCCATATACCATGCCATTCATGAAATATTTTAAACAACCTGCTACCATGCCATATAATATATGAGTGCTCTTAGGATCTTGGTCTACCAATCAAGATATCATGTGTAACTCAATATGTAGGAAGTTCTTAGGACATTGGTCCACTAGCTAATAGAATTACATGCATATCAATATATATGGCCCTTAGGACATCAGTCCACCATACAAGAATCAATGTGCCAATCAATATGTATGTGGTTCTTGAGACATCATTCTACTGGCTAATATATTCAATATGTCATAGGCCCTCAGGGCATCAGTTACCAGCCAATATCTAGGTGCATAGTGAAGAGACAAAAAATGGTTAATACACTGGGGGCCCTTAGGACATCGGTCTACCAACCATTCCAATGCGTAGAGTGAAATAGATAGTTGATATGTTGGGCGCCCTCATGACATCGGTTCACCAACCATTACAATGTGTAGAGTGAAATAAATAGTCAATACACTGGGGGCTGTCAAGACATCAGTCCACCAACTATTCTAATGCATAAAGTGAAGAGACACCTTGGTGCTTGTTGGGTGAATATTTTGTCGGCTAGCTAACTGGTGACCAAAATAGTTCCTATCACCACAACATAGGGAGATGGGTCATCCTGGTGTGTAGCTTTACTACATCAACCGGAGACAAATCTCTCCTCTCATCAAGGGGAGGTTCCCTATTAAATATGCGGAGCTATATACAATATAATTAATCAGAAAGTAAGACACAGGGGTGGGACAAACCATCCATCTCTCTTCTTTCAAAGATGATGCACACAGACAAAGGAGAAAATCCTAGCTATAAATGCTAAAGGCACTTCTCTTCTTTCATAAGTGTCCTTACAAGAAACAGTAGGAGTTTCTTTCAGATAGTGAAATAACCAGTGATCAAAAGGGCATAGTAACAACAAGATGAAACAGAGTGTAAAGTCTCCACCTCAACTACTCAAAGAGTATATCACAAAGGATAATGGGGGCACAAAGTCACCCCAGAATCCTCAACACAAAAAGAAAAGGAAAACACAGATTGAAATCAATTCTGAAAGCACAAAGTCTTCCCACAGTTGGTTTCAGGACACTTCCCTATTACCTTCACTAATTCTGCATACCAAATTAAATGAATAAGGACACCTTCAGATGACACAAGTCAGAACATCACAAAGTCTGTGAAAAACCTACTTTCTCATTTAGATAACAATGGAAATGAAATTACAACCTGAGCTCAAAGTCTCAATTTTTCTCTTTCAAAATGGGCAGAGTTTCGCTCTTGTAAATGAAAAGTCCCCTTTGTAACAAATGAGAGATTACGATATATAGCGCTCCAAGAAAGACTTGGGTGCTTGTTTTCCATAGAACGGCCCATGCTGTGCATTCAATGCCTTGAATGCATTTCCAGGTTTGTCAAAAGACTGCGTTGAAAATAGGGCAATTGTCTTAACTATGGCGAGTCATTTCATCCCATCTGTCTTCTACCGAGTCTGGATCATTTGGTCTGTCCCCTCTAATATTGGCGCAGCTATCCATTTTGTCTTTACTTCATGGGAGGAAAAATAGGCCGCGTCTTTAATTTTTGCAAGCTAGAAAATCTACTTCACAAACTATTCCAACTACCAGAATAACTACTGCGTAGATATTTTCCTCTTTGTCCTCTTTCCAATTTTATCTTTTCCAGCTTTGTCTCTTCTTGGAATTTAAGCTCCCGAGCTATCTTTTCAGCCAGTCGCTTAGTTCTTCCTTCAAGTTCCATGCTTTATTTGAATTTCAACAGATATTCCCTTACCTTAAATTTGATGTCTACAGGGATGTCATTGGTTGACTGTTTCAACAGTTCGAGCGGCCTTCTCGGCTCCTTGCTTCAATTGCTTTATTGGTTCAATCATTTTCTTGCTCCTTGGTTGAACCATCACTTTCATTTGAACTTGCCTTTGGAATCATCCATGTTGCTTCTCTCTTTGCTTGAGGCCGCCTTTGAACTTTTGAACCATGTTGAACCATTGAACTTTAAACTCTTTCGGTTCAAAGTTCAATCGGTTCATTGGTTTATTTTGTGTCTCACTCAAACATTGCTTCCTTTATCTTTATAAGCTTTGGTTGAACCTTTGAACCTACCAATTGAACCAACTTTGGTTCAATGGTTCAATGGTCCAATCGATTCATTCTTCATTATTTGGCTAAGTGTTGAACCCATTTCTTTCATGCAGAGTCTGTAGAAACCAACCTTGAGAGTCCGTATATTTGAGCCTGCCTGTAGAGTTTGTAGATTCAAGCCTACAAAGTCCATAGATTTAAGCCTGCAGAGTCCGTAGATTCAAGCCTGCAGAGTCCATAGATTCAAGCTTGCAGAATTCGTAGATTCAAGCCTGCAGAGTTTGTAGATTTCTGGAAAGCTTGAGAAATGAAGAACCTAAATGCTCAAAATAATTTTTGAAAGGGGAAGAGAGGATTTTGGTCTGTAGGACCAAAATAGTTCAAATGTTGTCCCAAAAATGAGTGATATTTTTTGGGGGACAACAGTGCTCTTGAGACATCTCAATGTCTAAGACCACCACATCTGTGGGTGAGGAAGGATGGGATCTTATACCTGTGTGATATCTCCCCACCATGACCCACTTATCATTTTCAAGCTACTTATTCTCCCCTATACTTATATGAAGTGATAGTTAATCACATACTAACACATGAAACCAACACCAACAAGCATCACAATCACTTGAAAAAGTATATGCTAATCATGTAGGTGAAAAATCAATAAAAGGAGACCAAGTAATCTCAATAATGAAATCAAATCCAACAAAAAAAATCATCAACAAATTCTATGATCACCCTTTAGCTTAAAAAAATTGAAATCAAGAAGAAAATAATGCCGATTTCCAAGCAATATAAATAAAAGCTCAGATAACTTAAAATAAGTTTAGCAAGCACATTATCAAAAATCATATCACAATACAATCAGTAGGTGAATTAAAGAGTCACTCAAGGGGAGAAATAATAAGGTATGAGGGCATTTATGATTCACTAGCTGTTTGGAGAATCAAACTACGTCACAACATAGGGGATATGTTTCACCAACCATTACTAACAAAATTTCTTATGGAGCTAATTACCACTTTATCACGTCAAATTCATTATTTTTTGATTACGAGTAATAACATGTAGGAGGGAAGTACACCACTATCACTACACAAAATGATACAGTTGAGTAGCTGGTACTTTTTGCTTCTATAGAGGACATACTTACGAATGCTCTATATTCATCATCCATTAAGGTGTGATATGTCATGGAAATCAGGGCTCACAGACCTTCACATGAGAATTTAGATTAGTGCCACCTGCTATTAAGACTCATTTGTATGTGCAAACATAATATTCATGGATAGAAAGATGCAAAGCTATTATTTCAAGAGAAGGACAACTCCATGGTCGCCTCCCTCTGATTCATGATGCTACACATTTCTATACAAGTGCTCGAGGCTGTTAGCACTCTAAGATATTAAATATTTTTTTGTCACGAGAGAAGATAATAATACCAGATATATTCATTCAAGTTACTGCCATATAGCTTTTCAATAATTCAACATGATGATTATCTCTTCTAGGTTCTCAATCATTATTATAAGTGCAGATTTATCAATTGATTGATTTATCATCATAATATCAATAATGTACAAGGTTACCTTAATCCATTCCATATGCTTCACAACTAAGAAGATACCCTCATAACTATTTGACATGCACCCATAAATAGCATCATAAGTCAAGTTATGCTCATATATGCACAATGAGGTAATTAACAACCTAAAGCTATTTAAATATAACATGCTCTTTTTATGAAAGAATAATTATGTGGAGACGTACATGCTCCGATTAGTTCCAAGGAGATTCATCTTACCTCTTAATTCAGAATACAATATTACCATTCAACTGGTTAACATAAGCAATATTAGATTTATTCAAGCCATAACGTTAATACTAGAGTTTTACCATATCATGGTTCATCGAACGGTCCTAATGTTCTAAATAGCAAAAGACACTTTCTATAATATTGCCATAATTTAAATTTAATAAAGTTAGCAAGTTGCATGCATAACCTTCAGTTTATCAAAATTTAACCAACATTAGAAAGGTGATGAACTCAAACAGATCATCCCTAGAGATCCCATAGTTTAACACGATCTTTGATACCAAAATGCCATGCCCTTTTTTCTCTCCCTAAAAGATAGGCACAACACAATCTACTATAAACAAACACCACATTAAAAAACACACTAAAATTTCTTTATATCAAACATAATAAGCAATCCATGCAATCATCGTCACTTAATGATCATACACAAGCTACAAAATGAACTCTAAGTTTGCTTGATCAAGCATCCATAAGCTTGAATGTAATCTTATGCCCAATGCTGCTATATAGTGACGTTGAGATGATCATCAAAATTGGCCTCAACCACTACTGACATAGTCAGGCTCCATGTGGTCATCTTAACAAACTATAAGGCCACACTAGCTTCTCTTCATGCTCCTAGGGCCACTCTTGACACTTGACACTTCATAAACAACTTTGAGAAAAGCTCCTCATGGCAATAATTTGTTAACTCACTACCCTATTATTCATCACGATTAACACGGCTTCCATGAGATTGTGGATATGTAAGATTATGCCAAGTGACAACATCCCACTTAGTTGTTGCCTTGTAAGCTTCTCACTTGATACAAATGTCTTTGGAATTATGGATCAGTGGGATTATGTCACATGGTAACATCCCACTCACCCGCTTGCTTGTAGGCTTCATGCCTAGTATGGGCATCATGTCACATGGTAACATCCCACTTATCTATAGGCTTCACACCTAATACGAGCATCCCCAAGATTGTGCCACATGGCAACATCCCACTCACTTGTTGGTCTGTAGGCATTATGATCTGTACAAACCTCTTTGGGATTGTGGGTCACTAGGATGATGACACATAACATCTCACTATCCTGTTAGCCTAGAGGCTTCACTTCTTGTATGGTCCTCTCCAGGATCACGGGTCAATGAGATGACACCACATGGCAACATCTCGTTATCTTTCTATCCCAGCACTTATCATACTACTGAATAAGATAACATCATTGTCAGGTTAGTGAGATGACAAAATGTGGCTTCTTTCAAACCACTCACAAAAAATTATAAAATTGACTAAGGCAAATGGCCATGAAAAGACCCATCTATGAGGCATCTAAGGAAAATTCCAAGCAGATGAATTTATTTGGCAAAGCAAATATGCCTAAGGTAAAATGTAATATTCAACTAAGTTGAAGTATGTGATTAGTTTAAAAAGTGATTAAGGCAATAAATGTTGATTAAACTAAAACTTGTGTAGGATAATTTGGCAAGGCTAAAATTGAATGCTTAAGAGAAATGCAAAAACATCTAAAGTAAGAATACGAAGATGATTGACTGATATAAGTAATATGAGTCAAAGTCAAAGAATCAAAACTAAACCAATACACTAATTAGTTTAATCAAAACCTTAGACGGAATAGAGTTCTAGGACCAAACACAA